>CM044984.1:8723750-9970000 GCA_024586325.1 Stellera chamaejasme | reverse complement strand
ATTTTTTCAGATTACTTTTTGAAAACCCCGAATACTACTCCATCCATTCGCCAATAATTGAATAATTTATTTTCACTGTTTTAGAGTATTTAATTTATAATTTATTTCATAAATCTTTAAACATTTTAAGTTAAATAATTTATATGCATATCATAATTTGTAACATTCTTTTTACAAATATATTTTTTGTGATTTTTTTCAACATTTATCTTTATTAAAATTTGAGTCAAATATTGAATCTTAAAACATGAAAATCAAACGGTTTAATTATTGGCGGGGCAGACGGAGGGAGTATTACTTAAACTTTTTCATAAACTATATATTCATGAAAACATCTAAGCTTTTAATCCCCTGTTCAATATCTAGAGGGGAAAAAATATTCCAGAAAGTCACTTACATATTTAAATTTCTAGAGGGGAAAAAATATTCCAGAAAGTCACTTACCCCATGAGTCTGAAATTCTAGATAAACAACAAAGAATCGAAAAGCGAACGACAGTTGACTTGACCATCGCTTTCTGTCGCTATATGGATTCATTCTCCTGTAATTTGTCTATAAGCTAATTAAAGTGTAATTAATGCAGCCAAAATAACAGTCAGCAGTCGAGAATCTAATTCATAATGGTTGTGTTCTTTGCTAAATAAATTCAACAAAAAAAGTATTAAATTATTTTTTTACTTATAAATATTAAATAAATTTTTAAATACTCAATTAAATTATTCAAAAAAAATTATGCAAAGAAAACATCCCTATATTTTATGCAAAATTGTGCAATCTTTTTTCTTTTCACCAACATTTTTAGCTCAATATTGATTTTTTGATAACGAAACTCATTTTGTTTTGGAAAATATTGAATATTTTTATTGTGGAAAATAGTTTTGAGAAAATTTTCCAAAAGAAATTTTGATAAATTTCAGTTTCTTTTTTAAAATTTTTTCGAATGGACTTAACAAAAAGTAGGTGAATTGTTATGAAGAGACTAATTCTAGATATGCACTTCGTCCGAGAATTATCTATTACTACACCGAACTTTGTTGACTCGTTCACAGAAAGACCTAAATTATGACTCATTCTGACTCAATGTCTGAACTATGAAAAAAAGTGTAGATAAAGGCTTTGACCAAACAGCAAATAGTTGACTAATCAATTTTTCAACCATTTTACTTTAGACACATTTCATATTTACCCAAAAAAAGTAACAAAAAATGTTATAATTTTATTATTCTACTCAAAATATAGAGTAAAAACTACTCTATAAGGTAGCTCCTAATTTTTTCTTGGATGCTAGAAAACTTCAAATTTATGTTAACACTTGCTTAAAAGTTAAACTACTAATATCTATATTTCACAGAATAATAAATAGTGTACCATAAAAGATTAATAAGTAGTGAAAAATAATTTTTAAAATTTGAATTTAAAGAAATAACATATTTATATATTTATATACATTTTATAACATCATTCTTTTCTTGTTTTTTGTTTTAAAAAAAACATGGAACCACAGAGGAGGACAACTAAGACGATTAGATGTTAATTCCAGTATTGAAGAAAGAATTAGATTTTGTTATCAACTAGATCGTTTCATCATGGAGCGGGTCAACTTTTTTATCCGCCTATGTGGGGTGGATCGTGGATATGCACCGAAGCTCCATTAATTGACATTTTTTTACATAGTAATCCTCAATTTTTTGAAAAAAATAACAAAATGGTCCTCCGACTTTTAAAAAATTTAAAAATGATGATCAAACTTTTCAAAAATTTACAAACTAGTCCAAAATTATTTATATATATTTTGTCCCATAACATTGTTCAAAAAGTGAAATAAGGACCAAAACTTTAAAAAATTACACTTTAGTCACTATGGGAGTGAAGTAGATCCGATCGATTCACCAACGGAGTGGATCTATCCACCAAAATGCGGATATATGTAGATAAATCCATGGAGTGGGTCAACCCGCTCCAACACCCATCCCTATTTGAATGATGGTGGAGAGAGGGAAGGGAAATAAATATAATTATGAGGTTCTTTTGAAGAAATAAAATAGTTTAGGGGTATTTAATTATTAAATAATGATTAAAAACTTCCTAAAGTTATTTAATTGTATTTTTTACGAGCTAAAACTATTAAGAATTATAGTTTGGTCACTGTACCGTTAGAATCTAACGGTGTTAAACGAGTTACTGAGTCAAAGTCCTTATAATTTGCACTACTTGGCATAGTTGGGGTACCGAATCAAGGCGAGTCATAATCCAGGCCCTTCTTTGAACGATTCGTGATAGTTCATGGTAGTAATCAATAATTAGACCTAGAATATTTCATATATATGTGTGGAAGTAATAAAGGTAAGAATCATCAAGAAATATTCATTTCGATGAAAATGCTACTGGTGTTGTATTTGTAAAATGAAGGATCTAATTGCTTTTCATAAGATAAGGTGAGAATCGTGCAAAAGATAACCATTTTGTATTGTTAGTACTATCGAAACTTCTCCACCAATTTACTTGCCACCATCGATTTTAGGATTGAGGGAGATAGCGCTAAGAGAAAAAACAGAGAAAGAAGTAATGAAATAGAGTAGACTGGGTAAAAAAACAAGGGAAAATGTCCATTTTTGCCACTAACGTTTGGCAAAAGATCCATTTTTACAATTATTTTAAAAAATTGTTCGTGTTTGCCATTACCGTTTATGTTTTCGCTCCTTGTTTATCAGTAGCTGTTAAAAGTTTCCACTCTGGCGTATATATTTCCATTGTGGCTTGTTGTTTCATGATGTGGTCGGTTCTTTGATGATGTGGCAGTATCCTCCATTCAATCCTAACCTAGTTCTCCGCCTGACTCGGCGACAAGTCCAGCTCCGCCGCCGTCAACGACCACAAGAATTGCTACCATCTAACATCACGAAGAAGGAGTTGAATGACTCAATCCAGAACTTGGGGATCTTCATCTCAAACCAAGCTCTGAGCCAGATGATCGCCACAATGACTCCAACGGTTCATGGGGTTAAATGCGTTTAATCGGAGAAGAAGACATCAGTTATTTGCTTATTTTCAAATCTACAACTTCCTAATCCATATTGTTTGCTTGCGATGAGCTGAATTTCTCAACACCAACCCGGAAAATCACTTCGTCGATGATCAATTTCCGATGCTTCGTATAAGATCTGCCTCAGCTTCAACGATCGAAGTGTCGATTCGATTTCGATCATCACACGATTCGTCGCCATCTTCGAAGAATAAAGTGGGTTATGGATAAAGCTGGATCTGATGGAGACAGATTCAAGATCGAGATAAGCTCGATTTATGGATAAGATTTTATGAAACTCGTTTTGGAGTTTGTTCATGGCAATCTGAGCACGAACCAACTTACTTAGTTATGATTGGCACGTATGTGAGATCGATCGACGAATCAGAGGATAAAGATCAGAGAGGAAGCGAGGGGTCGTGGAGTGATCAAGGAGGAAGATGATATGAAAATGGCAGAGATTCGTGTTGTTTCCCCCTTTCTTTAAACAATCAGAAACTAATCGAAAAGGAATTGAGAAGGAAAGACAAATACTGCCATACTGGGGTTTGTGGCATAATGGTGATGGCGTGTTGATTCGCAAACATTGAAACATGGATTTGAGGAGATTCTACATCAACATAATGAGTCACTTCCACTTATATGCCACGTTGCACATACATTACACATAATTGTCTGTGACGGAATATTCCATAAATATAGTAATGGTAAAATGAATTCAAAAAACAATTTCAGTGTTAAATTTAGACTATAGAACTAAAGATAATTGCAATCGCAAACTATTTTTTAAAATAATTACAAAATTGTACTTTTTGTTAAACATTAGTGGTAAAAGGGGACTTTTTCCATAGAAAAAACAAAGAGAGTAAAAGTGAAGAGAGAAACACTTACTAATCTGATACGAAAGATAAAGTAAGTAATAAGGGATAATTAAAGAAGAAATGGTTTTACAAAACTGTGGGCAATATTTTGGTCTTTTCCAACAATGAGACAAAACTATTTCTCGTTTTACGGGGAATGTTGCCAAGTGGCAGCTAGCTACCACAACAAATTCACAGGGAGTTATAGTATTTTAAAGATAATTCATACAATAGTGTTTGTGCAGTTTATAAATATATATTTTTTTCTTTTTTTATAGTACATTTTATCTTAGAAATAATTTAGGTCAAATACAAGTTCATAAGAATTAATACTCTTTCCATCAATAAAAATGAATTACTGTATTTGTTTACGATATTTAATTAATTTTTGACATGAAGTTGGATAAATTATACAATTACATGCCTTAATTTGACTTTTAAAGTTTTTTAAATATACTTATCTTGACTTTCAACATTTAATTAATTTATTTTTCGTTCAATTTGTTTTTGTCATATGACATTTTAAATTTCTAAATATATATCTCTTATTTTATATTCTCACTTTTATTTATTAAAAATATTAAATTAAGGTTTTTTGAGAAATAATGATTGAATTGAAATTTTTAAAAATTTATCGGGTTAAAATAAATTATTAATATTATGTTTAAAATTTAAAAATATAATTACTTTTCATAAAATAAAATGAGAATTAAGTGTAATTTGACCTAAAACTAAATACATGTGGCAATCAAAATGTCGACAACGTATATAGATTGGAATCATTGGATATACGAATATAAGCCGCACGTGAAATAAAGAATTGACCTGATGTGATTTGTCTCCATGTCCGTTTTTTCGATTCATAGCACGGTTGCTTGCGTTTTACTCCATCCCTTCCCGAATAATTGAAGGGTTTGACTTTCATGTTTTGTTTTGTTTTGTGTATTACAGTTTGATTCAATTTTTTTAAGATAAATAGTGAATAAAATTAAAAAAAATATTTATTTCAAATATTTATACTTCAAATTATGATATCCATGTGAATTATTCAACTTTAAATGTCAAAATATTTATGAAAATAAATCATAGATTAAATACACTGAAAACAACAAAACAAACCCTTTAATTATTTAGGGACGGAAGGAAGGTAATAATAATAATAAAAAAGAAGATAAGTTCCAACGCCTTAAATAAAAAAAATTGCAACACTTGATTTTTGATCTTTTAATTTATGTTATATATATATATATATATATATATTAACAGGATAGAGTGAGCACCCCCTAACCTATGCTAAAGTGTACACCTAATCCAATTATCATTATTATTACACAAAATTATCTGAATTAATGATGATTACATCATCCGATAGCAGCTCCGTGTTATTGTGTTCACCGGATTCGAGTCATGTAAACACCGATGCCGCCGACATGTAAGCTTGCCATCGCCCTCCACCAATAACTGCCCGCAACCATCCAGGATTCCGCCACCAGCCACCGTCATTCACCAGAACTTCCATCGTCGCCGGTCCGTCTTTCTTCGTTGCCGATCTCTCATCTGTAATGCCAAGCGGAGGCGGAGACAAAAGCTGAAACGAAGAAGAAAGAAGAGGCAGCGGAGGAGTTGAAGCATGTGGCTAAGAAGCTAGAGTTGGAGGATGATGATGAGTGACAAAGGATACTGGACAACAACATAATTATGATGCGCTTCTTACCTTAATGATGCGTCGTCAACTCATTCTGATGCACTCATTCATTAAAATGATGTAACCATAAACTACGAGGGAAGCGCACTAAGAGTCCTAAAGGTTTGCGATTTCTAACGATTAAGTCCTAAAACTTTTCGAGTTCACAATGAAGTCCTCAACGTTATAAAACGTAGCTCAAAAGAGTCCTAAACTAACGTTTTGTCACAGCTGGCTGCCACGTGGCGTTAACGGTGTTAGTCACTTGACACTTAGACTTTATGAAACTTATAGGACTGAATCGTTAAAAATTTCAGTTTTAAGTTCAATGAGTTCAGTTCTTAAATTTTGGTTGATATTTGTCCTATAAGTTATCGAATTAACGTTCAAGTCCTATAACTTTATGAAATTTATATGCAGTCCTTTATATTGACACTATCAAGCATTGACGTTAACCATTGTAAGTTCTAAAGGTTTGTTAAATCACCAAGAGATCCTACTAGTTTTACGAAAAAATTGTATGGTTCTATTGGCGCCATACACATACCATAAACACTTCAAGCTACAATTCCAGATTGTTAGCTCGTTTGTCAATTACGTACAAAAATGGTTAATTTTCGTACGTCCAAAATTGGTACCACGGGTTCCTTTAGATTTTTGCTTGATTTTTAGAAAATATTTAATGATAGTAAGACATAAAGAAAAAAATAAATAGCAACGATAAAATAAATAAAAGAAAGTATTTTTTTTGATGATTTACATATTTAATAAAACTCAAAATTCCTTGAAAATAAAATTGAAACAATTTAGATTGACATAATAACAAAATATTAACTAAAACACAAAAAGGTTTAGGTTTAGTGCCCAAACTGTTAGTTTTGAAACCTGTTAATGACTGAGATGGAAAAACAACAATGTTAGTAACTACGGTGAACAAAATAACAAAAGAAGAGGGAGCAAACGTGAAGCAAAATACCAATCTGAAAGGAAGAGAGTTGCAGACCCGCGGGTTGTTGGTGGGTCGTTCGCGGGTCGCGAACCTCCGGCCGGGTCGCAGCTGGAACGACCCCTTTCGACAGTGGAGATGATCGGCGACAGCGCGGCGAGAGCAGGGGAGGTCTTCGGCGGCAGTGGGGTGGCAGAATGAGCATTGGACCGGCTGGATTCGAGCGAGTGGGTCACGAAGCGGGTCGGCGGGTCGGGGGTGATTTCTCCTCCGTTTGGGCACTTCCGGCGACGTGGGATGGATGGCTGAGACCGGTGTGGCATGGCGGTGCTGATGAAGTTGGAGTTCTGTGACGAGAGGAAGCGGATAGGGAGGAGAGAGTTTTTTAATTATTATTATTAGTATATTATTTTTAACGATTCAGTCCTATAAGTTTCATAAATTCTACTCTACGTGTCAAGTGACTAACGTCGTTAACGTCACGTGGCAGCCAGCTGTGCAAAAACGTTAGTTTAGGACTCTTTTGAGCTACGTTTTATACTGTTGAGGACTTCATTGTGAACTCGAAAAGTTTTAGGACTTAACCGTTAGAAGTCGCAAACCATAAACTACATATAAAGTATGAAGTTACAATTTTCCTGTTTCATAATGGTGCATCATATTGTCTTGTGTACGCATTATATTTGCTAGTAATAATCTGGAATACTTGGTTTAAATCATAATGTGCATCATTTTCATTGTAAAGATGCATCATATTGTGTCATAGGAGCATCATATTTCCCATTAATAATGTGGTCTACTTTGTTTAAATTATAATGGTTCATCACCTTTGTTATAACGGTCTGTCATACTATCTCGTGGACACATCATAATTTTCTACATGTTTGCTAGTAATCATGTGGTCTACTTTGTTTAAATCATAATGGTTCATCATCTTCATTATAAGGTGCATCATATTGTCTCGTGGGTACATCATAATTGACTACATCTTTCCTACTAATAATGTGGACTATAACGATAATGGTGCATCATGTTTAATATAATGGTGCATCATACTATCTCTAATTGGGCGCATCATATTTGGTATTTGCTAGTAGTGTCTCTCATGTGCATCATACTGTTTCGCAGGTGCATCATACCATATCTTGAGCGCGTCATATTTGTACTTTGCTAGTAGTGATGTGACTACTTGGGTTACATCATAATGGTGCATCATACTATCTCGTGGGCGTATCATAATTTTCTACATCTTTGTTCATAATAATATTTTCTCTTTGGTTTAAATCATAATGGTGCACCGTTTATAATGTGATGGTGCATCATAATATCTCGTGGGCCCAAGTTCATTATGCTATATTTTCTATGTATCATATTAATTTTACATTTAAAGAGATGATAAATCTTATTAAATTCTAGGGTGCATCATTATCCCGTGGTGATGAATCATAATGTCGTTGAGGCACATCAAATTCACCTATTGCAGCAACTCGCGGTGGCCGGCTGGCCGCCGTAATATTTTGCAGATCCGGTGATTTCGCGATGAAGGAAGGGACAGATTTTTTATATGTAAATTTCGTTAAGGAAAGATTGAGATCGGCATGAAGTTCGCGAGGATCTGGGTTCTACGTCAGATCCCTGATTTTTCGGCGGATTGTTCGTAAGGATCGGTTGGATGTCGGGATGTCAGGAGTTTTTTCTCGTGAGGGGTTTCAAACATAGGAAGTGAACTTCAAGTTTTTCACCTAATAAGTGAGTGAATTGGAGGTGAGTGAGAAAAGTGAAAAGAGGAGGGTTAAGTTTGAGGCCCCCGTGAACAAGGAGGAGCGCACATGTGAATTCACCACAAAGGGCGTTTCCCGCCTCAAATTTCCTTCCTTTTTGTTGCGCTCCTGTGTTTATGGAAACCGAAATTAGTCTTCCCCTTCATCTCTCTTGCTTCTCTGTCATATCTAAGTTCTTCTTGGGTGAGTTTTGGCCCTCTTCCGCGTGGTCATCTTCAAGCTCGCGCATGTGAGGAAATGAGAGAAACAGAGACTCGTGAAGAAAATAATGCAGCCGACATTTGGGAGAGGTCACCGCAGTTGAATGGGTTTGTTCGACAACCCACTGTTTTGATGTAATGTTGTCTTCCCATTTCGCTGCGTGTCTGGGCTCTGTCCGTTTTCCTTGGTTGTTGAGTTGATGGGCCTGTATGTAGGAGTCATATGTGCGGTCGTCTGTGCGCACATCTGTGCGCCGCGCACAGGTAGTTTTTCATGTGCGTAGACACTGTGCGCAGTGCTGTGTTACGCGCACAAATGGTTTTCACGTGTCTTCACGTTGTGCGCTAGGTTGTGCGGTGTACTGTGCGCTGCGCACAGTACGTTGTTACAGTATTTAAGACCAATATCATGCTGTGTTTTTCTATGAAATGCAGGAAGTGATGAACATGTTGGCTTCCTTTTCGTAAAGTGAAAGCAGCGATGCCAAAAATATCTGATCGTCGACTCGTTCTATCCGTTCTTGAGCAACAAATGGCCATCGCTATTGGAATCGATGAGGATGACGATAAGTTTGAGGAGCTATACGATGCCTATGTTCTAATCAGCAACTCACGTTACCTTAACACTCGCGTTAGGTCGCCACGGTCCACGGAGTTCTTGCTGAATTGTGCGCTCAACCTAAATGCAGCCGAATTCAAACAGAACTTTCGGTGCGATTTGGAGTCGTTCCTCCGATTAGTTGAACTTTTGGAACCGTGTCCGATTTTTCACAACCAGAGCAAGTGTGCACAAACTGCAGTGACATGGCAAGTGTGTGTTGCTCTATGGCGTCTTGGACACAATGGGAACGGTGCAGCCACCGCAATGCAGTCAATGCTATTTGGCTTCGGTGTTGGAACCATGGTTCTGTTTACGGGCAGGGTGGTGACGGCACTGTTGCAAATTGGCAGCAAGTATGTTTTGTGGCCTACCAAAGAAAGAAGAGTGGAGATTGGACAGGTCATGGAGGTGGAGGGTTTCCCAGGCTGTGTTGGTTTTGTAGATGGAACCACCATTCCTCTAGCGGAGAAGCCAGCTGTCGATGGAGAATGTTACTGGGATCGCAAACATAGATATTCCATAAATATGCAAATTGTCTGCGACAGTGATAGACGTATCATTGGGTTTTCATGCGGATGGCCTGGCTCTATGCACGATGCTGGAGTTTGGAGGAAGTCATTACAGTCCAAGACCCCCAGCCACTTCTTTAGCAAAGGGGAATACCTGATCGGGGACTCGGCTTACGGTGTCTTTAGTTACCTTATTCCTGCCTTCAAGTCACATGCAACAGACGTATTGATTAACAAAGAGTTCAATTTCGTACTCGCCAAAGCAAGAGTGAGGAACGAGCACAACATTGGTATTCTGAAAGGGAGATGGTCATGTTTGCGGGAACATCGCGGGCAAATTAGATCAGCAAGTGATGTGCAGACAGTCATCCGAGTAGCGACTACTTGTGTCATCCTACACAACATGTTGAGCAATCTCGGGGACTCATGGGAGGAGATGTTCAGTGAAGTGACTCCCGTAGACGTGAGTTTAGCAGAGAATGTGGGGGGCACTGACGTGGAACGCGCGAATGCCTTTTGAGAGGAAGTCAGAGATTATGCCGTTCAAAAGGGCTATTTGAATGGTGTACTTCCTCTAGTTCAATAACATGTTGTTCTGTAAGTAGCTAGAACCACGGGATGTAAGGATTTTTTATGTGAAACCTACTTTGGTTCCGTTGAATAGTAATATATTTTTTGGAAACTTAGCACTAACATGTAATGCAAACCGTGCGAAAAATTGTGCGCAAAAGGTCCATGTGCGCGCGCAACTCGCGCATCCATGTGCGCAGAACTGCGCATCAGCATGTGCGCACTATGTGCGGTGCGCAGGTTGTGTGCGTGAGAATGTGCGCCGCGCACAACGGGGAATTTAAACTGCTATATATAGCCCAGGGTTTTTATCTCCAATTTGTGCGATTTACTGAACTGTTTTCCCATACCTGTTAGTTCAATTGCTTGTGACCGTACTCCCTGCAGTATCCAGGAAATTGGCAATTCCAAAGCTTTTAAATATTATCGTACAATTGCAGCGGATGTGTAAATAACGATGCTCAACTCATTACAACACCCATTACAGAAGCAGGGCCAGAATTTCTTTGAT
Source organism: Stellera chamaejasme (assembly GCA_024586325.1). Classification (NCBI taxonomy): domain Eukaryota; kingdom Viridiplantae; phylum Streptophyta; class Magnoliopsida; order Malvales; family Thymelaeaceae; genus Stellera; species Stellera chamaejasme. The sequence continues at coordinate 9,959,316 of CM044984.1, read as the reverse complement.
TTCGTCGGGTGACTTCCCATCTGCAATCAAGGTTTGCAGCAGTGCAAACCTCCGCTCCCTACACTTCTCGGCCTTCTCTTCCGCACGTCTCACTCTCTCATCCTCTTTGCGCCTTCCTCTCTTGCTCTTCCCTCGCCTTCGCTCGCCAAGCTCTTGCTCTTCCCCGCGCCTTCGCTCGCCCAGCTCTTGCTCTTCCCTGCGCCTCACTTCGCGTTCCTCGCGCTCCGTTTCCCACTTCATTTGTTCGAACTTCAGCCTCTTTTCCTCAATGGTGAGAAGAGCAGCGGCCTTCGCGGATGAGCAATCTTGAATTGCCTGGGCCAACTGGTTCCGGGCATGCGATGGAGTTTTCCGACCCGAGATGCTTGGCAGTTCCTTCCTTCGATCCCTTTTCAACTTCTTCCCATCGTCGATGTCCACCTGTGCAACGCGCTTACCGCTTGTAGCAACCACCTCATCCTCAGTGTCAGGCCCTGCGGTTGCCTCCTTCTGAGGAGATAATGGGTAGAGGTCATTATCTTCATTGCTACCCACAACGTTCTCCACATCGACTCCACCATCGCACGGACTCCCCGTGAACTCATGAGGACCCGAGCTGCCAACAACTGCATCCGTTTGGTGATCATCGAAACTCAATGTCACCTCTTCATCATTGTACCTACAATCATAAACATGGATGCATCATGTATGCAAAACTATTCTCAAATTAAACACTAACAGTTCAACATACCTTAGAACTTCATTGAGGTCAGTTCCAGCGTGGATGCTGCCACTATCGAACACTGCAGCAGGACTGATGTTGGGCCGATCACCAACGAGAGCATGCATTCGCTCAAAATGCGGGCACAAATAGTCGAGCTTCGCCTGGATGGTGTGGATATTCCGCTTCCTGTCTTCTTCGGTCACACCAAAACCAGTGGTGTTGCTTTTCTCACGGGCGGCTTTATACTTGCTCAAGTAGTTCCGCCAACGGTCACCCACAGATTTGGCATCAAGAATAAACTTGCCCTTGTATTTGTTGTTGATGATGGTCGCTAACTCCTTCCAAGCCATGTTCTTACGCAGAGGTGGCACTCCAACCTCTGTCTTCCCGGTCACACCAAATACTTTCATCTTATTAACCGGATCCTCTAGAAAGGCTAGGATCGTGGCATACTGCTCAGAATTGAATCTGGCGTTCTGTTGTGCGGGTTGGATGGGATGGCTGGACATGGCCTGTTCGAACATGCAACACATCAACTCAAGAACACGGGTTACCACAGTTCGACTATTACAGAGGAATATAAACCTAGAACAAGTAGACAACTTTTTTATGGCATACTACGCATGATAGAACAACAGACAGAGTCCCGAGAGGTTAGTGCACAGTTGTGCGCAACCATGTGCGCAAGCATGTGCGCAAATGTTTGCATGCAACTGTCTTCGCGCACATAACTGTGCGGCACTGTGTGCGGCCTTCTGTGCGCAGCGCACAATATTGTGCGCGACTGTGTGTGCACAGTTGTGCGCTGCGCACATTTCGTCCTGCACCAGAAGAGACTTCTAATTTACACATCAGGGAGCGGAATGCACAACTCCGGCGACCCGAGACGGACTCCAGCAAGACGAGATGACCTAACCCATCGACAAATTTGACCGTATTCAGCTGGGAAGAGATGAATTCAGGGAGATATGGCGCTACATACCTCGAACAATAATAGCAGGACGATGACGACGATAAGATGACCTTCAGCTGATGCGACAACGCGTGGAGCTGAAGTGGTGGAGACTGGTGAACAAGGGCCTTCCCACGTGAAAAACAACGTTCACTTTTGCGCAATTCACCTTAGGTCTGCGTTGCGCGAGGTGAACTCACGCCAGTTTTTCACGTGACCAAGAAGTGATGAAAAACGGCGTTAGTCATGCGTTAAGACACATGTTTGAAAGGGACAAATTAACAATCAGTGTTAAACTTACCCCTTCAGTAAAACATTGGTGTCATTTTCGCTTCAAAATGAATTTCAGTTGAAAATTTAGAGATTTCATAAATTTTAGTGGCAAAATTACCCATTTTCCCATAGATTAAAAAGATACTCCCTCCGTACCCAATTAATTATACACATTTCTTTTTTGGTTGTCCCTAAAAAGTTCTACACTTTGCTTAAATGGAAACTTCTCTCATCTAAAGTTATCAAACTATCCTTACTTTATCTTAACTTTTTCTATTTGTCTTTAGTGCAACCTCTACTCAAGGGTAATTATGTCAAACTATAAAAAATCTTACATTCACTTTAATCTCCGCAAACAGAGAAAGTGTAGAATTAATTAGGAACGGATGGAGTATGTTATATGGATCCAAATTCATACGCTAACCCAATCAGTGGTGATGGTGAGCAAGCGGCAGTCTCGGCAGTAAGAGAGCGGCATCGGTGAAGAGGAGGTACTGAGGTTGGAGTGGAGTCGGCTAAGAAGAAGTAAAGGCTTACTACGCTGTAAATTGTATCTCTTACCGTGCCTTTATGTTTAATGTGGGGGTAAAAACCTACACTTCCTACGTAGTGAAACTTGGAAACTTGCCACCACGGTGACGCCGCACAAAGAAAACCCAAACTTGAGATGCAGCGACGCTCTGGGGTTGAGAGTGGTGCATGCATAAACAGGGTACACCGCGGAATCCTGGATTGTCAAGTAGACCAATTGTAGGTCAATTCTCAGCTTCATGAAACCCCGCCCTTTAGCCAGCTCCTTTCCCCCTTCAAGTGCATGAAGTCACTAGCCTCCCTACACTATGTATTTATAGGGCATAGGGTAGGGGCAATCCGCTACCCAGCCTACTACCAAGGTAGCGAGATTGCCCTCTACCTAGCTCGCTTCTTTTCGGCATGCTTCTTTGATGTTCGACGCTACCAGCCCACTACCGTTAGTAGGGGGCTTGGTAGCGAGATGCTGGCTATCCCTGAGGTGTCAGCTGGTAGCGCCCTGCCCCCAACCAAGCCAGCTACCAATGCTTTTTTTTAATAAAACATTAATTTCTTATTTTCAGCAATTTATAAATGGTTGAATAATGTTATTATTTATTAGTATTTATAAATTAGAATTAAAAACATAAATAAAATTGATTATTAATTAACTAAATGTATCAATTACAATAATAAAAACATCCAAAATCTAATTATTTTTACAAAAGTGTCCTACAAGGGAGGAAAAACGTAATCTTCACCCTGGTCATCACGTGGTGGCGACTGTTGCTCTGACTGGCCCGACGGCTGTCTATTGAACCCGAAAGAGAATGGCTTAAACATCTCATTACTCAACCTGAACGTCTCCTGGTCATACCCAAAGTTGTGCGGGGGCTGTTGAGGCTGCTGCTGTTGCGGTGTCGGCATCACCGGGTTTTAGTAATCAACATCGCGGATGTTGGGCGTCTTGAACCTTGTAGTCATGAGCTATGAGGAAAACTGAGCTACTGCGGCGTCGGGATCATGTAGGTGGAGTAGTTTGGCATCATGTATTGGTCTTGTGGTGGACGGGAGTATCCTCCCCCAACCAAGTCATGAGGCACCTGATGCTGTTGTAAGATGCCCCGGTCTAGAAGCGTCGGGCAGATGACGCTGAAGGATGCATCGTACTGCCGCCACAGCTCCTCGGTTTGACGCCACTCTATATGAAGAGCATGTTGCATCTCCTTGGCTTGACGCCACTCCTGCTGAACAGTACGGTTCATATGAACCTCGCACTCAGCTTGGTGCTCCCTCAAGAAACGCAACTCTCCATTCTGAGGCGATCCTCCACCTTCCGACGTGCGTCCTCAGCGGAAAGATTGCGCTGAAAGCATATGAATAAAAACAACTTTAGGAAAAATTTTAAACTTGTAGATACTTATAAAAATTTCTAATTAGTTTCAAATTAGTTTACCTGAGATGGCCGAGGTGGCCGGAACTACTCTGGATGGACCAGCTGTGGGGGGCACCAACGTAACGTTCTTTGTAGGGCCCGTCTATCACAGTTCGGAAGATCACCTCATCAAAAGGGGGCGAGTCATTATCCAGATACTTCTCCAGCACCATCCGCGTGTATTCCTCCTAGTTAATAAATAATGCATCGGTTAGGATAAATAAATATAAATGTTAAAATGACCAGGACGACAACTTTGAACTTTTTACCTCGAACTGAGTGTTGTCCGCTTCATCCCAATACGCCGGAAGTCTGTGATAAATGTAAATCTTCTTTTCCTAAAATACCTAACATACTAAAATACCACAAAAATAATAAAATAACACAAAAATACAAAGAAACCAAAATTTGAAGGAGACATACCTGTGATGGTGGTTTGGAGAATGCCGGAGACGGAAAATCTAAGGTGGCCGGAGAGCTTCAACAAAGAAACGAAAATGGTTCAAATAATCAATTTCAAAACAACCAAAATGAAAAAAAGAAGATTTAATGTTACCTTAGTGAAATGAAGCAAATCCACGCAAAAAGGAGAGGAAACGACACCGGCGATGGTGGTTGAACTCCGGTGCGGCGACTGCTTGAAAAAGAGGAAGAATTGGAAAATGGAGAAGAAATGGGGAAGAAGAGCCCGACTAGGCTGTTTTACGGAGGCTGGTAAAGGGTGGCCCACGACCGAGCCTGCTACCAAGTAGATGGTAGCGGGCGCCCCACCACTCAGCCTGCTACCATCAACTTTTCAAGTTTTCGAGGCATTTTGGATATTCAAAACGCCCGCTCAGTAGTTAATAGCATGGGAGCGGGCGCACCTCACCTACCCTGCTACCTGCTTAATTTTTTTAAATATACATAAACAGATATAATATAAAATGAATACATAAAATATATACAAATTAACTACATATATATTGTATATATATATATTTGTATATATATATATATATATATATTTATAAAATGCATACATAAACATATACTCCCTCTGTCCCCAAATAAATGGTGCGTATTCCTTTTCTGGATGTCCCTTAAAGATTGGTGCATTTCCCTCTTTAGAAACTTTGGGTGAGTTGTTTTACCTGATTACCCCTAACATTCCATCCATATTTAGAGTCAAAAGAAATGCACCATTTTTTTAGGGACGGAGGGAGTACATAAATATTTATAATCACATAAATGAACATACATAAATCAACATATACATAAATTACCGCAAACTTCTAATTATCCTCATCCTGTGCATCGTTGTGAAATTCGAGCGTTTCCGGCTCAGTGTGACTGTCAACTAGTGAAATACTTCCGTCATTATCTATCACGACTATGGTTTCTTTAATTCTTAGATCTTGTAAAGGATCTATATTTTTCCTCGACTTGGTGTTATCCCCCGTTGAACTTGACACGGATCGTTGACGACCTTCACCTTTGAAATGTCGGGGCTTCAACAACTTTCATTACTTTGGACCATGCCGCATCTGATATCCTGCTCTCACATTTCACGCGCAAGAACTTTGTCAACACGACTAACCACTTATGCACAATATGACATCCATCATGTAGAGGTTGTGAGGCAGCTTCAATCAACTTATAAAATTTTTGCGCCTCTTCATTAGGAGTTTCGACTTCCATTTCATTTTCAACCAGCTCATTTCCAATATCGTCATCCATTTCAAAATTATCAAGATCATTTTCATCATTGTGATTATCGTTTTCGAGTTTTTCACATTTTCAAGTTGTAAAGTGTTGTATTGCAATCTTAAACCTTCATGAACCATTTATTGGACGTTCCATCCTTGATAGTCATTATTCGATTCAGGTTTAGTACTCGCACTTGCATTGTTATACGACGATGCTTCATAATTCATTCGATAATTAGAACCATCACAGATAAATGGATTGATGTGAATAGCCTCACCATAACAATCCCAAACACAGTAATTGGGTTTAAATCCATACTCACATAAATGAGTTTCAACTGTAACTTCATCATAAAAGCATCAATTTTTGCACTTTTTACACGGACATTTCACCATGTCCCACCCTTTTGATTATGCATCCGTGAATGCAACATTCAAAAAATGCTTAAGACCCTCCCAAAATCGTGGATTCAATCGCTAATACATTCAATCGCATCCTTCGGCCATTTTCAGTTCCTACATAAGAATATAAAATACATATAAAAACATAATAATTAACAAACCACAAATGCTTAAGACCCTTTTGATTATGCATCCGTGAATGCAACATTCAAAAAATGCTTAAGACCCTCCCAAAATCGTGGATTCAATCGCTAATACATTTAATCGCGTCCTTCGGCCATTTTCAGTTCCTACATAAGAATATAAAATACATACAAAAACATAATAATTAACAAACCACAAATTCATTTACTACCTACATAAATTAATGCTCTTTAGCTTAATTTCTTATAACTAAAGGTGCATGAGTCCTATTCTATTCATAAAAGTACAATTAGTATATCGAACTTTTATGGTCGTATATGCATAACTTGTACACCCCCACATATATTTCGGCAGCATTTCACCTCATTTCCTCAGTATACCATTTTTTTCAGGTTTAAAATACCCAATTTGGTATAACAAGGAATGAGACTGAAAATTAGCCGAAATTAATATCGGTGTACCGGTTATGCATACACAACTATCATAAAAGTTCAATGTATCGATTGTACTTTTACAAACTGTCCAACCTGGAAAATCCATGAATATTCAATAGAATATTATATTTCACAACAGTATTTCTAAACTTGAAAATAATGTTACTGAGGAAAATATTCTACGTAATATCCACATATAGGAATTATGGCTCAAATCTAGATCATCAAATTTCTACTTTTTTGAACAAATAATTAATTAACTACATAGCCACAAAATGAATACCATTTATACAATTATAACAGCAAAATTGAAAATAAACAATAAAATACATACCAAACTTGGTATATTTTCCTTTGTTGCTTCAGATACTTAGGGATCCTTTGTTGCTTCAGATACTTGGGGAACCATGGGGAATGTGCCAAAAACTAAACCAAAGAATACGTAACTGAAGGTCTAAAATTAAACACCGACAACTTGATCCAACATACAAATTAACTGATATTTCAGAAATGGAAATGAATGAACAACAATGGAGGAAAATGAAGTCGAGAGCAAAAATCTTTGTTTGTTCCCAGCCAAACTCAAATCTGCAAATGAAGGGAGGAAGGAAGGAGATGAATTAATATAATCGAGTGGTAGGGGGTGACTAGCTACCAAATCCGCTACCATTGGCACGGTGACCAGGGTGACAGCTTTTGTCAGTTTGGTAGCTAGCAAGGTAGCGGGTTTGGTGCTACCATTGTGGTAGCGGGCGAAATAGTGGCGCCCTTGGTAGCAGGCAGCCCATCCCAGCGTGTTAGAGACGTTTTTGGGACCTTGGTAGCGGGCGCCCACCTACAAGGCCCGCTACCGAGGTCCCAACAAGCTCATAGTGCTATTTCAAAAGCTGCACCGAACACCCCTCCACCATCTCTCGAAGCCATCGCCTAAACGAATGGAGATTGGTGGCGGATTTAGCCTTGAAGGAGTGGTGTAACATTTAAGTATTATAATTTTTTGTTTTTATTTTTAAGGATATCACTCAAAAATTAATGTTGACACCACTAATTTCATTGAGTTTTATTATGATTTTATCCAACTCAATCTTAAAAAAGGCCATATATTCAATGCATCAACTCATTAATTATTAGTGGTAAATACCGTACAGACTATGGTACTGCCAACTTCAACTAAGGCAACAAAATTCATTTGATCAAATACTAGCCTTGATGTTGTTTTAGGTCATATTTTCAGGATATGTAAATTTGTAGGATCAATACGTAAGATATTTATTTTATTAAATTAATGTATAATGTGACACAATTCAATGAAAATCTTGAATCCACCCCGATTGAGATTGCTGGCAGATGACACTCACCGTATGCTACAAATCTTCATGTCAAAAATGAAATTATATCAAATCGACTTCATGATCAATAAGATTATACGAACGTCAACAAAATCACTTTGAAAACGGAAGTAATGAATTCCAACAGAGACTCTATTGCCAACAAAATTAATATCACAGAAACTCGGATCGACAGAAGTGAGTGAGAATCCGTAAAAAACGAAAATCATAAGTAAATTAAGAAGTGAGTGAGAATCCGTTTATTTATTACATATGTGGAAAAACACCTACCTAATTAAATATATTATTAATTAACTAATTCAATTAACTAATCTAATAAACTAATAAAAGATTAAAGCAACCTTCGTAAACCTTTAATAAAAGAATAAATTTAACATTTTTAAGTTTAAGGTACATATTTTTTTCATATACATAGTAAATAGATGTTAAAGTGATGTGATGAAGGTATATTATAAGAAAACTTATCCTATTAGAAAGTTCCATTAGCTAGCTAGCATTACAAAAGGCAATAAGTACTCCAAGACTTCAAATATTCTCCACGTTGGGTCAACTTGCTTCCACGCTGGTCAACCCCTAAATTCCTTGGAAACAAATGAGCTAACCATTCATACTTCATCCGTCTCAAAAGTAATTTATATTTATTTTTTTATTAATTTAAATTATAAATTTAAATTTTTTACATGTAACTAAAAATTTGAGATCTTTATGAATAGATAAATTGAAATTAAATTAATATCAAAAATTAATTATTACATTACTTTTAAAATAGAGTATTTGCTAATGATGGTATTAAAAAAAAGTGGCGTTTTCACACTATTTTTCCAACTTTAAAACCAGTAAATGAGCACAGTCATAGGAAGCAGCTAGATATGATGACATAATCTCACGGGTAAACAGCTAACGTCATGTTTCATGTGTGCATATAATAAGATTAATTTAGCAAAGCTGACTCTAGAAGATTATATATATATATATATATATATATATATATATATATATATATATATATATATATATTATTTGGAGCCATGTGTGCATATAATAATCCTACGTCCCGGGTTAATATATAGTTATGCTTGATCGGACACAATAATACTCCATCATATTCAATTAATTAATTCATTGATTTTTGTTATTTTTATAGTATTTAATTTATTATTTTATTACATAAATATTTAGATATTTAAAGTTAGATAATTTATATATATATATATATATTATAATCTGGGATATAAAGTTTTTAAATATATTTTTGTAATTTTTTTCTCTATTTTTTTTGTAAAAATTTGAATTAAATATTAAATTTAGAAACATAAACTGATCAATTAATTGAGTGTAGAGTATTGTACAGTTGTCAACAAGTAGTAAAACCGGTGAGTGCCGGATCGAATCCACATAGATTTGTGATTCTAACAAACTATGATGAATTACTAACTAAAGAAGATGAAATGATTGATTTTGGAGAGAATTAATTAACTACCAAAAGTGCAAGTGATTATGAAATTAAATACTAAAACTATCTCATAGGATTATTGATTCACTTCAACTTCAGGTTTGTCATTGTATTTGTTTAAGCGATTTATCTTATTCCTAAACCGTTCTGAACTTCCGTCCTAGAACTAAGTATAGTCAAATTTACCATGTTGTCTAGTAATACTTCTATATTCCTAAGCGAAGCATACCACAAATATTTCATGACCAAATGAATAATACATCAATATTCCGAGTAAATAAATAAGAATCATGGAGTAATAATTCATAGAACTAAAGTATCAAATCATAGTTTCAAGTTTCACAATAAATCGTACAAGATAAAATAAATTAGCTACTAAACATAATTATTTTATTTCATAAATATTTAGATATTTAAAGTTATTTAATTCATATATATATATATATATTATAATCTGAGATATAAAGTTTTTAAATATGTTTTTTGTAAATTATTATTATTATTTATTTTTATAAAAATTTAAATTAAATATTAAATTTTGAAACATAAAAAATTAAACAGATCAATTAATTGTTGATTGACTTTGTTCAAATCCATAAAAGACTATGAAATGTAGTGCCTCGTCACGGGTTGATTGTTGCTCCACTTTAAACTCTCATTAGGAGCTTCAAACATCATCTTCCTTAAAAAAATCATTCACCAAAAAATTACAAAATTCACTTTTAAAATTCACCTCTCTCCCAAGTAATCCCTCAAACATACCTTTCTTTTTTATAAAGAATTATATCAATGCATGTGTGTAAAGGCTGAGTGGGGGTGGTTTGTGAGTGGGGACGCAGGGAGAGGGGAGTGCCACGTGGGGAGCAGCCTACCGAAATTGACCATTCAATTTCGGACTCCACCATATCTCAAACGAATCCACGAATTCACCTTACACTGTACAAAATCGGACCTCCCGAATTCACGGGGAGGTCCGAATATATTTGGAGTGACTCACTTTTTTTTAGGAGGTGAATTTGTACAAATTCACCTCCAAAAAACAAAGTTTGAAACCCCCTATTCTTGCCACATGTATCTGCTTTTTTTTTCTTTTTTTCTTCTTTTCTTTTTCTTTTTTTGAAATTTCAACCTCTGTTACTTCTTTTATTTTACATTGTCACAAATGTATTTTTCTAATTTTTTTAACTCAAATTTTATTAGAAAGATTTCATTAAAAAAATTAATTAAAAAACGTAGCAATTAGAAAAATTCATTTAACATTTACATATAAATATATGTAGTACAAAAACAGTAAAAGAAAAAAAAATCTAGAATAAATTATGAAAAAATGAATGTTATCTTATTTTCTTGCACTATATATGTGAGTTCTATATTGAACCCTTCACATTGAAGCAAGTGTCTTTGTTTTTAGTTTTTGTTTTTATTTTCACCATCCATATCATTTTTTATTGTGCTAACTCCATTCCATGCAATTAAGAAGATACCGTTGATTTTGAAACTTTAATTTCACTTAATATAAGAAATTGTCATAATTTCTTCTTTTTTTTCTTTTTATTTCCATCACCTATGTCTTCTTCGATTATACTACCTCCATTAATACATACACAAAGAGATACATATGATTTTGGAAATTGTGTTTGATTCACATTTTTCTTAGAAATGTTTACATTAAAAGTTTATAAAAATAATTTATGTAGAAAATAGAAAATTTCACTTAACGTTTCCATATAAACATTTGAACTAGTATATACAAACGTAAATAATTTATGTAGAAAATAGAAATTTTCACTTAACGTTTCCAATTAAATATTTGTAGTATATACAAAAATGTTGAAGGGAAAAATATCAAATGGCTAAAATCCATGAATAGTGTCTTAATTTTGATGTGTATCCTATTTTTGTCATGTTTTAAGAATTCGTCTCAGATTCATCCTTTAGCTGACAATATTATTGTCCTAAATAGGTCATTTCGTTATATCTTCTATTAAAATTATTTCTTAATTAAGGATATTTATGTAAATGTCTATAATTAACATCCACGGTCAACTGACATCTAACAATCAATCACAAAATTCAACTCTCAAGCGAAGCACGTACACACTGCTTGTGTGTGTGTATAAACAATTTATTGTTGAAATTTGTGTAGAATCAATGGAAAGAGTGAACGCAACACCGCAAGTGTACGGTTGTCAACAAGTAGTAAAACTGGTGAGTACCGGGTCGAATCTACATAAACTTGTGATTCTAGCAAAATGTGATGAATTACTAACTAAAGAAGATGAAATGATTGATTCACTACGTACTTGGAGGCCATCGGGTAATGCATGGGGTAATGCCTGAGGCGTTACTATGGGGTCGAAAAGCGTGGTAGCGCCCCAGGCATTACTCAGGGCGCTACGGTCGAGGCTGTCGAACTAGTAGCGCCACAGTAACGCCCTTGGGCGTTCGTGGGCAAAGTAGTAGTAGCGCCAAGGCATTACGAGGCTCTTGGTCAGAGCTTGTCAGAGAGAGTAGCGCCCTGGTAATGCCATTGTGCGTTACAAACGTTCAATTTCAAAATATTAAAATAAATTTCAGAATACTAAAATATTTTTTCAAATATTTAAAATTTTCGATAATTTACAAATATTAACAAATTAAGATAATTTACAAATATTAACAAAAAATGATATTAAAAATATTAACAAATTAATTACGATATTAACAAAAATAAATATTAACTGAATAAATTAATTGGGTGCACATAAAATTAATGATCATTTTTTTGATTAAGTATGTTCATATTTCTTTTAGAAATTCCCATTAAAATTAATGATCATTTTTTTGATTAAGTATGTTCATGTTTTCTTTTTCGGATTTGATAGAAAAATTCATTAGTTTCTAACCATGGAAAGATAAAGAAAATATAATTTTAAATAAAACTTACTCTCATTATTATTTACTAGTTTATCTAAAATAATGATAATAATAATATAGAATCCCATTATAGTAATAAAAATAATATAGAACAATCCATAATGACTATGGCATCTTTTATAAGTACAATACTTAGGAATCATGCAATATAGACAATTGGTGCAGTGGGGAGATACGAGTTGCCCATTTTCTCACCCCCAGAGAGCTGGGGTTCGAACCACACGGATGTGGGATGTGGAGGAAATTGCGCATAATTGGAATTTGGGATAGTAACGCCCTGGTAGAAGTGGGCGCTACCAGCCTCACAGCTTTGTCGCTCAGTAGCGCCACAGTAACGCTGTCATTTGAAGTAACGTGTCGAATGGTATCGCCCTGGTAACGCCCTTTGGCGTTACCATTCGTAACGCCTTGGTAACGAAAGTGGCGTTACCAGCCCTTCTGCAAATACGTAGTGATTTTGGAGAGAATTAATTAACTACTAAAAGTGCAAGTGATTAAGAAATTAAATACTAAAACTACCTCATAGGATTATTGATCCACTTAAACTTCAGGTTTGATAATCTAGAATTACTTACAATTAATTATTCTCATCTTGTAGTTTAGTAGTACTCCTAAGCGAAGCATACCACACATATTTCATGACCAAATGAATAATGCATCAACATTCCGAGTAAATAAATAAGAATCATGGAGTGATAATTCATAGAATTAAAGTATCAAACCCTAGGTTCAAGTTTCACAATAAATCGTACAAGATAAAATAAACTAGCTACTAAACATAATTAAAAGAAAAGAGAAGATGAAACTCGGTTGATGGCTCCTCTCCTCTTGTACGCGTTTCCGTCTGAATGCGTGGCTGCCTCCCTCCAATTTGTCTTGTTCCCTCATGAGGCCATGCAATTGCTTGGCTACGTCTTTATGTTTCTTAGCAACCGCTAGGCACTTGCTGCCCTTGCTCTCGGGTTGTTTCACTCCAACTTTAGGCAAGTGCCAGGCAATTTTCTGGTCTGGCTTTTTTGCTTTTTTTGGTCTTTTCATCAACAACTCTCTGCCAATTTGATCTATCTTTTTGTTATTTTCATCAAAGAGAAAATTATAATAAGGGTAATTAATATGGTTAATGATTGAGGTTGACAAAAGTTTTCTTAAAAGATAACATAACATTCTTATAGGGACTTCCCATAAAGGAGAAGATAAATATTCTATGTAGAAAAGTTATATTTTTTCTTTTTCTACCATAGAAAAATTTACGGATTTATTACAAAAGTATTAATAATATGATGAAGTCCACAAAATTGTCTCTATTGAAAGATGATCATGGAAAAAAAAACTTTTATGGTGCATAGAAAATTTATCCATAAAACTTAACAATTAGAAGAAGAGGGATAGAGTAATTAATTGTGACCACACGAAATGGAACGCATTATTTCCTTTACCACAATTACCATCTTTCTCCAATGGCCAATGCTGTCGTTTTCCAAGGATAAACCACAGCCACTACTGTTCAACTTTTGCTACGTTCAAGAGAATTTTGCAACAACACTTCTTCTTCCAGAATTCTGTTCTGTCACAAATTTTGGTCGTCAAAAATAGCCAAAGATTCAAGATTCCTGCTAATATTGTCCTAAGCGACCTGCAAAAAAGCATCAGTAAGCTGATGTTACTGGTCAAAATTGTCTCTGAGCTTGGTTTGGATCGTTAATCAGTTATTCAGTTGTGTCTCCATCTAGCTGGCTAGCCCCACGTAGACCCACTATTAGGATCCTTTCTAGTGGAGTCGCATTGGATTGACCCACTATTTCTGAGTTGAATCCGCACCAGTTACCTGTTTTTATATTTGTCATCTATTTTTGTCATACTAAAAACTTAAATGTAATTCTGTTTTTTAGTTATCGCAGTTTAGATATACGGATAAGTGTGAAATTACAAAATTACTCTTAATTAATTGATGCCAACCCATTATATTCAGCAAGCTCAAACAATCAAGAAGCTGCCAACCCATTAAGCACAATGTTTTAGAATCACAACAATGTCTCTTTCAATCAACAAAGAATCCAGACATGCAAGACTAGTAAAATTGCAATTTCATCGCCAAACTAATCATCGCATAAACTAATTAAGATTTAGGAGAGAAAATACCCAATTTGTTGCTGAAAATGGTAGAACCAGCACCGTGTCTACCTCCATCGCGTCCACTCCGCCGAGGTCGATCTTTCTCCGTCAATCCGCCAAGAATCATTAATCTCAGTCCATTCCCTTCTAAAATCGTTCCTAAATCCTTTGTCAAAATTCGGATCGATCCCAATTTTTGAACCAACCAACCTTCACTAATCGATTCTCACATCCCGTCGGGTTAGGAACCAAATCCCCCAGCTCCGGCGAGGCTGCCAACAAGCTTCTCTCAGTCTCCCTTGCACTGTCGCAGCCTCGTCGAAGCTCCCCCCTTTTCACTGGAACCCTACCCTCGTCAATTTTCCATCGTCTTCTCTCTCTCTCTAGGTCATCTATATCGCGTTGAGACTCAGAGATCCCCCTTCCACCGTACGCTCTGTTTACTATCTCTAATGTCCTCCCTTACCTTTACGCCATTATCAAGCTCTTCTTTGCTCTCCTGACTCTACCTCGATCAAGAGTATATAAATCACTAATTTCCTCGATCAAGGTAAGAGAGGAAACTAGAGATGGTAAAAATGATGGTGGGAGAGAAGTTGGGGTTTCAGTGTGTGAATATAAAAAAAGGTTGGGTAGAATCGTTTAATTTTAAAAATAATGAGGTGTATTGCAACTAGGGGTGTTCAAAAAACCCGCAAAATTGATAAACCGAGTCGAACCGCATGATCCGAAACCGAGAAACTCGTGAATCGAAGAAACCGATAACCCGCGGGTTCTAATTTTAGAAACTCGCAGATACCCGAACCGATCCGCCTATGTCTATTTACAAAAAAAATTATCTAAAATTGATTACTTCATCTCAATTATCCTTTAAATTTCTTTTATATCATGTGTGAAAACTCGTTTCATACAATATCTCTAAGTATATTGCAAAATTTTATAGGATAATATAATAGGGAACATATACGGATACCCGCGATCTGAATTGCAAAAAATTGTGAAACTCGGGTACCCGCATCATGGGTACCCGCACTCGACGAGGCATATACTGTTTTTTCCACTATCTACCCCGCCATGTGAACACCCCTAATTATAGCAATTAATGGAGGGTAATTTTGTAATTTCACACTAATCCGTCCGTGGAAACGGTGAGATTGGACAAAAAGGACAATAATAGATAATTTTTTTCAAGTTTGATGGTGAAAAAGAAAAGTAATCAATAATAGATAATTTTATTTTGACAAATTAAAATACAATATTATCTCTTCACGCCTCAAGGGTTTGGTAGACTGTTTTTCTGGAGGCTGCGATTTTCTTCTTCATTCATCAACACGACAAAGTCGTCTCCTCCGTTTCGTGCACTTCTCCTCTCAAACTCCCTCCTGGTGATATCCTTGGAATCGATAGCAGGGAAGATGGTGGTTGTCTCTCTAATGCCGGACGATTTCGAGGTGGTGGATGTGCGGGGGTTGCTTGCTGCGCCGCATCAGTCGTTAACGTTAGCAGCTCGTGTTCTCTCGTCACGAGTGGCTATGGTGGAGAACCTGACAGCAGCCTTTAATGCTGCCTGAAAAGATCAGTTCCAGTTTCGGTTTCGTCAAGGAACGGATATGTTCCACTGGACAACTTGTTCATCTTCGAATTCGAAAAACAAGAACATATTGAAGGTGTGGTTCGCCACGCTCCCAGGCACGTCCAGTATCCCTACGGCTACGCAGGTTAGTTTTCGGGCGGACTTGGTGCCCCAACCGAGGGAGACAGTGATCCGATTCCACTGATTGAGGTTTCGGTGGTGGAAAGGGCTCTGGTTGTCACAGAGCTTCCTGCTAGCCCGCCTCCGTCGCCGTTCACCTTTTCTGCGGGTAGTGGCAGTGCGTTGGTCCCGGCTCCTCCACGCGTCCGGGTGGCTCCTCCAAAACATGGGGCAAGAAGGGGCCGTCCACGTGGACGCGGTACTAGTACGAGGACTCGAGGGACAAGTACAGATGCTGGATTTGGCAGAGGAAATAAATGAGCCAGAATCGGCACTCTTGACAGACGAGCAAGAGGAGTGGGTCCTAGATATGGCATAGTGACCTAATCATCATACATGAATATATACTCATTATTGATCACAAAACACAATTGGAAGAATCATGGTGATCATTATTTTTACTAATTTCAATGTGATCATGATTTTCAGGTATGAGATCATCATCATCCTTGAAAATGTGATCATCCTATTTCCTTAGGACTATTGATTCCACAATCATAGCGATCATTATTTTTATGAGTTTTGATGTGAGAGATCATCATTCTTGTAAGTCTGATCATCATATTGCCAAAGGACGATGGCTAATGCTCCCAGAATCACGGTGACTATTACATTAGTTTACCAGTGATAATCATTTTCAAAGCAGAGATCACCATTCTTGAAATCCCGATTATCATATTTTTTAAGGTGACTAATGCGTATGAGTGCACAATCAATCACAAAGATCCTTAAAGTTCTTGAAGCGCGATCATCAAACTTCCTTAGGGCATACTAGATTCAGTGTGATCATTATTACAAAGCGAAGATCATCATTCTTGAAAGCCTTTAAGGGCGATTAATGCTCTCACAATAATGATGATCATTATTTTTACTAGTTTTAGCATGATCATCATTCGTAAAGTGGAGATCAACATCCCTGAAAGCCTGGTCATCATATTTCCTTAGAGCAATTAATGAATTTGGGTACACAATCAATCATGGTGACCATTATTTTTACTAGATTCAATGTGATCATTAAGTTTGTTCATCATATTTCCTTAAGATGACTAATGTATCTGGGTGCACAATCAATCACGGTGATCATTATTTTTACTAGTTATAGTTTGGTCATCTTTTTTAAAGCGGAGATCATCATCCTTGAAGACCTGATCATAATATTTTCTTTGATAGTCAAAACATAATCTTCTTCTCCGATGACACTACTCTCCAGTGACGCTCTTCTAGTGGTGGAGGTCATAGGCAAGTGAACGAGGCATGCACGAAGCACAATTTTTCTTGAAGACCAACGACGACGATGACAGTGATGATGAAGAAAGAAAGGAGATGGAGGAATTCTAGATGACAGCCAATCTGATGAAGGATGGAAGGAGGAAAGAATAAGAGGGAGACGAGGCGGAAGAAGAAAGGGAGGAAAGAAACAAAGGTGGAGAAAGGAACCGGTGAAAACCAACGGCCAGTACCAACGGGCAAACTAGCCAGTTCGTAATTTCCAACAGTAAACCCGTTGGAACACTCACCGGTAACTTATCACTAACTGCCGGTTTAACTACACCAACATGCAAACCGTTAGTACAACTGAAAGAAATAAGAAACCAACTGTCTTCCTGTCGGTACATGGAAAATTATATCATTTTCTTTAGGAAAGGAAAAAGAAAAATTTATCTTACCAACGGGTTGCACGTTGGTATAATGAAGAATCAACGGACAATCAGTTGGTAACTTCCTAAATTGAAAATTTATACTTTCTATGCAGTATTATTTCAAATTTAATGTACAATCTATTTCAAATTTAATGTACAATCTATTTATAAAAATGTAGCTATTTAAAAGAATGATAGTTTCATCTCATTAATTGTGATTTTCAAAGTGCAATTAAGAGTTTATAACAAATAATCAAATGGAATGAAATTGAAATTCCAACAGGTTGCACGTTGGTATTATCAAGTTTCCAACGTATAAGCCGTTGGAGACTGACAATTTTCCAACGTGTTACATGTTGGAAGCCTTAAAAAGGATTAGACACGTTACAAATGGATTATTTCGTCCATGCATATCAGCGATGGGCCTAGCGATCTGGTGGTTGTGATGCATCCTTACCTTGGCGAGGAGGCTAGGATTTGAGTCCAAACGGAGGCGAGATTTTTGAAATTAAGATGTGCTTTGCAACGAGTTGACTGTTGGATGCTGCTGGTTTCCAACGCGTCGCGCGTTGGAAAATTACGAGCAAGCCCTTGGTACTAATCTTTTTGCAAACTCCAATTTTACTTAAGAACTAAAAATTTAATTAATGAAAAAATGTATTCTAAAAAGAAACAATAATTACATGAATGCTTTAAAACATTTTTTTAGAACATGAAAATAATTAAAATTTCATGTGGTCAGAGTTTTATTCAAAAAATAAATTTTACATTGAAACAGTTATGGTAATTAAGAACATGATCATATTGGAGATAAACACAAGTGAAGATATAATAGGACTAACTATTTAACTAAGATCATATTTTATACACTATTTAACTAAGATCATATTTAACCAAGAACTTCTAAACTAATACTCCAGCTCAGAGGAGCTGTGAGTAACTTGAGGAGAAGAAACGATTAGAGCACATTTTATCAAAGTAGGGGTATTTTTGGTAAATGTGCACTAATGAGCTTAAATGAGCTCGAATATGTAAAATGGAAATTGGAATTACTTTGTGTAATTTAGACCTCATTTATCAATCATAACCACCTCTAAAGTCACTTATCAAAGTAAGGGTATTTTGATAATTTTGGTGTAAGGTGTATGCACCTTGAACCATGAACTAACTCCATGTTTGCCAATTTATGAGGTTGGTAATGTAGTTGACAATTTATGAGGTTGGCAATTTATGAGGTTTGCAATGTGGTTGCCACATTGATGAGGTAGACAATAGGGTTGACACATTTAAGGGAGAGCTTTTGGTAGCTCTCATCCATCTATAAATAGATGGGAGGAAGTGCCTCATTCTCGATTCCCTTATTCCATAATCTTCTTCTCCTTCTCAATCTCTCTCAAAGTGTCAAATTCTTGAGTAAAGTTTTGGAGCTTTAAGGGTGAAATTATTTGTGTTATTCCACACAACATGCTTCACATCTCATCCATCATCTTCCCCTCTCCTCTTGGGTGCAAGACGCCATCATCACCATCTATTGAAGTCGAGGGCTACCATTGGAACAAGCTTGAAAGCTTAAGAAATGAGCATACGTCGGATTGGAGCAAAGATTAAAATAATCCTTAATCGGTTTTCCCATTTGGTGCAAGGTATATTTTCGCCTCTTAGTATCATGTTTAGGTGTTCGTCTTCATACTCTTTTGTTGTTGGATTTTCATGGTATGAATTGATGAAATAATACCATGCTTGTAAAGAAGAAATTGGCAATATATATTATGTAAAGTGTAGCATTACATGTATATGAGAAAGATCAACATGAGAGCATATTTGAGGGACCTATAAAATCAACAAATGGTATCAGAGCATGAGGTTAATGATCTCTTACATATGTATGCTTAAAAAAATTCGTTTGAAAATGCATGAGAAATTGGCATAAAACTGAAAAATCGAAAAATGTGATAAACATGTTGTCTTGGTGACTTGTATGCTTGTTGAATACTATAAATACATGAAACCTGTATGAACATCTTTTGTTGATGTATGGATTCTATAAGAATCATTGAATGACCGAAAGTTGGTAAACATTTAATTGTGATGTAAATGACTTGAGTGTTGTGCAAATATGCATTAGTTTTAACCGAATCATATAAGCATGAAATTGCAATGTGTTTGCTTGTTTAAAATGCTTATAATGTATGATTTAATATGTTTAAATCAATAGAACATGGATATGCAAATGAGATTTATAAATGTTCTTCAATGGTTACATGTAAGTGTCATGCTTGTAATTTAAGCTACAAGTCCGTACTCTAAAGTCTAATAATGGAGATTCTATCTAAGGAGGTGGATTTTAAGTGAGACCATTGTGACTCCTCCATGTTTCCTGGGAACCATCCTTATGGTGATTAAGGGGTTGAATGACTATAGTTTAAGGTTATGGTACATGCATTTTTTGCATGACTGATTGTACAAGTGTGACAAGTGCATAGAACCCTCTTGAGGCTTGTTGAAGAACATGTGTACGAAGCTATGAAAACATGTTTGTATATTTCTAATTGAGTACTATATGCACTTCTTTTGCTATGTATGAACATGCTTAAAGTGATTTTGTGCAATGTGTTTCTTGCATGAGTCTTTTCGTGTTGATTGAACATTAAAAATATGTGATTGCATCATTGTAGATGGCAAGTAAGAATATCATTGCTGAGTTGAACAAGAATCTGAAATTGGATGGTGAAAACTATTCAATTTGGCAACAAAAGGTCAAGTTCATATTGATTGAGCAAGACACGCTTGATGTGTTGAGTAGTGAGGTTACAACTCCTGAAGAGGGTGGAAATGGTGATGCCTATGTGGCATACCAGAAAAAGAACAGCTTGTGTCAAGTCACCGTTCTCTCTACTATGGTGGATGAGATAATGGTGGAATTCTCGACAATTGAAAGTGCCAAGGGCATTTGGGGCCATCAAAGCTAAGTTTGGTGATGTTTCTATTGAGAAACAAAGGTCCATGATCTTGAAGTTTGAGAACTATGTCATGAGACCGGATCACACCATGAGCTCCCACTTGCGTGAGATGTCACACATGATCCACCAATTGAATTGGAGGCGGGACATGACCTCACTGATGAGCAACAAGTCCAGGCTATCATTAGGTCATTGTCTGATGAGGAGTGACAGTTGGTGAAGGTCAATTTGCGCCACAACCCTCAAATTAAGTCATTTGATGACATTGCCCGCCATTTGTTACTTGAAGCGGAAGTAATGGCTCTTAAGAATCATTACAAGGCATATATTGCCTCCACTTCTTCCTCCAATAAGAAATGTAGTAAGAAAGGGAAATGGTTTAGTAAGGGCAACAATGGGAATGGCAGGGGTAAGGCAAGGATCAATGAAAACAGTGGTGGAAATGGACCCAACTTGAATAAGTTCAAGAAAAAGAGGGATGTTTCCAAGCTGAGGTGCTTCAATTGTGGCAACAAGGGCCATTTTGCTAAGGATTGTAGAAATCCTACCAAGGTATGTGTACATACTACTTCTAATGTACATGTTATGTCATATACCATGCTTACTGAAAGTAATTCTTTGTGAATTATATATTCGGGAGCAACAGATCACATAGCCCGAGATATGTCTTGGTTTGTGACATTCAGAAAACTCCCAAGAGACGTGAAGAATGTCTTGGTGGGAAATAATGATGTTTTAGAAATAGTTGGTATTGGGACTTGTAAAGTCTCTGTGTGTAATGGATATTACTTTTATCTTGTGGACACACTTTATGTACCCGGTATTTGTAGAAACTTGGTTTCTATTTCGAGCTTATTGAAGTACAATTATAGCTTAACCTTTACTAATAGTAGTGTTACTATTATGAAAAATCATCAAGTCATGTGTGAATGTATGCTTAACAACGAGTTGTATGGACATAGACCAAGTAACCACACCGATTCTTCATCTAGTTACCATGTGACTGAGGTCACAAGTGAAATGACTTGGCATGAAAGGCTTGGTCACATAGGTCAAGATAGGATGAATAAGTTGGCCAAGAGTGGCTTACTTGGGTGCTTGACAAAGGTGAACTTGCTGAGTTGCCAATCATGCCTTGAAGGAAAGGCAACAAAGAAGCCATTTGTGCAAGACACTAGAAGGGAATAAGTACTAAGTTTAGTACATTCAAACTTGTGTGGTCCTATGAGAGTGGTATCTAGAAATGGTTTTAGATATTTTATAACTTTCATTGATGACTATTCTTGATTCACCTATATATTCTTACTCAAAACCAAGGCAGAGGCCTTGTCATACTTTGAGAAGTATGTGAATTTGGTTGAGAACCAATTGGGTAAGAAGATCAAGTCTTTGAGGACTGATAGAGGTGGAGAGTATAGCTCATTGGCATTTAAGTCATTTTGTGACTCCAAGGGCATTCAAAGAGAGTTCACTCTTTCTTGGACTCCACAACAAATGGGGTGTCCGAGAGCAAAAATAGAACTTTAATGGACATAGTGAGATCCATGATGGCATAGGCCAATTTGGACATCACTTATTGGAGTGATGAATTGCTTTGTGCAGTGCACATTCTCAATGGAAATCCTACCAAGAACATTGACACTACTCCATATGAGTTATGGAAGGAAAAGTCCCCAGACTTGAGCTACATGCACCCTTGGGGTTGCTTAGCATATGTACATGTCCCGGACCATGCTTTAGGAAAGGTGGGACCAAGGGGTAAGCAATGTGCTTCCCTTGGTTATTGTACAGAATCAAGGGTCTATGTGTTCTTGGATATAAGTCACAAGAATGGTTTTGTGTTTGACGCCAGAAATGCCAACTTTGTGGAATGTGAGTTTCCTAAAGTTGGTGAATGTAAAGACATAAACTTTTTTGGACGAATCCTTGAAGAGGATCAACCAAGTGCCATATGGGCACCGGTTGCACAAGGTGCATCTATTCCAATCGGAATATCTCAACCAATTGGAGTTGTGACTTCAAATATGGTTCCAAATCAAAAGGAACAACTTGAACAGAATCCACAAGTGGATACATCTGTTCGAGAGGGAGTTGAGATTAATCAAGAGGATATAAATGAAGTTCTTAAAGAGGTAGTGCATGAGTTGCCACTGCTTGAGGACGCCCATATTGATGTGCCTCCACAGATGGAGCAAGAGGTTGCTCCACTCCTTTGAGTAGATCAAAGAGAGAATCAAGAGAACCCAAAAGACGGGGACTCTCGGAGGGTGAGACTTACTTGGTAACATCAGAAATTGATGAACCAAGAAACATCAAAAAAGCTCTTAAAGGTGTACAACAAAATTAATGGCTAAAGCCAATGCAAGAGGAATTGTCCTCAATGCATGCAAATGATGTGTGGGAGTTGTCAGATCTTCCTCCTGGTAGGAAGGCCATGGAAATAAGTGGGTGCTTAAGATTAAGAAAAATTCTGATGGAAGTATCGAGAGATACAAGGCATGGTTGGTTGCCAAATGATTCACACAGAAGGAGGGTGTTGATTTCAAAGACACCTTCTCACCTGTAGTGAAGTTTAATTCCATCAGAATACTACTTGCTATTGTAGCAAAGTTGGATCAAGAATTGCATCAAATAAATGTAAAAAGCGGCCTTCCTCAATGGTGATTTGAGTGGAGATATACATGAAACAACCTGAAGGATTTGTTCAAGATGGTTGTGAGAACAAGATGTGTAGACTTAAGAAGTCTATCTATGGCCTTAAACAAGCTTCAAGACAATGGTATTTGAATTTTCACAATGCAATTACTAACTATGACTTTGTAATGATGCATGAAGACCATTGTGTCTACTTGTTCTCATCTGGATCCAACTATGTTATTATTACCTTGTATGTAGATGACATACTGATAGCAAGTAGCGGGCTTGAGTTAATGAAAACCATTAAAGGATGGTTGTCCTCCACCTTTGACATGAAGGATATGGGGGAAGCTTCTTTCATTCTAGGTGTAAAGATACATCGAAATAGAAAGGAGAGGTTATTAGCTCTTTCACAAGAGTCTTATATTCATAAGATTCTGAAAAGATTTAACTTGATAAACTCAAAGCTCATAAACACCCCACTTGCATATGGATGCAAGATTGGTGAGCATATGTGCCCCAAGACTCCAAAGGAAAAGGAAGAAATGGAAAACATTTCATACCTTTGTGGTATTGGGTCCTTGATGTACGCCATGTTGTGTACAAGCCCGGACATTAGCCAAGCAGTTGGCTTATTAGCAAGATATTCTTCAAATCTCGGAATGCAGCATTGGAAAAGTGTTAAAAGGGTTCTGAGGTACCTGAAGGGGACCAACAATTATTGGTTATGTTATCAAGGAAAGAAGCTTGATTTACATGGCTATTCTGATGCTGATTGGGATGGAGATATAGACTCCAGCAAATCTACAAGTGGACATGTATTCATGCTTAATGGTGGGGCAGCTACTTGGTGTAGCAAGAAACAAACTTGTACAACGTTGTCAACAATGGAGGCTGAGTTTGTCTCATGTGCCTCGCCTGTACAAGAGGCCCTTTGGCTTGGGTTCTTCCTTAAGAACTTGGAATCTCAGATTAAAATGGAAAGACCTATTACTATCTATAGTGATAGTATGACGGCCATGACTTACACTAAAGATCCCAAGTATCATGAAAAGACTAAGCATATTAGAAATGAAATACAATTTTGTGCGGGATGCAATTGAAGATGGTGAAGTTAGAATAGAGTACATTTCTACGGACCTTATGGTGGCTGATCCTCTCACTAAGCCATTGCCACCTCTTGTGTTTGCTCGACATGTTAGAGCAATGGGTCTGCGTAGATTATAGTATGTTGGTACTTCACCACTTTGGGTGTCACACATGTTTGTAAGGAATGTTGGATGATTAATAAAGTTGTTTGTTTATCATCACATTCTTTTGTTTAATCTTAAGTTACACAACGAAAATTAGAACATGTCAAACATAGGCATAGAAAGACTTTCTCACACAAGTCTTTCGCCCTTAATCTTGGGTAGATTAGGGATGAGACAGCTAAGGACTCAAAGTATGTTGTTTCTTTGAAAACATGTAACTTTAGGTAAGTTATACTTTCGAGTGGGAGTCTTGAACCAACACAAGACACCTTAGCTATATGTCCCCTTGATTTAGATGAAATCAAGATGAGATGAACAAGTTCATCGAGTTTATATGACCACTATACATCCTAGCCTATGATAGAAGTAAGCTGGGGTTTGCTTAGAGATATTTCATAATTTGTGACATGTCCTCCTATTTATTTGTTAAAGGGAGTACACTATTGGTGTTTTAAGATAGAGAAAATGACACACCTCTCCACATTGGTGGACATCATTCCGAGTGGGAGTGGTGTAGATAAAACACCGAATTAGTGTTCAAATGGAACTTTTGAGATGTGTTCCCTAGGATTTGTTCCTTGAAGATATGTTCATCAAGGATGTGTTCCTGGAGTTCCATGTCCATAAAATACGACCAAAAGAAAGAATGTAAGCAAGTTGTCTCCGTTCTTACTTAGTGTGAGATTCTTTGACATAAACTCTTAGTGACTTTAGATTACTATCAGTGAGTTGCATCAATAAGACTGCTTTGATTGGTTGTCGAAGTTCATGGAGAAATAAGACCGGAGTATCCTCCTTTTGGGTAGTCAAATTGGTGCAATTATCTAGGTAGTTCAAGCTAATAGGAAAAACACTGGTATATGATACATATACTCTAAAGTTCAATCTTGGGCTCACATACTATGTGTATGATTAGGATTGACTTATGAGTGTTGATAATGAGATCTCAGTTGCTTAATACAATCATGAGTTTCAAAGAGTTGAAATTCTAAGAGACTGATTGTGATTAAGAAGATGTATCATTGTGTCTGGGGTTTATATAGGCAATACTTGATTAGTTCAAGTAAGCTTGATAGGTTCAAGCAATGTTTGAAGAAGTTCAAACAAAACATACAGAAGTTCTTGATAAGTTCAAGTACATTGAGGAGTGCTTGATAAGTTTAAGTAGTGCAATGAGGAGTGCTTGATAAGTTTAAGTGCATTGATAGGAGGACAATCTTTCATTGTGAGTCTAACAACCATAGTGAAGGAGATTTGGTGTGTGCCTTGGGGTCGCACCCTTAACTCCATTTATATGAACATGTCTTGGTTTGACTTGTGCTTGAGAGATTTAATTCTAGTGGGAGTTAGAACTCAAAAGTATCTTAGTGCGAGGAGTTTTTTGGAATTCCCTGGCGCACCAAGAACTTCTGAGCTAATACTCCAGCTCAGAGGAGCTGAGAGTAACTTGAGGAGAAGAAACGATTAGAGCACATTTTATCAAAGTATAAGTATTTTGGTAAATGTGCACTAATGAGCTAAAATGAGCTCGAATATGTAAAATGGAAATGATTGGAATTCAAAATCAGAGGGAAGGGATCAAAATCAGGGGGGGAAATGATTGGAATTACTTTGTGTAATTCAGACCTCATTTATCAATCATAACCACCTCTAAAGCCACTTATTAAAGTAAGGGTATTTTGATAATTTTGGTGTAAGGTGTATGCACCTTGAACCATGGAATAACTTCATCTTTGCCAATTTATGAGGTTGACAATGTAATTGCCAATTTATAAGGTTGGCAATTTATGAGTTTGGCAATGTGGTTACCACATTGATGAGGTAGGCAATGTGGTTGACACATTTAAGGGAGAGCTTTTGGTAGCTCTCATAAAAGGAAGTGCCTCATTCTCGATTCCCTTATTCCATAATCTTCTTCTCCTTCTCAATCTCTCTCAAAGTGCCAAATTCTTGAGTAAAGTTTTGGAGCATTAAGGGTGGAATTATTTGTGTTATTCCACACAACATCTTCAAGGTGCTTCACATCTTATCCGTCCTCTTGCCCTCTCCTCTTGGGTGCAAGACACCATCATCACCATCTATTGAAGCCGAGGGCTGGCATTGGAACAAACTTGAAAGCTTACGGAAGGACCATACGTCGGATTGGAGCAAGGATTAAAATAATCCTTAAGCGGTTTTCCCATTTGGTGCAAGGTATGTTTTTGCCTCTTAGTATCATGTTTAGGTGTTCGTCTTCGTACTCTTTTGTTGCTGGATTCGTTGGTTTCATGGTAACATGATGATGAAGACGGGACACACGTTCAGAATACAGCTGAAGATTATATTGTCACCCCGAGCGATGATTCTACTGCATGCTCTATTCATCAGTGCCAGCAACCGAGCAGATCTCGGCGTAGCCAGACGCTACTACATGGCACCGGGCAAGATCACCAGCGCATATTTCTCAAGCCATTTGGTGATGGGTAGTTAACTTAAATTTGATATCTTAATTCATAAAGCAATGTCAATTAACTGTTATGTGCATAATATGTTTCTTTATAAATATAGGTTTAATCCAAGTAAGGCAAAGGATTGGGTTACGTTTGTGATTAAAGCTAATTATGATAATGGAACGGGAGATGCATATCCAACTTGGGCTATCGCTCGATCCCAAGGCGTGGTTGTCCGATGGTTCGCCAAATTCAAGGTATAAATTAAAAGGACTTTACACATATATAGCTAAACTCTTTGTTACAAGATTTAATTGCTACAAAAAATTTCTTATGTATATTTAATGTTTACAATTACCAACCTTGTTAGAAACATCGCAAATGAGATTCAATTCATGAGTCAGAGGTGTATAACATTTTCAACAAGCTCGGCATAAGTCATTTGAATAGCATGTACAATATATTAAGGCGACTACCTACTGAAGAAAAGTGTCGGAGCTATGCCAGTTGGCTTGGTGATGAATCTTACCGAAAATTATTTGAGTTCTGGGCAAGTGAGCAAATTGAAGCTCAACGGTGAAAAATGCAACAAATACGAAAGCAAGCTCCTCCGGATGCTCCGATTGATAGGAAGGGCCGTCATTCAGTTTTTGACATAACATTAATTATGGTATGTATGATAAATTTAAATTAGTTTTCTTAGATTATTCTTATATATTGCACAATTCGCTCATTTATATTTATCATATAATATTATGAAAAAGATCTGTAACACCGTATGCCTGGACTTTATATAGTTTACAAGACTGTCAACTCGGTAAAGGATGGATCGATTCTTTTGCAAAAAATTAGATCCGTTGTTGTAAGCAAGTTCACATTCTTAAATTTCAGGAATATTATTATCAATTGAAGCTACATAATGTTATTCATGTGCTTATCAAATTTCAGGAAAATGTAGAAAGTCAACGTGAAACACATTCAACCACCTCCGAGATCGATGCCCCGTTCGATGAGGACAATGAATTTCTTCAGACGGTTGGAAAGAAAAATCGTGGAAGACTGTCAGGATTAGGATCTATGGCTGTGATGATTCTCGGACGTCAATTTTTCAGCTATGTTCCTACTCAGGAGTCTCCGCAGGTGCTCCAAACGAGGGAGGATATGAAAAAAATAACGGAGAAGATGTAACGACAAAAGGCAATAAACAAAGAGAAATTAAAAAAGACCAAAGAGAAAATTAGCAAAATCAAAAAAATGCAGAACAAGGTGTTGAAAGTATTAATGCAGAGATCAAAGTTTAGTGGTCCGGACACAACTACTCACGGGATACCTACTGATGAGTTCGATTCTAATATGGCTGGACATCCTATTGAAACACCACCAACATCAGATTCAGAATCAGAATCACAGGAGTGGGATAGCTAAAATTGGTTAGGTATTCGATTTTCAAAAAACTTGTTAAGTCACTTTAGAATGCTTTAATTAAGTTCAAAGAGTATCAACTTTTTATGTAAGATATGCTATGTAGTTATTGGATGCGACGTTCTACGTTTTTAATTATATTTCAGTAATACTTCTGGTGTTGAATGATATTTAAATGCATAAACACAGGTTTGAGTAGTGTACATGAATAAAAATATTTTTTTTTTAAAAAGAGGTAACAACGGCCAGCACGTTGGTATGCGTTGGAACTATTATTTAATCACTATACCAAAGGGATGACCAGTTGGTATTTACGATACCAACAGGCTGACCAGTTGGTAAGATTACCAACGTGTTAACTAGTTGGTACCTGTACCAACTGACTGACTTGTTGGTAAGCTTACCAACAGGTTAACCTGTTGGTAAATATACCAACTAGCTTACCAGTTGGTAACCATACCAACGTGTAAACCATTTGGTAGTAGTACCAACGCGTTGACCCGTTGGAAGAGCTATATCAACGTGTGGTTTCTCGATTCCGGTCACCTGATTTTGACACCAACGAGTAAGCCAGTTGGTAGAGAAAATTAATCAACGAGTTGGTTAGTTGGTTAAAATTATACCAATGATGCAAATACCAATGAGTCTTTTCCAACAGGTAAGTCAGTTGGTTTAAGCGTTTTCCAACCCGTTGGCCTGTTGGTACTGACCGTTGGTTTTGCACCATTTTCTAGTAGTGTTCATTAATGTCAAAAGAGAATAATTTCTTTGAAAATCTACACTTTTTGTACTGCATGAAGGTGTCAACCAGTCGAATTGAGCCTAATCTCTTTAGGCTCGAGTTCAAGCTCAGTCCTGTTTGGCTCAGCTCGAGCTGGTTGAGCTCGATAAACATTGGCTCAGGTCATTTTGTGATATTTTCAAGTTTTACTTCAAACCTGGGTAGGCTTGAATTTTTGTTGGGGTAAATTACCCCCTTGAGGTATAGCAAATTTTTAGTTTATCCCTTGTGTTTTCAAAAACCTCCAGTAACCCCCTTAAAGTTTAGTAAAACCTTCAGTTGCGCCCTTTGACCGTTTATGATGTTAGTTGACCATAAAATATTTCAGAGTTAACTACTTCTTATCACTAATATTTCTAATACTTCAATCCCAACATTTAATTGTTCTTCTTTTTTCCTCCCCAACCAGCCACTCCAGTCAGCCGCCGTTGTTGCCTGACCGACGCAAGAACATGGATGAGCTCAGGCCATAGTGACGCAAACGAGACCATGCCTTCGTGATGCTGGTGTGCCTAGACTACCCCTCGACGGTTTTGGAGTATAGTTAGTGCAATTACATCTAAAATCTT
Source organism: Stellera chamaejasme (assembly GCA_024586325.1). Taxonomy (NCBI): domain Eukaryota; kingdom Viridiplantae; phylum Streptophyta; class Magnoliopsida; order Malvales; family Thymelaeaceae; genus Stellera; species Stellera chamaejasme. The sequence continues at coordinate 9,929,501 of CM044984.1, read as the reverse complement.
TAACAGTTAACCAAACCCACAAACGATCAAGAGAAGTATGGGATAAGAACGCCAATAGTCCTAATACTTTGATACTTTTACCAAGTCAGTCCTAAAACTTTATGTGTTTTCATGTCAATCCTAAAACTTCTGTTTTTTCCAAGTCAGTCCTAAAAGTCTAAGTGCATCTTTCACATAAGTCCTAAAGCCTCAACAGTTTTACCAAACCAATCCTAAAAAGAATATTCCACTCGTTTTTGGATTTCCTCAAACTTTTTAGTATCTGTCACTATTATCCCTGAATTTTGAAAAGTAACTCTTCTATCCAAAAACAAGCTTTGTCAAAGAAATTTTTCTAACTGACAGGTCTCCAAGATTAATTGAAAAGGTTTTTCTATCTATCACCTAAGTCGCGTTTCCTCATTAAGGCCTATTTCAAGAGTAAAAGGCGGTAAGAATGAGTAAAAGTCGTTGACAGATAACTCTAAATCAAAAAAGGTTTCCAAACTGGTTCCATCAAATTGGTTTGAGAAAAAAACGATTAGTCTCTGATCAGCGCTCGGAGACAGTCAAGGAATCCTATGACAAGTTTGTAGAATCCAACAAGCATAAGCCTTAGAGGAATTCGGTTCCTTTTAGTGAATTCTATTTCTTGGTCATCTACTGAATCTCATGGATTGTTCGATCGATGGAACTATGAGATCAATCAAGAAAAATATGTTCCTATCTTAGAAATGGTATGGGTTTCACATTGGTGGGACAAATGTGTGATTAATTCTTACCTCATAGAAAATATCACACTAAAAGTAATTGGTCTAGTCGACCTCATGGATGAAGAAAATATTGATTCTGTATGTGGAAAGCTTTAATCTGGAGTAGAATTAGCAGATATCCCCTTGGAAGAAATGGAAGATAAGCTTATGAAGTTGTCTTTCAAATCTGCCAAAGAACAACTGTCAAAGGGGTTTAGCAACGGGTCATCATCTGGCCAAAATTAGGGCCAGCATGTATAAAATAATGGTCTGGCAGACAAGGCCATGTTAAGAAAGGAAGAGGTTGTGTGAATCAGAGACCTACCAGAAAAATATTCGTCCACTACTAAAAGGAGCGGAGGAGAATGTGTGCCAGCTTGTAGGAAATAATGGTGGCCACCCACCATCCTCAAAAGAAATTTCCCCAATTTAAGAAGGCTTTAGCTAACAAAGGGAGGCATCACCTCTGCTTGCATATTTCTCTCTGTTTTTTCAAGTTCATGTGTTGAACGCCCTTCTATTTATAAAATTATTGTAAAATTACTAGTTTGTAACCAGTTTTTATGTACGTGTAGTTGTTGGAAGCCTGCTGTATTTGTCCAACGACATTTGTTTGTTGTTCCGCCTTATCCTTTTTAACATTTTTATCTCACAAAAGTGGGACTAAATAATCCATCACCCACCAAGTGATAAGGAGGGATGAGACAAAAAAAGAAAATTGAAAATATGACAAACCTATTTAATATAATCTCATCAAATCCTATCCTAAATAGTCTCATCCAATCTTATCCTAAATAATCTCTTCCTATCTCATCTTAATCATCTAATCCCACTATTTTTTATCCCTACAACCAAACGAGTCCTATAAGTTTAATGGTTGCTTTGATCTTAGGACTCTATTGAAAGATTCTCTTAAGTTTTAGGACTTAGTTGATAAACTGAACTAAGTTTTCGGACTCCTCCGACAAAATCAACAGTTATAGGACTCCTTTGGAAAAACGTGATAACTTCTATGATCATTCGTGGCTTTACCCCATAGAAGTAACTAAAGATTTCACAATACGTCAAGAGGATAATCGAAGATTTTCACAAATAAATGAGGACAAAGCTCGACAGTATTTGTAAGTTACACTCTTTGTTATATATCATTGTTGGATTGCTCCATACAAACGTGTCGATTCAATTCAACACCCATCCCTATACCACTTGTTAAATTCTTCGTCAACATTCGATTTTCCTAGTCCAACCGGGCCCCATCTCCACTAAACCATCACACCGAAGAAGATGCCTTTATCCTGATACCACACTTCACTTTATTGCCCTATAAATACCAAACAACTCTCAAGCCCTCTCTCACACACACCTTCTACACACCACTTACCTTCAAAATGCCTCTCACTTCCACGAACTTTCTACTCCTTGTGTTTCTCACTTTTGGGTCTTATTGCTTTGCTCACCACGCCTCTTCCCTTGTGCTTGATGAATCCGCCGCTGCTGAGAAGTTCAGGCAATGGATGACTCGGCACGGCCGGTACTACGAGCGGCGAGAGGAAGAAGGAAGGCGTTTCCAGATCTTTAAGACCAACTTAGAATTTGTGGACGGTTTTAACAGTGGCGAAAACCAGCCTTATAAGTTGAGCATGAACCGATTTGCAGACATGACGAATGAAGAGTTTTCGGGGTTGTATACTGGGTTTAAAATGTTGGGGCCATCTAAGGAAAGAAGCTCGACGTTCATGTATGAAAACGTGACTAATGTCCCAGCTAGTGTGGATTGGACAAAGCATGGGGCTGTCACCAAGGCCAAGGACCAAGGTGCCTGTGGTAAGTATATCATGAAATATATATATATATATTTGGAAAGCAACCAACTTTATTTCTGTATTAGTGAAATATTAACAAGATTAATTTAGTTCACCGGATTTTATATAAGGGGATCAGGAGTAAAAGAACCAAGAAAAAAAATTCGTATATTTTGACCTGATTAATTAGTAGTACACAATAAAACGAGAGAAAATAATGGAAAAATGATAGTTTAGTAACTTTGAAATTTATAATCTTTGTTTAAGGAAAGTGGTACAATTGTTATGGAAGAATCCAAAGAAAAAATGTGTTCAATGTTTGAGGAACGTATGGAGTGTTTCATCAGTAAAAACTGAAATGTTAAGATAATTGTCTTAAAAAAACGAAAATGTTTCCTTCAAGAAATTATTCTTTTTAACCTCATTTTCTTAAATTTATAATCATATATACATATTTTACTTACTTATCCTTAGATCTTCCGTTTTCATAATTTTGTGTTTAGTCTAACGTTTCAATTTTTTCAGGACCACGGAAGTATCTTTTTATAGTAAAAACGATTTTATGGCTAATATATTGTGTACAGATGTCTCATCATCACCCTAATTTATCGACGAAAGTGGCAATATTCTAGAGAGATAGTGATCATTAGTTTCACTGTCATTCAAAACAACATAATTATATCATTTCTTGTCATATACTCCCTCTCGGTAATAGAAAAACAAATACAATTTTCTCTATTGTTGAAACAAAATAGATACATTTTCTTTATAAAAAAAAATTGTACATAAATGTAATATTTATATATTACCGGCTCTTCTATTTACCCACTAATGGATAAAATTACTAGTTGATTCTAATACTATCTAACTAATTTAACTAACTAGCTAACAATTTTAAAGACTAAATTACCCTTCTAGATAGGTCTTTATACACATAATACAGCTAGTAGTTTTTCTAACTAGTTAGTAAATAAAATCATCCATATATTACCCTCTCTTTTATTGATGTTTAAACAAAAATCATACGTACGTTGGTTTCAACAGGAAGCTGCTGGGCATTTTCAGTTGTGGCCGCCGTGGAATCCCTCGCATACATCAAAACCGGCCGTTTACTCTCCCTCTCCGAGCAACAACTAGTCGACTGTGTGAAGAAAAACAACGGCTGTTCCGGCGGTTGGATGCAAGACGCCTTCGATTACATCGCAAAACACAAAATCTCCACCGAGACCAAATACCCCTACAAAGCCAAAGACGGCACCTGCAAATCCCCATCCACCGACATCAGCATCACCGGTTTCGAGTACGTGCCTCGACTCAACGAGACGGCGCTGCTGCAAGCCGCCAGCAAGCAGCCTGTCACGGTGGCTCTCAACGGCGATGGACACGCCTTCCAGTTTTATTCGGAGGGTGTGTTTACAGGACCATGCACGACTCATATGAACCATGCCGTGACGGTTGTTGGGTACGGATCGAGTGCGGACGGGACTAAGTATTGGTTGGTGAAGAATTCGTGGGGTGAAGATTGGGGTGAAGGTGGGTACATGAAGATCAAGAGAAATATTGGTGATCCTCAAGGGCTTTGTGGGCTTGCAAAGCATGCTTCGTACCCGGTTGCTTGAAATACAAGAAACCCCGGTTGCTTGAAATACAAGAAATATTAGTGACGTTATGATTTAGGCTGAGGGTCTCTCACTGAATAAGGCCATTGAGCCATTTTTCTGCTGGGCAACCGGGCAAATTTAGTTTGTAGCTGTTGTAGTAGAGTAATAATATCCATGTGTGGATAAAAATGAGAAAAAAAAAATGATGCCCATGTGAAACAATAGAGATAGTAATTAAGTCCCTTTTTATGTATCCTTAACTATGCACCTATACAATTAAGACTCCCTACATCCCACCACAATAGTAAAGTTTGATTAGATAAGGCGAGTAGAGTTTGAGTGGACATGAAGATTATAAGTAATTGAAAATGTATGTTTTGACACTTCTATCATTTGAAAAGAAATAGAGAATGTATGTGGAGACCCAATTTTATGATTAGTGGAAAGATAGCAAAAATATGATGGACCCTAACTACGAAGATAAATGAATAAGATGGTAAAAATAGTAGTAGAAAATTCCTTTAGAAGGCAAATTAACCAATTACTAATATGGAGGGGTAAAGCCACGGATGGTCCTTAAAGTTATCACGTTTTTTTCCAAAGAAGTTATATAACTTGTAAATTATTCGAATGAGTCCTAAAACTTAGTTCAGTTTGTCAATTAAGTCCTAAAATTTAAGGGAATCTTTCAATAGAGTCCTAAGATCGAAAGCAGCCATTAAACTTTTAGACACTGTTCAAATAAGTCATTTTTGTTCTAAAAGGTTTATTATGTGTATGAACTTGGCTAGGATACCAATTTTTCCCAAATGACCGTATATAAATCACACAAAGAGCAGGAATAAAACTCACAACTTTATATATTAAATTTAAACATTAACTTACAAAGTCTGGTGAATATCAAATGTTCTCAACAAACTAAGTATGGATAAAGATTGTCGGATGAACACATCAAGCTCCAACAGCTACACATGCACACACCAAATTCCAAGAAAATGTAAGTAGGCAATTTTCGGATGCTTTCTTCGTTTGCTGAAGCCTTCTTATATAGGCAAACTTCTCTGAGGATGGTGGGGGTGGTCCTCTCTATCTTCTACAGTTTGCACGCATTAGGTAGTCTTCATTATTGCATTCCACAACTGGCAAGCATTTTCCTCCACTCTTTTTAGTAGTGGGTGAATAATTTTCTGGCGGGTCTCTAATCACGCAACTTTTTCCTTTCTTCACTTGGCCTTGTCTAGCAGGGCATTATTTTGCCCAAAGTGGTCCTAATTCTGGCTAGATGATGACCCGTCGCTGGGCCCTTTTGACAACTGTTCTTTGGCAGATTTGAAAGCTAGCTTGATTAGCTTATCTTTCATCTCTTCCAAGACAGTTCTGATCCAGAGTATAGTTATCCAAGCACTAAATCAATATTTTCTTCCTCCATGAGTTCGGCAAGACCAATTCTTTTTAGTTTGATATTTCTATCAGGTAGGAATTAATCACACATTTGTCCTACCAATGCGAAACCCATACTCTTTCTAGGATATAGGAACATATTTTTCTTGATTGATCTCATAATGCCATAAAACAATCCATGGAATACGGTAAATGACCAAGAAATAGAATTCACTGAAAGGAACTGAATCCTTCTGGGCTTGTTGAATTCTATAAACTTGTCATAAGATTCCTTGACTGTTCCCGGGAACTAATCAGAGGCTAATCCTTTCTTTTTAAACCAATGATGGAATCAGTTTAGGAATCTCTTTTGGTTTGTTTTGAAGATTATCATTCAGGAGTGCCTGAGTTCTAAATTTTGAATATTAAAAATTTCATCCCATGTCTGGATATAATCCTAGTAAGAATAAGGGTGGTTGTTGTATCTTCTGAACTTCTACGGGACTGAGGTGTCCCTATTTTTCTGGTGTCTAAACTTTTTAGACTCCCAGTTTTGAGATTCCTAATTCTTTGAAATACCTTTCTTCTGGTGATTTAGTATTTCTATCTCTGTGTTCTATTTCTATAGAGCCTGTTTCTTAGATAATTAACTCAAAGTACTCGTATTTTCTAATGGGATTAAATTTCCATATAGGGTGCCTATGTTTAAGCAAGTATTTTCTTGTCAATTCTTCCGGAGTCATGATTTTAAGATCTCTATTTTCTAATGGAAAGAGGTGTTCTCTTTCCATTTCTCTTTTTTCTAGTGGATTCCTAGAGAAAAGAGAGTAATTTCTTGAGTTTTTGCTGTAGTTCTAGGAACCAAAGTTCCTTCAAAATATTTTTTATCTTGCAGTATGCATGAGGATAAGGATAATGAAATGCTTTTCCTCTTTTTACCTCTTTGAGAGGGAATGATACTAATGGATAATGTTCCTTTGATCTTTTGTTATTTTGCGAGGATTCCCCTCTTTCAATTTTTATTTTCTGACCAGTAGGTAATTCATAGAATTCTTCTGGTTCTTGGGCCCCTATTTGGAGATAAGAAGAAAATTGGCTTTCTTTCTCTGACAATTGTATTTCTAAGTCCATGAGATCGTTCCCTTGAAACAATGCTCTTAAGAGGTCTGGATTGTTGACCTCTTCCATTCTGCTTTTGATTTCATCCTTGGTTGATTCCTTCTTCCCCATGTCCCCCCCTGTAAAAATTCTCAGGTAAGAAAATCAGACAAAGAATTTTTTGTACCATCAATATGGTCAATATCAAAGTCGAAAACTGCTAAGATTGATTGTCATCTTGCAAATATTTGTTTGGACACAAGATTTTTAACATCTTTAAGAAGGACACTCTCAGCTGCCTTACAATCGGTTATAATTAAGAATTTACACTTTAACAAATCTTCTTCAAATTTTGTGACACAAAGAACTATTGATAATATTTCCTTCTTTATTGTAGCATAATTTTGTTGGGCTTGATTCCAAACTCCTGATGTAAATCTGACTAATTTTTATTTTCCATCAATTCGTTATTTTTTAATTCCTCCATATCCTATTTCACTAACATATGTTTCAATAATTTTAAAACTTCTGGGATATGAAGCGTGACACGTAGAATTTCTTTGACAATTCTTTTCACAAGTCTGACTCTTTGTGTTTATTCTTTTCCCCATTCTAGGGGATTTTTCTTTAATCTATCAAACAGAGGTTTACAATCTTTTGCCATGTCCTTGTAAAATTATGAGACATAATTTAGGCTTCCCAAGAATCTCTGTAATTGTTTTTTATCATTGATTTCATCAGGAAATTTTTCTGTAGAACTTATTGATCTATCAATAGGTTTTATAGTCCCTCTTTATATCATATGTCCGAGAAACCGAACATTTGTTTGGAACAATTCCATCTTTTTTGCTGACACTACTAAACCTGCTTCTTCTAATATTTTTTATGAATATAGGTAAGTGTTTTCAATACTGATCAATTGATTGGGAAAACACTAACACATCATCAATATAAATAATAATAAAAGAGTTGTAAGGATTAAAAATTTCATTCATAACTCTTTATAATTCTGATGGAGCATTCTTTGGACCAAATTTGTCACCCCATGGCGGAAGCACACAGACGATTACGATGTTAATCAACACTATAACCATACTCAATTGGGATATCGGATACACACACAACACATCCGTCAGGTGGGCCACGTGGGACCCACATGCCGTTTTAGACTTTTCGTTCACAAACACTTTCATATCACACTTAGAATCACATACAGCTACAATTTTCATACATCCTGCACAAAACGTTTCACAAACACATCTACATACTAACAACTGAAATTCAGCATATGTTTGATACCACAATCACATAACACGTATGGTTTCCAGCAAAAATCTTGAATATGATACTACTACATATATGCATGTCTTCTACAATATACAGAGCCACCAAAAGTCTACTGGAATACATACAAAACGTGCGAGGTGGTGACACTCCAAGGTCCAACCAAAGTCCTCGACGTGACAGATACTGCTGCTGCTACACACATAAGAAAGTTTAATCGTGAGAAAACCATAGAGCTCAATTATAACTAAAGCTCAGAACTGAATACCACACACAAATCAGAATGCTCAGTCACACTTGGTCACACACAACGGACATCCCGATCATACTTAATCACACACAACGTACATTACCCCTTAATCCCCACACATCATATCACAACTGATCAAAACACACATAAATGTACCTGAAATGTCAAAACACAAAAGGCTCACATCACATCATCACACCATTTAAAGTGTTATATCACATCGCATCACCACACCATTTAGGTGTTGTATCACATCCTGAATGTTGATCCCGAAACCTGCACACCAATACTTATACCATTTGACTAAGTTTGGCATCACCGGGGCCACCCCTTAAACCAAACTTAGCCTCAATATACTCTGATACGCATTTCATAAATTACTCCAAAATGTAGTATCAAGAGACACACTGAACCCTTACCTTATACACAAAGTCCGAAATTAGCTCCCGTTCAGATTTCCAGAAACCGATTTTGGAAGAACTTCGGCTTAATTTCTTTCCAACCCCCTGTTGACAAATCATCAAAAGATCACATAATACACACTCAGGAACCATAAAATCACAGATCCAAGCGGCTCCGCCGCACACCAGAAATCAGACGTCAACGGTTTTGCACACAGAATCTCATTTACAAAATCTTATCCGTAAAAAGTATATAACTCTTCACCATGAATAACATATATCATTACCTCTTTACACAACTGAACTTTGGTTGCCGTACAGGAAACCAGAAACTGATTTCGGCAGCACTCCGGAAGCGTTTCAGCTCAAATCCCTTTTCACAACTGATCACGGAGCATGTAAACAACACTTAGAAACCATAAAATCAAAGATACATGAGGCGCCTACTTGTTTAACGGCTTAAAATCAAAATAACGGCTTTCAAACAAAGCCCCTACTTATAAAAATTGATCCGTAGAAAGTGTGTAGTTCTTCGCTAGGATCAATTATATATAATTACCTTCATGCTTTCTTCAAGAAATCACCAAGAAATGGAGAGGTGCCTACTTGCTTGCTTCTTCAAGCATACGGCCGTGAGAGGAGGAAGAGGAAGAGGAAGAAATTGAATTGTTTTCTCTCTCTTTTCTTTCCTTTTGTATTCTTTCTTTTTCTTTTTCCTCATGTGTGCTTGTATGCTTCACCAATCCTTTTGTCCCCATTTTGCCGCCACCTTACCTCTTTCAAAGGGTAACCTCTTAAGTTTTTTCTAAATTTTCAATTTGACCCCCAAACTTTACAAAGTTGCAATTTAGTCCAACCGCAACTTGCATAACTTTCAAACCGCTCCACCAAATGAAGTATCATCTGAACACCATCCCCGGGACTCCATAATACACACAAAACATGATTAACATGTTTAAAGAAATTCAAGCCTCGATCTTCACAAAAAAATCCGCAAATCTCGATTTTTGCACAAAATTACCCCGAGCACACACACATACACGTCGGGAATAGGTAACTTTTCCGATCTTCACCAAAAATCCACAAATCCCGATTTTCATAACCTCCTTAAGAGCCTGTATTTGTTTTTTGAAGTTCTCGAGTCTTTATCTTTTCTTCAACACTCTTATGTCTAATATTATCTTGGAGACTGATCATGAGTGTTTCCTATTTTTTATTTAGATTTACAGTATGTTCTTCAATCAAACTAGCTCGCGGGGTTCTGCAAATTTAAAAGTTATCCATTTTGATCAACTTTGTAGGGCATAATAGCATTGAGAAATGGTGTTCCTAGAATCACATCTTGGTTCATTTGAGCAAGCACTGTGAAATGTTGTGAGATACAAATTTCATCATTACATACATCCATGAGTTAATTTGAATCTCATTGGCATTATTTGGTTGTATTACATTTATGTCTGCACCTGAATAAATCACTACGACAGTTGTGATTTCAAATTCTTTTTCAACTCTTAAGGTGATTAGGCTTGTATACCTTTGATTTGACCTATATTCAATCTCATTAATTTGAAGTGGCTTGTTTTGGGAAGAAGTTTCCGGAAGAGTTTCTTCTTCTTCTTCATGCATTACCTCCTTTTCTTTCTTCTTTTGTTTTTCTTTAAATTTGTATTCATTTTCTAACCCTTGGAGTTCTAAGATCTCAATTCTTTTTCTAAGATCTTTTACTTCATTTTTTACTTGATGAAGTTCCGTCTTTAGTTCTTTAACTGTGGGTTCTCTGTAGTTTATCTGCGCTTGGTCAACCCTTTTTAATATTTCATTAAAGCTATATATTTGAGGTTTATTTATTTCCTTCCAATTTGTTATTTTCTTCTTTTGCCATTTTTGAGGATCTTGTTCTTGATTGTTTATTTTTTCTAGATACTTTAAAAGAATTTCTTTTCTTGTATTAAGATCTTCTATATATTTTGCAATTTCTAAGACTCTTTCGTCTTCTTCTGTTATTGCGTTTATCTGAAGCATATTTAATTCTATTTTCCCGAAGGCTTTTTGTATGTCTCAAGAGTCAAATTGACATTTAGAACTGTAACTATCATTTGATTCTTGACTTGACTCACTATTTGAATCTAATTCATTAAGCCCGTTTGGGCTTTCTGAGGTTTCTAAATTTTCATCAAAATCTTCTTCTGAATCACTATTCAGCATTACCTGCATAAGGCTATATTTTAGACCTTCATCAATTTCTAATGAATTCATTTTTTGCTTGCTTTTACACTTATTCTGAAAATGACCTATTTTCGCACATTTCCAACAAACTGGCTTAGGTTTGTTCCTTCTAAATTTCTTTCTTTAAATTTATTGAACCTTCTAGGTCTTTCTTCCCTTTTTTCATATCTTTTTTCTTTGATCTTTTAAAGGGTTGATTTCTCTTATACCTTTATGGGTTTTGTCTGGATTGGCTCTTAGACTGTATCCATATTGGGAACATAAAGTCCCCATTTCTTTTCTTCCCTCAAGCCTTCCCTTTTTGAATTGTTTTTTTCCATTTTAGCTCATGACACATTTTTAGAACAACTTGTTTTATTTCATAAAATTTTTGACCATATGTGTAGCCTTTAAAGTCTAAAATCCCTTGGTTTTTTTCTCTCATATGATCAATGACTAATTGGCCAAAATGTTTTGGAAGTCCTTGGATAAATTTTTCTTTCCAAATTATGGAATTACAATCCTCTCTTTTATAGACTCTTGAAAGAAATACATCCTTATACTATTCTAAATCTGATAAAGTTCTACATTTAAGATTAAGCAAGAGTTCTCCATTTAATTTTTGCTTGGATTCTCCTGTTCCTATAAAATGTAGGTAAATTGTCAATATCAATGTGTTAACTGCATCAGTTTCGATGGTTCTTATGGTTTCATTACCCTGTGAGAATATTATCTGTTTTGTAGTGTTTCTGATTTCTTGTCTTCCTTGTTCTGAAAGACATTTATCTCATCAATTCCTTAGCTATCCAGAAAATCCTGTGATTATTATTTCAGCAAATTGTCGATCTATTGTATCTTTATTCATACTTTTGACAGCTATCCTATACATTATCATATGGTGAATTATTTGGGATATTTGATATTCTGAAAGACCATCCATATTTCATTCTCTTATTTCATCTCATCTATAGGCAACAAATGAATCAGATAACCAAAAATTTTTTGTCTAATGTCTACTGGAGATGGTTTGCTTGTATATGGATGTGAAACGTTCCATACTTTTGAAAATCCTCATCTTTCCATTTTAATTTTATTAATATGAGGGGTTTTGAGAGAAGGCATCTTTTTCTTGGAGAGTTTCTTCTTTAATTACATTGATTTGGAATCCCTTATGCTTACCATCCTTGATAGTAAGTTTCCCTATGTGTTCTACTATCTCTTTCATTCTTTCAGAGACTTGATAAGGCCATTTTATGCTCTAATTTTGAGGAAGTATTTAATGGATTAAATTGAATATTGAATTGTTCTCCTCATAAAATTATTGATTTTGGCACTTCAGGATATTTTGGGGCAAGATGTAACAAAAGAAGAAACAAGAGGATCAAAACAAGGGAAATTTCGTGTTCTGGTGATCACCTGGTGATCACCTAAAAGGCAGGAGCTCTCAGTCCATCGCCTGGTGATCACCTGATGATCACCTAAAAGGCATGAGCTCTCAGTCCATCGCCTGGTGATCACCTGGTGATCACCTAAATTGGGTGATCACCTAAATTGCAGAGTCTCAAGTGAAGCGAGATGATCACCCGGTGATCACCTAAAATGCAGGAGCATCAAGTTGCGAGTAATGAAGTTGGTGATCACTGGTGATCATCACGCCAGTGATCACTGGTGATCACCTGACTTCGGGAATTGATCATGACCATTGATCTCTTTAATGAATCAATCTGAACCGTTGGTTGCAACTTGCCCTACTTTAAAAGAGAGCCTCATTCTCAGCAGCAAGGTTCGTTAAATTTGCGCAGACAACATCTTCCATGGAGAACAACACGCATGAAGCAAGCACCACCATCCAAGTTCCATTTCTTCACCTCTTTTAGATTAGAGCTAGGGTTTTCATCATTTTTAAGTAGAATCCAATTCTTAGCTCAGATTTAGTTGATTTCTTTTGCTTCACCTTCATTTGAGCTTTGTTCATCTCACACTCATTTCCACTCTAGAGCATGAGTTTCTTTCATTACTCTCCATTTATGCTCTTCATTAGCATGGGTAACTAATTTCCTATTATCTCTTAGGAATTTGTAAAGCTTGGATTATGGGTATATAATATTTTTGATGAATGGATATTGTTTGAACATTTATGTTTGTGTTCTCTGAAATTATTGATTAAATACCTTGAGAGAGGATTAATCTTGGTAAAATTAGACTTAGACATAAGCTAATTTTATTAGATCGTAGAGAAATGCATGTTAGGTTAATTATTGAATGAGAGTTCATAATTAACCTAGGAGAAAAATTGATTAATTCATAATAAATTAGGATGCAAGACATTGTGGCTAATTTATCTCTAAACACTCTTGAGAGAGGGGTTTAGACCAAATGTATTTTCCTACATAAATCCAAATAATATCCATGATTGTTTATGAGCCATTATATAATCCATGTACCCATGATCCAAGTGGAGCAAAATTCCTAGGAGATAATTTCATTAATCGGTTAATTAAATCCATCCGTCTCCATTTAGTCTAATTTAATCAATTTAGTCCCTTTTATTTAAGATAAGCTAGTATTTGGAACACATAGAATTAAAAGTCCTGTGGATCGACCCGGTACTTCGGATTTATTACTTGCGACCACCGTACACTTGCGGTGAGTCACTATCAAGTTTTTGGCGCCGTTGCCGGGGACTTGTCTTTTCTTTGTGTTTCTTAGTTATCTAGTTGACTCACTTGTTTGTTAGAAATTTTCTTCATTCTCAGGTACGTTGACTCTTGTGTATGCCCCGAACCAGAAGAGGGTCTGAATTTCTATACCACTCGGACATCACAAGAGCGGAAAGAGAGAACCGAAAACAAAGACAAATGGCCGAGGAAGCAAGACAAGAACTTTTGAGACTTCAAAGAGAAAATGCTGAATTTCGTGAAAGGCTGGATGCCGTTGAAAACAATGCCAACAACAACAACAATGCCAACAATGGAAATGAAGAACCGCCGACATGCCAATTCGGGATCACTTTCAACCGATAATTGCTGAAAATTATCATGGCATTGCTCGTCCAAATGTACAAGCCCGGAACTTCACCATTTCACCCGGCTTAATCAATCTAGTGCAAAACAATCAGTATAGTGGACTACCGAGTGAAGATCCGAATCACCATCTTGTGAGTTTTCAAGAATTGTGTGATACAATCAAGATAGAAGGAATCACTCAGGATGCTATTAGACTCACACTCTTCAGTTTTCGTTGAGAGACAAAGCTAAAGCGTGGTTGCTTTCCACTAATTCCGAGATGATGACTACATGGAGTGATGTTGCCCAACGGTTTCTAGTTAAGTTCTTTCCACCCGGGAAAGCCTCCAAGCTTCGGTCTGAAATTAGCAACTTCCACCAAAACGACTTTGAGTCTCTATATGAAGCATGGGAGAGGTACAAGGAACTCCTTCGAAAATGCCCACATCATGGTTTTCAAGATTGGGTTCAAGTGGAAATGTTCTACAACGGTCTAACGGCACAAACTCGAACCATAGTGGATGCCACAGCCGGTGGTACTTTGATGAAGAAAACTGCTCAAGATGCAAGAAGTCTATTAGATGATATGGCTTCTAATAGTTCTCAATGGCCATCGGAGAGAGCCGGCGGGCATAGAAGAGGTACTATTGAAGTGGACCAATTGACTCAGTTGCAAGCTCAGATGTCCGCCATGGCTAACATGATGTCAAAAATGGTACCAAATCAAAGGCAAGATGCTCATGTGGCGAATGTTGAGTATTATGAACATGAACCGGAACCGACTCAAGTTCACTATGTCACCAAGGCAATGCCGGTATCGTCAACCACAACAAGGTAGTCAATATCGACCCAATGCTCAAGGAAATTATCAAGGAAATTATTCCTCTCAAGGTAATTACCCAAGAAATTACAACAACCAAGGGAACTATCAAGGTAATTACCAACCTCAAGGTAACTTTCATGCACAAGAAAATGTGGGTGCACCAAGAGCTCAACCATACAAACCACCTTTTGAGAGGCGGAATCAATATGATGAAGGTCAAGCATCTACGGATCGAGTGACAAGAGTTGAAAGGGATAATGAGCAATTGAAGAGGGATAATGAGGAAATGAAGAGACAACTCGCACAACTCACCGCTCAAATGGCTCAAATGACCAAGAGAGAGTTTCCAAGCAACACGGAAGTAAATCCCAAGGATCATTGCAAGGCAATCCATTTGAGGAGTGGAAAAGAGCTCCCGGAAAGGAAAGGAAGTGAAGAAGTAGTGGTTGAAGAACCAATTGTCATTGAGGAAGTGAGTAAGAAAGTGGTTCAAGACAAAGGAAAAGAGAAGATGGAAAGCATCCCGGAGGAGGACGAGCTTCAACCCAAAGTGGTGGTTCCAACACAACAACCACCACTCCCAAATATTGTATCCTCCCTCCGTATCCTCAAAATTTCAAAAGAAAAAGGTTAATGAGCAATTTTCTAAATTCTTAGATATGCTTAAGAAGTTAGAAATCAATATTCCCTTGCTTGATGCTATTGACCAAGTGCCTAATTATGCAAAGTTTTTCAAAGATGTTTTGTCAAAGAAGAAGAAATTTGGGGATTTTGAAACCGTGTACTTATTGGAAAAATGTAGTGTTGAATTGCAAAGCAAATTACCACGAAAGTTAGCGGATCCGGGTAGCTTCACAATTCCTTGCATCATTGGAAATTCATGCTTTGACAAAGTGCTTTGTGATTTAGGTGCTAGCATAAACTTGATGCCGTTGTCCATATTTAATCGGTTAGGAATTGGGGAGGTTAAGCCATCCACTATTTGTTTGCAATTAGCAGATAGGTCCATCACCTACTCTAAGGGTATTGTTGAGGATGTGCTTGTCAAAGTGGACAAATTTGTTTTCCCGGTGGATTTTGTTGTCTTAGATATGGAAGAAGATCGGGAAGTCCCAATCATACTCGGAAGACCATTTCTTGCAACCGGAGGCGCAGTCATCAATGTTAAGGATGGTGAAGTTGCATTGACCGTAGGAGATGAAAAGGTGGTTTTCAATATTGTGAAGACAATGAAGCAACAAGATGATTTACCCACTTGCCACCGGGTAGACATTGTGGATTCATGTGTGGTAGAATTTCTTTCCTCTATTCTTCCACCAAATGATTACTCATCATGTCTAGCTTTGCATGAATTGCATGATTTAAAAACCTCTTGTGATATGAATGTGGATGGATATGACTCGGTTGAATGTCTTGATGAGGATGTTGACTTGAATGTTATGAATGATGATGCATCTCAAGTTAGCTTTTCAAATGATTCATGTGGTGAAATTCAATGTGAAAATGACTTGAAAAATTTGGATGATAGTTCACATGTTGAAGTTGATGTTTTGGATGTGAATTTGATAGATGAAATTGAATCTTCATGCCTAAGATAGAATTGAAACCTTTACCGGATCATTTAAAGTATGCATTTCTGGGTGAAAATTCTGAATTTCCGGTCATTGTGTCATCTTCTTTGAGTGAATTTGAGGAAAAGAAATTACTTGATGTGTTAAAGAAGCATAAATCGGCAATGGGGTGGACTATTTCGGATATTAAGGGTATTAGTCCTTCAATTGTGACCCACAAGATTTTGATGGAAGAGTCTTATACTCCATCCGTCCAACCCCAAGGTTGATTGAACCCTGCCATGAAAGAGGTTGTAGAAAATGAAATAAAAAAATGGTTAAAGGCGGGTATCATCTATCCGATTTCAGATAGTTCTTGGGTTAGTCCGACCCAAGTTGTCCCCAAGTTGGGGGGAATGACCATTGTGACGGGTGATAATTGTGAGATCATTGCCACAAGAACCGTCACAGGATGGCGGGTGTGCATCGATTACCGTAAGGTAAACAAAGCAACCGGAAAGATCATTTTCCTTACCCTTTATTGATCAAATGCTAGATAGAATTGCGGGACATGAATTCTATTGTTTTTTAGATGGGTATTCGGGATATCACCAAATTTCAATTGCACCGGAGGACCAAGAGAAAACCACATTCACTAGTCATTGTGGTACATATGCATTTAGGAGAATGCCCTTTGGTTTATGTAATGCTCCTGCAACCTTTCAACGGTGCATGTTTGCTATTTTCTACGATATGATTGAAAAGTTCATGGAAGTCTTTATGGATGATTTCTCGGTTTTTGGTGATTCATATGATGTTTGTTTGCACAACCTTTCTCTTGTTTTACAAAGATGTCAGGAAACTAATCTCATTCTCAATTGGGAAAAGTGTCACTTCATGGTGAAAGAGGGAATTGTGCTGGGGCACAAGATTTCAAGAAAGGGTATTGAGGTGGATCGAGCAAAGACCGCTGCGATTGAGAAACTCCCACCGCCAGCGAATGTCAAGGGAATTCGGAGTTTTCTGGGACATGCCGGTTTTTACCGGAGATTTATCAAGGATTTCTCAAAGGTTAGCAAACCTCTTTGCAACCTTTTGGAGAAAGAAGCGCCTTTCAAGTTTGATGATGAATGTATGAAGGCCTTTGAGATATTGAAAGAGAAGTTGGTCACAACTCCTGTTGTTGTAGCTCCCGATTGGTCACAACCATTTGAAATCATGTGTGACGCTAGTGACTATGCCGTCGGGGCCGCGTTGGGTCAACGAAGGGATAAAATTTTCAACATCATTTACTATGCAAGCAAGACACTTGACACGGCTCAACGGAATTACACAACCACGGAGAAAGAGATGCTAGCTCTAGTGTTTGCATTAGACAAGTTCAGGTCATACACAATTGGGACCAAGGTCACTGTTTTCACGGATCACGCCGCCATTCGCTACTTATTTGCTAAAAAGGATGCAAAACCGCGCCTTATTCGGTGGATTCTTCTTCTACAAGAGTTTGACCTTGAGATCAAGGATAAGAAAGGTAGCGAGAATGTGGTAGCGGACCACTTATCGAGGCTAGAGTTAGAGGACACGTCGGTGAGTGAACCCATCCAAGAAGCCTTTCCGGATGAGAAGTTGTTTAATGTTGAAGGCAAATTGCCATGGTTTGCCGACTTGGTGAATTTTCTTGTTACTAGCTTATTACCGCCGGACTTCTTACCTGGCCAAAAGAAAAAGTTTTTAAGTGAGGTCAAACATTATCATTATGATGAACCGTTATTGTTCCGACGGTGCGCCGATCAAGTCATTCGAAGATGTGTTCCGGATGAGGAATTTACCATGATTCGGAGCATTGTCATTCTATGCCCGCCGGAGGACATTTTGGACCATCTAAAACTGCCAAGGTGCTACAAAGTGGATTTTATTGGCCATCATTGTTTAAGGATGCGTACACCTATGTGAAGACTTGTGGTAGATGCCAACAATTGGGAATATATCAAAAAGACAAGAAGGACCACTCCAAAATATTTTTGAAGTGGAGTTGTTTGATGTTTGGGGAATGGATTTCATGGGACCGTTCCCGACTTCGTTTGGAAAGTCCTATATTTTGGTTGCAGTGGACTATGTCTCGAAATGGGTAGAAGCGGTGGCAACTACAACCAATGATGCCAAGGTAGTGGTGAAATTCATCAAGTCGAACCTCTTTTCACGTTTTGGAGTTCCCCGCGCCATTGTGAGTGATGAAGGTAGTCATTTTTGCAACAAGCTCTTCACAAAATTGTTGACAAAATATGGTGTTCGCACAAAATTACACTTGCATACCATCCTCAAGCAAATGGGCAAGCGGAAGTATCAAACCGGGAAATCAAGAATATCTTGGAGAAAACGGTAAATCCAACCCGGAAAGATTGGGCAATGAAGCTAGATGATGCATTATGGGCTTATCGAACCGCTTTCAAAACGCCCATTGGGATGTCTCCATTTAGGTTGGTGTACGGAAAAGCGTGCCATTTACCGGTTGAATTGGAACATCGAGCGTTTTGGGCCATCGAAGTTGAACTTAAATTGGGAAGATTCCGCCGCTCACCGGAGCCTTCAACTTAATGAGCTTGATGAGTTTCGTACGGAAGCATACGAGAACTCCCGGATTTACAAGGAGAAAACAAAAAGATGGCATGACACTCGTATTGAGAAGAAAGAAATCCGACCGGGTCAACAAGTGTTATTGTTTAACTCCCGCTTGAAGCTCTTTCGGGGAAGTTGAAATCAAGGTGGTCTGGACCTTTACGGTGTCAAATGTTTTTCCATGGGGTGCCATTGAATTGAGAGGTGTTAGTGGTGAACCATTCAAAGTCAACATTCAAAGGGTAAAGCCTTATTTTGGTGAAGAAATCCGAAAATTGGCCAACATCTCTTTGTGGACCCCAACCCATGAATTTCCGAGCTCAAGAACGTCGAGCTAGCGGCGATTAAACCAAGCTATCCCGTATCCTTTATTTTAGCATTAATGCATTTAGTATGATTAGAAAAGATGGGAAGAGAGATTGAATTTTCTTGGGTGTCGTGCATGTGATGAAAATGTTTTGGAAAAATGAGAAAATGAATGGCTTTAGTGAGATGTGATTTGTACCATTTAGAAACATGAAATAGGACAATCAATTTTCACTATGACTTGTAGATGTTTTGGAGGAAGGTATTTAAGCGAGTTGAAGATAATGGCAAATGGAGGATTGTTGAAAGGGACGTTTAGGCGTGAAAGGAAAACTTGTGTTCACAGGGATTTGAGTTGATCACCAGGTGATCACCGGATTTTTATTCAAACAGGGCTTGAGTCCCTGGATTTTAGATGATCACCCGATGATCACCTCAACTCAGGTAAGTGTTCACAGGGATTTCAGATGGTCACCCGGTGATCATCGGATTTTTATTCAAACAGGGCTTGAGTCCCTGGATTTTAGATGATCACCCGATGATCACCTCAACTCAGGATTTTAAACAAGGAGGCTTGAGTCCTGTATTTTAGGTGATCACTGGTGATCACCGGAGGTAAGTGTTCCAAGGGTTTGAGGTGATCACCAAGTGATCACCAGATTTTTGGTCCACCACCGCTTCACCCTGTATTTTCGAGATGGGAGATGAATAGGAGGCTTAGAAGTAGTAGATTTTTGTTCTGTCTTCATAATTTCTTCTATTTTGCACATTTGCTAAACCAACAATTGTAGGTAAAGATTTGTGTAATTATTCTATTCAATCAATGATTGGAGATCTTTTGTCTCAGCTTGTTTGGAGCTGGTTTCTTTATTAGTAGTTTTAAATGGTAATGCAGTTACTTGTTCTCCTAGAACAATTGTCTTTGAAGGAGGGTGTGCAGTAGTTACTTCCTTTTATTTCTTCTCCATCTTCAACTTTGTATGTATTTCATGTCTCTTCTAGTATCGACAAAGTTGTTTTTTCATCTAAAACTAGTGTCGGGACAAACCATTCAAAAAACTTTAAGTTGGTTCGGGTTTTATAATCTTTTTATACCATAATTCTTGTATTTCTCTTCTTTCATCTTTGGTATAATTATCAGCTAGCCATATTATTTTTATTGTATTTTCTTATGACCCGAACTCATTTCTTAGACTATCATAATCTATTTTAAATGGTTCACTTAGCATATTTATTTCGAAATCTGAAAAACTAATTTTGTCATCCTCTAACTGATTTAGATGATTGTCCTCCTTCTACCTTAATTGGATCTATTTTATAGACAGGATGCGACACCTATTCTGTAGACTGTCTTATTCCACTAATATATTTCTCATAATCTGTTTCTAGCACATGTGAACATGATGCCTTTGATGGTACGTTGGTAGGCTTATTTGAGAAGTTAACCATTCTAGTTATCTTATCTTTGCCAAACTTGATTTCAATTTCTTCATTTTCGTATTCTATGATTTTTTCTACATTCGTTGTTCTCGGTGATTTTACCGGTTTTTCATTTTGAATTACCCATCTTTTAGGGAGACAGATATCACTGCATTTTATAGGCTTTGGAAGTACCGCATTAGTCTTCTAAGCATTTGCTTGTATTAAAAGGGTTTCATCCTTTGTGTCATTTTCTAGAGCTTTTGGTTCTATTTGGGTTGTCATTACCTTGTAATAAATTTTATATACAATGGCTAAATTTTGAGATCCTTGTAACATATCAAATCCTGAAGTGAGGATATTTTCAGTTAAGACTTTCATGATATGGGAATCTTTTAAGGACACTGTAAAATTTGGATAACAGTTGAAGTATATAGGTCCATCACAAAGACTAGATTCTACCATTCCTAACAGGGAATCAGTAAACCTGTTATGTCGTTGATCTCTTAAGACGATAACAACACAGGTGTTTAATCCATTCTTTATTAGTGGTTTCAAAGCAATTTGAACTAATCCAACATGCAGATAGTTATAATGATTTTCCAGGTGATCGTCTATCATATATTTGGATAGTAGCTCAAATTTGTGATCTTCCATTATAGCAATAGTTCTTTCTACTGTTTTAATAGCATACGAAGTTCTAAGTTCAAAAGGTTCCCTTTTGGTAAACTTCAAACTTGTTGATTTTTAAGATTTCTAGTTTTCCTGACTTTTTTCTATATCCCTGATGATTGTGGCTTGAGTGTTTCTCACTTTCCCTTTTCGTTTATTTTCTTCTTCTCCATACCTTTTGGAAGTGAACTTCGCCAAACTTTTAAATATTCCATCCATTAGGAAACAAGGTTAATTTTAAGGATTTGGAGTTATCTATCAACGGCTTACTCCTTCTTACCGCCTTGTACTCAGACATTACCGAGGAAACGCGACTTGGGTAATAATCAACAAAACCTTGAAAGTAACTTTGAAAACCCGCAGGCTAGGGAGTTTTAAAAAGCTTAAGAAAGTTTTGTTTTAAAACTCTGGGATAGAAGTGGCAGAAGTTTGAAAGTTTGAGGAAAGTGAATGAAGCAAGAAATATTCCTTTTAGGACTGACCTGGTAAGTCTGTTGAAGTTTTAGGACTTACCGTAAAGACTGTTTAATTTTTAGGACTGACTTGGAAAATTATGAAGTTTTAGGACTGACATGAAAAAACTGAAAGTTTTAGGACTGACTTGGTAAAACTGTCCAACTATTAGGACTATTGCCGTCCTTCTCCCTAATATGGAACAACCTAAAATTGCAAAAACTTTCTTTGCGGGATGAAGCGAGTAAATAACATCATAATTAAATTGAACCATTAAGAAATTAAGAAGAATACTGAAAAGTTAATGTGTTGATTAATTTAAATGATGATGTATATAAAATGGAATTGTGGATCATGGTTCCAATGAAAATATTAGAATCTCAAAGTTATCCGGTAAGGCTATATATAAAGCTAAACTTTGTTGGAAAACAAAAAAGCTGATAATGGAGAAACGACATAATTTCATCTCGCATTTCCTTTACCATCTCAATTGGTAGGTCATCGCGTTTGACAAAAAATCAACATAAACAAACATCAAATGAAGTGGTCCAAGATTCAAAAGATTCACTTCAACAAAAAATCAACATAAACAAACATCAAATGAAGTGGCCGGAGAAATGCAAGTTCAGCCCTAGCTATAAACTTGACTATTTATCAGTGTTTTATAAATTGAATTGGAAGTAGAACCATTGTAGGCACCGGTTCATGATCTAACCGGTTCAACGTTTAGACCACCAGTCCAACCGATTATTTTCTTAAAGCTAGTTTCTATCATTCACTATACAATACGTCGCGTTGAGTCAGGTAATAATGTGGCCTTTGATGAGGTTTAGACCGCATTAAAGGCAATCCGTATTAAAAATCACTTTTTAAAAGCTGTTTAATGGCTTAATGCTGTCTAGGCTGCATTATAGTCTTTATCTAGGGTTCCCCTCTCATTTTTCCATCTGGCCGCACAACTCCTCATATTTTTCTTCGTCCTCTCCTTCTTTCCATCTTCTTCTTCCTCTTCTCTTCACCGTTTTCATCAATGTATGCAATCAAAAGCTTTATGGTAGCCAAGTATTTAATTTGTCATTGGATTTTGAAAGTTCCATTTTGGTGCTCCTTTATTTTGATGTTTTGATCAACTTACTAATAGAATATATGTTTTGACAAAGTGGAAGTGGGCTCGAAAAGGCGGAGTGAATCCGGCAACCTGCCGATCTTTTGCGGAGGGTCGATTCGCGAGGACTGGAGCAAGGAGAAGCTAGCAGAAGCCTGGGGTCGGTGACAGTGAATGAAGCACTTGCCGGTTTTTGGTGCTCCTTTATTTTACTTTTATTTTACTTTTATTATGTTCAACTTTTTGTTTCAATGTGAATATAAGGCCATACATATTGATGAAATTGGAGGATTTGGTTGTAGATTGATGGATTTGGTTATAGATTAATGAATTTGGTTGTAGATTTCTAGGTTTGGGTATGAACATTTCTGGGTTGTGGATGAATCCGGATGATCATCCTTTTTTTTCGAAAATGTTTAATATCGTCAAAGCCTCATTAAACCGTATTAAGAACTGCGGCCAATCCGCATTAGCCTTTTTGATGCGGGCTTATTTAAAGTGGATTATAATGCGGCCATAACTGTGTTATTGGTGGCGGATCTGTGTGGGTAGTCGCCATGGTCCACCTATGTTGTCTGGTTCTGACGTTGCTGGACGCCATGAGAATCCGTGTAACGTACGACGGACTCGGAATTCGAGAAAAATAAATAGAGGTGGGTCCTCTGCTTGTATTTTGCGAATATCGGGAAAGTGGAATAACAGCAGCAAGAGTATAGAGTGAATCGTTGCCCTGAAAGGTGTGAATGATTAGTGTTTTATAGTCCGTAGTCATAGAGTGGCAATATCGTAATATCCCAAAATAAAATGGCGGGGTGTCAGAGGACATGTGTCCTTAATAGGTTCGGGTATGTATGGTTCGAGAATGTTCTTAATATGTTCGGGTCAATTTTTATCATGTCCGGTAATTCCCTTGTTTTGTTTGGGTTATGATTTATTTAAAATTTTAATGCAGCCCTTATTTTGGGCTACTGATTGGACATTTTGCTAGAACTTTTTGGGCCTTTTGCTAGACCTTTTTTGACCTTTTAAGTAGATTAGGCATAGCGGTCATCATGTACCACCCTAGTAATTTGACCGACTACAAGGAGTTCGAATTTTTCTAAGTAGATTTTGACTTTCGAAAGATAACGTTTGTGCGTTTGAACAATATTTGAACAATATTCGAGCTTTTGAACTATTTCCCGGATGATAATGTCCGGGAAATTGAGGACTTGACATCCTCGTTTTGTCTCGAACAATATTTGAGCTTTTGAACTATTTCCCGGATGATAATGTCCGGGAAATTGAGGACTTTACATCATCCTTTTATCTCGAACTATGTCCGAGCTTTTGATCTATTTCCCAGATGATAATGTCCAGGAAATTGAGAACTTGACACCCTCCGTTTGTCTCAAACTATGTTTGAGCTTTTGAATTATTTCCCGGATGATAATGTCTGGGAAATTGAGGACTACATCCTCCTTTTGTCTCGAATAATGTTCGAGCTTTTGAGCTATTCCACGGATGATAATGTCTGGGAAATTGAGGACTTGACATCCTCATTTTGTCTCGAACAATATTCGAGCTTTTGAACTATTTCCCGGATGATAATGTCCTAGAAATTGAGGACTTTACATCCTCCTTTAGTCTCGAACTATGTTCGAGCTTTCGATCTATTTTCCGGATGATAATTTCTGGGAAATTGAGGACTACATCCTCCTTTTGTCTCCAGACTGTCGAGCGTACGAACCCGGGCAATGCTAGTTGGTGATCATCAAAGACCAGATGTTGTGCGGGTTTCGTTTTCTGCCGCACCCTTTCATTTGGCAACTGGAAGAGTCCCACGGGCTAGCTGTTAACCAGTTTAGCCAGAACACTTATTGCCACATCAACGCCTACCTCATATTGTGCGCTTTGTTCGGGACGAGCCGACTATAATCACTTTCTTCCAGTACTACAAGATCAACATCCTCCCGAGGAACTACTTCTATTACTTCAACGCCCGGGCTCCTCTTACTCTGCGATCCAACTTCATTTGGAATTGTCCTTTGAGCCGTAAAGGGAGGCATCGGGAGTTCTTCTTCATGGAGCTCGATGCTTCACGGTTTGCAGACAGCCCAGAAAGTTCCTGGACATTCAAAACTCTTTACGCTTTGTTGAAGTGATATGATCACGGCGAGGGGGCGTGTGATCAAGCCTTTTGCGGATCTAGCTTGGCGGAGACGGACACGAACACTAAACACAATTTCGGCCAAGTGAACCTCCCCACTACTACGTGAGACAATGCACTTGAAAATGCCTAGGAAATGAGATGGAATCTAGCACCTCTTGATTACAAGATCAAGCAATACTAGATATTATGTTTGAATCCTCTTGCATGATCACAAGAGAGATGGAAATGCAAGAAAATAGAACACAAAAGCCAAAACTCACTTGGGAGAGTTTCGGCCGAAACTTTACTTTCAAATATGTTCTAAGTTACAAATGTGTTGAAAGCTAGCTTAAATGGTGAGGAATGGTGTGATTGGAAGGGAGATGTGACTAGCCTAAAATTAAGGGATGTGAGGGGGATAGGGTGAATAAGAGACATTGTATGCTACCTACTCCCACCTCTCATTTCTTCATAATTGATATTATGGAGAAATGGCTGGAAATGTTCAAATTACATATTTCAAAAGATGTTTAAGAGTCAAATATAGTAGACTTCAATACTGGGCCGGCTTGGGGCTTCGCTGGGAGACCTCGCATAGGGGCCTCGCCTGGAGGCTTCGCGTGGGTGACTTCGCCTGCCCCTAGAGGCTTCGCACAAGGGCCTCACCTGGAGGCTTCGCGCAGGGGTCTCGCCTAGAGGCCTTGCATGTGTGGCTTCAACTGCACCTGGAGGCCTCGCCTGGAGGCTTGGAATAGGCGGCTTCACCTTAGGGTTTTGCCTTAGGTTGGAGGCTGCGCATGGGGGCCTCGCCTGAGGGCCTTGCATGTGTGGCTTCGCCTGCGCCTGGAGGCTTCGCGCGGGCGGCTATGCCTGCGCTTAAAGGCTTCACAAGTGGCTTCACCTCGGGTTATCGCTCGACGGGCATTTTACATGTCTATAAAATTCGCACATTTCAAGTAATAAAACCCATTCTACCTCAAGCGCAAGGTTTGCAATTGTAATTGGGAGAGTGGGGTCGAACCCAAGAGATTGAAGTGTAAGTCGTAGAATCTAGCTAAATACAATGTTTTTGGTATTTTTAATATGGGATGATTAATCAAGTGATATGTCAAGTGAATCGTTCAAGCGCAATGGTAAGTGAATTTGATCTAAATGGTGACAAATAACTAAAGTGTGAATTGCGATGGAACTAAACTAGCATGCAATAGAGATGAGTTTGTGATGAAATTTGATTACTAAAGGCTCCTTTGGTTGCCTAGGGTTGATGACAATGGATGACATGCTAGGTAGAGATTAATGCGATGATGGAGGAGGTTGGATGATTCTCAAACTCTAACTTACTAAGCTAGAGTTATCCTCACCATAAATGACCAAATGAAATCTCTTCATTTGCGTCATCTATGGAAGCCTTAAGCAAGCCCAACTATAATCTCCTAATAATCCAAATTACCTTACTCAAGTAATCCTAGAATACCTAAGCTTTTCTCATGGTAAATTCAATGAAATGCTTTCTCAAGCATTTCATCGAACACTTGGTGGGTGAATACGGAAATGTAAGCTTCCACCTCCATTTACACCTTCTTAAAGCCCAAGAAAAGCTCACACATCATGCAAGAACATCCACCCAACATACTACATCATCCAATAATCATGCAACTACCTAAACAACCAAGGAGAATGAAAACTACTCCCTACTCATGCTCAACACGTTTTTCATAATCACAATGAACACAAACATGAAATGGAAGTAATAAGGATAGAAAGAAGCTTAGAGAGTGGTGTGGAATCCTTCAATCCTCCAAATTACAAGTCAAAATCCGAATTTTTGAGTGAGATATGAGTTTTTAGCTCAAAAACCCTAGCCAAAGCTGAAAACTAACAATAATGTGAGAGAATACAAAAAATTAAGCTTACAAGCTTGGTCAATCCTCAAATCAACATGTCCAATCAATGAGAGGCATGGGAAGATGGTTTGGATGGGTTTCCTCAGAGATTTCAGGTCATAACCGGTGAAAATTCGGGGTAGTTGGCGAAGGGAAATGAAACAAAACGGACTTGGAAGTCTAAATATCGAAGTGGAACGTTTCAGGAAAACAGGGTCAGGCGACCGCTTGCTCCAAGGTTCGGGTCGCCTGACCCTTCGCCTGGCGTGTGTTTCTTGAAGGCAGGGGTCAGGCGACCGCCTGATCTAAGATCTGCCCGCCTGGCCCCTCGCCCGGGCGCCGCCTCTTGCAGTGGGGAGGCCGGGCGATCGCTGATCGAGGAAGGGGCTCGCCTGGTGCATCGCCTGGCTCCAGGACTTCCGAAGGATTTCTTTAGGTCCGGGCGATCGCCTGACCCAAGGGTTTGGGTCGCCTGGACCTCGCCCGGGCCTCTTTTCTTCACCCCTTTCTTGAACCTTTCCAGATTCTTCAAATTGGCTTTCAGCTCTCCTTCCAAGGCGCTTTTAAAAGCCGATTCCATCGATTTTTGACATCCAACAACGAAAACCTGCAAAATACACTTGCGCCCACAATAAGTACTAGCAGAACTCAATTAATGGTACATATATGGAGGTAAAACATATGAATAATGCACAATTATCACACCCCCAAACTTAAATGTTTGCTAGTCCCTAGCAAATACACTACCTATAAACAACCCAGTAGCTAGATGCAAAGAAGCTAATGTATATACAATTACAACTCCACATCAAGTGTGCCACAAGCCAAAAGTTCTAGTTAACAACTCGAGGTGCAAATCCCGGGGTTTACGAAACCTTGCTTAAAAAGTTACAACCGGAAGGCCACTCCCTTAGTGTTTACTCTCCAATTTAGAGAAAGGACGTGCCATTGTGTGAAGTGATCTCGAGATTACTACTTGCACCATAAGCTTGAGAGACGACCCATAACGCCCTCACTAAATTCCCCTAAGGGAGTTGCATACAACCTAAGCGACAATGGTCTTGCAAGGTTGTAATGTGGCTTGGCTTGGTTAGGTGTGGAAGTCGGTTGAAGGCCATTTTTAGTGGAGATAAATAAAACATAGCAAGCATGAAAGACTTATGGGTATTCAAGATACAGAGAACACAACCCATCCAACGCCCGCTTGAACTATATCTATTAAGCGTGAGTTGAAAAGCAACTACAATCTCCAAAATCCGACTTCGCTCTCAACAAGGATTCACTAACCATGGAATTACAACACAAGCATAGGTGCCACATCTCAACACTCCGCAATGGTTTTATGGAGTATCCTTTTTTCATTTTTTTTTTGAGATGGTGCAAAAATTCAAGAGAATAGCATCACTATTTCCATGGTTAGCTCACGAATACAACACACTCATTTTCCATGTTTGCCAAAAAGAATTTTTTTTCATTTGCTTCCAACAAGAATATACATAATCCCCCCAAACTTGTTTCTCATTCCAACCCACAATTTGCATCTAAACCCAACTTAAGTCATGCTTGCTAAGTTTCATGGACAAGAGTGGGATAATTAAAGTGGTTGGCTCATAAAGTGGGTTCACAAAGAATAAGTCAATTAGGCTCAACGGGGGAACTATTGGAAAAAATGTAACGGGTTGGCTCTTTGGAAAGTAGTTATACCTAGGCGCCATTGTCATCATAAATTGCATACAACCTTGTGTGTTTGTAGCGGTCAAGTCACGCAAGTTCTAGTTTAAGTACAATCCGAGATTCTCTCATGAAGAACAACTTCTCACACAAACCACATAAATGAAGAATCAAGGCTCAAAAACTCACATGGTTAAACGAAAATCCGACTATAACATCAAAAGCAATCCTTCATACTCCATAGGATTCACACCGAGTTATCAACATCGCATTTCAACTCATAAAACACTTGAATTAGGAGATGGTTTCGTAGCCACGCATGTGCATCTACTACGACAATACACTAGACATCATGCTCCTACTCTAAACAAAAGGTTCAAAAGACACCCAAAACGTGTAACAACAGAAACCACACAAGGCAATCAATCCCGCCATACATCCATACGTCAAATCCATACATCAAAATACAACACCCCCAAACTTAAAATCCACATTGTCCTCAATGGGGCGAAACAAGGTAGGAGTAGAAATGAGTCATACCTGGGGGCCAAGTTAGGCCCCCCCTTCAGAGGTCCATGTCGTTGCCACCAGTCTCGGGACCAGTGGCATGGAAGGTGGAGGGGGATGCTCCAGCCAGTTGAGCCTCGATGCGGGCGAGAAGGTCGTTGGTCCTCTGACGCTCAGCAACCTCCACATCCAGTCGGGCATGAAGGAGGCGACGCTCCTCTCGCTCTATGGCACGCTCCTCAGCATCTGTGTTGAGGCGGCAGGTGATCTTGCGCACCCAATTGGTGATCACGCCCAACAAGTTAGCGCCGGACCGGGTTTTTCCCCGCGTGTTGGGGCGAAGGAGGAACTCCTCCGCCTGCGCAATGGTCATGGAGGCGATATCCTCCGGCTCAGGCTCGGACTCCTGCTGCGGCTGCTGGGTCTCCCCCGCCACTTGGCGTGGGATTGGTTTGGCACGGCCCAAGATGGTGATGGGCTTGTCCTGCACAAGAACACCTTCTTACCCGCTTACCTCTACGCCCGACCCCTGTAAGAGTTGAGTGAGGAACTGTGGGAAGATGCGGTTGCGGTTTGTGACCTCCGCAACAGTGCAGATGGAGGAGAATATCAGCTGGGGCACATCAACGTACAGACCGTTGACAATACGGCGCAGAGTGACCAGCCGATCAGGTTGAATCTTGGACTCTTGCTTGGAGGGCTGGATGTTCCGATGTATGAACCAATTCCAAGCAAGGTTCTGCGGGGGCAATGTGTTGGCAAGGAGAACCAGGACACCGTTCTTTCTCCCCCAAGGGTTATCAACAGTGATGCCAAGTTCCGCACATATCTCGCTTTCGATAGCCAGGGGAAGTTCTGGAATGAATTCAGGCGCAGGTGGTAGATTGAGGAATTCTTGAATTCGCCTGGCGGTGAATTCTACTTCCACTCCTCGTACCTTAACCGCTGTGACTGCGGCTTGGCCCCCTGTCTCGTGCTTTGCTTGTAGCATCCTCCAGCGAAGGTTTGCATAGAACTCGCAAACCAAGTCTGGAGCGTAGCTCGGTGCATGGATGGCGAGTTTGGACCATCCTCGTTCAGTGACGATGGGAAGGAGTGTTGCAGTGGTGGTATCTGTGAAATCGAATCCCCTTTGCTCAGTGATGCTCGTTGTCGAATTTTTCATCTGGATTTTTACGTCCGGATGCTCAAACCGGACCTTGTCTGGCATCGAAGTTCGTGAATATAGAAGGGTAGAGGTGGGTATTTGCTTCCGCCCCACAGACTTTTTCCTCATTGGCCTCTGGAAAGATGTGGCTGGTTGTTTCCCGGGTCGCCTTGGTGGATCCGGTGGCGATCCGGACTCCTGAGCTGGGCGCTTGTTTGTGCGAGCCATCCTACAATGAAAACAATCACGCGTGAATATCCCGGCATAGTGATGAACCACAAGTGTATTAGGGAGCGTGAAGGAAGGTAAAATGCATTTTCACTACTCTACATCCTAGGTGAAGGTTCGATCTCTTGTGAACGATTCTACATGTTCAAGGTCGCATGATCAAGCATTAGTGCCATTACTCCACATTTGGATGTTAATCATCACCCAAGTGTTTATGTCATGCAACAATTTACAATTCTAAACTTGCAATGCCAAGTGTCCAAGGTGTGTATGATCATTTAGAACCCAAACATCAAACACCCATCAACAACAACCCGAGAAAAGATCAACCATGGGTTTACATGAAAACTAGGACTAAACACGATCGACGACCAAAATTGAGCAATCCACTCCACCAATTAACTTGAAAATTTAAACCCACTCCTAACATGCTTGAAGGAATCATTCCGCCACAATGGATCGATTAAAAACTGATTCCAACCTTAAACCCCCAAAGAATTTCGGATTTAGACATGCGAGAGTTCAAAAAATCGTGAAACTTCAACTACATTGCACAATGAAGCCGAAAATTCACTTCTCAAGAAGCTCTATAACCATCAACAAGCAAGAGATAAGCATCAAGAACAGAATAACTCAGAAATTTTGGCCTCAATCCGAATTTTTTTTTTCAATTCCAACTCCCAAGCATCCCCTTGCGATTCTAAACCGAAAACCATGTCTTTCAATGCCAACTAGCAAAACCCTAGCAAGAATATATCAAGAAGAACACTATTTAAGAGAGTTTTTGATCAAAAATCGAACCTAGGGTTTGCTGCTCTTGTTCGCGAAAATGAGAGAGAAAAGGGGGAAAATTGATACCTGATACTTGGAGAGAGGGAGAGATGAGAGGAGGAGTTGGTGGCGGCCGGAATTTCGCCGGAGTTCAGTGCGCAAGGAGGAGGGCTGCGGTTTGGGGCTGCTGGTCGCGATTTCGGCAGAGGGAGCGAAAAATTTCTGAAGAACAGAGTGTGTGTGTGAGTGTGAACGAACCTGGAGGAAAGGAGAAGTTGGGCTGGCCCAATTCGCGGGCGATCGCCTGATCCTTGATCCGGGTCGCCTGGCGCGTCGCCTGGACTGGGCGACCGCCTGAGTTGTGGAGCAGTCCGCCTGGTTCATCGCCTGACCGCCTGCTCCACTTGTGAAAACGACTCGGGCGACCGCCTGGATTGGGCTTGGGGCCGCCTGATGGGTCGCCTGGCTCCAGGATTTTACGAAAAAATTCACTGGAGCTGGGCGATCGCCTGGACTGGGCCTGGGCTCGCCTGACGGGTCGCCTGCTTGGCTGCCCACTCGAATCTCAGGGCCCGGGCGACCGCCTGGTTTAGAACTTGGGTCGCCTGGGGCAAGATGTAACAAAAGAAGAAACAAGAGGAGCAAAACAAGGGAAATTTCGTGTTCTGGTGATCACCTGGTGATCACCTAAAAGGCAGGAGCTCTCAGTCCATCGCCTGGTGATCACCTAAAATACAGAGTCTCAAGCTGAAGCGAGGTGATCACCCGGTGATCACCTAAAATACAGAGAGTCTCAAGCTGAAGCGAGTTGATCACCCGGTGATCACCTAAAATACAGGGAGCATCAAGTTGCAGAGTACTGGAGTTGGTGATCACCTGGTGATCATCAGATGTCGAAAATTGATCATGACCATTGATCTTTTTAATGAATCAATCTGAACCGTTGGTCCGCCTGATGGGTCGCCTGAAATGTACGTTGGTCCGCCTGATGGGTCGCCCGGGCGCCTGTTCCTTCACGGAGAGCCGCTTTCCTACCTCCTAAACACCTACATCAAGGATACATATTCCTTGTCAAGAAAACAATCCGTAAGGTACAAAATCTAAACATCCCGAAATCAAGATAACAAAGTTAAATCCGTGAAACAAACGGGACTTGTCCCGAAAACCGCTTGAGTTTTCCGCCCCAAGCAAGGCGCCTTTTTCAGATCACGCGGGGTAGTTGACGTTGACCAATTGCACTTGGCCAACTTGTCGGTACTCATCTCCATAAAATGGCTTCACCCTTTGCCCATTGACTTGAAATTGTGAACCATCACTTCCTTCGAGTACCACCGCTCCATGAGACTTAGCTTCCACCACCGTAAATGGTCCGGACCACTTCGATTTGAGCTTTCCACCAAAAAGCTTGAGGTGAGAGTTGAATAATAGAACTTGTTGACCCGGCTTGAACTCTTTCCTCGAGATAAGCCCATCATGCCACTTCTTTGTCTTCTCCTTGTAAATTCGAGCATTTTCATAGCTCTCAAGTCGCAACTCATCCAACTCATTCAATTGAAGCTTTCTTTTGGCTCCGGCTTCCTTCATATCGAAATTCAATCTTTTGATAGCCCAATGATGACATGGTTTCCCAAACACCAACCTATATGGAGACATACCGATCGGAGTCTTGAAGGCGGTCCTATATGGCCACAAGGCATCATCAAGCTTCGATGACCAATCCTTCCTGTCAAAACTCACCGTCTTCTCAAGGATGGATTTAATTTCCCGATTAGAGACTTCCGCCAACCCATTTGTTTGAGGGTGATACGGGGTAGACATTTTGTGCGTAACTCCATACTTGACTAAGAGTTGTTCCATGGATTTGTTGATGAAGTGAGAACCTTCATCACTAATAATGGCCCTCGGGACGCCAAATCTTGTAAACACGTTCTTCTTCAAGAATTTGACCACCGTTTGTGCGTCATTCTTGGCGGTAGCAATTGCTTCAACCCACTTGGAGACATAGTCTACCGCAACAAGAATATATTCATTCCCGCTTGAAGGAGGGAAAGGTCCCATGAAGTCTATTCCCCACACATCAAATATCTCCACTTCAAGGATACCATTTTGGGGCATTTCATCCTTCTTCCCCAAATTACCCATCATTTGGCACCGAACACAAGTTTTCACAAAGGTATAACAATCCTTGAATAAGGTTGGCCAATAAAACTCGGATTGAAGTACCTTAGATGCCGTTCTCGTTGCTCCAAAATGTCCTCCACAAGGAGAATCATGGCAATGTTGGATAACCTCCATGGTTTCCTCACTCGGAATGCAACGCCGGATAATTTGATCGGGGCACCTCTTAAATAGGAATGGTTCATCCCAAAGGTAATGCTTGGCATCCGATAAGAACTTCTTCTTTTGTGCGTAAGAAAAGTCCGGAGGGGTTACACCGCATGATAGATAATTGACAAAGTCCGCAAACCATGGTGTGTTTACCTCCACTTTCATTAGATGCTCATCGGGGAATGTCTCCTTGATCGGTATCTCCTTGTCGGCCTCTTCGTGCATCACAAGGCGTGAAAGGTGATCCGCCACCACATTCTCACAACCTTTCCGGTCCTTAATCTCAAGATCGAATTCTTGCATTAGTAAAATCCAGCGAATCAAACGCGGCTTTGAATCCTTCTTTGCAAATAGATACCGGATAGCGGCATGGTCGGTGTGAACCACCACCTTGGAAGCTAGGAGGTATGATCGAAACTTGTCCAACGCGAAGATAACCGCCAACATTTCCTTCTCCGTTGTGGTGTAATTTTGTTGGGTGGCGTCGAGGGTCCGGCTTGCATAATATATTGCTCGAAAGAGCATTTCTCTCTTTTGTCCCAACACCGCCCCTACGGCATAATCGCTAGCATCACACATGATCTCGAATGGGAATCCCAATCCGGTGTGATAACAATAGGTGCCGATACTAGCCGTGCCTTGATCATGTCAAGAGCCTCTAAACACGCCTCATCGAAGTCGAATGAGGCATCTTTCTCGAGGAGTGCGCTCATGGGCTTGACAATCTTGGAGAAATCCTTTAAATCGCCGGTAAAAACCGGCGTGACCCAGAAAGCTTCTCACACCCTTCACATTTTTCGGAGGCGGTAATCTCTCGATTACGGAGATTTTTGCTTTATCCACCTCAATTCCTTGCTCGGAAATCCGATGTCCCAACACAATTCCCGACTTGACCATGAAATGACATTTCTCCCAATTAAGAGAGAGATTGGCCTCTTCGCACCTTTCCAATACTCGAGTCAAATTCTCGAGGCAATCATCAAAGCTAGAACCGTACACCGAGAAATCATCCATAAATATCTCCATACCTTGTTCAACCATGTCTTCAAAAATAGACATCATACACCGTTGAAAGGTTGCCGGTGCGTTGCATAATCCGAAAGGCATTCTCCGGAAAGCATAGATTCCCCACGGACAAATAAAAGTAGTCTTCGCTTGATCTTCCGGTGCGATAGCAATTTGATAATATCCGGAGTAGCCATCTAAGAAGCAATAAAATTTTTGTCCGGCCAACCGATCCAACATTTGATCAATGAAGGGTAGAGGGAAATGATCCTTCTTTGTTGCCTTGTTTACCGGGCGATAATCATGCACAACTCGCCACTTTGTCGGTGGTTTGATGAGCTCTAAAGCTTCTCCATCCTCCGGAGATACCGTGACTCCACTCTTTTTGGGAACCGCATGAGTCGCACTAACCCACTTGCTATCCGAAATTGGGTAAATGATCCCGGCTCTCAATAGCTTGATAATTTCTTCCTTGACAACCTTCTTCATATTCGGATTGAGTCGTCGTTGGAATTCCCTCTTGGGAACCGCATCTTCTTCGAGAATGATCTTGTGCATGCAAACATCCGGGCTAACTCCTTTGAGATCGGAAATAGACCAAGCAATGGCCCCTTTGTGCTCTCGGAGTACCCGCATCAACCTTTCTTCTTCTACCATAGAAAGTGAAGCGGAGATAATAACCGGATAGCCTCCTTTGTCATCTAAAAACATGTACTTCACTTGCACCGGGAGTGGCTTCAACTCATGCTTCGGAGAGGTTGTTGGAACATCTCCCACTTCGGTTAGAGGTTCAAAACCCCAATTTTCTTTCTTCAACCTTCCATGATTCTCAATAGTTTGAAGTGCGTTGACGGAATCACACAAATCCATGAGCTCATCTTCAATATTCAATATTGCTCTCAAAAATGGATCATCCATATTCAACTTCTCCATATATTCGTCGACACAAAGCTCCACCACATCAATACTAAGGCATGTCCCATAATCCGATTGTACCTTCATAGCCTTGTGGAGGTTGAAAGATATTTCCTCCTTATCCGCCCTTAGCGTGAGTCGGCCTCCCTCCACATCAATGAGTGCCTTAGCGGTTGCTAGAAATGGCCGCCCAAGAATAATCGGCACATCCTTGTCTTCCTCCATATCTAGAATCACGAAGTCGGCCGGGAAATAGAACTTGTCAACCTTGACCAATACATCTTCAAGGATACCCCGCGGGTATGTGAGAGATCGATCCGCCAATTGTAAGCACACGTTAGAAGGCTTGATGCTCCCAAGACCGAGTTTCCTACAAATAGACAATGGCATTAGATTAATACTAGCACCCAAATCACATAAAGCTTTGTTAAAATGAAGAGAACCAATATCAAGAGGAATAGTGAAACTCCCCGGGTCATTTGCTTTTTGTGGGAGTTTCTTTTGGATAATGGCACTTGCTTCTTCCCTCATGTGCACCACCTCATTTGCTTGCAACCTCTTCTTTTTGGAAAGAAGCTCTTTCAAGAATTTAGCATATGGTGGCATGCTTGTGATGGCATCCAAGAATGGGATATTTATCTCCAACTTCTTGAAGACCTCAAACAACTTGGAGAATTGTGCATCCAACTTCTTCTTTTGTAGCCTTTGAGGATATGGAAGAGTTGGCCTTGACAATTGCCCATTGTCTTCAACAATGGGTATTTTTGCTCCCTCCTTCTCTCCGGTTTCCTCAACCTCAACCTCAATCGGTTCTTCATCGATCCCTACTTGCGGAGATTTCATATCCTTTCTCTCGGTTGCATGCGGGGGGTAGTATTCATCATCTAGTGGTGGTTCTTTCGTTTGAAGAACCACTTCTCTTCCACTTCGTAATGTGACGGCCTTACAATGTGCCCTTGGATCAATCATGTCACTCGAAATGTTCTTCTCCTTTTGGAGACCCTTCACATTGTTTGCCAATTGCCCTACTTGCATTTCTATATTTCTCATTTGAGCACCAAGATTTGCCACTTGTCCTTCTTGAGTCTTGTTAAACTCGGTTTGATGTTTCATGAAGGTTGCAAGTGTCTCCTCCAAATTGCTCTTTCTTTCTTGAGATTGAGAGGTTTCCCCCCCTTGCCGATAAGAACCCGGACTCGGTTGCAATGCACCACTAGGATTGCCATAATTAAATCCTTCATGTCGAGGCCTTTGGTAATTGTTATAACCTCCTCCTTGCCTTGGTTGGTAGTTGTTGCTCCTATAATTAGCAAAATGTGCATCTTCAAATACCACACAATCTTCTTCCTCTTCTTCAATTCTCATAGCTTGCTTAGGCTTGGAAACCGCGGTCTCAACCGTCTTGGCTAACTTGGAGAAGGCATTGGTGAGAGCATCAATCTTTGCACTATTGCTCACTTCAATATCAACCTCATACAACCCTCTTCCTTGTACTCTAGCGCTTGAGGTTGCCCCTCTTGTGCTCATCGGTTCCGTTTCCTTGGCTAGCTTGTTTAGAATATTAAGGCATTCGGTTGTGCCTTTGTCTCGAACCGACCACCGGCGGTGGCATTAAGCAAGCCCTTCTCCGTTGAGTTCAAACCTTCATAGAAGATATTCCCTTGATGTCCCTGTGTGAAATCTTGACCAGGGAGTTTCTTGAGCAAACTCCGGAAACGGTTCCAAGCTTCATCCAAACTCTCATTTGGCCGTTGGTGGAACATGGAGACTTCATTTTGAATTTCAAGCGCCTTTTCCGGTGGGAAGAATTTATCCATGAAAGCACTATGGAGATCTTGCCAAGATTGAATTCGTTGTGGGTCAAGGCTCTTGTACCATAGCTTGGCCTCTCCCAATAGTGAGAGTGAGAAAAGCCTCATTCTCACTTCATCCACCGCTCCTTCATCCACGTCACAAGTCTCACAAATCTCAATGAAGTTGTCGATATGATCATGTGGATTTTCATGAGACTTTCCACAAAAAGGTCTTTGTCCAATGAGATTGAACATGTGAGTTGGAACCTTGAATTTTTGCCCCGGAGCTCTTTGTGGGCGAATTAACCGCCGACCATCGTCCCACCGGGCGGCTCTCAATAAATCACCGATTGGTGGTTCTTGTTCATGTTGATTTCTCCCGTGTCCTTGATTGTTTTGTTGGTTGTATAATGGGTTCCCATTATCGTGAACCTCTTCCACATTTTCATCCACGGGAATATTGCCTCTTTCCATGTTGATGGATTGGCTTGAAGAACTAGAGTCTCTTGGAATTTCTTGTGTGCTTGCTCTTGTTTCTCAAATTCCGCAAAGTCTTTTCAATTTCCGGATCCAAACCAACAAGACGAACTTGTGAGCTTCGGGTCATAAACCGGAAAAGTTACCTACAAGTGAAGAGCAAGAACAACAATCAATATCCACTTATTCAATAAGATGCAAATAGCTAGACCACCAATGACTACACAAACAATCCCCGGCAACGGCGCCAAAAACTTGACGGGTGTTTTACATGTCTATAAAATTCGCACATTTCAAGTAATAAAACCCATTCTACCTCAAGCGCAAGGTTTGCAATTGTAATTGGGAGAGTGGGGTCGAACCCAAGAGATTGAAGTGTAAGTCGTAGAATCTAGCTAAATGCAATGTTTTTGGTATTTTTAATATGGGATGATAAATCAAGTGATATGTCAAGTGAATCGTTCAAGCGCAATGGTAAGTGAATTTGATCTAAATGGTGACAAATAACTAAAGTGTGAATTGCGATGGAACTAAACTAGCATGCAATAGAGATGAGTTTGTGATGAAATTTGATTACTAAAGGCTCCTTTGGTTGCCTAGGGTTGATGACAATGGATGACATGCTAGGTAGAGATTAATGCGATGATGGAGGAGGTTGTATGATTCTCAAACTCTAACTTACTAAGCTAGAGTTATCCTCACCATAAATGACCAAATGAAATCTCTTCATTTGCGACATCTATGGAAGCCTTAAGCAAGCCCAACTATAATCTCCTAATAATCCAAATTACCTTACTCAAGTAATCCTAGAATACCTAAGCTTTTCTCATGGTAAATTCAATGAAATGCTTTCTCAAGCATTTCATCGAACACTTGGTGGGTGAATACGAAATGTAAGCTTCCACCTCCATTTACACCTTCTTAAAGCCCAAGAAAAGCTCACACGTCATGCAAGAACATCCACCCAACATACTACATCATCCAATAATCATGCAACTACCTAAACAACCAAGGAGAATGAAAACTACTCTCTACTCATGCTCAACACGTTTTTCATAATCACAATGAACACAAACATGAAATGGAAGTAATAAGGATATAAAGAAGCTTAGAGAGTGGTGTGGAATCCTTCAATCCTCCAAATTACAAGTCAAATCCGAATTTTTGAGTGAGATATGAGTTTTTAGCTCCAAAACCCTAGCCAAAGCTGAAAACTAAGAATAATGGTAGAGAGTACAAAAAATTAAGCTTACAAGCTTGGTCAATCCTCAAATCAACATGTCCAATCAATGAGAGGCATGGGAAGATGGCTTGGATGGGTTTCCTCAGAGATTTCAGGTCAGAACCGGCGAAAATTCGGGGTAGTTGGCGAAGGGAAATGAAACAAAACGGACTTGGAAGTCTAAATATCGAAGTGGAACGTTTCAGGAAAACAGGGTCAGGCGACCGCCTGCTCCAAGGTTCGGGTCACCTGACCCTTCGCCTGGTGTGTGTTTCTTGAAGGCAGGGGTCAGGCGACCGCCTGATCTAAGATTCGGTTCGCCTGGCCCCTCGCCTGGGCGCCTGCCTCTTGCAGCTGGGAGGCCGGGCGATCGCCTGATCGAGGAAGGGGCTCGCCTGGTGCATCGCCTGGCTCCAGGACTTCCGAAGGATTTCTTTAGGTCCGGGCGATCGCCTGACCCAAGGGTTTGGGTCGCCTGGACCTCGCCCGGGCCTCTTTTCTTCACCCCTTTCTTGAACCTTTCCAGATTCTTCAAATTGGCTTTCAGCTCTCCTTCCAAGGCGCTTTTAAAAGCCGATTCCATCGATTTTTGACATCCAACAACGAAAACCTGCAAAATACACTTGCGCCAACAATAAGTACTAGCAGAACTCAATTAATGGTACATATATGGAGGTAAAACATATGAATAATGCACAATTATCAGTGATTTGGAGGAGTTGGGCATCCGGGAATCTCCTCCTCATTCTTCCCAAGTGATGGCTCCCGAGTTGTGGAAGGGTACAACCAAAGCCCGAACTATGGACTGGCTCGATGATGTGATCACGGAGGGGGTAAGTGATCACGCGCTCGGACCTAGCTCGATGGAGGCGGTTTCCAACAAGAATGGAAACGAAACAGAGGAAGAACACGAAGGAAACAAAGTCGGCCAAGGGAACCTCCTCACTACGAGGTGAGGCAATGCCCTTGAAAATGCCTAGGAATGAAGATGGGATCTAGCACCTTTTGAATACAAGTTCAAACAATACTAGATATTATGTTGGATCCTCTTGCACGGATCACTTAAGGAGATGGAATGCAAGAAATGAGAACAAGAAAGCCAAAACCTCACTTGGAGTATTTCTGATTTCTTATAAATATGTTCTACCTTTACAATGGTTACAGGCTGCCTTATATAGAAGGAAAAAAAGAAAGAAGGAAATAATGAATGACTGGACAAGGGAACCAGCTTCCTGGTTCTATGGTAGGCGAAATGAGAGGTGACAGGCGAGGTGACAGTGTAGGCTGTGTAGGCTTCCTGCTTTAGCGGCTCCCAATTTCCCAGGAATTGTAGTTGGCGGGAAATGGGAGAAGGAGGGCCTCTGCACAAGTTGAAGGGATCGCTTGACTTGCGTATGGAGGCCTCCTCTGCTTGGCGAACTCCCGTGCTTCGCTTGCGTCTGGAAGTGTTGCACAGGGTCTTCGCCAAGGACCATGGGTTCGCCAATGACCTTGGCTTCGCCAAAGACCAAGGGTTCGCCAATGGGGCCTGGGTTCGCCAAGATCCTTGCGAGCACGGATCTGCCTTTGGGGCTTCGCCGACGCCTAGAATGCCACTTCTTCGTCCATACCTGCGCCAAGGGTCCTTTAGACCCTCTAGAGGAATGGTTGCCTCTTAACTCACAAATAGGGGTGATGTCCACATCACTCGAGCACTTCTACCCAGACCTAGATGTTGTATCATCTAGGTTGTCCGTCCTCGGTTCTCAGGTAAGCTTTCAGTTTCCATTTTCTTCTTTTGTCATTCGGGAATGTAACGTTGATAGGTTGATACGCAGGTTCACACACTAAGTGGCTGGATTACCTGGATGGTCTGGTCCATGGACAAGATCCGGACCGAAGCTGAGCAATGGGTGACGAAGGCCATTGCTGTAGTGGCGAAACTCATCCAATGAGTTCATCACTATGATCAACTACTCTAGCATTCCCGCAGCTCACCTGCCTTGGTCCTCCCCGAGGGAAATCTAAAGGATGACCTCAGTCAGACTAAAGCTGAGGATTTTATAAAGGCTGAGGCATTATTCCTCAGTGTGGTCAAGGACAACCGAGACTCTGAGGATGCTCTCTGGGAGCATATTCAGAAGCTCGAGGTTGAGAATGAGCAATCTCAGGTTGATTTCACCAATCTGAAGAACCACTACGAGTAGGATCTGAAGGCCAATGAATGCATCCCGAAATTTCGTCAGGCGTTGAAGGATTCTATGGCGCTCACAATCCACAACTTCAACTTCGGGTTTTGCTTGGCCAGGAAGCAAATAATCGAGCACAATCCACACGTCGATCTCTCCTTGATTGACGGCAACGAAGAGCTCGATGACCCTTCCTGGTTCGGTAAAGAGTTCCTGCACCCTCCTAAACCAGTGATCGTGGATGACTTCATTGATCCCCAATATCGTAGTGATTTTCCTTTTTGTATTCCATTTTTGTAATCCCTGCCTCGAGCTTTATTAATGAAAATCATTGGGATTCTTTCAATACGCTCATCTTTATAAAGGTTCGGTCGCTAGACCTACATCCTCTTTCTCGAATGTCTTATACTTCATTGAATCTTCGACCATCATACAAAATATTTCCTAAGTGCTTCAGAATGGTAAGAATTGGCTAGTTCCCTTCCTTCAGATCTAATAATTTGTAAACTCCTTTCCTTTTTTCGGCAATAACTTCAAATGGACCTTCCCATTTTGGGGCAAAAGCAACCATTTTGGTCTCCGGGAACCTAACTTGATTTGCCTTAAAACCAAATCTCCAACCTTGATATTTTTTGTCTTAACTTTCGAATTTTTTGAAGACGCAGTCCTTTGCTAAAAGGTTTTTCTTCGAAGCTCAGCTTCTTCTCTTTTTCCTTCGAGTAAGTTTAAATTTGTCCTTAGGCCTTGTTAGTTTGCATTGCAATTTTTTTGAAAACTTCTGCTCGGAGAGATGGATTGGCTACCTCGATGGGGATGAGTGCTTCGGTACCATAGGCTAAGGAAAATGGGGTTTCTCCGGTTGACCTCCGTGGTGTAGTCCGGTAGCTACATAAGACATGTGGAAGCTCTCCAGGCCATTTACCCTTCACTCTTCCGAGTCTTTTCTTCAGTCCGTCTTTTAACATTCGGTTTGATACTTCGACTTGTCCATTGCTTTGAGGGTGAGCAAGTGGGGCAAAGTGGAGGTTAATTCAGAACTCTTTAGCAAAATCTTGGAATCCCTTGTCTGTAATTTGGGTCTCGTTATCTGCTACAAGTACTTTCGGGCATCCGAACCTGAAAATGATTTTCTTCCAAACAAACTTCTGGATGTTGTCAGCCGTTATAGATGCCAGTGGTTCAGCTTCTATCCATTTTCTAAAGTAGTCAATGGGGACCATACAGTACTTCAGTCCTCCGGGAGCCATCAGTA
Organism: Stellera chamaejasme; assembly: GCA_024586325.1. Classification (NCBI taxonomy): domain Eukaryota; kingdom Viridiplantae; phylum Streptophyta; class Magnoliopsida; order Malvales; family Thymelaeaceae; genus Stellera; species Stellera chamaejasme. The sequence continues at coordinate 9,887,302 of CM044984.1, read as the reverse complement.
GTGCTCTAATTAAGTCAATACCCCAAATGGCACAGGGTATCCGGTAGTCCGAAGATGTCTCATACTTCGAGGGAACTCTCTATATTCGGGCGTGTTCTTGGCACTTCTTGCATTTATTGACCAACTTCCTCGCCTCTTCCTTCAGATTCGACCAGAAATATCTCTGTCTGAGTATAACCGCGACTAATACATCAGACTTGATATGAGACCCGCATATGCCTTCGTGTACTTCTGTTAGAACGTCTGTAGTTTCTTCTTTCCCGATGCACTTTTGCATAGGTAAAGAAAAACCCTTTCGATATAGATTGCCGCCTATTATGATGAACTTACTTGATTTTCTTCTCACTTTTGCTGCTATGACGGGGTCCTCCGGGAGTATTCCTTTGGTGAGATATTTCCAATAGGGAGCTCTCCATCCCGAAGTAATGTTGAATACCCGGAGGTAGTTTATATAAGGATTCTTTCTTTCTTCATCGTTGGAAGCGGATTTCGAGAGCTGATCAACTTCGGAGTTAAGTGCCCGCGGGATTTTCTCAATGCATAATCTTTCAAATTGTGCGGCTAATTTCTTGGAAATATCGGGGTATTTCTTGAGACTTGGTTCCTTGACCTCGTACTCCCCGTTCATCTGTTGGACCTGAAGGTTTGAATAACTGCATGTCATTAGGGATCGAATATCTGCCTTCTTTGCTAACTCCAATCCAGCGATTAAGGGTTCATATTCGACGGCGTTATTTGTCACCAGAAAAGTAAACTTGATGGATCTGGTGGCTCTCATACCTTCGAGTCCTTTGAGAACTAATGTGCTCCTTGTCTATCTGATCCCGAAGCTCCGTCAACGTAAAGAGTCCACACAGGGTTGTCCTCGATCTCTGAATGTTTGTCTTCGGATCCTTGGGGCAACTCGACGATAAAATAAAAACATAGCCTATACCTTGATCGCTCTTCTTGGTTCGTACTTGACTTCGTATTCGCTCAATTCGATACACCATTTTGATAATCTTCCAGAGTGATCCACCCGTTTCAGGATGTCTTTGATAGAAACGTTACTCCGGACCACTATGGAGAACCCGAGGAAATATGGCTTCAACCTTCGGGCTGAGAGGACCAAGGCGTACACTACTTTCTGAATCATCGGGTAGTTAAGTTCGGCACCATGTAATGACTTGCTCACGTAGTAGACTGGCCACTACTTTCCTTAGTCGTCTTCCTATACGAGGACCAAATTTACGGCCTTCTCCCCTACTGTTAGATATACTATTAGAGGGCTATCCTCAGTTGGTTTATGAATGGTAGACATCTCCAAGAGGTTTGCCTTAATTTCCTCCCAAGCCTTCTGACAATCGGGGTTCTATACGAATATTGCCCGTTCAGCTACGTTCTCTTGCTTTGATTTCTTCTCTCCTTTCTTCACACCAATTCTTCCGGGTTCCGCACCTTCATTAATCAGGAGTTTCAAGAATGGACGACACTTTTCCCCGTACCGCGATATGAAGCGACTCAGGGCTATTATTCTCCCGAGCAGCCTCTACACATTTTTGAACGACGAAGTTGTCTTCGAGTTTAAAAAAGCTTTGATTTTTGCCGGATTTACGTCAATGCAATGTTCTGATAATATGAATCCGAGGAATTTCCCCAGAGTTACTCCGAAAACACACTTGTTTGGGTTCAACCGAAGTCCGTATTTTTGGATCTGACCGAACACTTTTCTATATCCCAATTAAGATCGGTTTCCACCTTTCTTTTGATGATGATGTCGTCAACGTATACTTCAAGAATTTTCCCTATCTGTTCGGAGAATACTTTATCCATCTATCTTTAGTAAGTTGCTCCGGCATTCTTGAGTCCGAAGGGCATCCTGATGTAGCATTCTGTGCTGGAGTCGCTTATGAAAGATCTCTTCTCATTGTCTGCTGGGTTCATCTGGATTTGATGGTATCCACTGTAGGCATCGAGGAAGTAGAGCCTCGCATGTCCGGCTGTAGAATCCACGAGCCTATCACCCGGTGGTGTGGGGTACGAATCCTTCGGGCAAGCATCGTTCACATTTGTAAAATCTATGCACATGCGTAGTTTGTCGCTGTCTTCCCGGGTTGCTACTACGGGATTACTTACCCATTCGGGATAAGATACTTCGCGTATGACTCCTGCATCGAGTAGCTTCGAGATTTGTTCTTTGATGAAGGCTCTTTTGAATGGTGCGTTGTTTCTTTTCTTCTGTCTTATGGGTCTTGCGTTTGGGTTGATATGTGGACTGTGTTGGATTACTTTCGGGTCGATCCTGAGCATGTCACTTGGAGAGTAGGCAAATAGAGCTTTATTCATTTGAAGGAGGTTTACAAGTTTTGCGTTGCTGCTCTCGGGCATATGTTCGGCGATCCTGGTGGTCCAGTCCCCCTCTAAGGCGACTTCTTTAGTCTCAGTTGCTTCCTCTACATCCTCCTTCTCCTTTGAGCTGCCTTACCTCAAGCCCTTCTGAGCCTATGTCATGACGTCCTTCGTCTCCCTTTGGCTCACATAAATCGAGGCATCCCTTTCGTCAGTTTCGAAGGTGATCGTGAGATACTTCATGTCAGTTCGCATGCGGATAGCCCCTTTGGTTTCTCTCCCGATGATACCATTATAGGTCGAAGGGACGTTGAAGACCAGCCATTTGACTCTCAGTGTTGTATACCGGGAGTGCCCTTCGGTCCCGGTTCCTATGAACATGGCTGGGAGCTCAATGCACCCTAGGACTGGCATCTCATCTGGTCCTACTCCGTAGATTGCGCTCCTGACTAGTTCAACTTACTCGACTTCAAGTTCAGTCCTCTGCAGGCTTCGGCGAATAGCACATCAGCGTTCGAGCCGTTGTCATAGAGGACCCTTCATACATCAATGGTCCCGATCCTGAGGGTGATGATGAGAAGGTCATAATGCGAGAATTGTACTTCAGATCCATCTGCTAGTTTGATTCTCGAGGCTGGGTCTCCGAAGCTTAGAGAAGCTATCTCCCTTGCCTTCCTCTTCCTTGCATTTGACCCCAAGGTGGCGGTGATGGTGTTCAGTACTCCAGTAGCTTGGGGTGGGGACTTCCTTCCCTTGTTCTTCTTGTCCGGACTAGCGGTGTCTCCTTCGACCTTCCCCTTCCCTCGGGAAGTTCCTTCGTCTGAAGGCATCTTCAAGTACTCCCTCAAGGAACCCTTCTTGATAAGGTGGTTGATGTACCTCTTTAACTAGTAGCATTGTTCGGTATCGTGTCCAGTATCCTTGTGAAACTGACAGTACTTGGAAAAATTGCGCTTCGCTTCTTCCGGCATGGCCCTCGGCCAACTGATGCTTCCGCTTCCTTGCATCTGTAGTGCTGCGAGGATGCTGGTCCGGGTGGTGTTGAGTGGTGTGAAATTTGTGCTCCTCTCGAAGGGTTTCTTCTGGCCTCCCCAGCTCCCTGAGTGCCTGATGACTGTAGGCTTCGGAGTATCTCTCCTTTGTTCCCTATTGTCTTTGTTATCTTGCTTCTCTTCCCTCTAGGACAGCAGGTCCTGTGCGATCATGTGCTCCTACGTGACCGCGTACATTTTCTCAACGTCGGTGATGTTCTTCCAGGATAGTTCGTACGCCAACCTGGAGTTCGGGAGGAGTGCCTTTTTGAAGGCCATGATTCGAATGTTGTCCGTCAGGTCCGATGCGTGGACCGCTTCTTTGTTGAATCTTTCAACAAATTCTCGAATGCTCTCATTCAGTCTTTCTTTAATGTCAAACATCTGGATGACCCTTTTGGCTGATCTCTTGCACCCGATGAAGTGGGCAGTGAATTTGGTTGCCAGGTCCCTGAACGAAGCGATGGAGTCCGGGAGAAGGGAATTGTACCACGCCGACGTCGGACCTCCCAGTGCAACTTCGAAGCACTTGCAGAGAGCCGCTTTGTTTGCTCCCTTCAGCTCCATCGCCCTCTTGTACTTCCGGATGAAGGCGTCCGAATCTCCCGTACCGTTGTAGACCTCGAGCGGATGAGGCAAGTTCAATATCCGGGGCATCTGGTTGTCCCAGATTCGACGGGCGAACGGTCCATCTTTAGAAGTCGCCTCGTACTTGACCTCAGGCCTGCTCAAGTTTCTCTCCACCTGTTCCAAGCGGTGTAACATCTGTCTGATAACTTCATCTCGGAGGTCTCTAGTTGTCAATCTCTCCTGCCTTGGGGACAGCTCTCTTCGGTGTTCCCTTGGGGACCTGGACCTTTGTCGGCTCTAACTGTCCAGGGAGAGACCCCACTGTGACGCTTGTCGTCCGACTTCTTGATCGGGCGATCTCTGTCGTAAACGTCGATTGCCCTGTGGTATGTTAGACCACTCAGGTTGCTAGTGATGGTTTGATACGAATCCACTCCCAGGAGATGGACCGTTCACCTTTGGCGAATCTAACTTGTTGAAGATTACAGAACAAGACGTAAGCGGGTTGGCTCCTAACCACCTCAATCCTCAAATGGAGAGCAATGGAAAGGTTAATTGCCTAGGAGTGAGGGATCTAGCACCTCATTTGAGAGCAACACTAGCTGTCAAGCTTAAATTCAATCCAATGGAAATCAAGGGTATGATGGAGATAAAAGGAAGAGTTCAAAGTTGAACCAATATTCTCACAATGAGAGACAATTTTCTGAAATTCTAGTTGTTGCCAAGTTACTTTTTAAGTTACAATTTATATGAAAGGTAAGGGAAGGGGATATGGGTGAAAACACTAGGAGATAAAGTTCCTAAAATTAAGGTAGGTTGAAGTGAAAGGAAGAAGGTGGTGAATGACATTGTAGGCTACCTACTCCTGTCACAAAATTGGGAGGGAAAATCAAATTACGAAACCCCAGATTGGTTGAAGAATCGGTTATGGTAGATTACATTACTTGGGCTTCGCCTGGAGGCCTCGTGCAGGGGTCTCGCCAAAACTGGGCTTCACCTTTGCCTGGGCGGGTTCGCACAGGGGCTTCGCCAAAATTGGGCTTCGCCTTGCCTGGGCGGCTTCGCACAGGGGCTTCGCCAAAGCAGGGGTTTCGCCTTGCTTTGGTGGTTTCGCACAGGGGCTTCGCCACAACGAGCTTCCAAAAAGGTGATCCTCTTTGATCTTCAGGTATGATCCATAAGCAATGTGACACTAAGGCTCTCCATGGTGCTTGGCATGCTCTTTTCTAAGTGGATGCCCATCTGTTGGAGTTGGGAGACCCTCTCTTGGTCTTCCTCGAGCTCTCTTCCTTGAGCCATTAACCTCATAAAAGATTGTAGGCTTTCTTGTGCCTTCTTGGCCCGAGACCTTGTCATTGATCCGCCAAGGCCTTCAAGAGGATTGGGAGGCTTGTGAGCTTGAACTTGGGTACCTTCTTGCTCTTTGTTTGGTCGGTTGGGTTGATCCATGGTGATGTCCTCATCATGGTTGCTCCGTTCTTCCCGAAGCACGTTTCGCTCTGCCTGGATAAGATCTGGATCCAGGTGTCGAATATCGCTCTGGCGGAGGCTGGCCGCAAGGAGGTTGTCCTGTGCGTAGTGTCCTCAGAAGAATTCTGGTAGCTGGGGTCGGCCGTGAAGCCGTCAGTTGAGCCTCCTCCTTCCGGCCTAGATAGGGGGGAACGGGAATGACCCCCACGCTCTGTTGGTGGCGCCACGTCGCTGGACGTCATGGGAATTCGTGTGACGTACGATAGACTCGGAATTCGAGAAAATGAAATAGAGGTTGGTCCTCTGCTTGTATTTAACGAATATTGGGAAAGTGGAATAACAACAGCAAGAGTATATAGAGTGAATCGTTACCCTGAAAGGTGTGAATGATTAGTGTTTTTATAGTCCGTAGTCATAGAGTGGCAATATCGTACGACGGACTCGGAATTCGTTACTCCGTAAGCATCATTCTCATGGACATGTTGAGGTAACTTATTTCTACGGATAATTATGTCATATTCTGTAAAGTTTAACTTTGATCACCATATTCAATAATGTGAGTATCATAAGTTGTAGCATAAGGAAGGGGGATTGGCGGTTTTACCAGCGAATAGGGTGCTTGGTTGGGAGGAAAGGGAACTGTGATTTTTGCTGCAAAACTAGAGTTGTCATGGGGAAGGAAGGTTTATCTCCGTGGATGTCTCCTGTTCCAAATTTGGCGCCGTGAAAGTTTCATGGACAAATCTTCAACGTAGCAGTAAGCTTATTTGCGCAGTAAATAGCGCAGTAGAGATTTATTGCCGCTTTGGCCACAATAAACCATTTTTTAAGGTTTAAACTCCTCTTTATGTTCCTCTCCACCGCACACTTCTTCGAATCCTTCTTCCTTCTTCTGCTTTCTTTCTCTTCACCATTTTTATTCTTCATCCTTTCTTTCTTCTCCTTTCTTCGTTCTTTCTTCAGGAGTGAAAATCAAAGATATATAGGTTAGTTTGGGTGGTTAAAGTGGAGTTGGAAGTGGGATTAAAGATCGTATCAGGTGCACTTGTGACTTGTGACCGATGGCATAAATTGCATTTGGAAAAGAAACAAATAAAGTATAATTATCCTTTACTACACTAATTGAGACCTCGCTCGGCATATATAAATGGTTTATTTATCATTTAGTCTTCTGTACTATTTTGACTCGTTCAGTTTAGTCCCCAGATTGTAACTCGGAACTACCCAGTTCCTCATGAGCTATGCTCCATCAAGCACTTTACCCCTTTGACCGTAACAAAGTTAGTTGACTTCTGGGTAAAATGCATGTTTTGGTTATAGAATTTCAAAGTTTTTTCCTAATTATCCCAAAGTTATATACTAGTACTATTTAACTTTTGAGATTATTTATACTTTGTATTCTAAATAATTACTTAGATATCATTTTGTTCAAATTTATTCTCACAACTAATCTAAAAATATATTAAAATGTTTTAACTTCAAACAATATATTTAATCATTTTAATAATATTTCTAAAGTGTAGGTATTCAAATTTGAATTTTTGTTGATTTATGCTACTAGGATATGCATTTTATAAAAAAAGAAACCTTCTAATAGCTAATAAAACATACACGAGACTTTAATGAGAATAAGATGTTCAAGGAAACAATAAACCGTTAAAAAGTTGACACCGTTATTGTTAGACGAGTTACCGATTCAAATGACTAAAGTGTCGGAAACTATATTGTTGGGGGACTGAGTAATTCCGAGTTACAATCGGAGGACTAAATTGAACGAGTCAAAATAGTTCGGAGGGTTAAATGATAAATAAGCCTATATAAATTGCATATTTAATTTTATGTTGCTACCAGCTGGAAGTGTGGAGACAAATTGACCCTAAGCTAGATAAAGTTGAAACAACATGGAAAATCATGGGAAGCAGTATATAAAATGTTAATGCCAAAAAATAGAATAAAACACGAATGATAAAATAAAATAAAACACGAATGATTAATCCTCCCATTAGGGTATACAAATTAAGTAGCGTTCCACCATTTTCATTGATTGATACTCCATAATTCTACAAAACGTGTGGATATATAGAATGTTCTCTCAATTATTTATTTACTCCTCATCCCAGTAAAGATGATACGTTTGTTTTTCAGCATTTAATATATAATTTATTTCCTTTTACATTCTAGCATAAAAACTTATATATTTTCTATGCATATTATAATTTGATGTGTCTAGTTTTTAAATATATCTGTTTAATAATTTTTTTAACGAAATATTCTTTATGAAAATTTGAGTCAAACATATCATCTTTGCTGGGACGGAGAGAGTATTTATTTATTTATTCTTGAGAAGAAGTAAACTCAGAAGCACGCATTTGATTTCATATAAAAATAAACAATACTGATCACATAAATAAACCTCCCAATAAAAGAAACGTAATTTTTTTGCACGAAGAAACAGTTACTTCAAACTTAATGTTATATTTGATTGGACGGAGGGAGTTTGATATTTGGGAGCAAAATTGTAAAAGCAGAAATGAAATTATAGAGAGAAAAAGTGATAGGACTATTTCATATTGATATTTGATATTGGGTGAAGAGTACCCTAATTACTATTCAATATTCTGAAATAATTCTAGCACTTTTTAAATTTATGCCTAACTCAAATTAATTCTTAGAAAGATATCAACTTTTTAATACTCAAAAGGTAATTTTAGTAACCATAAAAAACATGAAATTTCTTATCATTTACTAGAAATTAATTCTTAGAAAGATATCATTTTTTTAATACTCAAAAGGTAATATTTTAGTAACCAAAAAAGACATGAAATTTCTTATCATTTACTAGTACTTAATCTATTATTAATTTATAAAAGCGAAGCATACAGAGGGATGTTTTTGTCTTTTTCTTTTTAGAGTATTCTCATGACGACACGTGTCCCTTTATTTTAGGAGTGTAGTATAGTTGAAATGACATTTTTTATAAATATAATCTAGGGGTGAGGACAGTTAAGTAATAGTAAATAAACTAATATGTTGCAACAAATCCGAAAATGGAGATCCAATCAGTAATATCTCATTAGTTAAAATCAAGAATCTTTAAAATTCGAAATTCAATAATCAAAATTCGAACTGAAATCCATGAAAGGATCCAATTTAAACATTTCCTCCAAAATTTTAAATTTCAGAATTCAATAATCAAAATTCAAATCAAACTCAAGCGGAAAAAAACCTATTTCAAACTTTGGATGACCTAGATGTTCTACTATAAATACAACATTTCGGATCCCATCTCTACAGCAACAACAACCAGAGGTGAGACAAAACAATGTCACAAGGAGCATCTCAACATTCCATAAGCCGACGGCTGAGCGAGTTGATTGATCAACATGAGCTTCTATACAACAAGATCGAGCTGATCCACACAGAGGTAATTCCTCATTTACAATCAAGTATGTTCAATCATCACAATAGCGAATAAATAATAAATACCAATGTGGCAGGTTGTGATAAAATGAATATAATTTTCAATCGTTGAAGCATACAGAGGGATTTCTCTCAAAATTATTAATATAATATCAGTTTGAATTTTGATTATTAATTTATAAAAGCGAAGCATACAGAGGGGTGTTTTTATATTTTCCTTTTTAGAGCGTTCTGAGAACGACACGTATACTTTTTTTAGGAGCATAGTGCATTTTGAGTGGCAATTTTTGTAATTATAAATCTGAACCAAGGACGCCAATGTAAATGTACCAAAACAAAATCTATATTTGCGGATTTTTTTTCTTAAAAATCGGGATTTTGTCTTCAATTAAATGATAAGATTTTAGATATTTGTTTCTAAAATCTCTCTATAAAAGATAATTATGTTTAGTTTCAAGAATTTGTCTTTGATGTGATCGAAACTTATCACAACAGAGTCAAATTATCTTATCCAACATGTTATAGATATATTTGATTGATACTATTAACCATTCTGAGATACACTATCGAAGTTGGATTTTACGATATTTAACCTACCCAATCTACTGTAAATATATGAGTTAGAATATCAATTCTACATCGATTGGACCGATGCTTCAACAATAATTCCAACTCTATACAATTCACCGGTACGCAAATAAAGAACAAGCAAATTTCAGTAGTTATTTACGTTTCATTTCTTTTTTTTCCCTTTTGTTTTGTGTTCTTCCAACGATTTGTTTTACATTTACTTTTATATTTCATTTTCTTGCATGTTTGACACACTTGGATTGTGTTTTCCAGTTTCTTTTTGTAGTTTTTTTATAATTAGATTTATTTTCCTTTGCGTAGGTTCAATAACAATGAAAGAGATCATCGAGTAGGGAAGCTTCATCGGTGCCAAATCGAAGCATGTTACCAGTCTAGGTGATTTTGCCGGTTTTTGTTTCTTCATCTTCTTCTATTTTTTTAATACTCAGGACTTTTGTTATGCTTCTTCTTCTTTAACTTTTTTTTTTGTAGTTTCCCCTTTAAAGTTATATATGGTTTTTGTTTGAAATTGGGTTGTAATTTTGTCATGTTCTTCGCAGCTTACTTACGTTGCCTTTAGAACCTTTATCTACACCCTCGGTTGATTTATTCGGAACGTTTGTCGTACAAAAACTTAAGAAGAAGAAGAAGAATCTCGGTTTGTCGTAATATATATATATATATATATATATATATATATTAACAGAAAAGTTTTACTTTAAAACTTTTCTATGAAAAAAATCATAGATAAATTTCGACTGGGATATCCAATTAGTTAATAGGAATGTAAAACTTAACCAATATCTACCCTTTGATACATAAAAATCAGTACTTCTTCGTAGTCCAGAAATTATACATTTAATTTTCATTTTTCATATGCGCGTATAATAATTTGAAATAATATTTTTTTTGAAATAAACCATGACTTATCTGTGAGTAAGAGATATATTTTAAAAATCATTTTTAATTTAGTTATTATTTAAAAGTAGATGAGTTACACAAACATAGGAAGAAAACGTATATGGTAATTATTAGTAACTTGAATTGTAGTGTAAAAATTTCAAATTAAATTTAAATCTTAGTTCGAAATTTTAAATGCTACTCGATAAGAATATCATTTAAAATTAGATAAGAATAATGATCAAAACTCAATATTGAGGAATCCTAAATAAATGTTGTGTTAATATATTGAGTAAATTACAATTGCCATCTCAAATTTCTTGTAAACCAACAATTACCTCCCGTTTTGAGAAACCTATAAATCTTTAAGATTTGAAGAATTTATTTTTATAAGAGATAGATGTTAGGAGTAATTTGATTTTTCTAGGTTTCTTTTGCCTCCGCGGTTTACATTTTAAAGCTAAAAAGTTCAGGCAACTTATCTGAAAAGGGAATAAACAAGGGAATTAATATCATAACTCTTAATAATAAACATGTGCAAAAAAAATAATGACACTCATTTAAAGAAAACAGGGCAAACTATTATTATCATATGAAAAAGATAAGAGAATTATAAGGGCACAATTTGAAAAGAGAAAAGATTATAGTAGTTGATTGTGTTGATTTTGAAAAAGACATGTGAAAATATTGAAAGAGACGTTTTTATATAAAAAATACAAACAAATTCATTTTCCTAGGGTGAAAGGAGTGTAAATGTGTAATATTTATTTTTCACAAGGTACACCGTGCTTAGTCTGATTGATGTCGAGGCTCTTGATATTCCCAAACATAAGTTCGACTTCGTGCAGTATGTGGATTTGTCTAAGCAATTTCCTAAAAACACATTTTGCACAGGTGAAACTTTTTATTTGTTGCGTGTATTATATTTTCACTTATATGAACGTATGTTATAACTTTGTATAACTAGGGTTTAACAAAATGGTATTACTTCTAGATGTTGTTGGCAGATTAGTTAAGCAAGATGATCCACGTCAGATTGTGCTGAAAAGCAAAAATATGGAGTAAATGCAATCTATTTGGATTGTGGATCAAAGGTAAATGTATTTTTCAAAGTATACCATATCCTTATATGTTTTACTGTATACATGTCTATTGATGACCACCTTTACATGTATCTGTTATAGTGGAAATTATGTTGAGATAACCTTCTGGGGCGTTCTGGTTAAAATGTTGGCAGATATGATACATGTTGATTTAGAGACATGTGTTATAGTGGTTGTAACGACGACGTATGTTAAAAAGTACGGAGGTACGTGTTTTTTAATTTCGTACATTTAATTCAATGAACTGACGTAAACTTTTTATTTTATCTGGGTAAACATTAGTTTTAGTTTGCTATAATTTGCATTTTATAAATTATAATATTTACAATCATATAAATTATAATATTTACTATAATTTGCATTTTATTCTTTTTTTCCGTCCCGAAGGAGGGGGTACAAGCTAGTTTCATATATAAAGGTATTAGAGAATTAATTGTAGCTAGATTAAGTGGACAATTGTAGATTTTTTTTAACACCCAAGAATACCCCGGTCTAAATCTTGGTGCTGACAACTTTTTGACTTAAACTAGTGAAATTACCATGGGTGTGCGTGTTTGTTTTTATGGCGTTAGATATTTTATTTGTAGAAAGAAAAGTTGAAAAAGTAGAGAAAAGAAATGAAAAAGAAAAATGAATATTTTACGTTGGGATTAAAACAGAACACACGAAGAAATTTCACTCGTAAACTTTAAAATTTGAAATAATATTTACATTTGAAAATGGGTAAAGTCATGAATAGTGTCTTAGTTTTGATGCGTATATTCTAGTTTTATCATATTTTAAGAATTTATCTAAGATTCGTCCCTTAACGTTAATAAATTATACACGAGTAAAGTACATTTTTAGTCCCATAGCTTTGATGCGTGTCCTATTTTGGTCCCCTTTTAAGAATTCGTCCTATTTTAGTTCTAAATGTTTGGTTTTCTGTCCTGTTTTGGTCCTACCGTTAATTTTTCCGTTAAATTGGCTGTTAATTAAATTATTTTTACATAAATGCCCCTAAATATACAAACTAATTACACATTTAATAGATGCATGATCACTAAACTTTTCATAAATATTCATATAAGTCCCTCAAGTCGTCTCAAGTTAAGACCCGCCCCTCTGCTGCTCAGATGAAACGCGTTCTGCCCTTCTTCTTCGATGGGCTCGCCGGAATCTGGGTTTCGCGTTGGAGGGGGCGGCGGCCCGCGGCGGATCTCGACTTCCGGCGGCGGACTTAGGTCCAGATGGTGGAGAACAGGCCGATGGTTCCAACGGTGGTGGTGGGAGCGGCCGAATGCGGATGGAATGACGGACGGAAGCAGTTAAACGTCGAAACGGGCGGCGGTTTTTGTCTGATTTCTCCTTCTCCGGTGCAGCTCCGGCGACGCGAGATGGTGGGCTAGCTTCGTATCGTCATGGGGGAGGTAATGGTAGTGGGTTTTGGAGGCGAAAAGGGCTCCATCTCCGAGCAATCGAAATCGGCGGCCCGCGGCGGATCTGCGTTTTGTTGGATCTGCGTTTTGTTGTCCTCCTCGACAAACAAGGAGATTTTGGACATTCTAGTGTCGATTGATTTCGCAGCCAAGTCGAAACTGTAAAGGAGTGAACGTGGAAACACGAAGGGATAAAGGGATTGATGAACAACGATGATATCGGCAACGGATGATGTAGCTTGCCGGTGAGAGGCAAGCTTTCGAAAGCGAGCAGATACCCAAACCCTAGCACACCCGTGTGGCGACAGAAAAATTAATTCAGCATTGGCATCTTTAGCATATGAAAATTGGTACTCGTATGAAAGAAGCTCTAGAAGTAAAGACTAATGTGCGGCAATGTCTGTAAGGTTAGCAACTTCGTAAGCATTGCTGCAATATTGAGAGTATGCTAAAGATTAATTTATTGAGAGTGGCCGGTGAGACGCACCGTAGGGATGAGAAAGGAAGGGTTGTGGCCGGTTTCAATGGTGGAGAGAAGGGAAGGGTTGTGGACTTGTGGTAGGTGGTGGTGAAAGTATTAGAGTTTAGTTGTAGGGATGAGATTGATAGATTGTTATAAATTTAGGGACTTAGTTGTAAATTAAGTTATGGGTATTTTAGTCATTTCATTAATCTAACAGCATATTTAACGGAAAAATTAACGGTAGGACCACAATAGGACAGAAAACCATAACTTTAGAACCAAAATAGGACGAATTCTTAAAAGGGGACCAAAATAGGACACGTGTTAAAGCTAAGGGACTAAAAATGTACTTTACCCAATTATACACTATTGGTCATTCCGTCAATTTTTTCGTTAAATCTGGTAAAAATGACTAAATGCCCTTTATTGAGTTTTGAATCTAACCCTAATATTTTCAAAGTTATACAATTTACCCCAACATCTTTGTAACCAAACTTTGCCTTCCTCAAGCCACAGTAGATCTGGGTCGATGTGGGTCGCATCAGGCCTCCCTACCGAAGACCCATATGGGAATGGCTGCAAACGTCACCTCTTGCCCCTCCGTGCTTCCCAAGCTTGTCTACTGTCCAACATATGAGAAACTTCTAATCCTAAGTACTTGAAGTACAAGACCTAAAATTGGTCAGTGTAACTCTTTAGGCCCCCATAATTCGTCAGGGATCCAGAAACACGGAAATCCTATTTTCCTCAAACTTTAAAGTTTTTTTCACTTTTACCCCAAAACTTTTAAGTGTAATTAAATTCAATATTTAACAATAATTTATGTTTTAAATGGAAATACTTGGTAACAGATATTGTATTTAAGTGTTTTGACACGAAATGTTTTTCGTGATACCTTTTAGCTTTGACTCACGTTAAAGTACTTGATTGAGACCATATATGTTGTAGTTGAACTTCTCATCATTCTTAATTTAAATTGAGTGGAACTTGTATATTAGATGACTTATTATTCCTAAATAATAATTTTATCTAGGTTTTAAGCTTAGGTGTACTTCTTATTGATTAAAACCAATTAAGCCCATTGTATGGTCTGTATCATTTGAGGCCGGCTAGTAAAGTTATTTGTGACAATGAGAAAGCTGTTTAATAGTACAATAGCGCTGTTTGGTGGCATTGAGTGTGTCCTAGGACGGATTCTAGGTACATAGAGAGGTGTCGATGAGCGTTTTTAGGGGAGCTCTGGTGTGTAAACTAGAAGTATAATTATATTCGATATTTAACAATAATGTATGTTGTAAATGGAAATACTTAGCAACATATATTGTATTTAGGTGTTTTGGACACGAAATGTTTTCCATGATATCTTTAAGTGTTGACTCATGTTGAAGTACTTGATTGAGACCATATATGTTGTAGTTGAACTTCTCATCATTTTTAATTTAGATTGATGTCGATCTATCAATGTATTCATGCTGATCTAACAAGGTGTTCATGCTGATCTATGTTGATCTAACAAGGTATTGATGTCGATTTAACAACGTATTGATGCCGACAAGGTATTGATGTCGATCTCAAGGAATTGTTTCACACCCCTAGTGTACGTCAGACGAAAACAATGGCGATACGGAGGCCGAAAATGACGCTGGGCTTTACTGTAAAAGCGTCATGGTCCTGAACGGTTAATCAACTAACCTCATTAATGCTACTTACTAATAGACGTACGGATTGAGATGGAGTTAACTACCTTTAGTGGTGGGTGTGGGTCTTTAATGAACTGTAATTACGGTAATTACGCACCTGTGAATGAACTTGGAACATTCCACCGTCTCATTCGTCTGCTCTTGTGGGGTTGGGTTGCTGTCTTCAGGCTTCTTCTTTGGTTACTCTTTGTGGGGTTGCTTGGTGTTAAGGTTGTTTGGTGGTGTTGCTCATGTTGTGTGGTTCTACTAGCCATCCGAAGGTAAGAGGTGCGTATTTATGGTTCATTGTTCCAAGATTCATTTACGCATGTCTGAAGGATAATTTCATGTATAACGTTGTTATCGACGCATGTGTCCCTGTTTGTTATGCATGTAAAGCCGTTGCTTGACAGATGGACGACGACGGAGGCTTTCTTTGGAATTCCATGGCGTCATCATGTGGTGATAACAGTTATAATTGTGGCGCGAAGAACTGGGTTAGCTCTAGTAATGCAAGTTGGGATCCTCCTGCACATGCAAATTGGAAAGGTAAAAATGTTGAATTCTTGGAAAATATTGACGCGACAGAGTACAATGCAGAAGTGGAAGAGAGTGGCACTGAGTCCTTAAAACGAAATGGGTCTAGTTGTGTTGGTCTAGCCTTCTACCGGCTTGAGCTTGTTGGTTAGATCTTGCTAATGCATGAGTCATTTGGTGTTGGTATATCCAGGGTGATGATCCAGGCTGCGGATTTGAGGAGTGGGTTGACCCACCATTCCCAACGCGTGCAATCTCTGTGATTAATGAGCTGAAGGACTCCAGAGATGTCCTTAGGAGCAAAATCAAGCTGTCGCAGTCGGCTGATAGGAAGATGGTGGAGGTCGCTCAGATGGAACGGCTCTCAGGTGAGCTGAGAGTTGCTTTCGAAGAGGAGAAGGCTCTACTCGAAGGGCGTGTGAAGATGCATAATGTGTTGTTTAGTTTGTCTGTCATAGTGTTGTTTGCTGTGGTCGCAGCGTGTACCAAGGTGGTCAAGTGAATGTTTGATTAAGCATGTCAACATGACATATTCCAATGTACTGATTCTGTTTAAGTTAATTAGATACGCTGGAGGTATCTAACAAGGAACATTTATGGGTATCTAACAGGGAACGCCGTTTGTGATACAAGTAAATGTTGTTGGTTAACAGGGAACGTTATTATCTGTTCGCCTCCATTCAAGCGGCCAATGTGTCATCGTGGGTGGTATGGGAAATCCTCCGAGACGGAAACTCGAATTCCGTCTCTGCATCAACACTCACCGTGGCAGGAACAATGGAACCCTAGGCCGTTCGGATAAGGCTGCGTCTTTCTTCTGAGAGCCGGTTGTGAAGAACTCAAAAACGGAGCGCAAGCATTCGACAACGACGCTTCAGAACGACAATGGACCCCGACGTTTGAACCAGTTGTTGCGAGTCTTTCCGTTCCTATTTCCAATCAGTTTACCAGCGACGCAGTTGAAGTAGAAGAAGAACAGAAAGGAGGAGATATCAGATTAACGGCGAGATGGTAACCGTTACGTGCGACGGATTGTCAGTGGCCGATTACTAGGTCCATAAGTTGGCCATAGTCAGCCTTTTGGCACCTCACAAGGTCATCTGTCTGCTTTTAGAGTCCATAAGTGAGTCATTGGGAGACCTGTGAACCCTCACATGCTGCATGGAGGATTTATGGACACCTCTGAAGGTCCACTGGGACTAGGATGGACAGTAGTAGATTTCTGGTCAAACTGACCTGACTCACAAATGGTCTCCATTGTCATTTTTCCCGACGCACTTTTGGGATCCAAAAAGCACAACCCCTGCGATTCAACGCAATCCTCATCGTGTGCTTTTAGAGTACCCAACGAAGGGTCGCTGACTACGGTCTGATGCCTCGACATGGTCGATGACTACTTTAAGGACCTCAAACGACGTCAGGGTACAGGTTGAGGGCATGCGTTGGATGCGCTGACAAATGTTTGGGGTCTCGAATCGGTCACCTACTATAGTAAAGGCCCATCCTAAAACTGGCCCTTATCTGAATACGTAGAAACGCGGATCTTCACGCCTAACGCTATGTACTTGAAAACCAAACGCTATTATACCAAAATAAGATCCACGGAAGACTGTCTTCACAACAAATCTTTCATCTCAGTAATGTCACTTTACATGCGATCTTTCAGGACCTTAAGTTACGCAAACGACGACTTATCTGAAATGCTTCGTAAAAGGCTTTCGACGGACAACGTTGGAACTTCTTTCGCGGCTGTCTGCTGCAACCGCCGGAGGAGGAGTGGTGACTGGGTTATTCAGAACGTGGGGAAGAACGTTGGGTTGCCCGGATCGTGGGGAAGATGATTGGCGTTAAGTTACTGTTAGATGCGAAACGACGTAGTTTTGCTAACCCAAAAAAAATGGAGTACTTCGAGTACTTCGAACTTGCGAGTACTTAGGAATAGAAAGCCCTCAACATATGCCAACTTACCGAATCAAGAAATGGAGCATAAGTGGGTGAATTATTTAAGCTTCATTGTAATCTTTTTAATTCTTATTTTAGAGAAATACCTTTTGAATGTATCCAACTAAAATTTTCATGCTTTGAATTATTCTTAGACCTATCCGGCTTACCAAATTTAAGTTGTGTTTGCCGCCAATTTATTATTATTTTTTTTTGGAAGAAAATGAGAAGTATTTGAATTGTGATTTAATATTTGTGAGAAGAACATCTTGAAGTGATTGATTTTTTTATAGTTTTTTATAGTTTTTTTTTCCTTAAAGAACACACCTTACTTAACTTGTTTGGTACCCAAAGATGAAGATAAGGGTCTTGAATTAAAAACCCCAATTGCAAATTCCACAAGAGCCCAATAAACAATGCTGATCATGAATGCAAGGCCCACCAAGGGGATTGTTCTAGTACCTTGCGACTTCTCAAAAGCTAAAGAAAAATATACAATAATTACCCCATTCATATCGAAAACCTCAGTAATCAATAGCTTTTTTTATGTTCGCATTATCTTTTTGAATACTACAATGTACATGTGCTCTTTCATATTGTGTCACCATTGCTGCTGACTGTTTGTAGACAGCTTGGTCCCATAATCCTTTTCCTATCAAACTAGTTTATATTTTCTCTCTTTCCTTTTGGAAAGATAGTCATATCCCATTGGGCTTAGCTTAAGATTTGGTATTATTAATTAAGAGTGTGTTACTTTTAATTAAGAGTGTGTTACTTTTTAAATGGGTAAAGTGCATGGATAGTCCATTATCTTTGACTATTATCCTATTCAGGTCCTATTTTAAGAATTCGTCATATTGAAGTCACTTATCTTTGGATTTTGACATTTGTAATCCTTCCGTCAATTTTACCATTAAATTTACCATTACTTGAGCAAAATGACGAAACTACCCTTAATTAATTTACAACTTATTCCCTGATTTTATAAAAAATCATTCATTTATATCCTACAAGTTACATTCTGCTCATCTCCTAGAACCTCCACCCTTCTTCATTATCACTCTCTTTCTCTGGAAAATGATCCAACCTCATCTCCTTAGAGAAATCGATTTTGTATGTGAATTGTCCCTCAAATCGCTATTGATTCCACCACCAAGATAGATCCAAATCGCTCCACCACACACCAAAAACCAACGAAGAATATATGCAACTGTGCTCAACAAACAATTAAAACCAAATACTTCAAACACAATAATAAACCCAACACTGAAGAAAGATAAAAAGTAGAGGTTCCTCACCCACGCAGAAACGATGCAAAAGATGCTCTCGTAGTTTGGCTCTGTCAAATATGAAAGCACTAGAACCACTGTCATCATATTGATCTCCGACCTTCACCTCGTTACAGATCGACTTGAATTCCTCCAGATCTGCTCCATGGTTTCGCATCAGATCTGAACCAACTTCATCTCAATCGATTCCTAGCTATGATTCTGTCAATTTCCTCGACAAGCCCATCATCGCGACTGCTGGCGTTGTCCTCGCAATTGTCTTATGGTACGACGATTTTCTGGGTCGGCTCAGTTTTTCACCAAAGCGCTTATGGTGGTGCTCGTCGGTGGCAGGAAGGGTTGCGTGACTGGACCTATGTGCAGCCTGCTTACTACACGATGTTTGGGCGCTCACAGTTGCAATGAAGTCGCGGCTAGGATAGCGTGGCTCTGGTGGGATGAACAATAGAGGGTGGTGTTGGATGAGCACGACTTTGGGAGGTGATTCTGGATTTTGTAACAGCAAAAGTTGGGATGCCTGGCCGATATTGAAAGGGGAGATTTAGACAAATGGCTGTCGGTTTTGGTTGTTGTAAAAGTGAGTTGGTACAAGTTAAGGGACTTATATGTACATTTATTAAAAGTTTAATGCCCATACTTCTATTAAATGTGTAATTAAACCATAACTGTAGGGGTATTTATGTAAAATAGCAAAGAAAACGGAAGATTTAACAATAAAATTGACAGAAGGACTACAAATGCACCGAAAACAAAAGATAAGGGACTCCAATAGAACGAATTCTTAAAACATGACCCGAATAGTACAATAGTCAAAGATAAGGGAATATCCATGCACTTTACCCCTTTTTAAACTACTACTGGTATTTCTAAAAACGGTTTTAATTTTTGAAAAAAGTGCATATGGATAAATTCTTTAATAACGGGAAAGAGGAAGATAAATTAAATCTTGCACAAAGCGATCATGTACGGTTAGCGTTTTTTCTTTGGCGCTGTCGCCGTCAATCGACCGCATCGTCACCGTCAAACAACCTCATTGCATGTTGTTGTTGACTCTGTCTCCTTCATGCTTTGTCTTTGAACCTTCTGAAGGTTCGTTCTCCTGATGATTTCCCCCGTGTTTGCATTTTTCTCTATCATGTCGTCGCCGATGGTCCCAAATCTGGAGCTTCGACCGATGTGGAGGTCCTGCGCACATCGACCCTTTCGCTCGCAAAAGGCTGTTCTCTCGCATTTTGCGGCTTTACCCGCCCTTGCTTCAATTTTACGTTCTGATGTCATCTTTCACTTCAGATGGCCTCCCTTGGTCCCAACTGGCCTTCACCAATGCGCTCGGCGGTTTCCGGCTTCTCTGGTCGATGCTCGATTGGGGGTTCAATTGGTACCCGTTCCGTTGGCTCTAGACGAATTTGGGTTGTGGATGACGTATTGTTGGGCTGCATGAATGGTGACTCCTTTAGGTGACCTGTCTGTAGCCTCCCCACATCCGTGGGTGAGGGTTGGTGGAATGACAATTGGTCTTGTTGGTTTTGTATTCGATCCTGGGGATTTTGAATTGGGGATGGTGCCTAGTTGGGATGGAGGAAGGGTGTTGTTTGGCGTTGCGTTAATGCAGATTGGTTTTCTTCTATTTACGGCAGGATTGAGCGAGGTCTCGTCCCGCCTAGTGCCATGATTTCTTGCTATCAGAAGTGGCCATGTGGTGGGTCTTCCCGGTCAGTTCTGTTGTTGCACAAATTGGTCCCTTAGTGTTGTCAAGGATTTGGACCTTCCAGGACAACTCGAACCCGTTCGACAGGACATGAATTGGTCTCAGTGATGTTTGGTCTTATCTGGAGCAAGTCCCGTACATGATCTAGTGTACCAACTGACCTCAGGTGTGAAGGTCTTTAAGTATTGGTCAGAGGGATCTCGTCACTGATGGGATGGACAATCTCGGGACCCCTCTCTCACACCATCATTTCGACATCTCATGCTCTAGCAGCAGCCGTTTAGATATTTGCAACATTGTTGATTGTCTTTTAGTTTTCTGCTACTCTTACTTCATTGTCTCTGTTAGTTCTTTCTAGTTATCGCTGATCTCTTGTGCGAGGTTTTTTGTTTTTCTTTTTTGTTCCGCTACTCTAAAGGTTTGTATTACGATTCTTTGAATTAATAATATAGATCTTTCTCGTTCAAAAAAAAAATCTTTATTGAAATTCTTTACTTGCCTTTAAAAATTTGTAGTACGTTCTCTTTAGTTTCTACTATATAAACATGCTCTTAATTATCGATCAAAATAACTAGTGTCAAGAACTATAATGCTTATCAAACCAACATACCATCATTCAAAGTAAAACCACTCAGCTGGGTTCAATATGGTCAGAGTTTCACATACTTCTCCTTTTAAGGATGTCAATCGGGCAAATCGAGTTTGGGTTTCATTCGGATTTGGGTCAATATCAGGTTAATCTAATTTCGGATCGAGTTTCAGGTTGCTTTGACTTGAGCTAATTTTGGGTTAGGTCGAGTTTGGGGCATTCGAGTTGATTCGGGTTCGGGTCATTCAGGTTTCGGATTGCTTCACATTCAGGTCGGTTTCAATCGGGTTCATTCGGGTTTGAGTAGGATTCATTCGGACTTGAGTCGGGTTCATTTGGGCTTGGGTTGGATTCAAGTTGAAATCAAGAAGAGCCCATCACACGACTACAAGAGCATCATCAACTAGAAATATAACCAGTTAGGCAACACTTTCAAGCTTCTGCTCGATGTCGATAATGAGTTGGTAATGCTCTCTTATTTTTGAAACATTCATATTTCTAATTTTTATGTATTAAACAGGTGCAGAGGGAGTATCAATTATAGAAAAGTTCAATAAGATGGGAAATCAGAGTTGCAAGTAATAAAGCACCACTCAGCTCGCACACATGACAAGTAAAGAATTACTAGCATCATACATAAATATATATAAACTGCAAGCTTAGAGGCATCAGAAGTAATTCATTCACGTACGTGAATGTGACTGATACCCCAATTCATGGACTACAAAAAGAAAGGGGCTGTGTCAGGGAGGTGGTGGTTGGATGCACAATGGCTTCGATTATGTCGCAAAACACAAAGGAAACTCTACTGAGACAAATTACATGTTCAAGGCAGCAGATGGAACTTGTAAAACTGTAAAAAAAAAGCAACCAGGATCGATCATAGGGTATGAAAACGCACCTCGATTAGATGAGATGGCACTACTGAAAGCTGCAAGCATGCATCCTGTGTCAGCGGGAGCTCTTGATGGATCTGGAAAACATTTCCAGTTTTACTCATCAGGTGCTTTTGGAAACAGTAGTAGCAAACAGTATGAAAACAGAGCTGCTAAAAAATTCATGGGGGCGGAAATTGGGTGAAGGTGGATAAATGAAGATTTAGAGAAACGCTGATGATCTGCAGAATCTTTGTGACCTTGCAAAGCAAGCTTCATATCCAGTTTGCTTGAGCCACAAGAATGTTCACATGATAAAGAGTTCCATCTGACTCTCACAAGCCCAATTCTTCTGTAATTATGAGTCTTAGCAATCATCCTGGCATGTAAAACTTCATCTGGAACTGAAGTCAGTACACCATGCACTGATGTACACAAGAATCAAGATGGTTCAAAACATGTAGCTGTTGTACAAAAATCAGATGACTGGCATGTCATGATTAATCAAATTCCCCCCTTATTAGTATAACATTTTGTTCCTTTTCATTGCTCAGAGTTCAAGCAAACCAATTCATTCCTCATCTTATCTAATGTTCATCACTATATGCTCCAAGAGCAAAACTTGTAAAAAGGTCTTCATAAATCATAACATAAGAGTGGCAAGGAAGGGCAACCTAGTTACAACGTGAACCTGGTTATGTAGTGTTCTAACTTCTAATACCTGTTAAAATTACTTAGAGATGAGACAAGCCTAGCTTTGCTCACTTACTCCTGGCCTTTAATTTAACTAAAACTTTAAGCAAGAACCAAGTATGGTAAGGTAATAGAAGCCAGTTGGTCTTTTTCCTTCCCCTCACCAGCAGGAATCTCAACTAGCAGCTTTTTGAAGTTCCACTGCTAACCAAGTGTTCAAGTGGGATATCTCCTTTTAAAGTAAAGAAGCTGTTACAAATCATATCCTACATAACTTCCGGTCTACACTGAATCTTATAAGCTGATAACAAGACAATGGAAACTTCCAAACAATTACATTGAATCTTATAAGCAGCAAGTATCACAAAAGACCTGTTCAATTCAAAGTAGCTTCCCTATAAAACTGTTTTATGTGCAAGCTTAGCTTACCAAGTAAGTAAGTTTTTGACTTTTTACCTAACCGAAAAAGTTCAAAATTCAAACCGCCTTGACTCTCTGGTAATGTTCAATACACTACTAAACAAATAAAAAGAAAGCAGAGCCCTATCATGCAATAAAAGGTCCAAAGAATCCACATTAAAGGAACAGACTCAAATCATGAACTTGTTCTAACTTCTTTGTTCTAATGATGTTTTGTTTCTACTAATAAAAATAAAATACTCCAGTAAAAAGGCCCTGGATGGAAAATTGTGATCCGAGCTTTCACCTATTAATCTAAAACCAATAAAGTAGATTAATTAAAGGTGAGCCCATGAAAACGGATCTTAGCTAGAAGGCCAAACTGCTAGATTTAATTACTTCAAGACAAAAGCCTTCGACAAAGTGGAAATAACGGAAAAAAATTTCCACAATCAAGAAAATAGCAGGAACCGACCACTGCCTTTGATATGTTAAGGCACTGGCCACTCCCATGAGACATGACAGCATCTACTTAGTATAGTATATATCAGCTTGCAATCCTAGTTAACCCCATAATATTTTAGATTGCATTCAAACTGCTGCTATTACTCAGTTAAAGCTGCCACACAAATTCCCAAAGACCAAAAAAGAAACTGCATTAAGAAAAAATGATTACCATGAAACTTCTTATATAAGTAGAAGCAAAAAGCACTGGCTACATTGGATGCCTGAAACCGTTTTTCCATGTTAACCATTCAAGAGTCTTTGCACACTTCATACTTATAACATTAAAAAGAGGTAAAGACAGAAGGATGCTCATTCAACATGGATTTCAACTAACAAAAATCAAAGAGTGAATGGTACAGAAAATGTTTTGCAAGTCACGGGCATCATCTAATGATCTTCATTTGCAGTTACATTCACAAATTGAAACTGAAAGAAAAAAGTGACACTTATCACTTCCCACTATTGGGGTGGGACTTGGTACAAAGAACCCAACGACCCTTAGCACGTCGACGCTTCAAGACAGCTCTTCCACTTGTGGTTCTCATTCTCCGACGGAAGCCATGGGTCCTAGCCAAAGACTTCCTAGACCTGTTTCTCTTGGTTAGACAAAGGGCAGGTTTCCCAGCCCGTACCACTAAGCCTCTTCGTTTTTGTTTCCTAACCCCAGAATCTGAACCAAAATCCAATCCTAGTGGTGCCCCTATCAAAGAAGACATAAGAAACAAGTTCAGGAAAAAAATCACCTAATTTCTTGCACATAAATTTAACAAGGATCTCACTTCTAAGTTCACATTCCACTACACTCTGAGAAGCCATTTTATAATCCCTCCAGTTTCATGTACAAGGTACTAACTAAAATGCCCACAAACACCTTCACAATATCCTAATATATTGATCAATCTTTAAAGTTAACCTACGATGATCAACAGGGAACATGGACTAAACAAAGGGGTAAACAAGTAAAAATTTCAATTCAAGAGTCACTAAACCCTTCCAATATACAAAAGACCCAGAAAATCTCAATCCGCACTTAAAGACTGTCAATGCGAAAGGAAAATGGCCATGAACCAGACCACGAGAACAACTCCAGGCTAAGATTAATTACCTGAAAACGAATACGGAAAAGAGAGAGAAAAGGCAGGTGAAGGAACGAATGAGCAGTGAAGCAGCGGAGAACGACCGGAGCTGCTACTTGCGACAGCGACGAAGCTTCGGTTTCTGGAACCAGCCATGAGAGTGAGCGACGCCGAAGGAGTTGAAAGGCAAGAAGATTTTTTCCGCGTTAATGGTGACGACGTGACTAGCGACATGGTGGAAGCCATTTTCGTTGCTTGATGATTCCTTTTCCCCTCTCTTATCTGAAGTTATCCTGCAGAAGAATAGACGCTTGAGAGAGAGAGAGAGAGAGAGACCATTCGGGTCTGACCCATAGCTCTATGGATCGGGTCGGCCCATGTTCAGTTCGATGCATGTATTATTGTAGGCCCAGCCCATGATAAATTCAAGGATCTGTTTAGTTATGAAGAAGTTTCCAAGTTTTCCTTTCTAAAATTCATTTCTAAATATTTGATCACATAGCTAATCTTTAAAAGATGGAAAACCTTATTTTTCAAAGATTAGAAAACTCTAGTATTAAAATGGAAACCTTCCAAACAAGGTTTCCTAATTTAATACTAAAGTTTTCTAAAAATTGAAAAACCTTGTTTTCCATACCTTCAAAACTAGGTATATGATCAAACATTTATAAAGATATTTTTAGAAATGAAATTTTGAAAATTTCTTTGTAGCTAAACGGACACTTATATTTTTCGTAGAGGATAACTTGCAATTGCCACATCAGGTTTGCCATAGCTTCTAGTTACTTCCGGGTATTTTTTTAAAAAAAAATTACGTTTAACAGTTTGATCCAAATTTTCATTAGAAAAACTTCCTTAGAAAAATTATAAATAAATAAATCTCGAAACTAGATGTTCATTTATCATAACCTCCTCAAAGAACAAGGTTTTTCCATTATTGATTATACACTAACTCTTCATACCCGAATAAACTTGTCCCACATAGATAAAAAAATACCAAAAGTAACATAAATACATACTTCCTCTGTCACAAATCTGTTGTCACAATATCAAAATATTTTCATCAATGAAATTACTATTATCTCATCCTAAAGATAAGAGTTCTCCTGTATGAAATAATTTTCATTACTTCCACTACAAGCAAGCAAGTTTTAAAAATCATGGCAAAAAATGTTTTGCTCATTTTTGCAGTTGCCACCAATTTCCCTATATAAAATAATTTCCATTACTTTCCATCTGTAAGAAAATTTTAAAAAATCATGACAAATAAATAAAGATTTGCTTTACAATTCCACAACTAATATGTCCATAAACTCCACAACTAATATGTCCATAAATTCTTTCTAAATATCATTCGGGTTGTGCAACATGCATTGCAGACATGTTTATCCAATGCTGCTCTTTACCAAGATATAGCTACAACAACTAATATGTCCATAAATAAGCTAGTGATGACCGTCAGGCCCAATAAACCAAAAAGGCCTAATAGAAGGTCCAGTTAGTGGTCCAAGATAATAGCCCCATTAAAACCTAAGTGATAATAAAACCTTAAAGAGTAAGATTCCCGGACCTAATGAGAACTTACCCGAACATAGCACAAATCTTTCCCGGACACACAAAACACGTGTCCATCAAAACTATATTGAAATATTACGACTTTGCCACCATTAAAATGGGCTATATAAGACATTTATGGCGAAAGTCAAAGGGACATCTCTTCGCAATCATTTTCATAAAACAAGACAAGAACATAACAAGCTCAACCCCCTTTTCTCGAATTCCGAGAAACGTTATCACACAAATCTCAATGGCTTCCAGCAATGCCAACACACGTCTACTTCACAGACACGTGACGGCTGCCAAAACAGATCTGCCACCAAATGGCACCGTCTGTGGGAAACGTGGTGATCCCACCCATCAATACCGGAAGGAGGAGGCTCGACCAACGGTCGATCCCAGTTACCAGAGCTCTTCTGAAGACACGACACATGGAGCGACCTCCTTACGGCCAACTTCCAGCATCCGTCGAAATGACAGCCAACTAGACCCGGACCATTCCAAGTGGTACGGGCAGTTCTCCGGGAAGAACGTGGTAGCAAACACAACCAGCCTGAAAAATCCCGGAGGGTTCGAAACGAGCAACGATCACAGCAGACCGACACCCTAGGTCGACAAAACCAGCAAAGGTCCAGGTCTCCCAAAGAAAGTCAAAGGGAGCGGTCCCCAAGACCCAAAAGGTTGACAAGCGGAGACCCACATAACGAAGTTATAAGGCAAATGCTACATCGCCTAGAGCAAGTCGAAAGAAATTCAGCCAGGCCACAAACCAAGTATGATACGGCTTCGGAGGACGGACCGTTTACAAGACGTATCCGTAATAGCCAGATGCCCCGGGCGTTCAATCTACCCCACCCACTGGAGATCTACAGTGGCACGGGAGATCCAAATGCTTTCGTTCGGAAGTACAAATGAGCAATGGAGCTGAAAGGTGCCAACGAAGCAACCCTATGCAAATGCTTTGAAGTCGCGCTAGGAGGTCCAACCTCCGCTTGGTACAATTCTCTACTCCCAGAGTGTAAAAGCACATTCAGGGACCTGGCTACTAAATTCACCACCCACTTCATTGGGTGCAAAAGATCCACCAAGAGGGCTATTCAGATGTTCGACATCAAACAGAGACTGAATGAAAGCATTCGGGAATTCGTCGAACGATTCAACAGGGAGGCAGTAGACGCATTGGATCTGACAGACAACATTCGCATTATGGCGTTTACAAAGGCCCTTCTCCCGAACTCCAGATTGGCTTACGAACTGTCCCGGAAGAACCTCACCAACGTTGAGGAAATGTACGCCATCACCGAGGAGCACATGATCGCACACGAGATGCTGTCCCAAAGAGAGGGGAAGCATGAAAACCGGGACAACAGAGAACAGAGGAGGGATAGCTCGAAGCCTACAAGTAATAGGCAGCAAGGAAGCTGGGGGACAGAAAATGCCCTTCGAGAGGTGCATGAATTTCACACCGCTCAACTCTACCAGAACCAACATCCTTGCTGCCCTACAAAAACAGGGAAGACGAACCATTAGTTGGCCCAGGGTGATGCCGGAGGAAGCTAAATGAAATACCTCTAAGTACTGCCAATTTCACAGGGATACCGGACATGATACGAAGCAGTGTTACCAATTAAAGAGATACATTAAGTCCCTCATCAAGAAAGGTTCCCTAAGGGAGTACTTGAAGATGTCTTCCGAAGAGGGAACATCTAGATGGAAGGGGAACGTCCAACTGGACGGATAAAGCTGCGACGGTTGGGCGACCTAAGGTTTACCGGAAAGAGGTTCGCAGCCGCGTCGATGACGGAGTGATATCGGCGGTAAAACTTTTCTACGGCAGAAGCTCCCTCTTGGTTGCCTGAAGTAATGGTCTCTTGGCTGAGAAACGGTGCTAGGTAATCCTCTGGGGCAACTTTCTCAACACTTCTCCACTTGTGGAAAAAGCTGATCGCCTCCTTGAGCGATGGATTGTCCGTCGTGAAAAAACAGAATAGCTAGAGAGAGAGAGAGCAAAGGAAGCAAGGATGCAAGAATGAGGTGTGGATAGCAACTCCAGAACTGTTCCTTATTTAAGGATGTCCGGGAAGGCGAACCGTCACAAAACGATGCATATCCACCATTGATCAAAAAGTAGCAGTTAATGCGTTAACCGCGATGGAACTACTTGTTCACACGTTAGTTCAAATTTCCCGGACCATTGGTCCGAGGAACTCAAAGGGAGGATCAAATCCTCAGTTCAAATTTCCCGGACCATTGGTCCGAGGAACTCAAAGGGAGGATCAAATCATGTTCAAATTTCCCGAACCATTGGTCCGAGGAATTCAAAGGGAGGATCAAATCTTCAGTTCAAATGAAACCGCTCATTTCAACTTTTATTTTATTTTAATCTATGTCTACTCTTATTATAAATGCGTTCTATCAAGAGTTTAAGGAGGGGTGAATGAGTTTGGAATGAGATAATAATGAAAATTTATGTAAAATGTGTTAATATTCGAAGAAAATTTTAATCTATATAAAAAAACCACACCATCCGTCTTCAAATAATCTTACGCATTATCTTTTTGGGTCGTTCCCGAAAAATTATACATTTTCCCTGAATGATAACTTCTCTCCTCCAAAGTTATCAAATTATCTCTACTTTATAGGAGTATTTATTTTTTCTATCTTGTTTTTTTATGAAAACTCTGCTCAAGTACAATTATATCAAATTACATAAAATCTTATATTGATGTTATCTACGCGTACACGTAAAATGTGTAGTTTAATATGGGAGAGATTTAAGTAAACATGATAGCATGGGGAGAGTATTAAAAGGAGTAGCTTTCAAGGCCCAATTCATTCCCCGTTAAAACTTAAAATCAGGTTTGACCGATGACGACATAGGAACAAGATCGGTCTGAATAGAAGAATCTTTTATACCTCCACTCCAGCCAATCGAACCTTCCTCAGATCTTCGGTACTGGCCATTTTCGCGCTATAAAAAGCCTTGAATTTCTCATTCATTTTCATCCGATTTCAATTCATCCCTTTGATCTCATGCTCTTTGCAATTCAATTCATCAGTGAATTCTGAAGTGCTGATCAGTTTCAAGAGCTGCAGGCAGACTCAAAACCCAAAAGTAATATGGGAGAAACAAACGACATTAACGACCAAGGAGTGGTTCTAACACTCTATGACGCCCGAACTGTCGCGGCGGCGCCGCCGTCTGCACCGGATCCTCGCACTGACCTCGAGTGGTGGTTCCACGGTCCACCCACCCGCCGATGTCGATGCACCTCTCACCGGCACCGGAAAAGATGACTCCTTCCGGTTCCAGCCGATCAAAGTCGCCACCTTTGGCCCCATCGTCGCCGGCCCGAGGCTGCGGCCGCGAGCTCCGCCTCCTGGGTCCACGCGTGGACTGTGACGGATGGGATAATCACCCAGGTCAGAGAGTATTTCAACACCTCCTTGACCGTCACTCGCCTTGGCGGTGCCTCCGACAATATGGCCGACATCGATCGTTGTACTCCGGTGTGGAAAAGCAGTGTCTCCGACAAGGTTGGAGAGTCTGTCCCTGGCCTGGTTCTGGCAATTTAGTAATTCCATGCACATCTTGCTCGCTGATTCCCTGCGGCCGTGTACATAGTTAGCAGTAGTAATACCGTCAAG
The DNA here is from genome assembly GCA_024586325.1 of Stellera chamaejasme. Classification (NCBI taxonomy): domain Eukaryota; kingdom Viridiplantae; phylum Streptophyta; class Magnoliopsida; order Malvales; family Thymelaeaceae; genus Stellera; species Stellera chamaejasme. Next base: position 9,857,531 of record CM044984.1, on the reverse strand, counting down.
TCAAACAGTTTGCGTGCGTCCGTGTCGTGGTCAATTGTTTAAGGCCGTGTTCTTTTGTGAAACAAAATGACAAAAAAGCAGTAACAATTCTTTGAAGGGAAATTGTGTATGGAAAAATTCGATGTTTTGTTTGTTAAATTGCTTAAGTTTGAGAACAATGCGACATAATCAATTTTTGTGTCATCACTCTCTTTGATGATCATTGTCTTTGACGAAGGTCACAAATGAATCTCTAATTTGATTGCTTAAAGAAATGTTTGGTTTATTTTTAAAGTTTTAAGTATATCATTCTTATAAATTTGTTTACATTACTTCACTTCATGAATCGTCGTACCATAATTAGGATTAACAAAGATTGTCGAGTATGAGTCAAGATATTATGATTGATTTGGCAACTAAAATGTAGAGGACTAATATGAACAAGAAACTGAACTTAGAGGACTAATCTTATGTGTCACTCCTATGTTCTCAGGATCGTGCTAGAGTTCCATCGCCGGTACTAACCTTAGCCTATGTGGCTGTAGATGTGGCATGCCACAGAAGATGCTGACTGGGTTTGTCAGTTTTGGGGTAATTACAGTAAAGGTCCCTGAATAACAACAATCGAAACCCTTGAAAATAATAAGGAATTACAGTTGACGTAAAACGGTTGACGGAGGTGAACGTGGAGAACGTGGACTTTCAAATTTGAGAAGGTTCGATCAACGAGTTTGTTCATGTTTGTGTCAAGAAGCTCCTCCGCATCACCCGGACACCCGCCACTTGCTCCCTCGATCTGTTATCTCCAGCCTTCGTCGGCTGTCGCGAATACATGTTCCATCCACCCATACGCAACCACCGGAGCCAATATTTGAAAGGGTCGAACTCGACACAACCCTATTGAGCCGTCTCCGAGCAACCAACGCCTCATTCGAAGCCCAACGATCCAGGTGCCGAGCTCATCCCAGCCATGCCTCCCAGCCGTCACTGGCCGCCCAGTCTGCCTGGCCAAAGTAAGAAGTACGCAGTGAGTTTTTTTGTTCGTTGAGAAGGTTGAAGAGCAACTTCTGATTGCCTGCAACGGTTGAGTTCCTACCCTCGTCGTCGACGGCCGATCTAAATTTTCACCGGAATCTCGCAGGTCTGCACATTCTCAATCTCCCATCTGTATTGATTCTCAACCTTATTGTCAGGGTAGTTAATATTCTCTAATTTCATGTGAATTTGTTAGATCTCTGTTCCCAGATTTGAGTTTGTTGCATCTTTTGATTCCATGTTAGTTAACTCGCTGGTTTTTTTAGTGGAATTGTTGTTAGTACTTGATTGTTCTTTATTGATAACTGTTTTGAGGTGTCGCTTCCATTTTTAAAGGTAGACGTGTTAGCGGGAAAGAATGAGAATGGGATGAAGTTCTTGACTAAGTGGGCTGTCTTTATAGGGATTTGTCAGGAGTTATATGGAGGTGGTATCAAGAAATGGGGAGGGATCAAACTCAAACTCCTTTTTGTTCTCGGTGAATCATGTCAAAATGAACGATTTCTATGCAGTTTTGGCACCTTAAGGTTATTGTTCTGGTTCTGGTTCTGGAAGATTAGTAGAAGCATTAATTTGTAACAGACTTCTAAGCGTGAATGATTGAAATGAATAAATTGGGAAAAATGCTATATTGAAGTTGATGGAAGCAGTTGATGAGTATATTTCTAACCCTGTCCACCAGAGTTGTGTCCTTTTATATTACGCAACTCGTGCCTTGTATGAACTTGTTTGTCACAAATTTTGTGTTCTTTAAGCTTGTTTAAGAGTTTCTCTAATGCTGTCAAGGAAGTGACCTGCATCTGGAGCAAGATTGTTGGTGTTCACTCTTGTCTTCTTTGTTTCTTTATCCTTCATCCCCTCTTTCTAAAGGAATTAATAAAGTTCATGTGATTTTGATGTGATGTATTTTGAAATAGCCTTATTTTATGTACCTCCGAATGAAAGAGGTTTTATATTTTAGAGTAATTTTTGTACTCTGTATGGTTTATTTAAGGGACGTGGAACTGTTGCTACAGGTTACTGGTTATGTTTAGCACATAGTTGTCAATGTTGGGGAGAAAGTTGAAATACTGGGATTAAGACAGGTTTGGATATTAAATCAAATTTGTGTATGTTGACTGTCACTCATCTAAATTCCTTTTTGTGTCTTACTACTTGCTTGTTCAATTCTGTTTCCACAACCACCCTTCAGAGCAACTATAACAGGTGTGGAGATGTTCAACAAGACCTTGGATCAAGGACAGTGAGAGAAGCCCTGATCATGCCTTTTGTATGTCCTTCCCATTTTCCCATAAAGCAATTTATGGAGAAATGGAAGGGATAAGAGTAGGTAGCCTACAATGTCACTTCCATCAGTAGGTAGCCTGCAATGTCACTTCCATTCATCCTTCCTTCCAATCCCTTAAATCAAGGGATCTGGTCCCCTAACCCATACCTCCCATAAATCTCACCCATGCTTCCTTCTACTATAAATGGAGGAGCTTTCTCTTGTAATAGTCAGAACCAATTTTAAAGAAAAGCTTGAGAAGGAAAATTCCTCAAGCCCTTTATGGGTTCTCAAATCTTGCTTCGCCAATCTTTAGTGATCCATGCAAGAGGATCCAATATAATACCTTGCATTGCCTCACCTCGTAGTGAGGAGGTTCTCGGTTCCATTTTCCTTTCCCAGGCGTTTTCAAGGGCATTGCCTCACCTCGTAGTGCGGAGGTTCCCTTGGCCGACTTGTGTTTCCTTGTTCCTCCTCTGTTCTTCGTTTCCATTCTTGCTGGAAACCGCCTCCTTCAAGCTAGATCCGAACGCGTGATCACTTACCCCCCCTGTGATCACATCAATTGGTATCAGAGCCATGCTGCTTGAGGGAGTTCGTTTGTGTTTTCTTCTCTCCACGGAACCATCGAGAAGTTGAAGAACAGAAAGTCCCCTTCTTCTCCTCCTTGGTAAGTTCCAACTTCGTTGCCTCGGTATTTTCTTTCCCGGATTGTTAAGAAGCAGAAGAGAAGGCATCAACCCGTTCTGCTCAAACTTAGCAAGTCCGCCTCTGTGCCTTGGTTACCCCTGTGATTTCTTTTCCCGTAGCTGTGGAGAAGCAGAGGAGACGGTGTCCGTTTGAGAAATTATACCTTGTATTGCCCAACCTCGTAGTTGGGAGGTGCATGGTGTTCAAAGACAGAATCCGGCATTTCTGTGAGCGAATACCAAGTATTGCTCAACCTCGTAGTTGAGAGGTGCTTGGTGCTCAAGCTTTTACAACTCCTTCCTTGTTGCCCCTGTATCTATGAATGTTATTATGTAATTATTTTGTTGTACCGGGAGGAACTCTCACCTTGGATTCGAGGACGAATCCTTTTGAAGAGGGAGAGAATGATATGATCATGAGGGGCCTCAAATCACTCCGGATGCAAGCTTGAAGATCAAAGGAGATGAAAACGCGGATCTGTACTCATCAAGAGCTGGAGCAATGGACTTCATATTGAGGCCCTTTTCAAGAGGAGAAAAATGGCTTTTGAATCACCTCAATCGGAGTTCCAGAGCTCAAGTTATTCAGAAAACAGTAAAGTTCCGCGAGCCGAAGGCACTTTGGCGAAGGCACCTTGGCGAAGGCACTTTGGCGAAGGCACTTTGGCGAAGGCACTTTGGCGAAGGCACTTTGCCGAAGGCACTTTGGAGAAGGCACTTTGCCGAAGGCACTTTGGCGAAGGCACTTTGGCGAAGGCACTTCGGCGAAGGCACTTTGGCAAAGGCACTTTGGAGAAGCCCCGATCATGCCTTTTGTATGTCCTTCCCATTTTCCCATAAAGCAATTTATGGAGAAATGGAAGGGATAAGAGTAGGTAGCCTACAATGTCACTTCCATCAGTAGGTAGCCTGCAATGTCACTTCCATTCATCCTTCCTTCCAATCCCTTAAATCAAGGGATCTGGTCCCCTAACCCATACCTCCCATAAATCTCACCCATGCTTCCTTCTACTATAAATGGAGGAGCTTTCTCTTGTAATAGTCAGAACCAATTTTAAAGAAAAGCTTGAGAAGGAAAATTCCTCAAGCCCTTTATGGGTTCTCAAATCTTGCTTCGCCAATCTTTAGTGATCCATGCAAGAGGATCCAATATAATACCTTGCATTGCCTCACCTCGTAGTGAGGAGGTTCTCGGTTCCATTTTCCTTTCCCAGGCGTTTTCAAGGGCATTGCCTCACCTCGTAGTGCGGAGGTTCCCTTGGCCGACTTGTGTTTCCTTGTTCCTCCTCTGTTCTTCGTTTCCATTCTTGCTGGAAACCGCCTCCTTCAAGCTAGATCCGAACGCGTGATCACTTACCCCCCTGTGATCACATCAACAGGTGAGCAATAAGCTACCAGTATGATGTTTTATTAGTTGATAAGCCATTGTTGTTTTGGAAGTGATGTGTTGTCACAACAGGCTATTGATAATGTTGGGCTTCTACTGCGTGGGGTGGAACGAGAAGATGTGCAACGGGGAATGGTTAGGAACAAGACCATTCATTTTTTTTGGGAGGTTCATGAGATTTGTCATTTGAATATATTAATTCTCCTTTTATAGAACAGTGGAAGATTGAGATGCAAACCAGTCAACCTTGTTGTTGCTCAGGTAATTGGCAAGCATGGTAGTTTAAAGATGAGCAAGAAATTTGAGGCTGAGATTTATGTGATCCAAAAGAGGAAGGAGGAAGGCAGAGCTCATTTTTTTCAAATTAGATGGCTCCGTTTTATATGGGGACTGCAGATATTAGGAGAAAGGTGCAATTGCCTGATGACAGTAAGATGGTAATGCTTGGGGACAATATGACTGCAAGTTTTGAGTTAATGAAATCATTACCAGTTGAACAATGTATGGCTCAGAATCGAGAGGAAAAATTATTAAGCCTAAAATACATCTTTTCGGAAACTGTTGTTGGTAAGTTGGTACTGAAGTGTAGTTTAATTGATATGATCATGAGGGGCCTCGAATCACTCCGGATGCAAGCTTGAAGATCAAAGGAGATGAAAACGCGGATCTGTACTCATCAAGAGCTGGAGCAATGGACTTCATATTGAGGCCCTTTTCAAGAGGAGAAAAATGGCTTTTGAATCACCTCAATCGGAGTTCCAGAGCTCAAGTTATTCAGAAAACAGTAAAGTTCCGCGAGCCGAAGGCACTTTGGCGAAGGCACTTTGGCGAAGGCATTTCGGCGAAGGCACTTTGCCGAAGGCACTTTGGACCAGGCATTTTGCCGAAGGCACTTTGGCGAAGGCACTTCGGCGAAGGCACTTTGGCAAAGGCACTTTGGAGAAGCCCCGATCATGCCTTTTGTATGTCCTTCCCATTTTCCCATAAAGCAATTTATGGAGAAATGGAAGGGATAAGAGTAGGTAGCCTACAATGTCACTTCCATCAGTAGGTAGCCTGCAATGTCACTTCCATTCATCCTTCCTTCCAATCCCTTAAATCAAGGGATCTGGTCCCCTAACCCATACCTCCCATAAATCTCACCCATGCTTCCTTCTACTATAAATGGAGGAGCTTTCTCTTGTAATAGGGAGAACCAATTTTAAAGAAAAGCTTGAGAAGGAAAATTCCTCAAGCCCTTTGTGGGTTCTCAAATCTTGTTTCGCCAATCTTTAGTGATCCATGCAAGAGGATCCATCATAATACCTTGCATTGTCTCACCTCGTAGTGAGGAGGTTCTCGGTTCCATCTCCTTCCCCAGGCGTTTTCAAGGGCATTGCCTCACCTCGTAGTGCAGAGGTTCCCTTGGCCGACTTGTGTTTCCTTGTTCCTCCTCTGTTCTTCGTTTCCATTCTTGCTGGAAACCGCCTCCTTCAAGCTAGATCCGAACGCGTGATCACTTACCCCCCCGTGATCACATCATTAATTGCGAGATCTGTTGACACTTGAGACTTGTGGCCTTGCCTTGATGTACAGGTATGTAGTGTGGTGATCAGTAGTCCTAGAAGCTTTTGTAGCAGGGTTCCGAGGCTTGTAATCAAAGTATCTAAGCCTTTAGTCTTTAAGACAATGAAAGCCTCTTTTGGCCTGCGAGATCTGTTTAATTTTGTTGTTCCAAAGAATCTGCCTGGAGAAACAGAAAGGTAACAGTTGCATAAACTTGTATTTTGTCAAATTTTGTAATTTTGTTAATATCTAATGCTGAGGATATTCACGTAGTTGTGACTCATCCGTGTGGATAATGCTATGGATGGATGTCTTGTGTGGAGAACCAGAAAAATATGATTTTGGGGTAATGATGAAAAATAAAAATAATTTACTATATTTGATTTGTTATCAAGTAGTTGTTGTAATATGTGCATTATGATTTTTCAATGCAGGCACTTCAGAAAGAAAGTATGTTGCACATACTTCTTGAGCTCGTCATGAGTTCATGCAATCCTATAAAAGATGTTGTCATTTCACAGGCGGACATTGGCTTACAGGGGAGCAGAGTTGAAGGAAAGCCAAACTACAGTAGCAGGGTTGATGATAGTATCAGTTTTAAATTTAGTTAGCTAAGGGTTAAATTGTAGGTTTTTCCCCTATCTATCACTGTTGGTACTATTGTTTTAGTGGTTGTTTTGAAGCTTCTGGTCTTGGATGTTTTAGGAATATTTTTATGTTACCAAACATCTTAATAATTTTCATTGTTATAGTTTGAACTCTTAAAATTGTTTAATATTTTGTAGCTTGATAGCATCAATTTTTAATTCTAAGTCATGGTAGCTACAAATAATTAACTCATACGTATTATTTTGTGATAAATTAAGGTTGGATAACAATGAAAAATAAATGTTTTAAAATGTTTTCGTACATGAACGAAAAAGTTAGATTACTTTTTTGTGAAACAAAAAAGTTAAGAGTACTTTATTAGGTTAAAAGTTCAGAAAAAACTGGTGAGTAGAGACGTTAACGGTAAAAGGGAAGACGTGAATATGGAGAGAAAAAAAGAAATGGACCTGTGTGCATACTATCGATAACAAAACATAAACAAAACAATAGGGTGTTTCAAACATGGGGTGTGCAAAAAAAAAAATTTCACCGGATAGGACGCGACTCTCACCAACGAAAATCACGTCTGGATGGGGGGGACTCAAACCAGCGCTACCTCTGTGTCCTCCAGCTTCCCAACCCCCACTCGCCTGCTGCTTGTAAAACGCCGCCCTCTTCTCCGTCACTCACCTCACCCCAACCCGTCACCCACCCCCACTCGTCACCGTCTCCCGTCAAACCTCCGTCTCTTGAACCTCCATGACCTCCTCCTATGCCCGATTCTACGGTATGGAGCAACTCCTCCTCGATTCGCTCTCCCACTCGGCGCAATTTGACGCTTTTGCCCTACTCCGCTCATTGCTCCTCCCCTAAGCGGCCGCGACTCTCCCTCCACTGTTCAGATGTCTTTTGCATAGAAAGTGGATATTTGTCTTCCCGAGTATCTTCAGAGGAAGGACGCCTTGGTACGTTGGTCGGCCAATTGCTAAGTGTAGAGGCTTCGCGGGGTGCCTTCGCCTGAGGCCTTCGCGGGGGCGCCTTCGCTTGAGGCCTTCGCGGGGACGCCTTCGCGGGATGGATTCGTGGGGGCGCCTTCGCCTGAGGCCTTCACGGGGGCGCCTTCGCCAGGGGGTTTCGCGGGGGCACCTTCGCTTGGGGCCTTCGCGGGGGCGCCTTCGCCTGGGGCCTTCGCTTGTGTCATGGACCCGCGTTCTAGAACTTCGCCTAGAGGCCTCGCCTGAGCGGCTTCGCGTGCGACGAGAGGCTTCGCATAGGGGCCTTGCCCGGTGTCTTCGCATGGGCGGTTTTGTCTTGGGGCTTCGCCTTAGCTGTGCAGCTGTGCACAGGGGCCTCGCCTGGGGACCTTGCAGGTGGGGCTTTGCTTTGGGGCTTCGCCAGTGCCTGAAGTGTCGCATTCTCCTTAACCAAGCCTTCGCCAAAGATCCATGAATCCCTTTAAAGGAATTGTTGTCCTCTATTGGCGAAATGGGGGTGATGTCCACATCACGAACTATCCCGGAAGAACCTCACCAACGTTGAGGAAATGTACGCCATCACCGAGGAGCACATGATCGCACACGAGATGTTGTCCCAAAGAGTGGGGAAGCATGAAAACCGGGACAACAGAGAACAGAGGAGGGATAGCTCGAAGTCTACAAGTAATAGGCAACAAGGAAGCTGGAAGGACAGAAAATGCCCTTCGAGAGGTGCCTGAATTTCACACCGCTCAACTCTACCCGAACCAACATCCTTGCTGCCCTACAAAAACAAACAGGGAAGCCGAACCATTAGTTGGCCCGGGGCTATGCCAGAGGAAGCTAAACGAAATACCTCTAAGTACTGCCGATTTCACAGGGATACCGGACATGATACGATGCAGTGTTACCAATTAAAGAGGTACATTAAGTCCCTCATCAAGAAAGGTTCACTAAGGGAGTACTTGAAGATGTCTTTCGAAGAGGGAACATCCAGAGGGAAGGGGAACGTCCAACTGGACGGATAAAGCTGCGATGGTTGGACGACCTAAGGTTTACCGGCAAGAGGTTCGCAGCCGAGTCGACGACGGGGTGATATCGACGGTAGAACTTTTCTACGGCAAAAGCTCCCTCTTGGTTGCCTGAAGTAACGGTCTCTTGGCTGAGAAACGGTGCTAGGTAATCCTCTAGAACTGTTCCTTATTTAAGGATGTCCGGGAAAGCGAACCGTCACAAAACGATGCATATCCACCATTGATCAAAAAGTAGCAGTTAATGCGTTAACCGCGATGGAACTACTTGTTCACACGTTAGTTCAAATTTCCCGGACCATTGGTCCGAGGAACTCAAAGGGAGGATAAAATCCTGTTTAAATTTTCCGGACCATTGGTCCGAGGAATTCAAAGGGAGGATCAAATCTTCAGTTCAAATGAAACCATAGTTAAAAGAACCGGACCGGACCGGCTGGTCGGACCGGTTAAACCGTGAACCGGCTGCATGTCCGGTCCGGTTATTGGTTTTGCACCACATTGGTCAAAAATCGGGAAAAACCGGAAAAACCGGTCAAAACCAATTAAACCGAAAACCAATGAACCGGTGGTTCAACCAAAATGAGGTGAAAAAATTCAAATTTAATTTCTTTTTTTTTAAAAAAAAACAAACTCAAATAAGGGAAAAAAACTCAAATTTAATTGAGGAGTGAGAGTCAATATTAGGGTTTTATCTACTTAACTCTAAATCATCCACAAAGTTTTATTTTTTGTACAAATAAACTTTTATATTCTTTACAATTACTCCCTCCGTCCCACAAATGTTGTAGGATTTGTTTGGACACATATATTAAGGAAAGTGAGAGAATAGTAGAGTGTTGACAAAATTACCCTCATGAAAAAGAAAGAAGGAGAAAATTTTGTGGACCCCAATTTTAAGTTTAATGGGAGGAAAGAGAAAAATTTGTGGGTCCATGGTGTGAGATAAGAGGATAAAATGGTAAAAATGGTGATAGAAAGTTTCTGTTTTAGGAAAGTTGACAACCTTTGTGGGACGGCCCAATATAATAATGTTGATAAACTTTGTGGGACGGAGGGAGTATTACTTTAACCTTTCATCTTTTAAGTAAATAATAATAGTTCTTATTGATTCTTAAAAATATGCATTATTATATGAATTATTTTGTTACAGTTCTATAAGATGGGTACTTTATTAATAATTTATAATAATATAAAAGTAATGGTCCAACCACTGGTTCAACCGATTTGACCGATTAAACCTTGAACCACTAACTTTACGGTTCAATGACCGGTTCGTTTTTTTTAACCATGAATGAAACCGCTCATTTCAACTTTTATTTTATTTTAATCTATGTCTACTCTTATTATAAATGCGTTCTATCAAGAGTTTAAGGAGGGATGAGAATGAGTTTGGAATGAGATAATAATGAAAATTTATGTAAAATGTGTTAATATTCAAAGATAATGTTAATCTATATAAAAAAACCACACCATCCGTCTTCAAATAACCTTACACATTATCTTTTTGGGTCGTTCCTGAAAAATTATACATTTTCCCTGAATGATAACATCTCTCCTCCAAAGTTATCAAATTATCTTTACTTTATAGGAGTATTTATTTTTTCTATCTTGTTTTTTTATGAAAACTCTACTCAAGTCCAATTATATCAAATTACATAAAATCTTATATTGATCTTATCTACGCGTACACATAAAATGTGTAGTTTAATATGGGAGAGATTTAAGTAAACATGATAGCATGGGGAGAGTGTTAAAAGAGTAGCTTTCAAGGCCCAATTCATTCCTCGTTAAAACTTAAAATCAGGTTTGACCGATGACGACATAGGAACAGGATCGGTCTGAATAGAAGCATCTTTTATACCTCCACTCCAGCCAATGGAACCTTCCTCAGATCTTCGGTACTAGCCATTTTCGCGCTATAAAAAGCCTTGAATTTCTCATTCATTTTCATCCTGTTTCAATTCATCCCTTTGATCTCCTGCTCTTTGCAATTCAATTCATCAGTGAATTCTGAAGTGCTGATCAGTTTCAAGAGCTGCAGGCATACTCAAAGCCCAAAAGTAATATGGGAGAAACAAACGACATTAACGACCAAGGAGTGGTTCTAACACTCTATGACGCCCGAACTGCCGCGACGGCGCCGCCGTGCACCGGATCCTCGCACCTGACCTCGAGTGGTGGTTCCACGGTCCACCCACTCGCCAAGATCTCGATGCACCTCCTCACCGCACCGGAAAAGATGACTCCTTCCGGTTCCAGCCGAAAAGTCGCCACCTTTGGCCCCATTGTCGCCGCCGAGGGCTGCGAAGCCGCGAGCGCCGCCTCCCGGGTCCACGCGTGGACTGTGACGGATGGGATAATCACCAATGTCAGAGATTATTTCAACAACTCATTGACAGTCACTCGAATTGGATTTGCCTCATACAATATGTCCTAAATCTATCGCTATACTCCGGTGTGGCAAAGCAGCGTCTCCGAAAAGTTTTGAGAGTCTCGCCTCGGCCTGGTTCTCGCAATTTAGTAATTCCATGCACGTCTTGCTCGCCGACGCCTTGCTCGCTGATTCCCTGCGACCGTGTACATAGTTAGCAGTAGTAATACCGTCAAGTCAAACAGTTTGCGTGCGTCCGTGTCGTGGTCAATTGTTTAAGGCCGTGTTCTTTTGTGAAACAAAATGACAAAAAAAGCAGTGACAATTCTTTGAAGGGAAATTGTATATGGAAAAATTCGATGTTTTGTTTGTTAAATTGCTTAAGTTTGAGAACAATGCGACATAATCAAATTTTGTGTCATCACTCTCTTTGATGATCATTGTCTTTGACGAAGGTCACAGATGAATCTCTAATTTGATTGCTTAAAGAAATGTTTGGTTTATTTTTAAAGTTTTAAGTATATCATTCTTATAAATTTGTTTACATTACTTCAATTTTCATGAATCGTCGTACCATAATTAGGATTAACAAAGATTGTCGAGTATGAGTCAAGATATTATGATTGATTTGGTAACTAAATTGTAGAGGACTAATATGAACAAGAAACTGAACTTAGAGGACTAATCTTATGTGTCACTCCTCTGTTCTCAGGATCGTGCTAGAGTTCCATCGCCGGTACTAACCTTAGCCTATGTGGCTGTAGATGTGGCATGCCACAGAAGATGCTGACTGGGTTTGTCAGTTTTGGGGTAATTACAGTAAAGGTCCCTGATTAACAACAATCGAAACCCTTGAAAATAATAAGGAATTACAGTTGACGTAAAACGGTTGACGGAGGTGAACGTGGAGAACGTGGACTTTCAAATTTGAGAAGGTTCGATCAACAGAGTTTGTTCATGTTTGTGTCAAGAAGCTCCTCCGCATCACCCAGACACCCGCCACTTGCTCCCTCGATCTGTTATCTCCAGCCTTCACCGGCTGTCGCGAATACCTGTTCCATCCACCCATACGCAACCACCGGAGCCAATATTTGAAAGGGTCGAACTCGACACAACCCTATTGAGCCGTCTCCGAGCAACCAACGCCTCATTCGAAGCCCAACGATCCAGGTGCCGAGCTCATCCCGGGCCACGCCTCCCGCGCCACCGCCGCCGATCTGCTGGCCAAAGTAAGAAGTACGCAGTGAGTTTTTTTGTTCGTTGAGAAGGTTGAAGAGCAACTTCTGATTGCCTGCAACGGTTGAGTTCCTACCCTCGTCGTCGCCGGCCGAACTAAATTTTCACCGGAATCTCGCAGGTCTTCACATTCTCAATCTCCCATCTGTATTGATTCTCAACCTTATAGTAAGGGTAGTAAATATTCTCTAATTTCATGTGAATTTGTTAGATCTCTGTTCCCAGATTTGAGTTTGTTGCATCTTTTGATTCCATGTTAGTTAACTCGCTGGTTTTTTTAGTGGAATTGTTGTTAGTACTTGATTGTTCTGTATTGATAACTGTTTTCAGAGATGTCGCTTCCATTTTTTAAAGGTAGACGTGTTAGCGGGAAAGAATGGGAATGGGATGAAGTTCTTGACTAAGTGGGCTGTATTTATAGGGATTTGTCAGGAGTTATATGGAGGTGGTATCAAGAAATGGGGAGGGATCAAACTCAAACTCCTTTTTGTTCCCGGTGAATCATGTCAAAATGAATGATTTCTATGCAGTTTTGGCACCTTAAGGTTATTGTTCTGGTTCTGGTTCTGGAAGATTAGTAGAAGCATTAATTTGTAACAGAACTTCTAAGCGTGAATGATTGAAATGAATAAATTGGGAAAAATGCTATATTGACGTTGATGGAAGAAGTTGATGAGTATATCCTTGACCTGTATGTCCACCAGAGATGTGTCCTTTTATATTATGCAACTCGTGCCTTGTATGAACTTGTTTGTCACAAATTTTGTGTTCGTTAAGCTTGTTTAAGAGTTGCTCTAATGCTGTCAAGGAAGTGACATGCATCTGGAGCAACATTGTTGCTGTTCGCTCTTGTCTTCTTTGTTTCTTTATCCTTCATTCCCTCTTTCTAAAGGAACTAGTTCTAATACCCGACTTCGTCACGGATTCAATGAATTAATAATTATCAAAATCTTTAATGTATCAAATAACAATATATTCATCGTGCAAAAAAATAACAATATATTCGGTGTAATTAATTATGAAAAAAATAGTTCACTTTTAAAAGTTTTGATTTTAATTTATTATTGGAATATTGACATGGATACCATGTATTCAGAATATAAACTAAAAACGATGTGTTTGGTATTACTTAATTTATAATCCAAAAAATATAAATGTAAAGTACAGTAACTAATGAAAGTATATGCAATAGTAAAGATTTGCATGCATCCAACTATGTTCTTAGTGTGCTTAAGCGCATTATACTTGATCACCAAGATCCACAGTTGGGTGGGGTTAAGAACATAGAATGTCTCTAAATCATTCTTCATCTTGCTTATCGGTTCTGCAGCTATTTAGTGTTGCATCCTTAATCGTGAAATAATTTCAGTAGGCCGTTATAATGGTTGCTTATCCATGAAAAATGGTTACTTACCTATCTCGCGGTTAAGTTAGATTGTTAAAGTGGCTGCTTACCCATCTCGCGGTTAAATTAGACTGTTATAGTAGTTGCTTACCCGTCTCGCGGACTAAGGATGTAACACTAAATAGTCATAAGACCAATAACCAACATGAGAATAATTTATGGATTGTTTATATCATGTCAAATAGTTTAAATTCCCGGCTCATCGCAGGTGCAACAATTTATCAATTAATCATGTTAACCCCACCAAGCATGTTAATATATAAAAACATTGTGTGCAATATGTCGCAAAAAAATACATATTTTTATGTGATGACAAAGGAAAGTATGTAAAAATTTGAGAAGTGTTGATCTCTAGTTTAATAAGTGTTGGGTAAGAATAGCTTAAGTTTAAAAAAAACTGTGATGTATTGTAGCAATTAATTAAGGGCGAAATGGAAATTTTCATACATCCACCTGATTAAATGCCAACATAGACCGAAAGAACTCGATCAGGACAAATTTTTTTGAAAAAATGACTAAAATAGACTGAAAACTTAAAACGAAATTGAGGTTAAAATGAAATATTCCGTTAATATAATTAAAGATAAAACCAATTGAGTTAATTTTGACACAATTAAGAAATTTGAAAAAGGAAAAGAAAAAAATGTCATACTCTTGTGTAATTAATAGTGGGATGTTGCGGTTTGTGTAGGAAAATTAGGTTTGAATTTGGATTCCTCACAAAAAAATCAACACTTCTCATTACACAATCTCATTGTGTTAATTAAGATTCTCATCCATTTTTCTTTTTCTTTTTCTTTTTTAAAACTGTTTTTTATCAAGCATTTTCGTCTACATATTTTTATTTCATTTGTCTCATCTATTTTTTTCATTCATCCTGTTTTAGGGGTGACATTAGAAACTAATTCCTTACAAAATGGTAGGTTGATTCCTTAAAAAGTGGTAGGTCGGTTCCTTAAAAATTGGTGGGCTGATTGATGCATACATAGCGCAAAAAAACACTCTTAGCCTAGTTGGCACCTACGTGGATCCTAGATGTCATCACGAAATCGCTTCCTTCACTTTTTTTTGGCTATTGTGGCAAAACTCCCGTATTAGTATATAATAATAGATTATAGATTATAGATTAATACTACCAATTAATGAATTGAATACTTTTTAGATAATCAATCTAATTAATGAATTCAATATTGAGAGAATCAATCTAATTAATTTGAGAGCTGAAATTGGAAACTAATTCCTTAAAAAATGGTAGGTTGATTCCTTAAAAAGTGGTAGGTAGATTCCTTAAAAATGGTGGGATGATTGAATTAATAAAGTTCATGTGATTTTGATGTGATGTATTTTGAAATAGCCTTATTTTATGTACCTCCGAATGAAAGAGGTTTTATATTTTAGAGTAATATTTTTACTCTGTATATATGATTTATTTAAGGGACGTGGAACTGTTGCAACTGGCTATGTTGAGCACAGAATTGTCAATGTTGGGGAGAAAGTTGAAATACTGGGATAAAGACTGGTTTGGATATTAAATCAAATTTTTGTATGTTGACTATCACTCATGTAAATTCCTTTTTGTATCTTACTGCTTGCTTGTTCAATTCTGTTTCCACAGCCACCCTTTAGAACAACTATAACAGGTGTGGAGATGTTCAACAAGTCCTTGGATCAAGGACAGGTGAGCAGTAAGGTACCAGTATGATGTTTTATTAGTTTATAAGCCATTGTTGTTTTGGAAGTGATGTGTTGTCACAACAGGCTATTGATAATGTTGGGCTTCTATTGCGTGGGGTGAAACGAGAAGATGTGCAACGGGGAATGGTTAGGAACAAGACCATTCTTTTTTTTTGGAGATTCATGAGATTTTCATTTGAATATATTAATTCTCCTTTTATGGAACATCGAAAGATTGAGATGCAAACCAGTCAACCTTGTTGTTGCTCAGGTAATTGCCAAGCATGGTAGTTTAAAGGTGAGCAAGAAATTTGAGGCTGAGATTTTTGTGCTCACAAAAGAGGAAGGAGGAAGGCAGAGCTCCTTTGTTTCAAATTAGATGGCTCGGTTTTATATGGGGACTGCAGATGTTGAACAAGGTATGGCTCAGAATAGAGAGGAAAAATTATTAAGCCTAAAATACATCTTTCGGAAACTGCTATTGGTAAGTTGGTACTGAATTGTAGTTTAATTGCGAGATATCTTGACACTTGAGACTTATGGCCTTACCTTGATGTACAGGTATGTGGTGCAGTGATCAGTAGTCCTAGAAGCTTTTGTAGCAGGGTTCCAAGGCTTGTAATCAAAGTATCTAAGCCTCTAGTCTTTAAGACAATGAAAGCCTCTTTTGGCCTGTGAGATCTGTTTAACTTTGTTGTTCCAAAGAATCTGTCTGGAGAAGCAGAAAGGTAACAGTTGCATAAACTTCTATTTTGTCAAATTTTTTAATTTTCTTAATATCTAATGCTGAGGATATTCACGTAGTTGTGACTCATCCGTGTGGATAATGCTATGGATGGAGGTCTTGGGTGGAGAACCAGAAAAATCTGATTTTGGGGTAATGACGAAACATAAAAATAATTTACTATATTTTATTTATTATCAAGTAGTTGTTGTAATATGTGCATTATGATTTTTCAATGCAGGCACTTCACAACTTCTTGAGCTCATCATGAGTTCATGCAATACTATAAAAGATGTTGTCATTTCACAGGCGGACATTGGCTTACAGGAGAGCAGAGTTGAAGGAAAGCCAAACTACAGTAGCAGAGTTGATGAGTGATCAGTGAAATTAGGCGTCTTGAAAGTATCAGTTTTAAATTTAGTTAGCTAAGGGTTAAATTGTAGGCTTCTCCCCCCATTTATTACTATTGGTACTGTTGTTTTAGTGGTTGTTTTGAAGCTTTTGGTCTTGGATGTTCTAAGAATTTTTTTATGTTACCAAACATCTTAATAATTTTCATTGTTATAGTTTGAACTCTTAAAATTATTTAATATTTTGTAGCTTGATAGCATCATTTTTTAATTCTAAGTTATGGTAGCTACATATAATTAACTCATACCTATTATTTACTTTGTGATAAATTAAGGTTGGATAACAATGAAAAATAAATGTTTTAAAATGTTTTCGTACGTGAACGATAAAGTTAGATTACTTTTTTCTGAAACAAAAAGTCAGATTACTTTATTAGGTTAAAAGTTGAGAAAAAACTGGTGAGTACAGACAGTAACGGTAAAAAGGAAGACGTGAATATGTAGACAAAAAAAGTAATGGACCTGTGTGCATACTATCGATAATGTGTTAACAAAACAGAAACAAAACAAGTGCAGTGTGCACGTGGCCTCGCCTGGGGACCTTGCAGGTGGGGCTTTGCTTTGGGGCTTCGCCAGTGCCTGAAGTGTCGCATTCTCCTTAACCAAGCCTTCGCCAAAGATCCATGAATCCCTTTAAAGGACTTGTTGGCCTCTACTGTAGAAATAGGGGTGATGTCCACATCACGAACTGTCCCGGAAGAACCTCACCAACGTTGAGGAAATGTACGCCATCACCGAGGAGCACATGATCGCACACGAGATGTTGTCCCAAAGAGTGGGGAAGCATGAAAACCATGACAACAAAGAACAGAGGAGGGATAGCTCGAAGTCTACAAGTAATAGGCAACAAGGAAGCTAGGAGGACAGAAAATGCCCTTCGAGAGGTGCCTGAATTTCACACCACTCAACTCTACCCGAACCAACATCCTTGCTGCCCTACAAAAACAGGGAAGCCGAACCATTAGTTGGCCCAGGGCCATGCCAGAGGAAGCTAAACGAAATACCTCTAAGTACTGCCGATTTCACAGGGATATCGGACATGATACGATGCAGTGTTACCAATTAAAGAGGTACATTAAGTCCCTCATCAAGAAAGGTTCACTAAGGGAGTACTTGAAGATGTCTTTCGAAGAGGGAACATCCAGAGGGAAGGGGAACGTCCAACGGGACGGATAAAGCTGCGATGGTTGGGCGACCTAAGGTTTACCGGCAAGAGGTTCGCAGCCGAGTCGACGACGGGGTGATATCGGTGGTAGAACTTTTCTATGGCATAAGCTCCCTCTTGGCTGTCTGAAGTAACGGTCTCTTGGCTGAGAAACGGTGCTAGGTATTCCTCTGGGGCAACTTTCTCAACACTTCTCCACTTCTGGAAAAAGCTGATCGCCTCCTTGAGCGATGGATTGTCCGTCGTGAAAAAAGGAATAGCTAGAGAGAAAGAGAGAGCAAAGGAAGCAAGGATGCAAGAATGAGGTGTGGATAGCAACTCCAGAACTGTTCCTTATTTAAGGATGTCCGGGAAGGCGAACCGTCACAAAACGATGCATATCCACCATTGATCAAAAAGTAGCAGTTAATGCGTTAACCGCGATGGAACTACTTGTTCACACGTTAGTTCAAATTTCCCGGACCATTGGTCCGAGGAACTCAAAGGGAGGATAAAATCCTGTTTAAATTTCCCGGACCATTGGTCCGAGGAATTCAAAGGGAGGATCAAATCTTCAGTTCAAATGAAACCATAGTTAAAAGAACCGGACCGGACCGGCTGGTCGGACCGGTTAAACCGTGAACCGGCTGCATGTCCGGTCCGGTTATTGGTTTTGCACCACATTGGTCAAAAACCGGTCAAAACTGAAAAAACCGGTCAAAACCAATTAAACCGGAAACCAATGAACCGGCGGTTCAACCAAAATGAGGTGAAAAAATTCAAATTTAATTTCTTTTTTTTAAAAAAATAAACAAACTCAAATAAGGAAAAAAATCTCAAATTTAATTGAGGAGTGAGAGTCAATATTAGGGTTTTATCTACTTAACTCTAAATCATGCACAAAGTTTTATTTTTTGTACAAATAAACTCTTATATTCTTTACAATTATTACTTTAACCTTTCATCTTTTAAGTAAATAATAATAGTTCTTATTGATTCTTAAAAATATGCATTATTATATGAATTATTTTGTTACAGTTCTATAAGATGGGTACTTTATTAATAATTTATAATATATAAAAGTAACGATCCAACCACTGGTTCAACCGATTCGACCGATTAAACCTTGAACCACTAACTTATTCAATGATTCGTTTTTTTAACCATGAATGAAACCGCTCATTTCAACTTTTATTTTATTTTAATCTATGTCTACTCTTATTATAAATGCGTTCTATCAAGAGTTTAAGGAGGGATGAGAATGAGTTTGGAATGAGATAATAATGAAAATTTATGTAAAATGTGTTAATATTCAAAGATAATTTTAATCTATATAAAAAAAACCACACCATCCGTCTTCAAATAACCTTACACATTATCTTTTTGGGTCGTTCCTGAAAAATTATACATTTTCCCTGAATGATAACATCTCTCTCCTCCAAAGTTATCAAATTATCTTTACTTTATAGGAGTATTTATTTTTTCTATCTTATTTTTTTATGAAAACTCTACTCAAGTCCAATTATATCAAATTACATAAAATCTTATATTGATCTTATCTACGCGTACACATAAAATGTGTAGTTTAATATGGGAGAGATTTAAGTAAACATGATAGCATGGTGAGAGTGTTAAAAGAGTAGCTTTCAAGGCCCAATTCATTCCCCGTTAAAACTTAAAATCAGGTTTGACCGATGACGACATAGGAACAGGATCGGTCTGAATAGAAGCATCTTTTATACCTCCACTCCAGCCAATGGAACCTTCCTCAGATCTTCGGTACTAGCCATTTTCGCGCTATAAAAAGCCTTGAATTTCTCATTCATTTTCATCCTGTTTCAATTCATCCCTTTGATCTCCTGCTCTTTGCAATTCAATTCATCAGTGAATTCTGAAGTGCTGATCAGTTTCAAGAGCTGCAGGCATACTCAAAACCCAAAAGTAATATGGGAGAAACAAACGACATTAACGACCAAGGAGTGGTTCTAACACTCTATGACGCCCTGAACCGTCGCGACGGCGCCGCCGTGCACCGGATCCTCGCACCTGACCTCGAGTGGTGGTTCCACGGTCCACCCACCCGCCAAGATCTCGATGCACCTCCTCACCGGCACCGGAAAAGATGACTCCTTCCGGTTCCGGCCGGTCAAAGTCGCCACCTTTGGCCCCATTGTCGTCGCTGAGGGCTGCGAAGCCGCGAGCTCCGCCTCCTGGGTCCACGCGTGGACTGTGACGGATGGGATAATCACCCAGGTCAGAGAGTATTTCAACACCTCCTTGACCGTCACTCGCCTTGGCGGTGCCTCCGACAATATGGCCGACATCGATCGCTGTACTCCGGTGTGGCAAAGCAGCGTCTCCGACAAGGTTGGAGAGTCTGTCCCTGGCCTGGTTCTGGCAATTTAGTAATTCCATGCACATCTTGCTCGCTGATTCCCTGCGACCGTGTACATAGTTAGCAGTAGTAATACCGTCAAGTCAAACAGTTTGCGTGCGTCCCGTGTCGTGGTCAATTGTTTAAGGCCGTGTTCTTTTGTGAAACAAAATGACAAAAAGCATGACAATTCTTTGAAGGGAAATTGTATATGGAAAAATTCGATGTTTTGTTTGTTAAATTGCTTAAGTTTGAGAACAATGCGACATAATCAAATTTTGTGTCATCACTCTCTTTGATGATCATTGTCTTTGACGAAGGTCACAGATGAATCTCTAATTTGATTGCTTAAAGAAATGTTTGGTTTATTTTTAAAGTTTTAAGTATATCATTCTTATAAATTTGTTTACATTACTTCAATTTTCATGAATCATCGTACCATAATTAGGATTAACAAAGATTGTCGAGTATGAGTCAAGATATTATGATTGATTTGGTAACTAAATTGTAGAGGACTAATATGAACAAGAAACTGAACTTAGAGGACTAATCTTATGTGTCACTCCTCTGTTCTCAGGATCTTGCTAGAGTTCCATCGCGGTACTAACCTTAGACTATTTGGCTTTAGATGTTGCATGCCACATAATATGCTTACTGGGTTTGTCAGTTTTGGGGTATTTAGAGGAAAGGTCCCTGTTTAACAACAATCGAAACCCTTGAAAATAATAATGAATTACAGTTGACGTAAACGGTTGACGGAGGTGAACGTGGAGAACGTGGACTTTCAAATTTGAGAAGGTTCGATCAACGAGTTTGTTCATGTTTGTGTCAAGAAGCTCCTCCGCATCACCCGGACACCCGCCACTTGCTCCTCGATCTGTTATCTCCGGCCTTCACCGGTTGTTGTGAATACCTGTTCCATCCACCAATACGCAACCACCGGAGCCAATATTTGAAAGGGTCGAACTCGACACAACCCTATTGAGCCGTCTCCGAGCAACCAACGCCTCATTCGAAGCCCAACGATCCAGGTGCCGAGCTCATCCCAGTCACGCCTCCCCGCCGTCACTGGCCGCCCAGTCTGCCTGGCCAAAGTAAGAAGTACGCAGTGAGTTTTTTTGTTCGTTGAGAAGGTTGAAGAGCAATTTCTGATTGCCTGCGACGGTTGAGTTCTTACCCTCGTCGTCGCCGGCCGAACTAAATTTTCACCGGAATCTCGCAGGTCTGCACATTCTCAATCTCCCATCTGTATTGATTCTCAACCTTATTGTCAGGGTAGTTAATATTCTCTAATTTCATGTGAATTTGTTAGATCTCTGTTCCCAGATTTGAGTTTGTTGCATCTTTTGATTCCATGTTAGTTAACTCATTTGGTTTTTAGTGGAATTGTTGTTAGTACTTGATTGTTCTTTATTGATAAGCTGTTTTGAGATGTCGCTTCCATTTTTTAAAGGTAGACGTGTTAGCAGGAAAGAATGGGAATGGGATGAAGTTCTTGACTAAGTGGGCTGTATTTATAGGGATTTGTCAGGAGTTATATGGAGGTGGTATCAAGAAATGGGGAGGGATCAAACTCAAACTCCTTTTTGTTCCCGATGAATCATGTCAAAATGAACGATTTCTATGCAGTTTTGGCACCTTAAAGTTATTGTTCTGGTTCTGGTTCTGGAAGATTAGTAGAAGCATTATAGTTGCCTGAGGGGGTATGGGCAACGGTATGGGTAGCATGGGCCGGGGGGACAGGTGTCATTTGCACACCGTGGGAGGCTACAGTATTCTCCAGCTGGGGGCCGCAGGCCGGCCCAAGTCCTCAGCGGTGACGTCTATAGAGTTTGTGGGCCGGCCCGTCATCCCGGCCCATGGGCTTAGCCTTTGGCCCTCACCAACTCTCTTTGATGATCATTGTCTTTGATGAAGGTTTCAAATGAATCTCTAACTTTGGTTGCTTAAAGAAATGTTTGGTTTATTTTTAAAGTTTTAAGTATATCATTCTTATAAATTTGTTTACATTGCTTCAATTTTCATGAATCGTCGTACCATAATTAGGATTAACAAAGATTGTCTGAGTATGAGTCAAGATATTATGATTGATTTGAGCAACTAAAATGTAGAGGACTAATATGAACAAGAAACTGAACTTAGAGGACTAATCTTATGTGTCACTCCTCTGTTCTCAAGTCTTGTGTACTCTCTGCGTAAGTTTTTATTTAACTCTAAGTCCTTCAACTCTTATGTTAACTCATTTATTCAATCTCCAAACATAATAGGAGTACCATGTTTATAAACTACTCCTGATTAAACATTGGGATTCCACTAACAGATTAAAATACAACTAGATCTGTAATCTTTAATTGAAATTCATTCGATTCCTTCATTAAGATCCAAGGACACTTCCAAATTGAGTGGCTGAAGTGATAGAAAAGTGAAATCTGGAACTTCATGCAATCTTTTACATAGTTTGAGGGCCAATCCAATGTTCCCTCCAGAAAGAAAGAATAGATCATCGCCGCCATTCTCCCTCCTTTTCGCGCTCAATTCTCCCGTGTCGCTGATTATTAGGAACACCACCACCGGAAATCGTCGCTCAAGTCGGAGCTTCATTTTGCAGATCTCTGTAATTTGTCTTCTTCCTCAGTTCTATGTATCCTTGTATCGAAAGGATTTGCCCTTCTTTTCTATGGTTTTGGCGGGAAAATGTTAGGGCTGAACCAGTCTTCCCAAAAAGTTATTTAGGAGTAGTTCAATTCTTCCATCAATCAACATAAAGCAGGTGAGAATTTCTTGAATCTCTCTCAAGGATGATGAGATGTTGTTTCAGTTCTTGTCTATATGTATGAGTGAACCTGTAATAGTGATTAATTGTTTCCACCATACAAGTATAGGATGCAGTATGTCACAGTGCACATTACTCTCTACTTCTTTAGCAGTTCATTCGTTCATTGTATATAACCATGAAAAAGCCATACTGTTTTGTTGTAGGTTGTCGTATGCTTAGTTGAGATTGATATCATCTTACCCCATCCCATACGTGCAACCAAACTGGCCCAAAGAATATAAGCAGTAGGTTGGGAAGAGTGACTCTGGAATGGGATGACGATGAAAATTTTGATAAAATGAGTTAATAATCAAAGATAATATAATTTACACACAAAAAAATCTAAAAGTGGATTCTTCTGAAAATCTTCAGGTTTCAGCAAGCTCTAGCTATAAAAAAGTAGAGAACTTGCAATGTTTGTCATAAATTGGGGTATAAATATGAGGATTGTGACCCACGCAAGAGGATGATCAGGCGAAGCTTCAAGAAAGTAGAGACAAGAGAGGAAGGGGAACTTAAAAATGATCCGAAAGAGAAAGCTGCTATGGGAGACATAAATGAAGATGGCTTGCAGCCTGTAGCTAGAAAAAAGTTTACTTGGAAGCCTAAGCAGCTGGAGGGACTTTGTCCAGCAAGTAGAGGGTGATCCTGATAAAAATGGTGTTACGCAATCAATTGTTACTTCACCTGTGAGAAATATGTTTTCTGAGTTAGATGGAATTGGAGACCAGGAGGGGAACCTACTCAAAGACTAATATATGTGGGGATCCTGGAACGTCCTGGGTATGTGATAAGTGCACATTATTATATATTTTATATCCTCAATTTTGCATGTAAACTCAATAAATTGTCATGTTTTTATTAGTTTACGCAACAGTTTTGTAGGATTCTACTTTTGGAGGTATTTGAGCAAAATTTGGATTAAAGGGATGCGCGTAAGACTAAAGTGGCACAAAAGACGAGAAGTTGAATGTAAAAGGAATAAAAAGAAAAACAAAGGGACAAAGTGGGTGAAAGAGAAGAGTTATGAGCTAAAGTGGAGCAATTGGGAAAACCTAACGATGAAGGTAGGGATTCACCTTTTTTTTCACTCCAAGCCATGCCCTTAATCTAAGTCAAAATCGGACTTGGAGTGCTGCAGGTTATAAAAAGCCAATCAAAAGGGATAATGAAGGGCTTGGACAATTAGAGGACAAGAGAGGAGCAAATCGGCCAACCAGCAGCCGTAACATTTGTTCATCTCTTCTTTTATTATTTTAATTATGTTCATTAGCTAATTGTTTTTTATCTTCTAGGATTTATTGTGATCTTAAACCTAGGGTTTGATACTTTAGTTCTATATATTATTATTCCATGATACTTGTTTAATTACTCGGATAGTTCATGCATTATTCTTTTGGTCAGAGAATATTTGTGGTATGTTTTACTTAGACATAAGGGAGTATTACTAGAGCATAGGGTAATTGGGCTAGATTTGGTTGTGAAGCGACGACTTACAACGGATTTAGGAAGAAAATAGATCACTTGACCTAGGTGAAACCTCGACAGAGGACATCTAGAATTGATACACCGACTTATAAGTTGAGAATAATAATTATAGGTAATTCTAAATTGTCAAACCTGAAGTTTAAGTGGATTAATAATCCTAGGAGTTAGCTTTAGTATTTAATTTCTTAATCTCTTCTATTTTATTAGCTAAATAATTCTCTCATCAATCAATCAATTCATCTTCTTTATTTAGTAATTCATCACATTTTGCTAGAATCACAAGTCTCTGTGGATTCGACCAGTACTTACCGGTTTTACTACTTGTTTAACAGTCGTATACTTGCGGTGTTGCGACCAGTATGAATAAGGTGTCCAAGCAGACCCAGATTCAGAAAAAATTAAAGCAAGCGAAGGTAACTCTATATGCTTTATATGAAACACGAGTTAAGAGTAGAAAATTTACTACAACAGTTAAAAGATGCTTCCTTGAGTGGGATTATTTGAATATTTATTATCACGCCTTGAATGGGCGGATTTGGTTGGTTTGGGAGCCCAACTTGTATAAAGTGAAGCTTATTTTAGTTACTAATCAGTTGATTCATGTTGAAGTTGTGCACCTATTGGAGAGTTGGAAGTATTTCTTGTCTACAATTTATGTAGCCAATGATAAGGCTAGTAAGGGCTGGTTTGTGGCAGATCTCGAGGGAAGTTACCCCTGCTCCTGATGTTCCATGGCTAATTATGGGAGATCTGAACGGGGTCATTAGCTCTGAAGAGAAATTAGTGGACGGGGTAGTAAACTTGCACAGTTCTGGTCTAAAGGAGTGTTGCATTGATCTTAATCTTGTTGACATAAAAAGTGTTAGTATGTTCTTTACTTGGACAAATAATCAGGAGGGTTCTAACAGCGTGATGTGTAAACTTGATAGAGTTATGGGAAGCCCTGCCTGGTTTGATCAATTTGAGGGGGGCTTTTGTGGATTTCCAGCCCTCAGTAGTGTCTGATCATGCGATGGCCTTAGTTCATATTCATGAAGTGCAATATTGTCGAAGGCCTCCTTTCAAGTATCTCTCAATGTGGCAATTCCATGCTGATTATAGAAGTGTGGTTAAAGATGCTTGGGAGGGTCAAACAGAAGTGGATGGAAATGTAGTAATGAATCTTTATGAGAAGTTAGAGGGTTAAAATGGTGCTGAAAAAGTTCAATGATGTAAATTTCAGGAACATCTCAAAGATAGTAAAGGATGCTGAGGGAGATTTTGAGAAGTTCAGTTTGCAAGTCCAACAAGACCCATTAGATGAAGATTTGCAGCAAAAAACTTGTAGTTCTAAGGAGAGACTCTTGGAGTTGTTGAATTGTGAGGAAGCTTTTTATGCTAAAAAATCTGCCACTGATTGGATTCGGCTTGGTGATAGGAATACACGTTATTTCCATGCCAGAATGAAAGAAAGACATGCTTCTGCTCGGATCTCTTGTTTAGTTGATTATGGGGGGAGAGTTGTGGCTGAGCAAGAAAAAAGTAATGATCAGTTAATTGACTTTTTTGGGTTGTTTTCGGATAATTCTGGTACCTTGTTTGAAGCTAATCCTGAAATTATGTAGTTTGGAAACTTACTCAGTGAAGGCCAGAAGTTAGCAGTGGATGGAGATATTACCTTGGATGATATTCAAGGTGCCTTGTTCTCTTTGGCTGCTGATAAGGCGCTAGGCCTTGATGGGTTCACCGCCAGCTTCTTCCAGTGTCACTGGCATATTGTTAAGGATGACCTTTTTGCTGCAATTTTATGTTGTCCTTTGTCATGAGCTAGTTAGAGGATATGGTAGGAGAAACCATGCTTCTAGTATGGGCAAGATTCCTAAGTTCGGTTTGCATTTTGTGATGTGCATTGAAAGCCCCTGGTTTAGTGTGGTTATTAATGGAAATATTGAGGGTTTCTTCAAGGGGGTAGGGGGTTGAGACAAGGTGATCCTTTGTCCCCCTTAATTTTTGTTCTGGTGATGGATTACCTCTCTCGCCTTCTGAAGAAGTTTTACATTGCAAAGCAGGTAAGATTCCATCCTAAATGTGAATGTGTTGGTATCACTCATCTGTTGTTTGCAGATGATGTGATGATTTTTTCTGATGCTTCTACAAAATCTGCCCAGTGTATCTCTTTGCCTTTAGCTTGCAATATTCAGAAAAGTCAGATTTTTGTGGCAGGGTGTGATGAGGCAAAAAAGAACCAAATTCTTGGTATCTTGCAGATGAATGAAGGGGTGCTTCCTATAAGGTATTTAGGGGTCTCTTTAATAGATTCTAGAATTTTGAGCAAGCATTGCGCCCCTCTTGTTGAGAGGATCCTTAGTACGCTGGAGTCTTGGACTACTAAATTTTTATCATATGCTGAAAGACTCCAACTTATTAAGGAGGTCATTTTTAGTATTCAAAATTATTGGTCCATGATTTTTCCCATTCCTAAAGGGGTCTTGAAGGATCTTGATTCTAAGTGTCGTTCTTTTCTTTGGTCTGGGAAGCTTAAATCTCGCAAGGCTCCCATTTCTTGGGCTAGGGTGTGTCCAAGGAATCAAGGAGGAGTGGGGCTTTATGCTTTCGTGCCTTGGAATACCGCTTCTACTATGAAAAAATTATGGCGTCTGTTTGGGATAAGGAGAGCATTTAGGTGAGATGGATTCACTCAATTTATATTAAAGATGGGATTTATGGACCATAAAAATACAAAAATATTCTTCTATAGTCCTGGAAGTCAATTTTAATGAATTACAGGGGGTGTGCCTTTTAAAAATAAAAACTAAAAGTGACAACACATATTTAAAATAGAGGAAGTTCTCCATCCATCCGCCAAAAATACTTACAGAGAGGCAAATCAATTTGTGCATTTCTTAGCGAGGAGAGCGTTGACCGAAGCAAGTTGCTCTACATGGATCGATTCCATACCTTTATTTTTTAAGAACTTGGTTCCTCTGGAAGTAATACCATAACTACTGCTTCTCTCTTCGAGTTTTTTGTTTTTCTTTGTAAGACATCGGGGATTTTCTTCCCGATTCTTTCACTACGTTGAAAAAACATGGGTTACCGCAGCCTCTCCCATGGTAAAGCTGTAGTAAATGTTGTGGGAGAGTCCACGGTAAAATGACTCGCGGTAAAGAGCTTACTACGCACGAGGCCGCAACAATACCGCGGCCTTACTATGCCATTGGCCGCAGTAAACATTTTTTAATTTTTTTTAAAAAAGTGGATGAATCCGAATGAAATTCATCCTGATTCATCCATAAAACCCAGAAAACGTTTATGTTCATCATTTTTCCGAGCACCAAATGGTGATGCTCCTCTCCTTACAATTAACACTCCACTCATAACACCCTACCCCATCTGCTACATTGCCCGCTGCCGCTTTTGATTTGCACCATCACCTTCATACCCATTTTTTTCCTACAGAGCAACATATCATATATCAGAAAGTGACAAGGAAGTTTACAATAGAGATCACCTAATCAACAAAACACACAATCATCATGCCTAGTGTAGTGCCCAGATCTAAGAGCAACCAAACAAAAGCATAACATAATCCAGACCTGGAAAGACAGAGTGGGCAGATCCGGTGATTCACGACAACTGGGTGATGGTCGACGGACTGGAGTGAGGCAACAATGACAGCGTGAAGAAGAAGAGAGAAGGAAAAGAGAAAGAAAACGGGAGAAGAAAAAGAAAGAAAGAAAGAAAGAAGATGAAGATGAAGATGAAAAAGATAAAAACGGAAGAAGAAGAAGAAGAAGAAGAAGAAGAAGATGAAGGAAGAGGATGAAGATGAAGGAAGCTGGAGAGAAAGAAAACGGGAGAAGAATAAGTAGATGTAGGAAAAAGATAAAGATGGAGGGAGATGAAAAGAATGACTAAAAAATTCTTACCGCGGCCTTACCGCGCAAAAAGCCCCGGTAAACCGTGAAAGCGAGGTGGAAGCGATCTTTACGGCTGCCTTCCCCAGTAAGGGCTGCGGTAAAAGATGTGTTTTCTACGTAGTGTTTTGCCTCGTATCACATCTGTTAGTGAACCATACCTAGGTGTTAATGCCATAGGATTAACATTAATTAGAAATAAGATTGGGATTAGAGAATCATACGAAAGGCTATCCGAAAAGGCGGGCCTCCCGAAGAAGAATCCAGACATGGTGAGGTGGAAAGTGGCTCGGCTGGTTGCTTCGTCCTTGTTGCTCCTCTCCTTCGATATCTTTGCTTCCAACTCCGGATGAGCACACAGTACGACTCTCCGACGCTCAAGTCAGTTCTCACTTCACAAAGTAGCCGAGGCACAGAAAGTTGAGAGTAAAGTAAGGGGATTCTGTCTAAGTTTTCGTGGGTAAGACGAGGCGAGCATGGGGGTATTTATAGGGGTTGGGGAGGTATGGGCAACGGTATGGGCTGGGGGACAGGTGTCACCCGCGCATAGTGAAGGGGTACTGTAGCCCCAAGGCAAAGATAGTGGCTCGGCCTAAAGCCCTGGCTGAGTGGCCCGGCCTAAAGCCCTGGCTGTGTCCTCACCATTAGCCCCCGAGGCGCCTTGTCCAGGAGGATAGGACGAGGCGCCTTGACACGCTTAAGAAAGTAACCGTTATTCCACGTGTCGCTCCCGTGTTGGCACCGTCGCGACGGTTCGCGCTTTTCGAACGTCTATAAATAACGAGGTTACGCCTTCAAATTCACTTTCCACATTCTTTGCTCTCTCGCGCTTCGGCTTCTTTCAGTTTTCCTCTGTTTCTCCGTTTTCAACCGGCTCGACCATCTCGCTCGTCTCCGACTTCACATATTTTCCAGGTATGATTTCTTTTTCTAATTCGATTCGTTCTTCTGTTGGTTCCTCCTCGGGAGATGGCCGGACGATTCCACCGATGGGGATTCATCTCGCCGCTTCCTTGGCTCTCCCGGAGTTCATAGCATGTCAAAGCACCCGGAAAAGAGGTTTGTAGGAAAGCGGCCCGTCGTCCAAGAGGCCGAGGGTCGAAAAAGCACTACCTGAGTCCCCTGATGACATCAAGTCTAAAATGACGGGGAAGGTTGCGCGCCGGCTGGCGCTAAAGTTCAGCTTCCCCGAAGAAATGGACTGGCGAGTCCCGGGCTCGTCCGACAGGGCCAACAGGCCGAAGGAGGACGAGTTCAGCATATATTCCGTCTACTTCGAGATGGGCATGCGCCTGCCGCTCGGGGAATTCGAGACCTCGGTGCTTCGGCTGTACGACCTAGCGCCGAGCCAGCTGGTGCCCAACTCATGGAGGCACATCATCGGGTTTAAACTCTTCGCCCTGTCAATGGGCTTCCAACCTACGTCCCACTGTTCCGCCACGCTTACAAGATCTCGGTTAGCAGAGCGGCGGGGACATTGGTATCATCTTGCCCACCGCTCGCGATTGCTAACTCCGGGCCCGACGTCGAACCACGGATGGAAGAAGAAATTCCTCTTCGTCCAGACGCCCGCCGGCTGGGTTTAGGACTTCACGGAGGACGGTCGAGTCCGAGCAGGATTTGAACTCGATCGGTGAAAGTTCCCTCTTTGGACAAGAGGGTGCAGCTCTGGTCGAGCTGCAGAGGGAGGGCTCGTCGGGTCGACCTCAAGTCGCTCGACCTAACGTCGCGGTGGCCGAGAGACCGCTTGAGCAGGCCCCGACAACCAAGGCTCGACCCTTTCCAATCCCGAGTCGCTACGACTCCATTGGGAATCTATGGTCTCGACGAGGGACGTCGAGGCGTTGCGTGCCTGCAAGCCCCGACGGTCTGAGTTGAGTCATACTCTCCGGAGGAGCTTCTACTGGGTAAGCTTTCTTAGCCCCCCTCGCCGTTAATTGCCCACCCTTTGTTAAGGGCCTCTTTGCTAACCATTTTTATGGAAAACGCATAGGCATCAATTTGCGCCGAGGAGATGGGGCGGGATGAGGAGACACTGCAGGAAGCTCGGGCCGAAGTTGAGAGGAGCCCGGGGAGGAGGCCGAGCTCCTCCGCAAGGAAAGAGATGAGGCCTGCGCCGGGCTGAGGAGTGAGTCCAGGGCTCTTGGGCTGTCCAAGACCCTTGCCCAAGAGAGGGATCTCAAGAAAACGGCCGAGGAAGCGTTGGCCGAGCTGAAGAGAAGCATCCCCGGCCGAATTGATGAGGCTAAGGCCGCCTTCCTGGAGAGCAACCAGTATAAACAAATGAGGGCCAAGGACACAGGGGCGAAGTACCGGCTCGCCGTCGCCGACGTGGTCGAGGTGTTCGGGGAGTTTTACCCCGGGCTCGACCTTACTCCTATTCGATCTCTTCCCGATAAGGAGAAGGCGGTAGGAAGCCGAGCCGCCTACCGCGTCCCTAAGGACTCGCCTCTATAATGCCATTTACGACTACAACTCCGAGGAAGAGGAGGAATGGGACGAGGGGCCAAGGGATCATCCGGGCGCAGACTCTTCTCATGCTTAGTCCAATTTTTATCCGAGCCACTTTGGGCTCGTGATTCTGAACAAAATTTGGAGTTTGTAATAATATTCTCTCGTCCATTTACTATTGCCTCCCCCCCTTTTAGATTTAACTTACATGGTTCGCTTTGTTCTTTATTCTTTTAGCCGAGCCACCTCGCCCGGCTTTATTGCTTGCGTGTAATGTTTTGCTCGTTTGGAGTTAACTCTTCTTATGGTGCCGAGCTACAGTGGCTCGGCACCCAATATACGTTTCTTCAAATAACGGCCTGTACACTTTTCATCCTTAGACTAAGCATAATATTTTTGAAGACATTCCGCATTCCAGGCGCGGTTGACCATTGTCCCATCAGGTTTTCCCAGTCTATACGCCCCTTTCCCCAATTCATCGATAATCAAATAGGGGCCTTCCCACTTTGGGGTACATTTACCCTTAGCATGATCTTGTTGGGTTGTGGCCATGCTTCGAAGCACAAGGTCCCCTGTCTGGAACCGCCTCGGCCTAATTTTCGCGTCATAGTACCTCTTTATTCGCTGCAGATAGGCCCGGCTATGTAGCTCGGCCTTGTCACGGGCCTCATCCAATAAGGTCAGGCTAGTGCAAACCTCTTCATTATTTTCTCTTTCAGAGAACTGGCTGACCCGGAGGGAGGGGACTGCCAACTCGACGGGCGTCACGGCATCCATTCCATACGTAAGAGCGAAAGGGGTGTTACCCGTTGATTCGCGGGGCGTTGTTCTCATGGCCCACAAAACCTCAGGCAAGATGTCGGCCCACGCTCCTTTCGCCTCTTCCAATTTCTTGTTGATGGCGTTCTTGATGGCTTTGTTGGCTTCCTCCACCAGTCCATCTGCTCTGAGGATGCGCCACGGCCGCATTGCAGTGCTTGATTCCCAAGCCTGCCAAGAAGGCCTATATTCGACGACCTGTAAACTGCTTTCCTTGGTCAGTCACTATCTCCCGAGGCACCCCAAAGCGACAAATTATGTCATCGAAGATCATATCTGTCACGTCGTCTTGCCTGATACTTGATAGGGCCCTAGCTTCGACCCACTTTGTGAAATACTCGACGGCCACCAAGACAAACTGTCTACGTCGAGGGGCCATGGGGAAGGGGCCCAAAATGTCCAAGCCCCATTTTTGCGAAGGGCCGAGGAGCCACAATGGGGTCGGAGGCTCGGTGGTCTCCGCGGAGTGTTGGCAAAGCGCTGGCACTTGTCACATTTCTTAGTGTATGTCTCTATGTCCGCCTTCATACTTGGCCAGAAATAGCCGGCCCTCTTCAGCCTTCGCAAAACTGTTCGGGGGCCTTGGTGGTTACCACATATCCCCTCGTGAACTTCAGCAATGGCGACTTGCGCCTCATCGACCCCCAGGCATCTTAAGTACGGCTCAAAGCCGAAGGACTTTCGATAGAGATCGCCTGAAGGGGAGAGGTAGAAGCGGGCCGCCCGGACCACTAGCTTATGTGCTTCCCTGGCATCTTCCAACAACTCCCCTGTCTCTAAGTAGTGCGCAATTGGGGCGCGCCAGTCTCCTTCGGCAAAGAGAATGCCGACCTGCTCCCCCTCAATGGACAGAGCTCCCAGGTTCTCGATATATACTTCTGAGATTTCCTCGGTTCGGCTAGGCGCGCTAGGGCGTCGGCCTTGGCGTTTCGCATCGAGGACTTTAGTGATCGAGGCACTTAAGTGCCACGAGCATGTGCAACCAACCTTTGATATTTTTCCATCTTTGGCTCTTTGGTCGTCTGATTCGGCAGATTGGCCCACTACGAGTTACGAATCTGTATAGATTTCTAAAGCGAGTGCCCCACTATTTTGGCCAATCGCAGGCCATCAAGACGGCCTCATATTCCGCTTTGGTTGTTGGTAGCTGGGAACATCAATCTGGCCGAGTGGACAGTTTGATACTTTCCAGGGCCTCGGAGTATCACACCGACACCTGCCCCGGCCTTGTTAGATGAACCATCCACAAAGGCAACCCATCTTTGCGCTTCCGTCGGGCTCTCGTCTTTTTCTTTGCCCCGCCCCGTAGCCGCGCACACAAAATCGGCGAGTTCGCGACTTAATGGCTTTTGGGGCGTGAAGTCAATGTGGAATCTGTGAGCTCCGTGCTCCATTTACTCATTCGCCCGAGAGAGATCAGGCTTAGTGAGGCACGCTCGGAGGCGTGCTGGACATCACCTTAATGGGATGGGCCTGGAAGTACGGCCACAGCCTTCTGGCGCTCACAATCACGGCGAGAGCCTCCTTCTCCACATTGGAGTAGTGGGGCTCTCCCCTGCGAGACCTGCTGACAAAGTAGACGGGGAGTTGCTCTCTGCCGACTTCTCGGACTAGCACTGCGGCTAAGCTTTCGTCAGAGTACGAAGTGTAGAGCAGCAGGGTTTCCCCCGGTTGGGGCGGATGTAGCGTGGGTAGTTGGGCTAAGTGCTCCTTAATCTTGGCGAACGCCTCATCGCATTCAGCTGTCCACTCGTATTGTTTCTTTCTGAGTAACCGAAAAGTGTGCACCCCAACAACTGTTGAAGTTCTTTAATCCGAGTGGGAACTTCCATGGCCCGGATAGCTTCAACCTTATCGGGATTAGCTTCAATCCCCCTTTCGGTTATCAGGAAGCCGAGGAACTTGCCTGATTCAACCCCAAACACACACTTTTTAGGGTTGAGGCGCATTTTGTACTCCCGAAGGACGGTGAAGGTCTCTCGGAGGTCATCGACGTGATCCTGCTTCGTTTTGCTCTTAACTAGCATATCGTCCACATACACTTCAACATTCCTCCCGATCTGTTTCTCGAACATTCGGTTGACGAGGCGGGTATGTCGCCCTGCGTTTTTAGGCGAAGGGTATCATTTTGTACCCAAAATGCCTAAGTCGATTATGAAAGCGGTTTTCTACGCCGCTCGGCTCCATAAAGATTTGATTGTAACCGCTATACGCATCCATGAAAGATAATAATTCATGCCCGAAGTGGCGTCCACCAACTTATCGATACGAGGGAGAGGGAAAGTGACCTTCGGACATACTTTGTTCAGGTCCGTGAAGTCTATACACATTCTGCACGTCCCATCAGTTTTCTTTACAAGAACAACATTGGTGAGCCACAAAGGGTAATAAACTTCAACGATGAAGCCCGCCGCTAGCAGCCTTTCCACCTCTGCCTGGATGGCCGCCCTTCTTTCCATATTGACGCCTCGCCTTCTTTGGATGACTGGTTTGGCGTCGGCCGGAATGCTCAACTTGTGGGTAATGACCTTGGGGTCTACCCCCGGCATATCAGTCGTGCTCCATGCAAAAATATCTTTGAACTCCCTCAACAAGCCCCTCAATTTCTCCTCTTCCTCGGGTGGCAACTTAGTGCCAATCCTGGTGACTTGCTCCGGCAAGTCCGTGATCATCACTTCCTTCAGCTCCTCGGCTGCCGAGGCCCTCGGCCTCTTCTCCTCATCCCTGAGATCGAAGTTGTCCGTGGACAGGTCAATCAAATCCAACGGAGTTAGATAGCCATAAAATCGTTCTAGACTTTTTATCGTGGGAAGGCCGAGTCACTCGGAGGACGAGTGTGAATGATGATTGGCCTCGTGAAGTTGGAAGACGTACTTCCATGGTCTTCGGCCTCAAATGCAGGTCGAACAGAGATTGAGTGTGTATCCCGGGGATAACATTGTAGAGGCTCGGTGACTTGACCACCTTAAAGCATACTTCAGCCACGGTGAGGACACCATCTTTATCTAAGTCTGACTGATGCAACCGGCAGAGTGACAGTGCCTGAGCAGTATGGGGTTGTTGTTCGGCCCATAGACCGGCATGGTACACTTCCGAGAGTGCCTGGATCTCCTGACTCATCATGCGAAATGCATGGCAAAACAATATATCGGGCTGAGCCCCCGTGTCAACCAGAATCCTTTTTACCCTGTACCCCGCTATTTCAGCCTCAATGGTGAGGGGGTTCTTATGTGGGAGGAGCGCCCCGGCCTCAGGGCCGTTATCAAAGACTATTGGGGCGCATTCCGGGGCCATGAGGAGGTTGTTCAAGTGCTCCGGCCGGGCCTTCTCATCCGGGTGATCAAGTATCATATGGATTATGGGCCGTTTATCCTCCCTCATTTGGGCGTCCTTCGGCGTGAGCCCTCCGGCTCCTCTTTCTTTGGGGCAATCTGCGGGCGCGGCTTTGACAAAGCGTGGGAGTTTGCCTTGTTGGATCATCTCTTCAATGAGCCTCTGAGCTCATGTGATTCTCGTCACGTGCCCATGGTCACGGTGGTACTTGCGGTACAATTTCTTGTTCCTTTGCTCAGGGGGACCTCATGGCGCGGGGCCTTTCAAATCCTTGCTTTGCCACTCGAGGACGGCGAGGATTTGCTCTGGGAGCGTTAAGGTAAGTGAACATGTCGGGCGCCGAGAAGCGCGGGTTGAAAGCGCCCCACCCTCCGACCCCTCGGCCAGGTCCTGAGTGACCCCCTCGGCCGGCATCCGTCCGCTGACGCTTCGACCGATCGTCGGCTTGCGCCTGATTGTCGGCCTTTCTGGCCTGTAAGGTATCCTCCAAATTGATGAAGGGTTCTGCCCGCTCGTAGAACTCCAAGAGAGTCACGGGTGCTCGTCTTTGCGACGTCCCTCCCAAAGGGTGTCACGGGATTGGCGCTGCCGAGGCCGCGTAAGTGGCCACCTCATCCGACACATTGGTCATCTCGGCGAGGCGGTCATTAAAACGGTTGATGTAGCCCCTGAGTGGCTCTTGTTTGTCCTGCGCCACATCCCTTAAACCGAGGGGATTCCTCCTCATCCTCTTCTTCCCAAGGTATTGGCTAATGAACATCTTCTTCAACACTTCCCAGGTCGTTGCAGTCCCTGGGGTGATCATAGAGTACCATGACCGAGCCACCCCCTTCAAACTTTGGGGGAAAGCTCGGGCCATGGCCACATCGTCATAGCCCACCCATCTCATCTTGTCTTGAAGATCTGGCGTGGTCTTCCGGATCGGTCGTCCCATCATAGAGCGAAGTCCGGAAGATTCATAGGTTGGACAGTGGGGCATCGGGGCCTGTTGTCATTTGTTGTGCATTGCCGCGGCCCTTTGGGCTTGTAGTAATGCCACACAGGCTTGAAGTGGCAGCCTTGTTCTGTTGCGCTTGGAGGTACCACTCCAAAGGGGATGAGGTCTGGGCGGTGTGCCCAAGGCGGCCGAAATGGCCGGGCCGACCCCATGTGGGGCGTCACGGAAAGGGTTGGGGCCAAAGCCTTGGGGCCTCGTGAGAGGTCATTCTGCGGCATTCGGTGCTTAGGCCAAATGAGGGTCCCGGAAAGGCGCTGGGCGAAGATCGTCGTCGAGTCGACGTTGGGGTAGATCTTTGGAGTAGTAAAAACCGGGGTGGTATGCGCCGTAGTGTGAACAGTAACCACGGAGGCGTGGCACTAGGTGCGAGGATATTCCGAAAGAAAGAGGCATTCGAATTAGAATGCGTTTGCGCATAGTCCGGGGCCGTGGCCCGCATAACTAGCGTTTGTACTGGCCCGTAGACGCTTACGTTTGCATTTGCCGGAGGCGATTTGGGCGAGTTGGCGAGCGAGTTTCGGGAGCGACCGTCACTGTCGCCGCTGCCGCCGTGTTGCGCGACCCCCTGTCGGGTAGTCGTCTCGAATCTAGATGGAGTGGGGCTCCTAGTAATGGGGCACAGGCGGCCGTAAGGATTGCCTCCGTGCCCGTAGGCAAGGCGGTGCCGATGGTAGAGTAACCCTTGGATCGAAAAGGGCCCCACGGTGGGCGCCAAATGTTAATGCCAAAGGATTAACATTAATTAGAAATAAGATTGGGATTAGAGAATCATACGAAAGGCTATCCGAAAAGGCGGGCCTCCGAAGAAGAATCCAGACATGGTGAGGTGGAAAGTGGCTCAGTGGTTGCTTCGTCCTTGTTGCTCCTCTCCTTCGATATCTTTGCTTCCAACTCCGGATGAGCACAGTACGACTCTCCGACGCTCAAGTCGGTTCTCACTTCACAAAGTAGCGAGGCACGAAAGTTGAGAGTAAAGTAAGGGGATTCTGTCTAAGTTTTCGTGGATAAGGCGAGGCAAGCACGGGGTATTTATAGGGGTTGGGGAGGTATGGGCAGACGGTATGGGGTGACAGTGTCACCGCGCATAGTGAAGAAATCTTGTAGCTCAAGGCAAGGATAGTGGCTTGGCCCAGCCTGGTGAGTGGCCCTAAAGCCTGTGTGTCCTCAGCTCGTGGCCGCAACGCTGCCGCCGGCCGTGGCATGGCGCCGGCCCAAACCTCGGCCCTCACCACTAGGTTAGCATAATAGGCTAGATACTCGCATTTCCTCCGCCTATCAAAATACGAGTTTTTAATCAAACGGATTTCTTTTCCTATGTGAATCAATGAGAAGATGTATAACAAGTCCTGGGAGTGTCTGATATTGTAGGGTGTACTTACCAATTTGGTGCTGTTAACATTTTCGTTTTCGCACAATCAAATATCAACATCCCTCTACCTACTAATGAATAGGGTTATGTCAATGAATAATTTTATTGAGTAGCGTATAAATTTCTGAAATTGAAAAAAACAATTATAAAGATCACCCAATATCAAGAATAAAATTATGAATATTTTCATTTTCAGCAAAGTTGGCGTTATAACTAACTCTCCATTATTAACGAGTTCTGCTCTGTGTCTATCACAGCCTACAAACTTTATAGTAACTTCGCATTCACGTTCGGTACAAGTTTGATGGTTAGGGAAAAGAAGTAGGTCCAGCTATGAAGGTGGAGATTAAGACAAAGACCTTACCTAGCATGATAGTATAGAAAACGACGAATGTAATTAAAAGATTTAGGTGCATAAAATTGATGGTGCATATGTGTGAGAAACCCTAAAGGGTTTATTTGCAAAAACTTGGCTTCGCTGAGAACCTGCTTTTTAACAAATCTTTAAATTATTGGTACCTCCTAAACTTTAATAAATTAACTTTAAACCCCAAATACTTCTTATGCCGATCAAATTGGTCATGCTCATCCACCGGCCAAGCCACCTCCGCCCAATCCCTACCCGATATTCGCATCCACCATCATTCTAAACCGTCGCCTCACCCAGCTCTCCACCTTCTACGTCGAATAGGCGACGCCCATGGACACCAACCTCGGCTCGAATTATGGTCTTGTCGGCCTAGCTCTCCGTCTTCCCTGTCCTCTTCATCATGATCCTCAAACCGATCTGGGACCACTTCTCATCCCCTTCACTCGGAGGATCAACAAATCGGAAATGGGTATCTCGCACTTGCAGCGAATCAAGGATGGACTATTCCTCTCGATAATCGCGGTGGCTACGTTGGTCGAGATCAAGAGGAAAGTAAGTTGCGACGGAATCGGATCTCACTCAAGTACTTGTTTATCGGGTCGGCCAATATGTTTAGGCTAGTGGAGGTTGAGCGAGTGTCTTTGTTGGGATCACTACGTGGGGAGGAGAGGCCTCACTGCGGCCTCAGGCGCAGTTGGCCCGTAGTACCAATCGCGCGGCGGCGATGAGTGCCGCGGTAAAAATGTCCGCGATTTGAACTCAACTGCGGCGTCGGCGCGTGATGCATCGCGGTCTCACGCGCCATGGCGCGATAACCAATTTGAATAATTAAAAAAAAGTGGGCGAATCCGGATGAATGTTCATCCGGATTCGTCCCAATGAAACCAGAAAATTCAAGAAGAAGAAGAAGAAGAAAGCAAGAAGAAGAAGAAGAAGAAGAAGAAGAAGAAGAAGAAGAAACGTAAAAAGAAAACAGAGGAAGAAGAAGAATTCAAGAAGAAACAGAAGAAGAAGAATTCGAAGAAGAAGAAGAAGAAGAAGAAGAAGAAGAAGAAGAAGTTGAAGAAATAGAAGAAGAAGAAGAAGAAGAAGAAGAAGAAGAAGAAGAAGAAGAAGAAAAAGGAAGAAGAAACATAAGAAGCAGAATTCGAAGAAGAAGAAGAAGAAGAAGAAACTAAAGAAGAAGAAGAAGAAGAAGAAGAAGAAGAAGAAGAAGAAGAAGAAGAAGAAGAAGAAACAGAGGAAGAACAAGATGAAGAAGAAGAACAAGAGGAAGAACAAGATGAAGAAGAAGAAGAACAAGAGGAAGAACGAAGAAAATGAAGAAGAATGGTGCGGCGGATGAAGAGAGGGGAGTTTTAACCCTAAAAAAAAAAATTACTGCGGCCTTACTGCGGCCTTGGCCGCGGTAAATCTTACTGCGCAAATTTACTGCGGCCTTACTGCGGCCTTGGCCGCAGTAAATCTTACTGCGCCAGCAACTGGGCCATTTACTGCGTAAATGGGCTTATCAAGCGCCCAAACCGCGATGCAGGCGCGATGAAATGTCTTCCCACGTAGTGGATGGGTGCGTGCGGGGCTAGTGGGAGGTGATGGCGGAGTAGGGTAGAGTAGAGTAGGGGCAGGGGACGGTGCAACATGGGTTTGGAGGTGATAGCACGACCAAAGGCAGTGGTTGGGTAATACACCAATAAAAGAAGATTTGGGGTTTAGTGTTCAATTGTTTAAGATATAAGGGGGTTGGTGTGGGGTTTAACACTTATTTGTGAAATTTTGGGCAAAACATAAGTTTTGCAAACAGACCCTAAGTTAGCAATGAAACTTGAAAAATAGAGTATTAGAATATGAGTTCAAGTTAAACCGTTGCATTATATTTTATCTCAAGTTCTCACAAACAAAATATCTTGCCTCAATCAATTCTTGCTCACCAAGTACAATACCCACACGCATCTTCCGAATTAGACCATCATCCACCCAAGAAATTAGATTACTCCTTTCACCAACGGGTGTTGCTTCAAGACAATGATGGGTCGAGAAGAATGATTTATTTTGTCGCCTTCTTCTAAGAATCAAGTTAGATTTTGAACTAACATTAGAGTAGTAAGTGTCGATGCCTAATTCTCATCATCAATTCTTCTAATCTTTTCAACCTAAAGTCCATAAAATTTCCTCTAAGGCTCTTAAAGATTTCTAACAAAATTTGAAAAACAGATAGGGTGATGCATGCTTAATTTTCACACATCTTGTATATCAATTAATTCCATAAGTTTTCCCATCATACGTTTTCCATACGCACATTAATATCCATTTTTATCTCATAAATTTTTCCCCCTTCCATTTGGGTGTGTCCTTTTGGTTAAAACAATTGGTAGAATTTGGTGAAATGTATGAAATTTGATACAATGTTAATTTGTAAGAGAAGAAAATTAGAGGGAAATAGTTGATTTGAAGTTTTATTGATGTAATTTTGATGGAAAAATTAATCCGGGAAGCACACACTTGTGAACAAGCCCTAGAGTGTGAGATTGAGAGATTACGTTGAGAGAGAAAAAATGCAAGTTTTTCCTCTTCTTCCACTCCATTTCCATCAACTAGTTAGATAGAAGGATGAATATAATTACATCGGTTTCTTTTCTTTTCTTTTTTCTATACAAATGGGGTATGAGGTTGGTCATACTAGAGGTTCGAACTCGTGACCTCTTGAGTATGACCACCATGCGAAGTGCCGAGAACAATTATATCGGTTTCTTGAGTAGCACTCTTTATTTTATTAAATTTCATCATTTAATGTAGTTTTACTCTATGATGTAGCTATGTACATAGGGATTTTGTCTGTAATGAATTGAGTTGGTTATGAATGCTCCAATCTCTTTCATTAATACTTATTATGCTTCTTATTTCTTATGCTTGAACCACAATTAATGCATACCTTAGGTTTCCTTTTGATAAAGATATTGTTTTAGTGTAGGTAAAGTATTGCTATATCTAGACAGGAAGATGAAAATTGTTATATCTAGAGAGCTAGAATTTTAGGTGTGATTAGCGTAACTAACCAAAATCCCTCTTTTGGTATGCCTAGCTAGGATGATGACAATTATATCTAAGGTGATTCAACTGCATGAGGAGTGTTAACCATGTGAGAGGTAAAACCTAAGATTGGATTATTACACCGGTAAGTAGAGATGGTTAGTGGTTAGATTACCATCTTTAAGTTAGGGTGTGAGAACTCAATTAACTTGCTAGTGTAATAGACTAATAGATTAGTGAACGAAAGGCTAGTGTTACCATGGTTTAAAGGAAATATTGGATCAATTCATTAAGTACCCACCCTCTTCATAATTGCACCATTTGTTTTAATTGTTTTACAGTATTTAATCTATGATTTTTTTCATACATGTTTAGACATCTAATGTTAAATATTTTTTATCTATATTATAATTTACAATATACCTTTTTCTAAATAAATTCTTTTGATTTTTTTTTTGCAATATTTATCTTTGTAAATATTTGAGTCAAACATTGAATTTTGAAATATAAAAGTAAAATGCAATCTTTAAAGTACGAATGGAGTATATAGGGGTGTGAAACGATTCGAGCCGAGCCGAGCTCTGCTCGAGCTCAAGCTTTAATGAACCCAACGAGCCGAGCCTCGAGCTCAAGCTCGAGCTGGTTTTGAGGCTTGAATAATAAACGAGCCGAGCTCGAGCTCGAAACGTTCGGCTCGTAAGGGTTCGCGAGCCTTAACGAGTTCATCTAAAATTACGATACTACCCTTCACGAACCATCGAGCCGAGCTCAAGCTCGTTTACTCAGTGTTGGGGCCAAATCGAGCCTAACCGAGCTTGCGAGCCTAACGAGCTCGAGCTTCACGAACCATCTAGCCGAGCTAGAGCCTGTCTCGAGCCGAGCTCGAGCTTGAATTATCGGGCTCGATCAAGTTCGAGCCGAGCCCGAATTTCACGAGCCCGAGCTCGAACCTGCTAGGCTCGGGCTCGGCTCGGCTCGAACTCACCTCTAGGAGTATATAACAAACCTACACTAGCAAAATTCTAGGGGCTATTCAAAAAGATCATACTTATTAGTTTTTAACTTTATTTTTTGGACGGCAACTGAAGATTTAAAATTAGAAGAGTAGGAGAAGAGTACAGAAGGCGGCAGCAGCTAATGTTCAACGAGATGAAAAAGCACAAAAGGGCTGCTGCTGACTAGAAAACATAGAGAAGAACAAAAACAATACACTCCTACAGCAGTGACCAAATCGGCCTAAAACCAGCCAGGCGATGAACGAAGGCACAACAACCTAATATTGAGAAGTTTATAAATTATCCAACTCCATCGTAGCTAGTTGTTTATCATAAATCTAACATATCCCTCTAAAAAGTTCCATTTTTCATATCAGAAAGATTGGTGAACCCAACTTTAAGATAACCTTATAAGGCGTGATAAATTAATTTGGTGATTAGTAGTACAATATTTTCTTATATAAGAAAATATTATGATTAATTTGGTACAACCTAAAATAATTTAATTAAAGCTACAATTTTCATGGGTTGGATGGACTATTAAACAAGTCTCAGGTTACCAAATTTTCAAATGTGATGACTGATACAGTATATACAATGGTTCGCGTTAAAATACGCACAACGCATGCGTGCGCATAAGCAACTCACTTATTTACAAATTTGTCATTCACTAAATTTGATCGGCATAATAGTCGAGTTAGATCAGCATGATTAATCGATCAACAACGTTTTCTCGTGTTAACAACATCGACTGATCAACATGACAAAACTATAGATCAACATGACAAGTCTACTGATGAACATGCTAAAATGAAAGATCAACATGACAATAACAAAGATAAACATGGTAAAAAGAAAGATTAACATGACATAAAAGATAGATCAACATGGTAAGAAGAGAGATCAACATGTTAAGAAAAAAGATCAGCATGATAGTAAAAGAGATCAACATGCTATAAAAGGATGATCAACATGGTAAGTAGAGAGATCAACATGCTATAAAAGGATGATCAACATGGTAAGTAGAGAGATCAACATGCTAAAAAGAAAGATCAACATATAACAAGAGGAGGGATCAACATGCTAAAAAGAAAGATCAACTCGACAAAGAA
The DNA here is from genome assembly GCA_024586325.1 of Stellera chamaejasme. Lineage (NCBI taxonomy): Eukaryota > Viridiplantae > Streptophyta > Magnoliopsida > Malvales > Thymelaeaceae > Stellera > Stellera chamaejasme. The sequence continues at coordinate 9,815,026 of CM044984.1, read as the reverse complement.
AATATATTAACATGGTAATAAGAGAGATCAACATGTTAAACAAAAAGATCAACGTGACAATGAGAGAGATCAACATGCTCTATAAAAAGAATGATCAGCGTGATAAAAACAGAGATAAACATTTTAAAAAGAATCATCAACATGGCAAAGAACAGATATCAACATTGGACATAAGCATATCGACATTGGACAGAAGCTGATCAACATAAGAATACTACCGATAAACATTGGGAATGTGCAGGTCTACATGACTAAACTAGTGATCAACGTGACTACCTACTCCGATCATCATCATTTTTCCAAATTTCTTAAGTCATAAATTTTTTCAATTTTTCATCATTTGCAAGTTAGGTGGTTTTGGAGTTTCATCACGGTCAAATTTTGATGGTGGTTCTGTTACTGAGTTATGCTTGTTTGGTTAGTGGAAGCGTATCTAAAATCACGTTTGAATACCCAAAACGTCGGAAGTGACGAAAACGTCGTGCATTTGATGAAATGCTTCGTCGGAATACGCGAAACATCGTCGAAAGCGACAAAATCATCATCGGAGGCGACAAAATCGTTGTCGGAGATGACGAACGCTTCATCGGAAGCATCGTCGGAAGTCGGAATGAGGATTACTTACTAAAACAAATTAGGCTACATCTATGGAATTAAAATGAAGAAATCAACCTCGCTTTTTTGAGAACTAGCGTCGCCGCCACCATAGTGCTTTGGTTCCTCTGCCACCGATTTGTCGTGTTGGCTCTCCGATTGCTCACACCACCCTCGTTGTGATGAGTTGCATCAGTTTTAATCGTCGGAAGTCAGAATGAGGATTACTTACTAAAACAAATTAGGCTACATCTATGGAATTAAAATGAAGAAATCAACCTCGCTTTTTTGAGAACTAGCGCCACCGCCCTCAAGTGAGTCCTCCATGCTTTTGCCTCCTCTCCGGTCTCCCTCCTCGAAATCAGAAAGGATGTGCCGGAGATGGACAAGGTTCACCGCCACATCGGCTTCACCTCTTGCTTTGATGTCCCATGTGTTGGCCGTAAGCGAGGACTCGCTCTCCTCTTGCACAATGGTTGGAAAGTGACAATTCTCTCCTCTCGGAAAGTGACAATTTTTAACCTGAACTAGACCCTGCTACGTCAGATGTTGTGGTAGATATGGTGGATCATAGTCTGGTGGGGCTAGGGAAATTTCAGTCCAACTCGGAGCCATGATCTGGGTACAGTGGTATATGGTAGTGAGGACCGCCTGGCTTGCACCGTTTTCTGTCTCCTGGTCTTCATGTGTGGTTTTTGCTATGATCATATTAGATTTTTCTTCTCTTGTTGTTTACTTGGTTTGTTGGCTGCTAGTTGTGGTGTGTGTTTGATACATGTGGTATGGACACTTCGAAAGCACTTGCATGGTGAGGGGGTATCTTGCTCCATGAAAACAGATGTTGTTGTACGACAATCTCATGCTTCTTTTTGTGCACTTTAGGTCCCAGTCTGGATGATTTCGAAGCTTGTTCATGCTATCAAGGTCAATGCCTACTATGACTTCAACTTATTTTTACCTCTTGTTTTTCTAGCACTCGGCTTTTTGCTTTCGTCAAGTTTTGTGCTGCTTTTACTTATACTCTTTTCTGCCGAGGTGTGGCTTTTATTTCTATAGGATGTTTCTTGGTGGAGATCCACTTTCCTCATCTGCTACTTTATTTTTCTTTTTTGATGATTAATCGTATTGGCTCTTTTGATGTGATCATGGGATCCACAAGCGACAACAAAGTCTTAAGTTCGAAGAGGAAGGTGAATGAAGCTTGGAGCACCCCTTTGGCGAGGAGGTTCAGAAGCCCGGGCAGCCTAATCCACGATTTAGGCGGTCACCTAACTAGGAGAAGCCAAAGCCTCCATGCGAGAGCTTCATGCGAAGCCTCTAGGTGAAGGCAAGGTTTCCCTCATACGGAGTCTCCACACGAAGCCTCCAGGCAATGGCGAAGTCCTCAGGCGAAGCCGCTCCTGCGAAGCCTCCAGGAGAAAGCCTCACTCAAAAGCCCCTAGCATGAAGTCTTCAAAGCGAAGGCAAGCCCCAAGGCGAAACCACCTATGCCCAACAATCCGGCCAACCATTCCAAGTCAATCCGGAACACTCCCTCCTTTAATGAAGATACTTGAGAGTACAAATATTTACTTTATGTAAGGATACCTTTTTAGGTTAGCTTTTACCTTTTACCTTTTTAGGATGACATGCATGCAAAAGCACTTTATGCTTTGGCATGCATGCGCATATGCAAGAGCCTTTTCACTTCTTCCTCCTATAAAAGTGACAACAGGCTCCTAGAAAATGTAGAACATATGTAAAACGCTTGAGAGGTTTATTTCCTCAAGCTTTGGTTCTCACCCATTGCTACCTTCCGCCATCCACCTTGGTGTTTATCATCGAGTTTAATATCTAGTATTGTTTAATCTCGTAGTTAAGAGGTGCTAGATCTTCCATCGTCATTATCTCAAATATTGCCCAACCTCGTAGTTGAGAGGTGTTTTAGGCCGAATTTATCATTCCCTGTTCTTGCGACTCCTTCAGGCTAGATCCGGCGTTTCCTGTGATCTCGCGGGATCGCGTCGAGCGTCCCCATGATCGCATCATATTTCCCGTTCAAAAACAAATTAGGCTACATCTACAATGACCATTATTCCAGTATAATTATTACATAATAATTTGGAGCATTTTTATGGGCGTTAAAACGATGTTGTTTTCCCATTGGATGGGGCAAAATATTCCTAGTAAAATTTAAGATAAATATGAATGTAAAAGTTAACATATATATGTTTTTATTGATGGAGGGATTGTATATTTTTTTTGAATTGTTTTTATGAATATATTCAAGTAATAATTTGAATCAAACATCACATCGAAAAAACACATTATTCTTTCAAGGACATGAGTATTTCTACTCTGTAAATCGAGTTACTTAAATTAAACTATTTCATAAATCATTTCCGCCACCTTAGATTAAATTTTCTGGCTTCGCCACCGAGCATTTAACTTAGCACATGTATTGAAGACTTAAGAATAATGAAGTAAAACTATCATATAAGATAAAAGTAACTTTTTGAGTGAAAAGAGAAGGTAATTAGGTTAAATTGTGTTAAAATGTTTTCTTTAAAGGAAATGATTACATATTTCTTAGACAACTCAAAGAGAAATACAATTGAATTTTTTTTAAACAAAAAGATTATATAATTATTCAGCATATATATGCATGATTTTTTCTATAACTAAACTCACGACTTTCAACAAAAAAAAGAACTATTTCATTAAATGACTTTTGAAATATTTTCTTCAAGAAAATTAATTTTGTAATATATATATATATATATCTTTCCATCAAATTAAGAACAAAAAAACTCATTTTAATTGGTTCGGCCCATTTTTTATTTTCTTTTGAATTTTTCAGTCTTGAAAATAACAAGTTAATTGTAAACAAATTTATTGTGGGGGCGTAAAGTATTTTTCATCATTATTGCGTCATTACCCACCATGGTAATGGACTAATGAATTAAAAAAATCTTGTGTGTAATTATACGAAGACATTATTGTCGCACGAATGACCATAACATAAGTAATCATGAGACTTGGTTTTTGAGTTTTTAAAGTGGGCCTCCACCATTTAGGGACAGCTCATATAATATGACCAAGCTGTAGCCCACCAATTAACCCCTTTTTTTTTGTTGGACAAGTTCAAAAACAAAACCTGCACCTCTGGTCAAAACAGTACTCAACAGCCATTCGATCAGAAGACCGTATGGAGGTGGATTTGCACACATGTTTGTCATCTAGCTGGATAGATACAATTTTCACCGCATGAAGTATTTGAAAAATAATTAGTAAATATCTGGTTAATTGAATTTGAGTTTCTAAATTATTTTATAGCTGTGTCATTTGGGCTACTAGATGAAAATACTATATCATTTATGTGATGATTATGAGGTTTCAAACTTAAAAAATATTCAATCCGTAATACGCCGAAAATGATTCTGATTCACTAGTGAATTAGATTTCTAATTCCCCTTGTATAAGGTTTAAGGCACCCATGAAAATGGTAAGAATTTGTGGTGAATTTAGCATTTATTCTTCCCTGTAAATCTGTGTCGTCGGCTAGTTGAAGAGGAGGAGCATGAGGGATGCGAGATGACCGATTGTTGAAGAGGAAATAAATGGCGAGGGTGAGAAGAGGGGAAATTCATACCTCCTATCACCTCAGGTCCTAATTATAGGATGTAAATTATCCACTAGCTAAATCACTTTAAAAGTTCCAAGTTTGAAATCCCCTATTAACTGTTTGACTACAAATTTCACCGAATTATCTTCTTCTCTTAGGCGCCGTGGATAGGTTAAAAATAAATTTTGAGAAATTTGAAAATGTGTATTTTATATAATGGATGAAATGTATTTGAATAGAAAAATTTGAAAAAAATATAATTTAATGAAGAATTGATAGATTTAAGGTTATTTTATATTTTGGGATTTAAAAATATCAAAAACAAAAGTTGAGAAAATGTTGTCCCGACCACTCACTACCTTACTTTAAAAGAAAAAGGAGTTGTATTTTGTTATGGAAATTAATTTTTGTTTCACTTCCCCCAGTAAAACTGATAGCAAAACCGATATGTGTCATTTTCAGATTGTCGCAGTAAAGTAAAGTTGATAGGTTTCCTAAAAATCAATCACATCAATTTTATATTATTACCTTTAAATTCTTTTCTCACTAAAAACTATTTTTATCTTGTGACTACTTCACCTTATTAATTACCTTCTACTTCACCTTATACTATAAAATTTTCAATTTATTTGGAGATATTCTAAAATTTTGCATCATAAATGTACATATCTAGAGCATCAAAATGAAGAAAAATAATTTGCATAAATAGAACAATAATATAATATTATAAATCATCTATTATTGTTGTATGAAATGGGTTTTCACACATAATATAAAAGAAATTTAAAGGAAAATTGAGATGAAGTAAGCAATTTTAGATAATTTATTTGTAAATAGACATATGCGGATCGGTTCGGGTATCAGCGGGTTTCTAAAATTAGAACCCGCGGGTTATCGGTTTCTTCGGTCTCGGTTTTCACTACTAGAAAATGTGGTAAAACCAACGGGCTAAACCAACGGGCAATTTAGCCCGTTGGTTTAAACCAAGGGTCGACACGTTGGTATTCTCACCGGTAAGAACTAAACCATCTCCGGTAGGACTTACCAACGAGCGAACCCTTGGTTCTACCGGAATACTAATCATACCAACGAGCAACACGTTGGTACTATGAAAGCCCATTATATGTTACCAGACAATCTTAGCCGTACCAACAGGCAGACCCATTGGTATTGTTGTACTATCCTAGTTTCATAATTAATCCATTTTATTCATTTCCAATATAAAATTGAACAAATTTTAATGTGGTTATAATTTTAGTGAAAATATAAATTTTATCATACAATAATTACAATTAATAACATAAAAATGAAAATAAATAAAAGTTAAAATAGAATAAGCGTAACTAATATTGAGATTCAAATTTTGACATTCATGAATTGTTCCAATTTTTATATCAAAATTTGTTGGGTAAGAAAAAATTATTCAACATCATCTATGGATCATATTAAACAAAACAATTCAAAAAAAGATTATGGAATTTTAATGTATGGTGAGTTTTAGTAAAAATAAATAAATTCTATAACAAATTAGTTACAGTAATTAGGAAAATTTATTTTATAAGGAAACATTTATAATATAGTTGAGGAGTTTCTTGAGATTAATTATATGTTTCAAATTATCTTTCAAATTTGGTGGGAGAATTTTTTTAAAAAATCATCAGTTCAAGTAGTAAGCTTGAATTGGGCGCATTATTCCAACGTGTTAATCGTTGGAACTACAAAATTTCGACGAGTTGTCCGTTGGAAAATCAAAAATTTGTGCAATTTGACTTAGAATTGGATGGTTAATGATGAAAGCATGTATTATAAAAATAGACACTAATTAAATGCATGTTTTCGAGCATTAATTTTTTTTAACATGAAAATTATGAAATTTTAATGTATGGTGAGTTTTAGTAAAAATAAATAAATTATATAACAAATTAGTTACAGTAATTAGGAAAATTTATTTTATAAGGAAACATTTATAATATAGTTGAGGAGTTTCTTGAGATTAATTATATGTTTCAAATTATCTTTCAAATTTGGTGGGAGAATTTTTTTAAAAAAATCATCAGTTCAAGCTAGTAGCCAGTTGGGCGCATTATTCCAACGTGTTAACCGTTGGAACTACAAAATTTCTGACGAGTTGTCCGTTGGAAAATCAAAAAATTTGTGCAATTTGACTTAGAATTTGATGGTTAATGATGAAAGCATGTATTATAAAAATAGACACTAATTAAATGCATGTTTTCGAGCATTAATTTTTTTTAACATGAAAATTATGAAATTTTAATGTATGGTGAGTTTTAGTAAAAATAAATAAATTATATAACAAATTAGTTACAGTAATTAGGAAATTTATTATATAAGGAAACATTTATAATATAGTTGAGGAGTTTCTTGAGATTAATTATATGTTTCAAATTATCTTTCAAATTTCGTGGGAGAATTTTTTTAAAAAAAATCTGTCCAGATTTAATCGGTAAGCCGCTTAGAATCGCATTATTCCAACGTGTTAACCGTTGGAACTACAAAATTTCCAACGAGTTGTCCGTTGGAAAATCAAAAATTTTGTGCAATTTGACTTAGAATTTGATGGTTAATGATGAAAGCATGTATTATAAAAATAGACACTAATTAAATGCATGTTTTCGAGCATTAATTTTTTTTAACATGAAAATTATGAAATTTTAATGTATGGTGAGTTTTAGTAAAAATAAATAAATTATATAACAAATTAGTTACAGTAATTAGGAAAATTTATTTTATAAGGAAACATTTATAATATAGTTGAGGAGTTTCTTGAGATTAATTATATGTTTCAAATTATCTTTCAAATTTGGTGGGAGAATTTTTTTAAAAAATCTGTCCGATTCAGCCTAATAAGCCATTGAATCGCATTATTCCAACGTGTTAACCGTTGGAACTACAAAATTTCCAACGAGTTGTCCGTTGGAAAATCAAAAATTTTGTGCAATTTGACTTAGAATTGGATGGTTAATGATGAAAGCATGTATTATAAAAATAGACACTAATTAAATGCATGTTTTCGAGCATTAATTTTTTTTAACATGAAATTTATGAAATTTTAATGTATGGTGAGTTTTAGTAAAAATAAATAAATTATATAACAAATTAGTTACAGTAATTAGGAAAATTTATTTTATAAGGAAACATTTATAATATAGTTGAAGAATTTCTTGAGATTAATTATATGTTTCAAATTTGGTGGGAGAATTTTTTAAAAAAATCTGTCCAGTTCCAACTTGTAAACCAGTTGGAACTGGCATTATTCCAACGTGTTAACCGTTGGAACTACAAAATTTCCAACGAGTTGTCCGTTGGAAAATCAAAAATTTTGTGCAATTTGACTTAGAATTGGATGGTTAATGATGAAAGCATGTATTATAAAAATAGACACTAATTAAATGCATGTTTTCGAGCATTAATTTTTTTTAACATGAAAATTATGAAATTTTAATGTATGGTGAGTTTTAGTAAAAATAAATAAATTATATAACAAATTAGTTACAGTAATTAGGAAAATTTATTTTATAAGGAAACATTTATAATATAGTTGAGGAGTTTCATGAGATTAATTATATGTTTCAAATTATCTTTCAAATTTGGTGGGAGAATTTTTTTAAGAAAATCATCGATTCAAGCCTAATCGTAAGCCAGTTGAATCGCATTATTCCAACGTGTTAACCGTTGGAACTACAAATTTTCCAACGAGTTGTCCGTTGGAAAATCAAAATTTTTGTGCAATTTGACTTAGAATTTGATGGTTAATGATGAAAGCATGTATTATAAAAATATACACTAATTAAATGCATGTTTTGGAGCATTAATTTTTTTAACATGAAAATTATGAAATTTTAATGTATGGTGAGTTTTAGTACAAATAAATAAATTCTATAACAAATTAGTTAAAGTAATTAGCAAAATTTATTTTATAAGGAAACATTTATAATATAGTTGAGGAGTTTCTTGAGATTAATTATATGTTTCAAATTATCTTTCAAACCTATATTTACCAACGTGTTGATCGTTGGAAAATCGAAATTTGAGTGCAATTTATCTTAGAATTGGAAAGTTAATAATGAAAACAATTATTCTGAAAAAAACACTAATTACATGCATGTTTTGAAACATTATTCTTTTAGAACATGAAAATTATAAAAATTTAATGTGGGGTGAGTTAATGATGAAAATTATAAAAGAAAGATTTTGTAGGCATAGTAATTAGAAAAATATATTTTAGAAGCAAACAATTATAATAATTTAGGAGTTTAAAGTGTGATTAAGAGAGAATGATTAGAATAAAAAATTAGCAATTGAAAAGAATGATATATTCATCTTACCAAATGTGGTTTTTAATGTAAGTAAGTGAAATTAATTAATTATAATATAGAATTATAATTTTATCTTGGCAATTAATTATAATACAAAATGAAGAATGTACAAGTACAGTACAAATGAATTGATTCTTCCTAGTGCATCAGTGATGGGCCTAGTGGTCTGGTGGCACGAGTGTTGTTATCCCTCTCCAAGGCCCGAGTTCGAATCACGGAGGAGGAAAAATTTCCAAACGCATTACAAATACATTCTCTCCTCCTTGTACATCAGCAATAGGCCTAGCGGTCTGGTGGCACGAGTGCCTACTCCAAGACAAGGGTTCGAATCTTGCTTGAGGTATGTTTTTTTTGAAATTAATCTTCATTTTCAACGTGTTGGCAATACCAACTGGCCGATCAGTTGGTAACGTTACCAACGTGTAAACTAGTTGGTACCAGTTCCAACTAGCTGACCAGTTGGTAATATTTCCAACGGGTTAACCAGTTGGAAGATATACCAACTAGCACAAAGATTGCTAACAACACCAACGTGTAGACCAGGTTGGTAGTAGTATCAACGTGTAGACGATTGCTAACAACACCAACGTGTAGACGATTGCTTACACGTTGGTTCCACTACGTACTTGGAGGCAATGCGTACGCAGGGTAACGCCTGGGCGTTATTATGGGGCCAAAGCGCGGTGGCGCCCGGGCGTTACTCGGGCGCTACCGTCGAGGCGTGTCGAGCTAGTAGCGCCAAATAACGCCCTTGGGCATTCTTGTGGGGCCGAAAGTATTGGTAGCGCCAGGCATTACTCGGGCGCTCTGGTCGAACTTGTCGAGAGAGTAGCGCCTAATGCCATTATGCGTTACGCGTTCGTCCTATTTCAAAATATTAAAATAAATTTCAGAATACTAAAATATTTTTTCAAATATTTAAAAATTTCGATAATTTACAAATATTAACAAATTAAGATAATTTACAAATATTAAAAAAAATGATATTACAAAATATTAACAAATTAATTACAATATTAACAAAAATAAATATTAACTGAATAAATTAATTAGGTGCACATAAAATTAATGATCATTTTTTTGATTAAGTATGTTCATATTTCTTTTAGAAATTCCCATTAAAAGTAATAATCATTTTTTTGATTAAGTATGTACATGTTTTCTTTTTCGGATTTGATAGAAAAATTCATTAGTTTCTAACAATGGAAAGATAAAGAAAATATAATTTTAAATAAAACTTAGTCTCATTATTATTTCTTGGTTTATCTAAAATAATGATAATAATAATAATATAGAATCCCATTATAGTAATAAAAATAATTTAGAACAATCCATAATGACTATGACATCTTTTATAAGTACAATACTTGGGAATCATGCAATATAGACAATTGGTGCGGTGGGAGATACTTGTTGCCCATTTTCTCACCCCAGAGTGAGGTTCGAACCACACGGATGTGGGATGTGGAGGAAATTGCGCATAATGGAATTTGGGATAATGTAACGCCTGGTAGGGGTGTGGCGCTACCAGCTGTCGAGCTTTGTCGGGCTCGGTAGCGCCACAGTAACGCATTTTGCTGTAGTAACGCGTCGAATGGTAGCGCCACAGTAACGCCCTTTGGCGTTACCATTCGTAACGCCTTGGTAACGAAAGTGGCATTACCACCCTTCGCAAATACGTAGTGTTCCTCAACTCCGGTCACCGGATTTTGACACCAACGAGTATGCCAGTTGGTATAGAAAATTTTTCAACGAGTTGGCCAGTTGGTAAAAATTATTCCAACGAAGCAAATACCAACGTATCGTTTCCAACGAATACACCAGTTGGTTTTGGCATTTTCCAACGTGTTGGCCTGTTGGTACTGACAGTTGGTTTTGTACATATCTAGAGCATCAAAATGAAGAAAAATAATTTGCATAAATAGAACAATAATATAATATTGTAAATCATCTATTATTGTTGTATGAAATGGGTTTTCACACATAATATAAAAGAAATTTAAAGGAAAATTGAGATGAAGTAAGCAATTTTAGATAATTTATTTGTAAATAGACATATGCGGATCGGTTCGGGTATCCGCGGGTTTCTAAAATTAGAACCCGCGGGTTATCGGTTTCTTCGGTCTCGGTTTTGCAGTTTTTTGAACACCCCTACTCAACAATATTTTTACAGTCAAACTTAATAATTTTGCTAAGATAGAAGAAACATGATATTTAAAAATACATTTCTAGAAATAGCTGTATAGATTTCTAGAAACATTTCCTTTTCAAATATTTCTTTGGTAAATGTTGGTTTGACTGTACTTTACAATGCAGTCGTGCTTTACATTGTGACTGTACTAGAAATAATATGTACTGTTTATCAGTGGTACAAAACAGAGAGGAGGTCGTTATATTTCATCATTAAAATCATGGGATAACGATAACCTGCATTTTGACTGAAAAATCAAACTGGTGAGGACAATGGTGTAAAAGTATTGAAATAATGAACTAGCCATGAACGTTTATTAATTATTACTGTAATTCATTTCAGTTCTAAAATACTTTTTCAAGTAACTGTTTGCGTTTTGAATTGATAGCTTTTTTATCATTTAGCTGTTAGTTGTTTGATTCCGACCATTAAAAAATTATACAAAACACTACAGCTAATTAAAACACTTATTTCCCAAACGGGCTCAATCAATAATGCACATGTCGAAAGTTTGATGATTTATTTAGAAAACGTAACATTTTAGTCCTATAACTTTTTATTTTAACGATGTAATCCTAATTCACTTCACAGTGAAGTAGTGGGTTTGTACTTTGTAGGATTGTTTAAGTTCTAGGAGTAATACTTCTGATTTATTGATTAAGTTTAGTGAACTAGACCTAGGTTAGTTTAGTTGGAAAGAAATCAACCTTTGTTTGTTTGAAATTCTTTTTGTCATGTTCAATGCAATGATATGAAATCCATCCCAGATCGGCTCGATCATTTGTACTGTATATGAAGGAACTTACCTCTTTAATTATCCAAATAATTTTAGAAATTTTATTATTATTATTATTATTATTATTATTATTATTATTATTATTATTAGAAAAGCTTCTCTATTTCAACCCAACTCATTTTTCAACTCTAATTAGTTTTCTCTTTAGATTCTGATGTTTTGTCATCATTCATTGATTCGTTCTTTTCAATCATTTTTGCTTCTTCTTTTCACCATTTGGGTTGAAAAAGTCACCGCAACAACTTGTCTCCTTGCTTGAAAGTGAGAAGGCATTCAACTTACGCTTCCAATAATTTTTTTGAAAGGTGAATGAAATCATTCACGAGAAAGAAGAAAGGGTAAAGGAAAAGTCAATTAAGGGATCAAACTCTGTACAACTAATAGAGACGGTTCTAATCAGAAATGAGCATAATCAGATCTACCTTTCCTACAATTTAAGGTTTGCTTTCTAACAATTTAAAGTTATATGGAAACTTGAAACTAAGTTAAGTTTAGTAAAATAAGTGTGAAGAAAATATAGCAGGCTTGCATCTCTGAAAAAATATGAATGAAATATAGCAAGATCGACTCTATTCCTGGGAAGAATACATTCTTCATAGTGATGCTTTGCTATAAGCAGGTATCCGTGCGTAGCGTTTCTCTCATAATACTCGACCACCGACCTCCTCCACAAAAAAAGCTGCAAAAAGCAAGCTACATAAGACTTGGTCCCTACATAAATACCTGGAAGAATATATATAACCATATAAATAGCTTCCGAGCAAGCTATTAAACACTCATACCAAAGAGAGTAACCAAAGTCAATTGGAGAACATGTGGGAGAGGAAGACTTCAAACCCCCTCCACCCGAAAAAATACCGCTCATTACTCCAGGCAGGGCGGGCTACTAGTGCCCATCTCTGCCACAACAATTTCCTGAACCTCTGCATCATCATCATCATCACCACATGAGTCCGTTTTTGCTCTCTTCCTACCTGAAGAATGAATTTCATTAGTATATCCTCGTGGCCTACCACGACCTCTCTTAGCTCTCCCACCCCTTTTCCTAGCAGCAGAGGGAAGAGCTACCACTTGACCACTGGCCACATTGAAAATTGTTGACACCCAATTTTGTCCGGAGATTTTGAAAGTATGTTTTGAGAGGACTTAAGTGGCTAATTGAAAAGAAATGGCACATTAGTTATGAAATTGGTAAACTCGGGGTTAAATTGGATAATTCGAGAAAGGTCATGCACTAGCTTAGTAATTCTCCCATAAACTTGTTCTGTGCAGAGCCGATCGTGGAGGACGAAAGCTTCACCGGGAACAATTGCGGACTTGCTGATCCACGCCTTGCCCACGATCAAAGCGGTTTACATCATCATGGAGAAAAATGGAGTAGTCAATTTTTCGTCTGTATAAGAAGGAATCAGGGGCAGAAAGGATCAAGGGCAGCAACAGAGCAAGAAAAATCAGAAAAGAAAGAAACTCAAGAAAATTTCGAGCCGGAAGAAAGCAACAAATTCGCATCTCCGGAGGTGTTCCCGCTGCCGCCGGTCACTTCTGGTCCTTCTCGTATCACCCGTTGTCTGTCTCATCACCGCTAGCTTCTCCAGTCAGAATCCGGCAAGGCGCCGTGTCTTCAGATCTGATCAGTCGCTGTTGGAGGTCTTGCCATCCCGCTCGCACTCCCAGTTTCCGGCTACTCGGCCGACGTTTCACATCGGAAACCATCATCTAGCTCTTGCGGCCCAAAGATCGTTGCTCAAGCTTTGCTCCTTGCGAATTGGCATCAGAAGTCACAGAAAGTCCGTCAAGTCGTAAATTGCAGATTGAGAAAGAAGCTATATTGTTTTGTTTTGGTAAAATTACGATTGGTCATTCCTTGTTTCTATCGTTTTTTATTTAAGCCATTATTATTTAGTATGTGTCAAATAGAGCACTTTTGTCAAGTACCTAAATGCTTGGGGAATGGGGACTAGGGGTGTAAACGAGCCGAGCCGAGCGCAAGCCTAGCAGGTTCGAGCTCGAGCTCGTGAAATTCGGGCTCGGCTCGAGTTCGAACGAGCCCGAAAATTCAAGCTCGAGCTCGGCTCGAGACAGACTCGAGCTCGGCTCGAAGGCTCGTGAAGCTCGATTCGAATCGGCCCCAAACGAGCTCGCGAGCTCGTTAGGCTCGATAAGACACGATAAGGGCTCGATAAGGCTCGACAAGGGCTCGATAAGGCTCGATAAGGGCTCGATAAGGCTTGATAAGGCTCGATATATAAACAGGGGTATATATGTAATTTCATACCAGGCTCGATAAGGCTCGTCGAGCCTATCGAGCCGAACCATTCATGTTCGAGCTCGGCTCGTTAATTATACGAGCCAAAGAATCGGCTCGAGCTCGAGCTCGAGGCTCGTGAAGCTCGGCTCGTTTGGGCTCGTCAGAGCTCGAGCTCGAGCCGAGCTCGGCTCGGCCCGATTCGTTCAACACCCCTAATGGGGACATGTCCAAGTTGCATGTTTTTACACTTATGCCTTTTCATCAGTATATGTGAAGCTTTGGTGGTTCATGGGTGTTTGTTTTAACACAAAATATATGTGTTCATATTTCCTTTTCTCTCATTTCCTCTCTCTCTCTCATTTTGTTGATACGTACATGTCACGACCACCCCGCCTGGTTGCGGAGGCGGAGCCAGCCGCGACGTTCGAAAGCGGAAGCTGCGGCGGAAAGCGCGGAATCGGTACTACCGAAACCCGCTGCGTGCAGTGGTCCCATGACCCGACCCGCAATAACAGAATGGTCGTACGACGACCTGCAACCTACAGAACACATATATGGCAAGTATACAAAACAACTTAATAATCAAACATGCAGTTCATGGTATACCATTCATTACTCATGATAACCAGATCACCGAAACCATCTCATGCATATAACCAATATAAGCAAGTCGGGGCTCCGCCCTCGACTCAGAAGACAGATACAGAACCATCACATATCCCAAAATGTATGTCATATACAATATCATGACCCAAAACACATGCATGCAACTACACCTACAGAGCCGCCAAACAGAACCCTAGAATACCTAGGTGCGGAATCAGGAAAACCCCTCGCCCAGAAGATTCCCGCACAAGGTACTGCTGCTGCTAAAACTCAACCAAAAGAGAGAGAAAAGAGTTAGTTAACTGTAAATCCATCAGAACTGAAATCAGATACACCAACCAGAAACCTCTACCGGGACTACCCCTTAACCCAAACAGAACAGAGTAGAACGGAAGTTCCACAAGGGAATCAAATACACGAAAACCAAAACAACCAAAAGCACCGCGGATCCCTAGTCCGCAGCTACTTGTCGTAGACTGAAAGGTGGTAAACAATAAGGGGTGAGTCCTCGGGAGGACCCAGTAAGGGCTGAGGTAAGATACAGTTTGTACAAGTGCTGCTGAACCGAACCTGCAAAACAGAACAAAGACAAGCACAAATATATACATGTATATGAATGTATGCAGAGTCAGAGGTGAGCCGGAACCCATCACATGCGGTCCAACCGCTGACCACGACTGACCCTCTCTAAGAGGTCGAATATTCGTAATGAAGCACTGCAGTGCGGGGTCATGATCCCCAAACTGTCGTAGGGTCACGAATATATCGGCACCCCAGGTGCGGATATACGTAATGTCGGCACCCTCAGTGCGGACACGTAAATGTCGGCACTCCCGGTGCGGATACGCAGAACAGAACCAAGGAGCACCCGTGGCCTCTAAGACCATCCGGGTCTCGTCACAGAACAGAACATATCAGAAGAATATATCAAAAACGTATAAGTATAAATATCGACGCCAGCGCGGATATGCGAAACGAGAATATAAACCCGTGGCCTCCAAGACCATCCGGCCTTGAAACAGAACAAACGTGCATCTTACCATATGACGGCTCTCAGGGTCACCGAACCACCGCCCTCACCCAGAACCCGCCTCAACTAAACCCGATATACATGCAAATACTCCCAGAATGCATAACGAGAGAAGTTGAAGCCTTACCTCGAAAAACTGCTCCGCAGCACAAATCCCGCACAACTCCACCAACGCAGAAACACACCGAACAACCACAAACCAGTCAGAACTCACCAAAACAGACCCCCAGAAACCAAACCTGCACAATCCCGCACTTTCCCGCAAAAATCCACAGAAAGCTCGGTTTCACGAACCGAGCTAGAACATTGTTACTTATACATCCATAATCACAACCAAACCTTTAAATCATACCTTCTTCCCAAACCGTTCACACAAGTCCGAATCGAAATTCTCGTTCAGCTGTCCCGGTACAAATTTCGGCAGAGTTTCAGCTGCGTTTCCGACTATCCCCTGTTCACAAATGATCCATGAATCTGAATATACGTTCAGAATTCACAGAATCAACCAATATCATTGGCGCCAAAACCGAGGCTCGGGCCGAAAAACACGGCTTTCACACCGAGCCTTTTCTGACAAAACCAATTACACCATCAGAATCAGAACTTCCCTCTGATCACAAATATATCCTTACCTTTTGCTGAAAGCAAAGTTGATTTTTCGTACCAAATCTTTGAACGGATTTTTGGAACACTTCCGACGCGTTTCTGCTCACGCTCCTGTTACCAAACATACACAAGAAAGCGCCGGGAACGTTTAGAAACCAAAAAATCAACCATAGGAGAATTTCCATAAATGTGGAGCAATTTTCAGAAGCTCACGGTTTCTAACCGGAGTCACAATCACAAAAACCGATTTATAAGGAGTTAATTATTTCTCCTAAGGATCGATTTAACCAACTGACCTTCAAGATTTTGATGAGAAATTGAGAGATCCCAAATTGCTCATAAGCTTCGGCCATGGACGTTCAGAGAAGAAGATGAAGGTTTGGCTTCTGATACTTTTCTTTCTAATACTAATACTATACTATATATATACATATATATAATATAATATTACTAATAATATAACATTATTACTACATTCACACACCTCACGTTTCTTCTTTCATTTCACCGCCTCTTCAGCCGCTTTCTCTTTTTCTCTTTTCCAAAAAGTGGCTGATTTGTGGCCAATTACAACTTGGCCCCCAAACTTTCCAAATATTGCAATTTAGCCCAACCTGAAAATTGCAACTTTCAAACAGTAACTCCGAACGGAACGAAATCTGGGACACATTCTCGGGACCTCATATCACACACAAATCATGTTTCCAAAGTCCATTTTCAAATCCAGAGTGTCCTACCGTGTCCGCTGAACCCGAGCAAAACCCGACGTGCACGCGTGTTAACCCAAATCCAAATCCCGCCATGTCAAAATACCCCAAATATTACCATAAAATCCGTATCAAAATATAGCATACCTTACACCAGAGCCGTCGGAAAATTTCCATCCCGAGTCCCGGGATTCCCGTCCCGAGCCCCGGGAGTCGCCCGGGACCGAACGTCCCGCCCCAAATAATATACTCCGTAAAAAGATTCGGGACGTTCCCACGATTCCAAATATTCAAACGGTTTCCCAATCCGAGGTCCCGGGAGCGCTACCGAGCCCGCTGTACGTCCCGAGACAACCCCCCGGCCCCGAAAAATATTTTCGGCGAAAACGTCCGGGGGACCCACACGACCTCCAAACCCGAAGGATTTCCAAAAATAATGCTCAGATAAGTCCCGGGAGCTGTCTGACCGCCCAAAACCGTGACCCGCAGGCCAAAACCGGAGCCCCGGGTCACCCGGGTAACAACCCGCTCGGGGTGACCGTAACAGTACATGCATTTATTCTTTCTTTTTTCTTTTCCCTTTTTCCTTTTCTTAGCTAGTTAATTAATTATAATTCGGTTGGTTGTTTTTTTTTGTGTAAGTTGATATGATTTCTCACATATTTTTATTAAGTCAAGTAAAGTGAATGAAATAGAATTAACATGTGGTACCGATTTTGGGCGTATGAAAATTATATTTTGTACGTAATTGACTAACGGACCTTGAGTTTTCTCGTACACCATTTTAGGTTCCCAATCGATCTCACAAAATAGATTGGTGGCGACTCCGTCGAAAACCCCGTCGTTACAAAAATGAAAGGCGGGTCTTGAAGTGGTGATAGCTGATCCGGTAGTGGCGGTAGTGGTGGCAAATCAGTGACCACCATCGCCCTTTGTTCAACCACCGGAGTATCCGAAATTCCATCAGTGGCAAGAACCAGCCCCAACCCTTTTGGTGCCACAGGAGGGACCGCACACGACCTTTGGAAGGTGGGGGCCGCGTCGTTCCTTGCTGCAGTGAAAGGAGGTTGAGGTGTTGGAGTAGCCGAGACCTGGACCGGAGCGAGTTTTGTCCAATTTCAATCTACTTGTGACGCGAAACCGACAAGTGATCTAGATGCACCCATGTGCAACCTTGAGGATCCAAGAGCTCACATGTCAAAAGAAGAGGTCATTGGCTTTTGTGACACTTCCACCTTTAATGAATCAAATGATAAGGAGCAGCCTAGAGCCAAATATAAAGATTCATTCATTGTTCTTGGAGGATCAACTACAAAAAGTCAAACCAAGAAGGCAAAGAACATTATCAACCTGTTGATGGACAGTTTTGAAAGCTTGAGGAGCAAAATGAATATATTCTTGGAGATGAAGGAAAAGTGCAAGCAATTCTCAATTTGGGTCAACCCAATTCTCAAATTGTGCAAACAATTATCAACATTTCGGTTTGGGTTCAACCACATTACAATTTGGCCCAAGTGCATGGTTCACGAATTTGTCAACCTGTTGAGTTTCCAGCTGGCGCATTCAATACACTTCAAAGGCTTCCAACCGTTCACCTCTCATCAAGGACGAACTTCAGCAGCCTTGAGGACTCAAAAGTCATCCAAAATCATTCAGAAACCATTGGTGAAGAAGGAGTTACAAGCCTTGAAGCCCCATCAAGAGCACTTAAATGAGGATCATTTACTCCTCATTTATTTGGCCAAAACTCATCCCTCACCTTCCAACTCGAATTTCCATCATTTTATTTCAGTTTTTAGATATATTTTGGCTAGTTCTACCCCTTAGCTAGTCTAGAATAAGTTTAGAAATAATTTTTTTAAATTCTCATATTTACATTTCCTTTTAATTTTCATCATTAAGAGTGGAGATGAAGGGGCTTGTAAATTGATTTGGATGCCTAGCTTCCTTGTCCTATAAAAGGAGGTCTAGGTTAGTTTGCAAGACACAATTCAATCATCAAATATATTTCACCTTTTTTCCTTGAAATTGAGAGTGATTCTCTTTTCAACCTATCTACCTTTTTCCACTCAATTCTTGTTGAGTTTTCTTGACAAGTGTACTAAGACCAATATTGTCTTCTCATTGGAAGAAGGAAGTGTTGGCCCCATCATCATTCCCCCTCAATTTTGGCAACGAAGGCTTTCTTTGTCTTGGACCTTTTTTGGTATCAAGAAGGAGGAGTCGCCAAAGACATAACACCATCTTTGCCTGGGCAAGGATCCAGGAGGAGTTGGCGGCCATATCCGTTCGTTTCACAAGCTTCCGCATCGTTTTGTTTTTGTGCATTCCGGATCTGTCAACCTGTTGACATTTTCGCCTCATCAATCATACCTACCCCGTGTTGCTCCTTTGTTGGCTAGATCTACTCCTCGTGTTCCAGGATATCCTCCCGTAATCACATCAGCTTGACCCCTTGGCATTCCACACGCCCTCAAACTAGGATCAAATAAATTGGTATGCACTGCCATACAGTCACTTACCACATGAGTCAACTTCCCACACATGTAGCTAAAATCTGAGAGTTGTTCATACTTCACATACAATTTTTTTTATCCATTCATAGTGTTGTAATACCACGACTTAAAGGTTTGTTTATATCCAAAGTTACTGAAACCCTTAGATCCGATCCATCGACAAGCACATCCTGCACAGTTCCTAAAAATTTCCCCAATGCTTCTCTCATTGCTTGGGAGGTCCAGTCAAACGGTAAATCCAGAATTTGAACCCAAAAATCAACATGAATGAATTGCATTGTGGAAAATTGATCACCAGAGTTTGATCTCATTATTTTAGTTTATTGAGTTTGATCTCATTATCCTTAGACTACTATGTTATTGATATTCTGCCCTTGGGATAGTGAATTATTTATCACTTCCATTGCATGTTATTTTATTATGCTCTATCCATCCCACAAAAATATAGTCACGTTTGACTTTTAAATTTGTGTTTGACTTTTAAATTTGTGTTTGACCCAAATTTTTATCAAGAATAATTCGTCAAACAATTCTTAAAAAATATATTTAGAAACAAGACACATTAAAATTTTATTTGGATATAAACAATTTATAAATTAAAATGTTGTAAGAAAAAATTATAAATTAAATACTAAAAAATAAACTTTGCTAATTTTCTGGGATGAAGAGAGTATATAACATACCCACCACTATGAGAAATACAAACAATACAACTTAAATAAGTAAATTATTAATTATAACCACATATTTATATATTTACTTAAATTAGATTCTTTGATAACGATATCATTGAATCTTAGCACACCTCATCAATGTTATCTCTCATCTTCTATAACGATCGTGACAAGTTGATTAGGAAACTTTTCGAACTTTTCAACACTTAAACTCTTCATGAACAAATCAAAACTTGATCATTTGTATCAACCTATCTCATGTCAATCTCCTATTGCAAAACTTTTTCCCTAATAAAGTGGTAATTCATTTTGTTCTTGCATGAATCAGATTCTCTGTCAAACGAATTGTCGACCGATTATTATATTATAACAGGACTATATAATATACTATTTTATGTACTTAAATCACTCAATAGTTGTAAAAACCACATATACTTTCTTGAGTTGTCATTGGTGTTGCTCGATATTCAACCTAAGTAGGTGATAATGATATTATCGGATATCTCTTTTGACACGAAAAAATTGTTGAACAACCAAACTTGAACACATACAGAGTTGTAAAAACCCAATTTGACTTCAAACCTTGTAAAAGGTAATTTTGTGTAAACATCCAAAATTCTGATTGGGTACAAATTGGAAAGGTGTTACACACTCAATTTATCTGAAAATAATTTTCAAAACAAGAGAAACTTGATTCTCGTAATTTTATTTACGCAACATGATTAATTTTATTAATTTTCATTTTTTTTCAAACCAAAATTGATTTAAATTATTTGGACTTCAACTTAGGTTACGTGCTCCGAAACTCTACATACGTACCAGTATGAATCAGGATCGAACTCCGCGTAGTTCACTCTCGTTTGACAATGAGAAATTGGTATTAGAATGCTTACCTGTCAAGTCGACGGGTGGCGGTCTACTAATGTTGCGGTCGAGTCGCTTAGCTTGAGTGTCGACTTGATGCCTTATAACCATTACTATAGTTCCTCATGCTTCTAGTTGGCTTACGGCTACCAACTACTGCCTACATAATTAGTTGCAAGTAAGCATCACAATATCCACATCATGTATAATCTCTCTAAGCCTATATAAACAGCCTTCACAATATATTTGATTTTGTTTGGGGAGAATATTTAAAATTAACCTCAGATATTAAGAAGAATTTTGAATTTATAGTGATAGTTTCCCAGAAAATTAAAAGTTAAAAACTTATCTTTAGATGAAGTTTTTAATCTCTAACGTTAAACGCTAACGCTGTTACCATACAACTGCTTAGAAATGCCTTTGTGTAACTGTAGCGTACTGAAAGGGGTAAAAATAAGAAGAAAAAAAAACTATCTGTACTCACTACGTAGTTTTCCCAACTTTGTGACGGCAAAATGAGGTCCAAGCCGTCATAACCGTAGTATGAAAATGTTATGACGGTTCTATGACGGCTATTTCCGTCATATACTATTTCCTAAAATTTTATGGCGGCCTATGACGGATACGGCCGTCATAAAGTATTTCCCAAAATTTTATGACGGCTCATGACGACCGTCATAAAATACTTCGTACGATATACGTACTTATGCATATTACTTATGACGGCCTTATAACCGCTTTGACCGTCATTAAATTTTTGGATAATACGTTATGACGACTGTATAACCGCTATGGCCGTCACAACTTTTTCGAAAAACGCACTCAAGATTCCTTCAGACTTATGACTGCCTTATGACCAACCGGGCCCTCATAAAAAGACTTCACCTCACCATTACAAATGTGTAAGGTGGGTTGGATGTTATTTCACTCTTTATGACCACGTTCCCGTCATAAAGCCGTCATAAAGTTGGACGTTATGACGGCTTAGGCCGTCATAAAGCCGTAATTACTTGTCAAATTAAATACAATATGACGGCGGGTCGCCATAAAGCCGTCATAACGTTACAAATTCGGCGAAATCTTGAATTTTGTCCGTTGCGTTATGACGGTTTCGCCGCCATAAAGCCGTCATTCTCGGTCACATTAAATACTATATGACGGCACGGGCCGCCATAAAGCCGTCATATCGTTACATGCATTAAATGCGGCGTCGTAAATACTCCTCCCTTCCCCTTCCCGATACGTTTAAATCGTAACCCCTCCCGTCCCCTTCCCCAATACGTTTCTTCTTCCCCTCCCTCCCTCTGTAACCCCTCCCTCCCTCTGTCTCGTCCCCTCCCTCCCTCCCTCCCTCCCTCTGCAACTCGTCCGGAGACCGCGACGTCACAGGTAATTTCTTCCTCTTCCTCGTTTTTGTTTGTCTCTCTTCTCTTCGTCATCTCTCTCACCTTAGGGTTTCGTTTTTTTGCATCTGCTGTTCGCCGCCGCCGCCGTCGTACTCGTCGTTACTGCGGCCGCCGCCGCCGCCCTCGTCCTTCACCGAGGCAACCGTTGCGGACGAGGAAGGTAAAACCTAAACCATTGATCTTTTCATTTTCATTACGGGTTCATGATGCTTGCGTTCATCATGAGAAACAATCTTTGGAGTAATTTTGTCATTTTATTTCTATTTATTTTGGTAATTATTTAAATTTCATGATATTTCGTTTTTTGCGTTAATTCTGTCATTTTATTTCTGTTTTACAAATTTAAATTTTCTGTTTTAAAAATTTAGTGCGTTAATTCATCATGTTTCAATTTTAAAAAATTGTTCTGTTATTAATTCTATTTTTTGTAATTTGCTGTCATTTTTTGCAATTTTCCATGTAATTTAAGTAATTTTCGTTTTCAAATATTGTTTTATGTCATTTATTTCTATTTTCTGTTGTTTAAGTAATTTTTGTTTCAAAATATTGTTTTATGTTATTATTTCTATTTTCCATGTAATTTAAGTAATTTTCGTTTTCAAATATTGTTTTACGTTATTATGTTATTATTTATATTTTCCATGTAATTTAAGTAATTTTCGTTTTCAAATATTGTTTTACGTCATTTATTTCTATTTTCTGTTGTTTAAGTAATTTTTGTTTCAAAATATTGTTTTATGTTATTATTTCTATTTTCCATGTAATTTAAGTAATTTTCGTTTTCAAATATTGTTTTACGTTATTATGTTATTATTTATATTTTCCATGTAATTTAAGTAATTTTCGTTTTCAAATATTGTTTTACGTTATTACGTTATTTCGTTTTATGTCATATTGTTTTACGTTATTATGTTATTATTTCTATTTCTGTAATTTAAGTAATATTATGTTGTTTAAGTAATATCCGGACTTTGTATTTGAGAGATATGGGGGACCATCATGTGATCTGGGACCGATCGTAGCCATGCCTATTCGGACCCGATCTGGTCGATGTCTCGACCGCGCGAGGCTCGGTGGATTTGCGGGATGAGGAGAGTGACGAGGAGGAGGACGAGGATGTCGGCAGTACATCAACACTCGGGCGGATGAGTAGTTTTATCTTTGTACAAAATGTTATATTCAAACTTTTAAATTATCAATTATGGATGTTAATATATTTTTATTATATTTAAATTTGGTATTTTATTTAATTATTAATGTTTTTTTAAAATTTTCGTATTCATTTAATTTCTGAATCAATAAAACAATACAAAAAGAATTAATTTTTTTTCATTATAAAAAACAGTTTATGAAGGCTCATTCCGTCATAAAGCCGTCATAACGAATTTGTCTCACTTACACGTAGACACGTTATGGCGATGTGGTCATAAAGCCGTCATAAATATGAGGCCGAGGCCGTCATATGGCCGTCATAATCAACATCCATAATGATTACACACGCCCATTTTATGGCGGCGTAGTGTAAAAGCCGTCACAAATATGACGGCTGAGGCCGTCATAACGAAATGTGACGCCCAAAATAATAACGAAACAAACAACGGCCTCAGCCGTCATAATTGTGACGGATAAATGACGGTTATGACCGTCATAAATGATAAATCAACTACGCAGTGACTAGCTTTAAACTTATATTTTTATCTTTTGGTTTTAACCATGTATTAAATGTTTATCCAAAAAAATACAACTAATCGAATGGGTGTTCCAATTTTCAGTAAAACCTACTCACATTTTACTGATTTTTCCCACCTTTCTTACTTAGGGTATAGATTTGCACTTCTAGATCATACAGATTCTGTAAGCATAACACTGAGGGTACATAACCACTTTTTTATTTAGAAAAGAATGTCTTGTACTATTAATTAAGGATACGTAAGATATATGAGTATATTACTAAAAAACGAGACATTGAAGAGGAATTGAAAATCTCCAAATGGTAATTAGGGTAAGCATAATTTCCAGCAAGGTTTAGAAACATCTATAATTAACCTAAAATTTCATGCCCTAGTGATACACAAACATCGTAGCTTTTAATCAGACAAATTAATCGCACCAACTTTTGTTGTTCTTCCTTAAACAAGATCTCGAGTTCAAGTCTTCTGTATGGCGAAAACACCGTTGGGAGAACTATTCTTCGAAGAGATCCAATAATGCTCGATCCAAATAAAATTTGAAAACTTTCCGTTCAAAAAAAAATAGACATCACTATAAGTATAAGCAAATAGGTGTAAGTGAAAAATATAATGCTATATATTCCCTACTCTTTTTTTATCCCTACAAAATTGATATATGTTTACTAAAAAGAAAAAAAAACATTTTACACCAACTTTACTTATTACCCGTCATTTTCATTCACTAAAAAAATAATTTATGTCGTATATACCTAATTTATGTTAATCTCCATAATCAATCAAGCGTATCAGATTTATGATGTGTCCCCGATAAGTGCATATTATTGTATATATTTTATCCTATATTTTATATAGAAACTCAATAAATTGCTATTTTCTTATTATTTTACGCAAGAGATTTGTAGGATTCCGCTTTAGGAGGTATTGGAGCAAAATTGAGGATTTCATGGCTAAATTGGCAAGAAATGAAAAGTTGGAGGTAAATTAGAATGAAAGATGGAAGCCGGTGATTAAAGTGACACAAGGGAAAAGTGTTGGGGTCAAAGGGCACAACTAATGAAAGTTTGATGAAAGAAATGAGATTTAGGCCAAACCTAGTCCAATTTGGACTAGGTTAGACGCATTCGGCAGCAAATATATTGACAATTCAGCAGCCAACAAAGGAACAATTCGGCAGGAGCGCAGTTCGCAACCTTTGGAGAGGAAGAACACAGGCCGAGCAAAATTGGGAAATTTGATCACCGTTTTTATCCTAAAATTTGAGTTTTACTATTTTATTATTTTTGTTATTGAACATGTTTAGTGACTACTTTTCTCATTAGTTTCGGGATTAATTAGTGAAGCTTGACCGTAGGATTTAATATTTTAGTTCTACGAGTTATTATTAGTAATCTTGTTTAATTCTCGGATAGTTAAATGCGATTATTCTTTTAGTGGAGAATATTTATGGTATGCTTCGTTTAGACATAAGGAGTATTACTAGACCACGGGGTAATTAGGCTAGATTTGGTTGTGAAGCGACGACTGCAATGATTTAGGAAGAAGATAGATCACTTGAACTATTAAAGTGGAGCGATGGTGTCTTTAATCATATAGGTGAAACCTCGACGGATGACATCTAGGATTGATAAATCGACTTACATGTTGAGAGTAATAATTGTAGGTAAACCTAGAGTGTTAATCGAATGTCAAGTGGATCATTAATCCTAGAAAATAGTTTAATCTATTGAAATTCTTAACCATTGCAACTTTTGTTAATTAGTTCGTTCATTAATTAATTCAACCAATCAAAAATCTTTCTTTTCAATTTAATAATTCTTACACAATTTACTAGATTCATAAGTCTCTGTAGATTCGATCCGACTCACCGGTTTACTACTGTCGACCACCGTACACTTGCGGTGTCGTGACCACCCCCCTCATGTGGGTCTCACCTACATTTACTCCTCTTTACCTTTCTCTTGTTTTTCTTTGTTAGCAATAGGTATAGGCCGGTGAAACGTTTTTCTTGGATAGTAAGTTTCTCTTATTTGTCAACAATGGGAGTACAAAAACAAAGGGACGGCGGTTGTAGTAAATATTCTGTTTTTTCTACAGCACGTCTCAGTCATTCATTCTCTATAAATAGGGACCAATTGTTGAGCTTGAAGAGAGAGCCGCAGAGCCAAAGCAACACAAGTGCTTTGAAGAAACGTTTGTGTGAGAGATTTATTTTTGGGAGTGATAAAATAGTTAGATAATTATTTATGGTGTTTGGGAAACACATGAGTGCCCCTATTTTGGATTTATCTCTTTACGGGTAAAGTACACGTACAGTCCCTTAGCTTTAATGTGTGTCATATTTTCGACCTGTTTTATATTCGTCTAAGATTCGTCCCTTAGCTTTAATATTTGTCCAAACCGGTCCTTCTGTTAGATTTTTCGTTAGATTTTTCGTTATCTACGTTGTTTTTATGTAATTACCCTATTTACTTTTTTAATTGAAATTTGATCATTGAACTTTTAATAAAAGTTCACTCTAAACCTCACTTTTAACTCTCTCCTAACTTTTAAAGCTCCTATTGCACCCATGGTTTTAAAAACCAGACCGGAAATAGAACCGTCCGAGCACCGGTTCATGGTCCGATTGGTTCAACAGTTTGGACTACGGGTCCAACCGAATACTTTTTTAAAGTTAGTTATTATCACTCATTGTTTAGAATTATCATGAAATAATCTAAATATGAAATAATAATGCACATTTTTTATATTAAAATAATAATTTAAAATACTCCCTCCGTCATGAAAAGACTCCACCATTTGAATTTGTTGTTCCAAGGTTCAATGTTTGACTCAAATTTTAACAAAGATAAATAGTTTTAAAAAATTCAGAAAAAATATATTCAGAAAATTTAGATTTCAAATTATGATACACATATGAAATATTTAATTTTCGGTGTCTAAACATTCGTAAAAAAAATCATAGATTAAATACTGTGAAACTGTCAAAACAAATGGTGGAGTCTTTTGCGGACGGAGGAGTACAAATTAGTCATTGGTGGCGGATCTGTTTTGGCAGCCGCCACGTGCCTGCGAAGTTGACGCGTGTTGGCATTGCTGGATGCCATTGGGATTTGTGCGATACGCGTTTCTCGGGATTAGAGGATGGGGGTTACGTATGTCTTCTTCTTATTACATTTTAGATGAAAATGATTGAAAAGAGACGTCCCTTTGACTTACGCCATAAATGTCTTATATAACCCATATTAATGGTGGCAAAGTCGTAATATTCCAATATAGTGTTGATGGACACGTGTTTCGTCTCTCTTGGTATGTTTCCTCGGGAATATTCCGTGTCTCTTGGTAAGTTCTCGTATGTCTTCTTCCGCCGCCGAGAATTTCTACCGTCGGCATCACTCCGTTGTTGGCTGGCTGCAGTATCTCGCCGGTACCCTTAGGTCGTCCCAATCGCCGCCATTTTCTCCGTCCCGTTTCTCAAGGTATTTTCAAATGAACCATAGCCATTAGAGTACCAACGCCGGAGTGTCGTGTATACGAACCGGACGTTGGAAGCCTTGTGATCTTTAGGTGTCAATTGGAGTGCGGGCTTAGGATCCCCGACAACCTTTTGTTCAGGAACTGGCAGAATCCCATGGGCTAGCTATCAACCAACTAAGCCCGAACACCTTTTGCCATATAAACGCGTTCCTCGTGTTGTGCATGGTGTTCGGGGTAGAACCAAAAACTTCCATCTTTTTGCAGTTTTATAAAATCGTCCCGAAGCCAAGGAACTGTTTTTATTACTTTGGGGCTAGGGGGAATCCCACGAAGAAGTTTAACCTCATCTGGGATCTGCCTTCGAGCAGAAAAGGGTGGCATGGGAAGTCTTTCTTCTTGAAGCCCGAAGCGTCGTGGGATCTTCAAACCGTCCAAAAGGTAGGGGAACTTGTGGACGTGAAGGATCCTTCCGGATTGCTGGAGTTGGAAGGCGCTCGGGAGAACTATGAAGCTTTTCGGAGCAAGTTGCGACAGTCGGTCGACTGGTTCGGGGATGACCATCCCGAACCATTCTCTGTCCCAATCAACTGGGTCCTCATCACCCAAGAAGTCTTATCTCACTTGGGGATAATTCAAGGTGACCTGAGGGCACTTGGAATCGTGGAAACCTCCTCCCATCAAGACTTGGCTTTGGTCCGGCGGCTGGGCGAAATCCCGCACGTGGTCTTTGTTAAAGGTTTATACTCTTGTTTCGGCTCGTTTGCGTTCCTTTTTGTATTAAGTAATTGTTCTTTCCTTTGCAGAAATGGCCCCAAAAAGACCTTCGGGCTTGTTCAAGGGCTTCAAGGCCAAGCCAACCAGGAATCTTCAAAGGCTGGTCCTTCCCAGCCTCCGGCAGTGAGCCGAAGAAAAGGAAGAGGGACACCGCAGATGCCCCGAGGTCACCAAGCCGGCCCTTCCGAAGTCTGCTCTCCGGTTTGTCTGGAAGAGATAGACACAACTTTTGAAGACCTACTGGAGGCCTATGATCGGGCTGGTCCTTCTCCGGACAAGAGAAGGCATCTTCGAGGGAAATGAGGATTTCATCCTCCCTAGACTTCCTCGGACCACAACGGTCCGGGCTTTTGAAATGAGGATTTCATCCTCCTATTGACTTCCTCGGACAGCAATGTTCCGGACTTTTGAAATGAGAATTTCCTCTTTGAATTACTCGGACCACAATGGTCCGGGCATTATCGAGCTAATTCGGTCCGACAACCAAGGCTTCATATTCGGCCGCGTTATTCGTGGATCGGAAAGTTAAATTTGATTGACCGGGTAGCTTTCATGCCTTCCGGTCCTTCAAGCACTAATCTCGCTCCTTGTCTTTTTGCTTCAAGCGCCATCTACATAAAGTGTCTATACGGGACTATCTTCGGCTTCGTAAGGTCGCCTTCGGTCCCCGAGGTAACTTGGCAATGAAATCTGCGAGCTTGCGCCTTGATTGATCTTCTTGGTTCGTATTTGCAGAGCTTGATACACCACTTCGACAATCTCCCGAATGGTCCACTCGCTTCAGGATATCCTTTCTTTGGGCGTTGCTTCGGACCACTATTGTGAATCCGAGGAAATAGGGTTTCAACCTCCGGCTGAAAGGGCCAATGCGTACACTAACTTTTGGATCATTGGATAATTGAGTTCGCTCCATGTAAAAACTTACCGACATAATAAACTGGTCATTGCTTTCATTGGTCGTCTTCCTAGACAAGAACCGAACTTACGGCTTTCTCCTACCGCGAGGTATACAATCGATGGTCTATCTTCGGTTGGTTGCCGTAGTGTGGGCATCTCCAATAGATAGGCTTTGATCTCGTACCAAGCATTTTGGCGGTCGGAGTTCCATTCGAATCTTGCCCGATCTGCTGCGTTTTCTTCCCTTGATTTCTTCTCCCCCTTCTTTACTCCTATTTGTCTGGATTCCGCGCCCTCTTTTACTAGGAGTTTGAAGAACAGGCGACACTTGTCCCCGTATCGAGATATGAAGCGGCTCAGGGCCGTAATTTTCCCGAGCAGCCTCTGCACGTCCTTGATGGATGAGGGTGTCTTCGAGTTGAGCAAGACTTTGATCTTGGCCGGGTTCGCATCGATTCCATGTTCGGATACCATGAATCCTAGAAACTTGCCCGCAGTTACTCCGAAGACACACTTGTCTGAGTTAAGACGGAGTCCGTACTTCCGGGTCTGACCAAAAACGTCTTCGATATCCCGGATTAGATCATCTTTCTCTTTGCTCTTTATAATGATGTCATTGACGTATACTTCGAGAATCCTTCCTATCTAGGCGGAGAAGACTTTATCCATTAGCCTTTGTTAAGTAGCTCCGGCATTTTGAGTCGAAAGGGCATTCGGATGTAGCAATGTGTACCGGAGTCACTGATGAAGGAAGTCTTCTCCTCGTCTACCGGATTCATCCGGATCTGATGATACCCACTATAAGCATCAAGGAAGCTAAGTCGTGCATGTCCGGCTGTTGAATCCACAAGTCTGTCGACCGGAGGTGTGGGATATTGATGGCCGATAGGCCCAATCACCCAAACAGGCCTACCAAAAGGCCCAAATCAATAGCCCACCATAAGGGCCCCATTAAAAACTCAAATGATATCGCATAAGTCAAGCCTCTCGTGCCCTCTCGCGCTTTCAAGTCACTTCATTGACAAGACAAGCATTTAACGCACTATCAACAGACCCCATTCCTCGAATTCCGAGAATCGCGTAACGCACACGCACCAATGACATTAAGCAACGTCAACACGCGTCAATCGCGTAGACACGTGGCGGCAGCTGCCCAATCAGCGCCGCCATCGATACAAATCCTTCGGACAGCGTCATTCACATTGGTGAAGTCGATGCACATGTGTAGCTTGTCGCTGTCTTCCCGAGATGCTACCACGGGATCACTCAGCCATTCGGGGTAAGATACTTCCTTTATGACCCCCGCATAGAGTAGCTTCGAGATCTGTTCTCTTATGAAAATTCTTTTGAATGGTGCATTGTTCCTCTTCTTTTGCCTTACGGGCCTGGCGTTCGGGTCGACGTGCAGACTATGTTGGATTACTTTCGGGTCGATTTCAGGCATATCACTTGGAGAGTAGGCGAAAAGATCTTTATTCATTTGAAGGAGATTTACAAGTTTTGTCTTACTACTCTCGAGCATGTCTTTGAAAATTCTGGTGGTTCTTTCTCCTTCCATGACTACTTCTTCGGTCGTTGTTGCCTCTTTATCCTCCTCCTTTAAGCACTTCGGCCCCGGACCCTTTTGAGCCAAAGCCATGACGTTCTTGGCTTCCTTCGCTTACATAGATTGAGGCATCGCCTTCATCGGTCTCAAAGGTGATAGTGAGGTATTTTACGTCACTTCTCATGTGAATAGCCCCTCGAGTCTCTCTCCGATGATTGCATTGTAAGCCAAGGAACGCCCAAGACCAGCCATTTGACCATAATGGTAGTATACCGGGATTGCCCTTTTGGCCCGGTTCCTATGAACATTGCATGGAGCTCGATGCACCCGAGCACTGGCAGCTCGTCCGGGCCAACTCCATATGTGGCAGTTCTGACTGGAGTTAGCCTGCTTGCTTTCAACCTTAGTCCTATGTATGCTTCGGCAAATAGCACATCAGCATTCGAGCCGTCATCGCAGAGGATTCTTCTGACATCAATAGTTCCTATCCTAAGGGTGATGATGAGTGGGTCATAATGCAGGAAGCGTACCTCTGTCCCATCTGCTCTCTTGATCTTGGAAGCTGGATCCCCGTAGCTCATTGAAGCTATTTCTCTAGCCTTCCTCTTTCTTGCATTGGAGCAGAGGGTAGAGGTTATGGTGTTCAAGACTCCGGTTACACGAGGAGATGACTTCCTCTCTTTGTTCTTTTCTGGACTGGATGTGTCCCTTTGGATCTTCCCTTTCCTCGGGAAGTTCCCACTTCGAAGGCATCTTCAAGTACTCCCTTAGGGAACCTTTCTTGATGAGGGACTCAATGTACCTCTTTAATTGATAACATTGTTCTATGTCATGCCCGGTATCCTGTGAAATTGGCGGTATTTGGAAGTATTCCGTTTAGCTTCCTCCAGCATAGCCCTCGGCCAACTGATAGTTCGACTTCCCTGCCTCTGTAGGGCAGCAAGGATGCTGGTTTGGGTAGAGTTGAGCGGTGTGAAATTCGGGCTCCTTTCGAAGGGCTTCTTCTGTCTGCCCCAGCTTCCTTGTTGCCTAACACTTGCAGGCTTCGGGTTGTCCCTCTTCTGTTCTCTGTTGTCCCGGTTCTCCTGCTTCCCTTCTCTCTGGGACAGCATCTCATGTGCGATCATGTGTTCCTTGGTGATGCGTACATTTCCTCAACGTCGGTGAGGTTCTTCTGGGATAACTCATACGCCAATCTTCAGTTCGGGAGCAGTGCCTTCGTAAACGCCATAATCCGGATGTTGTCAGTTAAATCTGATGCGTGTACTGCCTCCCTGTTGAAGTGTAGAACAAACTCCCGAATGCTCTCATTCGGTTTCTGCTTGATGTCGAACATCTGGATGGCTCTCTTGGTGGATCTTTTGCACCCGATGAAGTGGGTGGTAAACTTATTAGCCAGGTCCCCGAACGTGTTGATACATTCGGGGAGGAGAGAATTATACCAAGCAGATCTTTAGTCCGCCCAGTCGACTTGAAGCACTTGCATATCGCTTCATTGGCACCCTCAAGCACCCTTGAGCGTTTGTACTTTCGATTGAAAGCATCCGTCTCTGTACCTCTATAGACCTCCAGTGGGGCGATTAAACGTCTGGGGCATTTGGCTATCCCGGATACGTTTGGTAAATGGTCCATCTTCCGAAACCGTATCAAACTTGGTTTCCGGCTGATAGAATTTCTTTCAACCTGCTCCAGGCGATGTAACATCTGCCTTATAACTTCATCCCACGGGTCCCCACTTGTCAACCTTCCGGGCCTTGGGGACCGCTCCCTTCGACTTTCTCTGGGGACTGGACCTTTGCCGGCTTTGTCGGCCCAAGGTGTTGGTTTGCGGTGATCGTTGCTCGTTTAGAGTCTTACGGGATTTTTCATGCGGTTGTGTTTGTTGCTACGTTCTTCCCGGAGAAGCTGCCGTCTTTGCCTAGACCAGTCCGGGTCTAATTGGCTGTCATTCCGACGGATCTTTGACCACAGACGACGCCATTTGGTGGCGGATCCGTTTGGGCTGCCGCCACGTGTTTGCGGAGTTGACGTGTGTTGGCATTGCTAGATGCCATTGGGATTTGTGCAATACGCATTTCTCGGGATTCGAGGATGGGGGGTTCTGTATGTCTTGTTCTGGTTTAGATGAAAGTGATTGAAAAGAGACGTCCCCTTTGACTTTTGCCATAAATGTCTTATATAGCCCATATTAATGGTGACAAAGTCATAATATTTCAATATAGTGTTAATGGACACGTGTTTCGTGTCTCCGGGTATGTTTCCTCGGGAATATCCCGTGTCTTGTTCGGGTAAGTTCTTGTTAGGTCCAGGAATGTCACTGTTCCATTAGGTTTTAGTTATTAACACTTAAGTTTTTAATGGGGCCCTTATATTATCTGCATCTGGAACCGAATCGACGAGTCCTCGCCTCCCGTTGTAATTCGAGTCTAACCTTCTCCGGTGGTTCTTTGTCACCCACCCAAATCGGACCTCTTCCCATTCATTCCTCTCGCTCATGATCAGAACCGAAAAGAATCAAGCTCAGCCCCTTTCAATTCCCAAAATTGCTTCCGCCGTTCCCAGTTCGTCGGCCTCCTGCGCCAGAATCACCATCAAATCTTCCATAAACTTCATTTAACCATCTGAACTGAAATTCTCCAAGACCTCCTGCTCCAAAAATTCCTCTGCCTCCAACATCCCCCAAAACCGTCTCTTCCTTACTTGCACATCCAGAGGTTTTTTCGAAAGCGCAAGAAAGATGAGCAGAAAGGCAAAAGACCAAAAATGGATGAAAGCAGTGATGATGAAGAACCGAATGTTATCGAAGATTTCAATATTGTCCATGATAATGATGATGATGATGATACTGTCAATCTTACAACTTATGAAACAACTTGGGTGATTGATAGTGGTGCTACCATTCATGTCACATCTCAAAAACAGTTTTTCTCATCCTACTTACTAGGCAACTTTGGTGTTGTAAGAATGGGAAACGAGGATTTTTCACAAGTTGCAGACAAATGAGATGTTTCTCTAAAAAATGTTTCTCTAAAAACCGTGAATGGTACTCGATTAATCCTGAAGGATGTCAAGCATGTCCCATATATGCGCCTACAATTTGATTTCTATCGGCAATCTTGATGAGGAAGGTTACTGCAATACCCTCTTCAATGGTCAGTGGAAGTTGACTAAAGGAATCCTGGTGGTGGCCAGATGATTAAAGAACTCGAAGTTGTACAAGCTGCATGCAAAGCTCTCCAAGGATGTTATAAATGCAGTTGATAATGGTACAATAGAGTTATGGGATAAACGACTGAGTCATATGAGTGAGAAAAGTATGACCAGTCTGGCCAAGAAGAAGATACTACCTGGACTAGATCAGGTCCATTTGAAAAAATGTGTTGATTGTCTAGCGGAAAGCAAAACAGAGTTACTTTCAAGAGTTCTCAACCTTCCAAAATGAGCAATAAATTAGATATGATTCATTCAAATCTCTGCGGACCAATGCCAAAATCACTTGGTAGTGCTTGATACTTTGTGATGTTCATTGATGATCATTCTCGTAATACATGGGTATACACTCTTCAATCAAAAGATCAGGTGTTCAAAATTTTCAAGCAATTTCTAACTCTAGTTGAGAGGCAAACCGGAAATAATTTAAAGTGCATTTGAACAGACGATGGTGGAGAGTACATTGGACCATTTGATGCTTTCTACAAAGAGCATGGGATTTGACATCAGACAACATCTCTGAAGACACCGCAGTTGAGTGGTCTTGTTGAGAGGATGAGCAGAACTTTGATGGAGAGAATGAGAAGTTTACTCTCACATGCAAAGTTACCTTGGTATTTTTTAGGAGAAGCATTGTTGGTAACGGCTCACGTGTTGAACTTATCACCATTTGTTCATCTACAGTATGATGCTTCTGAGAAAGTATGGTCGAGAAATGATGTTTCTTACAACCATTTACGGATATTTGGTTGCAAAGTCTATGTGCACATCCATAAAGATTAAAGGGCTAAACTTGATGTCAAGAGACGACAATGTGTGTTTGTCGGCTATGGTCATGATCATTTTGGCTATAGATTTTATGATCCAATCAAGAAGAGGTTTGTTAGAAGCCGTGATGCTGTGTTTGTTGAAGATCAAATTATTGAGGATATCGAGAAAGCTGAAAGGAATACTCCAGGATCCGACGATAACCTAACAAACATAAAGTTTATTCTTCCAACAACGGTACAAAGAGACGTTGGAGATGATGCACCTGATGATGTAGAGGATGGGGAACTTGAAGTTCCTATTGAGAATGAACCAGGTAATGCTGATGATCATGGTGTTCATTATCAACCACTAGCACTAGAGGGCTCTCCAGTTCTAAGGAGATATAGTAGAGTCAGACAACGCTCTTCAACATATCCCGAAGATGAGTACGTCTTATTAACTGACGGAGG
Organism: Stellera chamaejasme; assembly: GCA_024586325.1. Lineage (NCBI taxonomy): Eukaryota > Viridiplantae > Streptophyta > Magnoliopsida > Malvales > Thymelaeaceae > Stellera > Stellera chamaejasme. Next base: position 9,780,035 of record CM044984.1, on the reverse strand, counting down.
AGAACTAAAAAGCATTGATGAAACTATGGATGATGAATACAAAGGAAAATGGATTGAAGCCATGCAAGAAGAAATGAGGTCATTGCAAGAGAGCAAAATGTTTGAGTTAGTGATGTTGCCAAAAGGTAAAAGGGCTTTGAAGAATAGATGGGTATTCAGGATCAAGACTGAAGAATCCAACTCGTTGTCGTGGTTCAAAGCAAGATTAGTTGTCAAAAGTTTCAGCCAAAGGAGACGTATCGACTTTGATGAGATATTTTCACCTGTTATGAAAATGACATCTATCCGTACAGTTTTGGGACTAGCTGCAAGTCTCAACTTAGAGATTGAACAAATGGATGTGAAAATCATCTTCCTACAAGGTGACTTGGAAGATATTTACATGGAGTAGTCGGAGGGTTTCGAGATAAAAGGAAAAGAGGACTATGTCTGCAAGCTAAAGAAGAGTTTATATGACTTGAAGTCAGTGCCAAGACAATGGTACAAGAAGTTTGAGTCGGTTATGGGGGAATAGGGCTACAAGAAGACTGCTTCAGACCACCGTGTGTTTATGCAGAAATTCTTTGATTATGACTTTATTGTCATATTGCTCTATGTAGATGACATGTTGATAGTTGGCCAGGACATTTCCAGGATTAACATCTTGAAGAAGCAATTAAGTAAGTCTTTTTCCATGAAAGACTTAGGGCTAACAAAACAAATTCTTGGCATGAAGATTTCAAGAAATAGAGGCGCCAAGAAATTGTGGTTATCCCAGGAGAAGTACATTGAGAAAGTACTTCAGAGGTTTAACATGGACAATGCTAAAGCGATTAGTTGCCCTTTTGCTAATCACCCTAGGCTAAGTTCTAAACAATGCCCTTCAACCGAATCGGAGAAGGAAGAAATGGATAAAGTTCCGTAACATCAGAAGTTGGAAGCTTGATGTATGCGATAGTATGCACGCGGCCAGATATTGCCCACTCAGTCGGTGTAGTGAGCAGGTTCCTTTCAAATCCTGGAAAGGAACATTTGATTGCAAAGAAATAGATTTTCATGTATCTCCATGGTACTCTAAAATGTGCTTATGCTTTGGAGATACAAAACTTGTGTTAGTTGGCTACACAGATGCAGATATGGCTGGCGATGTTGACTCAAGAAAGTCAAAATCATTCTACCTGATTACTTTTGTCGGGGGAGTTGTATCATGGCAATTGACACCCGATTTTGTCAGGAGTAGTGATTTAGGTTTTTTTGTTTTTTCGGTATTTTTCGTATTTTTATTTCATGTGATTTTTGTCGACATCCACGTCGCTACAATGGCAATCCAAATTATAGAAATGTGTTGCTCTTTCTACAACTGAGGCTGAGTTCATTGCAGCAACGGAAGCATGTAAGGAGTTGTTATAGATGAAGAAGTTCTTACAAGAACTTGGCTTCCGACAAGAGAAATATCAGTTATTCTGCGATAGTCAAAGTGCGATTCACCTTGGTAAGAATTCCTCTTTTCATTCAAGATCCAAACACATTGATGTGAGATATCACTGGATTATAGATGCATTAGAGATGAAGTTGTTACAACTTGAGAAGATCCATACATATGAAAATGGATCTGACATGTTGACGAAGATTATACTGAGCGGAAAGTTTGAATATTGTCGATTCAAAGCAGGAATGGTTGAACCTACATGTGGGTCCCGTCATGTGGGTCCCACCTACATTTACTCCTCTTTACTTTTCTCTTGTTTTTCTTTGTTAGCAATAGGTATAGGCCGATGAAACGTTTTTCTTGTACAGTAAATTTCTCTCGTTTGTCAACAACGGGAGTAAGACAAAAACAAAAGGATTGTGACTATAGTAAATTCGCCGTTTTTCTATAGCACACACGCCTCATTCATTCATTCCAACCTACATTTATTCCTCTTTACCTTTCTCTTGTTTTTCATTGTCAGCAATAGGTATAGGCTAGTGAAACGTTTTTCTTGGACAGTAAGTTCTTCTCATTTGTCAACAATGGGAGGAAAACAAAAACAAAAGGACAGTGGTTGTAGTAAATTCTCCATTTTTCTATAACACGCCTTAGTCATTCATTTCCTATAAATAAGGACCAATTGTTGAGCTTGAAGAGAGAGCGGGAGAGCCAAAGCAACACAAGTGCTTTGAAGAAACGTTTATGTGAGAGATTTATTTTAGGGAGTGACAAAATAGTAAGATAATTATTTGAGGTGTTTGGGAAACACTTGAGTGCTACTATTTTAGATTTATCTCTTTATCTCTATAATATTTTTCTGGAGAAGCCTACTATTTTATTAGTGGAAGAAAATCTCGAAATTTGTCCCATGAACGTAGTCCAACTCAATGGTGAACCACGCAATATTATTGGTTGTGTCATTTTTACTAATTATTTTGCATCCGACGTTATCTACCGTTGCGCCCATTAATTTCCTGGCGAAGGTGATGGACTATGTGTTAACCTTACCCATTGAAAAACCTGTAACTTAGACCCTGCTGACATAAGTTCCTGGATCCATCTCTGAATATTTTGAAAATTAACGAATAATGACACTATCAAAATTCAAATTAAATTTTGTTATCCGACATCTATATTGCGCAAAACGTAAACCTCACTACTGCTCTAACTAATCTCTATGAGGAAAGTGTATTTTTTAAGAAATAAACTTTAAAGGGGCAGCTGTAAGGTTTAATTTGGGGAACTGATACAAACAAAAAATTAAATGCTCATTTCCATTTTCTGTGTACTTGACAATTGACATTTCCAAAAAGTCATAACCGTTCTATGTTCCTCCATTTGCTTAAGGAAAGGGCTATGTAGGCACAACTACCGGAATAATCCCTCTTGTTTTTGAATGGGTCCCGAGCAGCTCCTTTTATTTACTTTGGATCACCAAAAATATGATTTGGTGAATGACTAGAAAGATTGAAACGTTTTTCTTTTGAGTGTTGTAGAAAGTTTAAAAATCTTTCTTTATAAGAAAACTTTTAAATCATACCTTCACCAAAGTACCCTTAATTTTCTTTATCCACTTAATTTTTTCTATATATATATATATATGTTACTTCCTTAACATGATCAACACGAGGGATGTCAATCGGGTAGGTTTGGGTCGTGTCATTCAGATTTTGGGTTGCTTTGGGTCTAGTTGATTTCATGTCGGGTTTCGGTTCGGGTAATTCAGCTTTCGGGTTGCTTGGGTTGAGCAGCTTTTTGGTCATTCGGGTTGTTTAGAGCCAAGCTTATTTCGGGTCAGTTCAGGTTCACATCCTTCGGATTTCGGGTTGTTTAGGTTTCGAGTTCAGGTCGGGTTTATTCAGGTTTCTTCGGATTCGGATCGATTGACGTACTTTCATTTTCAGGTTACTTCAGGTGGAAATAGAGCAGACATATAGCCGTCACATGACTACATGGTCATCATTGACCAGACTAGCCATCACGCTTGAACAAACCTATTTTTATAATATATATTAAAAAACCATCAAACCATGAAAAAATATGAAGAGAAAAACTACTAAGTAAATAAAATGTAATTTTGCATACAATAGTACAAGTTTATGTTCGGGTCATTTCAGATTCCTTCAAGTTCATGTTCAAGTTTAGGTTATTTCGGGTTCGGGTTGCGATCGGTTTGACCTTATTTCGAGTTAGGTCGGGTTCAGATCATTCAAGTTTCAGGTCATTGATTTTCGTGATCAGTTGGGGTTCAAACGGATCGGATTCGGACGAGTTTCCCAGATCGGGTCAGTTTTTAACATCCCTAATCAACACTTCATTGTCTGTCAAATATTTCATCCATTTTAGGACAAAGTGTCTTACAAATCTATAAAGGAGATTCTAGAACATCTACCTCGTTTATGTTGTCATGTATGCCCACTTTCGATCTCCTTCTCTTCATCGGTTTGCAATTTCTCACATATACTATCTGAAATTTCCATCTCTGCCACTATGATTAAACCAATCACAACAAGCAATCTTACCCTAATACATCCCACCACCACCAACCCGTGGTAGGAGTGTCGATCAACAACATTACATGATTATGTGACATTACATATATAGAAACTTGTAGCAATTTGTTTTTCCTCAAGAATGATACGTACTTATGCAAAATCTAACAAAGAGGAATAGCTAGTGACTTATCTGACTAATTTTCAAAACATGAAGAGTAATATAGCAAAAGAAAAGAAGAGATTTGGCGTCTATTCTATTCTATGTTCCTCGGCAGTGGGCTGATGGCTAAGGACTAAAGTGGCACTTTCATTTCATGTGCGTCAATATTGACGGCCACTTGTAGCCATCATTCGATTGAAATGATAATGACATACTTAGAACAAGTTGATGCAATATTACAATGGATACATTGGATAGGTACTTTACAATTAGCACTTCATAATTGATGTATACGCAATTCATATCCCTTATTTTTTTTACATTTGTTCAATAATATCAATTGAAATCATATTTTATTAATGTTTTTCAGTTTTCCTACTTAGTGTGCTTAGATAGAAGAAAAATTGTTTTATGGGAAAAAGTAGGTTTTTTGGGAACTGATGTGAAATGTGTTTGAGGAGAAGATTGGAGGGGAAAGTACCTTTAAAGCCTAAAATTTTTCGCGTTTTCGACTTTTAGGCCTAAAACTTGTCGATTTCGAGACATAGGCCTAAACGTTATCTTCATCACTAAGTTCTAGGCCTAAAATGCCACGTGGCTAACGGATATCTGATATGGAAACATAACGGTGTTAATTTCGAGCACTCAACAACCACCTCACTGAAACGCTTCGTTTTGTTTCCAAACCCTCAAACTAAGCGTACTCTATTCTCCGTTTTCACTTCTCGTCCTCCTCCACCACCGGCTTTTCAAGCGGCTCAATCTCGGATTCTCTATTGCCGACATTGAACCCAAAACCTGACATGTTTGTCTCTGCCACATTCCTTTCTCTGTTCTCGTGATCGTGACTCTTCCACATCTAAGGTCGGCCCAGGCATGGTAATCGCTCCCTTGATGGGGCTAGGCTAGAAATTGGGGAGTGGTGGTGGAGCTACAATGTTCTCCATTATTGACAACAGAGACACGACCGAGGAATTGGGTCAAACGGCGTGGGCATCGTCTCTCACAATGGCGCTTTGAATTTACTCAAAGCTTGATTGTGTCCAAACGGAAAGATCACGTCATGTAAATTATAGAACTATCGGCTGCGTATGTAGTGCAATTGAAACTTGGATAGCTAGAGTTCATAAATTTCAGCATATGTACAGGCGAAAAAGACATAACAAAGGATCACTATGTAAAGTTCCACTATGTTTGGCTACTTGGAATGATAAGTTTTACCTCACTTATTTCTACACATGTTACATTCGAAAGCTTGAAGTTGGAATTGTGAGAAGGTTTTGGAATTTTGACATCTTGGAATTGTTGAGAAGGTTTCGGAACTTGGACAGCTTCATCAATTCTTTGGGCATTAATCTCATGTACTAAGGGTAAAAGAAAATTCAAAAGTTGTTTGAAGGCCTTTGTTTAAGGTTTATTTTAAATTATGCGCTCTGTGAGCATAATCGCTCAAGGGGGTGTCGGTGTTCTTCAGCGACACGGCGGAGCTAGTGTGGGAGAAAGCGGACACGTTCTAAGCGATCATCACTTCCTTCATCAGAATATTCTGCTCTGTGCACTGAGCCATCGATTTTTCATTGTTGATTTTGGATCGGGCACAACACATTATAGAAAAAGGAACAAAAAAAATCGGAACTTTGGTTTGTTTCTCTTACATCGAAGCGGTGACCTTTCTTAAAGGAAACAAAAACTAGGGTGTTCAAATGCAGAACGTTTACAGAGGGAAACAGGTGCCTGAGAAGCCGAAGGTGGAGGAGGGAGAGAAGATAAACGAAGAGAGACTAGCGAGCTTAGGTGGTAGGGTTTGGAAATAAAACGATGTCGTTTTCTTGAGATGGGTGTTGATTGTTTAAAACTAACACCGTTATGTGTCTATGTCGGCAATCCGTTGGCCACGTGGCATTTTAGGTCTAAAACCTAGTAATGGAGATAACGTTTAGACCTACGTCTCGAAATCGATAAATTTTGGGCCTAAAAGTCAAAAATTCAAAAACAAAATTAGGCCTATAAAGGCATTTTCCCCAAATATTGGAGGAAGAGATTGGTTTGTAGGAATTATTTTTTCTCCTTTGTTGAACACGCCATAAGTAATTTTTCTTCCAAGAGGATGCCTAAAATAGTCAATATTTATAGAAATTTTGTATGTAAATAACTTGACTTTTATATTAAATGGAAAACAAAAAAAAGGGAAAAGGGTAATTTTACCACTAAAATTTATGAAAATTTTAATTTACAACTGAAGTTCATTTTGAAGTGATAATGCCACTAATGTTTTATTGAAAGGGTAAATTTATCATTAGACGTTAAACTGTCCTAGTTGGCAATCATGTAACGTTCATTGGTAATTTTACCCCTTCAATAAAATAATGATAACATTTTCGCTTCAAAATAAATTTCAATGGAAAATTTAAAAATTCTTAAAATTCACTGGTAAAATTACCATCCACAAAAAAATAGTGTTTTCAAATTAGAGTTTACGATTTTAAGGTTGCACTGTGAAAATAAACAATTAACAGGAAACATCTTTTCAGGCTTTCATTCCTTCTGCATAAACTAGATGGTTCACTTATTAAATACTTCATTCGTACATGAAAAATTATACATATTTTATTTTGAGTTATTTCTAAAAATATATACACTTTTGTTACAGATAAGTTCACATGTAGTCCCTTAGTTTTAATGTGTGTCCTATTTTCGTTCTGTTTTAAAAATTCGTCCCATATTAGTCTTTTTGCTTTGATAAATTATGCATCGTCGGTCCTACCGTCACTTTATCCATTAAATTTTACTATATCTACATTGTTTTTATGTAACTAACCCTTGAATATTAGCTTATTTACACTTTTAATTCAAATCTGATCCTTGAACTTTTAATAAAAGTTCAATTTAAACAGAAACTTTTTTACTTTCTCTTCACTCCATATTCTCAATTTCTCACTCATCTAAAACCAAACAGATAGAAATGGTTGGGTCGTCCTTCCAGATCGACGGAGCCAGAAGTGGGTCGGATGGTGAGGTTGGAGTGGAGTGGGTCGCAGCTGCCCTTCCACCATCGCACCTCTATCTAGCGCTGATTCTCTTTCGTCCTTCATTATCGTGTATCGTGAGCAAGGAGTGGGGGTGGGTACGAGTTGGCCTATTGTGGATACAAAGGTGAGACGCAGTGTGGAACCGGGGGTGGAGGTCGGGGCACTGTGGCTTAATATTACCTCTGTCCCCTTTTTATCGTAACGTTTGATTTTCCAAATTTTAATTTATAAGTTTATTTCTTTAACAATTTTAGATATAAATTTACAAATTTTAGCAAAAATAATAATTTAATGTGTCTAGGTTCTAAACTTATTGTTTGAAAAATTTACACAAAATATTGTAACAATAAAGGGACGAAGGGAGTCAATCACGAATGATAGAACCAAAACAAGTGTACAAAATAAATATTCTAAATTTTACACAAATATCACAAATTAGTACAAATTTATGCATTTTAGATCCAAAACATGACTTGGATTGACTTTGGAAGTATAATTGAATAATTTGGTAAAGTGAATGGAAAAAACTAATAAGAATTTGGTAAAAGAAACAACTAGCAAATACCAATGAAAAAACATAATAATAATAATAATAATAATAATAATGAAAAATAAATGTATTCATAACCACTTAAACAAAGTTATAAAAGAAAAGTACTGAATTACACAATTCAAAGTGTAAAACTAAAACTAATAAAGTAATAGTAATAAGTTTAAGGGTGAAAACTTATCTAAGTGGTGGGGACGTGTGGAGTTGTGGGAAAAGTGGAACATGTAGATGTAGGCTTGTATTTAGAGTAAGTTATGGATGGGCTAATAACATACTCCTCCGTCCCTAAAAAAATGAACACATTTCCTTTTGGTCTCAAAAAATTGATCACTTTCCTTAAAAGGAAACTTCTCACTCTTAAAGTTACTAAACTATCTCCACTTTATCTTTACTTTTCTACCTCATTTTTGTGCACTTTCAAACAAGGGACAATTAAGTTAACTTATTAAAAATCTCATATTCACCTTAATCTCTGCGCCAATCAAATCACTACGTGGGAGGAGAGGCCTCACTGCGGCCTCGGGCGCGGTTGGCCCGTGGTACCAAGCTGCGGCGAGGCGCAGTGAATGCCGCGTTGAAATGTCCGCAATTTTGAACTCATCGCGGCCGGCCGTGAGTAATCTTGCGCCTTATCGTGGCCATGACCGCAGAATCGGTTTGAATAATTAAAAAAAAAGTGGGCGAATCCGGATGAATGTTCATCCGGATTCGCCCAAGTGAACCCAAAAAAAAAGAAGAAGAAGAAGAAGAAGAAGAAGAAGAAGAAGAAGAAGAAGAAGATAAGAAGAAGAAGAAGAAGAAGAAGAAGAAGAAGAAGATGATGATGATGATGAAGAAGAAGAAGAAACAGAAGAAGAAGAAGAAGAAGAAGGATGAAGAAGAATTTAAGAAGATGATGATGAAGGGGAAGATAAAAAGAAGATGAAGAAAAAAAAGATTAGAGGAGAAAGAAAGAAAAGAAGATGAAGAAGTGAAAGAAGATGAATGAGAAGATGAAGATGAAGATGGAAGAATGAAGAATATGAGAAAAAATGTGAAGGAGGCGGATGAAAAGAGAAGAGAAACCCTTAAAAATTATCGCGCCCTACTGCGGCCAAGGCGCGATAAACCTTCTTGCGCCAAAGAATCGCCCATTTATCACAGAATGAGCTATCATGCGCCCAAACCGCAAGACGGCCAGCAGAAGAAATGTTTTCCCACGTAGTGAATCCTTCAATCTTTTGGGGACGGAGGGAGTATGAAATTGGGTTGAGTTGGGTTGGGTTTTAATTTTAATTAGACTTAAATTTTATTGAATTTGATAAATGGGACTAATGGGTAAATTACAACATTAATCCTAATATTTATACACTATATACCCTATACCCCTTAAACTAATGGGGGGCAGCAGCCCCCTCCTGTCATAACACACTTCCGTCAGTGGTGAGACGAATATGAGGATGAAGGCTCGGTTGGTGAGGAGTGGGTGCGGGGAGACGAGAGCCCAATGAGTGCTCAGTGAGATCCAGATCTAGATCTAGAGGCCAATGACATCCAAATTTGGATCACGAGGCCAAGCTTCATGTAGTGGCATGGCGGCGGAGTCGTTTCGAGGCTGTTGATTCTGAAGCCGGTGGCGACATGGGTGGTATTGATATGAATGATGCTCCTCTGCCCAGTGGAAGCGATGTTGGCCCAAACAGTTTCTCTATGTTTAGATTAATTCTCATGTTCTAGATTTTTAATGTGTTTGGATCTTTGAAATGTGGATTTCTATAGCAAGTAAACCAAAACCTTCAAACAAATAATGATAAGGACGGTGCAAGGTAGGAGGCATCCAAGAGCTGAATCGATCTGGTTTCTGTTCTGGACATGAACTGGGCAGGTTCATGCTTCACATCGTTGTTGGTGATGCGAGTGAAGGACGAACCAAGGTGGAGAAGGAAAGTGTGAGTTGGAAGAGAATTGGGTTAAATTGTAAGATTTTGAAAATATCAGGATTAAATTGAACATTGGGTAAGGTGAATTAGTCATTTTCAACACACTGAACAGATAAAGTAACTGTAGGACCAACGGTGCATAATTTATCAAAGCAAATACACTAATTTGAGACGAATTTCTAAAATATGACGAAAATAGGACACGCATCAAAGTTAGGGAACTATACGTGGACTTTACCTCTTTCCTTAAATAGAAACTTCTTTGCTCTGAAGTTACCAAACTATCACAACTGTAAATCTTTACTTTTTCTATCTTGTTTTTTGTGCAACCTCAACTTAAGGGCAATTATGTCAAATAACATAAAGTCATACATTATGAATGGCTCAATGAAATCTTTTAGGGAGGGAGAGAGTACTACAATTGGAACAAGTGTAAAGTGTTCAAATTTTTAAGAAACCAAAAGATGCCAAAGTTGGATAAATATTATAACTTGCAAAAAGCATTAAAAAAACACCGAACTTTTCAACTCATTACAAATGGTTCAATGAATATTTTATCCAGCTGAATAAATAATTGAACATTTGAAATTGTACCAAATTAGTCATTCCATTTGACTTTCACCGACGTTTCAAACGGAAGAACAAACAGTGGATTAAGTGGAAGTTCAAAACTAAAATACCTCTAAGGGTACGATTAAAAAAACACATGTTAACTTTCCAAAGCGTGTGTTCCAGGAGAAAGAGATGACTCTGCTAGGGTTTCGTTTCATGGCCTCTCAACGCTAGGCAATGCTAGAATTCTTGGCTTCCTTCTCCATCGACATCAAGTCCGATCCTTCCCAAGTCTCTCTTTTGATCTATCCTTGTAACAGATCGTGTACAATGTCAAGATATTGTCCGCTTTGGACCCCATGCCCGCACGGATTTGCTTCTACCTGAATCCACAAGTAAAACGTATCTTGTGGAGTTAAGGAGCAACCACCCTTATAAGATATGCATTACTCCCTTAGCCCCTCCATGTGGGATGAACAACATCATCCACCCTCCTCCAAGGGGAGTCCAGCGTCCCCGTTGGCACATGGACACTGTACCACCCAGGCTCTGATACCATCTGTAACAGACCGTGTACAGTGACAATATCAACTTTGGGGCCCAAACCCGCACGGATTTGCTTCTACCTGAATCCACAGATAAAACGCATCTTGTGGGATTAAGGGGCAACCGCCCTTATAAGATATGTATTATTCCCTTAGCCCCTCCATGTGGGATGAACAACATCATCCACCCTCCTCCAAGGGGAGTCCAGCGTCCCCGCTGGCACATAGACACTGTACCACCCGGGTTCTGATACCATCTGTAACAGACCGTGTACAGTGACAATATCAGCTTTGGGGTCCAAACCCGCACGGATTTGCTTCTACCTGAATCCACAGATAAAACACGTCTTGTGGGGTGAACAACATCATCCTTATAAGATATGCATTACTCCTTTAGCCCCTCCATGTGGGATGAACAACATCATCCACTCTCTTCCAAGGGAGTCCAGCGACTCCGTTGGCACATGGACACTGTACCACCAGGCTCTGATACCATCTGTAACAGACCGTGTACAGTGACAATATCAACTTTGGGGCCCAAACCCGCACGGATTTGCTTCTACCTGAATCCACAAGTAAAACGTATCTTGTGGAGTTAAGGAGCAACCACCCTTATAAGATATGCATTACTCCCTTAGCCCCTCCATGTGGGATGAACAACATCATCCACCCTCCTCCAAGGGAGTCCAGCGTCCCCGTTGGCACATGGACACTGTACCACCCGGGCTCTGATACCATCTGTAACAGACCGTGTACAGTGACAATATCAGCTTTGGGGTCCAAACCCGCACGGATTTGCTTCTACCTGAATCCACAGATAAAACGCATCTTGTGCACCCTCCTCCAAGGGGAGTCCAGCGTCCCCGCTGGCACATAGACACTGTACCACCCGGGTTCTGATACCATCTGTAACAGACCGTGTACAGTGACAATATCAGCTTTGGAGTCCAAACCCGCACGGATTTGCTTCTACCTGAATCCACAGATAAAACGCATCTTGTGGGGTTAAGGAGCAACCACCCTTATAAGGCATGCATTACTCTTTTAGCCCCTCCATGTGGGATGAACAACATGATCCACCCCCTCCAAGGGAGTTCAGCATCCCCACTGGCACATGGATACTATACAACCAGGCTCTGGTACACTACGTGTCTTACCCAGATTCAACTTTCCTCTCAATTCACATCATCATCTCATCTAAAACATCATCGAAAATCATACATAGTAGGCCGATGGTAGAGGTCGATCCCCTATCACCTAAATTGATACAATTTCAAAAATTCAATGGTATTCAATATCTAATTTTTATTCATGAATGTTTTGATAAAATATAATTTTGAAAATAAGTATTATAATTTGTAGTATGAATTTTCTAAATAAATATTTTTTGAATTTTTTTCACTGTATATCTTATAATTTGAGTTAAACACTTAAATATAAAATATAAAAGTCAAACCCTGCAACTTTTTTGTAATGGAGAGGGTACATTTTCTCTTCCAAGTTTTATGTTTTTAATGTCGTAAGCTTTCCGAGGAAATTGAAATTGCTATTTTTTCAATAAAAAAACAAAAAAAACTGGATGTATCATGTATACTTTTTATTTTTATTGAGAGAAAACAATTGAAATAAAATATTTTATGTACCAACGTTTCCAGATATATTGATAATCCTACCCCCTCTTCCGGCGATGCCCTTCTCTCCTCCACCTTCCTCCCGCCTTCGCCGATCTATATGAGCTCGCTTTCGCCGATTCCGATCAGCCCGAAGATTATATCCACAACAATTGCCTCAATTTCGTTGCTGATCACTTCAAATCAGAGAAAACCCAGATCAAGACGCTGAAAATCCCGACAGCCACTGTGCTCTACCAGGGCGGAGTGAGATTCCGGCGATCGACCCAGTGCTCAAACATCTTCGACATCCAATTCCAAGACAGGATGGATGAAAATGAAAAGTGATTTAGAATGTGGGTGAATTTGTAATTTTTTAGAAAATTTAGGGCCTAGTATGGAGTTTTTTTAACGGAGAGTGGCAAACGGGGACCTGAAACAATGACGTTGATGGCAAAAAAAGACCAGTTTTTAAAATAATGACAAAATGAGACTTTTGGCCAAACGTTAGGGGCAAAAAGAGACCTTTTTCCCTATATTGATTTAATAGATAAATACTACTGAGATTTCATTGATATATATATATATATATATACATATATTCTAACTTCATTAAAAAATTGAAATATTTTTTCAATTTTTTGAGTCCGTTTATTTACCATATGTGGAAAAACACCTACCTAAATGTACCACTAACTAACTAACTTAACTAACTAACTTAATAAATTAAAAGACTAAAACACCCTTTATAGAGATTTATTAAGAGTGTAAATTTGTCATTTTCATGGTGTGTGTTTTTCCACATATGTGGTAAATAGACACCCACTATAATCAATTACCAATAAAAAAACATAATCAATTTTTCTAATAAAATACAATATCCTAAACGATAAACAACAATGTCATGAAATGGGCCCTTAGATTTCCAAAATTCAGTTGTTATTGGAGTAAATTTCTTGTTCAATATGTCACATCTGGTTATAACAGTTCGTTATCTGAATCAATTTACCCAAAATTATTGTGCTTTTAATGCTAGTCAGACAGAGAATGAAAAAAAAGGAAAAAAAAGCTTCGATCACTTGCAATTCTAACTTGGTAAAAAAAAAAACAATATATGCTTTTCGACTCGTCATAAATCAAGTCAGTGGATTTTTTATTCAACCGAACAAATTATTATACTTTTAAAATTGCACCAATTAGCCACTTTGGCCCATTTCGATTAATTTTCGCTAATATTTAGATGGAAAAATGATGTGAACTAAGCGAAAAGTTAGACTTAAAATGCATCTAAATGTTCGATTGAAAAAAAAATTAAGAGAATATCGCATTTTTTAACACTTTAACCGCGCTCTGAGTTTTCCTTTTGTGTTCTTTTAATGTGTGTTTTTAATAGTTGAACAGTTAAAGTCTTTAACTTTAGGTGTAATTTCTCACTCAACCAACGTTATTCTTCCTTATGAAACATCAATGAAAATAAAATGAAATAGCTAATTTGGTACAATTTCAAAAGTTCAATTTTTTATTCAATCACATAAAAGGTTCATGACTAATTTGTGATAAGTTGGAAAATTCACTAATTTTTTTTCTTGTTGTGAGAATAGCAAAACTAGTACTTTCACACAACTCTTGGGAGGCTTTCTCTGTAGGTTGCACAAAGATGCAGATCAAAATCATTCATAATTAGGAAATGCTAGAAAAATTATTTTGACAAGGCAGAGGATACAATGCGCCCTCCCCTAAGCTGCACCAAACTGTGCCAATATCAAAAAAAATTTACAAAAATGCCATGTCTTAACAAGCTGGGTTCATTGGCCTCCACTCTACTCCCCTTTCACCTCTCTCACCACCAAACTCGAGCCTCCCCACGGCCGTCGCATCACACTGAGGCTAGCAGCGGCGGAGTTGAATGGTCCGGAAAGGAAGACGGCTGCTTGCAGATCTGATAATCGAATAGCTTGAGCTGACATAAAATATTAGAGCGGACGTGACTCATACACCTTCGCACTCTCCTGCAGCTGTGGCCCGCTAATTGTAGCTGGGTCGCCGACGCCGGAACTACCAACTCCTTCCATAGCAACCGTTTCTCTATTCCCCGTCATTTCTTCCATTGAATGATGTGATTCGCGCATAACCCGGAGTTACAACCTGTTGAACATTATGATGCACCTACGTATCTTCATGATGCGCAATCGACACATTATGATGCACTCGTTTAGAAAAATGATGTAACCATGAAATGGATACAAATAATGCTCAAAACTGTCAGAATGAAGTTAATACTAGTAATTAATGCACATCATTAAGCATACATAGTTTCATTAATAAGGGGTTTCAAACTTAAAAAAATGTTCAATCCGTAATTCACCGAAAATGAACTAATTCACTAGTGAATTAAATTTCTAATTCATCTTGTGCAAAGTTTGAGCATTCATGAAAAATGGTAAGAATTGGTAGTGAATTTAGCATTTCTTCTTCCTTGTAAATCTGTGTTGCCGGCGAGTTAAAGAGGAGTAAGAGGGATGCGAGATGACCGATTGTTGAAGAGGAAAGAGATAACGAGGGTGAGAAGAGGAGAAATTCACGGTGAATTATTGAAATTCACACCTCCTCAAAATCACCACATATCTTAATAGGGGGGTTCAAACTTTAGTTTTTTTAGGTGAATTTTTTGATATTCATCTTCCAATTTTTGGTGAATCACGCCGAGATATATTCGGACCTCAACGTGAACGTTGGACATGTGAAAGTGAAGAAACAAAAGTGATTCACTTTAACGTGGACCCCACACACACCCCAACCTGTTAAAACAGCCCTCTACCACAAAGATGTCCCTTACCCCAGCCTACTTGCGTGCTTAAGAAGCAGGGAGGGTGGACGCGTGTGGAGGTGGGACCGCTGGCGTTCGTGGAAAATTCGGTAAGGTTTGAGGGGACGGTTTCGGTTTGTGAATTTCGGGGGTGATTTTGAGAACATATTCGGTGAATTGTTTTGGAGCTCACTCAAAGGTTTGAAGCCCCCTAATTAGATGAGGTGAATTAAAGACTAATTCACTAATGAATTATAGGAAATGAATTATCTACTAAATCACTTAAAAAGTTCTAAGTTTGAAACTCCTTAATGATGAATTTGAAGAATATCAGTTGAAGATGGTGAAAAAAGATAAATTTTCAGTGAAACAAGCATCGCATTGCACCACAAAAGCATCATTTAGCATTGAAGCATCATACTGCATATATAAAAGCATCATATTGCACTACAAAAACATCCTACTACATATATAGAAGCATCATTTCTTCATTACTTAAAATAAACTAAACAATTTTCCTGTATCATTTTTGAAGGATGGAGTGCATCATGTGATTTCATCATTCAGGAGAGGAAGTGCATCATGTCTTAGCTGGAATGGATCATTATTGGGACAAAGTGCATCATTTTGTGAGCATGGGTGTATCATTAGTCATGTAGGTGCATCATTAGTGAACTTGAAGCATCATTGGTTGGCTATAATGCATCATAGGCATGACTAGGCGCATCATTAATAAACTTATGTTGCAGGGTGTGGTTATTAATTCCGAAACACACCAATCTTAAGTTTGGTGCATCATTTTGAAGAGGACATTCATCAATCTGAAACCGGAGCGCATCATTATTGACATAGTTCTCGATTACACCCTTTTTGATATATATGTGTGCATCATACTATTTCTCAGGTGAATCACTAACGTATACAAGCGCAACAGTTTTTGAGATGCATCATAATTTGTGCATGATGACTCATTAAGTCATCATAACGAGTGCATCAAGTTTGTACAATAGCGCATCATCGTTCATCAAGAGTGCATCATGGTGGTCTCCAAGAGCATCATTTGGGGAGGGAGGAGCTCGATTGGGCCAGACCTAGCTCCCTAAAGGTTTGCGAAGGAAAGGATGGCTTCGTAGGAAGTGATTGACAGTTGGGGAGGTTAACAACGACCCTTCTCCACCTCTGGCTCGATCTTGGGACAAGGAAAATGACATATGACTCACTCTTCTTCACCACCCTTTTGCATTGCCCGACAAAAGAGAAGTGTCGGCCTGAGGTTGAGTGGTTCCGACATCTCCGTCACAAGGAGGATTCTAGAGGTCGATCTTGAGTTCGATTTGAACAAACCTGAGGGGGGAGGATGGTGTCGCTAATTGGGAGAACGATTGCATCTTTGTTGTACGGGAGTGCATCAAAGTTCATCGGGAATGCATCATCATGGTAACCAAGCACATCATTTTGGACGTTTGAAGAGCGTTATTTTTTAGATGGTGTATCATTAAGTCATCAAGATGAGTGCATCATGTTTGAACGGGAGCACATCATCGTGCATCGGTAGTGCTTCATTGTGTGACCAAACGCATCATTTTGGGCTTTTCATTAATGCGCCTGTGACCGGAGATCCTGTCACCGGAAGAAGGTGAATCGGTCGGATTTCTTGTTAACTTTGGTACTGTCGCGTGGAAGGAGGTTGATCGTTCTGATTTGATGCTATTTTCGACATTGTAGCAAGAAAGGAAGGTTTGATTTCCGGTAATCTCGCTTCGACTTATTTCTCGCCGAGAACATCAACGTCCCCAAAAGATCCGTGTTCCAACCTTCCTTCTTAATATCTATGGCACTTAAAGTATGCCATATGTAATTTTTTATAAATAGTATTCGCTTTGTCCCATTATTATTGAAATATTTTAACTTTCAATATCCATTTTATTTCAATTTATTTACATTAATTTGAGGTAGAAAAAATTTCAAAAAATATGTCTAGAAACTGACACATTAAATTTTTTTTATTTACTAAAATCTGTAACTTTATATTTAAAATTATTAGAGAAATAAATTTACATGTTAAAAATGAGAAAATCAAACATTGAATGTCAAAAGAGACAAAGGTACTATATACTAGTATTTTGTTATGATAGTTAATTTAATGGAAACAATGGAATAATGACAAAATCGTATTTAAAAAGTGTGTAAGTATCAGGGTAATTATACCAAAATATTTAAGAGTGTGGATAGGTTGTGTCTGGCACACATGTGTGCCTCTAGATAAAAGAAGGAAGGAAGAAACACAGAAGAACACGGCTCCACCAACATGCCGTGTTTCTCGGCGACGACTCCGGAATCGCGCAAATTACCACGATCCGTCATTCCTTCAACGAGCAACAACAAAATTACAGAGGAATCAAGCGGATCGATCTTCCTTCTTCGTAAATTCAACAAAAACAGCAATAAAATCAACTGCCAGCCTTCCTCCGGCGACAAAACCACCGGCCTGGTGCATTTGTTCAACCGCCCAAAGTGATACTCTCCGACAACAATGTGATGCGTTCTCGAAGCACTATGATGCTCTTATGTAAAATTATTATGTGCTCGTTCTAATAACTCTGATGCAAACATTTCGTTCTACAGAATGCAGTGATACACTTGTTGACAAAGTGTGATGTCTTTGTTCAAAATGATGCGCTTGGTGTCACAAATGATGCGCTTTTGTAAACTTATGATGCTTTTAGCTATTGGACAAAGTATGATGTATTAGTTAAATATGATGCTCTTGGTGTAACGATTGATGCTCATTGTTTCAAGTATGATGTTCTACCTCACAAAAATGATGTACACGTTCTGAGAACTTAATGGTGCATGCATTTTCTTCAACCTCCTAAAATGATGCATTTGGTGACCATAACGATACACTCCCGTTGCGCTACAAAGTAAAATGATGTTCTTCAGTATTCTACAAAGTATGATCTCTCAGTTCCAAATGATACGTTTAGTGCCATGAATGATCCCCTTGTTTTCAAGTATGATGCGTTACCATACAAAAATGTTGCACCCGTTCTGGTGACATAATGATGACTCTGATGCAAACATTTCGTTCTACGGAACACAGTTTTACGCTTGTTGAGAAAGTATGATGTCTTGGTTCAAAATGATGTACTCGGTGTCACGAATGATTCGCTTCTGTAAAATTATGATGCTCTTCGATATTGGACAATGTATTATGTATTCGTTAAATATGATGTTTTTGGTGTCATGGATGATGCTCTTTATTTCAAGTATGATGCTCTACCTCAGTAAAAAGATGCACTCGTTTTGATGACTTAACGGTGCACACATTTTCTTCAATCTCCTAAAATGATGTCTTTGACGACCACAACGATTCACTCTTATTGCACTATGATGCTCTCAATTACAAACATGATGCACCCATTCTGGTGACTTAATTATGCATTCATTTTCTTTAACATTATAAAATAATGGAATTCTCAAACTGATACTCTATGTGCTTAAAATGATGCTACTTTTGGTAAGTATGATGAGTTAGCACTTAAAATGATGCTCCCTTTGGTAAGTATGCTTTTATGGTGCAATGTGATGCTTGTTTCGTTAAAAAGTTTATCTTATTGCATCTACTTCTGTTGATATTCTTCCAATTCATCACTAATTGGCGTTATTAAGTTCATTTTGATAGATTTGAGCATTATTTGTATGTAATTACTGATTACATCATTTTTATAAAAAGGAACATCATAATAAGTCGAGAACATATCATAATAATATGTAGGGGCATCATAATTCTATCTTCTGTATCAGATTTTAGTTTCAAGACACATATTAAAGTCCAATAAACAAGCATGTGCCAATATTTAAAATGAGAAAAAAAAAAGTTGATTCCTTTCTCCGTAAATCCGTGACATGCAAGCCAATAGAATTCGAAAGAACCTTCATACAAATCCCATTAAAAATTGATTCTTTAATCCTTTTCCATAAAGACACGAGCTTGAAATTGGAATGTCAAAACCAAACGGTCCAAACCAAATCCTTACAAAAATACCTCACCCAATTCATGCAGTAAATAAATTTTAAAGTATTGTTCACCACCAATTTTTTTCAAATATATTTTTTTTCAACTCTTCTAATCTTAATATATAAAACAATCTTAAATCATCATTTCTTTATCAAAATTATATTTTTATCAAATTTCACTACTGATTTACATTTCATCCATTAATCAAAATATACTTAAAAAAAGAGAGGACAATTAGTGTCAGCTAGCTCACCACCATGTGAACCCACCATCCACCAATGCAAACTGTTTCTCCCTCTCTGTAATTTTTCTCTCTCTATAAAACCCTTCACTTCAATCTCTCCTTTTAAAACAAGACATAAAGACATGGGCTTTCTTCTGTGTAAGATCTCCCTGTCTCTGTTCTTGCAGATCATCCTCCTGCTCTGTTTCTTGCACCAAATAAGTGCTCAGCAGTCCAATGTGACAGGACTGAGAAAGCTCCGGGGTGGGAACTGTAATTTGTTCCAAGGCAAATGGGTCTTCGATTCTTCCTACCCTCTCTACAGTTCCTCGGGTTGCCCGTTTTTGGATCCGGAATTCGACTGTGTCAAATTCGGGCGACCCGACAAGCAGTATCTCAAGTACTCGTGGAAGCCCGATTCCTGCGATTTGCCGAGGTGAGTACGACCTGGAGTTTTGGAGAATGTGCATTTGGGTCCTTGTTGTTTGAGAAGTTTGATTTGGGGTCTCTCTCCTCTGTGCAGGTTTAATGGGCGGGATTTCCTGTGGAGTTGGAGAGGGAAGAAGATAATGTTCGTGGGTGACTCACTGAGTCTGAACATGTGGGAATCGTTGGTCTGTATGATTCATGCGTCGGTGCCTGGCGCCAAGACCAAGTTTGTGAGGAGCACTCCTTTGTCTTTTGTTAATTTCCAGGTAAGTAAATTTGTTTTCTTTTTTTTTTTTTACCCTGTTCTTTTCATGTTTTCACCACTCCTTTTTAACTTTCTCTCTCTCTCTCTCTTGCTCTGAAAAGGGCACTTCACGGACTAGTCAATGATACTACTGGTTCTGTTTCAT
This sequence comes from Stellera chamaejasme, assembly GCA_024586325.1. Taxonomy (NCBI): domain Eukaryota; kingdom Viridiplantae; phylum Streptophyta; class Magnoliopsida; order Malvales; family Thymelaeaceae; genus Stellera; species Stellera chamaejasme. The sequence continues at coordinate 9,759,836 of CM044984.1, read as the reverse complement.
TCAGTTTGTTTTTTTTATGCATTTTGTAGAATGAAAAAGGATAGCCCATACTAGTATAAGACAATGAAATAAATTCTTTATTTATAAAAGTGTAAATGAAAATTTTCAAAATTTTACACTTCCGTCGCTAAAAGATTATCTCATTTAATTTTGTTATTTCAAAGTTTCAATATTAGATTCAAATTTAAAAAAACAATAATAGAGAAAAATTTTTTATAAAAAATATATTTAAAAAATTTAGATATCAATACATATGAATTATCTAATTTTCAATTTATAAATATTCATGAAAAACTTATATATTAAATATTATTAAACTATAAAATGAATGATATAATCTTTTATGAACGAGAAAGTATAAGAGAGTACACATAAAAGTTTTACATTTAATGGAGGTACATATGAAATTCCTTTAAGGTATTTAAAGATCCTGGAGATACTCACAGTCACAACTCATTTTGTCCCTGGAAGAAATATAAAAGCTTATTATTATTACGGTTTCAAAAAAAAATTACTGAATTATTATTATTATTATTATCATTATTATTATTATTATAATGTTTTTTTTACTTCTTTCGAGTCCCAAAAGGCGGTTGGCAGAGGCACGGTACCAAAATGATTGCCTCTGTTTCTCCTTTTTCTGTAAAGATATTGCTTGTAAGACAGGGAAATTAAATTTCCATATATTCAATCCTACTTTGTTTATTACGGAGAATCAATTTATATATACCTTACAAAATTGCCCAAGAAATCTCATGTATTTTAGTTAAGCTATAGGTTTGAGATGATGCAAAGGAGACACTTACAGACAAACATATATAAGTGTTTAATTTCAGAAAAAAAAATCATTTTTCAAATTTTTGAGTGTATAAATTATTTCAAATTATTTAAAACATTGATTTTATAGATTTTGAAATTTTCATTTTGTAAGGTGGTAACTTCAAACATAAAACAAAAATGTCCTCTTTTATAGAAAAAAGTTAATTGAAAAACAATAGAAAGTGAAAAGTTGCTTTATTCATTACCGCTCGGGTGGGGTCTGTGCTTTGGCATAATTAAAGTATATTGGATAAGAATGCTCCGTTTACATTTTATGTTGGGTTTGATCTATATATTATTGTTATACATAATTATTTTAAAAATTAAAATAAATACAAATTTTAAATATTTATTTATCATTTGTATCTATTTTTTATTTTCAATATTACAAAATTGTCAAAAAAATTCGTGAATTAAATGTTAAAAAAGAAAATGAGCATTTTTTTGGGAGAGATAGTTTTCGTTTATTGAAAGATACTAGTAGGCGTATTTATCAGGGGGATTATATCCAAAATGAATACTACCACTACCTTTCTTTAGTTCTGAATTTGTTGAAGTTTGTGGCCGGCATTTAATAATAAAATGCGTCTTCATGTCAACCTCATAATTGATTATTGGAGCTTGGTATATGTATGTATGTATGTATGTATGTATATATATATATATATATATATATATATATATATATATATATATATATATATATATATATATATAGGAAGTAGTTAGTGAACAAATTGATTTCCAAAAGAAGATCATTGGTGCAAACATTAGGGTTACTTTTCTCATACCTAATCCTTTTTGTCCTTCTTACCTTTCTTTCTCAGTGCCTTACTCAGAGCTCCTAATGGCTATGTCTCTTTCTTTTGGATGTGATGGATAATTCAATTAATGCTCCATAATTAAGAGTACATAACTAGAGACATGTGGATGTGGATCCTTGTAACTATATAGTTCTTAGGATTGTCCATCCCCAAAATATAATGATAGAATATCCACACATATTTTCCACTAATAAGCTTGAAACATAGGAGTATGTTTGTGCATAAAGATTTAAGAAGTGCTGGAAATTAAGGGTAATAAAATAAAATAAAATAATTATATTAGATTATTTAATATTTTCAATTTGTGAGGGAAACTAAAGATGATAAGATAAAATTTGTGGTAGAAAGTTTCTTTAATATTAAGAAAGATTTTAGTTGTTTTTGGGGAACTGTAGAAAAAATGGTTTCTAGTTTTGTTTATTATTATTATTATTATTTAGTTTGATAATTATCTTTATATAAACTTAAGCTGTCATAAACTTAAGCTATCTAATACTTTATGACATGTATCATGTAAGTCAAGGAAAAAAAATCTTTTTCTTTATTGAAATTGAAAAAATATGGTATATTACTATTTGGAAGATGGTGTTTTATACCCGCACTAATAATTAATTATATGTAGTTTTCAGAGCATGTTCATGTTCAATTATGAGCAAATCATGTTTGTTGCTGACAGGCTGTTATGAGCAAGCCTTCACCAGCGCCACCTACTCCTTTGTTTTATATTGATGTCCAAGTTCTTTTCAATCCAGTTTGGAAATTAGATTTTAATTTTGGTTAACCAGGGGAAAATTTGTTTAAATTATGGAATTTTTGGAAAAAAAGTTTAAAATTTGAGAAATTATTTTAGGTAATAAGAACAACTCTGAATATATAATTCAGACTTTAGCTTCAATTATACTAATTTTTAATTATTTTTCACTTCCTTTGCTTAATGGTGAATGACATTTTTAATTAGTTCCTTAATGATTTTTTTACTTACCTAGTAAAAATTTTACCCTCATTTTTCCTTCCCCACCCCCAACATCATTCCACATGAAAAAGAACAAAAAAATTGAAATTCTGAGCATCTTGCCTACTTGTTAAGTTTATAGGTGGAGATATTGTATTCAAGTTTTCACCAGCAATAATGTAATCCCCTACCCCAATGTATCAAGAAAAAAAACAAAAAACTGAATATCCAAAGACAAATCTCTGTTTTTTTGGATAAGCATCCAAAAGACAAATATTGGTTGCTTGTGATAAGCACTTTTTGTCACAAAGCCACAGACATGAACAATCATTCAAGACTTGCGGCTCACTCTTCTAACTAATTTTCCATTGCTTGCCTTCAAAGCAACTGGACTATAGTACTTATTAGCTGCATCACTGCTAATCACTTGTTTAAGTTAACCTAACTTTAGGTTGTTAACACATAATTAATTATAAAATGCAGGATTATAAAGTGACAATTTATTTGTACCGAACACCATATCTGGTGGACATTGTGAAAGAGAGTGCTGGACGAGTTCTCAACCTGCGTTCCATAAACTCAGGCAATGCTTGGAGAGGCATGGACATGTTGATCTTCAACACGTGGCACTGGTGGACCCACACCGGAAACGCTCAGTCGTACAATCTCTCATCTTCGACCTCTAACGTTAAAAGAAAGTTTCCAAATTTTTATTTCCAAAACTTCTTTGTAAATATTTGATCATATACCTAAGTTTGAAGAGATGGAAAATAAGATTTTTCAATCTTTGGAAAACTCTAGTATTAAATTAGGGAACCTTGTTTGAAAAGTTTCCATTTTAATACTAGAGTTTTCTGATCATTAGAAACAAGGTTTTCCATCTCTTAAAAATTAGGTGTGTGATCAAATATTTGAGTAATCATCATCATAACTTCTCTGAATAGAAAAGTTATCATTGAATAACGTTTTCAACCACTGACGTTAAACGTTTACGCTGTTTTGGGGATGGATCCATCTTAATGCCAGGATTAGTCTAATGATGATTAATGATTTTGTTGTTTATATTGATTGCAGGTGGGATTACATGAGGAATGGGCAAGCATTGGTTAAAAATATGAATCGTTTGGAGGCATTTTACCTTGGGCTCTCAACATGGGCCAATTGGGTTGACAACAATATAGATCCAACCAAAACTAAAGTCTTCTTCCAAGGCATTTCTCCTACACACTATCAGTAAGTTCTTGTGATTTTTCTCCTAGAGACAGTGTTGAAGTTGGTCCTCCATTGTGACAGACTGTCACATTATCATTCACTCCATCCGTTCCAGCAAAACTGATACATTTGACTGACATACAGATTAATGAATAGTATTGATAAGGTAATAAGGTGAAATATGCATGACAAAAGTAGCTTTTTTAAGTGGGAATGAAACTCCATAAAAAGTAGTGAGAAGGGAAATGTTTCATTTTTAGGAAATATAACACTTTTACTGAAGATAAAAAACGTACCAATTTTGCTGGAATGAAAGGAGTATCTTTTTTTTCTTTTTGTCCCCCCTTTTTCACATTTTTTTGTGTGGGCAAACCAGAGGAAGGGAGTGGAACCAACCCCAAAAGAGTTGTTCTGGGCAGCTAGCACCCTTATCAGGGTCAGTCTACCCAGGAGGGTCACCCCCAGCAGCAGCTACTGTGTACAAAGTACTAGCAGCAATGAAGAAGCCAGTCTACTTGCTTGACATAACGACGTTGTCGCAGCTGAGGAAAGACGCGCACCCTTCGACGTATGGCGGAGAGGGTGGCACCGACTGCAGCCACTGGTGCCTCCCCGGTTTGCCTGATACTTGGAACCAGCTTCTCTATGCAGCCCTTGTTATGTGAGATGACTCGCTTCACTTTCACCCTCAAAATGTAAATTCAATTCCAGTAGGTTGAAAACAAGTGTGAGTAATTCAATTGTAAAGTGGTTGATTTTTCATTTATAGCATTGTTTACCCAATCGATAAAAACCAATGGTTCTATTGTATGTGACTTTGATGGATCATCTTTATAAATCATGATATGTGAAAGAGCAGTTACTCCTACCTCAAATTGTAAAACTGTTTTTAATGAGTCTATAATACTAATTAAATTAAATAATTACTTGACACTATAAACCTCATAACCACCATAACCATTGACAGTCCTTGTAAAAATCAAGGTACATAATATTTAATCAACAACACCTTAATCATAACCTATAGTGTCAATTAATAGCGAAAAACTAGATAACACTATAAATTTATGGAAAAGAGCAAAGTTATACAGCTTTACGCTTCATTTCGTAACCTTCTTATGAAGAAATAATGAGATGAGTACAGTGACTTGCTTAACTCCATGTTGAAACAAGAACAGTAGATGTTAAAATCTATAGCATGCTGCATGACTACAAAAAAGAAAGAGGGTTCTATGCCTACAACACTTATGCCGTTTTACTAACTGATTGATGGATGATGTTTGAAACAGAACTGTTTACTTTTTCTTTTTCTTTTTTTTATTATATTAAATTTGAGATTCCACTTGAAGTGTCCACTTTTTACATGACATGGAATGATTTTTACTTAGAGAAAGCAATAAAATTGACAGAGTATTGATTTCACAATTGAACTCACATAAACCAGTTAGCCAAAACTATAAGTCCATCACACTTCTTTCCTGTATACATGGGACTTGAAGTTGAGAGGCAACTGCTGCTGGTTTGGCACCATCTTATTGAAGTGTCCTGCAATGGCACAATACAGAAGGGCCTGAATTGTGTTCCATAACTAACTTGTGAAGATTGCCCAAACTAACTTCTAATCTCATGTACAAGTTCCAACAAGTTCAAATACAGAGGAAATGGAAAACACTGATAAACCATGACAGCAATTAACTGCTTTGAGATTACTAGTGGGTTTGAAATTTATTCTATTAAAAAAATCGAGGGGGAAAAAAAACAAACACCTTAAACTTGCACCATCATACCCAGAAAGAAGGGAGGGAAAAAAAGGCATAAACACATAAGGATTCCTCTGTAAGGACAACAAGCAGATTTTGTTTAATGCTTTTCTGTTAAATGTTTAGCTTGCTCAGTACCTATGTATAAAAGGAAATAAAAGCTCATCATCATTATCAAACAACACCTTAATACCAACTATGTTGGGGTCAGTGGCTTGAAGTTTATAGTGGCAATTAATTGTCGAAAATTAGTTAACACTGTAAATGCTTTTGCATAGAAGCAAAGTTTTACACCGGATGTCCTTCATGTTGCAAACTTCTTACGAAGAATAATGAGATGAAATTTTAAAATAATTAGATGTCTCTTTTTGAAATCATAGAAATGCTGTATGTGATTTTGCAGGTTTACTGTGTCAGACAGAGGCGCATTGAGTAGGGAAATAAAGTAACTGAGAATGGAAGCTGACCTCTACATGCTTCAAGGAAGGAGAATGCAGCGAAACTAATAGCCCACATATACTGCAGCATTCACTATGTAACAGTCCTCATTCTTGTCTCCCATTTCTTCCACAAGAACCCCACTTGAGCATATTAGTCCTCCATCTGAAACTTCAACATCCAAAATTTTTCCACTGCAATTATTCTAAAACATTTCAGTTATATTATCACATACCCCAATTCCACAAACAAATGTTGAACTATGGCAATATTCATATCTTGAATCTGAAAGAAGAGAGACAACACTACACATCTTGACCAGTTTCATGACATATCCGTCACTGAAGCTTATCTGCCTTAGATAATTTATTCATTTTTTCTAGGCCAAATTTATTCTGCAGATGATATTCTATTGCATTATCTTGAACTTGATACCTTATCCTTATCTGTCTACACCAACAAAAAAAAAATCAAAATGAAGAGGAGAGTAGTGTAGTCACTTACTAAGGAAACACAGACTTCACCCTGTCAATATCCAAAAATTGCTGTAGAAGGTGTGGCACCCCTAGCTTGATCTTTAGTTTCATTTGTCCCATTGTGACACCAGGAATGGAACCTGAAAAGTTAATTTATTGCAACACAAAATGAGGCTCCTGAAACCCTTACCAAAGTATCCCACAACACCAAATCTCATTCAAGTTCAAATTTTAAATCAATGGAGAAAAACAGCAATAGCAATATGCCAACAATTTACTCATATCTAAACCCAATTGAATCCAGTACCTCTTCTGAATGCGGGAATGGAGTTGGAAGTGATCGCATCCCTGCAAGCCCTCATAGCTGCGGCTGTAACATCTTGCCTGTTCCAAGAAACCGAAAGACAACGAAACGCACCAAAACAAGACGAAATTAAAATCCATCCGAGAAGAGAAAATCGAGAGCACAGACAGAATCGAACGTAAGAACAAACCCATGTTGATCGTAGCCGACACCCATCTCCACAAACAGGAGCTTCATCGATGACGGGTCTGAAGCAGCGCTGGTGATCGTCTGAGCTTCCATGGCGGACGGGCGATGAAACCGATGAGACTGGGAACTAAAGGAGATTTGGCGGGACGGAAATGGGTTCGTGGGATTTGGAGATAGAGAGTGAAATTGTGTCGAGAATGAAGTGAGAAATGGGAAATTGGGGATTTTGAGAGCAGTTGCAGACAGTGAAGTTGGAACCATCTTTGGTTGTTGAGAAGTAGACGAAAAGAGAAGATGGAGAAAATTCGGATCGTCGGCGTGTGGGCCTCGTCCATAGTTAAGAGTAAATGGGCTTACATGGATCTTTAGATTCTTTTTCTTTTCGAGGTAAACATATCACTAAAATATTTGAAATCTTTCAATTAGTCACTAAATTTTATTTTGAAGCTAAAGTGTCATCTAACTTTTAAAACTGGGTTAAAATGCCACTATTGTTTCAAACCGTTAAAAAATATGTTAACTCTATGGTTTAATTAAAAAAAAGTAGTCCTTAAAGTTTTTAACACTTTACAATTTGATCCTAACAAATAAAAAGAATTAAAAAGAAAAGGAGGATGCAGGAGCAGCTATCGGGTCCGTCGGGTTGTCACCATTCTGATGTTTTCCGACGGCGGAGTTGGGCTGGATCGGTGCAGCGAGCAGGGGAGGTTATTGGTGTCGGTGTCGGTGGCACAGCGGATTATGGCTTGGAGTGTCAAGTATGAGCGGGTTGGTCGAGAAGCGAGTTGGCCGGTCAAGGGCGTTTTCTCCTTCTTCCGGTGGCGAGGAGGGTTCCTTCGAGTTGCTGGAGGGTTGGCGCTGCTGATGGAAGTAATGATGGATGGTGAAAAGCATCGGGAGACTGTGGAGGAAAGGTGGAGGTCGCTCAGTGAGTAACGAAAGAACAGACATTTCTCTTTGCTGAGTTTGATTACCAATTGTAAAGAGTGAGGATGAAATTGTAAAGGATTAAAAATTTTAAGTACTACTTTTTGTAATTAAATCATAGAGTTAACAGATTTTTTAACGGTTTTTAACGGCAGTGGCATTTTTAACCCAGTTTGAAAAGTTAGATGGCACTTTAGCTTCAAAATGAAGTTTGGTGGCAAATTGAGAGATTTTGAATACTTTAGTGGCATTTTTACCCATTTTTCCTTTTCTTTTCTTCAAATTTCTTTTGCAAACTTAAAAAAATAAGTTTTGAACTTTTGGTTTAGAATTGACAAATCATAAAAATAATCTCATTAACTCTTTGTAAGTTTTCTTAATAACAAATCTTGAACAAGTTGAGCTCAATGTAGGGCGAGATTAATGCTTTCAGGTTGATAACTTGTCCGTTTCTTGGTTGTTGATATTCCCTTGTTCTTTTTGTTTTTTCTTTTTGATCCTGCCCCTCAAGGGCCAAGAGACACGTCAATGTTATTTATCACCCAAGTGATTTTTCACCTACTTGAAGTATTTGGAAAATGAGGAGTAAATATATAATTATTCATTTAATTGAGTTTGGGCATTCAGATTACTGATAAGTGCAAATTAGTATGTATATATATATATATATATATATATTATCCTCAATTTTGTATGTAAACTCAATAAACTGTCATGTTCTTATTAGTTTACGCAAGAGTTTTGCAGGATTCTACTTTGGGAGGTATTGGAGAAAAATTGAGAAATATGTGGCTAAATTGGCAAAAGAATAGAAAGTTGAAGACAATTTAGATTAAAGGGATGAACCGAAGACTAAAATGACACAAAAGACAAGAAGTTGAATGTAAAAGAATAAAAAGAACAATGGGACAAAGTCGATGAAAGAGGAGAGTTATGGGCTAAAGTGGAGCAATTGAGAAAAACTAATGATGAAGGAAGGGATTCACCTTTTTTTACTCCAAGTCATGCGCTTAATCCAAGTCAAAATCGGACTTGGAGTGCTGTAGGTTATAAAAAGCCAATCAAAAGGCATAATTAAGGGCTTGGACAATTGGGGGACGCCTCGTATATGAAAAAATAATGGATCTTCCACTTAGTAGGAGATGAGATCCAACTTTTGTTGAAGCAGAAAGATTTCATAATGAAGTATTGATTCAAAGATTTTTAGTCGCCATATAATAGTTTTCTTGGAAGTGGTAAAATCGGTCCGGTAGAGTAGTTGTTCAAAGAAAATTTCACTCAATTGAAAGAATTGTTTGAAAAAAGTATCTTGATTGAGTTAAGTGAGGGAATCAAGCAAAATTGGAGAGGAGTAGCTACAAAGTTTCAAGAACCATATGACCGGATTGAAAAATTTGAGAGGTTAGATAATCTTGATGAAGGTCATATAATGAAGTCCGTGGAGGAGGTGATAGACATGGAAAAAAATGGAGCCATGGAGTAACATGTGTCCAAAACCTCAAATGAATTTTTGAGTGATGGTAATTTATTTCCCCAATCTGATTGTCTGATTAAAGCTGGTGAAATGATAAGTGATTATGTTTTAATTGTTGATGATAGTGAGGCTTTAAATATTGATGATGATGATGATGCAATTTTTGAGGACGAGCCTACACAAATAGATGAACCCTTCCTACACTTGATGTGCCTAGTCATGATAGATTTGATGTAGGAGAGTCTATTATCACTCATGATGCATATCTTGACCCCTATACCATCTTTTGTATGCCAACAATAAATGAGAAAAATACTTCTTCAAATTGCTCTTTTTAATCCATGTGTGGTGAGATTTTCCAAGGATTTGATGAATGAGTCTGGATGTCAATTGATTGATCTGTGTAATGGAAGTAATACTTTAAGTGTGAAAATGCATGATAGTTGTTTTTATGGAAAAGAAAAGAAGCTTGAATGGTCTAGGTTGGTATTTGATCATGGTGCTATGATGTGATCATGGGATCCATAAGCAACAACAAAGTCTCAAGTTCAAGGAGGAAGGTGAATAAAGCTCGGAGCACCCCCTTTGGCGAAGAGATTCAGAGGCCCAGGCAGACCAATCCACGATTCAGGTGGTCGCCTGACTAGGAAAAGGTGAAGCCTCTACGCGAGAGCTCCACGTGAAGCCTCTAGGCGAAGGCTTCCCTCATGCGAACCATCCAGGCGATGGCGAAGCCGCTCCTGCGAAGCCTCCATGCGAAGGCCTCAAGCAAAGCCTCCAACGTGAAAGACTTCAAAGCGAAGGCACGACCTCCATGCGAAGCTTCCAGGCGAAGGCAAAGCCCTTAGGCGAAGCCGACTCTGCGAAGCCATCAATGCAAAGCCTTCCAGTTCAGGCAAAGCCCAAGGCGAAGCCACCTATGCTCAACAATCCGGTCAACCATTTCAAGCCAATCTGGAACACTCCCTCCTTTCAATGAAGATACTTGGGAGTACAAATATTTAATTTATGTGAGAATATCTTTTTTAGGATAGCTTTTACCTTTTCCCTTATGGAAGCTTTTAGGATGACATGCATGCAAAAGCACTTTATGCTTTTGGCATGCATGACCATGTGTAAGAGTCTTTTCACTTCTCCCTCCTATAAAAGGGACAGCAGGCTCCTAGAAAACGAAGAACATAGTAAAACGCTTGAGAGGTTTATTTCCTCAAGCTTCGGTTCTCACCCCTTGCTACCTTCCGCCATCCACCTTGGTGTTTATCATCGAGTTTAATATCTAGTATTGCTTAATCTCGTAGTTAAGAGGTGCTAGATCTTCCATCTTCCCCAGACATTATCTCAAATATTGCCCAACCTCGTAGTTGGGAGGTGTTTGAGGCCGAATTTATCCGTCCCTGTTTATGCGACTCCTTCGAGCTAGATCCGGCACGTCTTTGATCTCGTGGGATCGCGTCAAGCGTCCCCGTGATCATATCAAGTGGTATCAGAGCCAAATCGCTTGTTGGAGTTGTGTGTGATTTCTTCAAGGTAAAACCTTTACCTTCTACTTGAAGAAATATTTGTTTTTGTGTTTTTAAAACCTTGTTATATTCGGCCATTTCTTTACCCCACCATCTGCCTTTGTTTATGTTAATCTGTTGTGAAGTTTCTGTGTTAGAAGTTGTTGTGTTGAGCAACTTCATAAATTCAAAAATAAAAAGAAGAAGAAGAAGAAGAAGAAAAGATCGCAGTTGCGGGTTTGCCAAAATCGCAAATCTCGGATTATATCCAAAACCCCAATGTGCGAGGGTTTATATGCGTAAAGAGTGAGGTTGTTGTTGAAAAGTGAAAATAAAGTGGTGTACAAAAGATTGGTTGTGAAAAGAATTGGAAAATCAAAAGTGTGTTCATGATGTTCTTGGTGTTCATAAAAAGTTCATACCAAAACTCATATGAACAGTAGCTTTGATCCATTTTTTATTTCAAATTTGAACCAAAAGGTGTTTGTGCGCCAAAAATATTCTTTCCTACCCTCTTGTAATTTACGGCCAAAGTACCCCTCATTTTAACCTAATTTACTTCAAGTAACTAGCACTTTATTGATCAAATGGTTTTTGTTTGCTAGAGATTAATTTGTGGTAAACATTTCGGGTTTGGCACTAAAAGGCGAGCTTTGAGAGCCACAAGCGAGAGGAAAGAGTGAAAGTCGAGTGTGACCCCCCTCGAAAAGGGAGAGACCCCTTAAACATATGAGGAGCTTGAGCGGTGCTAACTTTATTGTTTATAAGTGTGTAGGCGAACCCATGGCGGAAGAAGATCTACATTTCATTGGGTTTCATCCATTGAAAAAGAGATGCAAACTTGAAGACGACTTATGGCATTGGATGGAGACATTGGAGTACCACTTTTGGTATTACCAACTTCATAACGAAAAAAGGTTAGACTTTGCCATAAGGTGCTTAAAAGGAGAAGCTAAAAGATGGCATCGCCAATAGCTCGCCCAACGAGAACAATATTGCGAATCCCCTATTCGGACGTGGAGTAGATTGAAGAGGTTGTTGTGGTAAAGATATGGTTCCCCCCAAGAAGAGCCACCCTCTCCATACTACCAAACAAGGCCCCCCTTGCGCCTTACACCTAGTACCCCCACCGACTTCGCCACCAAACTCCACTCGAAGGGTCTTCGCCCCAAAGCAAACCAACTCCCTCCTATGAAAGGAGGTGAAGCCCCCCTCGCCACAAACTCCTTTGGCCGAGCCATACACCCACCCCCCAATGCTTGCGCAACCCAAGCTCACACCCCAAACCAAAGCCCTCATCAAAATCCAAATGAAGATCTCTCTCAAATGATTGAAAGACTCAAGGAGTACGAAGAATATGAGAGAGAAAAAGAAAAGAAAAGAAGAGAGAAGAAAGGAAAGAGCTCTCCAAAGCCAAATGAGTGAAAAGAATGTCGCACCTGGACCTCCTACCCAACTCCCAGAAGAACTAACCATTTCATCTTCTTAACCATGTTGTTCTTCTTTGTTTGTGCAGAAATGTGAAGAGGTCATGGATGTGCGAAGGCTTGAAGATGGCGAATACGCCACGGCTTTGGAAGAAGGAAGAGCTCACTTGGAAGTTCCACCCGAGCCTACACTTGAGGAAGAGGCCACATCATTGGAAGAACAGAAAATATGGAGCCCACACTTCCCTAACTTGGGAACATGTAACTTGTCTCTTTCTCCTAGTGGCGAAGAGTATGCGCCTGAATGCGAATCAATGGTGTTGACACCCAATTTTGTCTGGGGTAGTATTTTACGTTTCGTGATTTTCGATATTTTTTCGTATTTTTATTTCATGTGATTTTTCCGATATTTTACGTTATTTTCGTTATTGTTGTATATTTTATGTGATTTTTGTCATTTTCATTATTTTACGTAGTTTTTATCATTTTTCGCGTGCTATTGTCATTTTCATTATTTTCATGAACTTTAGTCATTTTTATAATTTCGTGCGCTTTTATTATTTTCATGATTTTATGTGACTTTATTCTTATTTTCGTCATTTTATTGTGTTTAATCTAAAATTTAAATTTGATTATTTTATTTTATTTTATTAATTAAAAAAAGGAAGAAAAGTAGTTAAAAAAGTTAATTAAAAAAAAAGAAGAAAACAGACGGAGCTCGTGCTCCGCCTGATCCGCCGAGCTTCTTCTCCTTCACGCCACGCTTCTGCACCTCCCTCACCCATCCATCACCACTCTCATTTCAAAGCTTTATCATTGAGTTCTTGGACCTGTCAATCAAATTTTCGTGTATAAATGGAGCAAATTCGAAGAGAAATTGGGGAGGAAATCGAAGAAAAATCGGACAAAAACGTGCCTCTGTTTCTTCACCGCCAAAATTCGTCCACCACCTCCCACCTCGCGCTCCGGCCACCCTCGTCGCCAACCACCCCCTCCATCGTCATCACCGACCTCCCAGCAACCAGAAGACACCCTCCTTTTCACCGGAAATCGCCGGAGGCAGGAGGGAGAATCGAAAAAAAACGGCCGACGTTCCTCCACTTCCCTCTCCAGCCATTTTCGTCCCGAAAATCCACCACCATTACCTCCCCCATGACGATACGAAGCTAGCCCACCATCTCACGTCGCCGGAGCTGCACCGGAGAAGGAGAAATCGGCGAAAAACCGCCCCAACAGTTTCACGTTTAACAACCTCGATCCGACGTTCCGGCCACCTTTGCCGCCGGAAAATTGCCGGAAACCACCCTCCGGTCGATGGCGCACCTCCCCGACCCAGGTCCGCCGCCGGAAGTCGCCGCTCTGCCGCCGGCAGCCGCTGTCGCCGCCATCTGTTCGTATGTTCGTACGCGTTGAAGCAGAGGAGAAGAAGCTGCCTTTTTGCTTTTTGGGCAAATTACAACCCCAGTCCCTGTCCCTTTAATCCTCCCCTTCCTTCACTTAAACCCCATATATAGCCACAGTATCATTCAAGCCACTTTTCAAGTTTAAAACTTGACACTTTGGGCACTATGCCTAAACCTTTTGTGTTAGTTAATATTTTTCTTATTATGTTAATCTAAATTGTTTTAATTTTACTTTCACGATATTTTGAATTTTTATTAGCTATGTAAATTACTAAAAATCCTTTTCTTTTCTTTTATTTTTAGTGTGGTTATTTATCTTTTTTCTTCTTTTCTTTATGTCTTAAAAATCAAGTAAATTTATGAAAAACACCCGTGGTACCAATTTTGGGCGTACGAAAATTAACCAATTTTGTACGTAACTGACAAACGAATCCAGATCTCTCGTAGACCATTTTCAGGTTTCAAATCGACCTAGGAAAAAGATTGGTGGCGACTCCATGTCAAAAACCACGTCGCTACAGATGGCGACTCCACTGGGGATTAGTCTGGACAAAAGGGGTTTGTTTTTTTTATTTATTTGCTTGATTTTACCTTTTTTATTGTGTTTCCATTGTACATATTTTAATTCACGCTCTCACACATACACACAGAAAGCATGCATTTCGAGCTCCCTACCCGAGCTCTTCGTAACCCATTTTTGCAGATACCCGGAATAGGCTAGTTGTGTGTGACAATAGTCACCGCACTTTCTCTAGACCGTAGTGGTTAGTAGCGTTGTTCGGGTGTGGCGTTAGTCACCCAATGGAACCGCGAAAGCTGCGACCCGAATTAATCCTTCCTTACATAACCCTCGTGGATAAGGAATTGGGCCTTTTCTAATTCGATAGAACTTAGTAAAAGGGATTCGGGAACCTACCATTGGCCGCTTTCATTCTAAAACCACCAAATGCATGTAATGGCCATAGACCCATCCTTTAAAGAGTCCCGTATATACTTGATTGATTGTCATTGTATTATGTTACAACTGTTACTAACGACGAATAAAGAAAGAGATTGTCGTACTCTCCACGATAGTGGAGGACGCTAACTTAACATCTCTAAGTTTTCTCAAAATGCGTTGAAGTGAGGCAGTTTCGAAGCTTAATGTAACCGAGGAAGGCAAAAGCGCACCAAGCCAGAATACCATAGTTGAGCACCTCGAAATTGATCGGGAATTGTGGTGCAAAAGGGCATTGCTTCTTTTAAAGATAGTCAATTCTTACTAATTATTCTTTTGTACTCATATTTATGTATACAGTTTGTACTAATTCATCTTCATTTTCTTTTTTGACTTTTCGTCACATTTTCATGCATCATACTTGTTTCCAACCGGTATTGACACTTCAAAAAAAAAAATTCATGGCATTTATGCACATAATCACTCATTTCTTGTGATACATCATTGCATATTTTTCAGAAAATTAAAAAAAAAGTGGACATTAATGAGCTTCAGAACAATTTTATGATATGAAAAGTCTGACGACCCCCATTTGTGACATAGAAATACAATTTCTCACGAGTCGTCTTTAAGCCCTGTCTAATACGTCGGTCAATACAAATTGATGAGTAATTGGAGAAATCTTTAAATTTTTACTCAAATCTTTGAGAGCTTGCCAAGATAAATTGAAAGTTAAAGTTACCTAGATTTAGTCCAAAATCTAGAGTACAGTCTTTGTTGCAATGGACCTTCGTTATTTTTTGTCTTGAAATAAGAAGGGGTAAATGTGCAATTTGGCATCCATTAACAAAGTACCACATCACACTTCAAGCATTCCCTTTTCCGTTTCGAGACTCACTCACCAAGCCACAACATAAACAATGTCATTGATGAGCTAAAGAGAGGACTAGATAGTGACTATCTCAAGACATTGTTGAATCTGGTAAGAGCAATTTCGGTGTGACCCTTCAACTATGAGATTCTTTCTGGAGAAAATATTGCCTTACGCAATAGCTCGATGGCTAAAATTACCATCAGAGAGCTCTGTTTATGCAACAAAAGATCAGCTATCTCAAAGATTCTTTGTAAAGAAGAAAATTTCATTCATCAAAAAGAAGAAGTATGAGAACACAGGAACCTTTCGATCATTGCTACGGTCGAGATCAAGTCAAGTTACATTCATCAATCCCAAAGTCAGATCAACGGTCATGATGTCTTCATCACATCAATACCCATGACTCAAAAATCAAAAAAAAAGAGAGAAAAGAAAAAGGGTCAATGTAAATTCTATTCCGCTGCCTTTAGCTAGAAAATGGCTGAAGTTACGAATAGTGCTAGTAGCCATTTGTCTTTGCATTTTAGTCAGAAGTAATTGGGCGTAGGTAGCAACAACTATTTACGCTCGCATGAAAATGACTGAAAATTGCAGGTCAAACAAAGTCGGACCCAAAAAGGAAAAAATGAAAAAAGGGAGTCATGAAGTCTAAACCGAAAACCTGCAGAGGCGGTTTAGAATGAAGGCACAGTTCACCATCTCAATGAACAAGGGAGCAACAAAGAAATCCCAAGCAATATCGACAAGTTCTCAAGTTTCTCAAGAGCAAGTCCACACATCATGAGAGCTGGGGGGCAACATTTGAGGTCATTCTTGTTGGATAAGGCAGTGATTTCGTGATCAGCACTATCAAGTTCTGCAAAGAAGTCAATTTTCTCATCAGTGACATTACCAGGCCTTTCGCCCGAACTACTCTACTTTTCATCAACTCATATCAATGGATACCATTTACCTTAAAGAACCATTCAAATGATATTCGTTCTTCACATTGACCGTCACATAAGAAAAATCCTTCACATTAAAATGTCTTTTGGCTACCCTCGCACATTTTACCTCTTCAAGTGGAAGAGATAGAGAAAAACTGAGTTATTTTAATGGCTACACAAGGACCATCATATATTTTGTCAAGCTCTACAAATTGATAAGAGTTTTCTTTAAGGACCAACCGTTAAACATTAATGAGTATGGATCTTACGGCAGACATGGTTTAAAGACTCTTGTTGAAGATATGCATTTTTGTGGCCACAACTGGGGGGCAAATAGATCATTCACTCATATAATTATTCTCAGGGGCAAAAGAATCCAGGAATGGAAAACAATTTTTCGACAATGAGGTAAGATCACATCAGACAAGATGAAAGACATTCATAAAGAAAGCTTAGTAAATGTTTCTGCATCTACCATGCATCATTGGTTTTAATTGAAGATCTTCATCATTGCAAATCTAAACCTCAAGCATTTTCAGAGTCATGATCATCATGTGTCATACATAATATCATCATCCATTCCCAAAGACAGTTTTCAAGAAACTCGCCGATTCAGGTTTTGATATCAAGATGGGGGATTCGATTCATGTATACTGCCCGGAAGCTTTCAGGTTTCATTTAAGCTTTCCACATTACCAGGATACGGTAACACGTTATCTTTCACTTGCTTCATCTTGCACATACGGGGCATATTGAAATTGCGCATAGTCAAAGACTACAACTCTCGGAAATTCGCTCATTGTGTGCGATTTCACATTCCCGAAGTTTAGTCATTTTGTCAAACTTCGTATCAACCTCATTCAGTCTAGATTTTTCATTAAAGGCAAGGAAGGTTCCTTAACCTTAACCCATGAGAGAAAGGTTTGTCACCCTGATGGTAAGAAAGTTCTTCAATTCTCTTCACCCCAAGTCACCGAAGCATCACTCAAAGAGGGCATCGATTCTGTAACCTCCCTTCGAGCTCATTTCAGTCGAAAAGGCTGTTTCCAACTTTGGTTGCCAAGCATTTATCTCCGACCATTTTGCAGCTCTTGCCCAAGCATTAACAACCCCCTTGAAGTTGTCTGCTTTCCCTCCACATAGGCGAAACTCTCCTCCAAAACGCTCCCAAGTTGTCGGGAACATCTTTTCTGGAGCCTAGAGATCCTTTCCCTCCATTCGATAACATTTTCTCGTCATCTTCACCGTGTCCCAGTGAAAACCAGGGCCGCATGTGTCAAGTCTCTTCCGAGGAAGAAGAAAGTTCTTCTCTTCATCTAATATTTCAAAACTTCACTCGTTTTGTGAGATGCTTCGACTTAGAAGTGTAGTCATTTCGTCACACTTCTCTCTGAATCACTCGACTTTTCACCAAAGGCATGGAAAGTTCCATCGCCAAAGTCCAGAGAGAAAGGTTTCTCTCCCCATATGGTAAGAAAGCTCTTACCATTCTTCTCTTTTCATGATCCCAACTAATGATCTCATTCCTCTCTTTCCGAAATGGAAAGAGAGGTCCCTCTCGCTGAATGGTAAGAAGGTTCTCACCATTCACTTCGTCTCGATATTTTGATCAAGTCTTTCAACAAAGAAGCAAGAAATTTTCATTCGCTTCTTAAGGGAAAGAAAGTTTTCTTCCCTCTACGGATAACAAGAAGGTTCTTGTTATTCCGTCACCACTTCCAACGGACAATCAGCCATACACTTTTGCCGAGCAATGGGAATATTCTCAATCTCGAATTATTGGAGCAAAGAAGGTTCCTTCGCTTCACGAATAACGAGAAAGTTCTTGTTATTCGATTTCAATAAATCAATCTATCATTCATCTTACTTTTGCCGAGCATTGGGAAGGTTCTCAATCTCGCATCTTTGGGGTAGGGAAAGTTCCTTAACCTCGAATAGTGGAAATGTTTCCGCTATTCAACTCAATAGGAAGGTTCTTATTGAGAGAAGCAAGGAGGGTTCCTTCGCTTCACGGATAACGAGAAAGTTCTTGTTATTCCATCTCAACTTTCATTCAATCAGTCATTCAACTTACTTTTGCCGAGCATTGGGAAGGTTCACAATCTCGAATTATCGAAGCAATGAAGGTTCCTTCGCTTCACGAATAACGAGAAAGTTCTTGTTATTCGATTTCAATCAATCAATCAATCAATTAGTCATTCACTTTTACCGAGCATTGGGAAGGTTCTCAATCTCGCATCTTTGGGGTAGGGAAGGTTCCTTAACCTCGAATAGTGGAAAAGTTTCCGCTATTCAACTCAATAGGAAGGTTCTTATTGAGAGCAAAGGAAAGAAAAGTTTCTTTCCTTCACAAATAATCAGAAGGTTCTCATTATCATAACACTTGGGGCAAAGAAGGTTCTTTAGCCTCGAATAGTGGGAGAGTTTTCACTATTCAACCCGATGGGAAGGTTCCTGTCGGGAGGAGCAAGGAAAGTTCCTTCGTTTCGGAAAGGTAAGAAATATTCCGTCCTTTCACGAATAACGGGAAAGTTCTTGTTATTCGCCGGACAAAATTCGGAGTCATCCTACTTTGCATGCTCCATGTTCCATGAATCATGCAAATGGGGGCAGCTGTTGACACCCAATTTTATCTGGGATAGTATTTTAGGTTTCGTGATTTTTTATATTTTTCGTATTTTTATTTCATGTGATTTTTCCGATATTTTCGTTATTGTTGTATATTTTATGTGATTTTTGTCATTTCCATTATTTTACGTAGTTTTTATCATTTTTCGCGTGCTATTGTCATTTTCGTTATTTTCATGAACTTTAGTCATTTTTATAATTTCGTGCGCTTTTATTATTTTCATGATTTTATGTGACTTTATTCTTATTTTCGTCATTTTATTGTGTTTAATCTAAAATTAAAATTTTGATTATTTTATTTTATTTTATTAATTAAAAAAGGAAGAAAAGTAGTTAAAAAAGTTAATTTAAAAAAAAAAGAAGAAAACAGACGGAGCTCGTGCTCCGTCTGATCCGCCGAGCTTCTTCTCCTTCACGCCACGCTTCTGCACCTCCCTCACCCATCCATCACCACTCTCATTTCAAAGCTTTATCATTGAGTTCTTGGACCTGTCAATCAAATTTTCGTGTATAAATGGAGCAAATTCGAAGAGAAATTTGGGAGGAAATCGAAGAAAAATCGGACAAAAACGTGCCTCTGCTTTCTTCACCGCCAAAATTCATCCACCACCTCCCACCTCGCGCACCGGCCACCCTCGTCGCCAACCACCCTCCATCGTCATCACCGACCTCCCAAAGAACCAAGACACCCTCCTTTTCACCGGAAATCGCCGGAGGCAGGAGGGAGAATCGAAAAAAAACGGCCGACGTTCCTCCACTTCCCTCTCCAGCCATTTTCGTCCCGAAAATCCACCACCATTACCTCCCCCATGACGATACGAAGCTAGCCCACCATCTCACGTCGCCGGAGCTGCACCGGAGAAGGAGAAATCGGCGAAAAACCGCCCCAACAGTTTCACGTTTAACAACCTCGATCCGACGTTCCGGCCACCTTTGCCGCCGGAAAATTGCCGGAAACCACCCTCCGGTCGATGGCGCACCTCCCCGACCCAGGTCCGCCGCCGGAAGTCGCCGCTCTGCCGCCGGCAGCCGCTGTCGCCGCCATCTGTTCGTACGCGTTGAAGCAGAGGAGAAGAAGCTGCCTTTTTGCTTTTTGGGCAAATTACAACCCCAGTCCCTGTCCCTTTAATCCTCCCCTTCCTTCACTTAAACCCCCATATATAGCCACAGTATCATTCAAGCCACTTTTCAAGTTTAAAACTTGACACTTTGGGCACTATGCCTAAACCTTTTGTGTTAGTTAATATTTTTCTTATTATGTTAATCTAAATTGTTTTAATTTTACTTTCACGATATTTTGAACATGGCTTCCTTAAGTTTACATGATAAGAACTTGGATGATGAACCCGAAAGTGTACATCCCCTACATCCATTGTTCGAATACATATATGGAACTTCCCTTGATAACAATGAGCATGTTGAAAATGACAAGTGCATAAAATAATTTAATCACTATCCATATCCATGTGATGACACTTGCACTTTTCCATGCGATGATAATTGGTATGCCATTCAAGAGCATGAGTTAGAATGTGAAGAGATTGATGAGTCTAAATCCATAACATATGATGATTTCTCTACCTTGTATGATGAAGCTCTTGAATGTGATAGCTATGAACATGCATCTCATTCATCATTTGAAGTATCCGAAACCTATGAGAATTATCCTTTGGATGTTGAGCATAATTATTACCGTGATGAGAATGAATGGCCTAGGCTCAATTTTGATCCCGGTATACATGAGAATGCATGCATGCTTAATTGTTGGGTTTTGAAGGAAGATGCCATGTTTAGTATGCTTAAAATGCATGAGCTTAAGAAAGATTATTTCACCACACAAGCAAAGCTGGAGCTCAGGCATTGGTATATGCCATGCCATTCTTTAGTAAACATGAGCATCTTAGGAAAATTAAAGTTGGAACCATGTTTATGGTTGAGGTGAAGAGAAAGGGCGGATTGTCCATCTCACTACCTCTTGTTTGTGCTAAGGCTAGTCTTTGTGCTCCACACTTTGATGTTTGTTTTATGACTAGCTTAGTTTTTCATTCTTTGTCTTGGGAAGCAAATATGCATGTGGTTTGTGAAGAAAATGCTTCCTTTGACCCACCCCCACTACATGAACAAAGGACTAAAAATTTTAGACCGCATGTCTTCATTGAGTACAAATTTCTTGTTGATTGCATAAAATACTCTTGGAAGCATGTCATGAACTCTTATCGACTTTTGTTCATGTTCACAATGCATATTTTATGTTCCCACATTTATGTGCATCGCCACTGTGACCCCCCAGTCTCCAATTGATGGGCTTTCATCACTAACCCCTAATGTTCTGCAAAGTTTGTTGTGCTTGTCTTCGTTTGTAGGAATTTCCCCCTTTAGATTCGGGGACGAATCTTTCTAAGAGGGAGGGATCAATTGACGCGATCACGGGGACGCTCGACGCGATCCCGCGAGATCACTGGAAGCGCCGGATCTAGCTCAAAGGAGTCGCAAGAACAGGGAAGGATAAATTCGGCCTCAAACACCTCCCAACTACGAGGTTGGGCAATATTTGAGATAATGCCTGGGGAAGATGGAAGATCTAGCACCTCTTAACTACGAGATTAAGCAATACTAGATATTAAACTCGATGATAAACACCAAGGGGGATGGCGGAAGGTAGCAAGGGGTGAGAACCGAAGCTTGAGGAAATAAACCTCTCAAGCGTTTGACTATGTTCTAGGTTTTCTAGGAGCCTGTTGTCCCTTTTATAGGAGGGAGAAGTGAACAGACTCTTACACATGCGCATGCATTCCAAAAGCATAAAGTGCTTTTGCATGCATGTCATCCTAAAAGGTTAAAGGTAAAAGCTAACCTAAAAAGGTATCTCATGTCTTCTGTACATAAAGTAAATATTTGTACTCCCAAGTATCTTCATTAAAAGGAAGGAGTGTTCCGGATTGGCTTGGATTGGTTAGCCGGATTGTTGAGCATAGGTGGCTTCGCCTCGGGGCTTCGCCTGAACTGGAAGACTTCGCACTGAAGGCTTCACCCTTGCCTGGAGGCTTCACAGAGATGGCTTCACCTTCGCTTGAAAGCTTCGTATGGAGGTCTTGCCTTCGCTTTGAAGACTTCACGTTGGAGGTTCTTGCATGAGGGCTTCGCCTTGAGGCTTCGCAGGAACGGCTTCCCCTGAGGGCTTCGCATGAGGGAAGTCTAGCCTTCGCCTAGAGGCTTCACATGGAGCTCTCGCGTGGAGGCTTTGCCTTCTCCGGGTTAGGCGATCGCCTGAATCATGGATTGGGCCGCCTGGGCCTCTGAACCTCCTCACCAAAAGGGTGCTCCGAGCTTCATTCACCTTCCTCTTTGATCTTTGGCACTTTGTTGTTGCTTGGGTATCCCATGATCACATCACACTTAAATCCTATTGATGGGACAGTCGAGCTAGCGACGTTAGAACAAGCTAATAAAAGTATATTTATATTAATTAATTTTAGATTAGTAGTATTTAAGGTTTAATGATGATGTTGGATATTGGATGCATGTGATGAAGGGAAGAACAAGCTTGAAAAATCTTGTGGAATAAATTTTGGAGGTACTCGAAAAATTGGTGGAGCAAAATCAGGAAGATCTTTCTTACAAGCCAATTTGGAAGGCCGTACAAACATTTTCTGGATCTGATGTATGAAGAGAAGTTGTAGATCTATCTCTTAGCGATAAGCAGGATTTTGAATTGACTCAATCGGATGTCATAGCGCAAAGTTATGGTCAAACTACGAACGCTTCGCCAAGTTGACAGAAAGTTTGCGGGAAGGTCGCGCTCAAAAATGGAATTTCGCGGTCCAAAACTCGTCTTTTCGGATTCTAGGGACTTACACTGTCATTTTCTCGGCCAATGATGGGTAAAACTTCAAATGGCTATAACTTTTGCTCCAGGTGTCCGTTTGTCGCCCATAATTTCTCGATCTGAAGGGAAAAACGAATCCTATGTATCTATCAAATAAGTTTCACTAGACCGTTTGTCGCCCAGGATATTGAACGGGGACCTAACTTGGTCCCCCAGGTATGATTTTCGATCTTTTCTCTCTTTTACCATTTCCAACATTGTGGACAATGTAGATTTCGAGTTTGAGGGGGTTTATTATGGGTGCTATGATTTGGATTGTTGGAATGATTGCTTGCATGTCGACTATGATATCTTGCGTATTACTTGCTAGTATAGGGGTGCATATTTACAATTTATCAAAAATTGAAAATTTGAAAAAAAAATTAAAAAAATGGAAAACTTGAAAAATTCAAAAATAGTAGCGTTAGTGCATGTAGTATTTAGGTTGCATTTTAGGAACTCAATGCTCCATTAAGTTGAATTTTAATCTGAAACCTCTATTTATTTACATATCTATGATCATATATGTGGAAGAAAATTGTGTTCAAAGCTTTAAATAGAGATTCTACCTGTGAGAATTTGAGCCTATCAATGCATGAATTGTATGATTTATCTTTCATGAGAATATCTTGCTAAGTATCAAAGCTAGAATTTGCTTGCTTGGAACCGTTGCAAGTCTACATATATGTTGTATGTTGAGTCGGGAAGACGGTGGCAGATGAAGATGTGCCAGCTGACTAAATAACCAACTTATACATTATTTTCATTATATAACCCTCTTTGAGCCTTAAAGTCTTATTTATTTGATCACCCACATTTTAAGCCATATCAGTTCTCTGATATTACCTTTTCGTTCATGAAACTTCGTGAGCATTTTATTTTGGGCATAGGTATGAAATTTTTGTGGGGTGTTCAAACTCAAAGTTTGGGGGTGCTATACATTGTTGTGCTATGTGAGTGGTAAATTGATAGTTCTGAAAAAGTGTGTGCCT
The DNA here is from genome assembly GCA_024586325.1 of Stellera chamaejasme. Taxonomy (NCBI): domain Eukaryota; kingdom Viridiplantae; phylum Streptophyta; class Magnoliopsida; order Malvales; family Thymelaeaceae; genus Stellera; species Stellera chamaejasme. Next base: position 9,735,910 of record CM044984.1, on the reverse strand, counting down.
AAGTTCTGAAAAAGAAATGAAAAAAAAGACAGAGAAAGAAAAAAGTGTGAAATCAAGAAAACAGACACTTGAAATTATTGTTTATACCATAATTGTCACAAAGGTTGAAAAAGTACAATTATGTAAAATTGGTATGAAGCTTGCAAAAGAAGTAAGTATTGGTATGGATCATATGTGATTATTATTACTCTTTAGTACCCAAATGCTTGTAAGTTCAATAATGTTTCAAATAAGCTCCACCTAAAAAAAGCCTTCAGAAGATTTCCATTCTAACCAAGCCAGACCTCATTACAACCCAATGAAAAGAGCACCCGACTGGTAAGACATGCAACCTTTTCCTCCGGGACGAATGAGTAGAGGAGTTTTGCTTCGCTTGCAAGCCTATGGATTGAAGATACTTAGTAAGATCACTACACACGTGCACACCTACTTTAAATAGTGAAACACTTTGGGAGTGACCTTTTGTTTACTGATTTGAGCACAAGTCTTAAAACCTATTTTATCATTTATATGTTTAGAGATGTGTGGTCCTGGATGTTGATTTAACTTGAGCGAGCATTGGTAGTTTGTTTGATTTGTTTGCTTAGTTCTATGATTGCATTTAGGTAGAATTGCTAGGGACTAGCAATTGTTTGAGTTTGGGGGTATTTGATAAGGGCAAATTAGTATATACTACCTCCGTCCCTGAAAGATTATACACTTTGAATTTGTTGTTTCAAGGTTCAATGTTTGACTCAAATTTTAACAAAGATAGCAAGTTTAAAAAAATTCAGAAAAAATATATTTAGAAAGTTTATACTTCAAATTATGACATGCATATAAATTATTAACTTTAAAGTATAAAAATTCATGAAAAAAAAATCATAGATTAAATACTGTAAAACAGTAAAAACAAAGTGTACAATTATTCAGGGACGGAGGGAGTATATTTTACCCTCAATTTTGTATGTAAACTCAATAAATTGTCATGTTCTCGAATATGAAGAAATTCGACGAGAGGAGCAGGAACCGCAAGCAAGCCTGCCTTCATCGGCAACATTAGTTCTTCATCTCTTTTATTTTAATTATGCTTAGTAGCTAATAGTTAATTTTATCTTCTAGGATTTATTGTGAAACTTAAACCTAGGGTTTTATACTTTAGTTCTATGAATTATTATTCCATAATACTTGTTTAATTACTCGGATAGTTCATGCATTATTCTTTTGGCCAGAGAATATTTGTGGTATGCTTTTTCTCGATCGAGAAAAGTACTATTAGACCACAGGGTAATTATGCTAGATTTCGTCATAGAGCGATGGCTTGTCACTGGTCTAAGAATGAGATAGATCACTTGAACAATTAGAGTGGAGCGATGACTGTGCTTTAATCACCTAGGTGGAGTGCTCGATAGAGGATATCTAGAATTGATACATCGATTTACATGTTGAGAACAATAATTGTGGATAATTCTAAATTGTCAAACCTGAAGTTTAAGTGGATCAATAATCCTAGAAGGTAGATTTATTATTTAATTTCTTAATCTCTTCTATTTTACTAGCTAAGTAATTCTCTCCAAATCAATCATTTTACCTTATTTAGTTAGTAATTCATCAAAATTTGCTAGAATCACAAGTCCCTGTGGATTCGACCTGCTACTCACTGGTTTACTACTTGTTTGGCAGCCGTACACTTGCGGTGTCCCGACCAATTACATTGTAACTGGGTCATTTGGACTAATGACTGAAATTTCACCTAGATGATGATTAACATGATTGTAAGAGACATCATATAACGCAAAAAGGACAACTTGAGCATGTTATCCATTATCACGGAGATAGAGAGGCAATAGTGTAATTTCCTTTGGATGCTAACGATAACAAATAGGTCAAAATGTGGATTAGTACCCTGAACTATTCTAACTCAGTGATTTAAGGGCCTAAATTATAAATCGTTCAGACGCGTACCCTGAACTATTCAACTCGGTGCAATTAAGGGCCTCGACTCAGTGACTCGGTTAATACCGTCACATTGCTAACGATTCGATGACCTGAACGTAAGGTTTACAAAGTTGAGCTCATAGATGTTACAAATAACTAACCGTGGGTATTGAATGATCATTCACCAAACATCCTTTATTGTCATTGCTCCCAGACTACGGTGTTGCGCGCGAGTCGCGATCTTCCCTGTTGACCCCACCAGTCGCCGCATCTCCCTACCTCACCCAAGCCAATAGCTCATACTGCCCTCCACCACCTCAGTAGCCTAAGTCGCCACTCTCTTTCTCCCGCATTCGAGCTAGCTAGTCCCACCACCAAACCTCTCCACACATAAGCCCTCATAAATCTGAAACCGAAAACTGAAAATCGAAAATAAAAAATTTGATATCAGAGTCGAGGGAGAAGGGTATTGAAGCAACCGAAAATTAGAGGTGGTTTGGTGGTTAGGGGAGTGAAAGTGGCTCGACAGGAAGGAGAAAGGAACCGACAACATGCTGGAATTGATTTTTCTGATTAAGAACCAATTGCTTGGTTCGTGCTTCTGAACTAGCTTTTGGTAATGGATTCCAGCTCCCCTTCCTCCTCCATGAACTCCCCATTATTCATCCGGAGCTTCATCTCTCATATGGAACCATCACTGGTACAGTTTTTTTAAAGAATTGTGTCAAAGAGTTTTTGTTGTTTCCAAAAAATATAAAAATTATAAGAGTTAATTTAGTTGGTATAAACAAGGGATATATGTAGTATAAATGAAAATGAAATTTGGTAAGTTCAAATGCAAAACGTTAATTTGAGGAAATTACAGGATTTATTGTTGAATTTTCTATTTTTTTAAAAAAATAACCGGTTATTTTATTGTATACTTAATGGAGAAATTTTGTTTTTTTTTTGTTTTTTTATTTTCTAAATTTTTTGTATCTTTGTATCATAAAATGTGCAATTTTTGTTTGTCAAATAATAGGTTAGTACATATGAATATAATAAGTATATAACTATGAGATTTTTATTATTTTAGGGTAAATCTGGACAGAGTTAAAAAGTTAGATGACTAAATATTTTTCCATTAATCAACCAACAGAAGTTAGGTCAAGGCCCTTGACTGCACCAAGTTTAGTAGTTCAGGGTACTAATTTGCTCGATCCGAAATTCGGGCCCTTAGATCACCGAATTATAATAATTCAGGCTACTAATCCGCATTTTGGCCTAACAAATACTCATAGTTGAAACGTTGCACACTTGCACATACTGGCTCCGTTTGGCAACAACTTTTTAAAAGTAGTTTTGCGTTTTGAAAAGCTATCTACGGGTAGAGTTTAGCGTTTGGTTGTTGTTTGATCTCGACAATTAAAAAATTATCCAAAACGCTACAGTTAATTGAAACAGCTATTGCCAAACATTTTATTCAAATTTTAATAAAGATAAAAAATTTTAAAAAATTAAAACAAAATATATTTAGAAAGTTCATACTTCAAATTATGATATGCATATACATTATTTACCTTTAAATGTCTAAACATTCATGAAAAAGAAAAATCATAGATTAAATATTGTAAAACAATAAAAAGAAAGTTGACCATTATTTGGGTAGTATTTTATATTGGATTGTTATATTACCTGCCAAAAAGATCCAAACGTTTGACTTTTGAAGGGAAAAAATCATAAATTAATCCTTTTGGATGGAGTGACTATAAAATTGCACATTTTTCTTTAAAGAATTTTTTTCTGTTAAAGTTACTAAAACATAACCACTTTACCTTATTTGTTTCTCTCATTGTTTTTATGTAACTTTCACACAAGAATAATAATGTGAAAATACATGAAATCTTACATTCACCTTAATCTTAATGCACAATCAAACCTTTATTTAACTATGAACTGAGGGAGTATTAAAGTGAGACGGGATGAGATGATGCATGGTGAAACTAGAATTAATGGATGATATAATATCGTATCTCTTGTTTGACAGCCATAAGATAATGAAAGATGTTATAATATAATATCGTGTCACTTTTAAACATTTGATTCAATCTTTAATTCTTAGAAATTTTAGGGACTAAATTTGAGGTAGTTTTGCAAATTTTGGAAAGGATAAGACTGTTCTTTTTAGGTTTGAAGGCCAAATTCCTTAGACATATACATTATCCCACTTTTATGAATTAAAATAGTAGGGTATAGGGTTGAGAATGAGCCGAGCCGAGCTCAAACCTAGCAACCTCGTTAGCTCAAGTTCGAGCTCGTGAAAATTAGGCTCGGGTCGAGCTTTACTCGAACTTCATCAAGCCCGATTTTTCCGATTCGTGACAGGTTTAAACCCTGACTCGTGAGCCTCAATTAGCGGGAAGCTTGTTTAGGCTCGATTTCAAAGTTCAGCTCAATTAAGCTTGAATTGGCTCGTAAAATTCGAAAAAGAAATTGAGTTACATTACATTAATTCGATAAAATATTGCAAAATTTGACAAACTTGAGCTCTAATATACCAGGTTCGGGCTCAACTCTTTCGTCAAGCTCATGTAAGCTCACGAGACAGCTCAAGCCGAACCTTTGAAGCTCGGGCTTAGCTCATTTATTACACCGACCTAAAAAACGGCTCGAGCTCGAGCTCGAGGCTCATGAAGCGACTCGTGAGGCTCCATTAAGCTTGAGATCAAGCCGAGTTCGAACAAGCTCGGTTAGTTTCTCACCCCTAAGTAAGGTAACATTCCAACCTGACAATAAAGAACGGGATTAAAATCATCTATCTATCTTTATCCCTTTGACCAGATTTATGTCAATTTAACTTAAATTTAGCTTCATTAATTTTTGGCATAAAAAGTTCAAAAATACCTTTGCAAACTATATTAAATCTATCACGTAAAACCAACGATTGCTGGGGTTAAATGACAAAAGATTCATGCAAAGTAAAATCTTAGGTTTAAGTATTGTGTATGAAAAGAACACCATTAGAAAAGCTACCCGAGAGGCCCAATAATGGTCAATACTATCACCTCAAAGTTTTATATTTATATTCTAAATGAGGATAAAAAAATAAAATTATAAATTAAATGTTAAAAATAAATAATGAAAATCATAGAAAAAATATGAGTAAAACACAAATCTCCATACCGGCACTTAATGCCTCGGCACGAGAGCGCAAGAATGGAGAGGCTCCCATCCCACACTCAACAAATTAATAAACAAAAACCAGCAAAACCGCTGCTAGCAATTCTCTATTCACAAGCATCTTGTCTTCTTCTTTCGATCTATCTTTACAACAACAGCAACAAAACACAACTCCCGTGTTCTGTTCTGATTTCTGAAGCCGAGGATGCTACAGAGAGATCTTACTTAATAATGTACCAAATCAGCAAGCCGTCGATGACCTGCTGCTGCACGAAACCACCTTGTGTTGCTGCTCTGCGTGGCACGACCGCGCCTTGTCTCGGAGCTCCTCGAAAGCCGTCATCGTTTCCACGTCGAAACCACCCGCAAACTGTGGATAGAAACACCAAGTGTCTTGTTGGTCCGTGAGAACGACTTGGGGAATGTACATGACATGGTGAAGAATCAGCAAAAGAAATGGGTGTGCAGTAGTTACCTGATGAACACGGAACGCGAATCTAACCCCTTGAACGATCAGTTCCTCTTCTTCGGGACCACCACCGACGGATTCGAGCTCCGCCGAGACCCGTTTCATGTACTTCCTCGCCAGCTTCACTGACGCCAACTTGATCTGCAATAATTCCAAACCCACAGAGATTAGGGACCAGCAGTCATATTTTATTTCTCTCTCAGCAAGAAAGGTCTAAGTAACATGTGCCCACGTATGTGTAGGGGCTCAAGGACTCAGGAGGCAAGAATCTGATTCTCTTCATTGACATAGAAGAAGAGAGGAAGAAGAATACAAAGAAGTAGATATATGCCTAGAAATCTGAGAGCTCACACTTGCCCCCATACAAGCACGCGCAAGAAAGATTTGTTTTTCTATGAATTTTTCTAAGATGTTGAATGTAGAATATAATATGTTGCACTTTCAAGATCTACCCCAATCAGGTGATTGAAGTGTGTGCAAATAAATTCTGTGGGTGAATTAATGGATCAAATTCACTTGTTTAGGTGCTCTCTCTAAATATTCCAGGTAACTTGACAGATATTTATAGAATTTGCTACAAGCAACTGTTCCTATAGACTATTGTATGGATTAATATTTGATACACCGACGGTGGAAAAGATTTTTTCCAGCATAACATTTTTAAGGAAACAATTTTGTCGATCCATCACTTTAAATAATGGTTTTAAGTGTCCGACATTTGGGTTGTGGGTGAAAAGGAATCAAAACCTGGCTCATGATTCCTGTGTCAAGCATCCAATCCGTGGGAATGTTGAATCCTCTGTATCGATTAGCCGCAGATTCTCGCATTCTTGAGAGATTGTAGACGCTATGCTCTAACCTGTCATTAAATGTCGGTAATTAAGGGGAAAACATGTTCAGACATGATACAAGAGAAATGCAAGTGAACTGAACTGGAAGAACACTTCAAAGGTTCTTTTTTTATGAGCTTCAAAGGTTCTCTTACTTTTCAAGTAAAGACTGCATCTTTTTGAGAGCTGAACCACAAGGCTGCCGGTCTATGTCGCGATAAGATGAAGCTTCAGTTTCAAGTTTCCGGAGGTCACAGTATCCGAATGCTGCTTCGCGCAATGCATCAGCCTTCTGCTCTGGCCACTCAAAGTGTTTGAGGACAGCTCGTTCATCCACCTATTCATTCAGAATGAACACAGAACATATAACACTAGCATATCTTGGAACTAAAACCAGCAATGTGTTCAAAAGAGAAATCATTTACCAGATAGGAGAGCTCATCGTCGAGCCATTTGACAAACGGCACAACATCCTCTATGTTTGTAAATGCAGCATTCCCAACTTCTTTGATCAGAAACCTTATGAAGTCTCCCTGTGTCTCCACATCTGTTTTTATCTGTAAAATCACATAAAATTAAAATTACCATTTATTACCAAGAGTAAAACTTTGAAAAAGACTGATAACAAATTCCAAAAGTACTACTACAACTAGGAATCAAACTCAATTAAGAAATCAGAATGTTGAAGAGCTTTAGCTTAAACCAGAACCAATCATGATATGAGATCAGACACCAAAATGGGCTAATGTCCAAAGTTGCCACCGAAGTTTGCAAAACGAGACAATCAAGGCAGGGACCGTTTAGAAATTAAACTCCCCCACATGGAATCACAACAGTGTCTTATCTTAAAGAAAGAAACAAATGGGAACGGAACGAACAAAAAAGCAATAAAGCGACCCAGTGAGTCGTCACTGTCACTGACACTAGAGCAACAGCTACAAACTACAGTGGCAATAATGCAAATACTTGGAACACTCGACCCTAACCAGAAACAGAGCACTCACCGCGTGCAAATAGGCGGAACGGTTTTCAATTTCTCCGATCATGTCGCGGGCATTGCTGCTCGCCGGCAAAACTTCCGGCGTGATTCCGCCTCCGGACTCCCTCCGTGAATCCCTCCGCATTAATGAATGGTAGAACTCCACTACTTCTGGAACCCTCCTCACCTTTGCCGAGGAGAGTCTCGTCGCGTTCGGAGGCGGAGGAGGAGGCGGCGGGGCGGTTGATTTAGCTGGAGGAGGTGGAGGGGCAGTTGATTTAGATGGAGGAGGCAGAGGTGGAGGCGCAGGTTTGGCGATAGTAGGCGGTGGCGGAGGAGGTGGAGGTAACAACATTTTGGCCGAAACTGGTAATGGCGGCGGCCGTGGTGGCGGAGGAACGGATTTCTCGGCGAAATCTTGGCCATCCTCTGAATCGCTCGAATCACTGGAAGAAGCTGGTTTCGAGGACGACGACGGTCTCGGCGGCGGCTTCGGAACCCTAGGTGCTCGAGATCTGATATTGGAGATTGTTGACTCAGCTAGTTCATCCGAGTTGCAACGCGAGTGACTCGGTCTTTCTATTTCCGCTTCGTTTCTATGATTTTCGAGATTCGAACAGAAATCGAATGATTTACTGTTCGTCTTCTTCAAGCTCTGTATCAGATTCGACTTAACGCTAACTTCAACTAAACCCACAAACCTCTGCGACGAAAAAAGTTCGTCGCTCTCTGCCGTAGCGCCGCCGCGCTCCGACGAACACGACGGCGTTTTCTTCAGCTCTGAAACCTCCGATTCCAGTTCCACTACTTTTCTCTCGTGTGCCATCCTCATCTCCGACATCGTCTCTTCGATTTCTCGCAGTTTTCTTCCGTTTTCCTCTGCGAGTGCTGAAAATTTCGCCTCTGTTTCCTGCAATATCTTCTCACATTCCTTCTTCTCCGCCTCGACTCTTTCGATTTCTGCAATTAACCTCTCGTTCTTGTATTTCAAACTCTCGATCTCCGCCGAGGCTCGCTCCAGCTCCCCATCTTTCGCGGCAATCTCGTTCTCCAGCGCCGGTAGAATAGACACGGACTCTCTCAGAAGCTTGTGTTCAAGAATCTCTGTTTTGAGCCGCGACTCGCGGTCCCGGAGCTCCTCCACGAGCCGGAGAAGCTCAGCGACGTCCGGCGGTCGAGGCTGCACTTGGGCTGACGAGCGCGGGAAGTAGACGCCGAATGAGCGTGAGAACGGCGATTTCTGGAGCCCACTCTTTGACCCGGAACTAGACGGCGGTGGCAATGGCGGCTTCGGCGGAGTTACTTCCTTACCTCCGCCAGGCGACTTCTGCAAACCCATCGCCTTCCTCATGGCCTTACCAGCCACCATTGAAGAAGGTCCGAAACAAAAGCTAGAAAATCTCTGTAACAAACTTTAGGGTCCTCTGGTTTCTGATCTTAAAAAGGATGGAAGCAATACAAAAATGTCGACGTCGGGAAACTGAAAGAGCTTAGAGAGAGAAAGAGAAAGAGAGGAGAAAGCGAGGGAAGTGAGTCTGAAGTAAAGGGGAAGAGCACAGAAATCGAGGAACGGTCTTCTGCGGGTCAGAGAAATCTCTTGTTTGAAACTGGTAATGAAAAAGGAAATTCTAAATTTAATGCTCGATTTTTTTATTTTTAAGTTTTTTTCAAATGTATCGTAACTTTTGTTTTCTATATTTCAGGGTATTTAGTTTATAATTTATTTTTATAAATGTTGAGACATAAAAATATTAAATGATTCATATATTATTCAAATTTGAAATCTAAAATTTATAAATATATTTTTTTAAAAAATTTGTTTCGGTATTTATCTTAGTCAAATTTAAGTAAAACATTAAAACTTGAAATATCAAAATCCAAATACAACAATTTTTATGGAACGATAATAACATTCAAGATGGAAAACCATATTTTTCAAAATTTGGAAAATTAAAAGTTAAAATAGTAGTAAATCATATTTAGAAACTTAGGTTTTTCTAACTGTGGAAAAATGTTTTCACTTATAAAAGCTGGTTATACTTTATTTAAACATCCATAAAAGAAATTTGTAATAATGTGGATTTTTTTTTCAAAACTAAAGAATTATGGAGTATTTGATAAAGAACACACACTCTACGTTTTTTAATATTTAGGAAAAAAATTTCCACTTCTAAAATCTGGTTATAAATCTGGTTATAATACATTCAAATATTTATAAAAGAAATTTGTAATAGAAAATGTGAGTTTTTTTTTAAAGTAAAGAATTTTATTGGCGCGTGTGTGGAGTGCGCGTGGGAAAATCAAAGTGGTTTGATGAAATGGTAAAACGAGGGTATTGTTGTGTTGATAAATACTGAAGTTCAGATTGATAGGGAAACAGATTCAGAAATAGAAAATTGGCTCCAACGGTCGGCTCGCTTCAAGTTCAATCGTTGTTTCTTTGTGAGAAGAGAGTGGATCGGGGTTCGGTGGGCTGGTGATAATTGTTGGAATTGAACTACTTAGGCAGATTGATTGGGTAGTAGTAGTAGGGGTGAGTAATGAATCGAGCTGAGCTTGAGCTTTAACGAGCTCGACGAGCCGAGTCTCACGGGCCTCGAGCTCGAGCCGGTTTCGAGGCTCGAATAATATACGAGCCGAGCTCGAGTCCGAAATGTTCGGCTTGTAAGGTTTGCGAGCCTTAACAAGCTCGCGAGCCTTAACGAGTTCGCGAGCTCGTTTGGGGCCGAATCGAGCCTAGCCAAGCTCGCGAGCCTAACGAGCTCGAGCTTCACGAACCTTCGAGCCGAGTTCAAGCCTGTCTCGAGCCGAGCTCGAGCTCGAATTTTCGGGCTCGTTCGAACTCGAGCCGAGCCCGAATTTCACGAGCTCGAGCTCGAACCTGCTAGGCTCGGACTTGGCTCGGCTCGAACTCACCCCTAGGTAGTAGTAGTAGTATTAGAATCCCAATTCAACCTCATCCCAAAATTAAACTTTTCATTTTTGATATTTAATTTATAATTTTATTTTTTGAATATTTTAAAATATAAATTCAATATTTTTTTAAGTAGAACGGTCAATCTTATTACTGATCCGCACAAAAAACAGTCATAAGCCAATCTGGCTTAGGATCCAACCAAAATGTTTTTTCCTAAAGATGGTATATCTTACTAACATCTATGCAACATTATTCGACTCTATATGAGAGTAAGAGATAGAAACATCATCAAATAGAGAGCGCAAATGTCTAATGTCATCAACCAAGGCTCCAAAGTGATAATGACAAGGACCTGTATTGCAGTTTATTGCTCGAACTATCACTTGACAATCTAATTCAACCACAAGCCTCTTCCATTTTTGTTGTTACACCATAATAAGACTTGCATGAATAGCCAGAATACGCAAAACAATCCGAGAAAAGAGATAAAATAGTCTCCAGCTCATCACGAGCTACCAATCCAATGGAAGCCATATGTTCCTCCTTTCTCAAACCAGCATCAATATGTATTGGGGTTTGGAAGCGTAGGCAAACACAAACAAGATATTTTTCATGGTGATTATTCCACTACTTTCTCCACTATCAATCTCAAACAAACAGTTACACGCACCAATGCTCTCGACTCTCTCAATTTCTACTCACACAATAATAGCAACCAAGGGCTATTTCACAAAACTCACAAACTCTCACACTTTGCACACTACTTGTGGAAAATCACTCTACTGCCCTAAAACCTAATATAACACCACCTATTTATACTACTTTGACAAATCCTAATTCTAAAAGAACTAGTTAATTGATGGACAAGCCAAATCCTAGTCTAGGTAGAAATCCTAAACCACACACGCACGCATGCACCAAATAAACCCAATCCTTAATTAACTTGACTTCTTCAATTTTTGGACAATAACAAGTTTAGTCATCTACCTTTAAATTTAATAATTTCAGTCACAACTCCAACAACATTCACCTTCACAAAGGTAGCTGGTGGTGCACTCCAAGCGGCCGGTGTTCTCCAACCACAAGTTGGCGCCGGTTTGGTTGCATGGGCCGCCACCCAGGCATCAATCAAGTATTCACCCTCTGAGATATAATGTCATCGGATTTTGACATTTATGCTCATGAACAACCATGTTTCTATTTGTCCAAATAAACCACATAGTGACAGCTATCCGGAGGACTGTAAAGTCATCAGACTGCAATTCCAAAAACTGATCCTTCCAATCAGCATAATGATCAACAAAGTTGGAAAAATCTACTTGTAAGAAATGCCAATAGATTAATGGCTAATGGGCACTTCCAAAACAAGATAGGTAGTCTCATCCTCTGTTGTGACCCGGACTGTCGTCCGTGCCACAACTGGAAGGAAATAAGAAATAAAGGACTGAATTGCAAGTTTAGAAAAAAACTTGCTAAGGTAAAACTGAAATTTTTCTTGAAGTTAAGGGCTAGATTGAAGAAAATATAAAACTTGGGTAAAACTGAAAGTTAACTAATCAAATGGAATGATTGAAATGTAGAGTTAGAAAGTTTGGGTAAAATTTGAAAGAATAAAATTGAATTACTTAGAAAGTGGATTTAATTGAAGTTAGTTTGGTAAAGTGGGGTAAATTTATATAACTAAAAATAACCTAAGGACCTATATTGTAATTTAATCTAAAACAAATTGCATTGCCACAAGTCAGTTCCTAATCTAGACGCGAATACAGACACGGGGAGCAAAGAAATCAGATTACTTTGAGAATGGGTTTTGTTCTTGATTAAAAAGGGGAAGAGGCAGACTCGAAAGAGGGGAGGAGACACAATTTTGAGATTCGAGAGTTGGAGAGAAAAGGTACAAATTCGATTTCAGGGGCAAATTTCATTACGACGCGAAGGGGTTGGGGAAGAATTCAATTCTGGAGCTGGGAGGATCAATTCTCCAGTGGAAGCAAGCCGGAGATAGATCTTCATCGTTGCCGGCAATCTGGAGATCGATCAGAGACAGACTCGGCGAGAGAGATGAGAGGGCGATGACTGTGGCGAGTGGGTCGTGAGATGCAAAAACGTGAACGACGGAGAAGATGGTCTGTAAGTTAACATTGGTAGCTTGGATAGAAATCACCGGCGACGCCATGAATGCCGGCGAAGTGTCGACTTGAGACAAAGAACTTGAACGAAGAGACTGGAGCAGGGAGAGGGAAAGATAAGAGAGTAAAGGTTGTTACGGTGATGGTGAGAGAGACTCGTCATGGTCGATGCCAGTACGGGGTGAGTTTATCTTGATTTCTAAGTAATCTATGTGAATGTGTTGATTGGGTTGCATGTTACGGTTATAGCGCCAATTCTTGAGCTGAACTTATACATGCATGAAATTGTTTATTTTGTCAATACTTCAAGAATTCTTGGACATTGCTGAGGGACTGCTGAAATTTAGTAAGACGAATCACTGAAAGTATAAATTGAAAAAGGGAAATGATAAAGAAGACTGAAAGAAAAGTATTGTTTTAGTAGAAGATAAGAGCAGCGTTGCAAGAAGATAAAGCTCTCCATTCTTGGCAATGGCATCTTAGCCACAAGATAAAGAAAGTTGGTGGGAATCTCCAACTTCTATAACCAGTATAAAAGAGTATGATACTATGCTGGAAAAAAGAACTACATAGGGAAAATACCATGAATAAAGGAATGGGGATTCTAGTTGTTAGGTTTAGGAGTGCAAGAAATCAAAGTGTTTGCTTTTTGGCTGATAATTGTGTCGTTTTATTGATCAAGGGTTCAGCCCTTTTTATAAGTTTTACAATCCAAATCCTAAATTATTTAGTACTTCTAATTATAATCTACTAATAACACTAGACAGGAAGACAGTCCTACTTCTATAAGACTTAAACATTCTAATCACATTAGGATTGTATGGCTTGCTTAGCAAGCAAACCATCATCTCCTTCTTCCACTTGAGTTCCTTCTGTCCACTCCTTCACGCTCTTGTTTACCAAATGAAGAATCACTCTCTTCATCACTTCCTCTTGATTCAAAGTGGTAATACACAAAAAGACCTTAGAAGCTCAAATCTTGATGTAGGTAATGCCTTAGTAAAGATATCAGCAAGTTGTGCTTGATCTTTGCAGATTCAAGTTCAATGTGACCTTCGTTGATCAAGTTTCTAATGAAATGATGCTTTAATTCAATATGTTTGGTTATTTGTGCATCACAGGATTCTTTGCAATTGCTGTAGCTGATTTGCTATCACAATAGATCAATGTAGCCTTTTTTTGTTCTTCACCAAGATCTTTCAACAACCTTCTCAACCACACAACTTGACAAGCAGCTGCTGTGGCTGCCACATACTCTGCTTCTGCTGATGAGAGAGCCACTGTGGCTTGTTTCTTTGACATCCATGTTATTAGTGATGTGCCTAATTGGAAACAACTGGAAGATGTACTTTTCCTCTCAACTTGATCTCCAGCCCAGTCACTATCAGTGAAACCTCTAAGCTCAAATGCTGGAGTTCTTCTGAACCATATCCCATAACCAGCTGTTCCTGCAATATACCTTAACACCCTCTTTGCTGCTCCCATATGTTGCTTTGAGGGTTGATGCATAAATCTTGAAATCACACCTACTGCATAGCTTATATCAGGTCGTGTGTGAGTTAGATAAATATGTTTTCCAACCAGACCTCTGAATTTTCTTACATCACCTTCACCTGTTCCATCATTGACAGTTAACTTCTCATTTGTATTAATTGGTGTTCTCACTGGTTTGCTCTTCTCCATACTTAATTCTTTAAGAAGTTCAATTGTATACTTCTTCTATGAAACAAATATTCCTTCTGATATTTGATGTATTTCCAATCCTAGGAAATATTTAAGCTCTCCTAAATCTGTCAGATCAAAACTGCTTTTCATATAGTTTTGAAATTCTTCAATTAGTTGTCTAGATGATCCTGTGTAGATGATATCATCTACATATAAACTTACTATCAGCATACCTTTGTCCTTTTTCTGCTTGTAGTAAAGTGTAGGCTCATTGGGACTCCCGATATATCCATTTATGTAGAAGAAGTGATCTATCTTCCCATACCAGGCTCTAGGGGCCTGTTTTAACCCATATAGAGCCTTTGATAATTTGTACACTTGCTGCTCCTTTCCTTTTACAATAAAACCAATAGGTTGTTCAACATACACCACTTCTTTTAAGTCTCCATTCAGAAAGGCTGACTTGACATCAAATTGATAGATTTTCCATTCATGTTGTGCTGCTATGGCTAGTACAGCTTCACAGCCTCAAACCTTGCAACTGGTGCAAAGGTTTCTTCATAATCTATACCAGCCTCTTGCCTAAACCCTCTCATAACTAGTCTGGCTTTGTACTTGTTGACACTCCCATCAGCATTTAACTTGGTTCTGAAAATCCACTTCAAACTAATGGCGTTCTTTCCTTCTGGTAAGTTCATCAGGTTCCATGTATGATTTTTTCAATAGACTCGATTTCTTCATACATAGCTTTCTTCCACTCATCCAACTTCAAGGCTCGTCACGATACAGGAGTTTCAGCATACATGGCCATGGTTAATTGGTAGTCTGACAAGTGTGCTGGAGCCTTCTTTGCCCTTTGTGATATTCTTGTAAGATTTGATTCTTCTTGTTCCAACTCTTGTTCTTATTCATTTTCCAAACTTTGATCTTCTTGTTCAATTTGGTTTTCTTCTTCAACCTGTGTTTCTGGAGCAAGCACATGTTGTTCTTCAGACCAACCAACTGTCCAGCCTCCTTTCTCTTTGCTCCACATTTGATTTTCATCAAATTTCACATTCCTACTAACAATCAATTTCTTTGTTTCTAGATCAAACAACCTGTAAGCTTTTGAGTCTGAGCAATAACCAACAAACATATTGTTAGAGACCAGGTTGGCATAGCCCAGGTTGGCATCGCCCTTGGCGGTCCCCTGCAGCCGTCCCCTGCATCGCTAAGTCACAGACCTTCTCCTACCCGGTTAGGAGTTTTATGCCTTCCCCGGTCTCGAACCTGGGACTCCGGGCTTAATGTCCCATTTCATATGAGACCGAGTACCACTTGAAATGGGACATTAAGCCCGGAGTCCCAGGTTCGAGACCGGGGAAGGCATAAAACTCCTAACCGGGTAGGAGAAGGTCTGTGACTTAGAGATGCAGGGGACGGCTGCAGGGGACCGCCAAGGGCGATGCCAACCTGGGCTATGCCAACATGGTCTCTAACACATATATTTGTCTGTTTTTTGCTCCAATTTATGTCTACTTGTTGATAGTGCATAACATGGAGATCCAAACACCCTTAAATGAGAGATGGATGGCCTAAAACCATACCAAGCCTCAAATGGAGTTTTACCTTCCAAAGCCTTGGTAGGTGAAAGATTTAGAAGGTATATAGCAATGGCCACTGCTTTTGCCCAGTACTCATCAGATATTTCTTTTGCTTTCATCATTGATCTAGCCATTTCCATGGTTGTCCTGTTTTTCCTTTCAGCCACTTCGTTTTGTTCAGGAGTATAGGGAGCAGTTAGCTGTCTTCTGATTCCCTCCTTCTCACAATAGGCAATGAATTCTTTAGATAAGAATTCTCCTCCTCTATCTGTCCTTAGCATCTTAAGTTTCAGACCCGTTTCTCTTTCTGTAAGCGCTTTAAACTTGATGAATTGATCAAATGCATCTGACTTATGCAATATAAAATAACCCCAGCTCATTCTAGTGTAGTCATCAGTGAGTAAGAATAAGTACCTGTTACCACCATGAGAAGGAGTCCTCATAGGTCCACATAGGTCTGCATGCACTAGTTCAATTTTGCTTGTAGCTCTTCTTGCTTGGTTCTTTGGAAAGAAGTTTCGAGTCTGCTTACCAAGAGAGCACCCTTCACAGATCTAATCTTCATTCTCTTTGATTTGTGGTAATCCTTCCACCATATTCTTTGTTGACAAAAGTTGCAGGGACTTGTAATTGAGATGACCATACCTTAGGTGCCACAGCTTGGAGTCCATGTCTTTCCTTCCTACCATTGCTTGTTCTTCAAGTGCAAAGTTGACAGGAAACATATGGTTTTCTGCCATTTGAGTTTTTAAAGCCACATTTCCATTTTGATCTTTGATTACACATCTTGAATTCTGGAATAACACACTATGGCCTCCTCTGACCAATTGACCAATACTGATGAGATTGTTGGCTAATCCTAGGGCAAAGTCAACATCCTTTATTATCTTGACTTTTCCTTCCTGATGGATGATGACCTCACCTGTTCCTTCAATCTTAATTATTTTGTCATCTCCTAATCGAACTTGTGACTTGTAAGTCTCATCCAAGGTTCTAAACTTGTTTTTAGATCCGGTAAGGTGGTTTGAGCATCCACTGTCTAAAAACCAGATGTTTGCAGCATCAGAAACATGTGTTGTGGAAGCCATGAATAGGTATTCTTCTTTATCTGATTCCTCTTCAACATAATTTGCATTCTCAGGTTTGTTCCAGCAGTCTTGCTCTCTATGTCCTTTCTTTCTACAATAAGTGCATTGCTGTTTGCCCCAACAATCATCTTCATGATGGCCTAATTTTTTACAATGTGAGCATTGAACAGAAGTCTTTCCACCAGATCTTCCTCTTCCTCTGAAGAATGTTCTTCCTCTTCCTCTATTGGAGAGTCTCCCTCTATTGTCTTGTTGGGTCTGAAAAGCACTCTCTTCTTCCTTCTCTGAATTTCTAAGCATCCTGGCTTCATGGACTTGTAGGGATCCTCCCAGTTCATCAAGAGAGAGTGTTGACAGGTCTTTTGATTCTTCAATTGCTGCTACAACATGATCGAATCTAGAGGTGAGACTTCTCAAAACTTTAGTCACAATTGCTTTATCTGTAATTTCTTCTCCATAGCCTTTCATTTTGGTAATGATATCTGAGATTCTTATCAAGTACATCTGCACTGTCTCATTCTTTTTCATCTTGGAGGTTTCAAAACCTTGCCTGAGTCCTTGAAGTCTGACTTCAATTACCCTTGCAGATCCTTTAAACTCTAGCTTCAGCTTATCCCATGCTTGTTTGGCAGTGGTTGCTGCTGCAATCCGAGAGAAGATTGAATCTTCCAACCCTTGTTGAATTATTTGGAGAGCTCTTGCTGTTACGGTCACCCCGAGCGGGATGTGACCCGGGTGACCCGGGGCTCCGGTTTTGGCCTGCGGGTCACGGTTTTGGGCGGCCAGACAGCTCTCGAGACTTATCTGAGCATTATTTATGGGAATCCTTCGGGTTTTGAGGTCGTGTGGGTCCCCCGGACATTTTCGCCGGAAATATTTTTCGGGGCCGGGGGGTTGTCTCGGGACGTACAGTGGGCTCGGTAGCGCTCCCGGGACCTCGGAATGAGAAACCGTTTGCATATTTGGAATCGTGGGAACGTCCCGAAGCTTTCTACGGAGTATATTTTCTGGGGCGGGACGTTCGGTTCCGGGCGACTCCCGGGGCTCGGGACGGGGATCCCGGGTCTCGGGATGAAAATTTGCTGACGGCTTCGGTGTAAAGTATGTTATATTTTAAGACGGATTTTATGGTAATATTTGTGGAATTTTGGCATGACGGGATTTTGGTTCAGGTCGACACGCGCGCACGACGGGTTTTGCTCGGGTTCAGCGGGCCCGGTAGAACACTCTGGATGGGTAATTGATCATTTGAAAGATGTTTTATGAATGTTATGATATTTCGAGGATTGTGTCCAATTTTCGTTGCAATTGGAGTTCAGTAATTGCGGTTGGGCCAAAATTGTAACCTTTGGAAGAGTTTGGGGATTAAGGTTGTAATTTGGCCACAAAACTGCAATAATCAGAAAAGGGGAGAGCTGAAGTCGGTTATGTGAGAGTGACAAGGGACACTTGTCAACTTTTGGTGAAAGATGGAAAAGAAAAGAATTAAAAGAAGGAAATATATAAAGGATGGATAAGTTATTTTTGTCACCTTTCTTCTTCACGTTTCTTCTTCTTCTTCCTTCCCTCTCCCATCCACCATTGTCACTATTCACCAAGCTCTTCATGTGTTCTTCATTTTGGCAAGGAATCAACAAGGATTTGGGCTTAAATCATTGGTAAGCTTCTCCTCTTTAAGAATCTACAAGTTGGAAGCCTTGATTGTGGTTGGAAAGTGGGTTTAGAGAGGAATTTGAGTTTGTTCTTTGCTATGGGTTTTGATGATCCTCTTGCTTCCATCTTTAAGTATGTTGTTCTTGGTGTGGAGAGGAGTAAGAATCTATGTTTAGATTTTGGAAAAACATCATGGATGATGAAACCCTAAAATGGCGAAATCTTGGATGTTTTCTAAAGTTGATGTTTTGTTGGATTCTTGAATCATGCTTTGGATATGTTGTTCCTAGCATGATTCTAAGGCATTCTATGGTTTCAATTTGGTGGAAAATTGGTTGAGTAGAAAAACCCCAAATTGGGTGAATAGTGCAATTAGGGTTTTTGTTGATTTTGGTTGATTTAAGTGTAATTGGTTAGCATTCTTGGTTAAGAAGTGTAATTGATGGTTGGAATGAATGTTTGGTAGCTTGAATGGATTGATTTGGAAGTTGGGTGAAAATATGGAAAAGGGCCGAATTGAAGAAATGAATCTTTCTCTAGGTTGGTGTTGTAATTTGGTTGAATTGGATGGTAAATTGGTATCAGGGTTGAATTTAGGTGCGGTATGGTGTTTGAAATGTTGTTTTCGGGTAAGAAATGGAAAAGTTACCTTTATGCGGGTTTACGGGAAAAGTGTATGGGAAGCGGGATTTAAAGGTTGGAAAACGTTTGTGGGTGTATGAATAAGGATGTTCTGGCTCGGTTCGTGAAACCGAGCTTTCTGTGGATTTTTGTGGAAAAGTGCGGGATTGTGCGGGTTTGGTTTCTGGGGTTGTGTTCTGACGTGTTTTGATTGGTTTATGGTTGTTCAGCTTAATTCTGCGTTGGTGGAGCAGTGTGGGACCATCAGAGTTCAGTTTGCACTTTTCGGGCCAGGAGCCGGAATTTCCTGGGGTTGGTACTGCGGAGCACATTTGCTGAGGTAATGGTTCAACTTCTCTCGTTATACATTCTGGAATGAGACTTTATGTATATCGGGTCTAGTTGAGGCAGGATTCCGGGTTGAGGACGGTGGTCCGATGATCCCGGGACCTGTCATATGGTAAGATGCATGTTTATATTTGATCTGTTTCAAGGCCCGGGTGGTCTTAGAGACCACGGGTTTAAATGTTGTTCTGCTTATCCGCGCTAGGCGCTGACATTTATGGTTATACGTTTTGATATATTATATTCTGTTTTGCATATGCATTATTATCATGTGGTTCTGTTCTGTGACGAGACCCGGATGGTCTTAGAGGCCACGGGTGCTCCTTGGTTCTGTTCTGCAGTGTCTGCACTGAGGGTGCCGACATTCTGTTTGTACACGCACCGGGAGTGCTGATATTATGTTCTGTTGTGTCCGCACTGAGGGTGCCGACATTCTGTTCGTATACACGCACCGGAGTGCTGGTATACTTCTGTGACCCTACGACAGTTTGGGGATCGCGACCCCCGGCACCGTGCTTCATTCCGTTCATTGCATTACAGATATTCTGACCTCTTAGAGAGGGCTGTCGTTTTGGGTCATTCTGGCGGTTGGACCGCGTATGATGGGTTCCGTATATATATATATATATATATATATATATATATATATATATATATATATATATATATATGT
Source organism: Stellera chamaejasme (assembly GCA_024586325.1). NCBI lineage: Eukaryota > Viridiplantae > Streptophyta > Magnoliopsida > Malvales > Thymelaeaceae > Stellera > Stellera chamaejasme. The sequence continues at coordinate 9,715,882 of CM044984.1, read as the reverse complement.
ATGTGTGTGTGTGTGTGTGTGTGTTTGTGTTTGTTCTGCTTTTGCGAGTTCGGTTCAAGAAGACATCTGCAAACTGTATCTTACCTTAGCCCTTACTGGGTCCTCCCGAGGACTCACCCCTTTCTGTTTACCACCTTTCAGGTCTACCTGACAAGCAGCCGACGGACTAGAGATCCGCGGTGCTTTCTGTGTTTTGGGTTTCAGCAGTACCTCGTGCGGGAATCTTCTGAGCGAGGGGTTTCCAGATTCCGCACCTAGGTATTCTAGGGTTTACTTTTGTGGCTCTGTAGGTGTAGTTGCATGCATGAATATCAGATCATGAAGGTTGTATGTGGTGAATGTTATGGAATATGTTCTGATTCTGTATGTCTTCTGAGTCGAGGGCGGAGCCCCGACTTGCCTATATTGGTTATGTTTATGAAATGAATTCGGTGATTTGGTTGACATGAGTAATGAATGGTATTCTATGAACTGCATGTTTGGTTGTTAAGTTGTTTTGTATACTTGCCATGTATGTGTTCTGTAGGTTGCAGGTCGTGGTACGACCATTCTGTTATTGCGGGCTGGGTCATGGGACCACTACACGCAGCGGGTTTCGGTAGTACCGATTCCGCGCTTTCCGCCCTAGCTTCTGCTTCCGAACGTCGCAACCGGCTCCGCCTCCGCAATCGGGCGGGGTGGTCGTGACAAGTTGGTATCAGAGCAGGTCGGGTCAGTGTAACCCGAGAGAGAGACGGAGTTTGATCAGTTTCAGTTTGGATTTGGGAGGCAAGTATACAAGTCCAGGAGTGAACTTTTGGAGCAGACATGCCAGTTCATGGAGAAGTTTCTACGGGAGATGACTTCGAAGTGCAGCTGCTGTTCTGTATCCTATTCCAGGGCGGTTCGGTACAGAGTCTGGCCACCTCTTTATTTGAACCACTTCGGAATGGGTGTGGAGCAGCGGGCGGTTCTTTGGAGCATTCTGGAAAGTTTGGGATGTTGGACCTCGGGGCGCGTAGTGAAGCGCAAAGCTCGAGTGCAGACTTCTGACATAATCCGGGTACCTTTATGTTTGTTGGGTGTTATATGATGTGATTCTGTGATATGAACATGATCTGATTCTGTGTTTAAGTTTTGGTATTTGGTTCTGTGATTCTGAAAAGAATTTCTGCATCATGCATTGCATTACACTACAGAGCCTTAGAATACTGCTGTTAGCTTTTGGTTGAGAGAGAGAGTTAACTGTTTTGGATAATTGGTTATGGGATAAGTTGGTTTTGGTTTGGATTTTTGGATATTTGGTTACGGATTAAGCCGGTATTTGGTTGGTTTGGTTTAAGAAATGGTTACCGTACGCAGACAGCGTGATCGAGTACCGGAGGGTCGGGATTGAGATCCCACACCTCCGAGGTTCAGGAGATGGGTTCAGTGTAACTCAGGATCTGAACAACCACACTCACCACCCCGAGGTTTTCAGCAGCCATAGGGACCCCCTCCCAATTTGGTATAGGCATTGGGATGGGTTGGCTGTTGAAGAATTCTGTGCACATCGGTTGTGCTAACCGTAGCCTTACGGTTTCTAGAGAGATGTTATCTCTCACGGGTTCTGATGAGATGGAAGCGGTAAGGAGCAGCATGGAGCTGCAGGTTCTGGAATGTGTTCCGATCGTGGACTTGGAGGAGGATCAGACTGCGCAGAGCAAGCGTAGTGGGCTAAAGGATATCGGTCTTTATGAGATTCTGGAGCGAGTGGGCAGGTTGGCTTTACCCCCCTGAGTATGTCGGTAACATACGATGCCTTCCAGGATGGCCTGTTGAAGATCAGTTAGGTATAGATTCGGTACTGTCTGGGGTTGTCAGGTAGAAATACCGGCAACTGACTCGGGGTGCAACGAGATGCACCCGGAGAGTGGGATGCCGCTGAGAGGCTCTGGATGGTAGTCTAAACTACCACTCCCGCTGCACCAGTGACGGTGGTTCGAATATGCTTAGTAAACGGGATTTATATATTCTGGTTGGTAGCGATACCTGTATGGTGCAGGTGACTCTTGGAGGACCAAGAGTCCTAAGGGGGGGAGAATGTTACGGTCACCCCAAGCGGGTTGTGACCCGGGGCTCCGGTTTTGGCCTGCGGGTCACGGTGTTGGGCGGTTAAACGGCTCCCGGAACTTATCTGAGCATTATTTATGGGAATCCTTCGGGTTTTGAGGTCGTGTGGGTCCCCCGGACATTTTCGCCGGAAATATTTTTCGGGGCCGGGGGGTTGTCTCGGGACGTACAGTGGGCTCGGTAGCGCTCCCGGGACCTCGGAATGAGAAACCGTTTGCATATTTGGAATCGTGGGAACGTCCCGGATATTTTTACGGAGTATATTTTCTGGGTGGGGACGTTCGGTCCCGGGCGACTCCCGGGGCTCGGGACGGGAATCCCGGGGCTCGGGATGAAAATTTGCCGACGGCTTCGGTGTAAAGTATGTTATATTTTAAGACGGATTTTATGGTAATATTTGTGGAATTTTGGCATGACGGGATTTTGGTTCAGGTCGACACTCGCGCACTTCAGGATTTGCTCGGGTTCAGCGGGCCCGGTAGGACACTCTGGATTTGTAAATAAATATATGAAACATGTTTTATGAATATTATGATATTTCGAGGATTGTGTCCAATTTTCGTTTCCATTGGAGTTCGGTAAGTGCGGTTGGGTCAAAATTGTAACCTTTGGAAAAGTTTGAGGGTTAAACGTGTAATTTGGCCAAAAAACTGCAATAATCAGAAAAGGGGAGAGCTGAAGTCGGTTATGTGAGAGTGACAAGGGACACTTGTCAACTTTTGGTGAAAGATGGAAAAGAAAAGAATTAAAAGAAGGAAATATATAAAGGATGGATAAGTTATTTTTGTCACCTTTCTTCTTCACGTTTCTTCTTCTTCTTCCTTCCCTCTCCCATCCACCATTGTCACTATTCACCAAGCTCTTCATGTGTTCTTCATTTTGGCAAGGAATCAACAAGGATTTGGGCTTAAATCATTGGTAAGCTTCTCCTCTTTAAGAATCTACAAGTTGGAAGCCTTGATTGTGGTTGGAAAGTGGGTTTAGAGAGGAATTTGAGTTTGTTCTTTGCTATGGGTTTTGATGATCCTCTTGCTTCCATCTTTAAGTATGTTGTTCTTGGTGTGGAGAGGAGTAAGAATCTATGTTTAGATTTTGGAAAAACATCATGGATGATGAAACCCTAAAATGGCGAAATCTTGGATGTTTTCTAAAGTTGATGTTTTGTTGGATTCTTGAATCATGCTTTGGATATGTTGTTCCTAGCATGATTCTAAGGCATTCTATGGTTTCAATTTGGTGGAAAATTGGTTGTGTAGAAAAGCCCCAAATTGGGTGAATAGTGCAATTAGGGTTTTTGTTGATTTTGGTTGATTTAAGTGTAATTGGTTAGCATTCTTGGTTAAGAAGTGTAATTGATGGTTGGAATGAATGTTTGGTAGCTTGAATGGATTGATTTGGAAGTTGGGTGAAAATATGGAAAAGGGCCGAATTGAAGAAATGAATCTTTCTCTATGTTGGTGTTGTATTTTGGTTGAATTGGATGGTAAATTGGTATCGGGGTTGAATTTAGGTGCGGTATGGCGTTTGAAATGTCGTTTCGGGTTATAAATGGAAAAGTTACCTTTATGCGGGTTTACCGGTAAAGTGTCGGGAATGAAGGGTTTAAAGGTTGGAATGTGTTTGTGGGTGTATGAATAAGGATGTTCTAGCTCGGTTCGTAAAACCGAGCTTTCTGTGAATTTTTGCGGAAAAGTGCGGGATTGTGCGGGTTTGGTTTCTGGGGTTGTGTTTTGGTGAGTTATGACTTGTTTATGGTTGTTCAGCTTGTTTCTGCATTGGTGGAGCGGTGTGAGACCATAAAAGGCAGTTTGCACTTTTCGGGCCGGAGCCGGAATTTCCCGGGGTTGGTGCCATGGAGCACATTTCTTTGAGGTAAGGGTTCAACTTCTCTCGTTATACATTCGGAATGGGACTTTATGTATATCGGGTTTAGTTGAGGCGGGATTCGGGTTGAGGACGGTGGTCCGATGATCCCGGGACTGTCATATGGTAAGATACATGTTTGTATTTGTTCTGCTTTCAAGGCCCGGGTGGTCTTGGAGGCCACGGGTTTATATGCTATTCTGCATATCCGCGCTAGGCGCTGATATTTCTGTTTATACGTTTTGATATATTATATTCTGTTTTGCATATGCATTATTATCATGTGGTTCTGTTCTGTGACGAGACCCGGATGGTCTTAGAGGCCACGGGTGCTCCTTGGTTCTGTTCTGGAGTGTCTACACTGAGGGTGCCGACATTCTGTGTGTATCCGCACCTGGAGTGCCGATACTTCTGTTCTGTGTGTCCGCACTGGAGGGTGCTGACACTTTACGTATACACGCACCGGGAGTGCAGGTATACCTCTGTGACCCTACGACAGTTTGGGGATCGCGACCCCAGCCGGTACCGTGCTTCGCTCGCTCTCTACATTCTGTATATTCTGACCTCTTAGAGAGGGCTGTCGTTTTGGGTCATTCTGGCGGTTGGACCGCGTATGATGGGTTCCGGCTCACCTCTGACTTTGCATACATGCATACGTATATATATATATATGTGTTTGTGTTTGTTCTGTTTTGCAGGTTCGGTTCAGCAGCACATCTGCAAACTGTATCTTACCTCAGCCCTTACAGGGTCCACCCGAGGACTCACCCCTTTCTGTTTACCACCTTTCAGGTCTACCTGACAAGCAGCCGACGGACTAGAGATCCGCGGTGCTTTCTGTGTTTTGGGTTTCAGCAGTACCTCGTGCGGGAATCTTCTGAGCGAGGGGTTTCCGGATTCCGCACCTAGGTATTCTAGGGTTTACTTTGGTGGCTCTGTAGGTGTAGTTGCATGCATGAATATCAGATCATGAAGTTTGTATATGGTGAATGTTATGGAATATGTTCTGATTCTGTATCTGTCTTCTGAGTCGAGGGCGGAGCCCCGACTTGCCTATATTGGTTATGTATATGAAATGGTTTCGGTGATTTGGTTGACATGAGTAATGAATGGTATTCCATGAACTGCATGTTTGGTTGTTAAGTTGTTTTGTATACTTGCCATGTATGTGTTCTGTAGGTTGCAGGTCGTCGTACGACCATTCTGTTATTGCGGGCCGGGTCATGGGACCACTGCACGCAGCGGGTTTCGGTAGTACCGATTCCGCGCTTTCCGCCGTAGCTTCCGCTTCCGAACGTCGCGGCCGGCTCCGCCTCCGCAACCGGGCGGGGTGGTCGTGACAAGTTGGTATCAGAGCAGGTCGGGTCGGTGTGACCCGAGAGACAAAGTATGATCAGTTTCAGTATGGATTTTGGGAGGCAAGTATACTAGTCCAGGAGTGGACTTTTGGAGCAGACATGCCAGTTCATGGAGAAGTTTCTGCGGGAGATGACTTCGAAGTGCGGCTGTTGTTCTGTATCCTATTCCAGGCCGGTTCGGTACGGAGTATGGCCACCTCTTTATTTGAACCACTTTGGAATGGGTGTGGTGCAGCGGGCGGTTCTTTGAAGCATTCTGGAAGATTTGGGATGTTGGACTTCGGGCGCGTAGTGAAGCGCAAAGCTCGAGTTCGGGCTTCTGACATAATCCGGGTACCTTTATGCTTGTTGGGTGTTATATGATGTGATTCTGTGATATGAACATGATCTGATTCTGTGCTTAAGTTTTGGTATTTGGTTCTGTGATTCTGGAAAGAATTTCTGCATCATGCATTGCATTACACTACAGAGCCTTAGAATACTGCTGCTAGCTTTTGGTAGAGAGAGAGTTTTGGATAATTGGTTATGGGATAAGTTGGTTTTGGTTTGGATTTTGGATATTTGGTTACGGATTAAGCCGGTATTTGGTTGGTTTGGTTTAAGGAATGGTTACCGTACGCAGATAGTGTGATCGAGTACCGGAGGGTCGGGATTGGGATCCCACACCTCCGAGGTTCAGGAGATGGGTTCAGTGTAACTCAGGATCTGAACAACCACACTCACCACCCCCGAGGTTTTCAGCAGCCATAGGGACCCCCTCCCAATTTGGTATAGGCATTGGGATGGGTTGGCTGTTGAAGAATTCTGTGCACATCGGTTGTGCTAACCGTAGCCTTACGGTTTCTGGAGAGGTGTTACCTCTCATGAGTTCTGATGGGTTGGAGGCGGTAAGGAGCAGCATGGAGCTGCAGGTTCTGGAATGTGTTCCGATCGTGGACTTGGAGGAGGATCAGAGTGCGCAGAGCAAGCGTAGTGGGCCCAAAGGATATCGGTCTTTATGAGATTCTGGAGCGAGTGGGCAGGTTGGCTTTACCCCCCTGAGTATGTCGGTAACATACGATGCCTTCCAGGATGGCCTGTTGAAGATCAGTTAGGTATAGATTCGGTACTGTCTGGGGTTGTCTGGTAGAAATACCGGCAACTGACTCGGGGTGCAACGAGATGCACCCGGAGAGTGGGATGCCGCTGAGAGGCTCTGGATGGTAGTCTAAACTACCACTCCCGCTGCACCAGTGACGGTGGTTCGATTATGCTTAGTAAAGGGAAAGTATATATATTCTGGTTGGTAGCGACACCTGTATGGTGCAGGTGACTCTTGGAGGACCAAGAGTCCTAAGGGGGGAGAATGTTACGGTCACCCCGAGCGGGTTGTGACTCGGGTGACCCGGGGCTCCGGTTTTGGCCTGCGGGTCACGGTTTTGGGCGGTCAGACAGCTCCCGGGACTTATCTGAGCATTATTTTTTAGAATCCTTCGTGTTTTGAGGTCGTATGGGTCCCCCGGACATTTTCGCGGAAATATTTTTCGGTAGGGGTTGTCTCGGGACGTCTGATGGGCTCGGTAGCGCTCCCGGGACCTCGGAATGAGAAACCGTTTGCATATTTGGAATCGTGGGAACGTCCCGAAGCTTTCTACGGAGTATATTTTCTGGGGCGGGACGTTCGGTTCCGGGCGACTCCCGGGGCTCGGGACGGGGATCCCGGGGCTCGGGATGAAAATTTGCCGACGGCTTCGGTGTAAAGTATGTTATGTTTTAAGACGGATTTTATTGTAATATTTGTGGAATTTTGGCATGACGGGATTTTGGTTCAGGTCGACACGCGCGCACGACGGGTTTTGCTCGGGTTCAGCGGGCCCGGTAGAACACTCTGGATGGGTAATTGATCATTTGAAAGATGTTTTATGAATGTTATGATATTTCGAGGATTGTGTCCAATTTTCGTTGCAATTGGAGTTCAGTAATTGCGGTTGGGCCAAAATTGTAACCTTTGGAAGAGTTTGGGGATTAAGGTTGTAATTTGGCCACAAAACTGCAATAATCAGAAAAGGGGAGAGCTGAAGTCGGTTATGTGAGAGTGACAAGGGACACTTGTCAACTTTTGGTGAAAGATGGAAAAGAAAAGAATTAAAAGAAGGAAATATATAAAGGATGGATAAGTTATTTTTGTCACCTTTCTTCTTCACGTTTCTTCTTCTTCTTCCTTCCCTCTCCCATCCACCATTGTCACTATTCACCAAGCTCTTCATGTGTTCTTCATTTTGGCAAGGAATCAACAAGGATTTGGGCTTAAATCATTGGTAAGCTTCTCCTCTTTAAGAATCTACAAGTTGGAAGCCTTGATTGTGGTTGGAAAGTGGGTTTAGAGAGGAATTTGAGTTTGTTCTTTGCTATGGGTTTTGATGATCCTCTTGCTTCCATCTTTAAGTATGTTGTTCTTGGTGTGGAGAGGAGTAAGAATCTATGTTTAGATTTTGGAAAAACATCATGGATGATGAAACCCTAAAATGGCGAAATCTTGGATGTTTTCTAAAGTTGATGTTTTGTTGGATTCTTGAATCATGCTTTGGATATGTTGTTCCTAGCATGATTCTAAGGCATTCTATGGTTTCAATTTGGTGGAAAATTGGTTGAGTAGAAAAACCCCAAATTGGGTGAATAGTGCAATTAGGGTTTTTGTTGATTTTGGTTGATTTAAGTGTAATTGGTTAGCATTCTTGGTTAAGAAGTGTAATTGATGGTTGGAATGAATGTTTGGTAGCTTGAATGGATTGATTTGGAAGTTGGGTGAAAATATGGAAAAGGGCCGAATTGAAGAAATGAATCTTTCTCTAGGTTGGTGTTGTAATTTGGTTGAATTGGATGGTAAATTGGTATCAGGGTTGAATTTAGGTGCGGTATGGCGTTTGAAATGTTGTTTTCGGGTAAGAAATGGAAAAGTTACCTTTATGCGGGTTTACGGGAAAAGTGTCTGGGAAGCGGGATTTAAAGGTTGGAAAACGTTTGTGGGTGTATGAATAAGGATGTTCTGGCTCGGTTCGTGAAACCGAGCTTTCTGTGGATTTTTGTGGAAAAGTGCGGGATTGTGCGGGTGTGGTTTTCGGGGGTCTATTTTGGTAAGTTCTGACTGGTTTATGGTTGTTCAGCTTGATTCTGCATTCGTGGAGCGGCGTGGGACCATAAAAATCAAGTTAGCACATTTCGGGCCGGGAGCCGGAATTTCCCGGGGTTTGTACTGCGGAGCTGTTTTCTGAGGTAAGGGCTCAACTTCTCTCGTTATACATTCTGGAATGGGACTTTATGTATATCGGGTCTAGTTGAGGCAGGATTCCGGGTTGAGGACGGTGGTCCGATGATCCCGGGACCTGTCATATGGTAAGATGCATGTTTGTATTTGATCTGTTTCAAGGCCCGGGTGGTCTTAGAGACCACGGGTTTAAATGTTGTTACGCTTATCCGCGCTAGGCGCTGACATTTATGGTTATACGTTTTGATATATTATATTCTGTTTTGCATATGCATTATTATCATGTGGTTACGTTACGTGACGAGACCGGATGGTCTTAGAGGCCACGGGTGCTCCTTGGTTACGTTGCGATTATGCACCGAGGGTGCCGACATTACTGTTTATACGCACACCGGGAGTGCAGTATTTTGTTACGTGTGTCCGCACGGAGGGTGCCGACACTTTACGTATACACGCACCGGAGTGCGGGTATACCTCTGTGACCCTACGACAGTTTTGGGTATCGCGACCCCGGCCCGTGCCGTGCTTACATTCCATTACATTACATTACAGTATATTCGACCTCTTAGAGAGGGCTGTCGTTTTAGGTCATTACGGCGGTTGGACCGCGTATGATGGGTTCCGGCTCACCTCTGACTTTGCATACATGCATACGTATATATATATATATATGTGTATGTGTGTGTGTGTGTGTGTGTGTTTGTGTTTGTTCTGTTTTGCAGGTTCGGTTCAGCACATCTGCAAACTGTATCTTACCTTAGCCCTTACTGGGTCCTCCCGAGGACTCACCCCTTTCTGTTTACCACCTTTCAGGTCTACCTGACAAGCAGCCGACGGACTAGAGATCCGCGGTGCTTTCTGTGTTTTGGGTTTCAGCAGTACCTCGTGCGGGAATCTTCTGAGCGAGGGGTTTCCAGATTCCGCACCTAGGTATTCTAGGGTTTACTTTGGTTGCTCTGCAGGTGTAGTTGCATGCATGAATACCAGATCATGAAGGTTGTATATGGTGAATGTTATGCAATATGTTCTGATTCTGTATGTTTTCTGAGTCGAGGGCGGAGCGCCGACTTGCTTATATTGGTTATGTTTATGAAATGAATTCGGTGATTTGGTTGACATGAGTAATGAATGGTATTCTATGAACTGCATGTTTGGTTGTTAAGTTGTTTTGTATAGTTGCCATGTATGTGTTCTGTAGGTTGCAGGTCGTGGTACGACCATTCTGTTATTGCGGGCCGGGTCATGGGGCCACTGCACGCAGCGGGTTTCGGTAGTACCGATTCCGCGGTTTCCGGCCTAGCTTCCGCTTTCGAACGTCGCAACCGGCTCCGCCTCCGCAACCGGGCAGGGTGGTCGTGACAAGTTGGTATCAGAGCAGGTCGGGTTGGTGTAACCCGAGAGAGACGGAGTTTTATCAGTTTCGGTTTGGATTTGGGAGGCAAGTATACAAGTCCAGTGAACTTTGGAGCGGACATGCCGGTTCATGGAGAAGTTTCTGCGGGAGATGACTTGAAGTGCGGCTGCTGTACGTATCCTATTCCGGGCGGTTCGGTGCAGTCTGGCCACCTCTTTATTTGAACCACTTCGGAATGGGTGTGGAGCGGCGGGCGGTTCTTTGGAGCATTACGGAAAGTTTGGGATGTTGGACCTCGGGCGCGTAGTGAAGCGCAAAGCTCGAGTGCGGACTTGACATAATCCGGGTACCTTTATGTTTGTTGGTTGTTATATGATGTGATTACGTGATATGAACATGATCTGATTACGTGTTTAAGTTTTGGTATTTGGTTTTGTGATTACGAAAAGAATTTACGCATCATGCATTGCATTACACTCTGAGCCTTAGAATCTGCTGTTAGCTTTTGGTTGAGAGAGAGAGTTAAGCTGTTTTGGATAATTGGTTATGGGATAAGTTGGTTTTGGTTTGGATTTGTGGATATTTTGTTACGGATTAAGCCGGTATTTGGTTGGTTTGGTTTAAGAAATGGTTACCGTACGCAGACAGCGTGATCGAGTACCGGAGGGTCGGGATTGAGATCCCACACCTCCGAGGTTCAGGAGATGGGTTCAGTGTAACTCAGGATCTGAACAACCACACTCACCACCCCCGAATCTTCAGCAGCCACAGGGACCCCCTCCCAATTTGGTATAGGCATTGGGATGGGTTGGCTGTTGAAGAATTCTGTGCACATCGGTTGTGCTAACCGTAGCCTTACGGTTTCTGGAGAGATGTTATCTCTCACGGGTTCTGATGAGATGGAAGCGGTAAGGAGCAGCATGGAGCTGCAGGTTGCAGAATGTGTTCCGATCGTGGACTTGGAGGAGGATCGAGTGCGCGAGCAAGCGTAGTGGGCTAAAGGATATCGGTCTTTATGAGATTACGGAGCGAGTGGGCAGGTTGGCTTTACCCCCACAGTATGTCGGTAACATACGATGCCTTCGAGATGGCCTGTTGAAGATCGATTAGGTATAGATTCGATGCTGCAGGGTTGTCTGGTAGAAATACCGGCAACTGACTCGGGGTGCAACGAGATGCACCCGGAGAGTGGGATGCCGCTGAGAGGCTCTGGATGGTAGTCTAAACTACAACTCCCGCTGCACCAGTGACGGTGGTTCGAATATGCTTAGTAAACGGGATTTATATATTTTGGTTGGTAGCGATACCTGTATGGTGCAGGTGACTCTTGGAGGACCAAGAGTCCTAAGGGGGGGAGAATGTTACGGTCACCCCAAGCGGGTTGTGACCCGGGGCTCCGGTTTTGGCCTGCGGGTCACGGTTTTGGGCGGCCAGACAGCTCCCGAGACTTATCTGAGCATTATTTATGGGAATCCTTCGGGTTTTGAGGTCGTGTGGGTCCCCCGGACATTTTCGCCGGAAATATTTTTCGGGGCCGTGGGTTGTCTCGGGACGTACAGTGGGCTCGGTAGCGCTCCCGGGACCTCGGAATGAGAAACCGTTTGCATATTTGGAATCGTGGGAACGTCCTGAAGCTTTCTACGGAGTATATTTTCTGGGGCGGGACGTTCGGTTCCGGGCGACTCCCGGGGCTCGGGACGGGGATCCCGGGGCTCGGGATGAAAATTTGCCGACGGCTTCGGTGTAAAGTATGTTATGTTTTAAGACGGATTTTATTGTAATATTTGTGGAATTTTGGCATGACGGGATTTTGGTTCAGGTCGACACGCGCGCACGACGAGTTTTGCTCGGGTTCAGCGGGCCTGGTAGGACACTCTGGATGGGTAATTGATCATGTGAAAGATATTTTATGAATGTTATGATATTTCGAGGATTGTGTCCAATTTTAGTTGCAATTGGAGTTCGGTAATGGCGGTTGGACCAAAATTGTAACCTTTGGAAGAGTTTGGGGATTAAGGTTGTAATTTGGCCACAAAACTGCAATAATCAGAAAAGGGGAGAGCTGAAGTCGGTTATGTGAGAGTGACAAGGGACACTTGTCAACTTTTGGTGAAAGATGGAAAAGAAAAGAATTAAAAGAAGGAAATATATAAAGGATGGATAAGTTATTTTTGTCACCTTTCTTCTTCACGTTTCTTCTTCTTCTTCCTTCCCTCTCCCATCCACCATTGTCACTATTCACCAAGCTCTTCATGTGTTCTTCATTTTGGCAAGGAATCAACAAGGATTTGGGCTTAAATCATTGGTAAGCTTCTCCTCTTTAAGAATCTACAAGTTGGAAGCCTTGATTGTGGTTGGAAAGTGGGTTTAGAGAGGAATTTGAGTTTGTTCTTTGCTATGGGTTTTGATGATCCTCTTGCTTCCATCTTTAAGTATGTTGTTCTTGGTGTGGAGAGGAGTAAGAATCTATGTTTAGATTTTGGAAAAACATCATGGATGATGAAACCCTAAAATGGCGAAATCTTGGATGTTTTCTAAAGTTGATGTTTTGTTGGATTCTTGAATCATGCTTTGGATATGTTGTTCCTAGCATGATTCTAAGGCATTCTATGGTTTCAATTTGGTGGAAAATTGGTTGAGTAGAAAAACCCCAAATTGGGTGAATAGTGCAATTAGGGTTTTTGTTGATTTTGGTTGATTTAAGTGTAATTGGTTAGCATTCTTGGTTAAGAAGTGTAATTGATGGTTGGAATGAATGTTTGGTAGCTTGAATGGATTGATTTGGAAGTTGGGTGAAAATATGGAAAAGGGCCGAATTGAAGAAATGAATCTTTCTCTAGGTTGGTGTTGTAATTTGGTTGAATTGGATGGTAAATTGGTATCAGGGTTGAATTTAGGTGCGGTATGGTGTTTGAAATGTTGTTTTCGGGTAAGAAATGGAAAAGTTACCTTTATGCGGGTTGCAGGTAAAATGTCTGGAATCTGGGATTTAAAGGTTGGAAAACGTTTGTGGGTATATGAATAAGGATGTTACGCTCGGTTCGTGAAACCGAGCTTTACGTGGATTTTTGTGGAAAAGTGCGGGATTGTGCGGGTTTGGTTTCTGGGGTTGTGTTCTGACGTGTTTTGATTGGTTTATGGTTGTTCAGCTTAATTCTGCGTTGGTGGAGCAGTGTGGGACCATCAGAGTTCAGTTTGCACTTTTCGGGCCAGGAGCCGGAATTTCCCGGGGTTGGTACTGCGGAGCACATTTGCTGAGGTAATGGTTCAACTTCTCTCGTTATACATTCTGGAATGAGACTTTATGTATATCGGGTCTAGTTGAGGCAGGATTCCGGGTTGAGGACGGTGGTCCGATGATCCGGGACTGTCATATGGTAAGATGCATGTTTGTATTTGATCTGTTTCAAGGCCGGGTGGTCTTAGAGACCACGGGTTTAAATGTTGTTACGCTTATCCGCGCTAGGCGCTGACATTTATGGTTATACGTTTTGATATATTATATTCTGTTTTGCATATGCATTATTATCATGTGGTTCTGTTCTGTGACGAGACCCGGATGGTCTTAGAGGCCACGGGTGCTCCTTGGTTACGTGCGATTATGCGCACGAGGGTGCCGACATTACTGTTTGTACACGCACCGGGAGTGCAGTACTTACTTACGTGTGTCCGCACGGGAGGTGCGACACTTTACGTATACACGCACCGGGAGTGCAGGTATACTTCTGTGACCCTACGATAGTTTGGGGATCGCGACCCCACCCGGTACCGTGCTTACATTACGTTACATTACATTACGTATATTCGACCTCTTAGAGAGGGCTGTCGTTTTAGGTCATTACGGCGGTTGGACCGCGTATGATGGGTTCCGGCTCACCTCGACTTTGCATACATATATATATATATATATATATATATATATATATATATATATATATATATATATATATGTGTGTGTGTGTGTTTGTGTTTGTTACTGTTTTGCGAGTTCGGTTCGGTTCGGACACATCTGCAAACCGTATCTTACCTTAGCCCTTACCGGGTCCTCCCGAGACTCACCCCTGTCTGTTTACCACCTTTCAGGTCTACCTGACAAGCAGCCGACGGACTAGAGATCCGCGGTGCTTTCTGTGTTTTGGGTTTCAGCAGTACCTCGTGCGGGAATCTTCTGAGCGAGGGGTTTTCAGATTCCGCACCTAGGTATTCTAGGGTTTACTTTGGTGGCTCTGTAGGTGTAGTTGCATGCATGAATATCAGATCATGAAGGTTGTATGTGGTGAATGTTATGGAATATGTTCTGATTCTGTATGTCTTCTGAGTCGAGGGCGGAGCCCCGACTTGCCTATATTGGTTATGTTTATGAAATGAATTCGGTGATTTGGTTGACATGAGTAATGAATGGTATTCTATGAACTGCATGTTTGGTTGTTAAGTTGTTTTGTATACTTGCCATGTATGTGTTCTGTAGGTTGCAGGTCGTGGTACGACCATTACATTGTGCGGGCGGGTCATGGGACCACTACACGCAGCGGGTTTCGGTAGTACCGATTCCGCGCTCTCCGCCCTAGCTAGCTTCGAGCGTCGCAACGTCGCGGCTCGTGACACTTGCCTCCGCTTCCTTCACATTCTCATCACGGGGTGGTCGTGACATTCTAATCACATTAGGATTGTATGGCTTGCTTAGCAAGCAAACCATCATCTCCTTCTTCCACTTGAGTTCCTTTTGTGCACTCCTTCTGCTGCTCTTGTTTACCAGCTGAAGAATCACTCTCTTCATCACTAGTAGCAGACTGGGAAGAACTCAGAAATGGTCTTTGTAAAGAGGACCATCTTCCCAGCTGTGGGAAGCCCCCACAGATAAGTACTCTAACCTTATTCCTTGTTACTTCTTGCTCAAGTTTCATAAAGTTTGTATGAATACTTACTCTCTTTGTTGGGGTTGTCTAGGGAACCTGGCAATCACCAAGCCTGAAAGAGGAGCTCAAGGAAAGGGACTTCAGAAGGGCAAATTCCTGAAGAAGGACTTTACTTCTAGGATTTTTCCTTTCTCTTAAAACGTGTACACACTTTAACTTTGAACTTGTATTTTGATTTAGAAAAATAGTTTTTCCTTTGAGAATATTAAAATTCACATTATTTTTCCTTAATTTGTTTAAAACTGCGAAAGATCCTGGGCGTTACGAACCTTAACCACCAGCTACCCGCCAGGTTTAGGGTCGTAACATCCTCACTACCACACACTGGACACATCGGGTCCGTTTCAACTCCTCGGGATGGGAGTGAGTCACGAGTAGCTAGAATATTAGCTGACACTCTCCAAAAAAAAACATGTGAACTCTATGAGGTAATTTCAATTGCCAAAGCCACTTCTATAGTTCATATACCTGACATGGGTTCCGCTTATGAAGTACAACATAAGCTGATCGAACAGTGAAAATTCCAATGTCAACCATCCCTATGTAAATATATTCGGACGAGCTCTGACACTCAAAGGAATACCTGTTATGTAAGCTACATCATCAGGAGGAAAGAAAGACTGAACATCATCAACCTTCCAAGTCATTGAGGTTTGATCAATAAAATCCGAAACCCAGATGTCATGATATTGGGACAACCGGTCCATCTTGAGAGCAAAATCCGAACTAGGTACCCAACGATCAGTCCACACAGAGATCCTTGTACCATCTCTCACCCACCAGAATCCTCCTGCCTGTATAATCTCCCGGCCAACGATCAAATCGGACTAGATCGGCGAGGTCACAGTTGGCTCCGCATTAAAAAAATATTGCGGGAAGTACTTTTCCCGAAAGACTTGCGCCACTAAACTTTCTGGATTTGTAAGTCTCCATCCTTTTTTTGCTAGCATGGCTCGATTAAAAGTAGGTAAGTCCCGAAAACCTAGGGCTGATCAACTTATCGGTTATACCGAATTAACCGTTTTGTTCAGTTTCGGGTAATTCGGTTCAGTACATTCGGTAATTCGGTTATCTATTATGCCGAATTTTATATTCGGTTTCCGGTTATGGTTTTGCCTAATTCGGTTAACTGAATTAATCGAAATCTTTGACCCACATATGAGCCCATCAGATTAAACCTACCCAGCCCAATATACATAACAACCCAGCCCATATCTTAACAACCCTAGACTTAGACATCACTCTCAGTCTCTCATCATCAGACAGCCACAAACACATGCACGCAGACATAGACGGATCTGCTTGACCCTCCACCCGCGACGTTCTTGCTCTCTTTGCACGCCGGTAAAATGAGCTCGAGCTTGCCAGTAAACCCATCACCACCAGTCAACTCATCTTTGCTCGTTGAACCATCCATGAAGCCCGAAAATTCAAAAGGTGTGAGTCAATGGTAAGTCCTATCCTAATTGGTTTACCTAATTCATTGATTTTCAATGTTCAACCCTGCGAATTTCATAGAAGAAATTACTGCCCTAGTGATGCTTGCCTGCTGCCCTAGCGTACATTTGAATCATGCATCGTGTTGAAAACTGGTTCCCAATCTGGTTGTGTGTTTTTTCTATAAAGAATCTGGTTGTTTGTTAAGTTTGCAAAGTGCTAGGAATTATGCACACAGTCTTAGCATTTTAGGCTATTATTGAAAGTTTATGCGAATTTCCCAAGGGTGCAGTATTTATTGGACAGTGATGCATGTCATATTTATGGAGCACCACTGCACCAACATGCAGTACTCAATTGATTAAATTTTATTGTTTTTTTTCAAAATTCCCAATGTTGTATTGGCCCTCATTTTAATCCAGATTCTCTAAAAAAAAATCCACTTCAGCTCATATGATTTAAGGCCTTTAACAAGATTCCACCTACTTTGTATATTTACTTATTAGTCAATCTCATAAATTGCTATTAACTGTTCTAAGGCTTCAGATGATTCCACCTATTTTTTACATACCAGCCTTCCATTATTTAGTGTTCTAAGGCTTTAGGTGATAAAGTACTCATGCCTTTTAGGCTTGACTTGGTACTGCTTTATTGCAAGTCTCACTTAAAGTAAACATACTCATGGCTTTAGAGTTTAGTGTGCTGCAATGAGCGTACTATGTATTTCATGAAAAATAGATAATTGGTACAGACTTAGAAAGCACAAATAAAGTCTGTTTATAGCTGACATGGTGTTTTATGATTGTAGTCCAATGTGGAACAAGAGAAGGAAATTCCAAAGCAATCAACATCAATCGAAAGATCCAGATGCTCACAAAAGAAGAGAAAATGAATGCAACTTCAATCTCCTGTTTGGGAGCATTTTGATAGGCTGACAACTGAAACTTGTGAAAAAAAGGCAGGTGCAAGTATTGTTCAAGGCTTCTTGCGGCTGATGCAGGAGGTAACAGAACTTCCTCTTTTAATAGTCATTACATAAGAAAGGTTTAGAGTTAGAATCCAAGTAAACTGAATTGGTACTTAATGCTGGAAATCAAGGGGAAGGGGGTCTAGGACTGTGGAAATTTGATCAGGAGTTAGTGAGGAAAGGGCTTGCTTAAATGGTCATTCTTGATGAACTTCCTTTTAGGTCAGTTGAAAAGGCTGGTTTTAAGCAGTTCATGGCTCTTTCTTGTCCAAATTTTCATATACCTTCATGACATACAGTAGCTAAAGACTGTTTTCAAAGGTATGAAGATGAGAGAAATGATTTCAAATCTTTCTTTAGGAGAAATCAACAATGGGTTTGCATCACCACTGATAGTTAGACATCATTAAGAATATTAACTATATCTCTGTAACTGCTCATAAAAAGATTTTAAACTTTTGTCTACTTGTTAGTCATAAAGGTGAGGCAATTGGAAAGACAGTAGAAAATTGTCTTCTTGATTGGGGGCTTGAAAGGATATTCACTATTACAGTTGACAATGTTGCCTCAAATGATACAACTATTGATTTCTTGAAAAGAAGAATTAATAATTGGGGAACAAGAGTGACTGATTGTAAATTTCTGCATATGAGATGTATTGCCCATATAGTAAACTTGGTAGTTTGTGATGGGTTAAGGGAGAAAGCAATGCATGATTCAGTTTTGAGGGTTAGAGCTGCTATTAAATTTGTTAGACAATCAGCCTCTAGATATGCTCATTTTAAAAGATGTGTTACAAAAGAAAAAATTGAAAGTAAATCATTGTTGTGCTTGGATGTTAGCACTAGGTGGAACTCCACATACTTAATGTTAGCTGCTGCCGAGAAATTTGAAATGGCTTTTGACACCTTTTATGTTGAAGATCCATTCTTTGCACGTGAGTTAATAGATATTGGCGGGGTTCCTACTAGCGAGGATTGGAAAAATGTGAGAAGGTTGATGAAATTTCTTGAGCACTTTTATGATCAGACTTGCAAGATTTCCGGATCTTTATATGTGACTTCAAATTGTTTTTTTCATGATATTGATGAGATGTCTAGTAGATTGCAAGAGTGGATTATGAGTGAGGCTGTAAAGTTTTCAAAAATGGCTAAGAGGATGAAACAAAAGTATGATAAGTATTGGGGTGACATGGAAAGATGAATATGCTGATTTACATTGCTGTTATACTTGATCCACGCTATAAATTGAGGTACATTGAGTTTTCTTTTGATGAAATGTATGAGTCTAATAAAGATTTGGGGATGAGGTTAGCACACGCATGCAAAGAAGCTATGAATGAGTTGTTTAGGTGGTATGAGAAAACCTACCAACGGAAGGTCAGTGCTGCAGTTTCTTCATCTTCTTCTGAATCTTCTGGTGACTTGAAAAGGAATACAGCGTTGCATGCAATGGAAAGGAAAAAGAAGTTCAAGTTGATGATTGGGAGTAATGAGAATAGGTCAGATTTGGTTAGATACTTGAATGAGGATTGTGAGCCTGATGTAGAGGGAGAAACAGAATTTGATATCTTGAATTGGTGGAAAATTAATTCTGGTTGTTTCCATATCCTTAGTCAAATGGCTCGTGACGTTCTTGCTGTTCCTATCTCTACTGTGGCCTCTGAAGCTGCCTTTAGTACAGGAGGTAGAGTTCTTGATGAATTTAAGAGTTCATTAGCTCCTAAAATGGCAGAAGCAATTATTTGTTGTCAAGATTGGCTTGGGGGAAGCACACTAAGAGTCCTAAAGGTTTGCGATTTCTAACGATTAAGTCCTAAAACTTTTCGAGTTCACAATGAAATCCTCAACGTTATAAAATGTAGCTCAAAAGAGTCCTAAACTAACGTTTTTGCATAGCTGGCTGGCACGTGGCATTGACGGCGTTAGTCACTTGACCCGTAGACTTTATGAAACTTATAGGACTGAATCGTTAAAAATTTTGGTTTTAAATTCAATGACCCCAATTCTTAAATTTTGGTTTATATTTGTCCTATAAGTTATCGAGTTAACGTTTAAGTCCTATAACTTTATAAAATTTATATGTAGTCCTTTATATTGACACCATCAAGTATTGAAGTTAACCATTATAGGTCCTAAAGGTTTGTTAAATCACCAAGAGATACTACTAGTTTTATGAAAAAAATCACCAAGAGTTTGGTCTATTGGGTTAGGTTTTAATGAAATTAAATTAGGGTTTTTGTTGATTATTGTAATTTAAGCACTAGTTAAGCCATAAAGTATTGGGTTAGTTTTCATTTTGGAACAGATGGGCGGCGAAGGTTGTTGTTGTTTGAAGTTTCTTTACGATGGCAGGCTTGAAAAATGTGGGAAATGGAGGTATGTGGATGGGAAGGAAGAGAGATTTGAGAGACACATATTGATTAGTCACCATGAGCTGAAACGTTTTATTGAAGAGAGGACGGAGAAGAGTCCTAAATGTTTATGGTATGTTGACTTGTCGGTTGTAGTTAATGATGGTTTCATTAGGCTTAACTCACAAGAAGATTTAGACATATGCAAACTATGTGTATGGTGTAAATAGAAGCATGCAATTTTTTTTTCGTAAAACAAATAGGACCTCTTGGTGATTTAACAAACCTTTAGGACTTATAATGGTTAACTTTAATACTTGATATTGTCAATATAAAGGTCTACATATAAATTTCATAAAGTTATAGGACTTGAACGTTAACTCGATAACTTACAGGACATATAATCCAAAATTTAAGAACTGAGCTCGTTGAACTTAAAACCAAAATTTTTAACGTTTCAGTCCTATAAGTTTCATAAAGTCTACGTGTCAAGTGACTAACGCCGTTAACGCCACGTGCCGGCCAGCTGTGCAAAAACGTTAGTTTAGGACTCTTCTGAGCTACGTTTTATAAGGTTGAGGATTTTATTGTGAACTCAAAAAGTTTTAGGAGTTAATCGTTAGAATTCGCAAATCTTTAGGACTCTTAGTGCGCTTCCCCCATATTGGCTTCGAAGATCAAATCCTGAAGATATTGTTGAACAAGCTTTGGCGGATTTGAAAATTATGGAAGAAGGTATTTTATTTTTCTTATGTTACTTTCTAACTTTTGAATTCTATTTTCTTAAGTGATGCATATGTTCATATAACGTTTTTTCCTCAGATTTTTTAAAACGAGCATCGGGTAATTCTATCATAGATATATGATAGATTGATCGAAGTATTGAAGATATGACTGAGATTTCTGGTTTGTGATGCGCTTATGATTTTTTTTTTTATGTTTCATATTGTCTATATTTAATTTTTTTGTTGCTATCATATGTGTAGTGTAGGTTACTGCTGCTGATTTTGGACTTGGGAGGTTACTGCTGCATATTTGTTGGCAAGATTATTTTGTTGTTGCTGCTACTACTTGCTATTGCGGATTTGTACGTAGCTGATTTTTTGTTGCTGATTTGCTGATGCTAATTGTTGCTGGCTACTTACTGCTGCTGATCGAAATATTCAACATTTTGCTATATGAATTTGGAGTTTGTGTATTGAGCATTTGGCTACATGATGTTAGCTACTTAGCTTGTTTGCATCTTGATCTTACTAGTTATCTGTTAAGTACTTTCTGTGATTTGAACCTAGCTAGATGCTTCAGGATGAATCATGAATGAATCAAAGAGTAACAAGAAAAGGAAAAAAATTCGGTTATTTCAGACGAAAACCGAAATAACCGAACCTAAATCGGTATTCGGTTAACACGGTTTTAAGTATAATTCGGTTAATTCGGTATCTAATAATAGATAATCGAATTAATACGGTAATTCAGTTTTAGTTAATACCGAAATAACCGTTTGCTCAGCTCTACGAAAACCCAATCCTCTAGCTCGATTTGAAAAGCATAACTTGTCCCAATCTTTCCAAGCAATCTTTTGATCATCAATGTCAGAAGATCAGAAAAAACGAGTGGTTAGAGATTTGATGTGCTTACAAGTCTTTGGAGGAATCATAAGACAACTCATTAGATGTGTTTGCATTGCTTGAATCACTAATTTGATCATTGTAGCACGGCCGGCCTGAAAAAGGGTAGCAGCAGCTCTCCAAGATGATAATTTATCCTTGACGTTTTCCACCAAAAAAATCAAATTGGCCCTCCTTATTCCTTCTAAGAAACCAAGGAAACCGAGATATTTATCCACTCATGTGCAATACATGGACTGAAAAAAAAATGCAGATTTTGATAGATTAACTTACTGACCCAAAGCTGATTCATAAAATCTCAAAATATCCAATAGTGCTTGGGCTGCATTTGGGTGACTCGCCGCCGCTGCTACCAAACGGGGTTAGCTTCAAACCCACAATATTACAGTTTGTAACCTACGAGCCCAGCTACAAACAATGGTTAGCTTCAAGCCCACAATACAGGCCCTAGACATTTTCTTGTTTCTTGTGCTCATGAGGCCCATGACACTATTAACGAGAAGAAGTTCTTTTAATGACGGGCTTTATTCCTGTTTTTGCCACTAAACTATAAATAAGGGTACCCCGTTTTTGCCTTCAAATATTTTTTGAGCTAGATTTTACCATTAATGTTTACTAAATGAGATACTATTTTCCACTCTCCCTTAAAATTGATACGCACTTACGTGTTAAAATATCATTGACACGGTAGCCACATTTAACCCTTATTTTTGTAAAAACTATAAATTTTATCCCAAATATTTTAAACTTACAAACTCACCATTGCCCTCTTTTCTTTCCCCACCATCAAAACCTACCCACCTTTCCCTACCTTGCCCATAACTTTACCTTACCGGCTGTTTCATCACTGCCAAGTGCCGTTGCGTGCCACCCGCATTTCTTCCAACCCCACCTGCCTTCGACCGAATATGCAACATCAAAACCGGTGATGATAAGGATGGGGTGTAAAATTGAAAGCAAAAAGAAAGTTTCTCGAAAATCCAAGAAGGAATCTCGGATTTGCCTTGTTAGAAAGGTTGTTTCTTTACTTGATGTAAACAACACCAGCCTGAATGATCGAGGTCGGAGGTGAATACATGGGTTTAACAAAGGAAGATAAGGGACTAAGATTGCAAAGAGAGTGATAGAAAATTGTTTAGTCACTAAAACAATTATTTTTCGTATAAGTCCGTTTAACTTAATGCTAATTTTCACGTACATGACTATGTTTGCAACAAATGTAAAAGATAAGGAACTCAAATAGAACAAATTCTCAAAACAGGATCTTAATAAGATGATAGACAAAGAGACCATTGACGCACTTTGTCCTAAAAAAAGGGTAGTAAATATGGTTTTCATCTGCCTTGTGGATTCTTAATCTCAGAGAAGTCACTAGTCCCGAAGCTTGGATCATCACTAGTCGTCATTGCGCTCCTTTCTACAACTGCACTTTCCTGCAACTGCAACGAGAACTCCAAAGCCCGAATGACGTCCTTCATCAATGGTCGTTTTGACCCCTCATCAAGCAAGCAAGTCATCGTCACTTCCGAGAATTTGTTTAAAAAATCGACCGAAACTCGTTCCTTCAAGTAAGGGTCGATTATCTCATCCAATGTCCCGTTTCTGTAGCAGTGTTGAGCCCATATAGGTAAGCTCACTTGACTCGTGTCCTTTGTCCGATTGATCGCTGGCTGAGCACACAACACTTCCAGCAAAACTACTCCGAAGGAGTACACGTCCGATTTTTCTGTTAGTTGTTGGTGTCGATAATATGCTGGGTCCAAGTACCCGAAAGTTCCTTTCACCTCAGTGCCCATGTAGTACTTAGAAAGTTCCTTTCACCCAGTTTCTAAAATAGAAGAAATAGAAAACGGTGTCATGTGACAAAATTAGAATTGGTGGTTTTGATTGCTTGATGTAGTGAAGTAGATGATTGGTGCTTGCTTTTTTGTGATCAAGACTCATGGTTAACATTTTGCTTTGTTTTGGCATATGCCAAATACGCCTATGTTTTTAATTCCAAAGTGTAGATTATTTCTTCCTTTTCATCAGTTTTTCCCACTCTGGAATTAGAGCATCAATTGGGGCAATATTTTTAGCACAATAAGATAGTGATCATCTTGGAGGATTAACATCACCACTCATTGAAGCTTAGTTACAGTTGAAAAGTCAAAATGTTTTAATTTCTCCACAGTGCAATGATAATCACCATTTTAAGGTGGGGCTTGATGGCTAAAGGGAGTGGTAGAACAAAAAGAGAGAGAATATGGGGAAGAAGAATAAGTAAAGAATGCTAAAGAATAAGATGAAATTGAAGACAATAAGGAGTGTTGTTAGAGTGATTTAACCAATATTCTAACAAATATTTAAATAGATGTTATGGTTCAAGGAAAATGTATATTACTCCATCCGTACTTTAAAGATTACACCATTTGACTTTCATGTTTTAAAGTTTAATGTTTGACTTAAATATTTAAAAGACAATAGTGTAAAAAGAATCCAAAAAAAAATATATTTAGAAAAAGTATATTGCAAATTATGATACACATAAAAAATATTTAACTTTTAGATATCTAAACATGCATGAAAAAAAAATCATAGATTAAATACTATAAAACAGCTAAAAATGGTGCAATCTTTAAGGTATTCTAAACATCAAGGGATTTTCATTGAATTCCTAAATTCTAGGATTCAAAGTGGGTATTCTGTAAACCTTAGGGTGGTGTTTAATAACTACTCTTAATTTTTTATATCCATCACGTGGTCGGGTATTTAAAATTATCATGAATCTTTTAACGTTTGCATCATATATTTATTTATATGAGGAAAGCCAAGGACAACCACTTTAGACGGTAAGTTGGACACTTCCAAATAAAATTTGTCACGTATTCACTTTTGTGAATCTACTTGATTTTGGTCACCAAATTGAATCTGAAAGATTTTTATTTGTGTTCATTTGTAATCGCCAAAAATTACAATCACTTTAATAGATAGGGTGTTGAGTCCGACCGAGGTTAGCTAATTGTGGTTTAGTGCTTATTTGTTAAAGTATTTTATGTTGTTTTACATGATATAGGAGAGATACTAGACCATCCAATTATTGACATGGATGGTGAAGTTTGATGAATACACGCACAATAAAGTAATTGTTGGTGGATGATTGAGTTTTACTGTTCCATGTATTTTAATAGTGTATGGTTAAGTTATAAGAGCGTACTTTTATGTTACAAGGTCTAACACCAAATTTATCATCCACGGTTTATAGCTTAGTATTTTGCTACATATGTCAGTATTTCGATAATATTTTATCTAAAAACGATGAAGAATGAACTAATTTGCACGAATAAAAGAGGCAGATTTCATTGATACAAATTAACGACGGTATAAAGATTATGAAATATTAATTTAGAGAACCCGTGCCAAAGACGGGTATTAGGACTAATTTATTTTTAAGGAGTGGAAAACTAGAGATATACTCCTTCCGTCCCCAAATAAATAGTGTGTATTCCTTTTTTGGATGTCCCTGAAAAATTGGTACATTTTCATTTTTAGAATCTTTGGGTGAGTTGTTTAACTTATTTACCCCTAACAATTTATTCATATTTAGAGCCAAAAGAAATGCACTATTTATTTAGGGGTTATTTTTTACCAATTTTTTTTCTTCCCACCATTCCTTAATTTTAATGCCAAATGAAATGCACCATTTATTTGGGAACGAATGAAGTATTAATTATTCAGGGTGTTTAGGAAACATTTAAGTACCACTATTATGGGTTTATCTCTTTACATCTAGAATAATTTTTTAAAGAAGCGTATCTCTTTGTAAGCCGACTATTTTATTAGTGGAAAAAATCTCGGAGTTTGTCCCGTGGATGCAGCTCAACTCTAAGATGAATCACGTAATTGTTTTGGTGTCATTTTTACTAATTATCTTGCATCCGACTCAATTCATCCGCTGCGCCCAATACCAGATCTAGGTAGACTTCTCTCTCTCTTTGAAAAAAAGGGCAAAAGTCTTTCCAATAAAAAAAGGCCAAATTATGGATTAGTACCCTGAACTTTGATGACTCGTTCAAGGAATGACCTGGATTGTAACTCATCCTGACTCGTACGTTGAACTATTTAACTCGGTGCAGTTAAGGGCCTCAACTCAGTAATTTCGTTAACAATGTTAGAATTATAACGGTTTGATGACCAATTTGCCATTCTTACAAGTTTTTAGGTCTTAAATGATAAGTTAACTAGTTTTAGGAACTTCATAATTACATAATAAATAATCAAATACCGCTGAACTATCTTAATTATTCATAAGAAACCAATTCTTTTTTTCCTCTCATTTCTTTCCCTTCTTGTACCCTATGTCACCTTCATCCCTTTCACCTTCACTCATCGGAGTTAAATTTTTATATATAACTCCTCTCGTTGGTTGTTGGGTGTTAAATTTATTTAGTTTTAGATTTTTTTTCTAATAAATATAAAGTTAGAAAATATTATGAGTACAAAGATTTGTTGTCAAAAGCTTAATTTCTTTATTTAATTTTTTGAAATATACTTTTTATACAAAATAAAATGATAACATCATATTTATCATTGAGGAAATATTTAAAACTATTCTAAAAAATAATAATATCAAGTAAATTGAAGAAAAATACATTTTAAAATATAAACATTAAATTATTTTTTCAGAATATCTGATAAATAAAATTATAGGCCAACAATAAAAAAAACTGTTGCAATACTTTTGACAAACATATAATTATTACCATTTTTATTATTTTGGGATAAATTTGGAAAGAGTTCAAAGTTAGATAACTAAATATGTAATTTTCTTTCATTTTTAACGTTAGTCAACTAACAGAAATTTGGTCAAAACCCTTAAGTGCACAATTCCAATAGTTTAGGGTACGAGTCAGGACGAGCTACAATCCAGACCCTTCCTTGAACGAGTCATCAAAACTTAGGGTAGTAATCTGTAATTTGGCCATAAAAAAATCGTTCTTTACTCTTATTATGTTTCGAAAAAATGATTGTAAAAGCTTTGGGTCCGTTTAGTTGTGAAATTTTTTAAAATTTTATATTCCCAATTTCCTTTATAAATATTTAGATGTGTAGTTAGTTACCAATGTTGGGTTTTTCGGTATCGCGGGCAAACAACAACACAATTAATTTTTTTTATCGTGA
This sequence comes from Stellera chamaejasme, assembly GCA_024586325.1. NCBI lineage: Eukaryota > Viridiplantae > Streptophyta > Magnoliopsida > Malvales > Thymelaeaceae > Stellera > Stellera chamaejasme. Next base: position 9,689,511 of record CM044984.1, on the reverse strand, counting down.
CGATTCCACAGCTTCCTCCACTATCAATCAACAATTACAATCACCAATTCTCTCAACCTCACAAAGTACTCAACCTAAATTAGCGGCCACCGGCTAATCACACCAACAATCTCACACACAAACACTCACCGATAAGCAACAACACTTGCGGCTCCACTTTCTCACATTTCACAGTACACAGCCGCACAACTTTGGCTGCCTCTCTCTCACTCACGCCAAACTTACCAAACAACTACATATGTATATATGTATGAACACTCCCTCACACTCACTCAGAACATCTACTATTATATACTAATACAGGATCACTCCAAAAATAGCTAGAAAAAAAAGTGAATGCAGCGATTTGGTGAAGCCACCTCATCTCCACATCAGCGCCACATCACTTTCATTTTTTTTTACAATCCCACATGGTAACTAATTAATGTCATCAATCAACCAATATGAGAATTATCAATCAACACATTAATACCTATTCCAAAAATTAATGTAATTAAATTAAAATTTGTAATTGACTAATTAATCATGTTCAACTCATTAATCTCTCTCTTCCCTCGCTCCACCTCTCTTTCCCTTTCTTCATGCTTAGAATTCAAAAGCTCACTAATTGATTCAACATTTTTTTATAGAGGAATTGATTCAACATTTAATTATAATCAATTGCATATATCCTCTCTTTTTCATTTTTTTCCGATTCTCTTTCCATCCACTCTCTTCTCTCTCAAGTCCAATGTTTTTCATCTTTCGCTTTCACCTCCCCCGTCGTTTACTGTTAGGGAGGACGATTTCCCGTACACCGGCGCCAATGCCACCCCCAGTAGTGTCTGCATAGGATCCATTTAGGATCCACAACAAGAGTTTAGTTTTTTCCCGATAATTAATGCGTTCACATAAAGTTGTCATACAACAATCCGTAATTAACCTACATTGATTGACAATTACTACATTTATTTTCAATTTATCTTTTTTCTCCTTTTGACATCTCTTAAATTCTCCGTCCTTAGTGAGATGTAGTGCTATTTATTTAGGAGTTTGATAAAAGTCAGCAACAATAAAATCAATTCATTGCCAATAAATACCAAAATACGTGGTAATTCCCTTCTAGCGTACTCTGTACGCGTTTCTCTATTAGATTTCTCTCATCCCTTTCCATTCGTCTCCTCTGATTTCCCTTTTCTTCATAATTTTTTTGTTGAGTTTTCTTTGATTTATGATTTGGCTTTCATTGTTGTTTTTGCTTTGCCTTTATGCTTTTTTTTCCAATATGTTTTAATGGGTTTTTATTTTCTTGCAGGTGGTGTTTCCGCTCTTCTTCTTCTTCTTCTTCTTCTTCTTCTTCTTCTTCTTCCAAGATGCTTCCGTGAATCTTTGCTTTCTTATCTTTTTTTGTTGCTTCTGTAAATTATTTTCAGAATCATTTCATATGTTCCAAGACTGAACGATGTTATGTCTTCAGGATTATCACGGAATATAAACCAGACGAACGCACCTAGAATCAGAATTTTCTTCAACGCATTATAGACGAGAGGCTGAAATTCGATTGGGTGACGACATTTCAGGGCCGGCAATGGCGGAAATCGTAGGTGGAGGTTCGATTTGGGATGCTTCTATCGGGAAGTGCTATTTCATACTCCAGATTTAGATTCTTGGACATCCACTGTCGACGTTATGATAAGTCTTTGTTTCATACTTCAGATAGGGAGCGGGCAATTTCGAACAATATCTGGTGCACGCGGTGACGGTGGGGGATGAAAAGATCTGGGTGACGACGAGTGAGCAGCTAAGATGTGTCTACGAAAATGCACCATGGTAACTCGAACGCAATTCTGGCTAGAGTATCTGAATACAACTGTTTTGTGGACATGGACTGCGGTAGGTTGGTCGGGCCAAGGGCAGACATGGCTACACTATTCTTTTCGATTCAGATATGAGATTTGGTTTAATGCCCTTTCCCCCTTAAGTTTGCCCCTCTTGACATATTAGCCTCATCTTTCTTTTACTTTTAACGACAAGACCTTTATTTTTAGACTTAACATCATAACGGTTATAACTTATAACGACCTAACTTAATCGCGACACGGGTAAGCAACCATTTTAAAGACCTAACTTAACCATGAGATGGGTAAGCAACCACAATAACAACCTATTGAAATTTTTTCACGACTAAGAAAGCAACACTAACCGTGAGATGATTAAATTGTAATTTTCAAAAGTTATGGTCAATTTTGTTAGTTCTTAAAACGTTTAGGGTCAAATTGATGATGATGTCCCTAATTTTAACGAAAAATGGAACACTGAACATATTGTCTTTAGTTTATATTTTCGAATACATGGTATCTCTGTCAATATTTCAATAATAAATTTAATCGAAAACTTTAACAGCGAACTAATTTTCCATAAATTTATTACACCGAATATGTTGTTATTTGATATGCTAAGAACTTTTATAATTATTAATTCATTGCACCCATGACGAAGACGGGTATTAGTATATGATGAATATGCGCGCATTAATTATTGGTGGATGATTGAATTTTGTTGTTCCGTGTATCTTAATAGTATATGATTAAGTTATAAGTGCGTACTTTTATATTACAAGATCTAACACCCAATTTATCATCCACGGTTTATAGCTTGTGCATTTTGCTACGCATGTCAGTAGTTCGATATTATATTTATCTAAAAGTCGCGAAAAACGAACGAATTTGCACAACTAAAAGAGACATTCGCATTGATACAAATAACAGCATAAGGACTGTAAAATATTAATGTAGAGAACCCGTGCCGAAGGCGGGTATTAGGACTAGTTCAATTCATAAAAGATGTGACCAATTGCATGGTGCCACTACAAACCCAAATTATTGCTTTAAGCCCCCTACGTCAATTTTCCAACACAAGTTTTGTTGTCCTTTGTTTGAACATTGGCAGATAGAGAGATGATATAGTCTGTACAGGTGGCCTTCTTACACTTCTGTGCAGAAAGAAGCAACTTTCCTTCATCAACAGTTGGAACCTTGCTTCAAAATTCAACATAAGATGCACTACACAAGTATGTAACAAAAGAAAGCAAATCAAGATAGGCAATCTTTGAGAGACTAAGCCATAACAGAATAACAATGAGCCTGAAAACAGTCCACCAACTGATATAAATGTAGATACATGGAGGATACACAATCATTAGCCAACACGACATGAACCAACAAAATAGAAATCAACCAACAGATTTAAGTAAATCACAAACTAAAATAAGAATAACTCAATCAATTCAATCAATTATCAATTCCAAAATACATGTCCCAATTACTTAAAGAATGGAAAGGTACTACCAGTTCAATTTAATCAACCACCACCAGCCACTCCCTCCGTTCTAGCTCTGTCAGTTCTCTGTCGAACTTTCAGTGTTGCTCACTCGAGTAATCTCCATTCAAATCATGTCTGAACAATGTGTCTCTATCTGGTTTTAACTTGATCTCTATCGTGTCTCTATCATGTCTGAATGCGAGTTGGTGCCGGAGTTGATGGCAGAGTGAGGTGGTGGAGACTGGAGAGTTTGACGGTGGCCGCCTAGCCGTGGCCGGAATTGAAGGACAGTCTGGTTTGCACTTCGCAAACTCCAGTTGGGGATTAGGGTTAGGAATCGAGATTTGGGAATTGGGATGGGTCCGATTTGTTTGATTTTCAGACTCCTGTCGCTAAGTCTAAAGCTTAGGCTGACGTTGCGAAGTGGAGGGAAGTAGGCGGAGGCTAGATGTGGACGGAGGTGGAGGGACAGAGGCTGTGGATCGCGATTCGCGTCAATGGTGATGAGATTTGCGATTACAGAGAGTGGAGCAGGTTTTAATTAGAATTGGGGGTTTTTGGGATAGGGTTCATTGTTTTGATATTTATATGGGAAGGGTAGAATCGCAATTTTTGGTAGGCTCGTTAAGGCTTGCAAGCTCAACCGAGCCGAACGTCTCAACCTCAAGCTCAGCTCGTTTATTATTCGAGCTTCAAAAACGGCTCGACTCGAGCTCGAAGCTCATATAGATCCACCATGCTCCACTAAAGAATCGGATTCCTAGACCCCTATCCAAAACATCAAATTCCAACTCCAACTAAACCTCTTCAAGTTGGAATAATTATATCTTGTCTTCCAACTTCTAATTTGATAATTTGAGTCACATATCTAACAACTAAGTGATGATAAACCTTATTTTCCAAATTTTAGAAAACTCTAGTATTAAAATGAAAAACTTTAAAATAAGGTTTTTCCATTTTAACATTTGAGTTTTCCGAAAATGCAAAAATAGGGTTTTCTACCAGTTAATAACTAGTTGTACGTATATCCAAGTATTTACAAATGAAATTTATGATAGAAAACTTCAAAAAAAAATCACGACTAAAGAGACCAAGGTTCCGTCTTGAGTACTTGGTCGAATGATCATGCTCCTGATGACACTTGTAGAGGTCTCGAGTTTGAGCTTCTGGTATTCCTAATTCCCTACCCCATTTGTATCAACAAGAGAGAGAGACCAACGTTCCTAAAATTTGAAGTCGAAGTTTCTTTACGCTTCCTTTTTGGAGTAAACCAGATTATGTTTCTTGCTTCCTTTTTGGTGTTTCTTGCTACCAAACAAAAAAAAACAGTGAGACAGATTTTGGGTACTTCAAACTTTAAAGGCAAGAATATTTAGACCAGCAGGTTGCTTCAAAATACCTATAACACGTATCCAGCTTATAATTAACCTTTTAATTTCTTTTAGAAATAACAAAACTTATAAATCTGTCATCAGCTTGCTATTGTCCTCAAACAAAATCGTTTAAAAGACCCCGGAATAAGTTTCGAAATGTTAACTATTGATGATATAAATAACTAACGCAAACTGTGATGAGACTATTATGTTATTGATTGAATTATTTATAAATATAAATATACTATTATTGAATGGAATTCAATCTGAAGTAACATGACATTTATAAACTGAGGCGTACAAGCATAAATTTCTGGAAAACACTCAGGCGTATGACTGAAGCCTGTGATTGCCATTGAATTATTACGAATTTATTTGGACCCCTATAGTTTTAAAAATGCGGCAAGCAATTATCGTCAACGATGAATAATTAGGTCTCATGGAGCTTAATAAGGATGTGGATTAAAAATCCAAATTGTTTGAGAATTTAACTTCTATTTCTTGTGTATAATTCATGAATTGGCTTAAATTAATTACTTTGAGAAGTTAAGGTAAACGAATTGATCCAATTAAGGTTACAGATCACAAATTGAGAGCACTAGACCTTGAATGGTGTTTCCAGTTGAAAGCTTCAATATTATATTCCTCGTATGAAGCTCTTTGTTGACCTAGGGGTTTGTTCGGCCAAATTTAAAAGTTCAGGAGTCGTTATGGAGTCAGAAAGAAAGTTGAAGGACCAAAAGATCATAAGCAGCTGAAGAATAGTTCAAGAGCCAATTTGGTCAACCCCATACATCAGGATACTAGTATATATATTGTTGAAGATATACCATAATCCACACTCCAGATGTTAATTAAGAGTTGAATTGCACGACACTTAAACAGCCATTTGTACTTAAACCTGTTTTAATCACCCGAATCAAACGGCATATTCGAATTTGTTAAGATAGCGATTTCCCAACAAGAATTTTGGTAGGCGAAAAGGGGAAATTTACAAGAAACGTGTATAATTATGGTTAATTAATCGAGAGATCAAGGGGTCTATATGCCTTTTCTTCTGTCTTCTTGAATCTCTACTATAATTAATCGATAAATTAATTAATCTATTAAAATTATCAAATATTGAAGATAACAGATATATCAATTAACAGTGTTATAAAATTAAATTATATAATTTTATTTTCCCTTTCTTTTTGAACTATATACTCTTATAATCTTAAACCTTTTTTAAAATAGAAATAACTTTGATATTTATATTGTATAAACATGTAGTTTTTTTTTTTCAAAAAACTTCCAACTAAATAAAAAATATAAATTATAGTTAAATTGATATAAAAAATCAGACGTTGAACCATTATAGGACGATCTAGGTTCTACTTACTTAGCTATCTGAATTAACAAATGATTGGCTCTAATATAATTAGTAATTATATTCCAAATCAAAAGTCAATTATTAATATATATAATAAAACATCTGGATCTCTACAAAAGCGTATAAGCAACATCCATGTGACGCCGTGACGGAAGAAGTTATAGCCAAGAACATCAAGGATGAAGAAGAGAAACAGTTTGGTGAGGAGATGGTGGCGCCGGATCAAAATGAAGAAGAAGACGACGGCGGAGAAGAATAACATAGCCAGAAGATGGAGAGAGCTGACCGGAGAGAAGCATTGGGAAGGCCTTCTCGACCCTCTAGACGTCGATCTCCGGCGGTATATTATTCAGTACGGTGAGCTTGCTCAGGCCACATACGACACGTTCAACTCCCAACGGAAGTCCAAGTTCGCCGGCAGCAGTATCTATGCCCGCCGCAACTTGTTCGCCGGTGTCGGCCTCGCCTACAACAATACTCCGGCTAAGTAAATATTCCATATCTATCATCATTATCATTTTTTTTGCTGCAATTTACTCTAAACTTAGATAAATATATGCAATGACGGACCTAGAAAAAATTTCATATGAGGTAAAGAGGGATACTAAACCAAGATAATCTGAACAGAAAAATTAGATCCAATTAACAACCTAATAATCTTTTCCTCTAACCTGTATACGTGGCATGTTGTTAATGGTTGGTACTAATTTATTATAAGACTGACACTATTAATTAAATAATAACTGAAATACGCTAAATGTTTGCATTAAGCTGGTTTAACTTTCTTTTAGATATTCATAATCTATGAAATATCTATAATTAGTGTACAAGATTATTTACAGGCAACTTTGTAAGAGTAAATGACATAATAAATACTCTAACGTCTTACAATATTAAATATAGTTACATATCCAATACTTATAGTAATTGCATGGGGCACTTACGTACCCCCCTCTATCCTGAATATATGTTTAAAACAAAAACAAAAAAACAAAAAACTATACTTGAATTGAGAAATAATTCTAATCGTGATGAATGGTCTGATATTAATTTTAGGTATACGGTAACGAAATACTTTTACGCGACGTCGAGGATAAGGCTGCCGGAGGCGTTCATCGTGGTGCCATTGTCAAGGGAGGCGTGGAGTCGCGAGTCGAACTGGATGGGGTATGTGGCAGTGGCGACGGATGAGGGGAAGGCGGCGCTAGGGCGGCGGGAAATAGTGGTGGTGTGGAGAGGGACGGTGATGGCATTGGAGTGGATTAACGATTTGGAATTCATTTTGGTTTCCGGCAAGGAGATTTTCGGTGAGGAAAGCACGGCGAAGGTGCACCAAGGGTGGCTCTCCATCTACACCTCCGACGATCCTCGATCGCCGTATAACAAGACCAGCGCAAGAGAACAGGTAAGGAATAAATTCAAGTGAACTAATTTTATAACACTTGGTTAAAATTAGATTTTTTTTTTGTTTTTAATATATGAATGCTGGAGAATAGGCTAATCCATAAAAAAAAAGTCCTTAAAATCAAAATCTTAAAACAACATCTAGATTTATTCTAGCAATCCTAGCTATATTTATGTGACTCAATAATTGATAGAAATTAATCTATAGTTTTTTATACTTTAACATTTTTACATACAAAATTTAGTGTTTGAAATTTCTAAATAATTTTTTTAAAAGGATTTTACTATCAAATTCTTCCTACCCAATAATTTAAGTTAAACATAACATTTTAAGCTAGAAAATGCGGAGAGGAAAAATTAAAGTTTTAAGTTTAATAGTTTTTAACAAATGAACAAAAATATAACCTAAATAATTACTTGATTAATTATTCGCTGAATTACCAATTTTCCCACTGAAATTTATGTGAGAGATTAGTGTTTCTTCATTTCAATTACCCTTGAAGCTGTAAGGGGTGATACCAATTTAGCTGAGTATGATTTAAATTCGGATTTGACATTGACGTCAAGAAGCTAATTAATGTGGAGAAATAGCAAGTCTAGCTTGTAATACCATGGCCATTATGTGACATTTAGAAAATGCCAGGGATCTGTGTCATCGTTACATACTTTCATTTTCTGATGTACAAGTTGAGCAAAAAGTACTAGTAATAAAACAAAACAAAAAAAAAGTGAAATTATAAATCTTTAAAATGAGGAATGACATTTGGTTTAGAGGACAAAAGTTCTTGGGTTAATTAGTAAATTTTGAAACACGAAATGTCAATTGAATAATTAAACTTGAAAATATAAATAGTGATCGAAATGACAAATTTATGATCACCCAGCTGGTAATTGTAGATTTTCAAATTAAGATGACCAAACTGTCAATTAGGTCAAATCTAAAGCTCTTGTTTGTGAGTTACCAAACTTGAAACATACTCTAATTATCCCTAAGATCAAGGTTTTCATTTTTTTAACCACAATATAACTTTTTATTAATATTAAGAAAAAAATACACTTTCTTTGTCCCCAAATAAATGGTATATTTCTTTTTAGGATGTCCCTAAATATTCGGTGCATTTCCCTTTTTATTTTAGAAACTTTAGTTCATTTGTTTTACTTAATTATCCATAACTATTTATCCTCCAATTTTTAAATATTCATGAGGGCGTAATTTTGACCATTTATTTGGGGACGGAAGGAGTACTTGAGATGAAAGTAATTATTCTAGTTTAAAAACGAGTATAAAATTGAAAAGGTGAATTTAGAGAAAATGTTTCTTAAAAAAACAAAGAAAGAGAACGTATCAATTTTCGTAGATAATCCAACTAAACGTTACATGTTTTGTGGAGGGTAGGAGTAATAAATAATGAGAAAAGTTCATTTCTATATGCAATATTGACAAATTAGAGTAGGGTTTTTGGAGTAATTTTCTGAAGTCAGTAAGAGTACCAAATAATACTATGTCTGATCAGGTCCTCAAAGAGGTGAAGAGACTTGTAGAGCAATACAAGGACGAGGAAATAAGCATAACGGTGGTCGGCCATAGCCTCGGCGCCGCCCTCGCAACACTGAACGCCGTCGACATCGTCAAAAACCGTCATAACAAACCCGAAGCCGTACCCGACAAGCCCTGTCCCGTCTCCTGCTTCGTCTTCGCCAGCCCGCGTGTCGGCGACGACGACTTCAAGAGCGTCTTCACGGCACAGGAGGAGCTCCGGGCCCTGCGAGTCCGGAACGCGCCGGACCTCGTCCCGAGCTACCCGTTCATCGGGTACGCCGAAGTCGGGGAGGAGCTCGAGGTCGATACGCGGCGGTCAGAGTACCTGAAGAGCCCCGGCAATGTGATGACTTGGCACAACCTGGAGTGTTACTTGCACGGGGTTGCCGGGACGCAGGGGAGCCGCGGCGGGTTCCGGCTGGAGGTGAAGCGGGACGTGGCTCTGGCGAACAAGACGGCGGATGCTCTGAAGGACGAGTATCTCGTGCCGTCGTCGTGGAGAATGCTTAAGGATAAAGGGATGCTTCAGATGGGCGACGGAACGTGGAAGCTCATGGATCATGAAGAAGATCATGTTGAACGATTAATTGACTGATTAATCAGGGGTGATTTTTTATGCATATAATTCTTTGGGGTGAATTTAAATGTTTTGTGTAAATTGGGGTGGGAACTTCAGTATTTCAGTAAATTTATTCTCTTTTTTTTCTTGCATGTGTTAAAAAAAGTGGGTCTTCTTGTTGGTTGGACTTTTTTTTTTGTCAACTGTTGGTTGGACTTTTTAAGAAAACAGAAAGTGTTACCTTTATTTTTTTTTATTGGTTATTTGGTTTTGTACGGTAATAAGAACATTTATAAAAAAAACATGAAAATGAAACACCAGATAAATTCTTTTGACTGGAAACTAGAAATATGAATTTTTAGAATCTTTTGTATTTGGTTCATTTTAAATAATTATTCTACATATTATCAAAGTTCATTATTAATTCTAGATAAATTCTTTGAGTTCAAAATATAAATTAGGTGTTCTTAAAATCCGCAGAATTATTGTGTTTATAAAATTAAACAAAGCGTTCAACATTTATATATCTACAATTTAGTCTTTCAATGTTTTTCAGAAACTTCAAAAGAGTCCTAAAAATTACACATCTAATCCCCTAATTTTTTTAAAAACTTAAAAAAATTTCCCTATAAAATTCTATTTATACTTTTGCTAATTTTACATAATGGTCCTGGTGGAATAATAAAATTTTCCAATCAAACATGAGATTATAAGACTATTAATTCTTAATGTGAGTTGAATCAATTATGAGATTTTAAGGGTCCGCACAACAAGAAAATGTAGAGAGAGAATGTCACATTGCAACTGAAAATGCAACTACATTTTCGGTGGCAGGGCATACGGTTGCATTTCGGTGGCATATGAAGGCTGGAGAAATATGTGGGGCCCTCTTGCCACAGAATTACAACCAAACTCTGGTTGCACGAAGCGGTGGCAAAATGATAGCGTGTAATTTGTAATATTTCAGTCGCATATTGGTCGCACTTGTCATGCGAAACTGACACCAAAAAACGCCACCGAATAGCAACGAGCTTATTTTTTCTGATGCAACTACCTTGCAACCGAAATGCCTATGGAGCAAATTTATTCATTTCACCAACTAGCCAACTACTTATTTATGCTTAACCACCAACCCACGGGATATTCATAAAAGTGATTCACCCCTCTCCATCCATTTTGTCTACTTCTCATTCAAACTTCATCCTAGCTCTTCTTCTTCTTCTTCTCCAGATCTACTATTCTGATTGATGTCAGTATCATCTTCCAATTTGCACGAGAGCTCTTTTGGATGAGGATTTCAATGATTTGTGCAAGTTGAAATATACAACAGATGGTTTAGATTTTAAAGGTAAATATTCTTTAAACTATAATAAATATGCATATATATCTTCTATTTTTTTTTGGAATTTATAACTTATACTCCCTCCGTCCGCAAAAGACTCCACCATTTGTTTTGACAGTTTCACAGTATTTAATCTATGATTTATTTTACGAATGTTTAGACACCGAAAATTAAATATTTCATAAGTGTATCATAATTTGAACTCTAAATTTTCCGAATATATTTTTTCTGACTTTTTTAAAACTATTTATCTTCATTAAAATTCGAGTCAAACATTGAACCTTGAAACAACAAATTCAAATGGTAGAGTCTTTTGCGGACGGATGGAGTATATGTTAATTAGTTAAGATTTTTTTTTGATGAAAATTAGTTAAGATTTAATGTAATTTAATTTTTCTACATATTTTAGTTAAAATTATATTTGTGCATAGTATGATAAGTGATGATTAGTTATAAATTAAGTGGGTTACATATAGTTCATGCATATGCATCAAACCATAGTTCCTATCTGTAATTATCATTGGATAAATATTATATTAATACATTATTTCTATAAATTAGGAATAATATATTAAATAAAAATTTATCTAATTGATAATTATGGATTGTCCAGGTTGGACAGTTTATAAATATATAATCTGCATTGAACTTCTACTAGGCAAAATATGTATTGTCCATAATTGTAAATAAATTTTGATGGCTTTCACTCTCATTCCTCGGATACCTGATTCAGAGCACTTTTCTAGAAATACGGTTATTTGGGGAATTGGGGGGAAATGCTGTCAAAATTTATTTACAAATTATGACATATATATATATATAAGAAATTCAATAAAGATTATATATTTATGAATAGGATAGACCCTTTCCTTGTTAAATAGAGTTTGATTAGGAATTGCATATTTTAGATTTAGAGATTGTGTTTAGTTTGTTGACATATTATTTAATGTTATAATTGTGATCGATTGTTTCTTGGATGAAGCAATACAGATAAGAAATTATGGCAAATGGACGTGAGTGGATGAATCAAAGATTATTACCGAATGGACGTATGAACCCTGGTTATATAGATGGAGTCACTACGTGGAAGGGGCAGATAATATTGCGGCTAGTAGTGCGGATTAAACCGCATTACCCCTTAGCCGCAACAGGTAAGCGCAATTGAAGATTTTATTTTTGTAATGCGGCTTATGCCGCAATTAAAGCAAATTTACTCACATGCCTTCACTCTCCACCTAACTTCTGCAGGTTGTTGGGCTAATTGCGTACCTTAGTGTGGAAATTGCCGCAATATAGTTATTTAAAATGCCTACCAGCTCCATTTCTTCTGTCAATTTCATTTCTTCCCTCAGAAGTTTCTCCGGCTGAAGTCGACCAATTTCATTTCTTCACTCAAAAATTGCTCCGGCTGAAGCTCCAACAATTAGCAATTACAGTGGTTGTTCTTCAACTTTCCACAACATCTCAAGTCGTTGAATTTCTGTAAGATAATAAACTTAATTATTTTAAAACTGTATAGCTAGTTCATGTTATTTTTTGTGTATATTGATCCGCTCACCCACTCCTCCACTCCGCAGCCCTCGCAGCCTACCATACCGCATTCTACAGTCGCTGCCGAGCTTCGCCTCGGGTTTGCTGGTTTTTGCGGGTGATTACAGACCAGATCCCCCTGTCTCGTCAACACCAGCTACTACGGCCGAATATGCGGCAACATTTGCGCAGGGATGGAGCCAATCAGAAATCGAGGAACTCATTAGAGATCCTCAAGAAAATTTTCCTGGCCCTTCGCAGTGGATTTGATTTTGTATTCTGAATATTTTGGATGTAAATATGAATTATATATAAATATATAAATATATATATTTAACTGAATATTCCATTATACAATTACAGATTTAATATAATAGAGTAAGTTTTAATTATCACATTGTAATAAATTAAAAATGATAAATAGGAATTCCAAAATATACGTGAGTTGCGGCCAAATTTGCATTATGGCCGAATTAACATTGTCTGACATGGTTTTGACTTTTTTCAGAGTGTATTGCGGTGTAAGCTGCATTGCACCGCAATTCGTATTGCCGCTTACACCGCAATAGAGCATTTAGAGCGGAGGATTTTACTGCAGCCTCTAGTTCGGCCACTTGCGCACTAAATATTGCGCATTAAGTGCGGTTTGGCCGCAATACCTATGGTTTTAACGACGTAGTGAGTGCGACAATTCCTACAGACGGCATTTAATGGAAATGAATCATCTATGGAAAAATGTCTATGTGCCAATTGTCGCCTAAGAGTTTATCATGTCTCCAAAGATGTAGCTTTGCATTTATGTAGTCATGGATTTATGGATAACTATTATGTGTGGATTTGTCATGGTGAACAATTTCAAACACGATCTGGTACTTATAGAGAAGAGAGTTCTGAACCGTCATCGCCGAGAATGAATTTCAACTATGAAAACCTATTCAATTTTAATAGGTCAGGAATGAAGCAGATGGTTATAGAAGCAATGGGGCATATGAATGATTATATTCCAACAACAAGACTAGATGTGAATGATGAAAGTTTTGAAGAAAATGAACATAATTAATAATCCAAGCGAAAGTGATCACATGAATAACAACACCCAAGCCTTTTATGATTTGTTGAATGATGCTTCCACACCGTTATATGATGGGTATATGCAGTACACATGTTTGTCAGCAGTTGCAGAGTGGCTAAGCTGTAAGAGTGAGTTCAATATGTCAGATACTTGCTTCAACAAGGTTATGTCGATTGTGAAAAAATTGTTATCCGATGGTAATAAGTTACTGGGAAATTTGTATGAAGCGAAACGAATGATGAAAGGTCTTGGATTGCCGTGTGTGAAAATAGATGCTTGCCTAAATAATTGTATGTTATTTGATGATATTTACAGTGATTTGAGTCACTGTAATATTTGTGGGGAGTGCGGGTACACTAAAGAAAATTTGATAAATAGTAGAAGTAAAAAGGCAATACCAGAAAAGGTGCTTCGATATCTCCCAATCACGGAGCGACTGAAATGCTTATACATGTCGACAAAAACTGCAAAGGATATGATATGGCATGCTAGTGCTACTGAATTGGCTAATGATTCTATTGGACATCCATGCCAATCAGAGGCATGAAAACACATTAACAGAAAGTTTCCATCATTCTCTTCGAGGTTAGAAATGTAAGGGTTGGGTTATGTACAGATGGTTTTAATCCAAATTCGGCAACTGGAGGGATTTACTCAATATGGCCGGTGTTTATAGTAGTGTACAACTTACCACCCGAAATGTGTATGAAAGACCCTAATATATTTCTGGCAATGTTGATTCCAGGTCCGCGTTCTCCAGGATGAAATATTGATGTATTTTTAAGGCCACTTATTGATGAATTGAACTTCTTATGGCAATATGGAGTGGAAACTTGGGATGCACATCGTTGTGAGAATTTCACTTTACGAGCATGTTTATTGTGGACAATAAGCGATTTTCCAGTATATGGAATGCTATCAGGATGGAGTACCCATGGAAAATTTACGTGTCCTTATTGGACTAATGGTTCAGGGACTTTTCAATTAAAAGCTGGGAGAAAACCATGTTGGTTTGATTGTCATCGAAGATTTTTGCCACCCAATCACTCTTTAAGATGAAATTTACATTCATTTTTACCGAGAGATCAGTCGGTTCGAGAGGTTGTAGTGCCTCCATTATCTGGGGATGAGACTTTAGAAATATTAGACAGCTTTGAATTCCCAAAATTTGGGACGAAATGGGATAAGGATCGAGTACCCGGATTTGGTGTAACCCATAATTGGTTAAAGAAATCCATCTTTTGGGAGTTACCTTATTGGAAAGATCTGCTCGTAAGACATAATCTTGATGTGATGCATATCGAAAAAAATTGTTTTGAAAATTTATTCTATACAGTCATGGATATGAAGGATAAGACAAAAGACAATCCGAAAGCACGAGTTGACTTGGCTTCGCTCAACATGCGTCCCCAATTGCATTTGAAAAGAAATGGAAATACTATTGTTAAACCAAAAGCGCAATATGCTTTAAGAAGGGAAGAAGTTGCTGAGATTTGTATGTGGTTGCATGATTCAGTGAAAATGCCAGATGGATATGCATCAAACATTGCTTCATGTGTGAACGTGTCAAATTTTACGTTCTATAACTTCAAAAGTCATGATTGCCATATATTCTTACAACGTTTGCTTCCAATAGCGTTGCATGGATATCTACCAAATTCAATATGGGTTACAATCTCAGAGTTTTGCAAGTTCTTTAAAGTTTTATGTTCAAGCAAAATTCGAGTTGAAGAAATTGAGAAGTTAGAACATGGTATCATCTTTACTATTTGTAAGCTTGAAAAGATATTTCACCCTAGATTTTTTTGATTCGATGGAGCATCTAACCATTCACTTACCTTACGAGTTAAGACTTTGTGGATCAGTGATATTTAGGTGGATGTATGTGTTTGAGAGGAAGATTCAATCATTGAAACGTAAGGTACGAAACAGAGCAAAGATAGAAGGATCAATTGTTGAGGCCTATCTTGTGCAGGAAATGAGTACATTATGTCAATATTACTTTCCTGGAAGCATTTCCACAAGTTTGAATCGTCAATCGAGGAATTATGAACATCATATGTCATCAATGGAACAAATCGATATGTTGTCGATCTTTAGGCATAACATAAGAAATTTTCCAGCTCGAGATTTTGTCCGAAACCTTGAAGCTGCTGAGTTATATGAAGCTCATAGCTGCGTCTTGTTAAATTGTTCTGAAGTTGATCCATATGTCAAGTAAGTCCTTTTTACTATACATGCATTGTTTTTTTAGTTGGTTAATCATATCGGCACTAATAATACATTAATGTTGTTTTATAGTTTGTTTAATACTATAGTTCAAGATAACTTTCCATCAATGACAAATGCGGAGTTACAAGGATTTCGTATGAGGAATTTTGGAAAATGGTTTGAAGAGATGGTAAGAAAGAATCTTTATATATACATAAAGGGTAATCATGGTTCTTTACAGGTTAAAATCATCGTTACATTTCACTTAATATGCAGGGTCGAAGAGAGCTGGGAAAGTTAAATGAGTCATTACTCCAACTGTCACATGGCCCAATGAAAAAAGTGAAGTCGTTCAACGGTTCACTTACAAACGGATTTCGATTCCACACACAATCACATGGTCAAGGGAAAACGGTTGCTAATTGGGGTGTTTACGTAAAAGGTGATACATCATATGACTATTATGGGATGATTGATGAAATCTTAAAATTACCATATCAAGGACCATCAGGTAAGAAATTTATCACTTTATTCAAGTGTACATGGTTTGATCCAACACAAAGTGTGAAACTTCACAAGCAATCTGGGTTGGTGTTAGTAAAGTGACGATCACGTTTAAACCCGCAAGAGCCATATATGATAGCAAGTCAAACCCAACAAGTGTTTTATGTCAAGTATCCACATAATTCTTTACGCGAATGGTGGGTAGCTGTGATTGCGAAACCTCGTTCTATCATTAATTGTGAGACAAATAGCACAATGACAAACACGATGCCCATAAATTGTGACAATGTGTCATTTCAAGAGACTGAGGTCAATGAACCAATCTTCGTAAATGATGATCCTGATCTTGATAATGGGGACATTCTTCTAGATTCGTCCGTTGAAGGTGAGACTATAAATGAACGAGTTCTATCAATGATAAACTTTGCTGAAGATGACGTTGAGAAAGATGATAATGAAAATGTTGAAGAAGAGGAAGATGACAATGGTGATGATGATGATGAAAGTTACTAGTACTGTACGTGCTTAATTGATGACTTGTTGGATGATATTTTTATATTTTGATTTATTTAACTATATTTGACCAAATTTTATCATCTTTGACATTAATTAAATTTGTTAGAATTAAGTAATTAAATTTGGTTAGAATTTAGTTGGTGGAGGCAACTGAGAGGTGAAGGCGGTAAAAAATAAAAGAAAGGCGGGAGGTGAAAATTTTGGGTGTTGGGGTTAAAATTTAACTTTTGTTTTGCCACCGTATTTTTTGTGGCAATTTAGTTGCAATAGTATTTAATACTACTATCCCCCTCGACTGAGACCCTAATTAACTTATTGGAAGAGAGTTGGTCCCAAATATCACAACCCCCCGCATCTCTAGTGTCCAAACCCCACCGGTGCGATTCAATCCATCCCCACCAATACCCCACCAGCGCACGACGATACTATGTCGGCTGCCACCGAAATGGAGCAAGCTTGGTTTTGTTAGCGCCACCGGCGAACTCGATGCACCCTCCCGTTAGTGCTAGCCACCGGCAAACTCACTCCACCTTCCTGTTAGCGCAAGTCACCAGTAATTCGCCATAGCTTTCTTCACCACCAGTGCAAGTCGTTGGAACTCATCAGAGCTTACCCACTGAAGCTGAAGTCAATGTTAGTAATTTTCTCTTTTAAATTTCATGTATCTAAATTTCCCCAATTTTTGAACTTAATGCCCTTCTGTCAAAATGCTATGTTAAAGAAGAGAATTCTTAAAACTGGTAGTCTGTTTGCTGAGTTAATTGGTTGGGAAAAATTCTTTAAAATGTGTTCTATTTTCTTATATGAAGTATTAATTGGTGTTAGTCCAATTGATTATTATTTGACTTAACCGTTTATATAAAGTATTACCTACGATTCTAAATAAAGTTGGATGGATAATAGATTTAAGGTGGACTGCAAATTTAATCACTTGAGACCAAATTAGAATTGTTGTTTGGCAGAAGATATCCCACTATTATTTTCCTACTGAATGAGTTCTTTCTAAATTCTTGCACCTCTTTTATTCGCGCAAACAGCCTTGATCTAGTAGTTTGCTTGGTCCTTGTATCTCATTGGTTCTCCATATGTTAATGTAGAAATGTCACAAAATGCTCATCCTCGTAAATCGAAGGGCAAACGGCCTTTCAGTCGTGATCAGCACCGATCACATGGTCGTTCTAACCCACCTTCATCATCAGCTGAGTCTGGCTATATACCTACTATGGATTTGAACCTTGATGGTCTGAATATGCAACACACCTTTTCAACGTCTCAAATACCCAATCTTAACCCACCATTAAGTGATGAATATGTTTTTAATGTGTGCTTGAATCGACCAAGTTTAAATACGGAGGCTCAAGGGTCGCATAATGAGCATATTCCTGCTGCATCTGGTGGATCTACCCCCTCACGTGCTCAACAAAGTACCCGTCAACAGCCCCAACAACAACTGGCAAGACAACCTCAACATTTAGCATTATTGCCATCTGACGCCCGCACCTTTATCACACCTGGGGAGTATGACACTAATCTTATAAATTCTTAGCATGATACGATCATCATCATCATGCATAACAATGTCTATAGTTAATTTTCTTTCTCTTTTTCTTGTTTGCAGCTTCACAACTCATCCCCGACTTGTGAAATCGATGAGGCATTTTAAAAGAATCCTGTTTACAGGGGAGGCTATTGAATTCAAACGGCTGTCTTCAGAAACTATTCAAAAGTACAAGGATTGTTTTGAGGTAAATTTATATTGATTTTCTATATTCTAATTTAAGACATTAACACTTTTCTTGTACTTTTTTTGTAAACGAGAGTACTGTTGGGATGCATATGATACCACAACAATTTGGGTGAAATATTTTCACATTATTCGTAACTCCTACAAGTCTCGTCTCAACAACTATCGCGAGGAGGCTATCAATAAAAACCTCAAAAATGATTTTGAGCCCGAGCGAAATTACCTTCGGCTCATCCCGCATCGTCCTCCATGTAGTGGCGGATCCAGTGTTTCAAAATTAGGTGAGTGGAAAAAAAAATACTCACACACAATGAAATATGTAAAAAATTTGATAAATTTAAATACATTTTTTACATATTATTCATCAAAATTTTGATTAAAAGTATATAATTTTTACATGCTAATAGGTTTTGGGCTCAAATATTGCCCAGCGGGTGTTGGGCACGCCATGCTGCTCATCCGCCTCTGCCTCCATGTATTAATGAAGAAAATTGGAAGAGGTGTTGTGAACAATGGAATGAAGAGGAATGGAAGAATAGGTCCATGATTGCAAGACAGAACAGAAAAGGTATTAAATTTCTACTCTATCTTCAACTTAATACTATTTTTTTATACTAAATATGATCCTTTCATGATAATTAGGCAAAAACCTTTTACCTGGTGAAGAGCCTTATAAACATTCATTGGGTAATCGGACAAAAGATCAAGCTTGGATTGACTTGGTAAGATATTAGAATTTAAATTTGTTTAACTTTTAAATTATATATATTACTAAATAATTTGATAATAAGAGAATGGTCGTTTTCAAGAGTGAGAAGCTAGGTCGTACCCCGGAGATCACAGAGTTGATAGAATATTGCACAACTAGTCGAAAGACGGGGCAGAAATTTAAGGGTCGACAAATTCGGATATTGGTATTGTTTTGTATTATCGTTTCATGTATATTTTTTATCCACACTAAGTTGCTTTTTCTTTAATTTTTTGTTTAACATTTTATTTCATTAAGGATGAATATCGAGAACAAATGAATGACATGCATGGGCCCGATTCTCAGCAACACCCTAACTTTGATAGAGTTGTTTGGGATCAAGTGACTAGTGGATCGCAAAAGGGTAATTATTTTGGCATCCCTTCTCAGATTTCTCATTCAGAGGATTTCACAGTTCGTCAATCTCAGGTTAATGAATTCTCAAACTATGAAATTCTTTTTCATTAACAACATATGTTTCTAATTTTGTTTAATTTTTCACTATTTTTCTTCATAATAGTCATCAGTCATCGATGCCCAAGAGCGGGATGAGTTTCGTGCAAAGATTGCTAAACTTGAAAAACTTAGAAAAAGAGATGCAAAGCGAGCACGCATTGAGCAAAAGAAGGAGCATGCTAGGTTGGAAGTAGAAATGCAACGCAAGGAGGCGGAGATGCAACGCCAGATGCAGGAGAACCTTAGCAAGATGTTCAATGCTGCACTATCGAACATCTACATGCCTCTTCTTTCTAAAGGCATCCTCAATGCCTCGGACTTGCAGCAAGGCTTACTAGCAGGTAGCTCTACTCACAGTTTTTCCAAATCCAACAATGAACGTCACCTCAGCGCAACAGCTTCTTCAGCAACAAAGTAATAGGTTCAACATGAATTCCCTAATCAAGGAGTACGACAGGTACCTCAAAATCCAGAACTTGTTCCTACCCATGAAGAATCTAATGATGTTGATGAGGATGAGGATGATGATGATGATGAGGAGGAGGAGGTGGAGCATGATTGTTCCATGACAAGTGACGAGGAGATAAACGAATATGTTGGTGGTTCTCATTAGTAGTTCTTTTATAATTGTAAACTTTATACTTTTATTGGTACAATATTTAGTGTACACTTTTTAATTATACATTACTTTAATTTGTTTCTAATTTGGTTAATTTGATTTATTTTGTGCTTTAACATATTAATTTGAATTTTAAATTGTAATAAGATTTAATGATAAATTGGCTAAATTATACATAATCACGTTTTTATTAAGCTTTCAATTCTTAGAAAATATGCAACTACATTGCCACTGAATTGCTACTGATTCTTTAAATAATGGAAAACCACACAACAACCAAACAATCGGTGGCAAAACGATGCAACCGAAATTCCGTGGCACTTTGCGATCGTTTTACCCACCGAAAAGCGGTGGCGAAATTCGATCGCAATTCAGTTGGGCGAGACTGCGACCAGGATTTAGCGTCAAATATGCCGCCGACATTTTGATCGCAATTACCCACCATTATGAAACTGTCCTGCGACCATATTACTTGTCATTTTCTTGTAGAATTAGGGAAATTCTCTATCTCAAATCTCTTTTGTAAAAAAGTTGGGATGTATAACTAGATGAAAATTTTTATTTCCTAAATTTTAGAGAACTCTAGTAATAATTTGGAAAATCTTATTTTTGAAGTTCTCCATCTTAATACTAGAATTTCCAATATTTAGGAAACAATGTTTCCATCTGATTATACATGCAAATATTTACAAAAAAAATTAAAATAGATAATTTTTTTTCCAACTAAACGGATCATAAAGATTTTCGATCTCTAAATTTCTACTTTTCATCATTCATGCTTTCTACATTTTTACATTTCTCGGATTTGCGAGCCAAACTCCTTTAGGGTTTTTGTTTTCTTTCTATAAATGTAGTGAATCGAGGGAATATTTGGATACAAGACGGACTCTTTCCTTTTTCGGCCACCTACCGGTTACCGGGTATTTTCTAGTTTTCTTTTCTTGTTTTTTTGGGAACTATTGTTGCAATTGAGGAACTTGACCGTTGCCTATAAAAGTCAATACCTTGTCACCACTTGCCTATAAAATTCAAACTAAGGAAGGCAGTGGGTCGAATGATATCCACCAACCGCGGATAACCACGACTTTATAGCGGTTATATCCGCAGTTATTGGCTAATAGGTGGAATTTAGTAACCGTGAGGCTAACGGTTACGGTTACGGATATCAGCTATCCGAACCGCGGATATCCATAACCGTTAACCAACCCATCAATAAAAGTAGGCCACTAGCTCATCTCAGCCAATTCCCATTTAAAAAATTACCCTCCAACTGAATCCGAATTTCTATTGTTGTCTAGTATATGATTTTCCTACTTACTTTGGTTTAAGATATGTTCTTCTAATGTCTTACAGTTCGTGATGATGTACTGCTGATGAAGATGAAGATGAAGATGAAGATGATGATGAAGATGAAGATGATGATGATGATGATGATGATGATGATGATGATGATGATGATGATGATGATGATGATGATGATGATGATGATGATGATGATGATGAAGATGAAGATGATGATGAAGATGAAGATGAAGATGAAGATGAAGATGAAGATCTGAATGATGGACAATCATAAAATGGAAATCTTTTACTGAACTTTGTTAAACTGTTTTCTTTAACTTCTATCAGACTATCACTTTTAGTTGTCTACATTTATTAGAGTTGCTGTCACTTGAGGTTTTGTATTGTTTTGTATTTTCAGGCAGTATCCGCAGACTAACTGCGGTTGGCGAATATCCGCGGGTATTCATTGGCGGATATCCATTAACCGCGGATAGTTATATATTCGCGGTTATGGTTACGGTTTAAGTATAATCGCGGACAATCCGTTCCATTGCCATCTCTAATTCAGACCATTGTCACCACTTGTATAACCTTCAATATTGAATAAAGTGGATACATTTTCTTGGAAGTAGTCGTGAGAACTTTTTCTCAACTCATGAGTTGATTTAGGGTGTGTATGAACTATTTCAAATAGCTATTTCCAAATAGGACGTTCCAAAATATATGAATTAACTTATTGCTCGTCTATACATTAAAGATCAAGCTTTTACATGCAAATATAAGGAATTAAATTCATCAACCAAATCCAAAATAATCATATAAATTGAATTTAACAACATCTCTTTTAGTTTCCAAAAATATACTGATTTGACATTATAAACATTATTAATTTTGACTTATGACTTTTTTATCATTTAAAGTTCTTTTAGTTTCCAACATTTTACAAGTGAGCCCCTAATGTTTTCTCGCGTCACATTAGCATCTAAAATTGCTCTTTCATCTCTAATGATCAAAAGAAACAAAACCTTATTGAGCAAAATTCAAAATTAACTCTTAGGACTCTCATATTTCTTTTAAATTTCATATTCAACCCTTTGTTTTATGGGAGTGTCACATGAATATTTTTCCTACCCATTTATATTTGTATTCATTTTATGTTTTTTGGAGCTTTTAAATGTTTTTTAACATTTATCATCTCATTTATAATTTATAAATGTTAGATATTCTCTCAATCAAAATTAGTACATTTATACTTGATGAATATTGTTGAATACTGTTAGTTATAGTTTTTTTTTCTAGTTCACATTATTCTCTCATTTATTTTATTCCATCATCTATTTTCCTCTTTTCAATTAAGCGTAAATATTTTATTTGTTCTTTTTATTTCAAATTTACGTTACCCATTTTCCCACAATTTCAAATTCTAATTTTAAATTTCACCCTAAATATTATATTCTATTTATCTTTTTCATCATTCGATTATATATTTTCCATGTACAAAGTTTTATTTTTCACTAATATATGTTGAAACTAAAACCGGCAACAAAAGTGCGGGGAGAAAAAATCATAGTTTTTTTTTTCTAATCCTTGAGGAGGCAGCTCGAAATTATACATATATACAATTGTAGGGCTTTACTATTCATAGTGGGGTTTTTATATGGTATGATCATTGTATGTTAAAGTTATGTGCTCCCAAGTTTTGATTTATTTTTTTTGTATCATCTATTATCTATTTTCAATTTAACCTCAAATTATATTATACATTATACTCCTTCCGTCCGCAAAAGATTCAACCATTTGTTTTGACAGTATTACAGTATTTAATCTATGATTTTTTCACGATTTTTTATACATTGAAAATTAAATATTTCATATATGTATCATAATTTGAAATCTAAAATTTATAAATTTATTTTTTATGAATTTTTTAAAACTATTTATCTTTGTTAAAATTTAAGTCAAACATTGAACCTTGAAACACTAAAGTCAAATGGTTGAATCTTTTGCGGACGGAGGGAGTATTATATTATGCATATATAAATTTGTAGGGTTTACTATTCATAGTGAGGTTTTTGTAGGGTGTGATGGTTGTATCTTAAAATTATGTGCTCACAACTTTTGGTTTTGATTTTTTTTTTTACATTTTATATTACATATTTTTAATTTAACCTCGAATTTTTCATTTGACATTTTTTGTATCAATTCTTTCAATTTAAATTTGAAGGTTTATTTTAACACTATTAATTTTGCCATATTGAACCATGACTTTTCCCCATGTTCTATTTTTAGGTTATGATATCTCATTTTGGCTATTGATTCATCATTTCAAATGTTTCTCATTTTATAGAGCTTTATTTTTGAGTACTTTTGCTTTAAGTAATAAAGTTCATGTATTTATCTTTTCCTTATTTTTTTTTCTATGAGAAATTGGATATAGTAAAAAAATTGCTTAAATTAAGGATCTTAAAATTGATTCTAATTTAAATGTTTTCTAGCGTGATTTTTCGTAGTTCTTATATTTTACTTTTTAGGCCAATTTGAATAAATTATCAAAGACTCGAAGAGAAGAATTCACGTTTCAGTTTTATTTAGATTTCATTTATAAGTGATTTATAAATTTTTTATGATTTTGGACGCTTACAAATGAATCACCTAATTTAATTGTTTTCATGCATGATTCAAGTGCATTCTCATCATGTTTCTTTCAAACTATGTTTGCTTGAATTTATGAGATCCAAAAGTTGTTTTAAAGTTCATTGGAATTATTGAACTTTCCCTCAGTAATGAAGAAAAGTTCTAAGATTTCTTGAACTTTATCATTAAATTCAAATACTTTTATTATCGATGATCTTTTATATTTTAAAGTTTTCATTATATCTGACTTCTGTAATTTTTCCTCATACAAAGCTGGGCTAAAAATCCTAGTTCAAATCAAAACAAAGGGAAAGTCATTTGTATGGGCCATGGCAACGGCCACAGTCAGAGGTATGGGCCTACGAAGTTGGGTCCAACAATATGGCATAACTAAGCCTATCCAACCAACTGGACGTTGAGCATGAGAAACCTATAACATATAATAATTCATTTTTCTCTAAATAATTGTTACGTTTATTTTTCCAATATTTTATTTTTAATTTTTCTAACATTTTGATATAGATAGTAAAACTTTTTTAGACATAGCTAGTTTTAAAATACTCCATTATGTCCTCCTATGCTTTTAGCAAGTAAGCTATGATCATATAACAAAATGGGAATTGGATGTGTTGAATTTCTGATATATAAAGATTTTTCGATAACTTATTCCTTTTGAAAATGTAAAATGAATTCAGAATAGAAAGTCAAATTTATTGGGTTTTGTGTGACTGAATAAAATTTTGAGAAATTCGTTAACGACCTTTTCTAATTGACTAATAATTTGAGTAGTTAACGTGAATTAGAAAAATCAAATAAAGTAAAACAATTATTTTTGGTTTTTGAATAATTTACAACCACTTGAGTTTTCCGGTTAAACTATTGCCAATTTTATAGTAATATAAGGATTGATGATTTCTTTTGATCCTCCGACAACACAGATTTATAGATAAAAAAATACTAAATTCACCACTAACTCTTACCATTTTTCATGAGTGCCTCAAATCTTGTACAAAATGAATTATAAATCTAATTCACTAGTGAATTATATTCATTTTCGGTGAATTATAGATTGAACATTTTTTAAAATTTGAAACCCACATAACAATTTTTCATTTGTATACAAGTCTTAAATTTATATATTAAAATAATTAAAATATATAATTATTGATTAAATGTTGAAAATAAATGTTTAATTTTTTTTATAGAGAATACAAGTAATACAATCATGTGTTGTCTATCGACTGTTTAACGGACGGCTTCAATTCAAGCCCATACTCTCATTAGGGGGTTTCTAACATGGGGATTTTTGAGTGAGTTTTGTGATTCTCACCACCCCTGAAATCACCAGTGAATCAAGTTGATTCTCACATCCTCCATAATCGGACCTAGCGTGATTCCCCGAAGGCGTGAATTTCGGTTGTCTAGCATGAATCACACCAAAACAGAAAACACACCTCCCCAAAAAACGGCAGGCCCAGGCTTCCCCACCCCCACTCCTCACGTTGGTGGGCTGCCTCCTTCGAATCGTCCGGTCAGTGGTGTCCCTCACGTGGGTGGCTGCCTGCTTCGAATCGGTTTGTCAGTGGTGTCCCCAACCTATTGGTTTTGAGACCCAGCCATCCGCGGTTCTTGTTGCCCTTACCCCCACTCGTCTCCGGCCTGCCTGGTTGCTTTCCGGTTGTAGGAGGTAGCAACCAGCCAAGGAGGAGGCATGTGGGGGTGAGATCTCCTGGCAGGTTGCTTTCTGGTTGTGCACTTACCCCTACTCGTCTTCGGCCTGCCTGGTTGCTTTCCGGCAGGGGTGGCAGGTAGCCAAGGAGGAGGCATGCATGTGGGGTGAGATCTCCTGCCAGGTTGCTTTCCGGCGACGGGAGGTAGCAGGTAGGCAAGGAGGAGGCATGATACGAATCCACTCCAAAGAGATGGATTGTTCACCTTGGCGGATCTAGCTTGTTGTAAGTGACAGAGTTAAAACAAAACCGGGTCGGCTCCTAACCACCTCAATCCTCAAATGGATGGAGAGCAATGGAAAGGTTAATTGCCTAGGAGTGAGGGATCTAGTACCTCACTTCTCAAATGAAGAGCAACACTAGATGTCAAGCTTGAATCCACTTCAATGGAAGCAAGGGGATGATGGAGATAAAAGGAAGAGTTCAAAGTTGAACCGATACTCTCACAATGGGATATAATTATGATATTCCAAAAAACTGTCTTACAATGTGTGGAAAACTAGCTTAAATGGGGAGGGGTGGTGAAGGCAAAGCGGCGCCTCCTTCCTAGCATGCATGCGTAAAGCATAAAGTACTTTTGCATGCATGTCAGGCCAAAAAGCTTCCGAAAAGGTAAAAGTTATCCTAAAGTAGACTTCTGTCCTTAGCACGTAAAAACTGACATTTGTCTTCCCAAGTAGCTTCATGAGAAAAGGGGGTCTTCGCGGGAGGCCTAGGTAACCGAAGTCTGCGGGATGCGAAGGCTATGCAGGGGCAGCTGCGCTGGGGAGAGGGCTTTTGCTGATGCTGCGCGGAAACGACTTCGCTTATATCTGGTAATCCCCCTCAGGGTCTCCGCCGAGAGGTTTCGCGTTTCCAGGGTCCCCGCCGAGAGACTTCGCTGTTCCAGGGTCCCCGCCAAGAGGCTTCGCATTGATGACTTCGCTGCCGAGAGGCTTCGCATGTCCAGGGTCCCCGCCAAAAGGCTTCGCATTGATGACTTCGCTTTGGGGCTTCGCCCGTGTGTGGAAAGCTGGCATGTGGGCTTCGCCACTGCCTTCTCCTTCGAGTATACTTGTATTCAAGGACCCAAAGGCCTTTTCCCCTTATTGGCCCTCCTCGTATAAGACTCACTAGCTTTTTCTAACTGTTTTTGGACCTTTTCATGCAATTCCTTCATGTTACGAGTGTTTCCTTCTACATCTAGTTGGTCCGCATAAGTTAATGCAACTAAATCCAGGGGGTGATAGGGTTAAAACCATACACAACCTCAAATGGACTACAGGATGTAGATGAATGGTATGACCGATTATATGCAAACTCAACATGAGGTAGACACTTCTCCCATTCTTTCAAGTTCTTTCTTAGTATGGTTCTCAGGATAGCGATGAGTGTCCTCCTATTAGTCACCTCAGTTTGACCATCTTTTTGGGGGTGACTAGAAGTGGAGAACACTAAGCTAGTACCCAACCGCGACTACAGAGTCCTCCAAACGTGACCCAAGAATCTAGAATCTCTATCGCTCACTATGGTCCTAGGGATGCCATGGTATTTTACAATGTTATTGAAAAACAACTCAGCTACATGTGATGCATCTTCAGTCTTATGGCATGGAATGAAATGGGTCATTTTTAAGAATCTATACAACAACAAAGATAGCATCATGCCCATGAGATGTTCTAGGCAAACCACTAATAAAGTCCATACTAATATCAACCCATGGGAGAGAAGGAATTGGAAGAGGAGAATACTTCCCTTTCGGTTGCAGGCGTGCCTTGGCTTTGTGGCAGGTCACGCATCGCGCACACACCTTCGCCACATCTTTTTGGAGATTCGGCCAAAAGAAATTCTCCTTAACGTTCTCATAAGTTTTGGCGACGCCGAAGTGTCCCATGAGGCCTCCGCCATGTGCTTCCTTGATGATCACCTCTCGAATGGACCCCTTGGGCACACACAACCTTTTCATCTTAAACAGAAACCATCAAATACATAATAGCCCTCGCGGCTACCCTTTGTACAGTCCGCATATATATCCCCGAAATCATCATCACCTTGATACATATCGCGAATGCATTCAAACCCCACAATTTTAGCATCAAAAGTTACAAGTAAAGCATACCTTCTGGACAAAGCATCAGCAACAATGTTTTCCTTGCCTTTCTTGTATTTTATCACATAAGAAAATGATTCTATAAATTCTACCCACTTAGCATGCCTCCTATTCAAATTCCCTTGACCTTGTAAGTATTTTAATGATTGATGGTCGGTATGGATAACAAACTCTTTGGGGAGTAAGTAGTGAGACCACACTTGCAATGATCTTACAAGAGCGTAAAGCTCTTTATCATAGGTATAGTAGTTAAGTGTGGCTCCACTTAACTTCTCACTGAAGTATGCGATGGGGCGACCCTCTTGGTGCAGCACCGCACCAATGCCCACTCCACTGGCATCACATTCAACTTCAAACACCTTTTCGAAGTTGGGTAAGCATAGCAAGGGTGCGCTAATCAACCGAGACTTTAATTCAACAAATGCATTCTCTTGGGCTTCGCCCCACTCAAAGACAGTGTTCTTTTTAGTTAGTTCATGCAAAGGCGATGCAATTGTTGAAAAATCCTTCACAAACCTCCTATAGAATCCGGCTAGTCCTAGGAATGACCTTACTTCAGTTAAAGTCTTGGGATTTTGCCATTCCTTAATAGCATTTACCTTGCTTTCGTCCACTTTTATCCCATCCTTCCCCACAACATAACCCAGAAAATTCACCTCATCTGTGGCGAACACACACTTCTCCATTTTAGCATATAATTTCTCTAGCCTAAGTGTGTCAAGCACTTGTTTCAAATGATCTACATGCTCGTCATGGGATTTGGAATAAACAAGGATATCATCAAAATATACGACAACAAACTTCCCAATCAATTTTCTTAAGATGTGATTCATTAACCTCATGAATGTGCTAGGTACGTTAGACAAATCGAAAGGCATGACATTCCATTCATATAATCCAATTTTAGTTTTGAATGCCGTTTTCCATTCATCTTCTTCCTTCATCCTAATCTGATGATACCCGCTTTTCAAATCAATTTTAGAGAATACGCATGCACCACATAATTCATTGAGCATATCATCTATCTAGGAATGGGATGTCGATACTTTACAGTGATTTTGTTGATCGGACGGCAATCCATGCACATCCGCCATGTCCCATCGCTCTTGGGCACTAACAAAATCGGCACCGCACATGGGGATAGGCTCTCCTTGATGTATCCTTTGGATATCAACTCTTGCACTTGTGCTTGAATTTCTTTGGATTCTTCAGGATTGGTTCTATAGGCGTCCCTATTTGGCAAAGGGGCGCCCGGCACCAAGTCTATATGGTGCTCAATGCCGCGATAGGGTGGAAGTCCTCACGGTTCCTCAAACACATCGCTGTATTCTTTAAGTACCTGCTGCACATGCAAAGGGAGAGAAGACTTATCGTCAAGTGTTAGCATGCAGTTGAAAGGAACAATGAGAAAACAAAGTTTATTCCCGAGTAAAGCCTTTTTGATGTCTCTCTCTTTGGCGACGGGGGGCATCCTTTCTTGTTTTCTCTCATGTTCTCTCCTAGTGTTTTCCTTTAATGCACTCTCATTTTTTTCACTCAAGGCCCCTTGGGCCCCTTCTCCTGATCCTCTCGTCTCACTTCCCTCTTTTCCCTTGTGTTTGCCGTCATGGGCGGCCAAATGGATTTGGTCTTGCAGGGCCTGCGCTGGAGTTAAAGGGAGTAGAGTGTAGGGTCGAGTCTGGTGAATGAGGGTGTACTTGTTGGTTCTCCCATAGTGTACCGCCTCCTTATCGTACTGCCATGGGCGGCCTAGGAGAATGTGGGTGGCCTGCATCTTCACGATGTCATATAACACCTCATCTTCACATTTCCCAATCTTGATGGGCACAACGGTTTGGTACTCCACCTTCACACACGAATTATCATCCACCCATTGAAGTTGGTAAGGCTTCGGGTGAGGGATGGATTTGAGCTTCAGCTTCTTAACCATGCTGTGGTTGGCGACATTCACACAGCTTCCGCTATCCACGATGAGACTACAGAGGTGCCCATTGACCAATGCTCAGGTCTGGAAGAGATTTTCCCTTTGTGAAGTGTCAATGATCTTGGGCGTAGTTTGTAAGACTCTCTTGGAAACTAGAAGCATCCCCTCAGGGGGTGCTTCCCCTTCTTCTTCTTCCTCCTCCGAGGGCATCGCCAAAGCTTCGATGCCTTCATCTTCTTCGCTAGAGATATTGGGTCTCACAACCATGGTCTTCTTGTTTGGACAGTCCCTAGCGTAATGGCCTTTGCCCAAACATTTGAAGCACTCTATACTCCTTGTCTGGCGTGAGGCGTCAAAAGGTTTGGAGGATGCGGGGGCTCGCGGCTGAAGATGGGATGGCTTCGCCACGGGGAACTTTTGGCGAGGGTCAGATCTCGCTTCAGGGTAGTTCTGGCGAGGGGTAGGCCTCGCGGGGGCAGACTGTTGGAAGGCAGGCCTCCTCCCTTGTCGTTCAATCTTTATGGCCTTGTGTACCAATTCCATGTAATTCCTTACTTCGCATAACTCAAGCATTTTGGATATCTCCGGTTTCAGGCCAAAATTAAATCGGGCCATCTTAGCGTCTTCCCCTTCCAGAACATTTGCTCTCATTGAAGATCTTTCAAGCTCCTTCGCATAGTCCTCAACCGACTTGTTGCCTTGGGTTAGTTGTTGTAACCTTTGGCAGCTTTCTTGGGCATAATATGGGGGAATGAACTTCCTTTGCATGAGAGCCTTAAGTTGCTCCCACGACGTGATCGGTGGTCTCCCCGCCCTCGCTTCTTCAAAAGTCAGAGACTCTCACCAAGTCATCGCATAGCCCGAAAACTCGATGGTGGCCAGCTTGAGTCTCGGGTGGTCTGGATAATCATAGCAATCAAAAATCATGTCTGCCTTCTTGACCCATTCAATAAATTCTTCTGGGTCG
This sequence comes from Stellera chamaejasme, assembly GCA_024586325.1. Taxonomy (NCBI): domain Eukaryota; kingdom Viridiplantae; phylum Streptophyta; class Magnoliopsida; order Malvales; family Thymelaeaceae; genus Stellera; species Stellera chamaejasme. The sequence continues at coordinate 9,658,593 of CM044984.1, read as the reverse complement.
CTCCTCCCATAGAATGTAGGAACTTGGAGCTTGAGGCCTTGCATGACTTGTTGTTCAAGAGTTTGGGGACCTATTTCGTCCTCGCGGTGGAGGCGAATCCTCATTCCTGGGGTGCTGACCCCTTGGTTTCCTCCTTGACCCTTCGTAGTATGGATCCCGCCAAGGTTGGCTAGTTTCCCCCTGACCAACCCACTCCGCAACTCTTCCGTCTTCATCAGTAGGTTCATAAAATACTTCCCTTTGGGGCGTTTTATGAACATCGCGGTGACCTTGCTTGCTAAGAGGCGTGGGTGGCGGTAGAGTAGAGGCATGCTCTCTACTACCATCCTCTTCTTCCTTTCTCTTGCCAAGCCTCTTACTCTCCAGTTCCAGCTTGGATACCCTCTCGCGGTCCGAGGAGGTCATCGCTTGGAGATTTTGTAATATAGCCATCAGGGCTTCCATCTGCTTTTCATTTTTCTCCATGTACCTCTGAAACCCGAGAGTAGATGGGTGAGGGGGTGTGGAATCTGAAGCGCCTTCTTGTGCCATCGCTTCACAACTGTACCTGGATTTCCTCACGTGTTTACACTCGTGTTTGCACTCAAATATGGCTCTTATCAAGATGTTCTCTCGATGCCTTTTTCCTCTCAAGATTCAACTAAAGACTCTGACTTGTATTCCACTCTCAACCCAAGAATGTTCCTCGCATTAAAGTGAAAACGAGCTAGAAATGAGTAGTGTACCCCTTTGGAAAGAAGAGATACTAGTTACTTGAAAATAGATAAGTGTTTAGAAGGTAGATGGGGGATGAAAGAAATAAAGGGTGAGTTTTGAAAAAGGGTTTAAGGTGCAAAAACACTTTTGTGCAAGTTTAGCGACAGATTTTCGGATTAAAAGTACTGCCCACTTGCGTTTTGTCAAGAACACTCAAGAACACGTATGAACACACAGGAACTCGTTCTTCGTTCTTTCTTTTACGCTTCGGTCTTTGACAATAATAAACACTTCTCTTTTGATTTCTGAATCCAAAACACAAACCTTTCGACAAGAACTTTTGCACAAACAACTTTGAACGTAAATGTTTTGAATTTTTCGGTTTTGAACAAAGTTTTTCGAAAAACGCTTTTCTTCAAGAACAAGATATAAACAAAGGGCTTACTTGAAGAAAACAATAACAACAAATCTGTCAACAAGCGCCAAGGCTCTGATACCACTTGATACGAATCCACTCCAAAGAGATGGATTGTTCACCTTGGCGGATCTAGCTTGTTGTAAGCGACAGAGTTAAAACGAAACCGGGTCGGCTCCTAACCACCTCAATCCTTAAATGGAGAGCAATGGAAAGGTTAATTGCCTAGGAGTGAGAGATCTAGTACCTCACTTCTCAAATGAAGAGCAACACTAGATGTCAAGCTTGAATCTACTTCAATGGAAGCAAGGGGATGATGGAGATAAAAGGAAGAGTTCAAAGTTGAACCGATACTCTCACAATGGGAGATAATTCTGATATTCCAAAAACTATCTTATAATGTGTGGAAAACTAGCTTAAATGGGGAGGGGTGGTGAAGGAAAAGCGGCGCCTCCTTCCTGGCATGCATGCGAAAAGCATAAAGTACTTTTGCATGCATGTCAGGCCAAAAAGCTTCCGAAAAGGTAAAAGTTATCCTAAAGTAGACTTATGTCCTTAGCACATAAAAACTGACATTTGTCTTCCCGAGTAGCTTCGTGAGAAAATGGGGTCTTCGCGGGAGGCCTAGGTAACCGAAGTCTGGGGGATGCGAAGGCTTTGCAGGGGCAGCTGCGCTGGGGAGAGGGCTTTTGCTGATGTTGCGCGGAAACGACTTCGCTTATATCTGGTAATCCCTCTCAGGGTCTCCGCCGAGAGGCTTCGCGTTTCCAGGGTCCCAGCCGAGAGACTTCGCAGTTCCAGGGTCCCCGCCAAGGGGCTTCGCATTGATGACTTCGCTGCAGAGAGGCTTCGCATTTCCAGGGTCCCCGCCAAGAGGCTTCGCATTGATGACTTCGCTTTGGGGCTTCGCCCGTGTGTGGCAAGCTGGCATGTGGGCTTCGCCACTGCCTTCTCCTTCGTGTATACTTATATTCAAGGACCCAAAGGCCTTCGCGTTATCTTCCTCCATGGTGATGCCGAGTTGGCGAAGCCGTAGAGCCCGCTCTCGAGCTTCCTCTTGATCGTCCTGGGCCATGAGTCTCATGAAAGTGTTGAGATTTGCTTGAACTTGTTTCGATCGGGACCTTGTCATAGGTCTGCCAATGCCTTCTAGAGGGTTGGGAGGCTTGCGGGCTTGAGCTGGGGCATCTTCATGTTCCTCGTTTGGCCTGTGAGGTTGATTCATGGCGATGTCCTCGTCAAGGCATGTGGGGGGTGAGATGGAAAAAGCCGTGTTGGTTATTTTGGTTTGAGGGGGGTCCGAGTAGCAGGGAACTCGGTTCCGTTTTCTCACCGGCGAGAAATCGAAAATCTCACCGAAAATGTTTTGCTCCCCTTTTAAGTTTGAACCCTCATATTATTTGTCTTCAAACTTTTAGCGCATTATTGGTCCTTCCCCGGTTTATACTTCACCCGTCCATTCAATTTTGTAATATTTATCTACATTAATTTAAAGTTAAAAAATTAAAAAAAAATGTATTTAGAAACTAGATATATTAAAGTATTATTTTTTCTAAATATTTATAAATCTATATTTTTAAATATTAGAAAATTAAAATTATAGATTTAAAATGTTACAATAATAAAAGAATGGAAATCTACAGTTAATTAGTTACCTTTCGGTATGTACATGACATAAAACGGTTACCCCTCCTATCCTATAAAAACTTAGGTTTTTATCGTTTTATACTCGTTACGTACTTCATTAATCTTTACGTATTTCATTAATTAATCCATTTGACTTTTATGGTTCAATATTTAATATTTAACTTAAATTTTTATAAAGATAAATAGTACAAAATTTCCAAAAATATATATTAAGAAACTTTATATTTCAAATTATGATACATATATGAATTATTATTTAACATTACATATTTAAATATTGATTAAATAAAATCATAGATTAAATACTGTTAAACTGTCAAAAATATTAATGAGTACAAAAGGAAGTATATTTTATTCAATTAAGCTTCAATTTTTTCTTATGGTTGTGTTCTTTGCATAAATATTTGCGAAAAAGTTTCATCAATTGTTTTTCATACCACTAATCTCTTAGAGGCGTTCCACCAAAATTCCTATTTTCGCCTTTTCTTTTCAAGTGGGATAAAAATTGTTAAAATGAATTATTTTAACTATAGACATTTCTTTTTCGGAATTTAATTTATTATTTCATTTCTTAAATTTTTTACTATATAAAGACTAATAGTGTAAATGAAAATTATCGATTAATGTGTGTAGTTTCTAAATACTCTTTGTAGTAATAATTTGAGTATATTTTTTCTGTATTTTGTTTTTGTTACTCTTTGTAGTAATAATTTGAGTCTACCAGAACATCGAAAAATAAACACACCAATTTTTAAGGATGGAGGGAGTATTACTATTTTTAATAGGAAGAAATGCTAATTTTGCCACTAGTCGGACCACTACTGACCACCACCGGAATGTCTGGAAATGACGAAAAAACACCATCGCAGCCCTAGGCCGCCCAATTGGAGAGCCTAGGTAGCGAATCAAAAACCCCAAACCGCTAATCTGTGACCCAGGGCCGCGATTTAGTGTTTTTTCGTCGTTCCCGGCATTCCAGTGGTGATCGGCGGTGGTCCAACGGGTATGGTGGCTAAGGTGAAGTGTGAAAAGTTTATGGTAGAATTTTTAAGTGTATAATTGTTTGGGGGTGCTTAGCTTGTTAGTTTAAAACTTTGGGGTGCAATTAGACTTTTTAAGCAAATTTCAGTAGCTAAAACTATCATGTTTCCCGACAATCGTTAAACTTAACAGAAAAATTGACAGATATGACCACGAATGAAGAAAATCTTTTAAAATGGGATCTTAATGGTACAAAATATTAAAACGGGACTGCGATAGTACAAGAATTAAAGTTAAGGAATCATGGTTGAACTTAACCCAACCTTTTAAAAATCATTTAGTTTACTATCAACCTTTTTCCGGGGTAAAAATACCATCAATATTTTGTTAAATATATACGTTTACCATTAGACGTTAAGTTGTCACTATTGGTAGTGAGATACTCTTACATGGCACAGATGTAAATTCCCACTGGGCAATTACGTGTGACATTAACTGTGCATTTCTTAGGATTAATGTTTTAATTTCACCTCAAAGTTTGTAAACATAACAACTTAGCCATAAACTTTAGAATTTAAATTCATTCCCCCTAAATTTGGTTGACTCTTTTTATGTTCATTGTTTTCTTTCTTCTCATGTTCTCTCCATTTTCCATCACCAGTCTGTTGCGGCTGGTGATGTTCTGGCGTTGAGTGAGGGAGGAGAATGCAGATGTCGGGCTGGCGGAGATCCAGCAAATGTTCGAGGGGACCAATTTCGGTGACGGAGGCTAGAATGGAGAGAGAGTGGGCCACTACATAGAGAAGTCGAATTTTACTGCGGCGGAGGCCGCAGTAAATGGCGTTAAACACCATTTACTGCGGCAATGGCTGCAGTAAGGCGGTTTCCCCACGTAGTGGGCTAGAGGTTGGAAAGATGAGGTGGAGGATGAAGAAGATGAAATGTTGGGGTTGGGAGCAACAAGACGGGATTGCATTTTCACTACTTCAATATTAAACTTTAGGGGTTATTGGATAACTTTTCATTTCAAGTTAACGGTTCCATCATATGTCACGCTGCACCGTTTGTTCAGTGGTGGCAAATTTACTTTAGACATTGATGACATTTTACTCCAAAAGAAGCTGGTTGATAATAGAATGAGAAATTTTTAAAAGGTTAGTGTAAAATTACTCTTTTTTCTTTTTAATATATTTATTAGGATAAATATCATATCCATCGGAAATAAATACTTTTTTCCACTTTATGGACAACAAAGGCTAACATTTTTGTCACTGTGTATAAATGTATTTTTAGCGTAAACGTCCACATATTTGTTTTCATACAAAGGTAATTGTAGAATTTTTTTGAGTAGATATTTTATCTAGCAACACTAGAAAGTTTTCCACCATCATTTATTTCTACAACTAAATCTGTGAGCTCTTACCTTTTATACTCTTATTTAATATAGTAAGAGTTTAACAATTTATTTCCAAAAAGATGTGAATATGTTAAAGAAAAATTCCACAATAGTTGGATAGAGTAATTTTTAAAGGTAACTTAAGTTTTTTTTATTAAAAAAACACTAAAAAAGTACATATAGACCCCCCCAAAAAAAAAGCTTTGACCATAACTAAAAAGGGAAAATGTCTCTTTTTGCTACATAGTTTGGAAAAAAAATCTTATTTTACCATCATTTCAAAAAATAGGTTTGTTTTACCATCAACCTATTACCTTTGAACATTTTTTTATTATCGATGTTTACTGTTTCAACCGTATTTACCACTGAAGCCGTTAACGGATGGAATATTCTTAGAATACATATTCTGTAGTGACTATAATTTCATAATCAATTTGACCTAAACTTTTAAAAATTAAAAACATTAACTCTAAATTTGTAAAAGTTACAATCTAATCTCACCCCACTGGAGCTCTAAATCTTCACCTCGCCAGATCTGCTCTGCACTTTATCGAACCTATCGTGTAGATTTAATTAGACGCAAGTGGGAAACGGAGACCAAAAACGAAAATATTGATAATAAAAAAGAACTATTTTTTAAAATATGGTAAAAAGAGATTATTTTTTTTTAACCAAACGTATGTAGCAAAAAAAGATATTTTTCCAACTTAAAAAACAAAAGATTATCCCCAAATCAATAGTATTAATTCAAAATTATCTTGTGTAATTTTTGAAAGAATATATACTAGAATATTCTAGTACAAGTGATCTACAATTCTCCACCATAGCAATTGGATGGCATGTGCAAAAAAGGAACAACAAGTCTGTCTGTAAAATACATCTGTCATCTGACCATATCAAAGTCAATAGAGTCTGTTTCGAAACTTGGCTTTCTTCCCTCCAGTGCCTCCACGGCCGATAAATATTAAATACATTCTCCGTCCCGTCATTAAGAGCACACAAGCACGGTTCTTATACCAGAATTGAAAGAAACACTTGCTCTGCCTCCAATGGAGAACAATCCAAAACAGAGACCGGTGAGATTCTCCAGTTGCAGAGGAGTCGCCTTTGAGATCAAACCTCATCTCAATCCTTTCGCCATTGAAAACCCACAACCAAATCAGCAGCCTGATCATCAGCGAGGTGGTGGCAGTAAAAAGTTCCGGCTTCCGTTTTACAGTGGAAGCTCCTCGAAAATCTTCCCTTTCTCTTTTCAGAGGTCCGTGAGCAGAACCAGTAGCCATTTCTGCGACCTTGATCTTGACGGAGATGCTGAGGATGATTACAACAGTGAAGCAATATTGGAAGATGATCTTGTGTTGGAGCACCTTGAAGAAGGGAAAGAGGAAGGGAAAGAAGAGAAGCCGATGTTTCCGGCGGCCAGCCGCCGTGAACAGCCGCGGAAACCGGCAAGGAAACCGCAAGAGTCGAGGCTTTCTGTGATTCTGCTTGACCAGGGATTGTTCACTGTCTATAAGAGACTCTTTGTCGTCTGTTTAGCTTTGAACATCACTGTTCTGGTTATGGCGGCCACTGGAAACTTCCCTTACGCCAGAAACAGAGCTGCTCTGTTCGCCATCGCCAACGTTCTCGCTTTAACTCTCTGCAGAAGCGAGGCATTTCTGAGGATCGTCTTCTGGCTCGCCGTCAAAATCTTGGGTCATTCGTGGGTCCCACTCTTTGTAAAGACTGCCACCACCTCTATGCTTCAGAGCGTCGGCGGAATTCACAGCAGCTGCGGCGTCTCCTCCGTCGCCTGGCTGACTTATGCTCTGGTTCTCACTCTTAAAGACAGGGACAACACTTCGCCGGAAATCATAGCCATTTCTTCTGCGATTTTGTCTCTTCTCGGTCTCTCTTGCTTGGCTGCGTTCCCGCTCGTCCGCCACCTCCACCATAACTTCTTTGAAAGAATCCACCGATTCGCTGGCTGGACCGCTCTCGGACTCCTCTGGGCTTTTATCATCCTCAGGATCTCTTACGACCCGCAAACGAAATCTTACTCAAACGAACTCGGGTCCAGATTGATCAAGCAGCAGGAGTTCTGGTTCACCGCCGCCATTACTGTGTTCATCATCATCCCCTGGCTCACTGTCCGGCGAGTTCCGGTGAGAATCTCTTCACCATCCGGCCATGCCTCCATCATCAGATTCGACGGAGGGATTAAACCCGGGATCTTAGGCCGGATCAGCCCGTCTCCGATGTCTGAGTGGCACGCATTCGGCATCATCTCCGAAGGAAAAAGAGAGCACCTGATGCTAGCCGGAGCCGTCGGCGACTTCACCAAGTCCCTCGTCGCGAACCCACCAAGCCATTTGTGGGTCCGCCAAGTTCACTTCGCCGGACTCCCGTACCTGACCAACATGTACGACAAGGTCCTGCTGGTGGCCACCGGCTCCGGCATCTGTGTGTTCTTATCCTTCCTGCTGCAGCCGTGCAAAGCCGACGTTTGCTTGCTCTGGGTGTCGAAGGGGATCGAGCAGAACTTCGGGAAGGAAATCAAGGAGTGGGTGAGCAACCGGGCGACCGACAGAGTGATCGTCCACGACACGGCATTGCTCGGCCGTCCAAACGTGTCGCAGTTGAGCGTGGACACGGCGAAGAAATTCGGGGCCGAAGTTGTCATTGTGACGAGCAACCCAGAAGGAAGCAGGGATGTCGTCAATGCATGCAAGAAAGCTGGAGTCGCTGCTTTTGGACCCATTTGGGACTCTTAAGAGTTCAGGGTTACTTTTGTAAGAAATGTAAACTGTTAATGTCCTTTATCGTATTTCATGTTTTATATGGAATATTTAGTACCCTGTTTTGGAGAAGGCGTCGGTGTTCATATCGGTGCACGTTTTCTTATTTTTTTGGACGGCGCAGTGGTTAGATACTCCTTCCTCGGAGAAACCCGGTATCACGAGTTCGAGCCCCCTTCGGTTTAAACTCATCCGAGGGCAGAACCGCAGGGGTGGTTAGATTATGCTCTAGTCGTGACGTGGTAAAACTCCCATGTCTTGGCATCCCGGGATTCGCCGAGACCTCGAACCCGAACCCCACCTCTGCAAAGACACGGTGTGCCGCTTGGGCTAGGGATGCTAGACGGTGCACGTTTTCTTATTAGCTAAATCTAATGAAAGAAAGACAGCAAACATTTGTGCCACTTGCTGATTAAAAAAAGTTCGTTAGACATATTACAGATTTATTGCCCACAAGTATATTAGGAGTATAAATAAAGTGTTTGTATCCGTAAAAAAAAAAACGTCTATTCTAAGGACTACTAATAATCTCGCAATAGGCTGTAATTAACTGATACAAAGTACTACTACCTTGCCCTACAAAATTGTCATCATCAATTTTCCTAAAACGGAAATTTTCTATCACTATTTTTATAATTTTATCTTCTTATCTCACACCATGACCCACAGATTTTCTCATTCCTCCAACTCAATTTAAAATTGGGATTCATAAAATTTTCTCATTCTTTCTTTTTTATGATAGTAATTTTATTAACACGCTATTATTCTTCCATTTTTCTTAATATATGTGTCCAAAGAAATTTTACAAATTTTGAGAGACGTAAGGAGTATTAGAAAAGGTGAAAAGGTGTTGAGTGTTACTGTGTCGGTAAAAATATGATTGGGGTGAAATAGTTTACATTCAAAATATTAAGATGAATTATAATAATTAAGTGGGGTGAAATTGTCATTTCTTATCAATCCCGCGTTATTTCAAGATTCAATGTTTAACTCAAATTTTTATAAAGATAAATAGTAAAAAAATTAATAAAAAAATCTATTCTGAAACTTTATATTTCCAATTATGATACGTATTTGTAAATTATTTAACTTTACATATCTAGATATTCATAAATAAAATTATAGATTAAATACTGTGAAACAGTAAAAAAAAATTTAAAGGTTTGACTTTCATGTTCTGTGTGCACAGTTTAACTCAATTTTTTTCAAGATAAATAGTAATATATATATATATATATATAATATTTATACTTTAAATTATGATATACTTCCTCTATCCCAAAATTTTTGAAACATTTTCCACTTAGGGTTGTCCCTAAATTTTTGAAACGTTTCCCTTTATGATAACTTTTTCCATATAAAATTACCAAACTATCCTCGTTCAATTACTCTACTTCTCTTTACACGTAATCGTCACTACTCCCACTTTTAATTTTCTCTTTCTTCACCAAAGTTCAAACAATCTCTCTCTCTTCTCTTCCTAAATACTCAGATTTTTACACCGTCTCTGTCACACCTTGTCGCATTTTCTCCGCCATGCCTCACTGATTCTCCTTATCTCCGCCACGCCTCACCGGAAAAATGGATTAGACATTCCTCTAATCTATCCCCGTCTAGATTAATAGCTTCCTCAACTCCTTTGCGTTGCGACAGTCAGTAAAAAACCAGGAAAACGAATGTCGGTCTCAAGTTTCTCTAGGGTGACAGCAGCGATGGTCGAACTATCGCATGTCAACAAAATCCCATCAAAATTAATGTCATTATACTCAAATTCATTTTCCCTCTCCGTTTTAATATATTTTTTTGTATTTTTATATGGTAAAAAGATTTGATTTTTTTAGAGATGGAGAAGAAGGAAGCTTGTTTGAAAGAGAAGGACGATGAACTGTGTTTGTGTTCTACAAAGAACATCAACCCATACCGGAATTGGTGTGGGAACCAGAGGAGCGTTTGTGTTCTACAAAGAACGCATAACTGACCCATACCGGAATCGGTGCGGGAAACAGAGGGCGTTTGTGTGTTCTATAAAAAACGCATAACTGGATCTCTATTTGTTAATCTTCGTTTTTTCTTTTCATTTTTCTAACTATTATAAATCCAACAAGAGAAAAGAAAGAGCTTGATGAAAATGTTCTTGTGAATTACAGAGAAAATACCCAAAGAAAGAAACAAAGAGAGGTGAAAACGTAAAAGTGTGAGGATATTCATGGAAGGAGGTTGATTTCTTAAAATGCATGCCCAAATGAAACAAGGGATAGTGGGGGTACGTGGGAATTATTGAACTTTAAATATCAAAACATTCATAAAAATAAATCATATATTAAATATACTGAAAACGGTAATATAAACCCTTCAATTATTTATGGACGGTGAGAGTATATTTTTGTGTGGTCTAGCTCAATTTTGGGTCCATGTAAGTAAGCATATGACAATTTTTATGAGATTGAGATATAATTTGAATAAAATTTGTCACTTTTTTCCATATATATTTACTTATTCCGTCTCCAATTAATTCAACATTTTGTGTAGGCGCATAAATTAAGGTGAATGTAAGATTTTATGTAATTTGACATAATTAGCCTTGACTAGAATTTGCACAAAAAATGAGATAGAAAAAGTTAAAATACACTACGTAGAAGAAACCACTTTTACCGCGGCCTCTACCGCGCAAATGGCCGCGGTAAAAAGCAGCTCGCGGTAAACGGCCGCCACTACATAGAGAAAACACGTTTACCGCGGCCTTTACCGCAGAGGCCATGTTTTCTACGTAGTGCATTGCCGCCGTACCGCGAGCGCGGTCGTTTCCCACGAGGCCTCAGCTACCCCTCCTACCGCAGCCGTTCACTGCAAATCTGGACGCGGTAAATATCTCCTATATATACCTCCCCGAGCAACTCATCCATTTTCACATCCTTAACAATTTTGTTTCTCTCCAACTTTCTCTTCTTACTAATCTCACGAAAGATAGTTTAGTAACTTTGGAGGAGAGAATTTTTTATTTAAGAAAAATGTAGAATTCTTTAGGGGTAGCCCAAAAAAGAAATGTGTATATAATTAATTGGAGACAGAGGGAGTGTATATATATATATATATATATATATATATATATATATATATAAACTACACAATTATTTGACCGTCTTGTGCTATCTTTGGTTGAACTTTTTCGGCAATCACCAAGAATAATTCTGGATTTGTTACGTTTCTTTTTTATTAACTAAGCTATACTCTATCCATCCCAAGTTGTTAATTTTGTTTCATGTTTATGTGGTACTTAAGGGAAACTATACCGTTTTGCCATTGACATTTGGACAAAGGTTCAATTTTACCATTTTTTTGATTTGCGAGTTTCGTTTTGCCAGTGTTTTATGTATTCTGGTTACATTTTACCAGTGCTTTTGTTTATTGGTACCGTCTTACCATTTGATTGAGTGACGACAAGAATCTAGTGAAATATTCCCTTACGGAATGGCTTAGGTGGATTTTAAGAAACCTATGGGTTTAAGTAAAATAAAAGATATGAGGGAAGGGAAAAGGACTAAGGGGGTAATTTCACCAAAATGCAGCCTTCTTCGTTGAGCTTGCCGGAACTTGCGTTTACTGGCGGAGGACATGGCGACAACCGGCTGACTGAGATATTTCGCGGCAGACTTGGGCTATTCTGGTTCGCCGTCGTCCGCTCCGTCGATTAGCGAGATCCTAGTTGTTCAAATCTAGAGGAAAACCACTAATCTCACATCTCAGATCCCATCTAACTAATTATATTAAGAACAAAACATTTTGTTTTCACGAGAATTAAGAACATAAACATGAACGAGGAAAAGGGAAATTGGAATCAATCAGAATCAGTCGGGGCCGCCGATTGAGAAGATGGCGAGAGGAAGGAGGCGCGGCCGGAGGAGAGGAATTGGATGGTGAGGAGGACGACGATGGGGAGGAGGAGGAGTGATACGATCACGGGTACACTTGACGAGAAGCCGCGAGATCGTACGGAAGCGCATATCTAGCTTGAAGGAGTCGACGAACAAGGAAGGGATAAATTCGGCCACAGACACCTCCCAACTACGAGGTTGGGCATTATCTGCGATAAGCCTGGGGAGTATGGAAGATCTAGCACCTCTCAACTACGAGATTGAGCAATACTAGATATTAAACTTGGGATAAATCACCAAGGGGGATGGCAAAAATAGGGGCTTCAAACATTACAATTTTGAAGTGATTTTTTGTCAAATTCATCCTCCATTTTCGGTGAATCACTCAAAAAAATTCGGACCTCCCCGTGAATACGGGAGGTCCGAATATGAAGAATGAGGCGTGAATCACGTCTGCCTTGTCCTGCCCCCTTGCTGGTCGCTTGGTGGGCCCCTCCTGCACCCTATGCACGCCTTACACTGTCCATTCCTTCAACTTGCCAGCTTACTTGGAGGTGGGGCCCCCACCTGTTGGAGGTGAATATTCAGAGTTGCTGTGATTCAAGTTTGAGGTCCCGAAAAGTTTTTGTGAATTTCTGATCAAATCATGGTGTGTAAATCGGTGAATAAAGTTCCCCTCCTCATCTATGTTTGACACCCCCTAATAACAAGGGGTGAGAACCGGAGCTTAAGGAATTTTCCTTCTTAAGCTTTAAACATGTTCTAACTTACAAAAAGAGTGTTGTCCCTTTTATAGGAGAGAAGGGAACAGTCTTACATATGCGCATGCATGCCAAAAGCATAAAGTGCTTTAACATGCATGCCATCCTAAAAGGTAAAAGGTAAAAGCTAGATTAATATAATACTCCCAAGTGTCGGCGTGAAAGGAGGGAGTGTTCCAGATGGGATGGGAGTGGTTGGAAGTGGTCGGCTGAATTATTGAGCCTAGGTGGCTTCGCTTCAGGGCTTCGCCTGAACTGGAAGGCCTCGCACTGAAGGCCTCGCCTTTGCTTGGAAGCTTCGCGGAGATGGCTTCGCCAAAAGGCCTCGCCTTCTCCTGGAGGCTTCGCGAAGAAGGCTTCGCCTTCGCTTGGAGACTTCGCATGAGGGAAGCCCAACCTTAGCGCCTGGACTGGAAGTCCTCGTGCTGAAGGCTTCGCCCTCGCCAGGAGGCTTCGCAGAGATGGCTTCGCCTAGAGGCTTCGCCTTCGCCAGGAAGCTTCGCCTGGAGGTCTTGCCTTCATCTTGATGACTTCACTTTGGAGATTCTTGCTTGAGGGCTTCGCCGTGAGGCTTCTCAGAAATGGCTTCGCCTGAGGGCTTTGCCATCGCCGAGATGCCTTTGCTTAAGAAGCCTAGCCCTCGCCTTGAGGCTGCGCAGGGACGGCTTCGCCAAAGGGCCTCGCCATCGCCTGGGTGCCTTCACATGATGAAGTCCAGTCTTTGCCTTGAGGCTTCGCAGGAACGGCTTCGCCTGGGGGCCTCGCCATTGCCTGGATGCCTTCGCATGAAGAAGCCTTGCCTTCGCCTTGAGGTCTCTTGTGGAGTCCTCGCGTAGAGGCGTTGCCTTCTCCTGGTCAGGTGATCGCCTGAACCATGGATTAGGCCGCCTGGGCCTCTGAACCTCCTCGGCATGGAGTTGCTCCGAGCTTCATTCGCATGCCTCTTCGTCTGGAACACTTTTAAATTATTATTTTTCTAAAAATTTGGAGTTTTTTTTGAATTTTTTCGTTATATATATATATATATATATATATATATATATATATATCTCACTATAAGAAAAACACTTAAACATAAAATATAAAAATCACTATATGACGAAGATGCCTCTTGTAATATTTTGAATAATGTTTTAATAATTGAGATTAAATAGCTAACAATTAAATTAAAAAAACTACCATGGTTAGATTTTTCAAAATGCAAACGAAGTTGAAGAAGGTGTCCGCCAAACACACACAAGGTAGTACTTTGTGATTAGAGCGAGTACTACGGTTTTGTTTTTTGTTTTTTTCTATAGTAATCCACTGGTGAAGCTTGCGGCGATGACGGCGGCCATGCATGCATGCTCGTCAACTATGTTTGAATTTTCCATCCGAATTTCTTAATTATAATTTGGAACAACTGACTCATATATTCTCAATAAGAACGTATACTATTTGGCACCGTTGGAAACGCAAGAAATATTTAAATTACAAAAAACCTATGAAATTTGGTCAAATTTTCAGTTTGTCCACCTCTATTTTAAAAAATTAACAATTATCCCTTGAGGTTTAGTGAAATCTTCAGTTGCTCCCATTGATCGTATATGGTGTTAGTTGACTCTTAAGGATTTTAGTACTACACTAACTATACTCTAAAACATTTAAGGGACAACCCGTGGTCACTTGTGTTGTAGCAGCATGGGCTTGTTTGCGTTTTTGCGGCCTGAGCTCGTTGCGTCGTGACATGGACCAGACAACAACGACGACTAAGTAGGGTGTCCGGTTTGAGAGGGAGAAAAGAGAGAAACAAAATGTTTCGGTTGAAGTATTAGGGTAAGAAATATTGGTGACAATAAAAACAGTTAACCCTAAAATTCTTAACGGTCAACTAATAACACAAACGGTCAATGGGGTAGCTGAAGATTTCACTAAACCTCAAGGGGGGTAACTGCTGATTTTTTAACAAAGGTAAACATTGTAAAAAATTCAGAAAAAATATATTTAGAAAATTCATATTTCAAATTATAATACAAAAAAGAATTATTTGATTTCAACGTTTAAACAGTTATGAAAAAAAATCATAGATTAAATACTGTGGAACAGTCAAAACAATTGTGACAATCTTTTGCGGATGGAGGAAGCATTCCTTTTTGAGATTTATAAAAAAAATGATAGATTCCTTTTTAAAGAAATTTTACCTACCTATTTTACTTTATCATCCCCACTTTTCTTTTTCAACATGCCTATTTTACTCCATCTTTTACCTGCAAGTCTTCTCCACATAATAATCTTTATGTCTGATCAAACATACTAATTTTATAGGGAAAGACTTTATTTTAATAATACCAGAGGTAGAAATATACAAAGCACATACAGAGCAGGAATTGAAACGATGAAGCTAAACAAGCAAGTAAAAATAACCTCGGGTGGAAGGGGAGACTAAAACCAAACGAAATAGGAGTGGAGCAATGAGTTAATGGTTGTGTTTGGAAATAATTTTTTTTTCTATAAAATAACTGTTTGATATTGATATTAAAAAATTATCCAAAATATTAAAGTTAATTGAAGTAGTTATTTTCAAATGGAACCTGTTCTAATGGTAGCTTGTCATACTGATAAATATGGGAACATGATTAACTAAGTCAACAACAAACAAATTGGCAACAATATGGAGTATTTTCTTACTACTTAAATGAGAATTGAAAATACCGTTGTTGTAATTATATGGAAAAACAGTGAGAGGTCAAATCAAAGCTGACCTCCACTCCAGGTATTTCTTCTTTGAATACTATAAATAAATGGGAGAAGTATGCGCTGTCCGTTCAACAAAATTGGAGTAAACATAGACTGTACTGTAAGTCTTCTTTGAGAGACAAATAAGTATTGCTGAGATAAGCAAATTAGAAGAATCGTTCAAAAGGTACAAAATGTAAAAAAAAAAAAAACTACTCACTATTCCCCAATTAACAATATTTAAGTCAACTGTGCATACAACTCTATGCATCCAATCCAAGTGACCACGTCTATATGCAATTGCAAATTACACATGATAACATTTAGAAACCATTAACAGTATTTTGAGTTTTTTTATAGTGTGGGGGGTGTAGGGTAAAAGTATAAGTTTGTATTTTTTATTTTATTTATTAAATGGTAACTATATACTTACATTTTACTTTCATTTCGTTTGCACTTTGATCCAAATGTTTATAATTTTATCATTTGGACATTTTTTTACTTTTGTTTGTAAAAAAATAACTTACTTCTCACCTCTTCTGATAATTCTTTATGGTGATTTGAGTTTTTTATATGGTGTATGTTAAAAGTGTGAGCTCATATATTTTTTTTTGTTTTTTTTCTTTGCATTTGTTTGTTAAATAGATAACTACTTACATTCTATTTTCATTTTACACTTTGACGAAATGCTCTTAATCTTAATTATTTGGACATTTCAACATTTAATTTTTTCTTGCTTTCTTTTTGTTTTTGTTTGTCAAAAAATAACTTATTTCTTATTGTTTTGGTATTGTTTGAGTTTTTATATTGTGTGGTGGGATATAGGTTAAAAGTGTGAGTTCATGAATTTTCTTTGTGTTTTCTTCTTTTGTTTATTAAATAAATAACTATCTTCATCCATCTTATTTTCATTTATTTTGCACCTCGACTAAAAAATGTTTAAAATCTTTTCATTTTGACATTTTATTTTTTTCTTGCCTTTCTTTGCTTTTATTTATCAAAAGATAACTTAATTACTTCTTATTTTTAATTTCTTTTGGATTTTTATTTTTACTTTAATTTGTTAAGAGGATAGTTCTATTCTTTTTTCTTACTCCTACATATAACTATACTATTTAAAATAGGCCAAATTACCTATTACTCCCCTAAACTATGTTGATTCAATCACTTTAATTCCTGAATTATAATTCGTTCCAACTCAGTCCCTGAACTATGCAACGTTAATCACTTTACCCCTTTGACCATATCAATATTAGTTGACTTTAGGAAAAATATCTATTATGGTCCTAAATTTTATCCAATCTATACTTACATATCATAAACCTGTTAGATCTATAAAAAATACTATTGTCCCCCAACAACCTTTCTTTGTGCCTACCACCCTACTACCTTACTGGTCTCATCGTCACCACTTCCCTTCCATTTCTTATCTTCTTTTGTCTTCAAAACTTCAAATTTATACAAATATAACCCTAAGCTGTTAAGTAATTGGCGGTGTTAAGCTTACCGGTGCCGAGTTACTGAGTTGAAGGACTAAAGTGTTAGGATTTACATATAGTTCAGGGACTGAGTGAGAACAAATTTTAGTTCAGGGACTAAAGTGAGCGAGTTAACATAATTCAGGTAACTAACAGGTAATTTGGCCTTTAAAATATGATGATGTATTGATGTCATGGTGAATAGTAATTTAGTTTATTTGTTTGAATGTGATGTGAATTATGTGATTATTAAATGAGCTTTTATTTTTTATTTTTATGGTGAGGACTAACTCCCTCAATTGGTTTCAATTTTTTTTATTCTTTAGCATATTGGTCCCTAAAATTTTGTACTCATGATTTTGCCCTTTTTTGTTTTTGAGTATGAGTAGTACATAATGAAAAAAGTGACATGCATGTCAAATCAGGAAAAGTTTTATTAAGCTAAATGCAAATATCTTTTATTTAACATATTCAAAATACATAGTATTTGTTTGAAGGTGGGTATAACACGATTTTTTTCTTAATATGTGAAACCAATATTTCATTTTCACAATTTTCTACAATATTATTCTTTTAACAAATTAAACGTGTTTGCATCCTAAATTTTTTACATGCATTATCAAAATGATCCCATTGCGAAGCACGAGTAATGTTGAACCTAGTTATATCCGTTCATTCATGTTGTCCAATTTTCTATACTATTGGACAACATCAATGGATGGGGTGACATACTTTATTTGTTTTAGCAAAATTCATATATTCATTTATTTTAATTTATTATTCTCAACTCAACAATATTCGTTAATCCCCATAATCTAATTGTATCGTTTTTACTGGGTCACATGGAGTATTTCTTAAAGTTTGGTGCTCCCTTCGTTCCACAAAGGTTGTAAAGTTTGACTTTCATATTTTGTGTTCGATTGTTTGACTTAAATTATAAGTAAGCTATAAAATTTAAAAAATTAAATATATATATATATATATATATAGAAAATTCATACTACGAATTATGATACTCATATAAATTATTCAAATCTCTATATCAAAATATTCGTGAATAGAAATCAAAGATTAAATACCATAGAAACATGTGAAATTGAACACCACGTAGAAAATGAAGCTTTTAATGCGGCCCTTACTGGGGCGAGGGCCATGGTAAAGCTCGCTTCCACAGGTTACCGCATCCTTATGTGTGGTAAAGCCACGGTAAGGCTTTTTTTCCCCTCATCAGTTGCATTCCCTCTCTCATTTCAAACCAAATCTTTCAATCCTCTCAGTCGCTCAACCATCTCTTCCTCCTTCATCCTCCTTCCTCTCAATCCTCCATTCATGCAGTCGCCTTTGGTCGTCCTACCAGTGTTTCGTGGCCAGATCATCACCGCGGTGTTCAGGTATGTGTCGATCCCTTTATTCATTTTACTTTCGTTAATTTTGTTTAGGGTTCTAAAATTTTGTATTTTACAAAACCAAAGCCAGATTGCTGTTTTGTCGTCCTCCTCGCCGCCGTCGCTTGCTTCACCACTGCCGCAACAGATACAGAAGGTTAGTGCAATTTTCTGTAATTTTTTTTCAATTTTTTGTAATTTAATTTATTCTCCGTATAAATTAATTAATTTCTGTAATTTTTTTGATGAGTAGTTTTCTAGGTTTGTGTTGTAGGATGAGAATAATTTGGATTTGGATGAAGGTTCCTGGGTTGGTAGATGAAGATTTTTAGAATTGTTCATCCGGATTTATCCACCTTTTTTTAATTAAAAAAATATTTACTGCGGCCCATTGCGCGGTAAGGCGCAATAATGGCTGCGGCCATGTGCGCGTAAGTCTCCCTACCATGAGCTTATTTACCGCGGGAAGTACCGCAACCCTTGCCACAGTCGTTGCCACGGCGCTACCGCGGGGGAGCTCGCAGTAAG
The DNA here is from genome assembly GCA_024586325.1 of Stellera chamaejasme. Taxonomy (NCBI): domain Eukaryota; kingdom Viridiplantae; phylum Streptophyta; class Magnoliopsida; order Malvales; family Thymelaeaceae; genus Stellera; species Stellera chamaejasme. Next base: position 9,639,939 of record CM044984.1, on the reverse strand, counting down.
TCGTGTTTGCTTGGTATTGTGTAAGTATACAACCTTTGTGGGTGACAGTGACTCACCGCAAGTGTACAGTGGTCGAAAGTAATAAATTTCGGTGAGTACTGGGTCGAACCACATGGACTTGATTTATGTGTATTCGTGTGTGAATTACAACTTAGCTACACTAAGGAAATGATTTAATGATTGGTGAGGATTAAACTAACATGTATGAACAAGAATTAAATTGGCTAAACAACTAAGGTAATTAAAATAGAGCAAGTGCTATCACTACGTAGAAGATACAATATGTTTTACCGCGGCCTTTGCCGCGGTAAAATGTTGGTCGCGGTAAAGTGGCAACGAGCCACGACAACGCCACTTTACCGCGGCCAGATGCGCGGTAAGGCCGCGGTAACACTTCGTGTTCCACGAGGTGGTCTTACCGCGGCCTTTTACTGCGAACATGGCCGCAGTAAATATTGTCTATATAACCCAGCACCTCTTCTTCCGATTTCACATACACTTAACCAATTTTTCCCTCCTTTCAATTTTTCTCATTTAATCTCTCAATGTTTGAAGAAATTATGATTCGGTGAATTCAGTTATAGATCCACTGCGGACCGTTGTTGTGTTTCTTTGAGGTAACAAATGTTATTTTTTAGATTTATTTATATTTTTATGAATTTTTTAAATTTTTTAATTATATATTTCAGTTTCTTAATTATGTAATTAAACTAAATTAGTTCATGAGTCATAGTACCTGTCTATGAAAGTTGTAGTAATATATTATTTTACTCTTTATTTCAAAGTATTGGAATAACGTTGTAAAATTATATATTCTACAAAGTTTTTATGGATTGGACAGTTTGTAAAAGTATACTATCGGTTAATTAATCTTTTATGATAGTGTATGGAGAAATGATGAGAATTACATAAATTTCGGAAGCAATATTTGGTCTTGTTCCTCGTTATACTTGCTTTAGGCGTTACACCGGAGAAATGGTATAATGGGGAACTAAGACGAAATGCTGTCAAAATTTATATAATTATATCATCAGTTTCTACATACACAAGATAAAAGTTTGATTAACTAATAGTACTTTTATGAATAAGTTGGGACCCATGCACCCTGAATTAGGAAAAAAACGGTACTGAGAATTTTGAAATTAAGTTGTGTGCTAAATATATATTAATTGTTATGCTTTGTCATGATGTTTTAATGATACAATTATAGGAATTGTACATTGGCAGAAGGACGTGATTGGATGTATCAGCGTTTTCAGGAGGGAACTCGCGATATTAGTCAGAGGTTTTGGAACGGGCTTCTAGAATTCCTGGATTATGTTTTTCTTGTTGCTCGGGAAAAGGGAGAACAATTTGTGAAATGTCCTTGTAGAAAATGTAAAAATAGATATTATCATGATCGAGAAACAATTGTCAATCATTTACTGTTAGATGGATTTCAACCGAATTATCATGTGTGAGATTGTCATGGTGAACGACGTCAGATAAATCCATGTGTTTATCGAGGTTATCGATTTGATGAGGCATCGTCATCATCATCGAATATTGCAAGTACGAGTAGTGCACTTAATAATTCGACAGCCTGATCTCCCCTGCTCACAATGATGAAGATGATTGATCGATCGTCATACGGAGCAATAATTATAATAACTGCTAGTGGAGTATTATTTATTTGCAGTTTTTGCCGCCGGGCCGGCGATGATGGTCGGAGATGATGAGAAATGGAGAATTATAGTGATTCCAATGAGGAATGGGTTGCCGTTCTCGATTAAGTCTGTTTGAATTTGATGATGATGATCAATTGGTGTTTGCTTTTGGTAATTACTAACTAATTTGGTTTTGTAGGTAATTAATTAAGGTGCAACATCTTCAATTAATTCGTAAATGTGAAAGTTTTAAAATATTGGGGTAAAATTGTTAGGGTTAGAATTTTAGCATCCAAATTTTGTAATTAAAACTAAAATGTAACAGAAAATTTTAATGACAATTAGCTCTAGGGGGTTTTTGAATATTTTCACAAACCTCATGGGGTTTTTCGAAAATTTCAAAAATAGTAGGATTTTATTGAAACTATGATAAATAGAAGATAGTAGATTTTATTGAAAAGCGGAAGGACCTTTTTAAGTTTTCTAAAATAGTTTGAGGATTTTTTTGTAATTTCGTGAAAATTTAAGGACTATGTTGTAAATAATGTTTTTAAAAAATGTAGCTCCATTGAAAATGCACAACTCGCTCCACCACAAGTGGATTACAAAACTGATCTGCTCCATACTGCAACGATCCAGTAGAATTTCATTGGAGCACGTGAATATGCATTGCTCATATTTACATACTCTCTTTATCCCCAATTAATTCTACACATTTCATTTCCTTTTTTCACTGTCCCTAAAACATTCTACGCTTTCCTTGAATAGAAATTTCTCTCCTCTAAAGTTACTAAACTATCCATACTTTATCTTAACTTTATCTATCTCGCTTTTTGTGCAACCTCTACTCAAGAGTAATTATGTCAAACTACATAAAATTTTATATTCACCTTATAATCTCCGCATCCACACAAAATGTAGAATAATTGGGGACGGAGGGAGTATGATATTCTTCATTCATAGCAATAAAACATAATAATAAAAGAGGTTTTAATCATAAGAATGAAAATTTATGGGCCTCATATGAAAGAAACCATAAGAATATAGATTAATAAATGAATCTTTAAACAAATATGGAGTAAAAAGTAAAACACGAAAAGTAAAAAAAAATGTAAAACACAAAAGGGGTATAAAAACCAATAGCTCCGTCCTCAAATAAATTGTGCGTATTATTTTTTGGGATGTCCCAAAAAAATTGGTGAATTTCCCATTTTATAAACTTTAGCTCAGTTGTTTTACTTAATTACCCCTAAAATTATCATCTAATTTTTAACATGCATCCTCCATGTTAGAACCAGGGGTTTTTTTGACATTTTTTCATTTCCATTATTTCTTAATTTTAGAGCCAAAAGAAATACATAATTTATTTAGGGACAGAGATTATAAAACATAAGAAATAAAAAACAATAAAACATACTACATAAAACATAAAAAATAAAAAGAATACATGAAAAGTAAAAAGAGAAAATATAAAACACAAAAAATTGTAAAAAAGTATATAAAATAAAAGAAATAAAATAATAATAATAATAAAGCATATAAAGCAAAAAAAATGAAGAATAAAACAAAAAAATTACTATTCAATATCATGACACATCAAATATGATAAACAGTATATAGTATAATATATATATATATCATATAATAATCATATCATATTAAATATGGATTTTTTTATACTTTAGGTCGGAGATTATGGCTAAAGTTTTATTTTAGGCTATAGGTGTAATTTAATTTATGAATTTTTTAGTAAAAAATCTGTATTGTTGATAAAAATTTACTCTTGTATTAGTGCTTTAATATAAAAAAAATATATGTACAGGTTAAATATTATTAGCGCAATTTTTTGACACAATATTGTAAAATTAGCAAACTGTGAGATGCTCTATATTTACCTAACAACTGAGGTTCGAATCTGGTCATGAAAGATAATTTTTTTTCAAAAGGGAAATTATCAAAAACCCCCCTGAGGGAGGACGAAATCATATTTGAATGGTCGGACAGATGGATTACAGAAGATGGGCGATGGCAGTGGGTGGAAGGGCTGGTAAAGATGCTGCTGAGGCGGCGGTTGCTTGAAACAGGAGGGGATGATTGTGGCGGAGATGGGTTTAAGGAGTGTTTTGGAAGTGAAGGCGGAGGAGGGAGAAGAGAAGAGGCTTTTGAGAGAGGCTAAAAGTTATGGAATTGTAAATGGGTAGAAACTTTAGTGTAGAATTGTTAGGTTAGAAAAGTTAAGGTCCAATTGTTGTAATTAAACCTAACAATTTAACGGAATAGTTAACGATGGTTAGTGTCGGGGGGTTTGTATGTTTATGCAAACCCTGGGGGTTCGAGAATTACGAAAATGCGAGGGGGAAAGTGGAAATTATGACAAACCTCAGAAGGTTTTTTTTTTACAATTTCCCTTAAAAAAACTAAAGAAATAGAGAGAGGAAAGCGTACCTGTGGCACTTTGATTTTGATTTTCATAAAAATAAAAAAATATTGTATTACGTCAATGAAATAAAATGTAAATTAATATATTAGAAACATCTATAACTGTCACTAATAAGTCTACTAAGAGAATATATATAATTGTCCTTTATGTGTCTCTAAAGACTTTTGACAATAGCAGTATAGAGGACAGTTATTATATTTGTCTCGAAAACCTTTATAGACAATTAAATAAAAATTGAGAACACATATTTTTGTCTCCATATCCTATATTTGTTGTAGTGTTATTTTAAAAATTGAAAGTGTAATAATATATTTAAAGCAATTTGAAGTAAATAACTAAATATTTTAATTATTTCTTATTTGTTCAAAATACTATGATAGGATATTCCTATTTAATAATTGTTAGCTAGCTACATTATAAATATTTAGGATTAATTCTTAACATTTTCTCAAAATTGTAAGACTTGTATGATAAAATAAATAGTTTTATGATTTAAATAGACACTTATGCATAGTAGTAGGATCCAAAACGCATTTATCAATGTTCCCTTCCTTCACCTCACCTAGGGATGTCAATCGGGCAGGTCAGGTCTCGGGTTCCAAATTATTTCGGGTTGAGCTGATTTCAGGTTAGGTTCAGATTCGGGTCATTCGGGTTTCGGGTTGTTTCGGATCGAGCTTATTTTGGGTCAGGTGGGGTTCTGGTTCGGGCCATTCAAGTTTCGGGTTGAGTCTTCTTTCACGATCAGTCGGGTTCGAGTCCGGGTCAAGTCGGGTTCAGGTTGCTTCGTGTTCGGGTTCAGTTAGGGTTTGGATTGGGTTTATTTAGGTTTGATTTAGGTTCAGATTGACGCACTTTCATTTTCTCGTTACTTTGAGTTGAAGTCGAGTAGGCATAACCGTTGTATAACTACAAGACCATTGTCGACTAGACCAGCCATCGCGCTTATACAAATGACCAGCTCGGGGACCCGCATGTAACCACATTAGCTTTGTCTACCCCTAAATTGTAGGTTGTGTCTTCATGTTCATAACGAGTTGATGACTAGCTAGAGCGCAACCACTCAGCCTTTGCGATCACATACCAGCCTGAAGCCTGCTGGAAACCACATTAGTTTATCTGCCTTTGAACTCCAAGCTCTAGTTCTAGCTCAACATTGACAGCAAGTCGAGTCGATGACACTTTCTGAGTCTCAGTTATGTGCTATTCCTTCAATGGCGTCTATTTTCATAAAGGTCTACCTTATTGTATGTGAGTTGGATTTTAATCAAATGAAACAATGTTAAGCTAATTATATTCAAACCCCATCTCTTCAATTATTTTTTTGTTCGGGTCATTTGGCTTTCGGGTAAGGTCGGGTTTGGTTTCAGGTTGCTTCGGGTCAAGCTTATTTTGGGTAAGGTCGGGTTCGGGTATTTTGGGTTGTCATCGGGTTGAGCTTATTTCTGGTCAGGCTGGGTTCAGGTTGTTGACTTTCTTGGTCAATTATGGTTCGGGCGGGTTTATCGGGTCGGGTCAGTTTTTGACATCCCTAACCTCACCTGATGCGCGAGCACGAGTCACGCGGACCCTGCCTTTATACTTTAAATCTTAGTAAGCCCTTGAACTTTTTACTTGCGTTCAAAACGGTCCCTATACTTTACTTATATCAAAACATACTACCACTACGGCCATAATTTGTACACGTGTCGGTTGGCAAATAGAAGAAAGAAGTGTGGAAAATAGAGGAAAGAAGAGGGGCTTTTTAGGTTGGTTTGTGGCTTTTTTATTTTTCTATTCGCCTGATATATCCACTTCATAAGGGTTGTTCTCTCTGATTTAATAACATATTAAAAGAGTAGAAACTTTAATTAAAAGAGTAAACCGGTGACTCCCCCTCCTTTTTACATTTGGCCTATAAGTGGTTCAATAATCGTAATGAGGTTTCATTTCATGCATCGTTGAAATCGCAAAACACTTGCTGTCCACTTCTGCTTAGCAAAAATTAACTCGGTCCACAGCACAATTGATTAAGAGCTCATCCGCCTAACGAAATTAAATTGTAGGCTATTAGTAATAATAGAGAGTTTCAAACTTAAAAAATGAGTGGAATGTAATTCACTTGATTTGTGTGAAATTCATAAGTGATTTAGTTTTTTAATTCACTTGCTAGAATTAGGATGCATGTTTGAAACCACCGTGAAAAATAATAAGAGTGGGTGATGAATTACAACTAAAACACTATTCAAAAAAATGATCTATCTAATCCACATATCTACTCATGAAAGGAAAAAAACGTACAAACAGAAAGAAATAAACCATGAGCCTTGGGTGGAAAATTGACTCCTCCAAATTCACCATGATTTACACTAATTTACTTCTCATAAATTCACCCTAGGTCCTAATTAGTTTAGGTACCAGTGAATTAGATGAGGTGAAAAACTGATTAATTCACTTAAAAACTACTGATTAAGTTTGAAAATTTAACTCATAAGACTGTAGTTAATTTATCCAAAGATCGATAGTAGCTTTTTTATGGTAATTAACACTTTCGTTTGTGCTAGATAAGTTCCAGTGCCAGCTGGCCACACGTACGAAAAAAATGAACATACCAATTACTTACTTTAGGATGTAGGTAGGGAGTAAGTAGGTGAAATGTTTCTTTCCTCCTTTAAGACGCTCTTTAAATTTGTGGCCTTCAAATAAGTTAGCGTGGTAGTACAATAATTGTAGGTCACTAATAGCTAGGGGTGTAAGTGTAACCCGCGACCCGAAGCCCGACCCGAAACCGACCCGAAATTGTCGGGTTAGGGTCGGGTGAAGGGTGAAAACACCCTTGGGTGACCCGAACCCGACTTTTAGCCCAAATTCGGGTTTGGGTCGGGTTCAACCCGAAATTCCCGAGCCCGACCCGAAACCCGAATTTCCATTAAATAATTATTTATACTTTGCAAATAAAGACATTTTAACTCTTTACTTGCTATAATTTCTTTAGCTAACTAAGGTAGAGACTCATATGCATGTTTTTATACATACTTAAGGAGCATCAAGCCTTTGTAGACATCCAAATGTGGGATGAAAGGAGCAAATTAAAGACTCAACTCTTGCTCCTCTTTTATCTACCATCAATGTGGGATAAAGATTAAAATTACAAGGCATACTTTTTACATACTTCAAGGCTTCAAGCTTTGAAGTTTGTATGGACCATGGGAGTATTAACCCATTAAAAGACTCAACCTTTGCATTTCTCTCATCAACTAACAATGTAGGGTGAGAGCATATAAGGCATGACCAAGAAAGAAAGACAAATGATGTGGAAGCCTGGAACCTTAGAAATATATAAAGACAAGCCTTAGGTCTATCTTTTCACCAACAATGTGGGATGAAAACTGATAGCAAGATAAGAAAGAGTGAACCACACAATGTCCCACATTGATGTTTGATGCTAGATAAATAGGCTCACACTTATTTGAATAAAGTTCTCTATCCAAGAGGTATTCTTAAGGCTTTAACTATTTGTCCCACATTGGTCATTTACTAAGCCTTAACTCAAGTTTCCTCTCTATAATGATAGGAATTACAATCAAAATTTTAAAACCATGAATCTAAGTCAATTTCTTCTAAGAAAAACTGGAACCATGAAGGTCGGATTACTACCTTAAACGACTTGATCCGAAAAAAAAGTTCGGGTCGGTTTTGGTCCCGCATGCAAGGGTATAAGAATTTTGGGTTTGGGTTGACCTGAATAAATTTATTTTTTTTAATTTTGGAAAAGTTGGAGTTCGGGTTACATGGGTCAACCCGACCCGAACCCGAGAATTTCGGGTTCGGGTTGACCCGACCCGAACATGTATATGGGTTGGGTTCGGTTCTGTCTATAGATAATTCAAAATTTCGGGTTCGGGCCAACCCGACCCGAAATTCGTCGGGTTGACCCGAATTACACCCCTACTAATAGCAAATGAATTATTTTCTTTTCTTTTCTTTTCTTTTTCTAAGTTTTCTTTATCTGTCAATGCTATTTCAAAGTTAATGTTGCTCATTCTGGTTGTCCATTTCTCTTAGGTAAACGAATAATTACAATAGTAAGTTCTGAGAAATTAATATTCAACACTGGGGAGACCTCAAGTGACAAAGACGGGTTGATTTATGAAGATGAAAGAACATGTTAACAGAGGGATTAATTAGTGGGTGAATTACAACCACCCCCGAGGTTTGGTGAAATCTTCAATTTGCCCATCTATTTTCAAAAATCAACAGTTACCCCCCTGAGGTTTAGTGAAATCTTCGGTTATCTCCTTTGACTGTATATGGTGTTAGTTGACTCTTAAGGATTTTAGTACTAATTACACTAACTAACTCTGAAACAGCTAAGGGGCAGCCCGTGCTCACCTGTGTCGTAGCAGCATGGGCTCGCCTGCGTTTCTGCGGCCTGAGCTCGTTGAATTGTGACAGTGACCAGACAATAACAACGGCTAGGTAAGGTGCCTGATTTGAGAGGGAGAAAATAGAGAAACAAAACGCTTGGGTTGAAGTATTATGGTAAGAAATATTGGTGACAATAAGAGTAGTTAACCCTAAATTCTTGATGGTCAACTAATAACACAAACAGTCAATGGGGGTAACTAAAGATTTCACTAAATTTCATGGGGGTAACTGATGATTTTTAAAAATAGATGAGAAAAACTGAATATTTCACCAAATCTCAGGGAGATTTTTGTAATTTACCCTTAATTAGGAGCTTCCATGAGTGGATTTTGTGGAGTTTTTGACCAAGTGCATGCCCCATCTCTCTAATGTAATTTTGGTGTTGTTTTGTTGTAAAATTATATTGGCATTTCTTTTTAGTTCTTTGCATCTTGATTGTTTTATATTGTGAATCAAGTTAGACATATATACAGGACCGGTCCTTTTCCAAAGCGGATAAGCCACCCGTTTTGGATCTCAAATCTTAAGGGGTTCTCCCAAAAAATTATATATATACATATATATTATACACATGCAAGTTTTATTTCTTTTCTTTTCCTTCATTCTCAAAAATAATCTATATCTCTTTATTCTACAACAAAAAATAAAAATTGTTCGTAAAATGAAAAGAAAAAAAGAAACTGAGAAAAGAGAGATTCGTGTTTTTTTTTGAACAGCAATAAAAGGCATTTCATTAAGAAAAAGGAAGAAAAACAAGACAACATACACAAATACAAGCCCCTGAGATAGGGGTATCAACAAAAAACAGCCCACCAACAACAGCACAACACCCCAAAAAAAAATTGCCAGCACTTCCCCTGAAAAATCACCAACCAACCGTCCCTGCAAGCTCAAAACAGCATCTAACCACAAAAACACCAGCAGAAGAACAGAACAAGACCAAAACAGCACCACAACAAACTAAGTCAAAACATCTGCTGCCCTTAAAAGCGGGGCTAGCAGCCAATCCGTCCACGACAGGCGAAGATTCGGAGTTCGGCTGCAGATCCAAAGATAAGACATAACCTGAATATCCACGAAAACTCTCGAAGCGCTCCAGGGAATGTCCTGCATAACTACGCCATTTCGGGCCTTCCATAGGGACCACGCGGAAATATAGACGACACCTTGCCACACCTGGGAAGCTTTTGAGGGAACTTGTGCCATGAACTCTCCCCCCAGAACGTCAGCAACCTCCCAAAGACCGTCCACCTGCGTATTGCACCAGCCCGCTACTGCTTTCCAAATATCTTGCGCGAAAGGGCATCTCACTAGGACATGAACAGCAGTCTCCACACACTCAGAACAAAGCGGGCAATAGTCCGAATCCACCTGCACTCCTCGCCTCCTCAATTGGTCACGAACAGGAATGAGACTTCGAACGGCCCGCCAGACAAACACATTCACCTTCTTTGGGACTTTGTTGCACCATTGTGTCGGATAATCTTGGATTGCTGCTAAATTGGCGCCGATCATCAGGGAGAGTTGGCGGACCGAAAATACACCGTCGGCTGCCGGCTCCCACCTCCAGGAATCCTTGATATCCTTCTTCGGAATGAAAACCTGTAACACATGAAGAAGATGATAGAATTCGCCTTCTGTCCGTCCCCTCAATTGCCTCCTCCAACTCCAAACCCAACTCCACCTCCCATCCTCCCACCTAATCTTCTCTACCACCCTACACTCCCGATTTACCTCCAACTCATACAGCCTTCTAAATCTACACTTCAAGGGGCTACCCCACCCACTCATCCTCCCAGAACTTAGTGATGTTTCCCATTCCCACTTCTCTCCTGAGAAGATTCTTAAACCCATTACCAAGATTCTCTACCTCCTCCATTACCCTCCTAATGTCCTTCCAAACACTCCAACCTCCTACTTCGACTCCCATCTGTAACGACCCTGGCTCCCCCTCATAAAGACTAGCCACCACCTTCACCCACCAGTTGTCCGCTTCTCTCAACCACCTCCACCTCCACTTCTCTAACAGCGCCAAATTTTTGCCCGAATACTACCCACGCACCGTTGTCCCAGATAGGCAGCCAAGAGGGGGGGTGAATTGGTTGACCACTAAAAACGTACACTTTTCTTTTAAAACACTTATACCGGTCGAGTCTAAATCCGTTGAGAAAGGATGAATGACAAGAACGTACAAAAGTAAAACCGAAGGAAAAACTGAGAGAATTGACACCAGCAGTTTATAGAGGTTCGGTCAACGACCTACGTCCTCTCCTCAAGTTTACCACTTGAGAGTTTCTTCCACTATACTTTAAAACGGTTACACAAACCTAAAAGTATACAAAGTTTTTCCCGAGGCTCAACTAAAACCTATTTTTGGTTTTCCCAAGGCTCACCAAAAATAACCTAACACTTCCCAAAATAGTTTTCACGAGGCTCACTACTAACCTAACAAAAACCCAGTTTGGTTTTCCCGAGGCTTACCAAAACAAACCTTGTAAAACAGCTTTGTTGAAAATGACTCAACGTCTTGAGGTTTTTCTCGAAAAACTTACTCAAAAACGATTTAAATCGGTTTCTCTCTCTCTCTCAAAAGTAAGCTGCTAAACCAGAGATGAAGTGAGGGCTTGATCCTTGAATGACAGAACACTAGAGAGCTTTTAGAGGTTTGAACGCGTCAAAGGCAGGAGAGCTCTTTCTTTCTTTTCGATCACTTCGTGTCTTCTATGAGCAGCCTTCTTGTATTTATGCTGAGTAGAAGGAGCGTCTCCAACGTTCTTCTTGGTTCTGCTTTCTTGGGCACGAAATCCTCCCCTGAAATCTCTGAGCTTCCTGCTCAAAATCGAATGAACCGAATTACAAGTAGAAAGAGTCCTAACTAATTACATCTTAGAGTCTTAACTAAGTACAAACTCTATTGACAATATGCTAGCAGACTGGGCTTAACAGGTTTATAGAATTGGGCCTGTGAGTCCAAATTTAAAGACTCAGCAAAAGTAAAACTACAAACTAACCATTAGACACTTCCAAACATACAACCAAATACCCAAACTCTTGTAATCATCAAAATAAAGCCAACAATCTCCCCCTTTTTGATGATGACAAAACCAAAGTTTGGGAAACAAAACGAAACAGAATTTTTTTTGAAAAACAACTCCCCCTTGAGAGTAACTCCCCCTGAGTTTACTCAACCCGAGCCAAAATATATACTTCTCCCCCTTTTTGTCACAATCAAAAAGAGAAAACAGTTAATGTAACCGAAATAAAGCATAAAGGAAGATATTATCCAGAGGCAGCATATAGGTACAATCCCAGAGTTTGAAAGCATTTATCAAATTGTTTGAAAGCTCTTAAAAGAAATGCTAAAAACTTAATTGGGGGTAGGGGATTGAGGGGGTGTGCTCCATGATTCTTGGTTCTCAGCAGCTCGTTGTGCCTTTACAGCAAGGAGAGGATTATAGACAACCATAGCCCATTCATTGATATCTGGTTCAACTGTAGTGGTGTCAACAGGTTTAGAGCTGTCCTGTTCTTCCTTTTTCTCCTTCTGTTGCTTCCTTGCAACTCTGCTGCTGCTGTTCTCCCGTATCCTCTGCACAGCCCCAGCATGCTTGCTTGGGATCCTGATCCACTTGCCATCCTGATCTTTCTGGAAACCACTTTTCTTCACAGTTGTTTGAACGAGATAAGTGAAGCTCTCCCACTTTGTTCCTTTCTCACGAAGTTCCAGGGAACTTTGTTTGCTTTAAAATCACTTATCATTGCGGCATAGGGCATATGCTCCTTATGTTTGCCCTCTACCGACAATCCTAGCAACTCGACAACCCTACTACCGAAATCAACCTCCATTCCTCTCACTATTTTATACATTAAACATATATCTTCCCAAGTCACCAATTGAGTACCTTCCTTGGGAAAGATAATGGCAAGTGAAAATCCAATGTAAAACTCTATGTTTGAAATATTTAAACAGCATGCAGGTGAACTGATAGGATAGTGATTGAAAAGGAATTCCAATATCCCCAAAGAAATACCTAAATGCTTCCTCCTTAAACTCACTATCATCAGTAGTTTCTTGAAAAGAATCTAGCACTCCTAAGACAGCAGAGAACTGAATGTGAGATATTCTTACTAATTGCCCTTGAACCTTGGATTCAACACTTATCTCTTCTGAGTCCACTTGCAGTTTAGACAGAAATTCAGATACCAAGTTCGTATATCCTTTAGCACGTGTTGAGACAAAGGGCATCGGGCCATAAACATCTAACCACTCAGCCACTTCAGAGACTCCAAAAGATTCAAGAAGTTCTCTAGTCACAAACGAATGGCGAAGAAATTTGGTGAATTTCGGGTGTACCTTTGTGACAGTTACTTCCTTGGCCGCAGGTGCTGATTTCTTCTTTTCTGAAGGAGAGGCAATCCTCTTTGGTTCTGCCCTAACTGGCTTGATCTTCACAACCGAAGAGGAGGGCTTCTTTTTCTTTGGTTTTTCTAAGACCATGGGAGCCGGTTTCGAGCAAAGAGTCCGCAGCCCATCTCCCCTAGTTCGTCTTCTCTGTACCGGGTAAGTCGGTTCCAGGGCTTTCCTCTTCCTTGCACTGTTCTGTAGATCTGCTAGGGTCATCGCCATGTCAAAACTGTCGAGTGATGAGGGGGAAGAGTGCTGACCAACGACCTTCTCTGGCTCGTCGTCTGAACTCATCGGGTTAAGAACCTCGACCGTCTCTGTGATTTCTGGTTTATCGCAAGATTGGTCGACCGATTTCCCTTCACTGTTCGTATCGGTCGAGTTATCAATCAGCCCTTGCTGAATTTCTGGGTTGCAGGATTTAGGGTTTGAGGATGAAGAGGCCATTGTCGTCTGAAAGATTTCGGGTTTGGGAGAGAAAGGGTGGAGTGTCAGAAATGAAAGGAAGTCTGAGGGATCAGGGTTTTAGAAAACACGGTAACTAATTTGAAAAAATACCTTTACAGCCTTGTAAAAAAAACTTTTGTGTCCAAAAAACATTTTCCCATTATTCCTTTCCGAAAAGGTCCAGATCGAAAAAGAAGAATAGATCAAAAGCTAGTAGAATTAAAAAAATTAATCTGGGATTATTTTTGTACCAACTTGATTTCAGAAAGTTAAGATCGCATACATATGAAATTAATTTTCATATTATGTGACCATGTTTCTTTGACACACTCTAAACAGGGTTCTGAAGAATCATACCTGACTTTTACCTTGGGTTGCTCATGCCCAGCTCTCTTCTGATGTAGGTGAACCTTTCTTCACAAAGAGGCTTTGTAAATATATCCGCTAGCTGATGATTTGTGTCCACAAACTCAAGTAAAACATCTTCATTAGCAACATGCTCTCTAATAAAATGATGTCTTACCTCAATGTGTTTTGCTCTAGAATGATGAACAGGATTTTTAGTTAAGCAAATTGCGCTAGTATTATCACACTTAATGGGAACTTTTCTGAAGTTAAAACCAAAGTCCTTCAGTTGTTGAACCATCCACAAAATTTGAGCTACACAGCTTCCAGCAGCTATGTACTCAGCCTCTGCAGTTGATAAAGCAACTGAGTTTTGTTTCTTTGAAAACCAAGAAACTAAACAGCTTCCCAAAAATTGACAAGTTCCACTTGTAGACTTTCGATCTACCTTACTACCTGCAAAGTCTGCATCAGTAAAGCCATGAAGTTCAAAAACTGTTTCTTTCGAGTACCACAACCCTAATGTTGGTGTGTCAACTAGGTATCGACAAATTCTTTTTATGCAATGCAAGTGTGATTCCTTTGGATTTGATTGGAATCTAGCGCATAGACAGACACTAAATAGAATATCAGGTCTACTTGCAGTAAGATAGAGTAATGAGCCAATCATGCTCCTGAAAAGTTTCTGCTCAACCTGTTTACCATTCGAGTCTTCATCTAACTTGACTGTTGCACTCATAGGAATGGGGCTTGCTTTTGCTGTCGTATAGCCAAACTTCTTCAAAATATCTTTAATGTACTTGGCTTGACTTATGAAGATCCCTTCCTTTGATTACTTGATTTGCAGTCCAAGAAAATAGCTAAGTTCGCCCATCATACTCATCTCGAATTCTCCCTGCATTAACTTAGAGACTTCCTTGCACAAAGATTGATTAGTTGCACCAAAGATTATGTCATCAACATAAAATTGAACAAGCAATATGTCTTTTTCAGAAAACTTAATAAACAAGGTGTTGTCAACTTTTCCTCTTGTAAAACCATGATCAACTAAGAAAGTGCTCAACCTTTCATACCAAGCTCTAGGAGCTTGCTTTAAACCATAAAGAGCCTTTTTTAACCTGAAGACATGGTTTGGAAAATGAGGGTCCTCAAATCCTGGAGGTTGTTCAACATAAACTTCCTCTTTGATAAACCCGTTTAGAAAAGCACTTTTTACGTCCATTTGAAAAAGTTGAATGTTCATGAAACATGCAAATGCACAAAGCATTCTTATTGCTTCAAGTCTAGCCACGGGAGCGTAAGTTTCATCATAGTCTATTCCTTCCTCCTGTGAGTAGCCTTTGGCAACTAGCCTTGCTTTGTTTCGAGTGACAACACCATTTTCATCAAGTTTGTTTCTAAAGACCCATTTAGCACCAACTATAGAATGGTCCTTTGGTCTTGGTACCAGTATCCATACCTCATTCCTTTTAAACTGATTGAGCTCTTCTTGCATAGCATTTATCCAGTTTTCATCTTGTAGTGTCTCATCTATGGTTTTGGGTTCTACAAGAGAAACAAAAGCATTAAATGCACAATTTTTTTTAAAGCTGAACGAGTCATTACCCCTTTTGTTATATCACCCAGGATGTTCTCCTGAGGATGACTTGATTTATGCTTGAATTTCCATTCACTTGGAAGAACTTGAGAAGTCTGGACTGCTACTGAATCTTGCTCTTCTGGCACCGTCTCAACGGGTTGAGACGTATTTTCAACATTGATTTCTGTCCGAGTTTCAGCTGCATCATTGGTCTTCTGACCTGCGTCCTCCTCCTCTACAGAGGCATCATCTTCTTCTCTGACAACAGTGTTAGTCTCATCGAAAACAACATGTATTGATTCTTCTACCTTTAGAGTCCTTTTATTGAAAATTCTAAAGGCTTTGCTTTTTAGAGAATAGCCAAGAAAGATAGCCTCATCATTCTTTGAATCAAACTTACCGAGATCTTGTTTGTCCAGATTCAGCACATAACACTTACAACCAAATATGTGAAAGTGAGAGATGTTCGGCTTTTTACCTTTCCAAAGTTCGTAAGGAGTTTTGTTTAGGATTGGCCTAATCAAAACCCTATTGAGTATGTAGCATGAAGTGCTTGCAGCTTCTGCCCAAAAATACTTAGGGAGAGAGTGATCATTTAACATGGTCCTTACCATTTCTTAAATAGTTCTATTCTTCCTTTCCACAACACCATTTTGTTCGGGTGTTCTTGCACAAGAGAAATTGTGAGAGATTCCAAGTGAAGCACAAAAGGATTCCATGTCTGAATTAACAAACTCACCTCCATTGTCACTTCTTATAGCAACAATTTTATCACCCTTCTCATTTTGTACTTTCTTAACAAAATTGACAAAGACTTCGTGAGTCTCACTTTTCTTAGCAAGGAAGAAAATCCAGGTAAACCTTGAATAATCATCAACAATAACGAAACAATATTGTTTACCTCCAATACTTGTCGTTGAGATTGGACCAAACAGATCCATGTGCAGTAATTCCAGGATTTTCGTTGTAGTCACAACCTATTTAGCTTTAAAGGAGGCCCTTGTTTGCTTTCCTTTCAAGCAGGCTTTGCACTCCTTGTCTTTGTCAAATTTGATCTTTGGCAGTCCTCGTACCAAGTCCCTTTTTGAAAGTTTCGCAATCGTGTACATGCTTGCATGTCCTAGTCTTTTATGCCAAAGCCAACTATCATCCTTGTTAGAGGCAATAAGACATTTCACATTAAAAGAAGATAAGTCATCTAAATCAAATGTGTAAACATTTCCACACCTTTTACCAATGAACTTAATGCTGTTTGACATTTTATCAACCACATGACATTGGTCAGATTTAAAAGTAACATAATATCCACTATCACACAATTGACTGATACTCAACAGGTTGTGTTTCAGTCCTTCGACTAGAAGAACATTGTTGATAGTAGATGATCCAATCTTACCAACCTTACCAATACCGAGTACACGGCCCTTCTTTGTTGTCACCAAAGGATACCGTACCTCCTTTTCTTGATGTGTAATCAAGAACTTGCTCCTATCTCCAGTCATGTGCCTTGAACAGCCACTTTGTCCAAGTACCATGTATGCTTCTTCAAGACCTCCGATTCAGCGGTAGCCATCGGGCATGTCTCAACAGTTGACTGTCATAGCTTTACTGATCCAACGAGTTGTGAGTTTGGAATGTGCAGCTTTCTTCATCATCTATCAGACATATGTGTGCCTCTTCTTCTTCATTTGAGGATGATTCCTCTGTATCTGAACAGCTATCACTCCATGCTGCCATTCCTTTCAATCCAGGCCTTCTTTTCTTGAAGGTTCTTTTCTTGTCCGAATTCTCTTTTTGCTTTTTGGAACTACTCTCATTTCTTTGGGCAGTCAAACTGCATATGTCCTTTTCCATTACATTTATAGCAAATTGGAGGTCTGAAGGGGCTGCTCCTTTTGTCCTTCATTTGTTGATATCTCCCTTTATACTTGAGCAATTTTTTGAGTTTTCTTGCTATCATTGCCGCCTCATCACCGGTTTCGTCCTCGTTTGAGGAACTTTCTTATGATTCTTTGGCCTTCAAGGCAATTGACTTTTGTTTCCTGTTCATCATTTCATCTTCTCTATCCTTCATTTCATAAGTCATTAGTTTTCCAAATAATTCATCAACACTAATAGTTTTGATACTACCTCCTTCATTTATGGCTTCAACGGTACTCCTCCAAGTTGAAGGTAGACTCCATAAAAACTTTCTTACCAATTCCTCATTTGTATAGATCTTACCATACTGCCTTAGTGGTGTGATGATTTCTTTGAATCTGCTATGCATGTCTGAAATTGTTTCTTTTGGATCCATTGCAAACATTTCATAAGCCTTGACCTACATGAACTTTTTGGTATCTTTGACTTGATCCGTTCCTTCGTTGGTCACAAGTAGCTTATTCCAAATCTCATGCGCACTATCACAAGCAGAAACAATGTTAAAAACATCAGGAGTTAAAGCACATAAAATCACATTTACCGCCTTTGCATTCATGGTGCACATTTTGTCATCTTCTGGAGTGTAATCTTTAAGAGGCTTTGGTTCTATTTTTTCATCATCAGTAACAACGGATGGAACTTGCGGTCCTGCCTTGATAATCCTCTAGAGATGGTGATCTTGCGCCTGAATGTGGTTTTGCATTCTTGTTTTTCACCAATTGAAATTTGCCGAATCAAAAAATGGAGGTCTTGACGGATTGTAGCCTTCAAGTATCATACTTGGGACTGATGTCATTTGATCTTTGGATCTGAAACCGTAGGTTTTGTCACAGATCACAGAGCTTTGATACCAATTGTTGTCCCAGATAGGCAGCCAAGAGGGGGTGAATTGGTTGACCACTAAAAACGTACACTTTTCTTTTTAAAACACTTATACCGGCCGAGTCTAAACCCGTTGAGAAAGGACGAATGACAAGAACGTACAAAAGTAAAACCGAAGGAAAAACTGAGAGAATTGACACCAGCAGTTTATAGAGGTTCGGTCAACGACCTACGTCCTCTCCTCAAGCTTACCACTTGAGAGTTTCTTCCACTATACTTTAAAACGGTTACACAAACCTAAAAGTATACAAAGTTTTTCCTGAGGCTCAACTAAAACCTATTTTTGGTTTTCCCAAGGCTCACCAAAAATAACCTAACACTTCCCAAAATAGTTTTCACGAGGCTCACTACTAACCTAACAACCACCCAGTTTGGTTTTCCCGAGGCTTACCAAAACAAACCTTGTAAAACAGTTTTGTTGAAGATGACTCAACGTGTTGAGGTTTTTCTCGAAAAACTTACTCAAAAATGATTTAAACCAGTTTTCTCTCTCTCAAAAGTAAGCTGCTAAACCAGAGATGAAGTGAGGGCTTGATCCTTGAATGACAGAACACAAGAGAGCTTTTAGAGGTTTGAACGCGTCAAAGGCAGGAGAGCTCTTTCTTTCTTTTCGATCACTTCGTACCTTCTTCGAACAGCCTTCTTGTATTTATGCTGAGTAGAAGGAGCGTCTCCAACGTTCTTCTTGGTTCTGTTTCTTGGGCACGAAATCTTCCCTGAAATCTGCTAATCTACCCGTTCAAAATCGAATGAACCGAATTACAAGTAGAAAGAGTCCTAAATAATTACATCTTAGAGTCTCAACTAAGTACAAACTCTATTGACAATAGGCTAGCAGACTGGGCTTAACAGGTTTATAGAATTGGGCCTGTGAGTCCGAATTTAAAGACTCAGCAAAAGTAAAACTACAAACTAACCATTAGACACTTCCAAACATACAACTAAATACCCAAACTCTTGTAATCATCAAAATAAAGCCAACACGCACAACCCCCATGCTTCACTATCACCGAACAACCTATCAATCCTAGCCCAAATTAAATTTTTTTCCTCCCCAGAAACCCCCCAAAAAAATTTGTTTCTCAGAGTGTCAATTTTCTTAACCACTCCGGCTGGCGCACGAAAAACAGACAGGTGATACAAGGGTAAGCTCCCAATTACCAAGTTAATCAGAGTTAACCGACCGCCGATCGAGAGTGCATCGCACTTCCATTTCGAAAGTATCTTCTCCACTTTTCCCACCACTGAATCCCAACTCTTCTTCCGGCTCATGTTCATTCCCACCGGCAAACCCAAATATATGAACGGAATGGCCGCCGCTGTGCAACCGAGAGTTCGCGCCATTAGGCCCACCATCTCCATATCCACTCCAACGCCAAAGACTCTTGTCTTCTCCAGATTGATTTTCAGACCTAACACCATTTCAAAGCAGCTTAACAAAGTCATGAGGGCTTTTGCATTCTGAAGGGACCATTCACCACAGAAAACCGCATCGTCGGCGTATTGTAGATGTGAAAGAGAAACCCTGCCTCCTCCCACCTTTACCGGATGAAAGATATCTTGGCTCACCACCTCCTCCATCATCACATTTAACGCTTTTGCAGCCAGGATGAAAAGAAAGGGAGAAAGTGGGTCCCCCTGGCGAATTCCCCTTTCCATACTGCATTCCGCCGTAGGGCTTCCATTGACAAGGATCGAAACCCTCGCAGAGCCTAGGCACCCAGAAATCCAGTTCCTCCATTTTACCCTAAAATTCATCTGATGCAACACTGAATCCAAGAATTTCCAACTAATGCTGTCATACGCCTTCGCGAAGTCAACCTTGAGGAGCATCATCTGGCGCTTTTCCTTTTTGATCCAGGAGACCACCTCATTTATAATCAGAATCCCATCCGTTATCTGCCTCCCTTCAATGAAAGCTGACTAAGCTTCTCCCACCAATCCCGACAACACCCTCTTCAATCTCTTTGCCAAAAGCTTTGCCACAATTTTGTAAAGGCACCCGATAAGACTTATCGGACGGAAATCTGATATGAGAAGAGGATCCTTCACCTTGGGAATCAGGGTGATGAACGTCGAATTGCAGCCTGAACCAAACTTTCCTGAAGCTTCAAATTTTTGAACCGCGGCAACCACTTCTCTTTTTACAACCTCCCAGTTGGCTTTAATGAACTTAAGGTTGAAACCATCCGGGCCTGGGGCTTTATCCCCCCCCACAAAGCCAAACTGCTTTCTTGATTTCCTCTTCCGTGAACGGCGCTTCTAGCCATTGGGTCTCCCCTTCATTTAGATGTCTAAATCTATTGCTCAAAAAATCTGGCCTCCCTACTACTGGCTCTTTAAACTGCTGCTTGAAGTAATCTAAAACCTCTTCTTTGATTAAAATTGGGTCCTCCGTCCATGTTCCATTAATAAGCAGCCCCTGCACAGAATTCCTGGACCTTCTTCCTTTTATCACCCTGTGGAAGAATTTACTGTTCTCATCACCCTCAACCGCCCATCTCACCCTCGTTTTCTGCTTCAGCTCTTTTGAAAGATTTCTTTGCTCCTTAAAAAACCGCATTTTCTCTTCCTGACATTTGGACCGCTCTTCCACACTGAGGTCGTTCTCTTCTGCTTTCTTATCCAAAGTGAGGAAAGCACTTTTTGAAGACTCAATTCTCCCTCTTGTACCTGCTCCAACCTTCTCCCTCCACTCTTTGATGCTGACTTTAAGAGCCTTCAATTTTTCCTTGAGCACAAAATCGGCTTCCCCCGACACCGTAGCCTTCTCCCAAGCAGATTTAACTACCTCTTCAAAACCCTCCATGGATTGCCACTGATCAAAGACTCTGAACGGAACTGGGCCAAAATCTAACGCCCCTGACTTCATTAGAATTGGGCAATGATCTGAGAACGTCCTCTCCAAGACTATAGCAGCAACATCTGGCCAATCCACCAGGAAGGAATTATTCATTAAGAATCTATCCAGCTTACTCATCATAAGGCCGTCACTGCTAACCCATGTGTATCTACGACCTCCTTGCTTCACCTCTTGTAACTCGTTTTCTTGAATAAAGTGATTGAAATCGGCTGCTCTACCAGGTTTAAACCTACACCCTCTTCTCTCCTCTGCCCTTCTGACGACATTAAAATCACCCATCGCGCACACAAAACCACTAAACTCTGACAACACTGTTCCTAAATCATCCCAGAGAGCTCTCTTCTGGCTAGAAGATTGAGGGCTATACACGTTAAGAAGGAGGCATTTAGATTGCCTACCTTTCCACTGCCCAACCAATCCGATATACCCAACCCCTGCTACAATCTCCTCTATCAACCACACATCTTTGTTCCAGAAGAAAATCAAGCCCCCGACCTTCCTTCCGCCAATTGCTGAGCGAAGCCCAATTCGCTGTGCATCCAGACCTGTTTAAACTCGTCACCCACCTCTTGAGACAGGAAAGTTTCCTTAAGAGCCAGGACGTCTACCTTCTCCTTTGCCAGAAGCTGCCTTAACAGCCTCACCTTCTCGGTGCTCCCGAGACCTCTTATATTGAGTGAAACAATCTTCATTTAGCAATAGAAGTCTCTCCTAAATAACATCCTGTGTCTGCAACATCATTGAACACAAAACCCACAGCCGATCCTAAAGCCTGAAAATTGCTACCAGAAGGCTCTTTACTTACCCTTACCTAACTGGTCTCAATAGAAGAGGCTGAGATCGCCACCTTCATTCCCCATGAGGAATCTGAGGCGGCCGTGTTTGCTGCCTCTTCTACGGGAGTAAATCTCCTAAGTCCACGAGTAATGCGATCCGCCTTCATTTGAGCTGCCTTCTTAAACTCTCGCAGAGAGACCCTGCCCGCCACTCCACCAGTTTTCTGTTGAACCTCGATCCAATGAGCGGATCTCGAAACCCGTCGTTGCCCCTTCCTCCTCCGCGTTAAACTACCGCGCTCCTCAATCGCGACCAACTCAGACGATTTAACTAGCGCACTCTGACTCGTCTTTGAGAACGCTGAAATATCCTCCGAGCAAGACCGGTCTTGCTGCCCTGAAGTCTGAACCTGCTGCACCGCACAGTTCTTCGCTCCGCTCTGTTTCCGTTCAATGCTACTTTCACTCTACTCCTGCGAAGACACCTCCTTGCAACAGCCCAAATTCCCTGTCTCATTAAACTGCCTTCTGAAATCCTGGTATAAGTCAAGCACAAGAGGCCCACCATCCTCAGGCGCTGGCCCAAGCCCACCGGACTTGCACTCCTCTGACGTTCCCTTCTCCAGTGGCCCACCAGTCAAGTGAAGCCCAATCACTCCCTCTTCAGACTTTTGAAAAACCAGCCTGTCATCAGCCACCCCACTAGACCTTTCTTTTTCCAATCGGTCCGACTTTTTGCCTTCCCTATGCGAAGTCAGATCATCGTCCTCCCCTAGAGCCAGCATACTGTCACCATCCTGCTTTTGTGCCTGAAAACACGGCTCACTTCCCAAGGGTGCTTTGCAAGACCGATGCACTGAGTCGAGATCAGGCACCGAGTCCGCAACCGACTCGCCACCACCATCCCAGCCGTTTTCCGAGTTGCGGTCTCCGTCAACTTCCTCCTCCTCTGTCTCCGAACCTGGATAGTTCGTCGGAAAAGCGTACCTCTGGCCGAAGTCCACTAAATCGCTCGTCTTCCGTGACTCGAACGCTGAAGGATCTACCCTCAACCGCCAACTTGATCATCGAACAAATCACTTATGTACAAAACGTATGAACACACACCCTCCCAATGTTCAACTGAGTTTTGAGGCAAGTTAAATCTTCAACTTCAACCACTTCTCCCCATCTCGAGGCAACCTGCTGAAACGTTTCACTATGCCAAGCATGGATAGGGACCCCAGAAACGTTTAACCAAATCACTCTCCCTGGTCACGCTTCCTCTTTGGCCAAACTCCAAGGGACTAGTTCAGAGAACCAGTCCGCAAGAACTGCTGGCCCTGCTTCAAGAAGACTATTCAACTCTTCCACAGATGCGCATTCAATCAACACCCTCAGACCACCAAGGTATTTAAGCAAACAATTCTCAAATCCCGCATCTTTCACCAGCTCTTTTACGTTTCCTAACAAAGAAACATGTTTCACTTCTCCTACTACGCATCTCTTAAGCCAGTCTAGATCCTCATTCTTGACCATTGTCGCCACCACCACAGTTGTTTCCACATCCGGCGCAGCCACTTGCTTGGGACTCCTTAGTCCTCTTACTACGTCAGTATAGGATCTATTCTCATCAAAAAATGGAAGCCCCTGTTCTCCTTGCACCAATTGGGAACCCATTTCCCTTCGGCTTGCTTTTCTCACTAACGCAGATGCATCCACTCTCCCGCGCCTAGACAACGCCACATTAACTGTTAAGAAATCTGCTCCAACTGCAATAGACTGTATTTCCTGAACTATACGTTTAACATCCGTCACACCTTTGAATTTCACAAACCCAAACCTCTTCCCTTCCTTAGAATACTTAGAAGGAACGCGAAAAGTGTTTCCACTTGCTATCTCTCCTCCAATCCTCGGGGAAATTGGTGAAAAACAAACTAGTACCCGCCCTGTCCAGAACACTGATGAACTCGTTCTTGTGGAGCTTACCCAAGTCACCTCTCCGCTTCCCTGTTGCCCAGCCATGGTGGTGCCTCTCTCTCTCTCTCTCTCCACTCTCTCTCACTCTCTCTCATGGTCAGATCGTAACGTAATACCTTTGCAAAGAGAGATTCATGTGAGGTGTTTTACTTCTATTTCATTATTGTCTAGTTTCACGAAATTGGATCAATATTTAATAACATCTGATCAACAAACTATGAATATAAATTGCCAACATTAGTATAAATTGATCAACATATTGTGTATCTCGATCATCATTTCATAATGTGTGATCTACAGTTTATGACATTTGATCAAAAATCTTTATGAAACTAAAATGTCAATAGTAACAGAAATTAATCAACATGTTGTACATTTTGATCGTCATTTGAAGAAGTCCAATCAATAGTTTATAACATTTAATCAACAACCTCTATGAAATTAAAATGACGAGTAACATAAACTGATCAACATAACATACATTTTTATCATCATTTTCATGGAGTTTGATCAACATTTTATAACATTTGATCAACAATTTCCATGAAACTAAAATGACAACAATTCATAAACTGATTAGCATAATGTTCATTGTGGCCATCATCTCATCTCGTGAAGACTCATTAACATTTTATAATATTTGATCAACAAATGAAATTCAAATGGTAATAGTAACAAAAACTGATTAGCATAATGTATATTGTGATCATCATCTCATGAAGTCTGATCGACATTTTGTAAGATTTGATCAACAAAGAAAATTAAAATGTAAGCATAATGTACATTGTGAGCATCTCATAGTGTCTGATCAACCTCTTCTAACATTTGATCAACAAATAAAATTAAAATAGTAATGGTAACATAAACTGATGAGCATATTGTATATCATGATCATCATTTCATACAATCCGATCAACAGTTCTTAACACGCGATCACCAAACTATATAAAACTAAAATGACAACAATAACGGAAACCGATCTAAATATTGTACATCATGATAATCATACCATGGAGTCTAATCATTATTTTACCAAGACATCATAAAAGCAAGGGTAATGTCACCAGAAGCAGGTGGTGGTGTTGGTGGCAGCCGAAAAGCGTGAATGCGTGTTTCTTAGGCATAATCGATACTATTGAAGGAAATGATTAACAAGGTTGAGGTGAGGATTTGAAAGACAGTATAGAGTCATTGCAAGCATGACGGTGGTGGTGGAGATGCACAAGTGTGTTTTCTCTATCGAAATTGAATATGGTTGATGGAAATAAGAATCGTGACAACATGCCTAGACTTGGCAATAAGATGAATACTGGTTACTGCCAATGTTTTAGGGATAATACCTGACTCAAGGCAATAAAACACTGCAACATAAATTTTCTCCTTGACAGTGTCCCAATGATGCTGCAGAAAGAAACCAGGTGAAAAACCACCAGCAGTGACGGAACTTCTTGAAGACCGGGGGGCAGCTGTCAACCCCTAAAAGTTTGGGGGTATAAGGTATATATGATATATTTTGAGGATGAATGTAATATTAATCCTATTCAGCCCCCTCTATTCAACCCACAACAATATTTAAGCCCAATTTTAATTTAAGCCCAAATAATAAACCCAATTATCTACACAAAATAAAACCCAACCCAACTCACTCTCATTAAACCCTCATCTCCCACATACACACAGATGGTCCCCACCTCCGTCCCTACCCCCTGCCTGCTGTCACAGCTACCCCGCCCGGTTGCGGAGGCGAAGCCGGCCGCGACATCGGAACGAAAATATAGCAGGAAGCGCGGCAACAGAGCATCGAGCTCAAATGACAAACAATCGTGTATCGACTAGCAACCTAGAAACTCATACAAGGCAAGCATGCTTTACAATCCAACTTCTACCATATGTATAGTTCATGGTGTCAAACATCGATCACCGCTACCAACACCAAAACACCAAGTCTGAAATATACCAAACCCACTATAGGCAAGTCGGCTCCGCCTACGACTCGAAGATAGATAAAGCGAGAATATACCTCAGATATAAACACATATACAAACCATGATCTGATCTATAAATGCATGCAGTTACAGCTACAGAGCCAATAAACAAAATCCTATAAATACCTAGCGCGGAATCTGAAGCGACCTCCGCACGTGGTACTGCTGCTGCAACCACAACCCCAAAACGTAGGAAGCACCGCGGATCTCTACTCCGCCGGTTGCTTGTCAGGACGGCCTGAAAGTGGTAAACAAATAAAAAGGGTGAGTCTCGAAAGGACCCGATAGGGCTAAGGTAAAAATGTAGTTTGCCCATATGGCACAAGCTGAACTCGCAAAATGTAATATCACAAACACATATACATATGAATATAAAACATAAGGTAAACAGAACCCGTCATATGCGGTCCGACCGCCGTAACGACTCAGAACGGCAGCCCTCAACAGAGGTCGAATATACAGATCGTAATGTAAAGCACGGTACCGGGCCGGGTCGCGATCCCCAAACTGTCATAGGGTCACAGAAGTATATCGGCACCCCAAGTGCGGATATACACAGAATGTCAGCACCCTCCAGTGCAGACACCACAGAACAGATCCAAGGAGTACCCGTGGCCTTTAAGACCATCCGGGACTCATCACGTAATGTAACCATACAATAATAATAATGCGTAAGTATAAACAGAAATACACCACCGATATGCACATACAGTAATGTAAAGGAACCCGGCCTCTAAGGTCATCCGGCCTTGAAACAGAACAAACGTACATTTTACCAAATTGAGCCCTTACCTCGAAACACCGCCCGCAAAGACCTAAACTCGGGAAATCCCAGCTCCCGCCCAAAACGTAAAATTGGCTCTTACGGTCCCACGCTACTCCAACCGTGCGTAATCAAGCTGCATAACCATAATTAAGTCGAACACACCCAAACAAACCCCGTAAACCAACTTCCGCACAATCCCGCACTTTCCCTCAAAAATTACGTAAAGCTCGGTTTCACGAACCGAGCCCGAACATTGTTATTCATACACCACTAAACTCATTCCAACCTTTAAACCCACATTCCAGACATTTTTCCCTAAAACCCGCATAAACCTAACTTTTCCTACCATTGTCCGAAAATGATGTTTCAAACACCATTACGAACCTACTTCCATCCACAATACCAATTTAGCATCCAAATCAACCAAAAACAAACCCCAACATGGAAAAAGAATCATTTCAAGTTTTGGTTCTTCACCCAATTTTCACCCAATTACCATTTCAATCTAAACAAGGTTCCATTTGCTCTCTTTAATCACCAATTACAATTCTTAAGCAAGATTACTAACCAATTTCACCTTAAACAAGCAAAATCAACCATGAACCCTAATCCACTATTCACTCAAATTGGGGCTTTTCTACTCAATCAATTTCCTCCAAATTGAAACCATAGCAAGCCTTAGAATCATGCTAGGAACAACATACTAAGAGCATGATTCAAGAACACAAACATACACCATTTTAGAATTAACCTAATTTTTGCCAAATTATGTTTCTTCCTTCCATGATGTTTTTCCAAAATCTAACCATAGATTCTTACTCCCTCTAGCCCAAGAACAACATACTAAAATTTGGGAGGGAGAGGATCACTCATTCATGTAGCCAAGAACAAACCATAATCAAGCATTTTGCTCTCTTTTCCTTCTCTAATCCTTGTTTCAACCTTAAAAAGAGAAGAAAGGAGGAAGCTTACCAATTCTTGAACCTAAATCCTTGAAGTTTTCAGCAAGAAATGATGAAGAACATGGAGCTTGGAAGGAGGTTTAATGGCGGCAGAGAAAGGAAGAAGAAGAGAAGAAAAGAAATGGAATTTTAAGTGAATTTTAATTGATTTATTAGCCTTTTATATTACTTCCTTTTCCACAATTAATAAAAATGGGACAAGTGTCCCAGCCCAAGGCTGCTGCCGACTTAGGCCCAAGCTGGCCCAAAACATTTAATACTTTTGGATTAATTGCAACTTAACCCCCTAATTCTCCAAATCTTTGCAATTAAACCCCAATTATAGGTAACGAACTCCAAATGAACCCAAAACTGACCAGAATCCTCAGAATATCATAACATTTATAAAACATTTTTCAAATATTTATTTACCCTTCCGTAGCGTCTTGCCGAGCTCGCTGAACCCGAACGAATCCTTGCCGCCGCATAATAACTCGAGCCACAATCCGTCATGACAAAATTTCACAAAAATATCCATAAAATCCACCTTAAAATATAACATTACTTACCCCAGAGCCGTCGGAGAAATTCTATCCCGAGCCCCGGGATTCCGCCTGAGCCCCGGAGTCGCCCGGGACCGCACGTCACGTCACGAAAAATATGCTCCGTAAAAACCTCCGGGTCGCTCCCACGATTCCAAATCCGCAAACGGTTCCTAAATCCGAGGTCCTGGGAGCGCTACCGAGCCCGCTGTACGTCCCGAGTCAACCCCGACAACCCCGACGCTGAAAAATATTTTCGAAACGTCCGGGACCCACACGACCTCAAATATGAAAGGGCTCGCCAAAAGATGCTCGGATAAGGCTCGGGAGCCGTCTCAACGCCTAAAATCGTGACTGGCAGCCAAAACCGAGCTCGGCCACCTTGGCCGCAACCCGCCTGCGGTGACTGTAACACCTGGCTGCTGCTTCTTTTTTCCCTAACCTTGTTACTTCTGGCAGCCAACAAGCCAGCAACTAGCAAGCAAGGTGAGTCTTTTTCTAATTGAATTTCTATTTCATCTCCCACACACACACATATGGTCCCCCCCTCTGTCCCCCATTATTAATTGTTTATGACTTTTAGTTAACTATTTTGTGTTGTGCACACGCACCACCACCACTTTGTCTTTTTTTGATTGAATTTCTCACCACTTTTCTATCAAGACCTTGTATAAACTTTATGCTTATACATGAAATTTTTTAACAACAGTATGACACGTTTATGTTGCTTATACATGAATTAACTTTAGGTTTGCTTACGCTTAGGTAACTAACTAGTTTTAATTAGGAAAGGAAAGTCAATTTTTTATTTATGGAGTGTAATTCGGTCTATGTTTTTTTAGCAATAATTGTAGTGTGTTCTAGTTAGTAAATAAAAATTGATTGTATCATTAATTTCCGATTGATTGCTTGAATATTATTTTCAGTTATGCCTAACAAGCAAAGGAAATTGTATGCTTTCTTTAATAAGAAAGCTTCAACCGAAAGCGAAGATCAACACCAACAATCTAAAAGTGATCAAGATGAAAGGATAGAGGAAGAGGTTAAAAAATGTGATACAACTCCACAAGCTCCCACTTCAAGTGCTTCAATTCGGAAGGACTATTTCATAGTGCGTGATCCAGGTGAACGTGATCCCATCTGGAAAGTGCCCGTTAATGAACGGGATGAAGTTCTATGTCTAGCATTACAAGAAAAGAATCAAGACATTGTAAAGGCAATGGATTTAGTGACGACTACTTCATTGTTGCTGCAACGTTTAAGGATGGAAGGATGGGATTCTTTCTTTCTGAAAGTTGGATCATTTTGTTCAAATCATAAGATTGAGATTCCAGATTTCAGTGCTCCTCATTTTCTCGGGCAATATAGTCATCGACAGAATGGTGTTTCCGAGGGGCATTATTATCGCTTGATATCTTTAATGCCGCAATAGATTTTCAGCTGCAGGAGATCTCATCGAGGTTCAATGATCATATTGTGGAGCTCTTGAAATTAAGTTCATCTTTGAACCCGAAAGATGGGTTTGCATCTTTTAACATTGAATCTATTTGCAGCCTTGCAAGGATCTATTATCCCCAAGATTTTACAAATCATGATCTGGAATTGTTGCCATTTCAACTGCAACATTTTCATATTGAGGTTCGTGGTCAATCGATTTTGAAGGATTATCTTCAATTGGTGAATTGTGTCAAGTAATGGCAGCTACAAGGAAATCGAATTACTACTTTCTTTTTGATAGATTGATTCGTTTGGTGTTGACTTTACCCGTGTCTACAGCTACCACTGAACGTGCTTTTTTTGCGATGAAAATCCTGAAGAATAGATTGCGAAACAAGATGCACAATGATTTTCTTGCAGATAGTATAGACTATATATTGAGAGGGGTGTTGTAGAGACTTTTGATTTAGATTCACTAGTAGATGATTTTAGAAATCTCAAAGAACGTCGTGTTGAATTTTGAGTATTTTATGTGTATTAATTTGTGATAAAATTTGGAGGATTGTTTTTTTGCTACTTATTTTGGTTCTATCACCAATGATTGACTCTATATATTAAGTTACACTCGCCCTGGCCCCCCCGACCTCATTCCTGGTTTCGTCACTGACCACCAGGTTGTTAGCCTCCAATGAAAACACAGCATCTTTAATCTCTTGTTTAGAAACAGGAGCATCTAGGATGAGAGCTTGGTCAGATGAAACCCTCGAGCCAAACAGAAGAATATATGCATCAGTATTATAAACAATAGAAGAGTTAGAAACTAACAAAGACTACAAGTGGTGGAGGAACTCATCTGTAATCTCCTTAGGCCTCAAAAGGAGAGTCATCATGAGACCTAAGGCTAGAGATGGAAGAACCACTCCTTTCTTTCATTCTTGCATGAAACAAGATTACCATGATTAACATGAGTAAACTGTCTTCTAACCAGGATGAGCTCTCCACATGTGTAAATAAATATCCACAAGAAGGCTTCCACACCCCAGAATTATCTCTAATAGTCAAAGGGCCAAGGCACAGTTTCTGTAAAGTTAGCAAAAGAACCCCCAAACTTATCAAACCAAGCAGGATTCCCTAAAACTATCCACCTTACTATAAATTTGATCCTGCCCAACTTTTTTATTACACCAGGTATGAAAAGCCCCGACACTTTTCACATCCACAAGATCACAATCCAAACAAAGTCCTTCAAGGCCACAATATGAAGAAAAGGGTACCCAAAACTAACCTCTCCTCCAATCCAAGCTAATTTCTTCATTAAAAATCCCTAAAAGAAGCCAATGATTGAAGTAGGAGCTTACTAATGTCCAGCCAGTTCCCACTCCAAGACACCTCATCATTTCCAGCATAAATAACAGTAAGGAAGCACTGCCACCACAATCTCAACCTTCACATGTATATATTGGGTCTAAAGAGCTGGATATTAAACTTCTTCACTGACTTCCTAATTTCAGACTATTTATTAGGCTTATTACAACCTCTAATGTCCCAGGCACTCTACATCAAGCACATAAGTGAGCATAAATGCAAGAATTACATTGTTCCTACAGCGTTAGTTCCTACCACTCACAAGTGCATACAATTACCTTGTAGGGTTTATTTTCATTAAGTTTCTTCATACAGACATGCAAGAATTACATTGTTCTTGCTTCTAATCTCATAGTCGTACAGCATAATACAGTACAGGGGCGAGTGTATCGCATTGACATGTGATCATCAACTTCTACTCTCAACGAACTTGCAGAACTATGGTTGATTCGCCTGTGATCTCATTCATGTTTGAATCTAGGAAAGTCAAAATGCTTTCTATTTATTCAGAAATCATCACCTACTGCAGGTTTGGAGGCCGACTGTTGGCCGCAGAAACACGGGATCCCCATTCCAGTAGCTCTTTGCTCGTGTCATCTTTGTGCACAATAACTTCGATGAAACATAATGAATCTTTCTTCGCTCCATTCACCATGGATATTGCTTCCGTTAGCTCATCTTCCGTGCGTACCTGCAACCAAGAGATTTTGAAGTTATTATACTCCGACAAAACAGGCTGAAGATTGCAGATCTTCAGCGCGTGTGTCGATCATATAATTGTCACACCAACCTTGACAGTCCAGCAGCTGCCTTCGTTGTTATTGATGGCATCAACGAGGCCGGTGTAGTCCCAGTTCTTGATGACGTTGTAAGGACCGTCATGAATCTCCACCTCGATAGTATATCCTCCGTTGTTGATTAGGAATATGATGCAGTTCTGTCTCGACCTGATCATAGTCGAAATATCCTGAACAGTCACTTGGAAACTACCATCACCAATGCAAGCAATGATACGCTTGTCTTTAGCAGCCTGAGCGTATCCAAGAGTAGCTCCTACAGACCAGCCAATGGACCCATATTGCATCTGGAATTCATATCTGGAAAATATCATATAATATGGAAACATTATTTGATTGCTTAGAATGTACAGTAAGTCGAACACTCGGATGAACGAGAGAATGAAGGGTGATTCGCTTACCCACAATTCTCTGGAAGGCGGAGCTTCTGACAATTAAACCAAGAGTCTCCAGTTTCAGCAATTACAGCAGTATCCCCACTCAGCATCTCCTGTTTTCATGATCAGTGATGAATGAGAATCTTTTAAATAAAAAAAAAGTGACGAGCACTAAACAAATACATTGTCACAGAGATCCAACCACTGTTGTTGCATAACTGTGGACCATTTTTCACTAAAATTCCATGATTATTGATTAGACTTACAAGCAAATTTGCTCCATTTATGAGGTGGGTCTGCCTTCTAGTTAAAGAGGCTCCACTTTTCAGTTTGGCTTTTTAATAGAAGTCACCGTTTAAGAATTAATTAGTTGTCAACACAGAAAAGATGAATTGTGATTCTTTTGATACGAACCTGAATGTGCTTGAAAAGGACATTTACTCGCAACGGTTCGTTGTTCGCACGTTTCAGAGGAATTCCATGGGGTACAAATATCCGGCGGTAGTTCTCTATAGCAGTGTTGTTTCTCTTCAGTTTCTTGGCTAGAGCAGTCAAGAAGTCCGCCATGAAAACCCATCCAAAGGAAGGACCATTTCCGACCGTCACGCGATTAGGCTCCACAACTATTAACTTCTCCTTCTTGATCAACAAGGAATATCCAACAGAGCTGTAATCATTAAAAATTGGGCCAACAAACATGTAGGCATCGGCAGATTCCACTATCTCCCCACAAAAACTGGTGCTAACAGCTCCCCAGAAAGTACCGATGAAGTGGGGATGGTGTTCCGGGACCAATCCCTTGCCTGAAGGCATGACAGCAATCGGATAACCACTAGCATCTGCAAGCGAAACAAAAGCTTCTTGTGCTTTTGCAACCCTTAGCTTTGGTCCACCAACAAGAACAGGCTTGACGGCTCCATTAAGAAACTCAGATGTAGCTTCCACAGCGGCTTCCAGCACTAATTGATTGCTCACCCTGCAGAAAAATGTATAAGATCAACCATATGTGGTAAGAAAATCAGAGCCGAATGTTAAGCTCAATTCATTGTTACGTTTACTTGTAAACTGAACTTTTAGTAAAAAATCGAGCAACAGCTCCTATACACCCACAAATCTATTTCGGGTTTACACCTGAATGCAGGAAACAAATTTAAAAGCATCTGGGCAGTGTTTCAGATAAAAGAAAAGTCAACTGAAATCATCCAGATAAAAATCATCCTAGTCCTTAATTCCAACTATGGCTTTGTCCATGGCATTAAGTTACAATTTAACGCTCTGATTACTTAGTCATATACAAGTAATGAAGGTCAGCAACAGAAGATTACTCAAAACGAAGCTAATTACGAGTGCTAGAAACAGAAAATCACTCCAAACATAACTAGGGTAGTACTCCTATCTGTTAGATGAGCAATAAGTGAGACTTAGTCGTGTGTCCTACATTAAGCTTAAGCTACCATTCTAGGCAAGTAAAACTGACCACAAACACGAACGAAAAAGTGAAATCCATTGACTAACAAGTGCAAATCTCAGAAGAAACAAAAGTAAATGTAATTGCAACAATCCGATGAAAGGAGAAAAATACTCATCAGCTTGTATCACTTCTAGAATGTAGCATAATTAGGAAAGACAAAAAGAGTTCATCAAAAAATAAAAATAAAAATATAAAAGGAAGGACAAAAAGAAATGAGAAATAAAGGCCATACTTGGGGGAAAGGAAGAACGGTACAGGATCTTTAGCAAACGTGGGGTGCGGTATGCCCGGCAAATTACAGCTGATACTTATATAGACAGGCTTACTCTCCTTCAAAGCCGTTGAAACTGCAGTATCTATGAGCTCATGTGCATCATCCAAGTTATTCACAACAGCCTGTAAATCCACCATAATAGAACCAGTAATTAATCTCTATAGCAACTATCTCAACTCATCATATCATTCTTATGATATTTATATGTGTAAGCGAAAGGCATTATGCATTAATAGTAGTAGTATTAAATAGTTAATAGACCTTTGAAATTCATGCCAGAACAGTAATGTAGTTAAGACTTGAGAATTAGGTCCACATGATGAAGAAGAAATAGCACTTCAAATATGTAAATGTGCTAAGTAGCTTAGCTTGGAAAGACCTTTGCTGTGTTCAGCTAGATAACAGACCAAACTTGGACTTCAACAAAAATGTCAGAGCTAATCCAACTCACTTGGTTACAAGTGATTGTCTGGAAACATCTCAGTTCCTGGCTGAAATCGGGTAACCCGATTGTGTGATGCAGGACCCGGTTCGTCCCGTAGTCGTTCGAATTCGGGCCGCCCACTATACAGATGATCGGCAAGTTCTCGCTATACGCTCCTGCAATGGCATTGAGGACACTGAGCCCGCCGACGGTGAACGTGACGACGCAAGCGCCGACCCCTTTGGCCCTAGCATAGCCGTCGGCGGCGTACCCGGCGTTGAGCTCGTTACAGCAGCCGATCAGGTTGAGCTCCGGCTCCGCAATGAGGTGATCGAGGAGGGTGAGATTGAAGTCGCCGGGAACTGAGAAGACGTCCCTCACCCCAATCTCGACCAACCGGCGAGCCAGGTGGCGGCCCAGAGTGCCGGTGCAGGAGGCCCCACGCACCGGTGCCGGCAAGAAACTGGATCCGACCATTGACCCGATTTGGTTAGCAGCTTCCATTTTCGGAAATCTCTGAATAAACTGGTAATTAACAGATGATCAGTGATCGATCGATGATGGATTGTGCAATGGGTGTGAGACATTTATATGGGTTTCGTGTGACGGAAAACAATGGGCTGGTTTCTAGAGCAAGAAAGGTCGCCGGTGATTGGTTCGGACTTGATCGGCAAGTGAAGAAAGAAAACCAGCTTTGGTTTTTGTTACTAGGTTCGTCGGAGGTTTGATTATTCTAAGTAAGTAGGCGGAATAAAGAATAGTTTTCCGATGAACAACAAAGTGCCTTTTGTGATACAAGTCTAGTTTATTGTTGTCTGCTTTCGGCTACTTTCCGATTAGTTGGCACGAGCCGTTAAGTTCGCGAGCCGGCTCAAGCTTAAGCTTGAATGGACCCGAATGATATTGGTGTTCAAAAAACCAGCATGGTCGAGAAAAATTGCATTATCTGAAATCGAAACCTATGAACCGAACCGAAGAAATTGATAATCTGATCCAGTAGTCCATGACCCCGATAAGCTGTCCGGTGGTGTTCTCCGTCGTTCCTGGCATTTCGACAGTGGTCCGGCGGGTGTGGTGGTTTAAAGTGAAGTTTGAAAAGTTTTCGGTAAAATTGTTACGTTTGAAATTGTTTGTAAGTGACTAAATTATTATGTTTAAAATTTATGGTGCAAATAGAGTTTTTAGAGAAAAAAATAAGTAGTTAAAATTATCATTTTCCCTGAAGTCCCGTTAAACTTAACGGAAAAAATAGACGGAAAGACTTTAAGAGGACAAAAAATTTTAAAAGTGAACTTTAAGATGATAAAAAGTTAAAATAGAACCAAGATATGACGGAATTAAAAGTTAAAGAACCACCAGTGCACTTTACTCTATTCTCTTACTACTTACTTATTTTTTTAAAGTTAACGAATATTATAAAATAATAAATATGAAAGAAAATGATATGGAGTGAAGTTACATCAAGATTAAAGTGTATGGCACAAAAGAAAAGAAAAAAATAAATCATATGGCAAAACATGTAGTTAACCTCTTGATGCTCTGTTACTTGAGTGACTACTAAATGATCAAGGCCCTAAAGTGATTCATTTCTTATAGTTTGAGGGCTGAGTTGTACCGAGTCATAGTTGTCATAGTTCGGGCTCTTAAATATCCGAGTTGTCAAAATTCTTCTGGTCATGCCTTTTCCTCTTTACTTTGTATGTGGTTTTGAACTTCCTTCTTTTTTATCTGGAAGTAAACCTTTATTTGAAATATAATAAAAGTCCACGTTTTCAACAACTTCTTTTTCTTTTTAAATGCTTTCGGGCTCATGGTGGTTGCTCCTTGGCGGAACATTGAAGCGTTATGATGGTGTGCTTTGTCAACGGCAGTCAGAAGTGTATGGACGGCGATGAGGGAGGCTCGTGGTGGATCTTGTAGTCGGCGCTGGCGAAGTCGTCGATGTCCGGTGCCGGTGGCGAAAGTTTGGTTGAGGAAGACGAGGAGCGCTTAGGCATTTTGAGAAGAGTGCCTTGGAATTTCAACACATGCGTGCATTTTCGGAGTTGGGCCATATTAATGGCAAGCTGTAATTGGTTTGAATTTGGAGTCTACTTTTCTTTTTTTGGTTTTGGCTAGTTAGTTGGGTTGTTATGGGTTGGGACTTGCATTTGTTTTTGGAAAAAAATTCCCTCCTATCCGAACCGGTGGAAAGCCTTCCTTCCTGCATATGTGACATACTACTATTGGTTGAATCCACCACTTTTAATTATAGATTGCCACCCCCGTAATAAATAGTGACAACCCTGTAATTAATAGTGATAACGCGAGCCAATACTAATATGTCACGTATGTAGGAATGGGGGGACTTTCCTCCTCCCTAAGTTCGAGCAAAATTTTGTTCTTTGTTTTTTTAGTAGTTATTGTTCCTTTAACTCTTTTGTTGTACTTTATTCTTGTTCTAATAAATTAAAAATATTGTTGTTCAAAAAACAACAAGCTTGTTTGCTTTTACTGTATGAAGCTTATTATGTTTAATCTCAATTGTTAGTATTATATGATAATACATATGTCCAAAACCAATAAATCTAGGGACTAATACAAGTTTTAATAAGATTAGGACTCCTTATAGCAATAGGAATTCTAATTGGATTAGAATTACCCGTAGCATATAAATATATCATATATTGAATAGTTCCATGATGATATTCTCTACAGAAAACCCTAGCTCTCTAGGAAACATTCGGTCCAATTCCGCTAGCACGAAATCATCGGAGTGGTGCGTCGATCGTGTGGATCAACCTTAGAGGAGTCGAACTTAAGGCTCTACAATGTGAACCAGGTTTCATCATTCTAATTATATACTTTATGCTTCCGCTGAGTGCATGTGATGCTATGCAAATTGATCTGTATTTTTTTTAACAGTGGTATCAGAGCCTGGTTATGTTATGATTCTAGCATGTTTATGTGATTTTGATGAATTAAATATGTTTATGAATTGAAATTGCATGAACCTTGATCATAATGTTGTAAATTCTTTGATTTAAAGCTTTAATTGATGCTTATTGTTGCTAGAGATCAGTAATAATTATTATTTTTGTCTAAAATTAAAGTTTTTGAATGATTTAAGAATTAAATCATTAATTAGGATAAATTTTGGTTAATTATGAATTAATCCCGAATTAAATCCGAATTGGGAATTTTTATCCGTGCATCGATTGTTGAATTTGATGAATGGGTTTTGTGGAGGAAGGGTTCCTCATCAAAAGCTCTCAATCAATTTGTTAAAATTGCTCCTTGAAATCATCCAATTTTAAGAATTGTTCTCGGAAAGGGTATGAACCCTAACTATAATTGCTCAAAATTTGGCAAATTAAAGGATGAGTTGAAGCTGGTTCGTGGTAGCCTGAGGTTCGGGCTGGGTAAAGGGATGAGGATCCACCGCCAAAACCGGCGGGTTTTTGAGCCGGAATCGTTCCGGGAAGGTAGTCCGTGAACTCGGCATGCAAGGAGCTCCGGCGGGCTTCATGGACGGCGACCGATGGCTGGGAGCGTCGGCCTTGACGTCGTCGGCCGATTGGAGTCCGCGCTCCACGACGGTGGCGGATCGAAGCAGGAATCGGGGAAGGAAGTAGCCCAATTTGATCGGGTCTGCAGACGAGTCTTGGGTCAGGTTTGACATGGCTTGTTGACCCTAACAGGTGGGTTTGACCCACCAACCTCCTTCAGCCCCCTGGTATTTCCTTCTTTGTGCAATTAAGGACCTGAAGTTTAGAAAAGTTCAAAATCTGAAAGTTCTTAAGAAATTGGTGTGATCTATCCTTGGGATTTTATTTCCTATTAAATTAAGGACCTATATTTCTAAAGAGTTTAGAAGTCTAAAAATTCTGAATGAATTGATAGGATCAGCCCATGGAATTTTAATTCCTATCAAATGAAGGACCAAATGTTTTTTGAAAAGTTCAAAACATAACAATTTAAGTCTAGGATTGATGAGATTGATCCACAAAATTTTTGAAATGTTCAAATTGGTCCCCAAAACTTTCTAGTTTGACTAAATTGGTCATAAACTTTTAAGAAAAGTTTAGAATGGCCCTCAAATTTTCTTCTAAGACCAGATCCAGATTAAGCCTTGTATTTTCAAAGAGTTCGAAAGTGTAAAAGTTACACAATTCTCGCTAATAAATTGTTTTATTGAGTGGGAGTTTTTATAATTAGCATGTTACATTTATTTGTTTATGCTTGTGATGATTAAACGTATAAGATGCATGTTTACTCTTATAAATTTGACTTATGATGTATAATTCATGAGATGAATTCTATGATTAAACTCTTACTTCAACACTTACAGAAAGTTTCAAGTTTAAATATTAAGTTGAAAGCGATAAATCAAAGAGTTTGATTAATTGTAGCATTTTTATCATACTTAATAGTATGAGATTTTGCTATGTTTAGTATGGATCGCCAATAAAATTTGGGGTATGCTAGATGTGACATGAAATGTGCGTAGGGTGATGAAAATTTAATGTTATCGCTAATAAACTTTAGGGGCATTGTCTTTTTATCATACTTAGGGGTGTCAATTGGGCGGGTCAGGTCGGGTTCAGGTCGGGTCATTCTGGTTTCGGGTTGGACTGTTTCGGGTCAGGTCGGGTTCGAGTTCGGGTGATTCAGGTTTCGGGTCATTTCGGGTTGAGCCGCTCTCGTGTCGTTGGGTTCGGGTTCGGGTTGAGTTTACTTCGGTCAAGTCGGGTTCAGTCATTCGGGTTTCGGGTTGTTTCAGTCCCGGGTTTCTTTGGGTCAAATTTCGGGTTTCTTCGGTCCGAGTTCAGGTTTCTTCCACCCAAGTTCGGGTTTCTACGGGTTCAACTTTGAGTTTCGTCGATCTAAGTTCGTGCTGAATTTTCAAACTAAACTTTTATTCTTTATATTTATATTCTTTATAAATAATACTACGTATTTTATATTCATATATATATATATATATATATACAACAACGATATACTGAGAAAATTATTCACACAATTTCCTCTCCCATTTTCCTTGGAGTTTAAAATAAATCTATTTCATGAGTTATTCTAAAATAATTGAAGAGAAATTAAACATTATTCCAACAAAATTGAAAATTAAATATTTCTCAAATAATTTGTTAGATCAGTATCAATACCTTGTTAGATCGACATCAATACCTTGTTACAATTGTTGTTGGTCATTAGTGCACAATTGACGTTATTTACTACTATTTTCTTGCTTCGGAGTTTAGACAATGAATGATAGTAGTTCAATACATTGTTGATCCATGTTATGAACACCGCCCGCTGTTGATGAGTGGGATAAACTTACAAAGATTGTTAAACTTTTGGAGCCCATTTACGATATGACTACTCTCTTTTCTGGTTCTGATTATCCCACTGCCAATCTGTACTTTGAGAATGTATGGAGAATGCAGATTTTTATAAAAGAGGCAACAAATGACCCAGATATGGAGATAAGAGAAATGGCACAACAAATGAGTGAGAAGTTTGATAAGTACCGGGAAGATTTTTCTCGTGGTTCTCACTTTCGCCGTTGTACTTGATCCTCGCTATAAGTTGGCATTTGTCAAGTATTGCTATGATAAGTCGGGTATGCATTTTGCTTCTAAATATTTGGATGTTTGAGATCAATTGTATTCCCTGTTTGGAGAGTATGAGGCTTGTGGTTGTTGGCTTTAAGGATTTTGATGATAACAAAGTTTTGGGACTTTTTGTAAAGTTTAGAAAAGTATGTGTATGTTTCGAACATTTAGTCTTTTATTTCATAAACTGCATGTGTGCTTCTGCTTTTACACCTAATGGGCCTCTAGTTTGAATTTCGAATTCAGTCCATTAACGCATAAACAGGTTTAAAAGATGTTGAGTTCGTGTAGGACTCTTCTCCTTGATTTTCGTCTTCAGCTTCCAGCCGATTCTGGTGGAGATAAACCTGGCGTCTTTACATGGATTTCAAAACGAAGAAAGACGTTGCAGAAGCTCCCAGACGCTCCTCCTATGAGTCTTTAAATACAGATTTCAAACTTGCGAAGAACTACTCCTCTTGACAAGCATTCAAGTTTTCGTTCCATAAGCAAAGCAAGTCAAGTCAAGCTCTCCAGCATCACTCTTCAGAAGAACTAGCTTCGTCATCTTTGTAGCCTTTCTGGGTTATTTCGAGAGAGAGAAAAATTGTTTTAGAAAATCGTTTTGTGTGTTCTCGATAAAACCTCAACAGGTTTAGATTTTCATAAAAATCAAAGTGTGTTTAGGTTTGTTTTGGTGAGCCTCGGGAAAACCAAACTGGGATTTGTTTTAGGTTATTAGTGAGCCTCGGGAAACTATTTTGGGTGTGTGTTAGGTTTTTTGGTGAGCCTTGGGAAAACCATAGTTAGGTTTTTTAGTTGAGCCTTGGGAAAAGCTATTTGTACTTTTCTTGGTGTAACCTTGTTAAAGTATAGTGGAAGAACTCTCAAGTTGTTGACTTGAGGAGAGGACGTAGGTCTCATCGAACCTCTATAAATCCCGTGTCGTTTTCATTCTCGCTATGTTTCGCGTTACTAAACGGGTTGACATCGAGTTGGTTCTTTCGGTTTTGTTAAAACGAAAAGTTTTTGAGGCCAACCAATTCACCCCCTCTTGGCTGCCTACTTGGGACAACAGTGGTAGTGGCGCTTCATCTCATTCACATGAAGTTGGAAGTGT
This sequence comes from Stellera chamaejasme, assembly GCA_024586325.1. Classification (NCBI taxonomy): domain Eukaryota; kingdom Viridiplantae; phylum Streptophyta; class Magnoliopsida; order Malvales; family Thymelaeaceae; genus Stellera; species Stellera chamaejasme. The sequence goes on along the minus strand of CM044984.1, from coordinate 9,599,195 downwards.
TGGGGAACAAGATCGCGAGAAGTACATTCATATCTTATGGTAAGTTTTATTTGTAGTTAATATGATGTTAAATTAGTTTGATTTTTATTCTTCACCTCTCTTGAATTCTTGATATTGATATATTTGTTGAATATCTAATGATGGATGTAGGATTTTGATCAAGATGAATCAGCTAGACCCAATGTAAAATCTGAACTTGATCTTTACTTGATGGAGGCTAGACATCCAGTTCACTTGAAGCTAGATGTTCTTACTTTTGGAAGGATAAAGAAGCGTGGTACCCAGATTCTTGCACGAATGGCTAGAGATATTTTGAGCATTCTTATAACAAGTGTTGCATCCGAATCAACTTTTAGTATGGGCGGTAAAATTCTTAACAAATATAGGAATCGCCTTCTTCCGAAAATGTTCAAGAACTAGTCACATCTTACAGTTGGCAGTATGAAGGTATGAGTTTATGTATTGTTCTTTATGATGTACATGTTAATGAACTTTGATTATCATCACTAGTAATTTGTTAACAATCATTACTAATTAGTTTTTTTCTTAATGAAGTTGGGGAGTATGAGTTACTTCATCCGAATGGTTTAGAAGTTTCTTTAAAGTCTCATACCGATTCTCAAGTAGTATCGATTCTGAAGTAGCGTCTAATTCTCATGGCATCTAGAGGTATATTTGTTTTTGGTAATATTAAATGGAGTATATTTCATTTGTATATTTAATTACACCTATTTGAGCCCTTTTAATTCTACTATCTTTATGAAACAGAGATTTTACTGGACTACACAATCCGTTGCATGGGTGGAGAACACAGGCCAAATTTACGAATTAGTTGAAGAATTGCATTATCATTATTTCGGTTGTTTATGATTATGAAGTCTTAAGGTTTGTTTTAGAAGGACCTCTTGCAGTTCTTGGAATTGTGTATTTGATGCATAGATCATTATATTTTGGAAGTTACACTGGTCTTGGTCACTTGTGCACAATTGACTTTATGTACTACTATTTTCTTATTTTAGAGTTTAGACAATCATTCGATTCTTTTTATATTCGGGTCATTACGGGTATGTCGGGTTTTTCGGGTTAATCGGGTTCAAGTTTGGGTTCTTCGGGTTCGGTCTCGGGTTCCTCGTTCGGGTCATTTCGTACCGGGTCATATCGGGTTCGGTCTCTTCAGTTCGGGTTGCTCGGGTTCGGGCCATTTCGGTACAGTTGCCATCGGGTTGAGCTTATTTCGGTCAGGTCGGGTTCGGATCGGGCCAGGTCGGGTTCGGGCCATTGAATTGTTAGGTAAATTCGGGTTCGGACAGGTCGGGCTCAAGTGGTTCCTCGGGTTGGGTCATTTTTTGACATCCCTAATGATACTTGTGCAGATGGTGGTTGACTTAACATTATTTCCATAAGGGCGCTAATAAAATTTATGTTTATGCAAATATGAGGCTAAACAAAATAAGGGTCACATGAGATGTGATTAACTAGAGTTGTTTATCTTTCATGTCTATTGTAGGATCGCCAATAAATTTTGGGCTTATGATAGATAATGATTGAGCCTCATTCCTACTACCAAAGACTTTATTTGTTAAGGGTGTCAAATTCTATCCAATTAGTGGGAGATAATTTATGAATTTAAGACCTTATTCATAAATTTACATGTTGATTGAATGTTTGCCTATTGCTTATTGTTTGGATTATAGATTTGTGAAATCTAGTATGATATGTTTATGATTTCTATAGCAATGTTTTTGGATAAACAAGTTTTTTGGTCTTGATTATTCAACTTGGTTAGTAATTATGAGAATGGTTCTAGATTTTGAGAAGATCACCTATGTTCTAACAAGTACATGCACCACCGATTAATTTAAGGTATTTATACCTAGAAATGACACTTTGTGAAAGTGGAATGACTTGATGATCCTAAAATAGATTGTTATGTGATAACATAAATGTCTAATGATCATCAAGAAGAAGCATGTGAGACATGTTGGTCTGGTCTATCTTCACTTGCAAATGTTGTGTGGTGAAGAAATCCAACATTTAGATATTGGATATCTGAAATGTTTTCCATGACCCATATGATGGAAACTCTTTAGTTTATGAACGTGGACTAAAAATGAATAGTCTATTTGGAAAATTTTCTTAGTTGGACGTGTAAATAGATCAAGAATTTTGCTTCATCTAATGGTTCTAAATCCAAAAGGTTGGAAAAGAGTAGTTCTTGAGAGAACCAAAAGTTAAAACAAATAGGTGGTGTGAATAAAAGGAAAATATCAAATCAAACAGTTGAATGATCAAAGATCATGCTTCCATTGTGGATTATTAAGGCATAGGAAGAAGGATTGCAAGTTCTATCTTGCAAGATGGAAATAAAAAAGTTTTATTTTAGACATGTTCTTTGTTGATGTTAATCTTTTGATTAACGGTACTTCTTGGGAATTGGATACCACACTAAAATTGCAAGAGTTTGCAATTGCTCACAAGAAGTATTACGCTAAATAAAAGAAGTTTTAAAAGCTATAAAATGGAGCAAATGTTGTTGCAAAAGCTTTGAGAAATATTTATTTAGTTTTGGAATCATAATTTCTTTAGTTTAGAGGATCGTTTTGTGCTTAGTATTATTAAGAAAATCACTTTATCCTAATTTGAGATAAAAGGTTGTGAACCTTCTATCAATTAATGGAATATGTTTCATTTGAGAGTGGTGTGTCTTATAATGAAGGTACTTAACAATCTCTACATTCTTTAAAGTATGTTTTTGTTTATTTTCAACAAAGTAACAAAAATGACAACTTAAGAGTATGATCATGTGAGATTAGGTCATATTTCCAAGAAGGAGATAAATAAGTTGGTTAAAGGTAGATGAAAATCTATTTTAAGTATGACTCGTTGTCACTTATAAGTCTCGTTTTATGGGAAATATGACCAAATCTCCATTTGTGGGACAAGTGAACCATGCTACAAACGTATTGGATTTGATCCATATAAGGGCATAATAGTCAATGAGTGTTAGTGGAATAGATGTTACTCATATTTCATTACTTTTAGTGATGATTTCTCACATTAAGGATGTTTATCTTAAGATAACATAATTATATGGCCTCTTGAAAAGTTCAAGTAGTTTCATGGTGAGTTTGAGAGACAAATAGGAAAGAGTATTAAAGTCTCTTGATTTGATCAATGACATGAATACTATGATTATTGATCATCTATAAGATATTGAGATTGTCTCATTAAAAACTCATTGATGTTTAAGACCTTATTAGATATGGTCCCTTTCGATGTGAGTTCCACAATTCTTCCATCATTCCTTTTAAGGATATGCCCTAGAGACTGTTGCATGCATGACAAATTGGGTTCTTTCCAAGTGCACGCCTAAGTTACCATATGAGATATGTTTCAGCAAGAAATCTAGTCTCAAACATTTGAGGATATAGAGATACCCTATGTTGTAAGACTAGTGGGAGAGAAACTTGACATGTATGTCAATATCTAAAAGGTTATTTGGATACTACTTTTATCACCTACCTTGAGAGGAAAAAGTTACCTCCTTAATGAATATCACTTTTCTAGAGAAAACGTTTCTACTAGATGGAAAAGTTGCACAAATACATAATCCACAAGATATTAAAGTAGAGTAAATTAATGAACCCACTAGATATTCTAGTACACTAGAAATTTGTGGATCTCAAAGGAGATTAAAGCCTCCTAAAAGGTTAAATCTCATGTTGAAGATAATATGATTAGTCTTCACATGGATACAGATCCAAGAAGCTACGAAGAAGTGATGAAAGTCGTCAATTTGAGAGAATGGCTAGGAGCCATGAAATCCCAAAATGGACTTCACTCAATTTAACAAAGTATAGACTTTGATGGACCTAATAATTGTGTAAGACATGTTTATTGTGAAGCGGTCTACAAGCGAAAGCTTGGAAAAGGGTGAGAAAGTTGAGACTTGTAAAACATAATTGATTGTTAAATTTATTCTTAAAGACAAGAGTTCACTTTGAGGAAAATCTTTACCAATTATTATGCAAGTCCATTTGATTATTTCTTGCTGATATCGCAAAGTATGACTATGAGATAGAGAATGTGATGTGAAAACCATGTTCCGTATTTGATATCTTGAGAAGAAATCATTATGGAGACTGTAAGTTTTCACCTCAAGTTGGAGTAAACGGATAGTCTCAGATACTTCAAAATTAAAGTTAGTCTCTCGAAGTTAGAACATTCATTTTTTGAAATAAACAAATTGTTTGATTTTTCTAATAATATGAATGAGATGTATGTACAAGAATTTTAGTGGGAGTTCATTGTTATTTCTAATGTCTTTATGTTGATGACGTACTTTTCATTGGGAATGAAGTTAAGTACCGTGTAATCAACTAAAGAATGGTTATCCGTTATATAAGATTTGGATGAAACATTTTATTCATAATCTATAAAGATAGATCTAATGAAATGTTTAACTCACCATTATACATGTACATAGATAAATTGTTGAAAGAGTTCAACATAGAAATATCCGAGAGTGGATATATTCATATGTGTGTAATGTATGCAATACTATGTACAATACTTGATATCAAATGTTGTGAGCATCACAAATAGATATCAAGACATTCCATGTATTGAAAGAGTATGAAAAATATCCATGAGTACTTGAGAAGCACTAAGGATAATTTCATAGGTTTTGGAGAAAATAAGTTGAATTGAGAATGTTATAGAAATTCAGGTTATCACTCACATGTAGATTATCTGAAATTCTTGTTAGGGTATATCTTTACCCTAAGCAAGAAGAGTTGTGATGGAAGAGTTCCACAGAAATGAACATAATATAAATACACCAAATTGTTGAGTGTAACTAAAGGATTTCATCCAAAAGTTGGGTGTAACTCCTAACATTGTTAATCTAGTTATGATGAAGTATTATGACACTATTAACATGATACAAACAAAATACATATAAAATGAAAAATATCTTGAGAAGATGAAATTTAATGTAGCAAACTAAGGTAGATTTGTTACAAGCATGTAAGTGTTACATGGTATTCAATCAATATTATTATAAAGGCATTACTTTCTTTATCAAAATTGAGTTCAATTCGGTAAAGCCCATAGATCAATAGGGCATATGGAGTATGGTCGTGCATAAGATGACGATCATGAAATATACTCCTTGTGAGTCCCGATCTTAAATGTTCCTAGTCGTAGAGTTACTATGAATGGGTAGTAGTAACTCGGATAGACTAGTATATATATATGTTGCATGCTTTGAAAGAAAGAATGTTTCGTTTCATAGACATTGGTTTATAGACACTAGTGCATATATGTAGGTGCTCATTACATGAATGAGTTCATTGAATCGACATATCTGAAAATTCTTATATGAAATTATTTAATTACCGAAAAGAATATTCATGTTACAATTGTGCTTAATAAGCATTTGACTTGAGACATCATAGTAGATTAGTGTATGAAATATTATATTTTAATCTTATCTTGATTCCAATGAATCACAAAAGGGATAAGTATTGGATATACTATTCGTCATATATGGAATCTTGTGAATGTCAACAAAGGATCCATCACTTGTCACTAGGACAAGAGAATGTCTTATGTTTTCCTTTAAATAATGACTTGGAAAATCTTTGGCCAAGGTGAGATGATTAGAAAAGAGTTTTCTAGTTCATCATGTAAGTTATGATTTTGGAATGGATACATAGTTATTGAGTGGTTAGCACTACGTCGAGAAAACCACATTTACTGCGGCGGAGGCCGCGGTAGAGCCGCAGTAATGTCCGTGGTAAGGACCATTTACCATGGCGTTTATTGCGGCTGGGTCATTTACCACGGCCTCCGCCGCAGTAAAGACCGCGGTAAAATGTGCCTTTTCTACGTAGTGTAGGGATTTCGGTTATCTAGACCCTAAGCTTGTCAGGACATTGTTTAATGGAAGGATCGTATTGCATGGTAATTGTAATTGGAAAGGTTCGCTATACATTCACCTAATCTGGTCTTCATGACATGTTGCTAGACATCAACCATGATTTGTAGGATTTCTTGGAATGTGACCATTTCAAGAAATATTAACTAAGTGTTAGTTAATGTATAATTAAAGAGTTTAATTGTCAAAGTTTAAGTACTTAATAATACCATAAGGGTTGTGGCCCTATTATCGACATTTGGTGAACCTAAGGGTTGTGGATTCTATCCACATCCGTGAAAGAGTTTAATTGGCTTTTGGGCAAGTGGGAGGTTGTTAGTATTATATGATAATACATATGTCCAAAACCAATAAGTCTAGGACTAATACAAATTCTAATAAGATTAGGACTCCTTATAGCATTAGGAATCTATTATTATATACTAATACAGAGCCTTGCCACGGTATCCAAAAAAAGTGAACGAAGCGATTTCGTAAGGACACCTAGGATCCACGTAGGTGCCACCTAGGATAAGAGTTTTTTTTGCGTCATGTATGCATCAATCAGCCCACCATTTTTTAAGGAATCTGTCTTCCACTTTTTAAGGAATCAACCTACCATTTTTTAAGGAATTAGTTTCTAATTTCAGCCCTCAAATTAATTAGATTGATTCTCTCAATATTGAATTCATTTATTAGATTGATTCTCTAAAAAGTATTCAATTCATTAATTGGTAGTATTAATCTATAATCTATAATATATTATTATATACTAATACGGGAGCTTTGCCACAATAACAAAAAAAAGTGAACGAAGCGATTTCGTGATGACAGCTAGGATCCACGTAGGTGCCAAATAGGCTAAGAGTTTTTTTTGCGCCATGTATGCATCAATCAGCCCACCAATTTTTAAGGAATCAGCCTACGACTTTTTAAGGAATAAACCTACCATTTTGTAAGGAATCGGTTTCTAATTTCACCCTCAAACGGGATGAACGAAAAAAATAGATGAGACAAATGAAATAAAAATATGTAGACAAAAATGTTTGATAAAAACAGTTTTAAAAATAAAAAGAAAAATGGATGAGAATCTTAAAAAACACAAACGGATAGTGTAATGAAAAGTGTTGATTTTTGGTGAGGAATCCAAATTCAAACCAATTTTTCCTACAAAACCGCAACATCCCACTATTAATTACACAAGAGTCTGACATTTTTTTTTATTTCCTTTTTCAAATTTCTTAATTGTGTCAAAATTAACTCAATTGGTTTTATCTTTAATTATATTAACGGAATATTTCATTTTAACCTCAATTCCGTTTTAAGTTTTCAGTCTATTTTAGTCATTTTTTCAAAAAAATTTTGTCCTGATCGAGTTCTTTCGGTCTATGTTGGCATTTAATCAGGTGGATGTATGGAAATTTCCATTTTGTCCTTAATTAATTGCTACAATACGTCATAGTTTTTTTAAACTTAAGCTATTTTTACCCAACATTTATTAAACTAGACATCAACACTTCTCAAATTTTTACATACTTTCCTTTGTCATCACATAAAAATATGTGTTTTTTGCTACATATTGCACACAATGTTTTTATATATTAACATGTTTGGTGGGGTTAACATGATTAATTGATAAATTATTGCACCTGCGATGAGCCGGGTATTTAAACTATTTGACATGATATAAAAAATCCATAAATTATTCTCATGTTGGTTATTGGTCTTATGACTATTTAGTGTTACATCCTTAGTCCGCGAGACGGGTAAGCAACCACTATAACGGTCTAACTTAACCGCGAGACGGGTAAGCAGCCACTTTAACGACCTAACTTAACCGCGAGATAGGTAAGTAACCATTTTTCATGGATAAGCAACCATTATAACGGCCTACTGAAATTATTTCACGATTAAGGATGCAACACTAAATAGTTGCAGAACCAATAAGCAAGATGAAGAATGGTTTAGAGACATTCTATGTTCTTAACCCCACCCAACTGTGGATCTTGGTGATCAAGTATAATGTACTTAAGCACACTAAGAACATAGTTGGAGGAGGCAAATCTTTACTATTACATGTACTTTCATTAGTTATTGTACTTTATATTTATATTTTTTGGATTATAAATGAAGTAATACCAAACACGCTGCGTTTTAGTTTATATTCAATACATGGCATCCATGTCAATATTCCAATAATAAATTAAAATCAAAACTTTTAAAAGTGAACTATTTTTTCATAATTAATTACACCGAATATATTGTTATTTGATACATTAAGGATTTTGATAATTATTAATTCATTGAACCGTGATTTAAGTCGGGTATTAGAACTAGTTCTAATTGTATTAGAATTACCCGTAGCCTATAATTAATATATCATATATGGAATAGTTCCATGATAATATTCTCTACGTAAAACCTTAGCTCTCTAGGAAACATCCGGTCCAATTCCGCTAGCACGGAATCATCGGAGTGGTGCGTCAATCGTGTTGATCAACTTTAGAGGAGTCGCACTTGAGGCTCTACAATGTGAACTAGGTTTCATCATTCCGATAATATTTTTTTGAACGGCGACAAGAGATTTTATTAGAGAAAGAGAAGAAGATACAAAGCCAACGAGATGCAAAGGCGTAAGAACGAAGAAACCCCGAAGCCTAGGCAAGTTTTGCACTGCCCTAACCAGGGGGCTAAAAGCCAGTCTCCCCAAGACATATTCAGCTTATCCCACCTGCTAGTGATCCAAAGGTAAGAAAGAATTTGAACATCTGAAAAAATTACATTTGATCTCCAAGGAATATCTGCATAACAAAGATTGTCATGCGGGTCTTCCATAAAGCCCAAGCGGAGACATAAACTATCCCTTGCCACACCTGCTGAACCGAGGACGGACTCTGGGAAATAAAGGCGTCATCCACTAGCGATGAGAACGTCAGGAGAGACCGAACGTCCATGCTACACCACACCGCAATAGCTCTCCAAACCTCTGAAACCTGCTTACAATGAATTAAAGCATGATCTACGGTCTCCACCTCGTTACCACACAGCGGGCAAAGCTGCGAATGGGTCAGGATCCTGCGGTGATGAAGCTGGTCACGGACTGGAATCAATCCTCTTGATGCTCGCCAAATGAAGATATTCACCTTTTTGGGTACTTTATTGCACCACCTCGTCTGGGTACTGAAACCTGTTGCCAACTTTGCATCAATCAATTTGGACAAACTTTGGACTGAGAAACTGCCTTCGCCAAGCTCCCAGCGCCACTTGTCCATGCATCTTTCCTTTGGGACGAAATCCTGCAAAATAGACTCCAACACCTGGAACTCGCCGATCGCTCTCCATCGCATCGGCCTCTCCCAGCGCCACTCCCACCTCCAGGCCCCCTCCTCCCACTTAATCTTCTCGGCTACCCAACACTCTTTATTCCCCTCCAGCGCATACAACCTCTTAAAATTCTCCTTCAAAGTGGAGCTCCTACCCACACATCATCCCAAAATCTTGTTTGCCCTCCTGCCCCAACAACTCTTTTGAAAAAGGAGTTAAACATGACACCTATCCCCTCCATCTCTCCACTCACCTTACAAATATCTTTCCACACACTCCACCCCTCCGAGTTCCCTCCTAATTGGAAGACTCCTCCCTTATGCCATAGATACTCGAAACTACCTTATCTTCCAGAGTGTATGTGATGTTATGTAAATTGGTCCGTATATTTTCTAACATCAATGAAGTCGAACTAAAGCCAAGCCAAGCCAAATTGTCCCGAGCTCGGTTTCGAACTTGACAAGTTTGAGTTCAACTCGACTCTTTATCATCCGTACGCGGTTGGTTGTCATGCATTGCTCAACTAAACTCTTTATCACTGGCGGATGAGCCTAGTGGCTTGCCCAGCATGCTCCATAGCCCATTATATCAATAATCGAACTTAACAAAAAAAAATTCCATAATATTTGTAATCCATATATTTTTAAGTATGTCTTATGATAATATGTCTTATAATTGAACTTTTTTATGAATATTATGTAAGAATTGTGAATTGATTTCTCAAAAATTTTACCACTGCTCATTATATAGAAAACTGGTCCTCAAACTATATAACTTGGTTCAATTAAATAGTTGATTATTTTAACGGGAAAAGAACAAATTAAAAAGATAACCTAATGGTGATTAGTAATGAATTAGTAAGATTTAAACACAGTTAAACGAAATTAATGTGGAAATGTGCCTGCAGGCTGAGGCACAGTCGGTTGTGGAACTGTAGGCACAGTCGGCTATGGAATTGTAGACACAGTTGTTATAGACGGTTGAGGAATTGTGAACACAGTTGGCAGAGTCAGTTGTGGGACCGTTGGCACTGTTAGTTGTGGCATACTCCCTCTATTCCTGAAAAATTGAACACATTTCTTTTTTAAGTTGTCTCAGAAAAATTGATCAATTTCTTTAAAAGGAAACTTTTCACTCTCAAAGTTACTAAACTATCCTCACTTTATCTTTACTTTTTCTATCTCATTTTTTGTGCACTTTCAATCAAGGGACAATTAAGTAAACTTATTAAAAATTTTACATTTTCCTTAATCTCCGCGCCTAACCAAATCTTTCAATCTTTTTAGGACGGGGGGAGTATTTGGGATTGACGATATTGGTAGCATGGTTTTGAAAACCGGACCGGCCGGTTGGATTGCGAACCGGTTTGACGACCAGCTCGGTTTTCGGTTTTAAGAAGGTTTGGTCAAGAACCAGTTGAACCGGAAAACCGGTGATTATTTTATTTATTTGCATTTGTTTTAAAGAAATTTGTCCAAAACTCCTAAATTTTCGGACCTAAGGTGAAAACGAAGAAGTGAACGTGAGAATCCGACGTGACTCACGCCTCATCTCCTCCAACCGCCGGCTCCATCTTCTCCTCCTCTCCTCCAACACTTTCGATTCCAAACTCCAACTCCATCATCACCACCGCACCACCACGAGTCGGAGAGTCATCCCTCGTCGCCGGAGGTGCCCGAACGGAGGAAAACGTGGCAAGAAACCGTTTCCGGCTCGGACACCGTTTTCTCTCCAACCGGAGCTCCGTTCGCTGTGAAACCATCGCCAAACGTCTCCCCATCCGCCTCCGCACCAACCGCCACCTGAACCGCCGCCGGAATCCGTCGCCGCCGCAGCCGCCTGTAACGAACTCCGGCGAGCTCGTACGTGAAGGGCTGGGGAGGTGAAGGGCTGGGTGAAGGCCTGTGAGGGGTGGGTGAGGTTTGAGAGACCAAATGGGATGAGATGAATTTTAGTAGGTAATTTTATCCCAAATTTGATGAAATTTTTTTTTCCTCTATCTCAAGGATTGAAGCCCCTAATGAAGCCCGATTATGGTCATCAAGATGATAGGTTTCTCATTAAAATGACATCACGCGAACTTGGGACATGCATGCCTTTACCTAGATGCAAAGCATGGGCCTCGTTGAAGTACTGTGATAAAATTTACTGTAATTGTTTGGACTTGTTCCCACGTGAAACTTGGGACACAGCTCTCAAAAACAATGAAAAGTTTGGGTTGGGTTGGGTTGGGTGTTTGAAATTGAGTTATAAGGGTTAGGTTGCATTTGGGTTTATATATGGGTTGAATATTTTGGCGGCTGGCGAGTATTTTATCCGCGGTTTCAATCCGTCCTACTGTCATCCCTAGCCGCGACTAATCGGGGAGAGCTTGTGGGTGGCTAGCAACCCAATTAGTTGGGGTTACTGTAGACACCAAATTTTGTCCGGGGTCCTTCATTGAGTCTAGATCTTAGGCTAATTTAGAGTTTTGGGAGGGCATTTAGAAGATTTATGGTATTTAATGGTTAATTGAGTCATTTAGGCGTTAGTAGTTATTTCGTAGTCACTGAAGTATTTTAGGAAAATTTATTGCTAATCTCATCTTTTGATTTAGTGTCGGTCGCTAGTGTTTAGGTTAATTATTTGTCTTTTAAAGAAAAATCCAAAAAAAATGGAAAATTTAAACAAAACAAAAAATAAAAATAGTTTAGGGACTTAATTGACCTGACTTTAGTTCTTAGAGGGGGGAGAGGGCAATTTGATCAATTTTGGCTTAATCTCCAAGTTTTAAGAGTTAGAGCGGATGAAAGTTTGGTGAGGATATGGAGTTCAATCCTCACCCATTCCTCCAATCTTTATTAACCCTAGACCTAATCTACTCCTATAAATAGAACATCAAACTTCAGCATGAAACACAGAAAATTCAATCAAAAAAAGTCAAAAAATCTGCATCTCTTCGTTCACTCTTGAAGATTCAACGCCAACCCTTATCTGCCTCAAATCTCCCTTTTCGTTGCTAACCCTCGGTTCCATCCTCACCATTTCGCCTCCAGGAGTCCGAATCTACCTTCCGTTTCGTCGAAAAGTGACAGTGACTCACCGCAAGTGTACGGTAGTCGCAAGTAATAAAACTGGGAGTACCGGATCAAACCACAAAGACTTGGATTTCTGCGTGTTTTGTATGTGAATTGCGAATAAATTACGCTAAGAAATTGATTGAATAGTTGGTGAGGATTACACTAACATGCAAGAACGATAATCAAAATTGACAAACAACCAAAACAATTAAACTGGAATAAGAACTTGAGTGATTAAAAGACGCAATTAACTAGATTATCTCTTAGGAGTTATTGCTCCACTTAGACTTTAGGTGTGAATGACTAGGATTACCTACAACTCTTACTTAAGTTCATGTAGGAGAATGTATTATATCCAAACCATCTCTCGATGTCAATTTAATGATATATTAACAACGATGTCTCGTTTCCTAATTCATTGTTCTAGTAATCTATTCTTCTCCTAGAAACAATTATGAACTGTCGCTCTATAATTAAATCTAGCATGCATTTCTCCATGGTATAGTACAATTAGCTTATGTCTAGGTCCAATCATACCAACATTAACCCTCCGTCGAGGTGTTTAATCAATTAAGTAAAGACAAATCCAAACATAAATATAAGTAAAAATCATAAAACTAGCATAATCAATTAAACCCAAGTATAAGCTTTGCTAACTCCCAAGAGATATATAAATTAGCTACTTAACAAGCTTAAATAACTAAATTAATGCTGTAAATAAAATTAAGGGCTAAAGTGAAACAAGGAAACTTTTGGGTGGCATGAAAATTGGTTGAGCCCCAAAAAAACAAGTCTTCTTCATCTTCTCGCGTGAACTCGCCGGCGTGAAGCTCCACCTTCGATGCTCCTCCATCCAGCTCACTAGAAAGCATGTCCGATCGGAACTCCGGCAAGCTCCACGAAAAGCTCCGATGGGAGCTCCTCCTTTTGCCCAAACCTTTCTTTTTCGTCTTAATTCAACCTCTTCCCTTTCAGATGGAGGCTTGTCTTTTATCTAGGGCTTGGAGCAAATGATTGTCAAGATTAATTCATTAAAAGATCAATGACTTATGTTGAATCTTGACTTCAATTGATCACCTAGTCTGTTGATCGCCAGATGATCACCTGCTTCAGTATCCTACAGCTTCACAACTCCTTGGATTCTAATTGATCAACAGGCGATCGACTTACTTCCACTCTGGCAACTAGACTTTGTTGATCACTAGGTGATTGAGTGATTTAGCTCCAATGGTGCTTGAGATCCTGGAATTTAGTTAATCACCAGGTGATTATCTGAGTGCAAAAATTCTACCCCTTGATCCTCTACCTTCTTTTGAAAAATATGCTCCAAAGTTCCCTAGATCATCAAAATGTCTAATTTTGTGAATAAAACCACTCATTATTCAATCAAATTAATCAAATATTTGACTCTATTTCAAGTATAAAATGCCCTCATCAAAAAGTGCCAAAATCGGGAGAATTTCCTTGTGACCCGCAACACGACTCGCGATCGACCCGGATGAATTTGACGATCCAGGCAGCCATTTGCGCTTCCACAACCACCGCTAGCCTTACCGTGTGCTGCTCAGCCGATCCCCGCCATCGTTTCCGCCGCCCAGTCACGTTCACGTCGTTTCCGAAGCACATCAGTCGCAACTCCCTCACCTTCATTGTCGACTTCATAGCATCAGGTACGTGACTCTTTTCCTTTTTTTAATATATCTTTTATTCTTATTTTTTCACTTGTTTGATTACTCTATTATTTTCCTTAATTCACTAAGGTCCCTAACGCTTTTAAAGATGTTGTTTGAGTCATTAATGTCCATCCACCTAGGGATGTCAATCGGGCGGGTCAGTTCAGGTCGGATCATTCAGGTTCGGGTTATTTCGGGTTGAGGTGATATCGGGTCAGGTCTGGTTCTTATTTGTGTCCTTCGGATTTCGGGTCAAGTTTATTTTCCGTCAGTTCGGGTTCGGGTTGCCATCAGGTTAAGCTTACACTACGTGGAGAAGTCGAGATTTACCGCGCGGAGGCCGCAGAAATGCCGTTCATCGCGCCTCTGCCGCAGAAATTTCGCAGAAATGCCATTTATTGCGGCGGAGGCCGCAGAAGCGGATTTCTACGTAGTGTTATTTTAGGTTGGGGTCGGGTTCGGCTTGCTTCATGTTCACATTCAGTCCGAGTTTAGGTGTGGTTTATTCGGGTTCGGATTGACGCACTTTCATTTTCTGGTTACTTTGAGTTGAAATCGAGTAGGCATAGCCATTGTATAACTATACAGCCATTGTCGACCAAACCAGCCATCGCGCTAAAAAATGAGCAGCTCTGGGACCCGCACGTAACCACGTTAAATTCCAAGTTGTGGCTTTGCATTTATAGCGAGTAAACGACTAGCTAGAAGCGCAACCGCTCAGGTTGTGCGATCATAGACCAGCCTGAAGCCTGTTGCCAACCGCATCAACTTATCTGCCTTTGAACTCCAAGATCTAGTTCTAGCTCAACATTGACAGCGAGTCGAGTCGATGATACTTTATGAGTCTCAGTTACGTAGTATTCTGTCACTACGTGAAGAAGACAATTTTTACTGCGGTCGTTACAGTGGTTGAGGCCGCGGTAAGTGGCCCGGCACGATTCGTCTCGCGGTATGCATTTACCGCGGCTATCACGGCGGTAAACAAGCGTGGTTTGCCTTGCTTTACGCAGCGGTAAACGCTCATTTCAGGTTTTCGAACTCCTCCTCCTTCACCATTCGCCGCACTTCTTACACTTCTACTTCATCTTCTTCTCCATCTTCTCCTTCATTTACCTTCTCCACCATCTTCTTCTTCATCATCTTTTCTTTCCTCATTTTTTTACTTCTCTTCTTCTCCTCCGCCTTCTTCCTCTACTTTTTATGTTTTCTTCTTCTTCTCCTCCTTCTCTTCTTCTTTTTGTCTTCTTCTTCTTCTTTTTCTTTTTCTTCTTCTTCTTTCTTTTTTTTTTTTATGTCTTCTTCTTCTTCTTTCCATCGACATCGATCTCCCACTGACGCCGCTCTCCAACCGTCGCCACAGCTGCGTGCTCTTCCTAGGCCGCCGGATTCTTGGCGTTTTGGGTTTTGGTTGATGAATCCGGATGAATTTCATCCGGATTCATCAACTTTTTATTTAATAATGAAAAACGTTTACTGCGGCTCGGTGCGCAGTAAGCCACAGTAATTTCCGCGACCGGGTGCGCGGTGAACTCTTTATTCAAACCCCATCTCTTCAATTATTTTTTTGTTCAGGTCATTCGGGTTTCGGGTCAAGTCGGATTCGGTTTCGAGTTGCTTTGGGTTGAGCTTATTTTAGGTCGGGTTCGGGTATTTCGGGTTTGGTTGTCATCGGGTTGATCTTATTTCGGGTCAGGTCGGGTCCGATTCGGGCCAGGTCGGGTTCGAATTCAGGCCAGGTCGGGTTTGGGTCGTTGACTTTCTTAGTCATTTTGGGTCCGGGCCGGTTTCTCTAGTCGGGTCAATTTTCGACATCCCTCCACCCATAGTATAATCCTTTAACAAGTTTAGAAACTGACAGTTTGGGCACTAAGCCTAAACCAATCTTATCTAATTCTTGTTTTCTTTGTTCTTTTTATATAAGTGATTTATTTATTTATTTGTAATTCCATGTTTTTTTAATTTCTTCTCATAATTGATCTCTGAATTTTTTTATTTCTTGTTTTAGTGTTTTGATTTATTAATCCTTTTTTTTCTTTTTAATCTCTGCCACCTTCAATTGTTGATATGTCCTTCTTTGACTTGTGCATGTTTATTAGTTATTGTTTTTTTTGTGACTTTATTTGTTTTATTTATAATTAATCTTAAAATCAAGCAAGAAAGAAGTAAATCCAGTGGTACCAATTTTGGGCATTCAAAAAATTTTATTTTCGTTTGTAATTGACTAATGGATCTTTGTACATAGACCGCACTGCGTAGTTGATTTATATTTTATGACGGTCCGTATCCGTCATTTTTCCGTCACAATTATGACGGCCGAGGCCGTCGCTTGTTTCGTTATTTTTTGGGCGTCACATTTCGTTATGACGGCCTCAGCCGTCATATTTGTGATGGCTTTATGACCGATACGGTCGTCATAAAATGTACGCGTGTAACTGGGATGAATGTTGTTTATGACGGTAATATGACGGCCTGGACCCTCATAATTATGACGGCTTTATGACCACAGAGGCCGTCATAACGTGTCCAGGTGTAGTGGTGACAAATTACGTTATGACGGCCTTATGACGGATAAAGCCTTCATAAAATGTTTTTCATAATGAAAAAAATTAATTCTTTTGTATTGTTTTATCAGAAATTAAATGAATACGAAAATTTTAAAAAAGCATTAATAATTAAATAAAATACCAATTTAAATATAATAAAAATATAGTAATATCCATAATTAATAATTTAAAAGTTTCGAATATAACATTTTTTACAAAGATAAAACTACTCATCCGCCCGAGTGTTGATGTACTCGTCGACATCCTCCTCGTCCTCCTCCTCGTCGCTCTCCTCATCCCGCAAATCAACCGGAGCCTCGCGCGCGGTCGAGCCATCGACCTGTACGGGTCCGAATAGGCAAGTGGCCGGGAAGGAGGTCCGTGGGCTGACAGGATTAGTTGTGCTCGCTCCTCCGCCGACGGTCCACCCCCGAGTAGAAGTTGTCATGGCCGAGGAGATCGGTGAACGCCATTCCCGCCGTCTGCCGGTAGTCAAAACCAAGACCGAGACCAAGTCCGAGCCCAAGGCTTTGCTGATGCGAGGACTGTGATCGCGGTGGAGGCCGAGGTCTATACGATGTAGACGGAGTCGGCATAGGAGTAAAAACGCCTGAATCGAGGCCGAGAGAAAGGAGGAAAACCAGGGTAGCGGTAATCCGGGAAAGGAGTGACGTGCGGCTGGATCGAGTCTGGAATGAAGGTTGTCTTTGTAGCGGCCGGATCGGATCGGCCGGATCGGAATCTGGGTGAAGGCTGCGATGTCTGTGGAGGGACATATGATGATGCAGAGGCGGCGAGCGTCCGTGGAACATCCTCTGGGCGAATAACTCTGTTCGCCACCATAGCATTCCACATATTGCTGACCGTGGCCTCCAACCGACTGATGACCTGTCGTTGGTCCTGAAGCTGTTGCTGCATCTCAGTATCATGCTGTAAATAAAATTAAATAGATGAATAGTATGCAACACCACAAATAAAAAGTATATGAATTTGTACTAAAATTTTTGAATTAACTACCTCACACGGCGGCGGAGGCGCGAACATCTCAGGGTGCGTCAGTTGGGGAGGTAGGCCAATGTAGCGTCCACGTGAAGGTCCCCCCGTCACCTCTGTGTAGATGTCGATGTCGAAAGACGGTCTCTTTTGATCAGGACCGCACTTCTGATCCATCAATTCCTCGTACCTCTCCTAATTTCAATTTCACAATTTAATTAAGAACATAGTTATAAATTGTGATGAAATTATATTAGTTTAAGTTGTAGAAAAACATACCCCATACGTGTGCTGACGAGCCGTCCGTGCCGCATCTTGCTCTTCTGTTTCATCGGGCAAGCTTTTTTTGTTGCCGATCCACTCTTTGAAAATGTTCCCATATCTCAAGTTAGCACCACAAGTCGTTCAACAAGAAAAACATCAGTCAATTCCTAATTAATAAATCGCACATATTAATTAAGAAAACGTACCAAGTCATCATAAAAATCGGCCTTCGACTTCCGGCCCCGTGACGGTGCTATAGCTCCACCGCTCTCATCCTGATTTGCTGCAAATCAATTTCTAAAGTTATAAGTTTTTATAGTTACAAGAATTTTACGGTACACCATAAAATATTGTAATTAGAATTTACCTGCTCTGTTTAAGGTATTCTGAGCCGATAACTTGCCGAACTCCTCGCTATTCCAATACGTCAGAAGCTTATCCCAGTCCTCCTGGGATACGTATCGGGGACGCTTGCCCTTGAACCTCAGGTAATCTGGCTGCTCCGCCCAAGATGGGTCCTTGGCCTTGCTCTTCAAGGTGGTGCGGATGTTCGATCGCTTCGTCTTGTATTTCTTTCCCATCACCATGTGGAAGTGCGAGATTATGTCGGTGTGCTCGCTTCTCATCGGGGCCATCGGTACCTGAGCGAACCGACCGACATATGCGTCATGCTCGTCTGCCTCATCATACTATATGCCGGCGGCCAACCACGGTACCGCTCCTTCAAGATGCGAAGCAACTCGGTCGGCACCCCGTGCTCTATCTCAGAAGACTATATAAAGCGAAATATCTTTAGTATATTTGAAAATATAGGCGCATTAAGTTATTTAAGGAGCGAAGGTAAATTAGAACTTACTGTCCGACGTATATGAGTTCTCGGGTCTCGGGGCGTTCTGGTAGTGACACCTCTTGTGGGCCCTCCTGTGGGTCATCCTGTGGGCCCTCCTCTGGACGGCGTGAGATAGAGGCGTGCCCCGTACTGCGGATACTGCCCGCGGAAGAAGCCGGTCGCTGCCCACGACCGGTGGCACGGCACTCCGACCACTCCGACCACTACGACCGGTACCAGTACTATCATGATGGTCCCCGGGTCCAGCCATACCTCTCAAATACAAAGTCCGGATATTACTTAAATTACAAGAAAATTACTTAAACTAAAAAAAATATTTGAAAACAATATTTGAAAACAGAAAAACGAAATTATCAAAAAATATAGAAAAACGAAGTTACTTAAACTAAAAAAATATATGAAAACAGAATTTTTAAAAACAGTATTTGAAATTAGAAAAACGAAATTACTTAAATTAAAAAAAAATATTTGAAAACATAATTTTTGAAAACAAGATTTGAAATTAGAAAACGAAGTTACTTAAACTAAAAAAATATATGAAAACAGAATTTTTGAAAACAGCATTTGAAATTAGAAAAACGAAATTACTTAAATTAAAAAAAAAATATTTGAAAACAATATATGAAAACATAATTTTTGAAAACAGTATTTGAAATTAGAAAAACGAAATTACTTAAACTAAAAAAAATATTTGAAAACAGAATTTTTGAAAACAATATTTGAAATTAGAAAAACGAAATTACTTAAACTAAAAAAAATATTTAAAAACAGAATTTTTGAAAACAATATTTGAAATTAGAAAAACGAAATTACTTAAACTAAAAAAAATATTTGAAAAAAAGTATTTGAAAACAGAATTTGAAAAACAGAATGAAAACAATATTTGAAAACTAAAAAAATATTTGAAAAACGAAATTAATTACCAAAAAATATAGAAAACGAAATTACTTAAATTGAAAAAAGTATTTGAAAACAGAATTTGAAAACAGAATGAAAACAATATTTGAAAACTAAAAATATTTGAAAAACGAAATTAATTACCAAAAATATAGAAAACGAAATTACTTAAATTAAAAAAATTTTGAAAACAGAATTTGAAAAATGTAATGAAAACAATATTTGAAAACTAAAAAAATATTTGAAAAACGAAATTAATTACCAAAAAATATAGAAAACGAAATTACTTAAATTAAAAAAAATATTTGAAAACAGAATTTGAAAAACAGAATGAAAACAATATTTGAAAACTAAAAAAATATTTGAAAAATGAAATTAATTACCAAAAAATATAGAAAACGAAAATAATTACCAAAAATATAGAAAAGCAAATGTTGCTTCTCATGATGAACTCATGCATCATGAACCCAGAATGAAAATGGAAATATCATCAAGGGTTTATAGGTTTTACCTTCCCTGGTCGCAACGGTTGCCTCGGCGAAGGACGAGAGCGGCGACGGCGACAGCGGCGGCCGCAGCGAACGAAGCAAACGACGGCGGCGGCGGCGAACAACAGATGCAAAAAAAAACGAAACCCTAAGGTGAGATGACGAAGAGAGTTAAAAAAAATAAAATAGAGGGAGGGAGTTACCTGTGATGTTGCTGCGGGACGAGT
Source organism: Stellera chamaejasme (assembly GCA_024586325.1). Classification (NCBI taxonomy): domain Eukaryota; kingdom Viridiplantae; phylum Streptophyta; class Magnoliopsida; order Malvales; family Thymelaeaceae; genus Stellera; species Stellera chamaejasme. Next base: position 9,578,957 of record CM044984.1, on the reverse strand, counting down.
TACAGAGGGAGTGAGGGAGGGAGGGAGGGGACGAGTTACAGAGGGAGAGGGAGGGAGGGAGGGGTTCCAGAGGGAGGAGTTTCAGGGAAGAGGAAGGAGATGAACGTGTTGGGGAAGGGGACCGTATCGGGGAAGGAAGACTATTTACGACGCCGCATTTAATGCATAAAACAATATGACGGCTTTATGACGGCTAAAGCCGTCATATTGACATTTATGACGGCTTCATCACGGCCAAAGCCGTCATAACGTCCAACGGGACAAATTTGAAGTTTTCGTCAGAATTTGTAACGTTATGACGGACAAATGACGGCCAAGGCCGTCATATAGTATTTAACGTGCCATGTAATGACGGCTTTATGACGGCCTAAGCCGTCATAACGTGCAACGGGACAGAATTGAAGATTTCGCCGAATTTGTAACGTTATGACGGAAGAATGACGCCCAGTGCCGCCATATAGTATTTAATGTGCCAAGTAATGAAGCCTTTATGACGGCCTAAGCCGTCATAACGTGTCGAATCAAGATTTCGCCGAATTTGTAACGTTATGACGGCTTTATGACGGGGAATGCGGTCATAAAGAGTGAAATAACATCCAATCCAGTCCTTACACATTTGTAATGTACAATTAAGTCCATGACTCACACGCAAATACAAATTTATTGAAAACGCTTCAATCCGGTCCACGCAATTTTAAAACGAGTTATAAAAGAATTACATTTCATTAGGAATATCATCTTCATCTTCCTCAATCACAATATGTCCTTCATCCAACATCTGCGGCTCCTCATTTTGGTTGACAAGTGTTGTAATCTCATCATCATCTTCACCTTGTATATTAAGTGACTCGTAATGCTTGGTTCTTGAAGAGCATCTCGATCATTGGTATGGATAGTTGATGAAGAACTAGATGCAGATCGCTCATTAATGTCTGAAACTTCTTCAACGTACGGTCCGATAAAATTACGCGGCTTGGTTTTAAATATGGTCCACCATCGAGACAAGCGTCGGCGATCGGCGTGGTATGGAATGTAAACAATCTGTTGCGCCTGACTTGCAAGAATGAAAGGATCTTCATAATCTAGTCGTGATTTATAGTCGACGTCAATAATCCCTGACTTATCATGCATACGGACACCTCTGCGCGGATTAAACCATGTACCCTTGAAAACGGTGATGAAATGTTCTGTATAACGTAGTTCAAGAATTTCATCGATCCATCCGTAAAAATCGACATAGTCTTCGGAGTTTACGCCACCGAGGACACAGACGCCCAGCTTAGAAGTCCTTTTTTTGTCCATATGTGTATGTATGAAATCAAGCCATTGACAAATGTCCCGTCGTATGATTTTGCTTTTGATTCGGGAAACATGCCAATTCCCAAAGTCCTGGATCCGAGTAAGCCTATACGACAAGTCACAATAATATATAAAGTTAGTATAGAATGGTCTCCGATCTTTTAAATTTAAATACAAAAAATCGTCAAATCGCATCACTGCTTGAACCATTGAGCGAAATTAGCCATCCTATGATCATTCAACTGTTGATCCGTGATGTTGTGGTTATTGTAGCGTGAAATCTCATCGAATCTCATCAAATAAAGTAAATACTATGAACAACATTTACCTTATGTATGGTTCAACTTCCCTACAATTCAAGAGAATATACGTATGTACATGATGTAATTCTTCATCTGTCAATTGTCGGTTTCTTGCCCTCCCAAAGTTCCTTATAGGATGCTTGAAGACCGAGATTCCGACTCCTTGTGATGTGCTACCACCAACATCATTCCGCAAGATAGGATTAATTCGTGTTCCGAGATTTTCGGTAAAGTAATGCTCAGAAAATAGTGACACTTCTTGCATCATATACTTCTCAACAATTGATCCCTCCGGAAATCTCTTGTTGACACATTTCGCTTTTAACTTTTTCATAAGCCTTTCAAATGGATACATCCATCGGAATTGCACAGGGCCACACATTCTAAGCTCCCACGGTAAATGAATCGTCAAATGTTCCATGGAGTCAAAGAATGATGGAGGAAAATAATTCTCAAGCTTGCACAACGTTACGGCTATATAATCTTTCAATTTCTCTATGTCGACAACCGGTCTTCCTTTGAACAAATTATTCTGAAGAATTTGCTAAATTCAGCTACTGTAAGCAATATAGGATCCATAACAGCATCACGTAAAACTATTGGAAGCAACTTTTTCATAAACACATGACAATCATGAGTCTTCATGCCGTAAAAGGAATTATTAGTTGTGTTAACACAAGTTCCAATATTTGACGCATATCCATCAAGGTGTTTGACGGTGTGCTTTAGACAAAAGCAAACATTTTGAATCTGTTCGCATTTAAAGTATAGCTTGCCATTGGTTGATATGGTCTGCCATTAGGACCTCTCACCAACCGCAATTCGGTCGGATATTCATACGTTGAAGATCTAGTCTCGCGTTTGCATTGTTCTTAGTCTTACCTTTCACGTTCATAATCGTATAAAAACATTATCAAAACAATTTTTCTCAATATTCATCACAACTAGGTTATGTCTGACGTGCAGATCCACCCAATATGACAACTCCCATAAAATTGATTTCTTAATCCAGTTATGCTTCGTTCCAAAATCAACAGCTCTTTCATGATCCCATGGTATCCCAAAACGTGGGAATTGAATTCCTTCGATTTGCATCAAAATTTGATGACCAGACAATGGTTCACTATGACCTCTACGATCTTGCCCAAGAATACTACCCCATGTCTTACGATCATTTCAAATTGGTGATCAGGGGGTAGAAATCGTCTGTGGCAGCCCCACCAACAAGGTTTGCGACCATTGGGTAATCGATAACCAGTTACACCATCTAAACAATATGGACATGCGAGATTTCCATGCGTACTCCAGCCTGACAACATACCGTAAGCTGGAAAGTCACTGATAATCCAGAGTAGACAAGCCCGCATCATAAAGTTTTCTTCACGGTACGCGTCCCAAGTTATTACACCTGTATTCCATAGAACTTTTAATTCTTCGATCAATGGACGCAAGAACACATCAATGTTACGACCTGGTGATCGTGGACCTGGTATTAATAATGCCATGAAAATGTATGCCTCCTTCATGCACATGTTGGGTGGGAAATTGTATACAGTGATAAATACCGGCCACATCGAATATGGGTTACCTGTATCTGCCATTGGGTTGAATCCATCGGTACATAACCCCAACCGTACATTTCTAACATCTTCTGCAAAATCTGGATAAACGTTATCAAAATGTTTCCATGCCTCTGATTGACTTGGATGTCCAATACTACCATTTGAATGCTCTTTTAAACTCGCATGATATGTCATATGTTCAGCTGTTTTGGATGACATAAAAATTCGTTGCAGCCGCTCAGTTACCGGTAGATACCGTAAAATCTTTTTCGCCTTCGGTTTCTCACCTTCATTCATGCTCCCCTCCGTATATCTCGCACGCACCGACACGTTGCAAAACACTTCGTCGATATCACTACCGTAAAACAACATGCGCTTGTTCTCGCACGCATGAATCTTATGATACGGTAAACCTAACTCTTTGATCGCTTCTTTTCGCTTTTATCCATGTTTGCCGGCAATGCTTCATTATTGGGTAACACACGATTCACAAACTTCAGATGCTATTAAAAGCTCCATCAGATATGTTGTGTTGATTTTAATACTCAATAACTCGGTCAAAGCTGATATTCTCGTGTGTTCGGTACATCCATCATATAAAGGTCGTGCCACATCTTTCAACAATTGAAAAACTGCATCGCCTTTTCATTTGGAACATCGACATTCACGATATCTTCATTCTCTTCAAAGCCTGACATGTTAACATTATCATTTCCACTATTTCCATGTCCAAAATTATTCGATGAAAACATACCGTCTCGAACCATTTGCTCGCAATCCCATCCCCTGTCACCGCGACTAATAGTCTGCTCATTTCCATATGAAGAAACATTGTTTGATGATGAAGGTTCATTAAATTCCTCATAACGTCGGTAAATGATTGGATTGATACGCGGTTCCTCACCATGAAGATCCCATACATAATAATCATCTTTAAACCCATATCTCAGTAAATGATTCTCAATAGTACTTTTATCAAAAAAACTTGATATTTTTACATTTCTTACACGGACATTTAACCTCGCTTTGTCCAATGCCTTGAGCAACATTAAAAGCAAATTCACGTAACATCCGAACTCCATCACAAAATTCTGGATTTAGTTGACCAGTCTTCCGACTTTTACGCTGGTACATCCAAGCACGCCTTCAGCCATAGTTACTCCTACGTATAAGAAAATTAAAGACTACCAATAATAAGCTTAAGACAAAATTTATTAAATCACCTAAAGGGTGCATGGGTCCTATCCTATTCATAAAAACCCAATCAATGCTAAACTTTTGGATCTGTATTTTATTCACGATTACAAAATTTCGGCAAAGACTTCGTCATAGCTTCCCATTATACCCATTTTTTTAATCTGCTTTTCGCAAATCTTGTATAATGAGGAACAAGACAAGATGCTACCAAAATTAACTTAATCAGAACAACAATACAAATCCAAAAGCCAACCTAATCACCGATTGCGTTTTTATGAATCGTCCACTTTGGACAATCCATGAATACTCGATAGAAGTAATCTTTAACACAACTATTTCAGTGTAGCTTGGAAATAATCAGATAACATAGATTCATCTTCTAAGGAGTATTCACAGACAGGAACTACGGTTCATCTACAAAATATAACTTCATATTACAATATCTAAGAGATCTAGTACAAAAACTAAATACCCAATAAAATTTAATTAGAAGAGAAAAAATTGTACGTACTGGCTATATAATATCTTTTCTGTTGTTAATCAACCTTCTCGCTTCAAGATGAAGAAAATGAGAGTGAAACCATGAGAGTTGAGCTGCTTCAAGGTTGGAGATGGTGAGGTTCGAGAGCAAAATCTCTTCTCTCTAATGGAGTTTGAGAGCAGAGAACACTTCTCTGTAAGTTTTCGTTTTCAAATGGTGAGGTGAAGTCTTTTTAAAACTGAATTATGAGGGCCCGGTTGGTCATAAGGCCGTCATAAGTCTGAAGGAATCTTGACTGCGTTTTTCGATAAAGTTGTGACGGCCATAGCGGTTATACAGCCGTCATAATGTTTTTTCCAAAAATTTAATGACGGTCAAAGCGGTTATAAGGCCGTCATAAGTAATATGCGTAAATACGTATATCGTACGACGTATTTTATGACGGCTTCGTCCGTCACAGAGCCGTCATAAAATTTTGGGAAATACGTTATGACGGCCGTATCCGTCATAGGGCCGTCATAACATTTTAGGAAATATTGTATGACGGAAATAGCCGTCACAAAAGTTGGGAAAACTACGTAGTGCGGTTATTTTAGATTTCCAATCGACATAGACAACAGATTGTGGGGGACTCATGTCAAAAATCCCATCGCTACAGCTACCATTTGAAAACATGAGTTTCCAAATTCAGTAGGACTTTTCATCCTTAAAAATTAGTTATGAATTGAAATATTTTGTAAAGGAAATTTGGAATAACAAAACTTTGAAAATTTTACAAAACTAAACAGATTAGTTCCTCTTACATTGAGATTGTCAAACACAGATCGTGGTAATTAGTTCTATATATAATTGTTCTTGTTTCAAAACGAGGGGGATTGTCGGTTACGCAATCAAATTCATTGTAAAGACTCGATTGATTGAGGGGAAAGCATAAAATTAATCCAAGAAATCTTACTCTCTCATCTTAATTTAATAGTTACGTTTGATCTATCACATGATTTATGAAAGAATTTCAATTTAAAGTTGTTGAAGATTGTGCAGATAGAATTGATGAAATTTAGAAGTAAACTTTATTGAAAGTTAATTATGCTGAATCTATGGAAAGAATCAAAATCAAAGTGCAAAACGTGATAGATAAAGTAGAGAAAAATTTTTCTTAAAAAGAAACTTAACAGATATTTAGAGTCATCCAACAAAAGAAATAAAAAAGAAAACATAACAATTAAATAGTGACTCGAATCACTACGTAGAGAAGCTGCGGATTTACTGCGGTGAATGCCGCAGTAAGCGGTTTTCTCTACGTAGTGAATTGAGTATCACAAACCCGGCCACTTTAGGGTTTAGATTTTATCACTGATCAAACAGGGAAAGAAGCTCTTGAAAGCGGTCCATGTGAGAGGACTCTAGATTGGCGATCAATGTGACATTGTTGTCGCCTTTGGGGCTCGGCAAAATGTAGAGAAAGCCATCATATGGAGCAGATATTGGCCGCATGAAATCGGGCTCACCCCATCCAAAATCAGCACCATGTATTGGCATTCTCACCCAACTCACAATTCTCAGATTTGGACATTGGAAAGTGTTCATTGGGGGTATTATAGCTGTTACATCTCCCACACTCTTCAGGTAGTCAACAGCAGATTTCAGGTACTCATCATCCCTCACCTTCACACTTTCTTCAATCATCTCTACAATTCCTGTGAATGTCTGTGCTTGCAGATCCCTGGATGAGGCAGTGACTGTGGTTGAGAAGACCACATTGCCTAGATAACCTGGTGGAATAGGAGGGTGCAATCTTGACCGTCCACTTGTCGGAATGTAAAGCCTAGTCTCTTGATCATCCGGCAAGCCCCTAGCTTTGGTTACGCAGCGCCAAAGATGCGCAGCCAGGACACTGAAAGTGTTGTTGTAGTACCTCGAAGTGACGTCGTTTCCAGATGCAACTTGTCTCTTTAAAGCGTTGATTTGAGCAGATGTTATTTGGATCACAGCTTGAGAACACGGCGTTTTCTTCACTGCAGCAGCATTATCCATGGTCGGCGGTGGAGTGTATTCGGTGTGGTGGAACTTAACGGCGGGAGGGTCACGGGGACGGAGAAGGGATCTGTTGATTAACGGCGTTATACTTAGTGGGACCCCCCGTGCCATGTCGGACCAGCTGTTGATGAAGTGGAAGGCGGATATTCCGTCTACCAAAGTGTGGTGGACGTTGGCTCCAAGAGCAACCGCTCCACATCTGAATCTAGTTATCTGCAAAAATACCGTATTTGTTTCGTGTTAATGATGCACATAAAGTCAAAGTTATCTACTTGTTTGAATTTTGTAGGAAAGATAATTTAGTAAGTAAAAATTAATGAAAATCTAATTAAAACATTAAATTATTCAGTGGTGAATTCAGGATTTTAAGACTGATCAGGCGCGGTAACGATTTAAATGTAGAGAATTTTTTAAAATCCAATTAAACAACATCTATCAAGTTAAGCTCAATTTTATTGAATTTTCTTGACAAATTAATGAATGATTGTTAAGATTCTCTATAATGGACCATAAATTCTCTATATTTGTTTTAATTGTTTTAGCATTATTATAAATTGGTGCTGGGTGAAAGAGGCTACAGAAGGAAGGTGGTTGGAGTTTCAGTGTTGCGAATGGGATATTTTAATTTTAGAAAAGTGTTGATATTATGATATAATTATAACTGTAAGGACCCAGAAATTCATTTTCATAAAAAAAAAAAAGTGATCCATGCACAATAGATGCTTAAAAACAAAGTGTAAATTTTCTTGGGACGGATGGAGGATTACTCCATTTCAATTGATTTTTCTTCTTTTGAAAAAGAAATTAAAAAGGGTATAAAGGGAGTTACCTGAAACGCAACAAGCGGATAAGAAAAGCTATCTTTGGAATAATATTCTATGTTGGGGACAAGTTTCTCAAGCTCTGAGCTGGTGGCAAAATCACCAAGATCGGCCATGGCAGAACATGTTTCGGCCTCAATGAACAAAACACCTTCCGAGTTGCACACAATCTCAAGCCTTCCTGTTTCATCTTTCCCCAGCCTCCCTGCCATGGGATAGAAGTGCACCAGAACTTTGCTGAGGGCTTCTTTGAGAACCCTAATGTCAAAGAAGTTTGATGATAATATCGAACCAGACTCTGGTTTGTAGGAGTAGACGCTGGGCATGTGAAACACTGGCAACACCAGGTCTAGGTCGGAGTTCCACAGCCGCTGTGGCGGTAGCTCCTTAGCAGGACGAACCATGGTTGATGTCTTCAAGGTGATCTCCATGATCATGATGATGTCTATGGAACTAACTCACTGTTAGCTACTTTAATACTCTCTTCATCCCACTTTGCATGACTTTCGATCTTATGTTCGACTCAATTTTAAATTCGGTAGAAATTGTTAATTAAAAAATCTAGACACGTGATATTTCATGTGTCAGAATTTTGGAAACAAAAAATCATTGATCAAGTACTGGAAAAGGAACGTAACAATTAAATGAAATTAACTAATTAATGTAAAATTATCCCGAGACTGAATTTGGTCAAGTTGGTTGAGTTTTAAAGATAAGAGAGGAAGGTTTCTAGTTTAAATTCTACCTTAAGTATGAAAATAAAATGTACTCACTCCGTCTTTGCAAAAATTTGTGTATTTCTTTTTTGATATTGTGGTAGTCTCAAATTAATTATTGCTAGAAAGAATTTATTACAAAGATTTAAAAAATATATATATTTAGAAACTACAAACATTATTCTATAATTTGTATTTAAAATATTTGACCGTATATATTAATTTATTGAAGAAATTAAATCATAAATTAAATGTTAAAAACGAAAAATTCATTTTATAAGGGACAAAGCTAGGTAGCATTAGTGTTCAAGGTGATATCCGTGAAACCTAATTTGGATTTCACTACTTTGACCTAGCATTGATGACTATATAATTGTACGTACATTAGGGGGCTTCAAATTTCATTTTGTAGAGGTGAGGATGGGGAGTGTTTCACTTCCAAAATTCATGGTGATTTTGGAAGTTTTTCACTCCTCCAAAAATCACTTGAGGTATGAAAATCAGTTTTTCACCGTGAAAAAATGGAATTCAGCATTTAATCTATGATTTTTGTTCTTCAATATTTTAATAACTAAAGATTAATAATTTATATGCAAATAATAAATGAACATATAGTTTCTAAATATGTTTTTTAGAATTTTTTTAATAAAATCTCACTATAATATTATTGTCATCTCACGAGAATTCACTGCGATTCTTCAATTTCTCATCTACCCTCCTAAGTTTGAAACCCCCTAATATATATATTTTCACCTCATGAGAATCCACGGTGAATTCTTCAATTTCTCACCTCATGAAAATCCCTCCCCTACTAAGTTTGAAACCCCTTATTAGTTTTCAAGGTGATATTCATGATGACTTTCACTACTTTGACCTAGCATTAATGACTATGTAAATGCACATTAGTGTTCAAGGTGATACTTTGACCTAGCATTAATGACTAAGTATTCAAGGTGATATTTATGAAGCCTTTGGATTTCACTACTCTCAGTCTGACGTGGCATTAATGACTATGTAAATGTACATTAGTGTACTTCAAGGTGATATATATGCCTTCAGATTTCACTATTTTGACCTAGCATTAATGACAAATGCACATTAGTGTTCAAGGTGATATCCATGATCATGCCTTTGGACTTCACTACTTTGACCTAGCATTAAAATAACTATGTAAATGCACATTAGTGTTCAAGATGATATCCATGATGTCTTTGGGTTTCACAACTTTGACCTGGCATTGATGATAATGTAAATGTACATTAGTCATGTTCAAGGTGATATCCATGATGCCTTTGTATTTGTATTATAAGATACATATATTCGTCATCAAAAGCACCGACCTAATTATTATAATAAGTCTACACTTATGTGGAGTTTCGGAATTTTGGGTTGCACGGTATTTAGTTGCACCATTTCTATTTTTCAAATAAAACAATGTCATTTTACCCGGAATGATAGACGTTCGATCGATGATAAATTTGCAAGAAATTCCTTTAATGGTTTGGATAACAGGAACTATTTGTCAATACCAAAATCACATATTCTTAATAAAAAATAAAAAATAACTATTTGTTCCTTTGGTGAAATTTTGTACAAAAAAATAATAATTTTGAGAAATAGAGAGTTCGTGAATGAAAAATTGGAGGCGTGTTTGAATGTAAATTTTTAAAGTTCATTTCGCTAATGATTTTTTTTTACAAGTATAAAATTTTAAAACTAATTAAATGCTCTTAAAAGTTACCCTCTGTCCATCAATAATTGAACAATTTCTTTTTACAATTTCAGAGTATTTAATCTATGATCGTTTTTTCATAAATCTTTAACATTTTAATTTAAATAATTTATGTGCAAATCATAATTTGCAACATTGTTTTTCTCAATATAGTTTTTGTGAATTGTTTTTCAATATTTATATTTATTAAAATTTAAGTCGTCAAACATTGAACTTTGAAACATAAAAGTCAAACGGTTCAATTATTGGCGGACGTCGGCACTTAATCTTCGTGCTAAAACAAAACATTGCAATCAATTCACTACGTAGTTTTCCCAACTTTTTTGGCGAAGAAATGAGAGCCAAAACTGTCATAAACGTTCAACCATTATAATCCGTCACAAGCCCGTCATTAAAATTTTGAACTCAGAAGTTTATGACGGATCTATGACGAATACGGTCATCATAGAGTATTTTATATAATTTACGTATTTTTGAATACTGGTTATAACTGCTTGCTCCATCATACATCTGTTATTACCTAATGTTATAACGGTTGTTTCCCTCATAGGTTCGTCATAAAACTCCAAGTATTGAATGTAGTTGGAGTTTTAAACATCCGACTCATCCCTCTCCTCTTCCTCTTTCTCACAAATCGTCTCTCCCCTCTCCTCTGCTTCATCTTCTCCGCCCCCAAACCCTAGACCACCACCGCCTTCATCTTCTCATCATCGAATCGATGCCGCTTGTCTTCTCGTTGTTTCCATCTCCATCAAAGGTATGTTTTTCTAGGTTTTGTTTTGTTTTTAATCCCCCCCATAATTTATGTTGGCTTTTTTCTTCTAATTTTTTTTGTGTTACCGGTTCGAATCTGTGTCTCCATCTGCTTCATCTTCGTTGCCGCCACCGTCTCCATCTTCACCAAAACAGAAGGTATCTTCCTAAACTTTTTCAAGGTAAACTTTCTGTAGGTTCGAATCTGGGTTCATGATGTTGTGTTCATTATGAGAAACTTGCTTGTTTGTGTTGTTGATCACATATATTTTCTGTTTTATAGGTATTTGTGTTTTTATTCATATATTCCATCTGCTTGTTTGTGTTCATCTGATTTAAAAGTATTCTCTCTCTTTTTAAAATATTTTATGTTTTAGAAATTATTTTATCATTTTTAAACAAATTTTCTGTTTTTATAAGTATTTTCTATTTTCTATAAATATTTTCTATCTTTACAAGTATTTTGTTTGTTTATTAGTATTCTCTAATTTTTATATGTATTTTTTGTTTTTAAAGTATTTTCTGTTTTTAATTTGAACTTTTTTATTTTTATTTTATGTATTTTAAAGTATTCTATGTATTTTTATATAATTTGTATTTTCTTTATTTTAAAGTATTCTTTGTTTTTTATTTAGATTTTCTAAGTTTAATTGCATTTTTAAGACTTCCATGAGATTTTAGGACCCCGATACAGCCCGATAGCTCCCGAGGATCCGGTTGATTTGTGGGATGAGGAGGATGGCGAGGAGGAGGACTGGACGAGGAGGATGCAGACGTGACATAAACAGTCGGGCGGATGAGTAGTTTGTAATTGTAGAAAATGTTATATTTGAAACTTTTGGATTGTAATGGATATTATTATATTTTTAATGCATTTAAATTGGTAGTTTATTCAATTATTAATGTTTTTATACTTTTTTTAGTCTTTTAACCCATAAAGTAATATCAAAAGAATTGATGTTTTCATTTAAAAAAACGTTTATGAAGGCCAAATCCGTTATAAATCCCTCATAACCAAACACGTTTAGCAATTCCACGTGGAAAGTATTTGACGGCCGTATCTGTCACAAGTCCGTCATAATTGTGACGACCCATGCCGTCATTCACAAATGTGACGTCCAAAATAACAACGAAAAAAAACGACGACCTCTCCCGTCATTGTTATGACGGATAAAAAACAGTTACGACAGTCATAAATAATGAATCACCTACGCAGTGATTGAGCGAGTACTTAATTAGAAAGGGAAAGCTAAAACGTGAATATGATCAAGAACAAATGCTTTATAACTGTTCAACATAACATGTGAACGACATATAAGTATAATGTTTGAAGGTAGAAGTTGAGCATAAGACCTCAACATTGTGTCTTTAAAGCTTTTGATGTCGCTAGTTTCTCCTCACCATAAGTATAATGTTTGAATGTGGAACATTTGGGTTGGATATATCGTCATAGGCAGCAGCAACCCTTGAGGCATAACATTGAAACAACTTATTCACTACTTCCTCATCGTCATCCCCGAGTCCAAAGTGGTGCCTGATGAGCGCCTCATTCAAGGCCCTCATCGATCCCGCCACCGCTTCCGCCACCAGTTGTCTGTCGTCGGAATTGCTACTTATAATAGTGGACAAGATGGTTTTGTTGTCGCGCGTCACTGCCTCAGCCTTCTCGATGCTGAAACTTCCATCCTCCATCACAATGCCCGCTAACTCCTCCATAGTTGGAAAGTACACAGGAATGTTAAACGACTCCAGCTTCTCACCATCAATCAAGCCCTGCAATCAAAATGAAACATTCAAAGTGGCCAAGAGTGAACTATATCAAAGAAAGGGACCAAATTGCTCATTTACTGAGAATTGAGTGGTGAAATTCGCATTTTACCAAATTTGTGAGATCTGTGAGGGAATCGCCAAGCACATCGATGTAGATCCCTAAAGTGGTACGGCAGCTAACGACTCCATTGGGACGACCGGGCATGACGACGGCTATCCATCCACCGCTCACAACTTCCACGGCGCGGCAGCGCAAAAAAGTTAGGATATCGGCTCGGAACTGCCCGGAATACGCCTCCTGAACCGGCTCAACTAACCCGGTGCAGTAAACGCTTCCACCGTTCCACGCCCGCGATCCCATCTCCGCCACCCCTTTGGGTACGTCGGAGAGCCACTGCAAGGCGGAGGAAGAGTGGACGAAGTGGAGGGACGATCTGGGGAAGAGTCGGCCGTGGAAAGAGCCCGGGACAGCGGCAGCGAAGTAGTTCCGGCCGCCGGCTGTCGACGACGGCGGGAGAGAGCGGAGGAGCGTGTTGAAGTCGTTGTTGACATGGTCGTTGAACAAGACCTCGAATTCGGAAAGTTGAGGGTTTTGTAGCTTCGGTTGCAGAGCTTCAATGATGTTATGGACAGCAGTGAAGGTGTTGGGACCAGTGGAGCACCCTAAATCTGCTATCCGGATCCTTAATGTACCGCTGTTCAACTCCACCTTGTCTCTTATGGTTTCATATATTACCTCGCTCGCCTCATCCAACATCATTTTCTACAAAAAAAAAAAAAAAAAATCTAACACAGCTAAAGAAGGAAAAAAATGAACAAAAGAGTAAATTGTACCATCTGTACGTTAACTATATCATTTGTTCAAATCTACAACGGAATAAAAGTTGGTTGTAAAAGTGGCTCTTGCCTATGATATACTCCATCCGTCCCCAAAAGATTGAAAGATTTGGTTGAGCGTGGAGATTAAGGTGAATGTATGTAAGACTTTTGTATATGTTTACCTATTTACCAAAGTAAATATAAAGTAGGGATGATTTAATAACTTTGAGAGTGAAAAAAATTTATAAGGAAATTGATCAATTTTTCCGAGACAACCCAAAAAGGAAATGTGTTCAATTTTTCAAGGACGAAGAGAGTATTTAACATCCCGTTAAAGCTTAATAAAGATTGTGGCTAAAATGCTCAAATTGATTCTCAGGGTTTTGAAATGTGTCTCTAGTTTTATAATTTTACTTTTTGGGTCATTATTCTTAATTACGTGTGTATTATTTCAAATAATTTTTTAAAATCATGAATACTATTTATAGAAATATCCAAAAAAATACTATCAAATATGAAAACAAAAGTCTAAAATGATATCAATATTAATAATATATTTTTTAAGCTGTACCTTTTTTATTGTGAAAATATATTTATAAATTTGAAACTATACTTTTTTATTTAGATATTAAAACATTTAGGTAATGTAAAAAATATTCCCAATGATATTTAATTTATTTGAAATTATAAATTTTATTTAGCATCTAGTTTATGAATTTTGTTTCTTCAACATTTTGATATAAAATTCCAAGTAATTTACATGCATAAATTAACTAATGATAAAAAATTTTAAGTATATTTTTCAAAAATAATTTCAAATAAATTAATAATTATGTCTAAAAAAATTACATTGGAATTCGAAAAAAAATATAAAAATTTGTAAAAAATAGAAACATATTGGACATTAGTATTTCCAAATTTCTAAAAATAAATATGCAGATTCTAAAAGTTTCAATTTGAGCCGTTTAACCATAATTTCAAAAACTCCAACGGTCAATTTGAGCAGTTTAACCATAATTTTGTTAAGTTTTAGCGGATGTTAAATCACATGTTTAGATTTTCATCAAGATCCTCATGCTTTCTTTTTTTTGCACAGCAAACTAATATATAATATATATGCGAGAGCTAGGAAGAAAGAGATACAGACATCATAGAAGAGATGGGAACACCATGATCAAGATGAGAGGCACCCATTCAAACAGCAGAACGTACTTATGCTTTGGAGCCAGTTTTACAACAAACTTTTGTTCAGGTATATAATTGTAACAAGAAGTGTATATAATTATGAAGCAATTTACTCAAGAACAAAATTCGTTATTTAAATAATTTAGAATGTTTAAATATTTCTTTACCGGATGAATATAACCTATTCGAGATTATAGATCAAACATTTTTAAAATTTTTTTTATATTAATATTGCAAAAAGAAATGTAATAGGTAAAAAATTGTAGTCACGGAGTAAATATGTCCAGAAAGAGTTTAAGGATTTCTTGGAGTTCTATAAAAAAAAGGATTTCTTGGAGTTGCTCCTATCAAAAATAAAATTAAAAAGGATTTCTTTGGAGTTGATGGTTAGGCTTTGAGATATTTTTAGGGGCATTATTATGCTTTATTGTGTATAATTGATTTAGGGATAATCTTTTACTATTTTTTGGAGATTCTGCCCAAAACTATTTTTTTGGATATAGGGTGCACTTTTAAAAAAAAATTAACAAAAAAACTAAAGTTACCTTTCAAAAAAATGTCAAGAAAAGAAAAGGGTACCTGGGAGGTTGAATTTTGAGCATAGCTTTCAGGCCCATTGCCAGCACTCATCGGATATGATTTCTCCATCTCTACAGATGTCTATTCGAGGTATGAGACATGGTTATAACTTCTATATATACAGAGACACTAATAATCACTCCCCTTCCTGTCTCTAAAAAATTAGAGTGTTTTTAATTTTTTAATATTGTAATTAAAATATTATTATTAGAAAGAAATCATTAAAAAATCAGGAAAAAAAATACATTAGAAACTATACACATTATTTTATAATTTTCATAGAAATTATTTTACTTTGTATATCGAAATATTAAATTAATAAATTAATAAATAAATTAATGTTGAAAATGTTTTTTTAAAAATTAATATTGAAAAGAAATGCACCATTTTTTAGAAATATAAATACTAATACTCACTCTTCCCTTAATTATCGCAATATTTTGATAGTATAACACAACTACGTAAGGATCGAGGTGGGATAAAAAAATGAAAGTTGAAATACCCTTTAGAAATAGAAGTGAGAGGAAACAATAAAACTGACCTAAGAGCTCATTTGGTTGGTGCGAAGGCCATTGGCTTCGCATCTATATGAAAAATATTTTTTAATTTATCTAAATATTTGATGAAAAAGGCCTAAAAACAATAAATTTATTCAATTTAAGGCTGAATTATAAGATTTTAATTATAAAAAATATTGATTTAATTGATAAATTAGAAAAGTTTTTCATATAAGTGCGAAGCCATGCACCAACCAAATAAGCCCTAAGGTGGCACACGCGTAAATGGTAGATGTTTGTATTCAAATGAAAATTAAAGAAAGTCATAGAATAGTTCAATGATTTTTTAGGATAAGAGAAGTGGGGTTTTTTTAATCATTAATTAGATAAGTCAAAACACTTTTTTGATGAATTTTGTGCTACAAAATTCTTTGAGGGAATCATCACTTAAATGCTTGGAACCTAAGTAAGAAGGTTCCGGAAATTAGGAAAACATGAAAAATGGGGATGCGGGGCCTTTGTAAGTTTTATAATTCGTAAAGGACTTGTGAGGATTTCTACCACTTTAGTCTCTGCCAACAAACAGATAAAGAATAGGCGTCAAAATAAATGGATTGAACTGTAAAACAGATACTCTCTTAGTCATACAAAGATTACAACATTTCTTTGTAATCTACGATTTATTTTATGAATTCATAGACATGTAAAGTTAAATGATTCATATGCTTCTCATAATTTTCCATCTAAACTTTCCTATGCATATTTTTTTTTAATTTTTTTCACTGATTATCTTAGTTAAATTTTGAGTCAAACCCTACAACTTGAAACAGAAAAAGAAATGGTGCAATCTTCGTGGGACGAAGGGAATAGTATATTGGTTGATTAAGTCAAGTGCCCAACAAAGATAAAGAATAGGCGTCACAATATAACCCTTACGCTAGTTGCATCATGTTAATTATTAATCCATAATTAATTCTTTTTGCAACAGATTGTTAATTGCGTACATGTTCAGTGTTGACAAAACAGATAACGATACTGCTCGTGAAAATTTCAATTTATATATAAATAAATAGGTTGAAGATAAGTGGATTACATCATCTTTTTCTCTTTTTTTTAATGTTTAGGTTTTTGACTTTTCGATTTTTGGCGGATTTGATATAACTTATAATTTACAACTGTTAATTTTTTTGGGAAAAAAAATTTCTGTTCACAAAATAATATTGACTGATTTGTTTTCACCATTTATATCATGGAGGTGTCCTTTTGTAGTGATTTAGAATAACATCATAATACCTCATAAAGATAACCACAAACCACCCCATACACTAAAAATGATCTCTATTTTTTAGAGTGAGATGGAGAAGCTGTTGGACAAAAAAAATGCTCAAAAATCTCTCAAAATGAGCATATCAAGAAAAATGGGAAGTTGTCATGCTCTAATAATTCAAAAACATTTCCTATAAGGAAAATGCCTTCGGTCACTGAAAATGACACTCATTTTTCTCCATACTAATGTGGCAGATGATGTAGTGATGAGATTTTTTAAAAGATCGCCATCAATCTATTTCCTATATCGATTAGAAACCTAAAATGATTTACGAGATATCCAGTTCCGTTTTTCTGTTATGCACAAAAATTAAAAAAATTTCGGACATCCAAAATTGATACCAAGAGTTCTCTTTAGATTTTTACTTGACTTAATTTGGATTTTTTTGAAGAAAAGAGTTAAAAATAAATAAATAAAGGAGAATAAAAATATCAAGAGTGACTGGGTAAAGAAAAACAAATTAAAAAAGGAATAAAAAAGAGTTGGAGAAGAGGAAGAAAAGGGGGAAATGGTAGGATAAATGTCATGTAAAAAAACAATTATGACAATCAATTAGTACAAGTAACTAATTAAGAAGAACGAAGAACGAGCCAAAAAAATAAAAAGATTCAATAAAAAACAATTTACTCTAGTTAAATTATAATGAAAACTACACTAAAGTTAATAAAATGATTTTTTCCTCTTTTTAAATAAAAATAAAATTGGAAATCCAAACATAGAATAAAAATATGGAAATTTATAAATGATAGGCAAGCATATTTAATTTGATAAATTAACAAACATATTAAAATTAAGAAAATGATTACTCCAAACACATTTAATTTGGTCAAGGTGGGGTCGAACCGCTATAATTCATGGTGTGCATCTTGCTCTTGCCTTCTTCAACGTGTTGAAACTTTTTTTCTTCCGCTTTAAAATCTCTTAAGGTTTTCTATTCTTGCTTGCAAAATTTTGTAAGGATCAAACCAATTCATCCACTCTTGGTTACTAGTTATCTAGTATATTGTACAACAATAGTCTAAAGTTAGTGCTCGAATAGCAGGGTCAGAGGCGGATCTAGCATGTCAAGTGACACCACTCAAAACAAAAAATATAAAACACTATGTATTTATGGGTAACTAGCTGGTACCCGCTCCTACGGGACGAGATAAAAAGAATTAACGTCTATGTTTTGATACTATCGATGTATTCATATAAATTCCTGAAAATATAACCCATATGCTATTTTATTTAAGGGTCGACAACTAAAAGAGTAAAACATTCAAGTTTACTGTTTCATGTGTATGTTACTATTTCAAATTAATAAAACTCACAAATTGGTCTTATTTGTCCAATTTATTGTACTTTTATCTCTGATGTTTTTTATACTATTTTTGCTTTTATCGGGGCCAAAAGTAAAAATGTTTTAGTTTTTCTTTTTTACTTTTTAAAGTACTTTAATTTGTTTTATTAAAACATTGAATATTTAATCGATCAACGGCTGCGAAGCGCGGGGACCCAATACCTCTTATATATACATATATAGTAAATTAACTATTTTCTATGAAACAAAATTACATTATGAATATATCACTCATATTATAAAATAAGAAAACAATACACAAACAAAACGTACACCATCGAAATATAAATTTGAAGAATTTGATGTTAGAAATATTACGAAATTATAGTGCTTATATATTTTCAGAAAATTTACTTAAATAATTTTTAAAAACATATGAATAAAATATTTATATCGTAAAATCATATATAAAATAATTCAATTATTTATAATAATTATCAGAAGACTTTATTATAAATTTAAGGTAATTTATCATATTTAAAAAATATATAATTATTAAAATTAATAATACTCACAAATATAGTTCTAAAATAAATTACTTTTACATATTAAAAAAAATTTGAATATAAATTGTAACCCAAAAATCCCACAAATTGTGGGTTGGGCTTACCCAGCCCAATTTTGTTTTAACACCCAACATTGTCCAAACTCTCAACCCTTAAACAACTAAACCCAAATTTGTAGCCCAACCTATAACCCAACCCAAACCCAAACCCAAACCCATCTATCCTCATATAAATAACCCGGTGTCCAACACTCTCACGTTTCTAACCCTACGAGCCGCATCTCTCTCACTCACTCTCTTTCTCTCTTGCTGTAGAAGTTCAACTGTATTCATACCGAATTCTTATTGTTCATCATGAGAAACCATCAAAACCGTCTCGTAGATGCATTTTCATCGAGTGTCCGCCATGAAAAAGTGTTTTCCAACAGCCTCCAATGGCGGCAAACATGCTTAACATTTTTTCCATCATGATTACCGCTTTCTCTTTGTAAAAAATTGTTCAAAGATTTATATTTCCACTTAGATCAAACATTTTTTCCTATCTTCTCCCTTAAACGTACCGATAGAACTTCAACAATGTTCTTACCAATTTATTGAGGTTTTTCATGAGAAACCACCAAAACCACCTCGTTGATGCATTTTTGTCGATTGTCCGCCGTGAAAAAATATTTTCCGGCGACCGTCGATGGCGGCGAACATGCTTAATATTTTTTCTTTCATCATGATTTCCTCTTTCTCTTTGTAAAACATTGTTCAAACATTTATATTTCCACTTAGATAAAACATTATTTACTATCATGGTGTTAGCGTGTAATAAAAAATGAATATGATTTTTTGATAAAATTTATAGTACGAAATCAGCAAATAGCATCATACATTTGCCTGAATTTTTTCGATCTGCAGGTGGAGGTCATTTAAATCCCGTTGAAAGCGATCTGATGTGGTATGCAGCTAGTGTTGCGTGCGAGACATCATGCTTGGCAAAAATGATTAGTGGGTTGTTTTGAATTTGGATGACTAATTAATATGTAGGATTGAATTCTTTGTAAATAAGTTCTGTATTTATAATGTGGAATGTCTAGGAATTTGTTTTATAAACACCACTTAAAAAAACTTATGTGACACCACTAGTATTATTGGTTCAATATGACTTATTAATTAATCAATTATTTATTAATTAACAACATTTACCTTATCAAAATATAATACATATAAAAATATCCATATAAATTCAATTAAGAAATTTATTTTAGTAGAATTAATGTATGAAGTGACACACTACGCCAAGAAAACAAGACTTACAGCGGCCACCTCCACGGTAACAACCGCGGGGAGGGCCGCGGTAAAGGCCTTACCGCGCCCCAAACCGCAGTACTATCGCGGCCTTACCGCGCCCAGGACGCAGTAACTATTTTAAATAATTTTTAAAATATGAATATATATTCATATTCATCCGAATTCATCCACAAAACCCAAAAAAACCCAGAAATTCATCTGAAAAAGAAGAAGAAGAGAGAAGGAAAAGAGAAAAAAACGAGAGAAGAAGAAAGAAAGGTGATTTCTGGATTCGCCATTGAGCAGGGTCAGTCTTCGTAGCATCTTCTTCGTAGCATCTTCTCCATCCTAGGAGCTTCTCTGAGAGCTCCATTGAGTCGTTGTTTTTAAATAATCTTCTTTAAGTACTTCCATTATCCTTCTATTTGCAGTTGTAGTTGTCTTTCGACCTAGAGAAATTGGAAGTTACAAAAGTTTCAAGAGTTTATCCGTCACGTGTTTCTCTTGAACAGATGTGTTTTAAAAGAAAACTAAAGCCAACAGACTCTACAACAGCATTTGTAATAGGAGTAAGTACCAAAAATGGTAAAACAAGAGAATGGGGGTAGAATTGCACAAAATATAAAAGATGAAGATAATATAATTATTCTACCAATTTTATAAATAAATAATTCTGAAATTATAAAAAAAATTCAAAATAATTATTATAATGAAATTAAATAGAAATTATGTCGGAAATTAAACAAATTAACGGTATAACATTAAAATACTAATTTTTAACAATAAATTAGGATTAAGAAGAATATGAATGGATCAAACCAATAAAAATTTAGAAACAAGAATCGTTCTTCGGGATTTGTTTTCTGAGGCTTGCGTTTCACGCAATTTCCTTAAAACATATTCGCCCCCTCCACTACAAGTGCTTGAGCATCGAACGGGCGTCTGTCTCCCAGGATACAACAAAGACGCGAAAAAAACTTTGCACCAAAAGTTTATTCCGTCAACGAACTAGAACCGAAGAACTTGAAGAACACCAAAACAACGATGCAAGAGACTTTTTGCGAGAAGAGAGGAAGATGATTTAGCAAGAAGTGTGCTAGGGATGAGAAATAAGCATGGTGGATGTGCTCTTTTATAGTGTTTAGGATAGGCCTAGCCATTAGGACACCTAAATGCACCATAAAACTAGTCATTAATCCTAATACTAAAGGCCGTGAAACCACTCTACTAATGGTTCATAAATCACCATACAAATGGTGCAAAACCTCCAAATTTATGATAGAAAATAAATAAATTTTCATTCATTTTCTAATATATTTCTAACAATCCCCCACTTAAATGAAAATTGTTTTCATTTTAACTCTACTGTGGAGTTCATCAACTGAATCCTGTATAAGAAAAGTAGGTGTTACCCTTTGAACTTTTCTCTTGTAAAATACATTTACTTTACTAGCTATCCAGTAGACACGATGTCCTTGAACTGTCCTGCTTTCTTGTGTAAAGAACCCACATATCTTACACAGGAATCATTCCTCATTTGTTCAGTTCTCATGGTTTTGTTCATTTTGGCCATGAACACGTCCTGGTTCTGCAAGAGTTTCTAAAGAATTGAGCTTGACCAAATCTCCTTTGAAGCGGCCCGACTTCTCTCTCACATAGGTGATTTCTTAAATTTGAAGTAACCTAATTAAAAATCATTAAAGCAACACATTGCTAACCTTATCCACATCACTGTTTTCACAATAGGAATAAGTTTGAGGTTATCCCCCATAGTGACAACACTAAGTCTTATAATTAGGTTCCCTTTGAACCAAGATCTTGGGATCTCCAGTCAACTAGGTTGGGTTTTCCTTCATAAAATTTATATATCCACGGGCTTTAAGCTCATTCCTTTTGTCAATTTTTCAACTAACTCTCTATTTAACCCTTTGGTCAACGAATCCGCTATGTTAATCTTTTGACCTCACATAGTCAATTGTGATAATCCCAGTAGAGAGTAGTTCTCTAATGGTATTATGTCTTCGACGAATGTGTCTAGACTTACCATTATACATATTACTATTGGCCCTTCCAATTGTTGATTGACTATCACAATGGATACTGATTGGTGGCACAGCTGCACAGGTTTTTCCCATTTTGGAATATCTTCCAAGAATTGGCGTAACCATTCAGCCTCCTCTCCACATTTATCCAAAGCTATGAACTCGGATTCCATTGGAAGATTTCCAAGATACAACAACTCCAGCTAATGTAAACACATAACCGCTTGTAGATTTTGAATTATGTATATCAGATATCCAGTTTGCATCTGTGTAGCCTTCTAACACAGCTGGGTATATAGTATAATGTAACCCATAATTACGAGTATATCTTAAGTACCTTAGTACTCTTACTATTGCTTTCCAATGTTCTGCACTTGGATTACTCATGTAGCTGCTGAGCTTGCTTATTGTGTAAGCAATATCCGGTCTAGTGCAACTCATTAGATACATTAGGCTTCCAATAACTCTAGAGTATTCTACTTGAGAAATACTTTCTCCTCTATTTTTGGATAGATGGAAACTAATGTCTAATGGTGTTCTGGCAATTCCAGAATCATCATTGTTGAACTTTTCAAGAATTTTGTCTACATAATGAGCTTGAATCAAAATTAGACCTTATGCCGTTCTTATGATTTAAACACCTAAAATCACATAAGCAAGTCTCATATCTTTCATGTCAAATTTTGAATTCAACATGTTTTTGGTAGATTTGACAATTTTGTTAATACTACCAACAATGAGTATGTCATCCACATAAAAACATAAAATGATATAATCATTTTCCGTCTGTTTGACATAAACGCACTTGTCACACTCACTGATTTTAAACGTATTGGTAATTATTGCATAGTCAAATCACTACGTAGAATATGCCAAGTTTATCGCGGTTTTACCGCGGCGGAGGCCGCGATAAACCAATTTACTGCGGCCTACTGCGCGGTAAATGCCACGGTAAATACCATTTACCGCGACATTTATCGCGCAGTAGGCCGCAGTAAATTGGTTTTCTCTACGTAGTGAATTTTTCATGCACTTCTTTGGTGCTTGTTTCAAACCATATAATGATTTTACCAATTTACAGACTTTCTTTTCATTCCCTGGAGCTATAAAGCCCTCGGGTTGCTCCATATAGATTTCTTCATCTAAATCTCCATTTAAGAAAGCTGTTTTTACATCCATTTGATGTACCTCCAAATTTCTCAATGCTGCGATCGATAGTATCATTCTTATAGAATGGATTCTCAACTGTATCAAAGTAATCTAAGCCTTCCTTTTTTTGTATCCCTTGATCACAAGTCTGGCTTTATACTTATCAATGGAACCATCGGGTTTCATTTTTCTTTTAAAAATCCACTTGGACCCTAAAGGTTTATTTCCAGGAGAAAGATCTACCAAATCCCAAGTATGATTCTGTAAAATAGAATCAACTTCACTTTTTATGGCTTCCTTCCATAATGGTCCCTCAGAAGAACTCACAGCTTCTGCATATGTTTGAGGTTCATTTTCCAATAAATAAGTAAGAAAATCATCTCCAAATGATTTCTCTACTCTTGCTCTTTTACTACATCTCGGTTCCGCTTGTACCGAATCATGATTCTCATCATTTTCATGACCCATTATTTTGTCTTCCTAATTTGACAAAAGTGATGCACCATTGTTTCTACAAGGAAATGTATTTTCAAAGAAAGATGCATTCCTTGATTCTATTATTGTGTTATTGTGAATATCTGAAAATTTTAAATCATGCACAAGGAACCGATAGGCACTACTGTTATGTTCATATCATATGAAGATACAATCCACCGTTTTTGGACCTATCTTCAATCTCTTCGGTATTGGTACCGCTACCTTTGCAAGACACCCCCACACTCGCAAGTGTTTGTAGGATGGTGTCCTACCTTTCCATAACTTATATGGAGTTTTATCTTTCTTCTTTCGAGGTACCCTGTTTAAAAGATAATTACTCGATACGATAGCTTCACCTCACATGTTTTGAGGTAAGCTTGAACTTAGTAACATCACATTCATCATTTCTTTTAATGTGCGATTTTTACATTCAGCAACACCGTTAGATTGAGGTGAATAAGGTGGGATGGTTCCACGTTGTGCACAAAATTGACCAATTGGTGCTTCATACTCACCACCTCTATCACTTCTCAATCTTTTGATCTATTTATTGAGTTAATTCTCAACCTTATTTTTGTAGAGAATGAATTTCTCTAAGGTCTCATCTTTACGTTTCAGTAAATACACATAACAATATTTTGTGCTATCATCAATAAAGGTAATAAAATACTTATTACCACCTCATGTTTGAACAAATTTCAAATCACAAACATCACTATGAATAAATTCAAGTGGTTCAGTACTTCTTTCAACTGATTGAAACAATGATCTTGTCAATTTTGCCTCAACACAAATTTCACATTTATGTTTTAGATCAATTTGGAATGTCAAAATATGGTATAGGTTAATTAATCGACGTATCAAGTCAAAATTAATATGACCTAGTCTACCATGCCATAACTTGGAAGACTCAAGTAAGTAAACGAAAGAAGTACTCTCTTTATTGATAATAGCCATAACATTGAGTTAGAACAACCCATTACAAGCTTACCCATTTCCCACAAACATTCCAGATTTGGTCAGTATGACCTTATCCGATTCAAACACCATGTGAAACCCATGCTTGTTCATCGTGAGCCGGACACCAGGTTCTTGCGCACTTCTGGCACATACAGGACATTGCTTAGGGTCAATGTCTTGCCAGAGGTCATCTTCAGAAGCACCTTCCCTTGACCTTCAATTACCGCCGTTGCGGAATTGCCCATGTACATCTTCTCCCCATGAATTGGTTCAAAGGAGGAGAAGAGGTTCTTGTTGGTGCAAATGTGTCTGGTAGCACCAGTGTCAATCCGCCATTCTTTTGGGTTAGACCCAACAAGGTTCACTTCAGAAACCATAGCAGCAAGGTTGATATCTTCCACATTTTGTTAATTTCATTGATCATATTTGCCTCATGATCATTCTGCTTTGGGAGTCGACAATCGCTAGATTTGTGGCTCATCCTGCCACAATTGAAGCATTTGTCGTTGAATTTGGGTTTTGGCTTCGGCTTCGAGACACCTTCCGTTGCCCCGAGCTTTCTTTTTCCCTTCTTGTTCTTTGAGCTTTGTCCTTTGCCATGCTCCATCATGTTGGCCTTGGCACCAATGGAGAGGGATGACTTGCGCTCGGATACCTTGTTGTCTTCTTCGATACGAAGTCTAACAATGAGGTCCTCCAAGTTCATTTCCTTTCGCTTGTGCTTAAGGTAACTTTTGAATTCCTTCCATCCAGGAGGTAGCTTCTCGATGACAGCTGCCACTTGGAAGGCTTCAGCCAACATCATGCCTTCAGCGAGGATCTCGTGCAAAATCACCTGAAGTTCCTGCACTTGACTGATCTCTGTCTTGGAATCCACCATCATATAATCGAGGAAACAACAGATCACAAATTTCTTTGCGCCGGCATCCTCCGTTTTATATTTCCGGTCCAGAGATTCCCACAACACTTTTGCCGTCTTATAATTACAATAAACTGTATATAATGAATCATGTAAATAGTTTAGGATATAATTACGGCACAAGAAGTCGGAGTGGATCCACGCTTGATTGGCACTGGACGTCTCAGCATCCACGTTCCCCTCAGGAACTCCAGGAGCATCCTCGGTCAAGAATCTCGCAAGATTCAAGGTGGTCAAGTAGAACAACATTTTTTGTTGCCACCTTTTGAAGTTCCCCCCGTTGAACTTCTCCGGTTTCTCCGCATGAGAGGTCGGGACAGTCAAGGGGTTCGGTACCATAGTCATGATAGCCCCAGAACCACCATTGTCACCGTTGTTACCGTTGGACCTGTTCACAACTCTGGAACCGCCCACAGCGTTAACTTCCGGGATTGTCATCACAGATCAAGAATCTGTTTTAAGATTGTAATAGGAGTAAGTACCAAAAATGGTAAAACAAGAGAATGGGGGTAGAATTGCACAAAATATAAAAGATGAAGACAATATAATTATTCTACCAATTTCATAAATAAATAATTCTGAAAGTATAAAAAAATTCACAAGAATAATTATAATGAAATTAAATAGAAATGATGCCAGAAATTAAACAAATTAACGGTATAACATTAAAATCCTAATTTTTAACAATAAATTAGGATTAAGAAGAATATGAACGAATCAAACCAAGAAAAGTTTAGAAATAAGAACCGTTCTTCGGGATTTGCTTTCCAAGGCTTGCGTTTCACGCAATTTTCTTAAAACAGATTCGTCCCCTCCACTACAAGTGCTTGAGTATCGAACGGGCGTCTGTATCCCAGGATACAACAGAGACGCGAAAATAGCTTCGCACCTAAAGCTTCTTCGCCGACGAACTAGAACGGAAGAACTTGAAGAACACCAAAACAATGATGCAAGAGACTTTTTGCAAGAAGAGAGGAAGAAGATTTAGCAAGAAGAAGTGTGCTAGGGATGAGAAATAAGCATGGTGGAGGTGCCCTTTTATAGTGTTTAGGGTAGGCCTAGCCATTAGGGCACCTAAATGCACCATAAAGCTAGCCATTAATCCTAATACTAATGGCTATGAAACCACCATACTAATGGTCCATAAATCACCATAAAAATGGTGAAAAAACCTCCAAATTTATGGTAGAAATAAAAAAAATTCCTTTCATTTTCTAATATATTTCCAACAAAAATTTTCATGTATTTAGCCTTTTTCTAACCCTCCATTTTGCAACTTTAGTAATCAATGATTTGCATTGCACTGCAACAAATAGAGCAGATACCATGATCATTAATGACAATCGTGCAGAACAAACAATAACACAATATTTTTTTATCGTAACGATCTCACAACTTTTTTTTTACTATCAATATCAAATCAAACACCAATTCTCTCAACCGTCTCCCTTTCTCACAATCCAAAAAACTCTAGTAGGTGGAGGTACCCTTTTATAGTTTTTAGGGTAGGCCTAGCCTTTAGGGCACCTAAATGCACCATAAAGCTAGCTATTAATCCTAATACTAATGGCTATGAAACCATCATACTAATGGTCCATAATTCACCAAATTAATGGTGAAAAAACCTCCAAATTTATGGTAGAAATAAAAAAAATTCCTTTCATTTTCTAATATATTTTCCAACAAATTTTTTCATGTATGTACGTAGCCTTTTTCGAACCCTCCATCTTGCAGCTTTAGTGCTTCAATGATTTGCATCGCACTGCAACAAATAGAGCAGATACCATGATCATTAATGACAATCATGCAGAACAAACATAACACAATATTTTTTTATCGTAACGATTTCACGACTTTTTTTTACAATCAATATCAAATCAAACACCAATTCTCTCAACCGTCTCCCTTTCTCACAACCCAAAAAACTCTAGTAACTCTGAAAAGCACCCAACTCGTACCTATGAAGCACCAACTTGGATCAATGTTTTGCCTGAACAGTGATAAGTTGAGCTTTAAGGAATCATTTTGAATTTGTTTTATATCTTACTGCTTATTTGGAGATAATTGATTAAATATGGATTTAATTGTTAACTTTATAGATATTTATGATTGTGTTTATTTTCGGATTTTTCACAGATTGGAGATGTCTTGGTAGAAAAATGATAACTCGAGCTATAGGGGTCGGAATTTGATGATTCAAGATACTTTTGAAAGCTAACATCCGGAGATAAAAATCCCGTGAAGATTATTGAACCCAGTTCAGAGTCTACAGTTTTCGAACTCTGCTTCTAAGTTGAGGCATGTTGCTGTTGTTGAGCTGAAACAGTGCCAATTAAACCTTGGGCACCTTAATGTAACATTGAAGCAAGTTGAAGCTATGAAATGAAATTGCTATTAAACATGAGAAGGAAATTTAACGCAACCAATGATCAGTTCACTATGTTATTATGTTATTAGCCAATTCAAATCAAATTGGATTTGTCCAAGTTTACAAGTCTTTGTCGATGGACTTCTCTTGCAATCAGAACACCAATCTTTTTGTGGTATCACGGGATTCCTAGTTATCAGCTAAGAAGAATTGGCTGCAGCAAGCAAAGAGAACAACAACCCGTTCCTTTTCTATTCCTATTATGATTTGTGTTGAAGAGCATTGTCAACTGAGCTAGAGACACTCACACTTAAGTCTTTCAGACTGGTTTTGTTCAATTGGGAAAGGAGTGGGCACTATGAAGTCTGTTGGCTTGCTGGAAACAGATGTAGACAAGGTGTTTGACAAATTGTCCAAGAGAACCAGTGAAGAAGAGGCAGTCAAGATTAGGATTCGATTTTGAAGGCTTCACATTCAGAAATGAAAGCTGCATCAATTTAGGCTCTCCAATTGAGTTTAGAAATTTCTTTTCAATTTAGGATTAAGACTTCCCTTGTGCTATTTAAAGAGCGCGACCAAGAACAAGATTCTTCAACCCTTAAATTTCAATTTTTTTTTCTCTCACTATGTACTTAAAGGGAGTCTTCTAGCACTTTAAGAAGCGCCAAAAAGCATTATAGAACCTCCACCAAGCAGCTGGCGCTACAAGGCGCTTCACTGAAAGGCTGTGAACGTCTTTGTAGCGCATGGAAGCTGTTCAACATGATTACATCTGGCACCATGTTTATTTGTGCAGTAGTAGCGCCATTGCAGTGTGAATAAGCTGTTCATAGACCCTTTAAATTGAATACATCTTCTTCATCCTTCCTCTCTGCATCTCTTCAACACAACACAGATTTGGGAGCAATGAAAAAATTACTCCCGACATCAACTTCAGATCCGTTTTTTTCTCCAAGCAGTAGTTGTTGATTTTTTTCCCGAATGAAGTTCTACAGTTCTCCATTCTTATAGTTAAGTGGTTTTATCTTTTTGAACAAAGTTGGGTGCTTCAACCAGTCTCAGTGATTCTTTAGTGGTAGCTGTGCTCAATCAACAAATCAGATCTTATGGATTTAGTTAGATATGAATTAATATAGTTTGTATTTTTTTGTTTATATGGACTTTCTTATTTTTAAATTTGTGTAGTTAAAATTAGTGAAATTTGATGTTGTAGATTTCAGCTATAGTTCCTTTCTGTAAATATTTTATAGAATATTATAGGGTAAAGTGTGCCCATGGTCCTACAACTTTAATTATTATACCACTAGGGTCCTGTTTTAATTTTTTGTACTAATAAAGTCTTATTTTCAAGTTTTCTTCATCCATGGTCCTATTTGACATTTTACCCTTAATTTTTAAAATATTGCCCTTTTAAACAATTGCACTACGTGGGGAGGTCGCTTTTCACGGCGGCCGTACTGCGGTTAAGGCCGCAGTGAGCGACACCCCGCAATGAACGGACTGTGCGACGGTTGCAGTACGTTTTACTGCGGCCTAAACCGCAGTTAGGCCGCAGTACGCCCTCGTAGGCCACATGTGCTACCTACCATCCCTACTGCAGCCGCGTACTGCGGAGGAGGCCGCAGTAGATTCGTCTATATATACTCCCCCGCTTCTTTCCAACACTTCGCAATTTTTTCCATAACCTCTCCTCTCTCAACTATTACACAAAATATCATCTCTAAATCTGAGTAGAAGCTGCGGTACCGTCGACTTCAGGTGTATTACTGAGGTAATAAATATTTTATGTATTTATTTATGGTTACATAGTTTTTCATTCAATTTAATTTATGTATTGGGAATTTTATTTTCTTTTTAAGTAATGTAATTAAATTAGTTGAGCCATAGTTCCTGTCTATGAAAACTTGTAAAAATATATTTGTTACGCTTTATTTCAAAATTTTGGAATAATGTTGTAAAATAATACTATTGTACATAGTTTTCATGGATTGTCCAAGTTGGACAGTTTGTAAAAGTTTACTGTCGGTCTATTAAACTTTTATGGTTGTGCATGGAAAACTGATCGGATTACATAAATTTCGGTTGCATTTCTTAGTCTTGTTCCACGTTATACCTGTTCTGGGAGTTATATTCCAGAGAAATGGTATAGTGTGGAACTAAGGCGAAATGCTGCCGAAATTTATGTAATTACAGTTTTACATACACAACCATAAAAGTTTCTTCACTAATAGTACTTTTATGAACAGGATAGGACCCATGCACCCTGGATTAGGAAAAAATGATGTGAATATTTATATATGAATGTGTGCAGTATTTAAGAGCTTTTGTGTTTGTTTTTTGTAATATATAATTAATTGTCATGTTTGCTATTGTTTTTATTGATGAATGATTATAGGAAAGGCCATAAATGGGCGAAGGACGTGATTGGATGTATCGGCGTTTTGAGGATGAGACTTGCTATATAAGTGAAAGATTTTGGACTGGGGTTGAGGAATTCTTGGATTATGCTTTTTTGTTGCTAAATCAAATGGAGAAGAACTGGTGAAATGCCCGTGTGAGAAGTGTAAAAATAGATACTATTATGATCGAATTACAATTGACAATCATTTACTATTAGAAGGATTTAAACCCAATTATCATGTGTGGGATTGTCATGGTGAACAACCTGAGATCAATCCATGTGTTTATCGAGGTTATCGATTTGATGAACTAACGTCAACATCATCAAATCTTGCAAGTACGAGTACTGCACTTAATTCTTCTGAGGGTAGCCAAGAACGGTCGGCTTATGAAGAAATGGTTCGTGATGCTTTTGGGTTTCATGAGCACTGTAATAATTTTGAAGATGATCAGAATAATGACGATGAGGACGTTGCAGCGCCCGAAGTGCCAAACGAAAGGGCACAACAGTTTTTTCCAACTGTTGTGTGATGCGTCAAAACCTTTATATGAAGGTTGTGGTGATAAGTACACCAAATTATCGGTGTTATCCAAGTTGTTGAGTATGAAAAGTCAACACAACGTATCAGATGCCTTTTTCTCTGAGATGATCGGATATATCAATGAAATATTACCCGGAGGAAACTCGTTGCCAACGAGCATGTTTAGTACAAAAGGTATGTTGAAGGAGTTGGGGTTATTGTATAGAAAAATTCACGCTTGCGAGAATAATTGTATGTTGTTCTATGGTAGCTTCAGCAAGTTATTGAATTGTAGGGTGTGTGGAGCGGATAGGTATGAAGTGTGTGATCCGGGTAAGAAACCGAAACCTAAAAAGGTTTTACGATATTTACCAATCACTGAGCGGCTACAACGGCTTTACCAGTCGTCTAAAACCGCAGAGTTCATGACATATCATATTAGAGCAAGTGGAAATGTATCTGACACTGTTGGACATCCATCTCAAGGCGAGGCATGGAAACACGTCGACGAACATTATCCTGATTTCGCACAGGAGTACCGAAGCGTACGATTGGGGTTAAGTACTGATGGCTTTAACCCGTTGTCCGAAACAGGACAATCTTATTCGATGTGGCCGGTATTCATCGTTGTTTATAACCTACCGCCTGATTTATGCATGAAGGAGCCGTACACTTTCATGCCTCTGCTAATTCCAGGTCCTCGATCTCTTGGCCGTAACATTGATGTGTTTCTACGTCCACTGATTGAGGAGTTACAAGTTTTATGGAATACAGGAGTGGAAACTTGGGATGCGCACCGTAATCAGAACTTTGTTATGCGAGCATGTTTGCTTTGGACGATAAGTGATTTTCCGGCGTACGGAATGCTATCGGGCTGGAGTACGCATGGAAGACTTGCATGCCCATACTATATGAGTGATGTTAATAGTTTTCAGTTGAAGTATGGACGAAAAACTAGTTGGTGGGGTTGTCATAGGAGAGTTTTACTATGTCGGCATACTCTTCGTAACAATATCGAATCGTAGGGAGAAACTGACCGTAGACATCCGTGTGTGTATAAGTCAGGTCATGAGATCTTAAGGGATCTTAATAGGATTGTATTCCCAACATTCGGAACATCGTGGGACAAAATGAGGGTTGATAAGTTTGGTGATGAGCACAATTGGGTGAAGAAATCAATTTTCTGGGAGTTGCCGTATTGGGCAGACTTGAAAGTACGACACTGTCTGGATGTTATGCACATTGAAAAAAATTGTTTTGATAACATTTTCTACACAGTTTTGAACATGAAAGGGAAAACGAAGGATAATGCACAGTCGAGACGCGATTTGCAGGAGTTAAATATCCGTGATGAACTGCATTTGAGCATTGGACAGAATGGGAAACCATTTCAACCGAAGGCGTTATACACGTTAAACGATGATCAGATTGCGATGATTTGCAATTGGTTGAAGCATATCGTTAAACTTCCCGATGGGTATGCATCTAACATTGGCAGGTGTGTCAATACGTCCAATAATACATTTTACAGTATGAAAACCCATGATTGTCATGTGTTCATGCAAAAGCTGCTGCCCGTTACATTACACGGATACATTCCTGACGGCATTTGGACAACAATTGCAGAATTCTGCAAATTCTTTAGGCTACTGTGTTCTAAGGATATTCAGTTGGACGATGTGGAGAAACTTGATGAATTAATCATCGTGACACTATGCAAGTTGGAAAAGATCTTCCCGCCATCATTCTTTGACTCCATGGAACATCTTACTATGCATCTACCTTGGCACCTTCAAACTTGTGGACCTGTCGGATATTGGTGGATGTTTCCTTTCGAACGGAATATGAAGAAGTTGAAAGCAAAATGTGCGAACAAACAATTTTTAGAGGGCTCAATCATTGAAAAGTTTTTGATACAAGAGATAGCTTTTTTGTGAGCATTACATGGAAGATAATCAAGGAACACGGGTGAACCCTCACATACGGAACGAAATTAATTTTCCTACAGTTGTTAGCGATTCGGGACTATCAATTTTCAATCATCCAACAAAAACTTTTGGTAAGGCTCGGGCTCGAGAATTGTCTGCTGAAGAATTAAATCATGTCCAAACATACATTCTTCAGAATTGTCGGGAGGTGGAGCAATTTATAATTCGATTTAACGAGTTGTCCCGCAATCGGTTCCCAGAAATGAACGATGATGTTGTGGACAACTTAAGGCTGGCAGAGTTTGCACGTTGGTTCAAGAATGTGGTTAGTTGTGTTTATTTATTTACTCATTTATTTGTTATTATCTTAATCACAACGAAATTTATTATGTTGATTATCAATTATGTATGGGCCGTCGCAAATCAGGCAGCGCTCCCACAAGCACTATATGACCTGGCATGCGGTCCTAGAATGAGGGCTAAATCGTTCCCAGACGTATATGTTAATGGGTACAGGTTTCACACAAAACAACATGGTGAAAATAAAAGGACAGCTAATTGGGGCGTCTGCGTCCTGGGGGACACAAATGCACAAGACTATTTGGATTTCTATGGCTGGATTGACGAAATTCTTGTCCTTCAGTACAAGAACAATAGTCTTACAGTCTTCAAGGGTACGTGGTTTTCGACCAATAAAGGCATCCGTACCGATAAAATTTCAGGGATCACCGATGTTGACTACACATCCCGACTATATCCGGATGATCCGTTCATTCTTGCAAGCCAGGCCCAACAAGTGGTATACGTCGAATATCCTTCAAAGCGTCGTGATCTAAAAAACTGGTGGACAGTTTTCAAAACGAAACCTCGACGATTTAAGGACGACAGTGTTGATAATGTAAGTGTCACTGTAATCAATGCAGACCCAGACGAGATAGGTACGGAACATCCTTTACAAGAATCGACGACACTTGGTGAAACCATACGAGCGACCCCTGATGAAAGTCTGTCATTATTAGATCATCGTGCCCATTTTGATATAGTTGAATTGGACAATGATGTGGAAAATCAACTGATGTATGACGATGAAGATGATGTTCCGGTGGATTTGTAGTAGAATATCTCATATTTCAATTTGTAATTTAGAAAGATATTTGGACTAAATTTCAAATTCTGAAAAATGTTAGGGCTAAATTGTAAATTTGAAAGATGTTTGGGCTAAATCGCAATTTTGAAAGATGTTTGGGCTAAATTAAATTTTTTTGCCAAATTACAGTGGGCCCAAAATATCCAAACGCGGGGGAAACAAAAAGTTTAAAATTGGAAGTTTGTTGGGCTCACTGCGGCCTCACCACGAAGTAGCCGCAGTGAGGCTACTGGGCTGGGCCTCACCGTGGCAGTTAGCGCAGTTCGGCGAGGCCCAAGCCCAAGTGCGTCACTGCGGCTACTGCCTCAGTAAGGCCGCAGTGAGGCCCCTTAAACTGTAACTTCGTCTTCCTCCTCCCCATTTTTACTCGCGGTATCTTCTCTCCCTCTCCCTGTTCGTCTACCGTCCCTCTCCCTCCCTCTCCGTCGCTGCCGCAACCGACGCGTCCCTCCCTCTCCATCGTCGCCACCGCAACCGACGCGTCCCTCCCTCTCCAGGTGAGTTTTTCTTTCAAATTTTGTCGGTTTGTTTTTGATTTTTTAGGGTGTTTTTTATTTTTAGGATGTTTTTGAGTTTTTAGGATGTTTATGGGTTGGTTGGATGTTTATTGATTTGTTGGAATTAGTTGAAATGTGTTGCAAATTTGTTGTGGAAATTTTAGAATATTTGATGAATTTTGATGAAATTTGTTGTGAATATTTGATGAATTTTGATGAAATGTGTTTGTAATTTTATGAAAGTTGTTGTGAATATTTGATGAATATGAAATTTGTTGTGGATGTGTGTTGTGAATTTTGAATTTTTTGTAATATTCAAAGACTTTGGGGTTGAAATGGAAGATTTGAAGAAGTTTTCGGTAACTTTGGAAAATTTTCAAAACTTCGTGGCTTTATTGAAATTTTTGAAGACTTTGGGGTTGAAATGAAAAATTTGAAGAAGTTATGGGTAACTTTGCAAAATTTACAGAACTTCGCGGTGCAATTTGTTCTTTCAATTTTAAAACGAAGATTTTGTGCCTTGAATGCAATTTTCAAGAACTTTTTGGATTAGTTGATAATTTTTGAATGCTTCCAGGTATGACGGACACACCATCTAGTAGTGGTGAGTGGCAGGATGCGTCAGGCTCGGGTTCATGTGGGAGATCATTCTCTCGCGCGAGGCGTGGTGGCGGCTCTCACACATCGAGCCGTCGCGCACCGTCTCAGACACCAGAGCCTACCGACTCGGTGGATCAGTAGATACCTCCTCATCAGGCCGATGCACCACCTACCCAGCTCCAACGTACAGCAGCACCTCCCGCGCCTCCTCTTCCGCCGCCTGAGAGGGTCTTAATGGGAGATTGGTCGCTCACATCGGCCAGTAAGTCATTAATTTTAAGTTTTCATAAATTTATTAATTTTAATATTTTATTTCTGCATATGATCATAAATTAATTACCATATTTCAATTCTTATGCAGTTTGAAGCAACAGACATCGGGGGTGCCAAAAGCGATCGGTGCAATCGTCGCAAGCAGGTTCAAAGGCTTCCCGCCTACATACACCGACCTCCCCGCGGATGAGCAAGCCGAATATGCCAATCAATTCACGGCAATACAAATACTAATTATTTCACTATTTCTATATATTTTTTTAAAACTAATTCTATAGATTTTAACGTTTTCATGTTTTCTGGAACATATCCAATATTCATGGACGGATCACAAATTTCTGGAAAAGCTCCATTCCCGATTCGCGGAATTCTACCGAAACACCCAAGACAACATTCAGGATTGGGCCCAGAGAAGACGTCCATTGGATCGTCAGGCTCCAAACTACATGGACTGGCTCGACATCCCTCCGCAAAGGATAGACCCTGCGAAGTGGAAGCTGCTACTGGAGCATTACTGCAGTGAAGAGTTCAAGGTGAACTCCGTCCGGAACAAGAGAAATGCCAAGAGTGAAAAACGCCCAAAATTCAAGTTGCATGGCAACAAGTCAAAGGCGACTATTTATGAAGAAATGGTAACTTTTTAAAAATATTTATGTATAATTATGTATGTATAAGTGAAATTTTTGAATACCTAACATATTTTAATTTACAGTGCAAAAAGGCGGGACAGAGGCTGCGGGTGGACCAGTTTGGGGAGGACTGGCTGGGCAAGGAAAATGCGGCCTTGGTAAGTTTAAGTAGTTTCTCAATCATTTATATGTTTAAATTATTCAATTTATTATTCATTAACATAAATTTCTTCATCTTAACTAGGAGGAGTACAAGAAACGCTTGATTGAGAAGTATGGGGAGGACGGGCCGTTCCCCGATATCGATGAGGACATCTACAAGGATGTCCTGGGCCCGCCCACGCGAGGGCGATGGGTCGGTGTCCCGCCCCAGCTTTCTCAGCCCGAGCTGTTCGAGCAACCTCGAACATCGCAGGTAATCAAATTGAACTTTTATCAATTCCATACCTTTACAGTATATTGGAAATTCATCATTATAAGTATAACCTTTTCAAAATGAAAATTTGATTTCAGCGCGAGATCGACCTGGAGGAGCAGCATCGGAGGGACATGGATGAGATCCGTGACCTGAGATGCAGGGTCGCCGCTCTCGAGGACCAAGGTGCTCGTGCGCATACTGAGGTTGAAGCCCGAGTGGAAGCTCGAGTGGAAGCCCAGTTGAACGAGCTGACGCGTTCAACGGAAGCGGCTATCAGCAGCATGTGGTCGGCGCTACGTAGGGGGGACATCTCTGACTTTCCGACGTGCCACCGACTTTGGTCGCTGGATCATCCCAGCCTATCCCCTCTCGGATCACCCCACGTCATGAGCATCCTCTGAGGACGCCTTCTCCTCCAATTACCGACCTCACCCTCAACTCCACCCAAGATGATTATCAGCCGATGCTGCCACGGACATCGGAGCAGCAGATCCTGCAGCCCACATCGCCAACAATCAACTTCTTGGACCTGTTCAGGTTGGACGATCATGAATTCGATGTTTTTATGCACTAACATAATCCTCCGAACAATTAGAATTAGAATTAGTGTAAACATTTTTAGGATGTAATTTGTTAATTATATTAAATATATATTCACTTTACATTTGTTTAAATTAATAATTAATTTCTTAATTAACATTATTATTAAGTTTATATTTATTAATTTAAATAATAGTTACTAACTATTTATACGATTTTATTTTTATCAAAAAAATAATAGTATTACTGCGACCACAGACGCGGTATAGGCCGCAGTACATAATGGCGGCGCCGTCAGACGTCTGACAGCGACTACCAGACATACCGCGGCCAAATCCGTGGTGAGGCCGCAGTACGCAACGCGGCCTCATCTGCAGTGCGTTTGAAACTGCAGCCGTTTTCTCCACGGCGTTCACTTCGGCCCTCGCCGTAGTGATTACCACGGCCCAACTGTGTTGAGGGCCGCAGTGAGGCCGGTCCTCCCCACGTAGTGGCGAAGCGCGCGCCCAAGGCAGTGGATTGTGTGCCCAGGGCGGCGATCGACGGCCGAAGGGCGCGAATCGCGAGCCCTAGGCCGCGAATAGCGGTCCCGTGGTTTTCCGACGACGGCCCGTGGCTTTCCGGCGGTGGTGGGTTAGATGGTGGTTGAGATAGGTGAGTTGAAAAGTTGATTAGAGGGTTTGTTTGTAGAATTTTAAAATTTTAGGGTGTAAATGGTATAATAAGAAAAATTCAGTTTATGTTCATTATTGTACCATTTCTGTGAAAGGGTAAAATAGTAAAATAATCGTGAAAAAGACCATGGATGAAGAAAATCTTGGAAACAATACTTTATTAGTACAAAAAGTTAAAATAGGACCCTAGAGGTACAATAATTAAAGTTACAGGATCATAGGTGCATTTTACCCGAATATTATATGCTTAATATTATTTTCAGTATTAGAAATAATGTTGTAAAATATAATATTTAATTTAATATTCATAGATTGTCCGGGTGGACAATTTGTAAAAGTGCAACTCGTATATTAAAGTTTTATGGTTGTATATGTATAACCGATACAGTTATATTAATTTCGTTGCATTTCTAGTCTTGTTTCTTGTTATACCTGATTTGGGAATTAAAATAAAAAAATGGTATAATGACGAACTGAGACGAAATGTTGCCGAAATTTATGTTTACATATACAACCATAAAATTTGTTTACCGATTGTACTTGTATGAATAGGATAGGACTCATGCACCCTTTATGATTAGAAGAAATTAACTTATACAATTTTATATATAGATGGAGTATTTAAGTTTGTTTTTTACTTTTTATGTTTTGTTATAAATTAACATTGATGTGCAAGAGTAAAATATGGTTGATGAACGTGATTGGATGTATCAGCGGTTAGACGACAAGAGGACTCGTTGTATCAGCTGAAGATTCTTTAGGGACTAGAGTATTTTCTAGACTTTTCTTTTTCGATTGCTGAATCGAATGAGATGTCGACAGTTAAATATCCGTGTAAAAAGTGTAGAAATAGATTCTATTATGAAAAAGTTACTATTGGAAATCATTTATGCGAGTATGGTTTTAAACCAGATTATCATATTTAGAATTGTCATGGTGAGGCAATACAGATCGATCCGACTATTATTGGAGGTCATGAAAGATTCATCGACAGATCGTTGTCGAGTAATCCACGTGCAAGTACGCAAAAGGACTCGATGACTACTGACTATGAAGGTTGGAATGTCTGACAAATGGTTCGTGAAGGTTTGAAATTCGTCCTAATAATGTTGAATAGACGGTTAATGATCATGATGGCGAAAATGATTATGGTTACAATAATTTTGATGAGAATCAAGCAGACATGCAAGTCGATGAAGTCGAAATTCCAAATCAAGAGGAGCAAAAGTTTTTTGCGGAGTTGCAGGCTGCATCACAACCTCTTTATGACGGGACTCGCACTGAACACAAGAAGCTGTCGGTTCTGACCAAGTTTTTGAGTCTGAAAAGTTAGCATAATATATCTGATGTCGTTTTCTCGAAAATAATTAAGTATATCAAAGAAATATTACTTGGAGAAAACTCATTGCCCACGAACACAGCTGAAGTGAGGAAAATGATCAGGGACTTAGGGTTACCATACATGAAAATTCATGCTTGCGAGAACAATTGTATGTTGTTCGATGGTGGATTCAGAAATTTCTTGATGTGTGTAGTGTGCGGTTAGGATAGATATACTTTTAAGGGTGGTTTGGATCGGCGTGGGCAGAAGAAACTCAAACCGAAGAAGGTTTTAAGTTATCTCCCAATCACCTAGCGGCTTAAGCGTCTTTACCAATCGTCGAAAACACAGTTGAATTCATGAGTTATCATTTAAGGGTCAATGCAAATGCAAATGCAAATGGATAGTCTATGGACTGTAGGTGTTCAAACTTGGGATGCGCACCATAGAAAGAGCTTTACAATGCGAACATGTCTGCTTTAGACAATCAGTGAATTTCCGGCTTATCATATGCTATCGGGTTGGAGTACGCATGGAAAACTTGCAGTTAACTTATGGCTGATGTGTCTAGTTTCCAGTTAACTTATGGGCGTAAACCTTGTTGGTGGGGGTGTCAAAGAAGATTTTTACATCGTCGACACTCTTATCGAAACGACAGTCGAGCATGGGGTAATCGACAGCAGACGGAGCCTTTTGAATATAAGTCCAGTGTTGAAATACTAAGGGAGATTGAGCAGATTGAGTTCCCGCCTTTTGGAACAAACTGGTACAGACATCGACCTGGTGGCTTTGGTGTGATTAAGAAATCAATCTTTTGGGAGTTACCGTACTGGGGACATTTGTTAATAAGACATAACCTCGATGTCATGCATATTGAGAAAAATTGTTTCGAAAATGTCTTCTACACGGTTATGAATCAAAAAGTGAAGAGTAAGGACAATGCAAACTCGAGAGGTGATCTCCAGAAATTGAACATTCCGCATGAGTTGCATTTGGTCCCCGTGTGTGATGGAAGACCATGTCAACCTACGGTAATTTATACATTGAATGAAGATCAGATTGCAAATGTTTGCAAATGGTTGAAGTGCACGCTCAAACTTCGTGATGGTTATGCATCGAACATTGGAAGTTGTGTCAACACGTCTAATAATTCATTTACAGCATGAAAAGCATGATTGTAATGTTTTTATGTAGAAATTGCTTCCAATCGTATTGCGTGGGAACGTACTTGATGATATCTGGATTCCAATAGCTGAATTTAGCAAATTTTTTAGAATAATCTGTGCTAGAGAGTTCCGTTTAGAGGACGTGCAAAGGTTGGATGAATTTATTGCGCTAACGTTGTGCAAGCTCAAGAAGATCTTCCCTCCATCGTTCTTTAACTCCATGGAATGCTTGACTGTGCATTTACCGTTGCAGCTCAGGATTTGTCGTTCTGTCCTATATTGGTGGATGTGTATGGATTTGAACGGATGATGAAAACTTTGAAACAAAATGTTCCAACAAAAAGTTTAAGGAATGATCGATCATAGATAAGTATTTGGTACAGGAGGTGGCCTTTTTCACCGAGCATTACATGGATGACAATTTCGGGACGCGTAT
Organism: Stellera chamaejasme; assembly: GCA_024586325.1. Classification (NCBI taxonomy): domain Eukaryota; kingdom Viridiplantae; phylum Streptophyta; class Magnoliopsida; order Malvales; family Thymelaeaceae; genus Stellera; species Stellera chamaejasme. Next base: position 9,538,293 of record CM044984.1, on the reverse strand, counting down.
CTACCCTCAGTTGCGTAATGAAAAGTTTATACTGCAGTGCACGATGAAAATGGTCTATCTATTTTTAACCATTCGGTGAAAAACTTTTGAGAACTACGAAATTGATAACTGTCGGATAAAGAGTTGCACCATGTTTAGACCTATATTCTCCAAGACTGTCCAGAGGTTGACCCTTATATAAGTTTAGATTCGTGATCATTAATAATTTAGCATTTGATTTAACAAAACTGCCTAACCTTTTATTTTAGTTAATTTCTTAGAAACTTTAATTGAAAGATTTTCCTTGGGATTTGACCTGGTTTTCACCACTATACACAAATTAGTTTAATCTGAGTTGATAGTGAGATCGGAATTATTTTTGACGGTTTCGACACCTGACCAAACAGCGATTTGGAGCAATCCGGGAAGATCCAAAACCCAGAGTCACTCTTGGAAAATGCATCATGTCGTCGGGCAACGAGAGTCCTTGCTCACCCCTGTTGTGTCTTTCTCTTCTATCGTCGCCTCTCCAGCTAACTCCCCCTCCTTCCGCACTCTTTCAATTGTGTGAAATCGATGCCACACTGGTGCAGCTAGCCAGCCCCAAATCGAAAACGCCCATAGACGATCACGTTAGGAAGGAATTGCTTGCACAAACTAGGGAGGCTTCAGCAACCAACGAAACGGAGGAGGAAATTCAAGCTTAGGGAGGTCGCAAATCGGGTCGGACTTACGAGAAACAGGAGCACTTTGGTGGACTAGGCGACCCTCTAGCGGTGGAGCTTCGGCTTGAGAAAAACCCTAGGGGACATTTTTGGTTGTCCTTTCCCAAGGGACGCTACTTTTTGTTGGACAAGAATAGCATATTATTAGCAATTGAAAAAGATAGAATACAATAAAGCTGAGAGAAAGGAGCACCAACCAGCTTACAAGAAAAAAAAAAATTCTCCACACAAACTCAACCCAAAATTACTCGAAAACGTGTGACCTATTTGATTCTCACCATATACGAACGGTCATGAACGTAAAACAAATATTTATACAATAATCCTTCATATCAAGTAACATAACATTGGATCAAAATCCATGTAAAATTAAATTAAAGAAACCCAGAAAAAATAATTAAACAAGAACAATGAGTTGTGATGAGTGAAGCTTAATTTCCTGCTGAATCCATGGCTTGAAAATAATCAACAAGGGATCTTGGAAGTAAACCATTTAATGACAAGAATTGGTGCTTTGATCAACGCCAGGGCCAACTCGATTAGTACCGTCACACACAAGCAACATGGGCATATGCAACTCAACAATAACCTACAAAATATATATAAACATCACACGTTGCAAAAAATAATCTAAATTTTAAAACTTGTGAGAAATTGGTGTTGTAAAAAATTAAGAATATTACAAAAACAACATTTAATTACAAAAGTTGTTTGAATAGTTACTTCGGCATATGCACCACTCTATTGAAATCTTGTTGGGGTGTATAATTAAGCAACCAACCAAACGATGAAGAGAATATAAAGCAATCAATTACTATTGGAGTGATTAGATGAGATGACTTGGGTTTTGATAAGAAATTGTGAGCAGTGATTTGAAAACAGAGGCAACAAATCATTAATACTACATTAGTTAGTAGTAATTAATTAATTAGGAGAATATATATGATGAACTTAAAACATACCCGACAATCCATATAATTACGCCGACGAGGGAGAGGAGGCAGGAGAGGAAGGCGAAGGGCAGACCCAGTAAGAAGCCAAGAGGCCTGCACTTGCAGCCGCCGTCGTCATCGCCGCCGCAGCAACACATCTCGCCGCCGCCGTTGCTTCGATTGATCAATACTCTACTGCTCTTCTTCTCTGTGTTTGAGGATTACTCTCGATCGATCGGGGTTCCGGTTTGAAGCTAGGCCCGACAAAACCAACGACATGACAGCGGGATTTTGTTCAACAACGCCAAACTTATGACGGATATCTCAATGGCTCTGCGTTGACAAAATCGAGGGATTGAAAGCATAATATGTAAAATAACATAAATAGCCCTCAGGTTTACAAACTATGGCGAACCAGTCCCTATAGTTTCTAGCTCAGTGGGAGTAGCCCAGACATAAACAGAAACTTATCTGAATTAATCCAGATTAATCCACAGATAAATCTTGGATTAATAAAATTATATATCTATCCAATTTTTCATACTTAATCTCATAATCATCCAATTTTATAGCAGATTGACATTAATTGTTCATATATATGAAAATCATGGATTAATTCTGAATTATCATGTAAACTATATAATCTTGGTTTGAAGATCTCACAATATCTAATCTCCATTTATTTGATCAATTGTGCCCTGTAAATCCACATTTATAATCCACGAAACCCCAAAATTTCCGGAATTAGACAATTAGTCTGAAAATTGTAAATTTCATAGCAATAACATGGCTGTCTATGCAATTTGAAGGAGTCATGGCCATTTAGCTAAGCCCATTGGGCAGTCCAATGTCTACTTGCCCAAACTTTGTTGGGCCATTTTAATTTAGTGAGCTGTCATGCTTGGGTGGCCAGTTGACACCCTGTTCTTATTGCTAATCTTGGATGTTTGAATAAAAAATTAGGACCATTTTTACTACATCTTTCCTCCTCGCAAAATTAATATGTTTTTTTTTCTTTCCTGTTTAAATTGATAAATTTTTTAAATGGAAATTTTTTTACGTCAATTTTACTTTATTTTTCTCCATTTCCTTTCCACTTAAAACAATTACTTTTGTCTTATATGCCTATTTTACTTTATTGCACTATAGTTAACAATATTTCTTAATTTTCGTTCTTAGTCAAACGTGACAATTTTGATGGGACGGATGGAGTATAAATTTTGTTAATGTCACGCTAATTCTATGATTAGAAATAAAATAGAAAACTTGGTTGCGTGATTGATCAGTCCTAAATTTAGTGATTTTTTGAATTATTAGAAATTGTGACATTTGTGGTTGTGTAAAAGATATTGGATACTGAATTTTCATTACTCAAGATATCCACAGGTCCATAAATGACCATATAAAGTTTTTCCTCCAACGATGGCGAGATCATGTATCTGGAGGAGGCGGTTTATTTTTGGTTTTTGGGTTTAATCTCTGGGCTTGCTAAAATTTTTGTGTATGATGGTGAAGGCGAAGAACAACGATGGTGAACGTAGATGTAGCTTTCCTTCTCCTTTTCCTTGCTACTTTTGCCCTTAAGCAACCTTTTGATCCTTCTTGCAAGTATGGATGCCTCATCTTCCGTTTCTTCTTCATTTGAAGAACTTTCTTCCGTCTCTTTTGCTTTTAAAGCAATAGATCTGTTCTTCTTGCTAGTATTTTCATATTCTCTATCCTTCATTTCATATGTCATCAATTTTCCAAATAATTCATCAACACTAATAGTTTTGATATTACCTCCTTCATTGATTGCTTCCACGGTGCTTCTCCAAGTTGTTGGTAGACTCCATAGGATTTTTCTAACCAACTCTTCATTTGTATAGATCTTACCATATTGCCGAAGTGGTGTGATGATTTCGTTGAATCTCCTATGCATGTCTGAAATTGTTTCTTTTGGATCCATCGCAAACATTTCATAAGCCTTGACCAACATGAACATTTTGGTGTCTTTGACTTGATCCGTTCCTTCGTAGGTCACTAGTAGCTTATTCCAAATCTCATGTGCACTATCACAAGAAGAAACAATATTAAAAACATCAGAGTTAAAGCACAAAGAATCATATTTACCGCTTTTGCATTCAAGGTGCACATCTTGTCATCCTCTTGTGTGTAATCTTTGAAAGGCTTTGGTATAACCCTTCCATCATCTGTTCTAACAGCTTGGAATTAGTGGTCCTGTTTTAATGATTCTCCACAATTGATGATCTTGTGCTGAATATGGATTTGCATCCTTGTCTTCCACCAATTGAAGTTTGCAGATCAAACAACGGTGGTCTAAGCGGGTTGTAACCTTCTAGAAGAATACCCGCCATCCGATCTTAAGACTTGAAATCGTTAGATTTTAATCACAAATCACCCGCTCGATACCAATTGTTGTCCTGGGTAGGCAGCCAAGAGGGGGTGAATTGGTTGGCCACAAAACTTTTCGAATTAACAAAACCGAAGGTACCGACTCGATGTCAACCCGTTTAGAAATGCGACTTCCAAAGAAAAACAAGAATGGTAAAGAATGACACCAGAATTTATAGAGGTTCGGTCCGAGACCTACGTCCTCTCCTCAAGTCCACAACTTGAGAGTTCCTCCACTATACTTTAAAAAGGTTACACCAATATAAAGTACAAATAGTTTTTCCCAAGGCTTAACTACAACCTAACTATGGTTTTCCCAAAGGCTCACCAAAAAACCTAATAGTTTTCCCAAGGCTAACTAAAAACCTAACAAATGGTTTTCCCAAAGGCTCACCAAAAAACCTATTTTAGTTTTCCCAAGGCTCACTAAAAAACCTATTTTAGTTTTCCCAAGGCTCACTAAAAACCTAACTTTGGTTTTCCCAAAGGCTCACCAAAAAACCTAACACTCACCAAAATAGTTTTCCCAAGGCTCACCATTAACCTAACAAAATCCTGTTTGGTTTTCCCGAGGCTCACCAAAACAAACCTTACAAAACAGTGTTCTCGGCAGTAGCTCAACCTCGTTTACGTCTACCCGAAAAACACTCAAAAAACGTTTTGAAACAGATTATTTCTCTCCCAAAAATAATATGAAGAAACTGAGATGAACCAGAAGTATGATCTTCGAAATAAACAGCACTGGAGAGCTTTTAGAACAACTTGATTGCTTGTGAGATGAGAGAGCTTGAATCTTGGAGTGTTGTGGGAGTTGTCTTCATGAATGTTTGATCTTCATTTAAATAGAGAAGAGGAGCCCGCTCAACGTCTCTTTTCTTTCTTTCTTTTCACCTCGGGAAGCGCTCCAAATTGATTCTTTCTGTTTCCAACGTTAATAACAAAGAGAGATACAAGGAGAGATACAATGAGAGTCCTATTTAAATACATCTTCTTTTCTTTCTTAACTCAAGTAATTATCTAATATGGTCAAACAACAAATTGTGATAAAACACTTCAGCCGAAACCCAACAATACAATTACACAAATAAAGGTTTAATAATTAAGCACACATCACACTTTTCTTTTCTTTACACAAACACCCCAAAGTTTTGTTATCATCAAAATCTAAATTATATGGGAATAAACCCAACAAGATTCAAACGTGACAATTTTGATGGGACGGATGGAGTATAAATTTTGTTAATGTCACGCTAATTCTATGATTAGAAATAAAATACTCCCTCCGTCCGCAAAAGACTCCATCATTTATTTTGACAGTTTCACAGTATTTAATCTATGATTTTTTTTTACGAATGTTTAGACACCGAAAATTAAATATTTCATATGTGTATCATAATTTGAAATCTAAATTTTCTAAATATATTTTTTCTGAATTTTTTAAAACTATTTATCTTTGTTAAAATTTGAGTCAAACATTGAACCTTGAAACAACAAATTCAAATGGTGGAGTCTTTTGCGGACGGAGGGAGTAGAAAACTTGGTTGCGTGATTGATCAGTCCTAAATTTAGTGATTTTTTTATTAGAAATTGTGACATTTGTGGTTGTTCACCATGGGATGTGTAAAAGATATTGGATACTGAATTTTCATTACTCAAGATATCCACAGGTCCATAAATGACCATATAAAGTTTTTCCTCCAACGATGGCGAGATCATGTATATGGAGGAGGTGGATGATGGTGAACGTAGATCATGTTTTTTTATTTTTATTTTTATTTTTGGTTTTTGGGTTTAATCTCTGGGCTTGCTAAAATTTTTGTGTATGATGGTGAAGGTGAAGAACAATGATGGTGAACGTAGATGTATTTTTATTTTATTTTTTTGGTTTTTGTGTTTAATCTCTGGACTTGCTAAAAATTTTGGGTATCTCCTTTGAATTTCTAGGTTTTTATATGAATTTTCGGATTTAGTTTGTACAAATTTAGTTTGAATGTTTTTGTTTCTGGGCTTGCTTAATTTGTGTTTGATGTTGAAGAAAATCTGGTTCAAGTTTAAATTCGATGAATTTAAATTGTTTTAATTTCTTATATAAAACAATTTTGTGACGCCACAAGCCACACAATAGCTAAGTGATGCAGAAAAAAAGTGTTGGGGCTAGTGGCAGCTCTCACTGCAGCTATAATTGCGGTAAGAGTTGTGGGACCAGAAGGCCCTCATCAAATAGGTAGTGCCCCATTGTTAGATGGTACAAGGAGGAACTTACACATAATGGTTTGGAAGACCATTGATCAACTGCAATACTCGTGTTCCAGTTTTCTGTTATAGATCCAGATATGTTTGCGATTCTAGCTAGCTGCTTTAGTATCTATCATTACGTAGGTGATCTAAGTTTTTAATGCGGCTAATTAAATGTATTTCCAAATTAAATGCACTGAGTACATTACAGCCGCATTAGCTGAAACTGTTAATGCGCCTCTTAATTATGCAGTCGAGGTCTCATTAACTATGAAATTTAGGTTTAAACTTGCTCTTCTCATTTTCATCTGCTAATCCCCTTCTTTTTTTTTTCCTTATCCCTTCTCTCGAGCGTCCACGATTGTCGTGTTCAGGGTCGATGGAATGACGGTGGTCATCGGCGGAAAGGAGAACAGAAGCGGCGTCGGCAACTCCAAATATGGGTATATTCTGGGTTTTGTATGAAGATGAAGATGAAATATGGCTGAAGATGATTTTGATTTTTTTTAATTATTAAAATCATTTAATACGGGCAAATTTACTGCGAATTACAATTACGTAGTGTCTGTCTGTTGATTAAATATTATTCCATCCCATCCCAACAGGTTCTCTTTCTAACGCAATACTCCTCATAGTTGCATGGGATGTTTTGAACTCGATCGGTCCCCACTTGAACACCACGCTAATTATACAAATTACTAATAGTAATTAACTAAACATATACTCCCTCTGTCCCAAAATTATTGAAACATTTTCCTTATTGGGCTGTCCCTAAATTATTGAAACACTTTCCCTTTTTAGTAAACTTTTGTACATGAATTTACTCAATTATCCCTAATCACTCTCTTCCATCTACCAAGTCAACTCAAAATCAGCTCCTTTAAAAAATAATGGGACGGAGGGAGTACTATATATATATATATATATATAAACTTATTATAGCCATCGCTTAATTGTCATGATCATCGGTTCATATATATGTGCCAAGCTTTAGTTTTTGGATAGTACCAAACAGACAAACCAAGAACCAACTTTTGCATTTTGACAGAGCAGCAGATGAACTAAAAAGTTCTCGGACCAACTTTATTAGGTCTTGTCGTGTTTTAGAATCTAGCTAGGGGCCGCCTGTGCCTATGCCATTCTGGGTATCCATTGGATAACTGGAATCGAATCAAACCGAACCACCAGAGATGTTTAATTTGAAGGTGCTCGTGAGAACGCGTTGCTGTATAGACACGTCGGGCTGGTGGTTATGGTTTGCGTGCGCGATATACAGGCTTCTGACCATGCAATTCTTGCAAAGCAAGCTTGGCGTCTAGTACAGCACCCGGAGTCTTTAGTGGCCACTAGCCACAGTCAAGTCTTTTTTAGGGTTACTCTGTTGAGATGTGCTTCCGAAGCTAATTATTTTATTACTATTTAGTTTATTTAGGAGAATTAGTTAAGTCATAAGTCTTTAGTAATAAGAATTAGGATTAATATTATTTTAGGATTCTTATATCAATTAGGATTTGGTTTGTTATAAGTCTATATAAGCTTAAGGTTGTAAGTACAAAGAGGAAATCGAAAGCCAAAGCAACACTCTTTGCAAGCATGTCACAATAAGTCTTCAATCGGGTAATGTCTCTTCAAGAACCTAATGCTATATGGGATTACCTTAAGAAGGCAAAATGCAGGTAGTGATAAGGTGAAGAATATGAAATCTCTTAATTTAATGAGAGAGTTTGAAACTGAGAAGATGAAGGATGATGAGACAATCCAAGAATATTTTCATAGGCTCTTGGAGTTGGCAAATAAAATCAGACTTTTGGGCACAAAGTTGAAGGATAAGAAGCTGGTAAAGAAGATCTTGGTCACTGTTCCCCAAAGGTTTGAAATTACACTTGCTTCACTTGAAAATTCCGGGGACATTATGTCTATCACATTGTCTGATTTGTTAGAGGCCTTACAAGCGGGTGAACAGCGAAGACTCCAATGGAATCCCCGGGAGTGTTCCACAACAAGTGCTCTTGTTGCTAGGTCTTTACCAGGAAAGAAAAGTACATCGTGCCCTCATTGCAGGAAAATCAACCATAAACCTGAAGCTTGTTGGTGGCGGCCAGACATGAAATGCAGCAGGTGTGGACAGCTTGGTCACATTGAGAAAATTTGCACGGGAAGGCTGCCGCAAGCCAAGCCGACGGAAGTGGCAAAATTTGAGGAGGAGGAGCTCTTTTGAGCAATAAACAGTTTCGAAGCAAGGAGGAGTGTTGAGATGTGCTTCCGAAGCTAACTATTTTATTACTATTTAGTTTATTTAGGAGAATTAGTTAAGTCATAAGTCTTTAGCAATAAGAATTAGGATTAATATTATTTTAGGATTCTTATATCAATTAGGATTTGGTTTGTTATAAGCCTATATAAGCTTAAGGTTGTAAGCACAATAAATCAATAAAATTTCTCCCGGTTTCATACGGTTTCTTCTTCTTTGTTCTCTCCTCTTCACCTCTCTCACCACCAAAAACACCAACATTCTCTTCTTCTTCCTTCCATTGAATCATTCATTTTACTCATCTTCTTACATCTTCATCTCTTTCATCTTCTACGTTCTTCTTCTTTTCTGTTGTTTTCTTTATCTACTTCTTTCCAAATAAATAGTACTATCTCCGCACACAAATATTTGCACTATTTGTTGTAGTTGTTTTACAATATTTAATCTATGATTTTTTTCTTGCATATTTAGACATATACATTTTCTAAATAAACTTTTAATTAGGGAATTTTTATCACTATTTATCTTTATAAATATTTGAATAAAATATTGAATCTTGAAACATTAAAACCAAATGATACAATTATTTAAGTATAAAAGGAGTACATTTTCTTCAGGTGATGGAAAATTAAGAAAGGTATTATTCCGAAAATATTTACCTTTAAAAACCCGAAAGACCAGAGAGGATGGCGACTAAATTAATATCCACCCTTGCTTAGCTAACATAGCTTTATTAAAGTCTTCAATGTCCCAAAATCTATAACCACCCCGCCCCTTTACACTTACATAGGCGGTCCCAGACACACTGGCACATTTTCTTCTCGTTCACATCAAGCGACCAAAAGAACCTTGTAGATAGAGATCGCAGTTTATCCACAACTTCCGTAGGCAGAAGCATGCAATTCATTAAGTGAGTAGGCATTTCTTGTGTTACATATTTAATCATCAAACCACGCCCAGGTTGGGAGAGAGTGGAAGCTTTCCAATTCGAAAGCTTCTCTTTCACCCGCTCAATAATAATATCGTATTGAACAACTTTTCGGTGCCCCAATAACCATAGAAAACCAAGATACTTGTCTGCTATGATATTTTTTGAAGTACCCAGGATGCGGGATAGAATAGTTCTACATTGATGAGGTATGGATGGACTGAAGAAAATTGAGGACTTTCTTAAATTTATCTGCTGGCATGAGGCATCTTCATAAGTATGTAGAATCTGCAGGAGGACTCGCACCGCATTCCGCTTCCAGCTTCTTCCTCTCTGCCAAAATGATTCTTCCATGGATCCCACCAAGGCTTCAACACGAGATCCCAGGACTTTAATACGCTCTTGATTCTGACAAAATTCTGTATGATGCCAAGCTGAGAGCTTCTGTCTACATTGTTGGAAATGCTCAAAAGTAGCTGTTGCTTTGAACAAGTCAGTAGCCGTTGAAGGCTGTTAGCATGCTGTTCTAGTTTGTTACTAAGATCCAATAAAATAGCTTAGGTGGTTAAGTTGTTATAGCTGATTTCATTCATTAACTTTCGCATGTAATCTCTTCTATATAAAGAGAAGAGCTGAGATCAATAATATCAGATTGAGTTACTAGCATTTTTCATTGCCTATTCGATTCTATCTCCTACATTTGGTATCAGAGCCTCGTTTAGGTGTGTGCTACAACCAATCACCAAAATTCCTTTGTTAACATGGCATCTTCCAGCAATGGTGTCAATGTAGCTCAACCCCAAATTCCATTTTTTAAAGGAGATAATTATGAATACTGGAGTATCAAAATGAAAACACTTTTTTTGTGTCAAGATCTATGGGATCTAGTGGAAAAGGGTCAGAGTGAAGGATCAAGCACAGCGGATGCAGCAGCAGTTAAAGAGATCCAGAAGAAGGATGCCAAAGCCTTGTTGTTCATTCAACTTGCCATTGAAGATAGCATATTCTCAAGAATATCTGGATCCACCACAGCCAAACAAGCATGGGACACTTTGAAGAAAATCTACCAAGGGTCAGCAAAAGTGATGACAGCCAAATTGCAATTTTTAAGAATGACATTCGAGACTCTTAGCATGAAGAGTGGCGAGTCTGTTGAAGAATATTTTGCCAAAGTCACATCCACTGTGACTCACATGAGATCTTATGGTGAGACCATCTCGGATGGAACCATAGTCACCAAGATCCTCAGAAGTCTTACACCAAAGTTTGATCATGTTGTGGCTGCAATCGAGGAATCCAAGGACCTGTCCACTCTCTCAGTTGATGAGTTGATGGGATCTCTCCAAACTCATGAAACTAGGATCAACAGATCTGCAACTAGAGAAGAGGAACAAGCGTTTCAAGTTCAAGGTTTTCCAAGAACGTTTAGTCAACAAAGAGGAAGAGGCAGATCTGCATTTAGAGGAAGAGGCCGCGGGAGATTCAGTCAAGTTCAGTGTACCTTCTGCAAGAAGTTTGGACACAAGGAAGATACCTGCTGGCACAAGAATGATCAGGTTCAGTATGCAGAACAATTACATGAAGAGGAAGAGTTCCTGTTCATGGCAAATGAAGGGAACCAAGAATCTGGAGTTTGGTACCTTGATAGTGGCTGCTCAAACCACCTCACTGGTGAAAAAGAGAAGTTCAAGGAGCTAGATGAATCTCACAAGGCACATGTGAGATTGGGAAACGACAAACAGATCAACATTGAAGGAAAAGGTACAGTAGCAATTCACATTAATGGGAAAGAAAAGTTCATCAGAGATGTTTACTTTGCCCCTGGCCTTGCACATAATCTGATCAGTGTAGGACAATTGGTAGCCAATGATCTATCTGTTGTATTTGAGAAAAGTTCATGCTTGGTTAAGTCAAACACAGGAGAAGTGGTACTAAAATCAAAGATGACTGAGAACAAAATGTTCCCAGTAGCCTTCTCAAAGACAAGCGAGTGTCTCTTGGTAACAGATAAGAGCAATGACAGTGATCTCTGGCACAAGAGGTATGGACATTTATATGTGAAAGGACTACAATTACTGACAGCCAAAGAAATGGTATCTGGTTTACCTGCAATCAAAGATCTGGAAGGAGTTTGTGAGGGATGCTCCTTAGCCAAACTCACCAGAAAACCTTTCCCAATAGGAAAGGCCAGCAGAGCCACACAGAAACTTGAATTGGTTCACTCAGACCTATGTGGTCCAATGAAGTCAACCTCACATGGTGGGAGTAAGTACTTTCTACTGTTTATAGATGATTTTACAAGAATGTGCTGGGTTTACTTTGTTGAATTTAAAAGTGAAGCATTCACTCACTTCAAAAGATTCAAAGCCATGGCTGAAAAACAAAGTGAACAGAAGCTGAAGGTCCTGAGGACAGACAGGGGAGGTGAGTTCTGTTCTCGAGAGTTTGATGGATTTTGTGCAGATCATGGCATCAAGAGGGAGCTAACAGCACCCTACACACCTGAGCAAAACGGGATTGCTGAAAGAAAGAACAGAACCGTAGTAGAAATGGCAAGATCTATGATGCAAACTAAAGGATTACCAAATGTCTTCTGGGCTGAAGTCAGAGCGAGTGCAGTATACCTTCTCAACATATCTCCCACAAAGGCTGTCTTCAATGTAACTCCTATGAAGCATGGTATGATTCAAAACCCTCGAACTCATTTGAGAGTGTTTGGATGCATTTGCTTTGCACTAATCCCTACAGGCAGAACTAAGATGGATCAAAAGTCAAAAAAATATATCTTTGTTGGTTATAGCACCAACTCGAAAGCATATAGACTGTTTGATCCCGAAACTTGCAAGATCACAGAAGTAGGGATGTCAAATTCAATGAAGATGCAAGCTGGTATGAAACAAAAACAAAAGACAATTCAGCAGTAAGCATTGAAGAAGAAGAAGAAGAGGAGAATATTCCAAGAGAACATCAAGTTACTCCACCACCTACACCTGAATCAAATGTCCATTCTCAACATTCATCATCAGATGAATCTACTCCAGACTCAAGAGGAAAAAGAAGGTCTCTTGATGACATTTACACATCAAGCTATGCTCTATTTGCTGATAATCCAGTTACAGCAGAAGAAGCATTGAAAAGTGAAGTCTGGAAACAAGCTATGAAGGAAGAACTCTCTGCCATAGAGAAGAATGGGACCTGGACACTTGTTCAACTACCAGCAGAAAAGAAGGTTATCACTCTCAAATGGATCTTCAAGATCAAGCATCATTCGGACGGCTCAATTCAGAAATATAAAGCAAGGTTGGTGGCAAGAGGTTATACACGGGAATATGGTGTGGACTATGAAGAGACTTTCTCACTGTAGCCGTGTTTGAAACCATTAGACTAATTCTAGCTTTGTCTGCAAAGTTTGGATGGGAAATCTTCCAGCTAGATGTTAAGTCTGCCTTCTTGAATGGTGACCTCAAAGAAGAGGTTTATGTCCAACAGCCACCTGGATTCATTAAAGAAGGAGAAGAAGATAAAGTGTACAAATTGACCAAGGCCTTGTATGGGCTAAAACAGGCCCCTCGGGCATGGTATAGCAAAATTGATGAGTTCTTTCTGGAACAAGGCTTTCAGAGAAGTCCTAATGAGCCAACTCTCTACTTGAAGAAGGAAAAAGATGATGAAATTGTCATGGTGAGCCTATATGTAGATGACATGGTGTATACAGGTTCTTCCCCCCAGCTAATTGCTCAATTCAAAGCTGCAATGATGGGAAGATTTGAGATGACTGACCTAGGGAAGCTGAGCTACTTCCTAGGCCTTGAAGTTGAGCAATCACTGAAGGAGTATTTCGTCTCAAAGAAAATATGCAAGGGATCTGCTGAAACAAGATAGTTAACCAACTGCAAGGCAGTTGGAACACCTATGAATCCAGGGGAGAAACTAAAAAATGAAGATGGCACAGGAGATGCAGATCCCACAACATTTCGAAGCCTTGTTGGGAAGTTGATGTTCTTGGCACATACAAGACCAGATATAGTTTTTGCAGTAAGTCTGGTCTCCAGATTCATGCAAAGTCCCACAAAACATCACTATGGAGCAGCTAAGCGAATACTAAGGTACATTGCTGGGACTTCTGATTATGGTATCTGGTATTTAAAGAATGTAGAGCTGGTCTTGAAAGCATTCACAGATAGTGATTGGGCTGGTTCACATGGAGACAGAAGGAGTACATCAGGTAACTGTTTCTTCCTTGGTTCAGGACCAATTTCCTGGTCTTCCAAGAAGCAAAGCACAGTTGCCTTGTCCACAGCCGAGGCAGAATATGTTGCTGCAAACCTTGCAGCATGCCAAGTAGTCTGGCTCAGGAAACTACTAAGTGACTTGGGGCAGAAGCAACAAGGACCAACGTTGCTGTTGTGTGATAGCATGTCAGCCATTGCAATAACAAAGAATCCAGTGTTTCATGGCAGGACTAAACACATGGAAATCAAATATAATTTTATTAGAGAGCTGGTTGCAAGGGAAGAAGTTAAACTTGAGTTTTGTTGCACTGAAGATCAGTTGGGAGACTTGTTCACCAAACCATTATCCAGAGGTAGGTTTGAGACTCTAAGAGATGAGCTTTGTGTCAGCAACTTCAGATCAAGAGGACTGTTGGAAATGCTCAAAAGTAGCTGTTGCTTTGAACAAGTCAGTAGCCGTTGAAGGCTGTTAGCATGCTGTTCTAGTTTGTTACTAAGATCCAATAAAATAGCTTAGGTGGTTAAGTTGTTATAGCTGATTTCATTCATTAACTTTCGCATGTAATCTCTTCTATATAAAGAGAAGAGCTGAGATCAATAATATCAGATTGAGTTACTAGCATTTTTCATTGCCTATTCGATTCTATCTCCTACATACATCAGCTCTGGCATTGAATAAAAGTCCTAGAATCCCCCGACCAAGCTGCTTGAATAAGTTGCTGATCACATTTACTCTTATATGTCCAGATCTTTTCAAATCTCCAGATTCGAACAATATGTTGTTCTCTTCCATGGACACGAATCTCCAAGCCAAAATAATCGGACATACGGAAGTAAAAATTACATACCCAGCATGTAGGAAAAAGTTGTTGCCAGGAAAAATTACTCTTATATGTCCAGATCTTTTCAAATCTCCAGATTCGAACAATACGTTGTTCTCTTCCATGGACACGAATCTCCAAGCCAAAATAATCGGACATACGGAAGTAAAAATTACATACCCAGCATGTAGGAAAAAGTTGTTGCCAGGGAATGTTAGCGACCCTATACAACCGTTCTTGAAAAAAGAGACTGCCCTACACTGTCTTGGACCAAGTGAACTTTGGACCTGAAAAACCCAAATCTTCAAGTCTTGCCTGTTAAAGCGTTTTGGAATGCAATCATTTGTGATGCCCGACGCGGATGACCACCCAAATTTTCATGATGCCATAAAATTTCGTTGAAATCCCCTGCCACCAACCATGAAGATCTGAGGCAGCCGCAAGTTGTCGCAGCAGCTACCACGACTCATGACTCCGAGCTGAATTCAGCTGGCCATAGAAGTCGGTAAAGCACCATTCAACACCTAGGGCTTTCACCCGCACATCTAGGTAAGCATCCCCAATCGATAAAAGAGTGACGTCCCAAGAGGATTGCCATAGGATCGCGACCCTCCGCCATGGCCCTGCGCCGGAGCGGCCATAAGTCCCTTGAAGCTCAGTTGACGCCGAACGGACTCCATTCCCTCTACCGATCGGCATGTTTCTTGAGGAAAATGAGGCTAGGTTTCAAATTACTCACCATTCTTTTAATAGCTGTGATGTTCATTGAGGCTCCCAGACCTCTACATTTCAAACTAATACTGGCCATGAGATCGTAGAACATGTACCCATCGAGAGTCATGCCACCACTGCAATAGAAGCCAGGAAGCGTAGCGGCAATTTGCAGTGGCACCGATATAATCCAAAACCCCTAGTGGCGCAGGGAAGCATTAGAAACTTATCAAGATCATGTAACCTTAATATTCTACATTTTAAATAAGTGAAGATTGCATATATGACTTAATCAAATATTTACCAGAAATCAGTCATGTGTATTATTTCTTTCATATAGACTATAGAGACCAATACACTAAAAGAACAAAAAATTGTAAACCAAATGAATGAGTTAGTCTCTATCACTAAAAAAATGCTCTTTTCATTATGTCATTATCACAATTTAAACTATATGATTAAGATTTCATAGACTCCCTCCATCCACAAATAATTCAACACTTTGACTTTGTTATTTCAAGGTTCAATGTTTGACTCAAATTTTAACAAAGATAAAATGTTCTAAAAAATTCATATAAAATATATTTAAAAAGTTTATACTTCAAGTTATGATATGGATATAAATTATTAACTTTAAATATCTAAGTATTCATGAAAACAAAATCATAGATTAAATACTGTAAAACAACAAAAACAAAGTATAGAATTATTTGAGGACGGGGGAGTATGACTTAGTTAAATATTTCCTGAAAATCAGTCATGTGTACTATTTCCTTCATATAGACTATAGAGACCAATACGCTAAAAGAACAAAATAATGTAAACCAAATGAATGAGTTAGTTTCTGTCACTAAAAAATGTTCTTTCCATGTCATCATCAAATTTTAAATTATATGATTATATAATATGATTAAATTTTATATAGTCATCAGTTTTAAATAAGAGGTAAGAAGTAAGATATTCTTTTGACAATCATAAAAAATAAGTAAAAAATGTCGATTTATATTTTAGGAACCAATACTTTAAAAGAACAAAACAATGTAAATCAAATGAAGGAGTTAGTTTCTATCACTAAAAAAATGCTCTTTTCATCATGTCTATCATTAAGTTTTAAATTACTCATATATGATTACATAATAGGATCAAATTTTATGTAGTCACACAATTTCAAATAAGAGGTAAGAAGTAAGTTATTCTTTTGACAAACAAAAAAAATAAGTAAATACAGAATAGTGAAATTTTCAAATTATAAGATTACAAACATTTGAGTCGAAGTGTAAAAGTATATATAAAAAATACTCCTAAGAATGTAATTATGCAACAAAAAAGCAAAAAAAGAAAAAGAAACATGAGCTCACCATTTTGTAAGCTACACTCCACCACATCCTAGAAAATACTCATTTACCATTCATGAGTTTCCATATGTTATATTATATAATAACAAACAAAAGCACAAAAAATAAAAAAAAATGAAAAAATATAAACATAAAAATAAAAATACGAGCTCACAATTTTAAGGTGAACATGTCACGCCTTAACACACTCTCAATTCACTGTTAAGGTTTGTAAATGATATAATACAGATATAATATTATAATTATATAATATAATACTCCCTCCGTCCTTGAAAAATTAAGTGAATTGTTTTCCAAATTCTGTGTTGCAATATTTGACTCAAAATAAAACAAAGATAAATATTGAGAAAAAAATCAAGAAAAAATATATTTAGAAAATTTATACTTCAAATTATAATACACATATATGTTTGAACATGCATGATAATAAGTCAAAGATTAAATATATTTTTTTGAACTGCAACAAAGAATTTATTAGAAAAGAGCCAAAACGTTTGGAGATACAAGACGACAGCCAACGAGATGCGGGCTGCTTATAACACTCGGGCCGACAATAGCAGCGCATATCACCAAAATCCAAAACCCAACGAACACAACACTCAGAAATCAGAAACACCTGAAAAACTTTAAGGAAGCTTCGCCGCCGCTCCGGCCAGGGGGCTAGAAGCCAATCCCCCCAAGCCAGGTTCAGCTTGGTCCACCTGCTAGTGATCCACAAAAAAGAAAGGATTTGCACCTCCGAATAAATAGCAGATGATCTCCAAGGAATATCCTGCATCACAAGTTTGTTCCGAGCCTTCCATAATGCCCATGCCGTAACATAGACAATCCCTTTCCACACTGGAGCACCGAGGATTGAACTGAGATATAAAAGTATCGTCCACTAGCTCATATATGTTCGAAAGATTCCGAACATCGGTACTACACCACACCGCGATGGCTCTCTAAACCTCTCAAACTCTGCTTACACTTAATCAAGGCATGATCAGCTTTCCACCTCGCTTCCACACAACGGACATATCACCGATTGGATCGGGACCCCGCGATGTTGAAGTTGATCGAGAACTGGAATCATGCCTCTTGTTGCTCTCCAAATAAAAATATTCACCTTTTTGGGAACTTTGTTACACCACTGTGTCGGAATGCAAAATCCTGTTGCCAGCTTAGCGTCGATCAGCTTGGCCAAGCTTTGGACTGAAAACCCATCCCTCCCAAGCTCCCAATGCCACTTATCTGCGCAGCCCTCCTTTGGGACGAAATCCTGCAAAAGAGACACCATCGCCTGCAACTCACCGCTTGCTCTCCCTCTCACCGGCCTTTCCCAGCTCCACTCCCACTTCCAGCTCCCCCCTCCCACTTAACCTTCTCAGCTACCGAGCACTCTTTTTTTTCTTCTAATACAAACAGACGCTTGAATTTGTCTTTGAGAGCAGACCTTCCCACCCAAACATCCTCCCAAAAACTCGATTGTTCTCCGGACTCCAACCTCTCTCTTAAAAAAGGAACTAAACATAACACCCATACTCTCCATCTCCCTACTGACCTTACAAATGTCTTTCCACACACACCACCCCCCCGAACTCCCTCCTACCGAAAACTCTCCCTCCTTTACTACATGGATGCTCGACACTACCTTCTTCCATAACCGACCTTCCTCGTTCAGCCACCTCCACTTCCATTTCCCTAGCAACGCCCAATTCTTCCCCCTTAAGCTACCCACACTCAAACCCCCTACTTCACTACTTCCAAACAATTTTTCAATCCTAGCCCATACCAACTTTCTACCCTCTCCCAAGCACCCCCAAAAGAACTTATTACGCAGACCTTCAATTTTCCTCACCACTCCAGTAGGGGCACGAAACAGGGAAAAATGAAACAAGGGCAAGCTTCCAATCACAGATTTCATCAAGGTAAGATGACCACCAATAGATAGGGAATTTACCTTCCAGCTCGAAAGTCTCTTCTCAATTTTTTCCACCACTGGCTCCCAGCTTTTCTGACGACTCATGTTGTGGCCTACGGGGAGCCCCAAATAGGAAAACGGCAGAGGAGCCGGGATGCAGCCTATACTCCGGGCCACTCTATCAACCTCTACTGCCTCAACTCCCACTCCGAAGACCCTTGTCTTTTGACGACTAATTTTCAGCCCTGATACCAACTCAAAACAGTTAAGAATGCCCACGAGGGCCCTCTCATTTTCGCCCGACCATTCACCAAAAAAGATTGCATCATCTGCATATTGCAGATGCGAAATGGGCACCTGAGCTCTTCCCACCTTTAGAGGCCTAAAAATACCTTGGTCGATCGCCTCCTCCATCATCAGATTCAGAGCCTCGACTGCCAAAATAAACAGAAACGGGGATAAAGGGTCACCTTGTCTAAGCCCCCTCTCCATCGCGCACTCAACCGTGGGACTTCCATTCACGAGGATCGAGACCTTTGTTGATTTCAAACACCCCAAGATCCAGCCCCTCCATTTTTTACCGAAGTTCATTTGTTGCAACATTGAATCCAGAAAGCTCCAGTTAACGCAATCATAAGCTTTGGCAAAATCAGCTTTCAGCATAAGAACTTGACGTTTCTCCTTCTTTGCCCAAGACACTACTTCATTTGCAACCAACACGCCATCCAAAATTTGCCTTCCTTCGATGAAGGCTGATTGCGTTTCTCCCACCAGCTCATCCAGCACTGATTTTAATCTCTCAGCCAGCAACTTCGCAATAATTTTGTAGAAGCATCCAATAAGGCTTATAGGACGGTAATCAGATATGGTAAGCCCCGAGCTTGCCAGTAGCTTTGGAATTAAGGCAATAAAGGAAGAATTACATCCAGCCCCGAGCTTGCCAGTAGCTTCGAATTAAAGAACAGCCGCCACTACTTCCTTCTTCATGACCTCCCAGTTTGCCTTGATAAACTTAAAGTTGAAACCGTCCGGCCCCGGGGCTTTATCCCCTCCACACGCCCACACTGCCTTTCTAATCTCTTCTTCTGAGAAAGGAGCTTCAAGCCCTCCTGCCTGGATCTCATTCAGCTTTCTGAATCTGTGACTCCGGAACTTCGGCCTTGTCACCACAGGTTCAGAGAACTGATTTCTAAAGTAATCCAGCACTGCACTCTTGATCTGATCCGGCTCCTCAACCCAACACCCATTAATCAAAAGCCCCTTCAGCGAGTTCTTACGTCTTCTGCCGTTGATGACACCATGGAAGAACCTGCTGTTTTCGTCACCTTCAACTGCCCACTTCAACCGAGCTTTCTGTTTCAAATCCCTTGATGAAGCGGTCAACGCCTTGAAATACTGCAACCGTGACTCCCTCCAGTTATTCCATTCGTCCTGCTCTAAATCCTGCTCCTCAGCCTTCTTTTCCAACTTCTGCACCTCCTCTCTCAGTCTACCTATTTCTCCATCTGCTCCCAGTAATTTTTCCTTTCGCCACTGCTTAATACTGTTCTTCAAGAGTTTCAGTTTAACCTTCAGAATGAAATCTGCAGCACTAACAACCTGATCTTGCTCCCACTCCTTTTTTATTAACCTCAAGTAGTCTTCATCTAACAGCCACTAGTCATACACTCTAAAAGGACAGGGTCCAAAATCCACTACCCCCGCCTTAAGCATGACTAGGCAATGATCCGCAAACACCCTGTCCAGAACAACTGAAGCCACGTCTTGCCAGTCCTCCAAGAAATTGTTGTTCACCAGAAATCTGTCAAGTTTGCTCATTTTTGACCCATCGCTACTGACCCAGGTAAAGCGCCTGCCACCTTGTTTAACATCCTGAAGCCCATTTTCCCTGATGAACAAATTAAAATCAGCAGCCATACTTTGTCTGAACTGGCTCCCCTTCCTTTCTTCATTTCTTCTAAAAACGTTGAAGTCCCCCATGACACACACTGCCACTCCCATTTCTGAAATCACGTTTGAGAGGTCACCCCACAACACCTGTTTCTGGCCTGCTGATTGAGGGGCGTAAACATTCAGAAGAAGATGCTTCTTACTATTACCTCTCCAGCAACCCACCAAGCCAAGAAATCCTGCTCCAGAAACCAACCTCTCCACTAACCAAGTCTCCTTGTTCCAAAAAAACAGAATCCCCCCAGACCTGCCATCAGAAAGACATTGGGCAAATCTAAGTTCACTGTGGTTCCACACCTGCTTAACCGAATCACCCACCTCCTGATCTAACAAAGTTTCTTGCAAGGCTAACACATAAACTGATTCCTTGGCAATTAGCTGTCTCAACTGCCTAATCTTTACTCCACTCCCCAACCCTCTAATGTTTAAAGAAACAATCTTCATTTAATCAAACTTCCGACCCCTGAGACACGTTCCTTATTTTCCCTACTAGTTTCATCACCAAAAATAACCCCCACTGCCTTCCCAATAAATCGAACCCTACTAACCTATGAGTCTGTCTCTTTGACCTCATCTGAGCCGTCTTCGACGCCTATTGAGCCCGCCATATTCATTCCCCAAGAAGAGTCTGAGTATCTTTCTTTTCCCAAGTCCTCTGCTTCTCTCGTGACACCCTCCCTCGCACTCCCCCTGGCCTGCCGTGACTTAGCCCTCTCTGCCTTCAGTCTCGCCGCGCACTTCATATCACGGTATAATGTTACCTTCGGTGTTTGATATTTGAAGAAATTAAACTATTACAACCGTTTAATATTTTTCTCAACCTCTTAGTAAAATGCACTTCTTCTTTTTTACTAAACCGATCAATTGTAATAATGATCATCTGCAGAAAAAACCATAAGCCAAAAAGACTTATTGTCCAAAGTACCAATAAGTAGGAACGATAGAAAAAATAAACATAACCAGAAGCAATAAGATGCAAGAAACTAAGTCCAAAGCAACGCACTGCTAAGGGATAGAGAAGGAGGTAATACAGTTGATGTTCCATCATACCACTCAAGAACTTCCTCATACAAGCCACCCAAAAATTGAAAGGGCTTGAAACAACATACGACGTCATGGTGAGGTGTGTGTAGGCAGCCTGTCGGGGTCAATACTCAAATGTCGTCCTACCATGAACATGCTAAAAGAGGAAGTGTTGACGCCCGAAAAGAACACTCCACCACATAAGTGCCAATCCATCTCGTCCGGACACCTATAAAAAAGACACCAACAAAAATCAAACAAAGACCAAAGACCAATAGAATGAGAGAACCCAGATGGTCCAAAGCCGATTCTTCTCCTAAGCCACCAAATTGAGTCACACTGGCCGGGATGAGAGGACACGGCCAGAAACCGCCACACTGGTGGGCTAGGCTTGCTAGCCGAGAATCCAAGGCAGCCATAGACTGTTGACGAGACGACATCGAGCAGCAAGCGGTAGTTGGACGAGAACGGAGGGGAGAGATAATTACCCGAAGAAAGAGGCCGGGAGTGCAAGCGGGATGTGTGAGCCGGGCCTGAACGAACAAATCAGAAGAGAGCCACTCACCTGCAAGGCAAGCAAGCAATTGGAAGGAGATGTGGAGGCCAAGTCGCACCAGACTTGGGCGAAGAAAATAGCAACAGCAGTGCGGCGGCTAGGGTTTACCTTGGATCCTCGATATCTGAAGAGTTGACAAATGCTCTTCTTAACTGAAGCATATAATAAGGAAAAATATTCCAATCATATCGGCTCAGAATACATAACATTATAATTGCTCGACTTATCCAAAAAAAAATATTGCTCGAATTTTGAAGGAATAATAAATTAACGCTATTAGTAAAATAGTCTTTAAATCAAGTGGGTAAAGTACACTCATAGTCCTGTAATTTTAATTATTATACCATTAGGGTCTTACTTTAACTTTTTGTACTAATAAAGTCCTATCTTCAAGTTTTTTCTTCATTCATGGTCCTATTTGACATTTTTGCCCTCAATTTTTAAAATATTGCAATTTAAACAATTGTAAAATATAAAAAGCACCCTAACGTTTAAAAAAACTTTCAGTTTTACCCTCAATTTTTATAAACCTTAAAATTCTACCATAACTTTTACAAATACTTACAATTCTACCCTAAAAATTTTCTCTCCACTTTATCTCACCACTCTCCTATCCACCACCACCGGAAATCTTGTTGGACCGCCGACAGCCTTCGCCGGAATGCCCTCTAAGCCACGAAATGCAAGTCTAGGCGGTAGATCCGCAGCCCAGGGCCGCAAACCGCCGGCACAGGGTTGCGAATCGCGAGCCTAGGGCCGCGGATCGTGAGCCCAAGGCCGCGAATCGTGCACCCAAGGCTGTGGATCGCAAGCCTAGAGCCGCAAAGCGCGCGCCCAAGGTAGCGGATCGCGTGCCCAGGGAAGCGATCGGCGGCCGAAGGGCGCGAATCGCAAGCCCTAGGCCGCGAATCACGGTCCCGTGGTTTTCTGGTGGCGGCCCATGGCTTTCCGGCGTTGGTGGGTCGGATCGAATGGTAATTGAGATAGGTGAGTTGAAAAATTTAAGGTAGATTTTTAAAATTTTAGGGTGTAAATGGTATAATAAGAAAAATTCAGTTTATGTTCATTATTGTACCATTTCTGTGAAAGGGTAAAATAGTAAAATAATCGTAAAAATGACCATGGATGAAGAAAAAACTTGAAAACATGACTTTATTAGTACAAAAATTTAAAACATGACCCTAGTGGTACAATAATTAAAGTTACAGGACCATAGCTGCACTTACCTTTAAATCAAGTCAAAGTCAAATCTTCTGTATTTTTATTTTCTGAGAGTCCCAATATTTAAAATAATAAAAATTAATCTAAACATTGCGTAACATTACATTAAAGACATGATGACTAGAACACAGTAGGGGTGTGCATGGGACGGGGCGGGGCGGGGCGGATAGTGAGAAAAATAGTATCCGCCCCACCGAGTGCAGGTACCCTAAATGCGGGAACCCGATTTTCACGGTTTTTCGCGCTTCGGATCGCGAGTATCCACGGGTATTCCTAAGTATAATTATTCTATAAAAATTTTCAATTTACTTAGAGATATTCTAAAATTTTGCATCATAAATGTACATATCTAGAGCATCAAAATGAAGAAAAGTAGTTTGCATAAATAGAACAATAATATAATATTGCAAATCATGTATTATTGTTGTATGAAATGGGTTTTCACACATAATGTAAAAGAAATTTAAAGGAAAATTGAGATGAAGTAAGCAATTTTAGATAATTTATTTGTAAATAGGCATATGCGGATCGGTTCGGGTATCCGCAGGTTATCGGTTTCTTCGGTTCACGGGTGTTTCGGTTTCGGATCATGCGGTTTGGTTCGGTTTCTCCGTTTTGCGGGTTTTTTTAACACCCCTAGCCCACAGGGACTAAGATAACAATCATGTTAATCATCACCTAGGTGATTTTTCATCCAGCAGTCCAAATGGCCCAGCTATAAGGTAATTTGGAAGTCCAAACCCAATTAACTGGACAATTACATATCTACCTCTTATTCTCCAAATACTCCAAGTGGATGAAAAATCACCTAGGTGATAAATAACATTGGCGCTAGGATAGACGTCAATTATCGGGTCGAATTAGGGTTTCCATTAATATCAGGTTGAACGGATTTCAGATCACTTTTAGTTTAGTTGTTTTTGGGTCATTCAAGATTTGTTTTGTTCCCGGCCAAACTGATTCCGGGTTGGGTTTAGATTAGGGTGATGTACATTCATTTTTTGTTGCTTCAGGTTAAAATCAAGTAACAAGAGTCATTCCGCGATTACACGAGCACCGTCGACTAGAAGCAGAATACTAAGGCGATGAATCCTAGACCATCCATCGTGCTCAAACTGACGACCAACCCGGAGCCTATATACAACCGCTCTAGTTCCTTTGCCCCTAAATTTCATGCTACAGCTTAACATCAATAGCGATTCGACGATGCTCTCTTAGTCTCGGTTACGTAGTAGTCAACCGTTACTATATCTATGATCGTGAAGGTATATACCTCAGTTAGTTGGATTTAAATCAAATGCAGCAAAGTTTTCGATATTTGAATCTCATCCTCTTGGTTATTTTAATGTTTAGATCATTTTTGGTTCCTTTGCATTCAAATTAATCAAATTCGAATTATTTTAGGTTCAAAGTTGAGTACTTGCTTAGACTAGGATACGACCAAAACCCACTTGACAATTACTTTTAAAAAGATACTAGCATGCGGATGTACGGTTGATAGTAGATTAACTTAAACCGACAAAATAAAAGATTAGAAACTTTATCATAAGAGAACAAAATAGTTGAGATACACAATTAATCGATCAAAAGTTTTTTTTCCTTGTTCCATTAATGTGATATCTTAACTTTGAATACACATCAGTTAAATATTACATCATCCCGAATTCCCGATCAGCAAAACTGATAGAGTTGACGGAGTACGCAAATTAAAAAATATTGCTAATTTGACTTAAGGTAGTAAAGTAAAATAGGTTAATAATATAAAGGTAATGTTTTAATGCATGAGAATGAAAATAATGGGTAATAAGGTAAAAATTGGAAAGAAATTACTTCCTCAAAGAAAACATATCACGTTTGTTGACACAATCTGAAAAGAAAACTTACCGGTTTTACTATGACGGAGAAAGTAGAACACACACTCAACCATGAAAATTATGAAAATTAATACTCCCTATGTCTCATTCTACCATACCCTCCAGCGATAAGCCAACATATATCAAATGTTGATACAAAATACATAATCTTTTTAAGTTGTTCATAGGCGGTAAAGTTATAGGAACATGAAGGTTTGCCCTAATCTATACTTCATTTTTCACTTAAAACTTGCTACAATTTTCTTTTTTGGTTGTCCCAAAAAAATTGTTACATTTCCTTTTAGCTTTTTACACCAATTTTATTTTATTACGTACCCTTACTTTCTCTTTACGCTCAACAAAAGTTACTTTTGTCTTATATACATATTTTACATGTTTACAACACACATTCTTAATCCACATGTAAGTCAAATTGATTCAACTAATAAGGGATGTAGGGAGTATCTATTTATTTATGCCTAATTTTGAAATTTACAATTACCTTCTTTTGACCATTATCTCCTCCTGCCAATTTGGTGCTCTCACCAACTATGTTCAACAATGAACTTATGTTGACAGTGTGAATCATGAAAACCTAGGTCTTTCAGGGTTAGAGCTGATGAATGGATTAATATATCTATGATTGCCTTTCTAGGGGATCATTCAGAGTGTTTTGATCTTCGAAGGGAGTTCATTAGATTACATCTTCTATATATTAGGAATTTCTTCTTCTTTTTTGATACACATGGGGAGGGGTAGGGATGATGAAGGCAGGATTTCAAATCAAAACCTCCACCTCGAAAGCTTAACAAAGGTTATAGGTTCCTGATGTAATTTCTTTAATTTGGTTAGGTAGAAAAGAGATTTTGTCTCATAATGGTGGGATGTTTTGTTTTTGGAATTTCTTTTGTTTTTTTGTAGTTTTGAAAGTTGTGAGTAGAGAAATTTGAGAAAAAGAAGATTTGATAAAGAATTGACGTATTGAAAGATATTGTGTATAAGAATTTGGAAAAGTAGGAAAATGTTTTGGTGAACACAACCTTAAGAAAATATTATTTATTTTTTTCTTATTATTAATAAAAAGTGATATTGTGGTAAAAAAAATTGAAAACCTTGATCTTAGGGTTGAAGTCATAGAAGGAAGGCTAGTCATTGCCACTTCCACCTAGGGGTGTAAGCCAAACCCGAAACCGACCCGAAATTGTTAGGTTTGGGTCGGGTGAAGGGTGAAAATACCCTTGGGTGGCCCGAACCCGACTTTTGGCCCAAATTTCGAATTTGGGTCGGGTTCAACCCGAAATTGTCAAGCCCAACCCGAAGCCCGGACTCACACTAAATAATTATTTATATTTTGCAAGTAAAGATATTTTAACTCTTCTCTTACTATAATTTCTTTAGCTTACTAATTTTTTTAGCTTACTAAGATAGAGACTCATTATGCATGTCTTTATACATGTTCGGGGAGCATCAAGCATTTGTAGACATCCCATGTGGGATGAAATGAGTAAATTAAAGACTCAATTCTTGCTCCTCTTTTATATACTATTAATGTGGGATAAAGAACAAGATTATAAGGCATACTTTTTACATACTTCAAGCTCTGAAGTTTGTATGGACCATGGATGCATTAACCCATTTAAAGACTCAACCTTTGCATTTCTCTCATCAACTATAAATGTAGGATGAGAGCATACAAAGGAGGGCCTTGAAACAAAGACAAATGATGTAGAAGCAAGAAACCTCATAAATATATAGATACAAGCTTAGATCTATCTTTCCACCAACAATGTGAGATGAAAGCTCATAGCAAGATAAGAAAGAGTGAACCACACAATGTCCCACATTGATGCTTAATGCTAGATAAAGAGGCTCCACACTTATATGAATAAAGTTCTCTATCCAAGAGGGATTGTTAAGGCTCTAACTATTTGTCCCACATTGGTCATTTACTAAACCTTAACTCAAGTTTCCTCTCTATAATGATAGGAATCTACTATTATATCTTATTACAGGATCATATAGGTGGCAGGGGAAGAAAAAGAAATTTGAATACTCAATCCTCGTGAAGCCACATCAACGCCACGTAGGACCACGTCAATTTTTTTTAAATGACATGGCGGCCTAAGGTATATATGATAAGTTTTGATGAGGAAGTTTCCAATCAATCTCTCTCAACACATTTTGGTAAGTTTTTATGAGTAATTAATACAAAAGTAATTCTACATTTAATTTTCTGTCTTACCTATTTTGTTTCTTTCTTATTTCTCATTCTCTAATCTCTTTCCATTCCACTCGATCACTTTCTCTTTCTCGCCACTTTCTTCTCTCAATGAAATCCGCTCAATGAAATCCGCCGCTTCCAAGCCTCATGACGAGTGACTCCATCTCGCCTCATCCGATCTCCACTTGCCCTCCCTGTCATCACCTTTCATCGTCGGATGTCAATTCGAGTCCTTTAGGGAAAAAAATTTCAACACGGTTGAAGTGCGAGAAGAAACATATTGAGAACCGTCAGATTCTTCCACCCATACGCCAACGATGATGGTGGAGGCGAAAGAGTTCTTTGTTGCACCGCCGACTATGTCGTCTTCACTGGTGATCAATGATGCTTCACCGAACTCGCTAATGGCCGCCCCACCAATTGCTTTGAGGTTCACCTTCGTTACCCGCCAAAGTTAAATTCTTTGCTAAGACTTGATACTTGACCTTTTCAAAATTCAGATTGAGAATTGAATTTCAGTTTTGAGAGTCTCTTAATTCTTCAGTTGATTTTTTTTTTGCCAACTTCTCTTCTCACCTCTCTCTCTCTCTCTCATTGATTTTTCTTTCTTTCTCCTCCGCTTGCTGGAATCCCAATCAAGGAAAAAAAGATAATCAGCTTCAGGTTTTGAACCTTCCACAGCTAAGAACTACAAGTTTTACTTTTATTTCGCTATGTAGAACACGATCTACTTTTGCAGTGTTATGGTTTGTGCGGTGAATTGTTTTAATTTTTTTCTGGTTTTGTACATGCTTTTTTACAAGATCTTCTTTATTAGACAGGGATTTGATTATTTCCCCCTTTCTTCTCATTTATTTCTCTTGTGTTCCAATTTTCAACCTTGCATATCTTTGGCAGTGTTCTTTGGTAGTATTTCATCTACAATTTGTGTTGTCTGCCCGCATCGCTGTTATGGTTAGAGTGAAAAAATGGTTGCTTTGAATTAACAGGGAATATCCACTGTCAAAGCTTAGGTTGTTAAGGTAAATCTTCGACTTTGGCTAAATTTATTTTTATTTGATTCTTTAATTTTTCTACTATGGTTGTTTTAGTGGATTTGAATAAATGGCTTGGTGAGTGATCATTTGAGTCTAAAAGCCAATAGCAAAGTGCCTCATGAATTCGCCATTCCCAGTTCGAGTAATTGTGTCTCTGTCACCTCCCGCTTGCGCAATGACGCATCTCAGATCAACATTTCTTGACGTTTTGGAGTTTTTAATTGTTGAACCTCTCTTGACGTTCTGTCGATATTCGTTTTGAATCACATACGTAGTCACGTAGATGTTGTTACTACGTTTCTTCGCAATCAGTTTTCCCTTACTTAGTCGGTATGATTCAATGTTATATGAGTTCTACTTTCTTCTTCTGGGCAAGCCTTCGGTGACTCATATTTACAAAGCATAGCTAATGTTTTTAGATTTGTTGTTGTGATCTATACACAGTGATGGAACATGCGATTTGTTTTCCAAAAATTCAAGCATGGAAGCATAGGATGAATGAAACCAATCCAACCTTGGAGGAAAATGTACACCAGCCTTAGAAAAAAGCAGGCAACCTCAAGATCAAGAGTACAGCCAATTAGTTGCATATTGTTCTAATATTATCCTCTCAAAGTTTTTTAGATTTTAATGGACTTTTATATAAAAAATAAAAATATTATCCATTGTCTAATTATTTGATAGTATTACATGAAATTTCTTATCTCTACACACTATGTGGAGGAAATGGGCTCTACTGCGGCCCACCACGCAGTAGAGCCGCAGTAACACTACGGGATGGGCCGTAGTAGATGCCGCAGTAAAAATTCGCGCAGTAAAAGCCTCACTGCGGTAGCAGCCGCAGTACTCATTGCGGCCTTACTACGGCCACGACCGCAGTAAACGAGTTTATTAATTAAAAAAAAGTGGATGAATCCGGATGAAAAAATTCATCCGGATTCATCCACCAACCCAGAAAAACCCAAAAATCGGTGGTGATGGTGAACAAGCGCCGGTCATGATGGAGAGAAAGCGACATCGTTGGAGCGGCGGTGCTGAGGTGGGAGCGGCGACGTCGGCGATTAAGAAGAAGAAGAAGAAGAAGAAGAAGAAGAAGAAGAAGAAGAAGAAGAAGAAGAAGAAGAAGGGAGATAGAAAAAAGAAAGTGAAAGTGAAAGAAGAACAAGATGAAAATAAAGAAGAAGAAGAAGAAGATGATGATGATGATGATGATGATGATGATGATGATGATGATGATGATGAAGGAGAAGATGAAGAAAGAAAGAAGAAGAGGAGAATATGAAGAGAAGAAGGTGATGAAGAAGGAGAAAATGAAGAAAATGAAGAAGATGAAGAAGAAGGAAATGAAGAAAATGAAGAAGAAAATGAAGAAGAATGGGAAGACGAAAAGAAAGAAGAAGAAGGATTGAAGAAGAAGATGCAAAAAATGAAGGAAGAGACGGATGAAGAAACCCTAAAAAATGGCTTACTGTGGCCCTACTGCGGCCAAAGCCGCAGTAAAGCTTACTGCACCATTTACTGCTTTAGTTTACTGCGTATTTGAGCTTATCGCGGCCCAAACCGTAGTAAGGGCCGCAGTAAGAATTGTCTTCCTCACGTAGTGACAATCACGAATCGTCATTCTATGTAATTTACTTACTTCCTCCACATTCTAACATGATTTTGTAGAATAACCAACTACTATTACTATCACTATACACCTCTAATAGTTGTAATTTGCAAAATTGGTCATTAGAATTTTGAAGTGCAAAAGTAGTTACCTCTGTGTGCTTTATGATTTATTACCTCAGTAATACACCTGAAGTCGACAGTACCGCAGCTTCCACTCAGATTTAATGATGATATTTCGTGTAATAGTTGAGAGAGGGGAGGTTATGAAAGGTTGCGAATGTTGGAATGAATTGGAATGGGGATGGGGGTATATATATAGACGACCCTAGCTACTGTGGCCTCCTCCGCAATACGTGGCCGCAGTAGGGATGGTGGTAGGTAGGGCACGTGGCCCACGAGGGCGTACTGCGGCGTCACTAATCTAATTGCCACCGCCGCGCAGTTCGTTCACTGCGGGGAGTCGCTCACTGCGGCCATAACCGCAGTTACGGCCGCAGTGAGAATCGACCTCTTCACGTAGTGGAAGGCTCAAGGTATTTATCTTTTCATATTTTTATTTTTGATAAATATTTCTTCTAAGATTTTTATGCTTTTAGAGCTTTTTATCCTTTCACGTTTTCATATTTATATTCCATTTCTTCTTTTTTACGCATTTATGTTAAGATTTCCTTCCTGCTTCATTGTATTATATGCTTTATGTTCTCTCCGTATCTATTTATTGTTTAAGATTCAACAGTTGCGTTATTGTTTTCCTTTACTATTGATTTTTCATGATTCTTTTGCCTTCTCTATATATATGTAACTTCTTATGCACCCACAATTTGAGATATTTATTGGTAAGTTTCCTTTAGTACCTAAAAACTTATCGGGCTTTGTATGTTCTAACACATATCTTCACAAGATATTACCCAAGAAAGCAGTAATTTTTGTTTTGATAATCTTGCAGAACAGCTTATCACCCAAGCTCATGTTTTGCATCTTTGTGCATTTGCACTTGATTAGATGAGCATTTGCAAATTTAAGAGTCTTTTTTCATGCAACATTATTACCTTTGTGAATATTCAAGTTTCCATATCCGATACTTGCGTGCATTGAAAGTTCTACTATTTTACTGCAAGCTTTATTCTCATGTATGTACGATATGAAATATTTTGTTTATGGAAATAGGAACTCGGTTTTATAGTTCTTACTAATATTCTTGCTATGTGGTTAATTTGAAAAGCAAGGAATGAAAAACATGAGCGGTGCAAATGAATCAAGTGGCGATGTTATAGAGTAGATGGGATGAATCGGAGGAAAATATTTGATTTATAATTTAAGGGCTAAGGTTGAAAAATTGCTTCTTCTGGCCATTTGTGATACATGTGATAATTATTTGAGGTTATCTTTGATTCACAATTTTATAATTGGTTTTTTGTGTACCTAGATAGAAGTTTGGATAGTTTAGACTTTAGGTACTTAGAAAAACATGTATACCTTTTTTTTTGAGAAGCTCAAATACTAAAGTTCCGTCTTAGATATTTACTTCAATTTTGCCTTTATACTCTTGTAATTTATTGTAGTCTCTTCATTTTTTAAACTGTACGAGGACAAACAAGATGAGGTAGAGGTCAATTCCATTATTTAGTTCTACTTATCAATTTGAGCTTACTATTCTAATAATCAATTTAACCTACAACTTTTAAAAGTAAACAATTTTTTCCTAATTTCAATGAATTTGTTATGAACGTGGGTATGTGCAATATGTGTTGCTAATCTACTTAGAGAGTTAATCATTATAAGATCTAGAGTTTGATGTTGTCAATATTATTGTATCATCCAATCTTCTTGAAAGACAATATTATTATTATTTTTCCTTACATCATAACATTTTAAATGTTTGTGACAATACATTATTTATACAAAAATTCTTAAAAAAAATAAGATTTAAAATTGATATCCCGTGACGAAGGCGGGTATTTAAGCTAGTTACAATTAAAACTCTAAAACCATGGATCTAAGTCTTTTTCTCCCAAGAAAAAACCTGGAATCATGGAGTTCTGGTTACCACCTTAAGCCCAACCCGAAAAAAGATTGAAAAGATAAAATGGTGACTTTTGGTTTTAATTAATTTTTTTTGTTTTTTTTTCTAATTTGAAGTTTGTAATTTCGGGTTAAATGGGTCAACCCGATCCGAACCCGAAAAAATCGGATTCGGGTTGACTCGATCCGAACAATAGTTTGGGTTGGGCTAGAAATAGGTGCTTTCAGAATTTCGGGTTCGGGTTAACCCAAACCCGAACTCGTCGGGTCGACCCGAACTTACATCCCCTACTTCCACCAATGAAGCATTTTCTTCTAGAATATGGTTTTACTCCATTTGTCATACTCCCTCCGTCCGCAAAAGACTCCACCATTTGTTTTGACAGTTTCACAGTATTTAATCTATGATTTTTTTACGAATGTTTAGACACCGAAAATTAAATATTTCATATGTGTATCATAATTTGAAATCTAAATTTTCTGAATATATTTTTTCTGAATTTTTTAAAACTATTTATCTTTTTTAAAATTTGAGTCAAACATTGAACCTTGAAACAACAAATTCAAATGATGGAGTCTTTTGCGGACGGAAGGAGTATTTAATAGTGCAATGTTTGATTTTTTTTTTTTTGGAAAAAGGCTTTGCCTTGTATCTCATTCCACCAAAAAATAGCCTTGCGGCACTTACAGCCAAATCAACTATACAACCTAGCTTGAAAAATCTCCTGTAAGTTTACTCTATTCCTGCCCTGTACAATATGACAATATTTGATTTTTTATATCAATTTAACTTCATTATCTATATTTGTTTAGTAGAAATTTTTATAAAAATATGTCTATAATTAAAATAAAAACATTCATTTTTCATTCAAATATAAAAGTTTGTACAACACGATAAATAAATAAATTTATAAATTAAGCGACATTTTTAGGGATTCCATAGCCGGCAGATGCGATGAGGGTAAGCAAACCACTCAATAAATTTTACTCCATTTGTCCATACTTAATCGTATTTCTTCACACTTTTGTTATTTGACTCAATTTTTACTAAACATATAATTGAAAAAACTAATTTCTAAAAACTAGAAACATTATACGCTAATAGATTGATTAAATGTTAAAAAGATGTAACTACTTAAAAAAGGATGGAGGAGTAGTTTCTACAAGACAAAGTAAAACAATGGATAACTATGGCCTTCAAAATTATCTACAAAAGTACCTTTAAAGTTGCGTTTCTCATTAAAACATTTTCTAGAAATAATTAAAATATTGTCAAAATGAAAAAGAAAGTAGAAGTGACATAGAGAAGTGAAGATAACAAAACTTTGAGATTGGATAACTATTAGCCAACTTTAGTAACTCCATTAACTTTGTTCACATTAGAGAATTCACATTAGAAAATTGCTGCAAAACGGATTGTCGCAATGATAGCCCATCAGCACCTTATCGTGCATACGGGGCTGTGAGTTTGACAGTCCGTGAGCTAATTTACACCTTTTACATACATACTAGATGTTGTTATCCGTGCGTTGCCGTGGATTTATTGTCAAAAAAGTACATAAAGTATATGTAGATATAATTTAATTTAATTTATTTATAAACTGCATATATTAAATTAACATTTGTGTATGTATAGTTAGAATTTACAATTTATAATATTTGAAATATATAATTATATATTAAATGCTGAAAACTGTATATTTTAAAATACTGAGATAAATAATGACTGACAAATCTTGAAATAACATCCTCAGTTTAAACAAAATTAATACGTTAATTCTAGCTTAATAAAAGGGTTATAAAAAAGTAAGTAAAAGGAAAATTTAGTGATGTTTTGGTTGGTAAAGTATGTTTTTTTTATTCGATAAGTCCATGAAAAATTAATCGTTTTTACTAACATTTTAGCTCATGCATTAAAGAGGTTGAGGAAAAGCAATCAGCCCTTAAGAAAAGAGACGGCTGCGATGCATACTTGGTTGAAACTTATTAAACCGTTTCTGCATTCTTTCGAATGTTGTTGGACGCGTGGGGTTCATTTGTATATTTTACAAAAGTTCAAGGAACTGTAAGGATTTGTATCTACGGTTTTGGTCCTTTGGTTCAAACTTATTAAACCGTTTAGTACCTAAATGCATACCATTGGGCGAAATGGACACCGCACTTGCTAAGAAGGGATAGAGACTATATTGAACAGAAATAAAACTTAGGGAGAATAAAGATAATAATACACAGTCACAGGCCAAACTTGTTATTCTCTCGAGTACTGTACATGTACAGTAAAATTAGCCTCCTCCTTCGGTATATATAAATAATTGGTACCAAATGCTTGAGACCTTCAGCTCGTGTAAGGGTCTCGAGCATCTAGAATATTGGTTATGCTCTAAGAACATGAGCTAAAGATCTCGAGTTTAAACCTCATGAGCCCTGCTCCCAAATGTGTATCGAAAAAAGTATGGGGGCAAAAAAAATAACCCCTAAACTTTAATGAAGTGATGTTGTGGATCTGGGCCTCCTGGACTATATCTTGTAGATTTATATTGGGTTGTCTTGGACTCAGTAGCCAGTTGGTGCAAGGCCTCAATGGACTTGCTAAGCCCACTCCTCTCCAAAGCGCGTGCTTCACACCGCTGGCACAACAACAGCACAAGGAGCATAACTAGGAAGATTTTTGGAACAAAGCCTCTGATGAATCTGAGCTTTGTCTTTAAGGAAGAACACTGGAGATTCTGTGAGTTCATTTTGAGGTGCTGTTCTGGGAATTTGAGGCGAGTGTTGATGCTCATATTTATAGGGTCCTTGTGGGGGCTACTTGCTTTTCCTCTTGCTTGTTTTTTTTTATTTTTTATTTATTTTAAGAGAATAATGATTCTTGAGTTCATAAAGATAGATACCTCTTGAGGAAGAGGGAGAGTCATGAGAGAATAAGGACAAGTTTAAGTTGTCATCTGATAAGCAATGGCCGTTTTTCAAGTTTGGCCTATAGAACTAGCTTGTTATGTTTGGCTTTGTTTTTAGCCTTTTAGGTTTCTATTCCCCACCCAATCATTTTGCTTGGTGACATAAATCTATTTTGTATTTTACTAAGGCGATGAATTTACTAAAGGTGTGTTTGTTCATAAGGTTTTTACTTTTTAAATTGTGTTTTCAATTTGTTACAAATCAGTCACTCACTAAACATTTTATCCGGTCGAATATATCCAAACTATTCCCCCAAAAGTTGATTGTTGACTTTTTCCGAAAAATAAATAATTGGAGTAGAGATTAAAAAATACCATATGTATTTTTATATTTCAAATATATATTTGATTAAAAAAATACAGATTAAACTGATGTATATTTGATTAGAAAAAGTAATTGGAAACTCCATTCAAAAAGTGGATGAACTAAATAATTCGAGAAATAGAAAGGTTATTGAAGAACAATTATTTTTATTAGTAATTGGTAATTTCTCCATTTCATTTACGTGATGATGTGAGGCGGTTGAATATGGGCCAGTAATACCCATACGTTGAGCTGGTCCACTATCTTAAAAGACAAAAACCTAGGACCTGTACGTATCAATTTTGAGTTCTCAATATTACTAACGAGGTACTGTGATCGTTACGGTATTTAACCATCCTTCATCAATTCTAAGTAATGGTAGATCTAGAGTGTAAAATCAAGATGAGTGGAAAAAAAAATACTCAATAGTAGATAAAAGTTTTTACAAATGAAAATACAATTTTAACATATTATTCATAATGAATTCGATAAAAAATATATAAGAAATTGAAAGCAATTTAAGCTAATTTGTTGGTGATAGAGAATGGTTGGTGATGATTGATAAGGTTAGATCTGCTTAAATATGGGGTTGGATGCATATTTAAGGGTTGAGTTAAGCTAAGGGTTTATTTTCTTTTTTTGAGTTGGGTTATAAATGAGTATAGATATTTTGGCCAAACTCCGTAGGGATGATCATGATCCGCCTCTTACCCTAAATCAATTAGATTATAATACAAAAAATAAAGAATGAGAAAACTATAAGTACAAAATTTCGTGTAAAATATGCAAAAGAATTAAAAAATGTACACTAAAAGCAAGTTAGTCCCTCAATAAATAAAAGAGACAAAAAAATGTTATTTCATCACATCACATCTAAAGAAAGAACATAATTACTATAAAAATGAAATTAAAGGTAAAAAGTGAGTTATCTCTTTATAACAAAAAATATTAAGAAAAGAGAGAAAAGATAAAATATTGAAATATCTAAATTATAATATTGGAACATTTTAGGACCAATATGTAACCGGCGGTTTAACTAAATTGGAAATTCCCTAGCTTCTAAACCTTTCATCTTTTCTTCAACCGTTGTCAAACGGCGCTCCAACAAGCGAGAGAATCAGGAATTCTGATCTCGTCACCGGCACAACATCTTTCCAGTTGGGGTCTTTGAGCCATGTCGATTCTATGGCCTGCCGTCTGAAAGTCCCGTTTTGCCGCCGTTTGAATTTCCCATCTGCCGCGTCTAAAGCGTCGATTCCTCATCGTTTACGAGTCGATTTCATCATCGTGGATAGAATCCGTAGTCGATTTCGCTTCCCCTCCCCGTTTAGGGTTAATTGTTGGATGTGAAGGTAAGTGTTTTTTTAGAAAAAATAAATTGATTTCTTTGATGTTTAGGGCAAATAATGTCTGGGATGTTTGAAGCTAAGTCTGATGATTTTGAAACCCTTTGAATACTCAATCTCTGGCTTCTGATTCCGCTGAATGTTTGCTCTTGTTTTGATCGGTTAAAGGACACTGTCGATTCATGGTGGTGAAGGTTAGACGTATTTTTTTAATTATGGAGTTGATGGGTTTGTCTGATGTGTTCTGCACTAATTGTCTGATCCGACTGAAATTTTGTATGAACTTGAGGAAGAAATTGAATTGTTGAGTTAATGGGTTTGTCTGATGTTTATATTGATAAAGTATGCTAATATGTATGTTTTGATTCGTATGTGCATTCTTCTGATGATAGACCATTAGAGTTTCTGATTATATTTGTCTGATACTAATTTGATCATTGTTTGATGTTAATGGTGTGTTGTCTGGTTATCTGATGGAATCCATGGTGGCAGTCTGAAAGTATGTTTTGAATCCCCTTGCACGATGTATTGTGTCTGATCTTTTTGGCCTATGTATGACAAACAATGATAAAATTTAAAGGTCATTTGCAGGTTATCTGACATGTGTAATGGTGATTGTCTGATAATATGTCCAAATTGTCTAATTTTGGGGTAGTCCAAATTGTCTATAGTTGTGATCAGAGCTGTTAGTTTTTTGTAGCTAGTTTTTTGTAGCTGGTTGTCTGAAATGTGCCATGGTAACAATATGATGTTAAGGTCGCGTTATCTGATATTTTGTACCTATATGTTTCACATATGTTTTAATTCTTTTCTTTATATATTGAATGAGAATTTACTTGAAGATTATCTGATGGGATATATGGTGATAGTCTGACATTATGGTTGTTTATGTGTGACATTTTGTATGTGATATATCAATTGAGATTTCTCTAGCTCGATGTCTTCTGAAGTATGTAATGGTTTTAGCATAAGATTGTTAACTTTGATGTTTTGTACCTATTTGTGATATGTAGTGTCTTGGTTTATAATGTATTTGCATGTTGTTTGAACTGTGATAGGATAATACTATGATAATATGCCCATTTTTTTCTTATGATTTTTACCATCTTGGTGATAGCTCTTAACTTTTTGACATGATCTTTTGTATTTGTTTAGAGTATACTTGCATGTTGTTTGAAATATGCTTTAGTGGTAGTATGATAAT
Source organism: Stellera chamaejasme (assembly GCA_024586325.1). Lineage (NCBI taxonomy): Eukaryota > Viridiplantae > Streptophyta > Magnoliopsida > Malvales > Thymelaeaceae > Stellera > Stellera chamaejasme. The sequence continues at coordinate 9,500,522 of CM044984.1, read as the reverse complement.
ATGGTTATTTTATCTGAAAAATATGATGAGGTTGTCTTGGTTTTATCTGAAAGGGTAGTAACCACAAAGTGGATCTGGACGTTTGATTCAACGATATCCGATCCTATGATTCGGCAAGCTACAACGTCCAGGAAGCGGCAATGGTCATGTGGCGAAGTCATGAACAGATTAGACCATGCTAGAGTTTGATATTCTTAGGTTTTTGTCTGAGATTTATTGTTATACTGTCTGATATTTATAATTATGGAAATTTATAAACAATTTTTTTTTGAAATTGCAGATTATTTTCTTAAATCTTGACCATCCACAAAAAGTAGTTGATTTGAATTTTTATAAAAATAATAGGACAATCAGAAAGAGAAGTAAGAAACATAGATGCCTCCGAGAAAGAAAATAAGCATAAGAAAACACGAGAAAGAAAAAATAAGCTCAAGAAAAGGAATCACAAAAATGAAAAAGTAAAAGAAATGTAAGATAGTAAAAATTGTAAATGCAGCGAAGCTTTAAATGAGAGAAAATTATGGGATATGATAGTGATAAATTTGAATCAAGATTTTGGTAAATCAAAATCATCTACTTAACTTAACAATTAATAGAAATATTAGAAAACTAAAAAAATCACTAAAACTAACACCATTAAGAATTATGTTAAAGGCACACTGTGCCCGGGCATAAATTGGAATTTCCCCTGTGTTGATAAGAAAACAAGCTACTCTCTAATTAAAAAAAGAAAACAAGCCTCTCTCCTTTCCTTTTCCCCCAAACCCAGAGAGAAAACTCATATGACATAGTCTAGCAAACAGAAAGAAGTAAATGATGTATGAACCATCATGAGACAATGCACAACGCTAGTAGAGGAGGAAACCAGCTAAAGTATAAAAACAGCATGGTTTTAAAAACTGAACCGGTGATAGAACTGTCCAGTTCCCGGTTCAAGGCTCAATCGGTCTGATCGATGATCGATTGAGCGAACGGTTCAACCGGTCAATTTAATAATTAGTAGTAAATAGTCATCTTCTTATAGACTTATCATAAAAAATTCAAATACAATAAGATAATACACTCCATTCGTTCTCAATTAATTCTACACTTTGTGTGAATGCGGAGATTAAGTTTAATGTAAGATTTTATGTAGTTTGACATAATTACCTTTGAGTAAGAAGTTGTACAAAAAATGAGATAGAAAAAGTTAAGATAAAGTAGGGATAGTTTGGTAACTTTAGATGAGAGAAATTTACATTTAAGGAAAGTGTAAAACTTTTTAGGGACAACAAAAAAATGTATAGAATTAATTGAGAATGGAGAGAATATTTTTAAGAATTTATGAGAACCTTAATGTTTATGTTTAAAAAGAAAAATGGTGAAAATAATAAGCAAATACATTATAAGGATTAATTTGTATAAAAAGAGAAAGTTTGATGGTTTGTTTGTACTTAATTAAAAAGAGAAAAGAAAACCCTACACACTAACATGTACTCCATCCGTCCAAAAAAAATGGTATGTTTCGTTTTTAGCATTTAATCTATAATTTTATTTTTTTTATCATTTTAACATGTAAAATCAAATTTTAAATGAAGATTATAGATTAATGTATCTATTTTTAAAAAAATTAATGAATTTTTCTTAATAAAAAATTAAATCTCTCACAATATCAAAAAAGAAACAAACCAATTTTTTGGGATGGGAGGAGGGAGTACATGACTTCATCATTCCCAGCCGCAGTCAACATTAGATCTACTCCCTCTCTCTCTCCCCGTCTCTTTGTTTTCTTTTTTCTTTGTTTTAACAGCATGATTCATGATTCATCATCCCATCACCACCCAGCCACCAACATGGTCTTCCTCTTCCATCAACACAAATACTACAGTAATATGGAGGCGGCTGACTTTATGGACTGGGTCTGGAATTGGCGGTTTTCGATTTCAGCAGTTCGCCGATTTTGACAAGTTCCGTCGATTCTTATGTCCTTAAAAAACAGAAACCCAGACCGGCTGGTTAGCCGATTTACGGTTCATACGGTCCGACTGGCCGATCCGGTTTTCTAAACCATGTAGAGGGGAAGGCATATCAAAGCCATCAAAAGATACACCACATCAGGTCCAAGCCCCCAAATATAGGTCAAAGAACACACCAAAAAACAAAACAATAAAGATCTAATATCCGGTCACAAACAAGTAACCCATGGCATGAAGAGTTAAATGCCGAAGTTCAACGTACGTGCTTAAAGGACCGAGGGTGAGGGGCAACTTCTGAAGGTTCAAAAGAATACCCCTAACGGCTTGTCAGGTGGACCCAATGGCCCAGGCCCCACCACCATAAACTCATGGCTCTTGGTGGGGTGGGATATCCCACCACACCTAGACCTTGTGCCACCACAATAGAGTTCGATAGCTTTAGCTTCTTACGGATTGGACCAACACCTAGACATTGAGCCCTTCCTTACTACGGGACCAACTCTTTTCAACCCACGGAATCTCATAGAAGCAGGAACAACAATCCCCTTGAGAGACCTTCCACAGGAGCAACCGAAACCACCACATCCACCCAGTGGCGAACCCAGGAATTACAAAAGGGGGGTTCATATGTACATGTAAAAGACTAAATTTTATAATTATATAGTAAAACTTTGAAATGATAAAAATTGCATTACAATTGTTCTCGTCGAGTCCTCATCCCTTGAAAAAAATATACAATTACATCATTGCTAATACTTTTAAATACATCTTTCTCGATATAAGTCATTAAACAATCTTCAAAAAAAACATCTCCCATCCTATTCCTCAAATTACTCTTTACTAAATTCATTGCTGAAAATGCTCGCTCCACTGTTGATGTCGCCACAGGTAAAATCAACGCTAACTTTAATAGAAGATACACAAGGTGATAGATGATATGTTTCTTTGTCTCAACCATTTTCCTTGCTAGATCTCCAATCCCTTTCAAACCAACAAACCCAGCATCTTGACGCACATCTGCAATATAATTCCTCAGTTGATATCTAAGTGCTGCAACTTCAACTGTCGAAAACTCCGTCGAATAAAGTTCAGCCATTTTCACTAACTTTTCCTCATCAAATGCATGAAAAGTGTTTGATGGACACAAACAAGCAACAGAAAGAAGCAACTTGCACTGAATCGCCGAGACCTACCTCCAATAATTCTTTCTTGAAAGGCATGATTACGAGGTTGACATGGACCTTTTTGAAGGTATGCTCTTCTAATTTCATCCCTTGCACTCGGATGAAAATAATCTATTTTCTTTCGTTCACCTGGATCAGCTGGAAGAGTGTCCAAATTGATCTTTCTATATTTTGAAGAATTCTCCTCTTTATCTCTAACATTAGAATCACCACCTTGATCTTTTGATTGTGTATTCTTTGAATTAGATGTCTCAATAACATTTGTTGATGGTTGTGATTCTGACACATCTTTCTTTTTGAAATACCTCAACATATCTAAAAAAAGAAATAAAGAAAACCAGTTTTAATTTCTATCTCAAGTCTCAACAATAAATTAGCAGAATTTAAGAAATAAAAGAGAAAAAAATACCTATGTATTAGGAAGCAAGTTGCTGCGCATGGATGATGGATTAGGAGGCAAGTTGCTGCGCATAAAGGACAAGGGGCGGCGAGTTGCAGCAAGCAAGTGAGCAATTGCTTGAGTTGTTTAGGGTAAGTTGGGATTTTTCTATTTTTTGTCCTAAAATTTTATTATTTTAACATTTAGAACCTTACATTCTCTATCACACTATAAAAGCCATCAAAATTACTTAGAACTTTTGGCATAGAAAACATGTGGTATCAAGTTATTAAAAATAGTGAAATACAATGGTCAAGTTATAATTATTACCATAATAAACTTTAACTCAATAATTAAGAAATTGATCCACTTTGTATTTTTAATAACCAATATAATATATTAAATATCATTATAATTTTTAAAGGGGGTCCAACTAATAAATTATATACCCCTATACATATATTTGGGAAAAAAGGGGGGTCCATGGACCCCCCTTCACAAAAGGTAGGTCCGCCTCTGCATCCACCAGCGCCAAGGCATCCCTCTCTAACCTAAAAGAGAAGCTTCCAATAGTTGGCTTCACTGAGGACGAATCAGGAGCTAAAATGATCAACTACAAGAGAAACCTGACCCATTTTCTAAGGTACCTCCGTCGTAGGGGTAGCCACCGGAGGGGAAGGGGCCTTGATCAGCCTCAGTTACGGGGACCTATCTGGAGGAGAACAACAAGCCTTCCAAGTTCCAGTTTATTTGTGGATGACTATGTAATTAATCATAGTCCCTAGGTATATATTGAAACTTACACTCCATAACCCTACCTAATCGATTCTTCGGCCCTAACTGTCCGACTATATTTGCTGCTTTCAAAACTTTCAACAAAATGCATGGTCACTAACTTAACCTGTGTTTAGACCCAACTTCGTTTTCTTTGTCTCCGATCCACCTTCAAGGTATCTTCAATATTTCTTTCCTTGTGCATTTTATCATAATTTGAAACATTAACCAAAATTTTTGCTCTACAACTGAAATATTGGGTCAATAAACCGAAATTAGAAACCAATCCAACTGAAATACTTTTCAACGGTTTGATTTTGATTACAAGTTCTTATTCAGACAATTTGATTTATAATTTCAATGTCCATAAACCGATTGGTTTTGCTCTATTCGGACGATTATGCCTAAACCGATCAAACAAACACCCTTGCCTTGAACAACCCTCAAAAGAGACTACCCAATAGTTTGTCAATTTTAATTTATCCACTTATCTCTTACCCCAACAAGGGTTTGTTCTAATTCCCAGTAAAAATACCGACTGAAGAGTCGAGGCCGGTCCTCAAGGCTCAAACCCTCTTGACATGTTATTTGTTTCAGGAATTACAAGTATTATCAAATACCACCAACGAGAATCAACTTTCTTTAAATTATCCATAGTACACTCATTCTTATCTCATGAAGTCAACATGCTCAATGAGTTATGAAAAATCAAACTTTGTAGGTAAACCCACCAAGTGACATCGATTACTGGTTAAATATAGTAAGTGAAAGAAAAGATAAATTAGGTAGTGAACATAACTTTATACTTTATACTACTTTCGTCTAAGTGTTCATGTCGTTGAGTACACTTGTAAAGGTCTTAAATTTGAGTCTCCGATATCCTCAATCTTTTATCCCTTTTGTATATATAAAAAAGCTTTATACTACTTTCATCAGAAAAATTTGTATGTTTCACTTTTACCATTTAATTTATAGTTTTATTTCTTCAATATATTATAGATTAATATTTGTAATTTCTAAATATATTAATATTTCCAAAGAATGGGGTATTCTTTTTTGATAATGTTATTTATCACCTGGGTGAATTTTCACCCACCTAAAGCACTTGGAAAATTAGAGATGGATATGTAATTATTCAGTTAGTTGGGCTTGGACTTCCAGATTATATTATAACTGTTTATATTATAACTGAGTCATTTGGACTAGTGAGTGAAATATCACCTAGATGATGAGTAACATGATCGATTATTTTTCATCTTAATGGCCGCCCGGTCACAAAGTTCATGATTCTTCTATACTTATCTTATTGATTTACATGATAAACAATTACTATGTAGGATATAAGGTCATCGATGTATCCATGGATCAGTCCACATCAAATGTGAGATATGAGTATGAGCTGACAAGATAAGTCGGAGAAAGGTAAAAATCTTGGCGGCCCAATAATTAGAACCAAAGGTTTCAGATTTGTTAAATAATTAATCAGTATTATTAGTAAGATGAGAACAATTCGTCACTATCGATCAAACAAAAAAAAATTCATCACCAAACTTATCCTAATGTACATTGCGTCACCTCTGATTAAGAAATATATTTGCTTCGTACATAAAAAATTGAATTTTTAATTTTCATGTTTCAAAATTTAATATGTAATTCAAATATTTACAAAAAATGGTGAAAATTTTCACAAAAAATAAATATTTAGAAAGAGTACATCTCAAAAGTAATGCAACACTTTACTTTATGGTAAGATTTTACATAATAATTTACCAAATCATCCTTAACTCTAAAGCTCAAGAAATAAAAAACAAAAAATAATCAATATGGATCTCTTTCTTCTCTAAATAAAATGTTCTATTCAATCATATAATTATCTGATTTTTATTTTTGGTATATTTATCGTTACAATTTGATTTTATTTTACCGCTCTTTCTCGATTTCTGTGTTTGATTACATATTCCAATATAAAAAAAATAGGAAAATCATTATAATTTTTTTTATCGTAATATCCGTACAAATTCAAAGTGTTACAATATATATATATATATATGGTAAACTCTATTTTTAGTCCCTTACTTTTCCATTTTGTCCTACTCATGTCTCATTTTAAGAATTTACATCATCTGAATCCCTTTATTAATTTTTGTCCCAATCAAGTTATTTCGTCATGGTTTTCCGTTATATTTTCAGTTTTCTTTGTTATTTTACATAAATACCATACAAGTATAACCTAATTACGTATTTACTAGAAGCATGATTATTAAACTTTTAACAAATATACACAAAAGTCCCTACACTTTTTTCCTTCCCTCTCTTTTACTCAAATCTACATTATATGAATCTCTCCCAGCTATACTTACGCATCATGTGATGATCTCAGAATTGGCCGATGATGTATATGGAGCGGAGACACTGCATCACCTCCGTCCCTTCTAGTCTTCAACAGCACCGCCGGTCGATTTGTCCCGTAAGATCTCCGCGTGTAAAGCTTGGTTTTGTTACTCCGGTGCAAGCCGCGGATGTGGCAATCAAGGATGGTGGTGCAGATCTATTCGTAAAGCTGTTGGCACTTAGCCGTGGATCCATTTCTAGCCACTTCCTAAGCTGAAAGGCGCAATTCGACGCCCTGAAACTGCAACTTGATGCATACGACAGAATTATGATGTCCCCACATACCATAATGATGTTCTTTCAAGTTATTATGATGCTCTTTTTTATAACAATGATGTGACCATGAACTGCATATAAATAATGCTCAAAACTATCAGAATGAAGTTAATAATGGCAATTAATGATGAATTGGAAGAACATCAGCTCAAATAGATGGAAGAAGATAAATTTTTAGCAAAACAAGCATTACATTCACCACAATAGCATCATTTCATGTAGAAGCATCATTTTATTCATAGAGGGCATCATTTTGATGCATGGAAAACATCATTTCGGAGGATGGAATGTATTGTTTGAGTTCATCATTCGGGACGGGAAGTATATCATGTGTGAGTTGAAATGCGTCATTAGTGAGGAAAAGTGCATCATGTTTGTAAATGAGAGCATCACTCTGGTCACCAAGCGCATCATTTTGAAAAGTTGAAAAAATGAGCGTATCATTAAGTCATCAAAGTGAGTTCATCATTCTTGTGAGGGAGAGCATCATATTGCAACGAGAGTGCATCGTTGTGGTCACTAAATACATCATTTTGGGAGGTTGAAGAAAATGAGTGCACCATTATATCATTAGAACGGGTGTATCATTTTTGTAAGGTAGCACATCATACTTGAAACCAAGAGCATCGTTCGTATCACCAAGAGCATCATTTGGAGAGATCATACTTTGTCCAATAGCAAAGAGCATCATTTTAAATGCCTCATCATACTTACAAAAGGAGCATCATTTTAACCACAAAGAGCGTCGCTTTTAGCATTATTTTGTAAAGTTGATGAAAACAAAACAAGTGCACCATGTTTGTAATTGAGAGCATCATAGTGCAGCAGAGTACATCGTTGTGGTCATGGACATCATTTTGGAAGATTGAAGAAAATGCGCACCGTTAAGTCATCAAAATGAGTGCATCATTTTTGTAAGGTAGAACATCATGCTTGAATCAAAGAGCATCATCCATGACATCAAGAGCATCATATTTAACGAATACAACATACTTTGTCCAATATTGAAGAACATCATAATTGTATGGAAGCGCATCATTCGTGACACCAAGCACATCATTTTGAACAAAGACATCATACTTTGTCAACAAGCATAATACTATGTTCAGAATGAAATGTTTGCATTAGAGTCATCGACGAGCACATCATAATTTTACGTAAGAGCATCATAGTGCTTCGGGAACGCATCATATTATTGTCGAAGAGCATCACTTTGAGCGGTTGAAAAAATGCATGGCTGGTGGTTTTTGTCATCGGAGGAATGTCGGCAATCGTTTTTGTTGCTGGTTTTGTTGAATTTGTGAAGAAAGAAGGTCGATCTGCTTATTTCCTCTCAAATTTGGTTGTTGCGAGGATGGATGGTGGTAGTTTGTGCGTTTCCGGAATTGTCGCCGACAAATACGGCGACAAAGATTTCCTTATTCTATCTGCACACTGATGTATCATCTATCCACACTCCCAACCAAATGGGTTAGTAATCTTCGTCAGTTGGGCTTACTGTTCAAGGCCTAAGAGAAGCTCCAAAATGTTATTGTTTAAACTTTTTTCCCTTATGTATTGGTAATTTGAATAACCAATTTTATATATGCAGTCTAATTTTTCGAAAATGTATCACTTAATTTCTTACATATCATTTTATTTAATGTTGTGAACAAATATTAATGTGGATGTATAATTTATTTCCCATTTTTATTGTTTTTCTCCGTTTACTCACGTCCACTGATTCACTAAAATACAGTCGTAAATTATCCCAACCATTAGATTTCGGTATATTCTCAATAGTATCATCTAAGTTTCATATATTTCTCTCAGGTAGATATGTCAAAGCATTAATAATTTCTCAACAGTTGTATCAAAGTTTCCTTTATTTCTCTCAAGTAGATACGTCAAAACACTACTAATTTTTAAATAATAAAAAAATCGTGCATCCAACAAACCTTATATTTATTATAAAATTTTTCTAATAAGGACTTAATATATCAATTACCTGTAATAGAAAATATGGTGTTGCAAATTCAAAATGTCTAATTTAATCTATTTTATGATAATATTTTTTTTATCAATTTTTCTACTAGATCTCTCCATCCAAAAAAAGAATGTTTCATTTCTTATTAAACATTACATTAATGAATTTTTTTCAACCTTTTGATTTTGAAAATGAACTTTTTTTATGTAAATCATAAGTGAACGTTTGCAATTTATAAATATATTTATTTCGAAAAATTAAACAATTATATTTAACAATGTTTTAAGTTAAATGTAATATAGAAAGTCAAATGAAACATTCTTTACCGGGATGAATACAGTAAAATAAAACGAATATATTACAATTGAGATTAAGCCCGTGGCGAGCGCGAGTTTGCATTAGTACCTCCTTTATTGAACCTCATACATTTGAAAACTTGATGACTAGGATGAATAGTAAAATTAGATTTTGATTCTGTGGTTAGTTTTAGAGTAAGGTGTTTGAGTATTGGTTATTTGAGTTTTGATCCATTTCTTTTTCATTTTTTTGTTAATATTGGTAATAATTATCAATAGAATATTGTATATTAAGAATTTAATATATTATTAACTTCTTAATTATATATATATATATATTCAAATAAGTAGAATTCTATTTATATTTTATTTATTTCATTTTACTATATTTAAATATCTAAATCTAAATTTTGAATTTCTCGATTTAAAATTTTTATTTTATAATTATTTGATTATATATATTTGTATGATATATTTTACATATATTTGAATATAATTAATATATTTACTGTATCTAAATGGAAGCTTTGAATTTCTCAATTCAAAATTTTAATTTTCTAAGTATTTGAATCTTTTATGTAATTATATTTTATATAGGAATATAATTAATATACTATAAATATTATCAATTATGTAATTATTAGTTTTATTCCTAATGTATCTAAAATTCTATGTAATTTCAATATGTCGAATGTTACAATCATATAAATGAATAACTAGACAAAATGCATTACCCCCTACAGTGTTAACACGGGTAAAGAGTACCTCGTTTATTTGATGGGGAAATAATACTTAGAAATTACTCTTGTTGTGTATCCATTGCATAAAAACGTGGTTTTATATTTGTATATTGAAGACGAAAAAGGCTAGTGTTCATTTGGAAGGAAAAAAAATGGGAAAAAGGTTTAAATTTTTGAAAATCTGTTGAGGAAAATATTGGAGAATAGATAAATTTGACAGTTAAAAAAAAATCACCCTAAGAACATAGCTAGACTGCTAGTTGTTGAAAATCAATAATTTGACAGTTGGGGTGTGGTTGGTTCAATTGGTTGAGGCAAGGTATGCTCCACTTCTCCCTTCCTTACTTGCACTTCAAGCTTCCACCCTCTCTAGCCAAATTAGTTAGCCAAGTTAGGTAAGCTCTCACTTCATTATAATGCTCCTCCAGCTCCACAAATTGCACCACCAACCATAACCAAACAATGCAGGTCAAAATCCAAGACAACCATCTCATCCTCCTCTCCACCGCCACCGCCTTCTTCGATCATCATCTCACCCACCTCTCCCGCCTAGGCCTCGTTCCAACTTCCAACCTCCTCGAACTCGGACAGACTCAACTCGCTCCCTTCATCCTCATGGCAACACAGCATGTGCGCGCAACGCGATTCTTCATTGCAGTGGAAGAGTTGGCTTCTGGCCTGAGTCAGGTTTTGGTCAACAGTTCAGAAGATGAGAGAGCTGGGGGGGTCCAAGAATTCCGCACCCTGAGGTTGGGTGCATTGCGAAAACCGCTTGTTAAACATTTATAGGACGGTGAAGCCTCCGCTTCCACCAGGTTACTGGGACAATGGCAGCATCGCCATGTATCTTCAGCTCATAGCTTGAGCATTAAAGCAGCAGCTAAACTAGAGAACACAACAGAAATGACCGAGCACAGCAAGGCCTGCATTCCTTCCTCGACTTAATGGACCTGCAACCTGAGAAAGGAATCATGGCAGGAAAAGAAGCGAGTAGTTTCACAGACCGGTAAGTTAGCAGACTAAATTTTGAACTGTCATCAAACCCAGAAACTTTTTATGCTTCCTTATGTCACTACTTGATCAACTTACTATCTATGATGCATGCGGCGTGCCTGCTCATCCGGCCAATCTTAGTTTCCTAGCCTCCTAGGTAAGCTCTAAAGCATTTTTTACCTGAAGGTTTTCTAAGAAATTAAGGAATTCGAATCTGATATTACCTTGGTTAACAAAGGTTTGAGAACAGTGAGGCCATTGAAGAGACAGTCCTGACTCCTGAGTTCATCCATCTGCTCTTTGTACCCAAAAGCATTTCCGTACATATTCGCTCCCTGCAGATCACCTCAAGCCAGAACTGACAATCATCTCAGAATTTGACACACAGAATATGAATATCATCATCATCATGAACAGTCAGATTTCTCTGAAGTTGGCCCACAATCACTGGGATGAAAAGAGAGCTTCCACATTATCTTACTGAGAATAACAAAGAGGTCAGACAGTTTACTTTCAACTAACTGAGGTTACCAGTTCTGATTCTTGAGCATGTCGGTGACTGAAACTTCCATAGATGAAGGAAGCCAGTACTTGTGAGTTGTGACAATGTGGCTCAATTTTCATGACTTTCAGCTTGCAAATTAACTTGTACTCCGTTTCAGATTCTAATGCACACAGTTAGGCAAAATGTCATTATAAACTTCACTAGGAACTTATGAGCTGCAACAAATTGACAAAGCAGTAGGTAACAGCATTATGAATTCCACAAATTCTACTTGTAAGCTAACACAATCAGAATTCTCAACTTATTAAATAGTATGTGCTAAGCAGAAAAGCTTTAGGCAACAATGATACACTTTAATCAACCTTTTATGTCAAAGAACAAATAATTGGAATAAATTTGGGCATAGATGACAACAAAAGCATCTTTGTAATATGGCACATTCACTTCCAGAAGCTGTTGGTTGATTGTTGTCACTTATCTGAACCCAATTCAACACTGTTTTTTGGGAACTCCATCATATGGTCGAATCTTTGCTTACAAGAGTAGAAAACTTGAATGTTGGGTTCTGCTCGAGGAAATCTGGTGGCCTCTTGTAAACTACCGAGGCAACCCTTATCAATATGCCAGCAGTTAAACCCCATATCAAGTACTTCTTATTCTTTACTTCATAGTCAAATAAGTGAATAAGAAATTTCTCTCCCAACCATTCTTGCTCTTTTACTCTTCGGTTTTCATCCTGAGGGGAAAAGGGGGAAAAAAAAGGATATGCAAATTATACATAAACTACCAGATTCAACACTACAGTCTACAGAGGTTCAAAGATGAAAACCTTCAGAAACATTTCCAAGGGAGCGTCAAATACATCCTCTACTTCGGCAGGATTTGGAGTAGGCTTGAATGCTCTCTTGTCAGTAAGTAAGCCTACAACAGGAATTACTCGGAGCAGGTGCTGAAAAGTAAATCATTACAAGTAGATTACAAAAGAATCATAAACATGGAAATGAGTGATGATGGAGCCATATAGGGGCAACCAGATGAATGGGGAGCTACTTTTCATTCAGGGGATCAGAATATATGTCTTCAGAATGAACTCGAGGTTGTAACTGTGCAAAACTGCACCAGATCATTTTGCGGTTGATATTTAGCTGAGAATCGTTTTTTGTAACTCCAAAGAATATAAGTATAACATGATCCTTCAATTACACAAATCGGTTTACTTCTGTATTTGTATTAGCTATGATTCTAAGTCGAGCATCTTGATTTCTTTTTTTGACGATACTAGAGGTACTAATTTTTGTACAGAAGTTACTTACAAACTTGCATGGAAAACCGTTATTGGACAATTTAGATGACAATATTTCTTTTTAAGTCAATGCGAGAAGATCGACATTTAGCACCTAGATACTAAATCGAACACTTGAGACAACTTCAGGTCGAGCTGTTTTAGAAACCATATACTTGTCATTTTCGGCTCGTCCATTACCCTCCTTAGCAGATAACTAAGTAAGAAGCACCGAACAAATTAATGAATTAAAAGAAAAACCACAATAGCCAAAGTGGAATTAACTAATTAATAAGCATGTGTTTGGAACATTAAAAATGACTACATATAAGAAAAAGCCTATGTAAAGAAAGTGAGAGTCAGATTTACATGATTGTAGCCTCCAAAAGTTCAAATATACAATAAAAAAAATTGAGAACAATTCCCTTACCTTTGACAAAAATGGTTCTAGACAAGTGACAATGTTTACTAGTGAAGGATCTAAACCGATCTCCTCTTTCGCCTCCCTCGTTGCAGTGTCAGCATCATCTTTGTCTGCTTCCTCAGCTTTTCCCCCAGGCAATGCAACCTCCCCTGCAACCAGGAGTGTAGATCAATGAGCAAGGCGAAAAGCAGAAGAACCAAGTGCTAAATGTTGGCGTTTCTACGAAGATTGAAAAGAACATATGTGAGAAATAGCATTGTCGGAACCTTGTTCTACATTGTGTGAACTTGTTATAGAGCTTCTTCGATTATTCATAAACTTGCACCCCTATTTATACATGAAAGTGACTCTTGAAATTAACAATTAACTAGCATATATAACCCATTAACTTAGCATTAAACTCTACATAGCTTTCTAACCTCCATGGCAAACAAACAGTTTCTTCTTCTTCTTCTTTTTTTGTTCTTTCTTTGCGACTGCTCACAATCACAAGAACATATTTTCAACACAAAATGAGTTCTCTTAAAGTTTGAAAATCTAAACATATGTTGTTACAGTGAATCTAATTAACCCCAAAACTTGAGGACTCCATGGGGTCAACTAAGTTGAAGCACCATACCATTCTCAAAATATCAATATGTATTCCTTTTCGCGTCCCACAAAGATTGGTATATTTCCTTTTAAGGAAACTTCTATCTACATCTCGTACCTTATTAACCTCAACCCCTCTAACCACTCAAAAAATTACTTCTACAAAACTCATTTGAAGTCAAACTTATCAATTAATATGGGAGGTAGAGGGAGTATTATTATATGGTATAGTCTCTTCATTCTCTTCTTCGCTTCTGAAATAATGCAGAAATTTTGGAGAAAACTAACCTAACAAGATTGTCAATGCAGATATGCTAGCAACTAAAAATTCAAGATGTGAAGGAATTAGGTAACATTTTTCATCACTAAAAATGTCTTAAAAAACAGAAGAATGAGCTACACATCAACAAACCAAACAAGCAGGGAAGTCAATAGATTCTACCCACTAGTATAGAAGCAACATCAACAAATAACACAGATTCCCATTCAATCAAATTTCTCATAAACCAAACAAAAGGACAAAGCAAAAACAAAACCAGTACGAACCCGAGTGAGTGGACAGTCCCGAAGACCTCTTGGTCAAAATCACGCGCAATTCCCCAGAGTCTCCTTCAAAGAGGCAGATCAAGACCGCAGCTCTCTTGGGTCTAAACCCATCTGGGTCCTTGGGGATTGGGGTCACGGATTCTTGAAACCCCACCTGATTCCCATCAACGTCGTCGAGAAGAGAAGACGGCGGCGGCCTGTAGAGCCGCAGCTGCTGAGCCAAGGCTGTCAACCTCGCCGACGAGCCTCCGTTGAGAGACGCCGTCAAGTCCATGAGCTTTGGAAAAGTCTGAACGTGAACTAAGGATCGAGGTAGTGGGGGGAGCCTCCTCAGGAGAGAGATCATGGAGGTTCAAGTTAGAATTTTTATGGCATGCATCGAATTGACAAGGCTTTGCAGCTACGAAATGGGTGTCAAATGACGACGGAGGAGACCGAAACAGAGTTATTGTTTCTCGCCTGTCCTGAGGGTCCGACATGGGATACCCCTTTGTCACGGGCTCACAGGCTTTCACGGCTCTTCTATAGTTTGGCGCTTTACTGGTTAAACACAAGAAAATTACCTTCTAAACTCTTTGTTTTTTTTTGTTTTTTCTTTCCAAAATCCTTATTTTTATTTTTTATTATAGATTCTTTCAAAAATCCTAAAACAACGTGTCCAGGAGACGGTAGGGGCTAGGGGTGAGTTCGAGCCGAGCCGAGCCCGAGCCTAGCAGGTTCGAGCTCGAGCTCGTGAAATTCGGGCTCGGCTCGAGTTCGAACGAGCCCGAAAATTCGAGCTCGAGCTCGGCTCGAAGGCTCGTGAAGCTCGATTCGAATCGGTCCCAAACGAGCTCGCGAGCTCGTTAGGCTCGATAAGGCTCGATAAGGGCTCGATAAGGCTCGATATATAAACAGGGGTATATATGTAATTTCACACCAGGCTCGATAAGGCTCGTCGAGCCTATCGAGCCGAACCATTCATGTTCGAGCTCGACTCGTTAATTATACGAGCCAAAGAATCGGCTCGAGCTCGAGCTCGAGGCTCGTGAAGCTCGGCTCGTTTGGGCTCGTCAGAGCTCGAGCTCGAGCTCGGCTCGGCCCGATTCGTTCAACACCCCTAGTAGGGGCTGAATCGTGCATGCGAGTGAACTTATACCACAGTTATGTAGGTAAAACTCTGCCTATTGCACTACCCAGTAACAACCAGGGTCCTAGTCATGGGGCAGCAGAATTGAGTTTGCACCTTATCTGGGTAAACAAGTTGAGAATGAGTATAGAGATGAATATAGGTAATTTGTTTGTTAATATGTATATGAGGATCGATTCGGTTATTCATGGATTTATAAAATTGAAAACCAAAATCGACCTGCAAGTTAAGGTTTTTTTAAATCGATTTACTGGTTTTTCAGTTCCGTTAAAACGGTTCCACTCGATTTTGCGGTTTCGCATATTTTTTTAATATAGAATCCATAGAATGTGAAAATATAGAAAGTAATAATGATGGAAAATAGAAATCCATAAATTGAAAATCCTTTGTTTGGTCCGCGGATTCTTAGAATCCATGAAATGTTTATAGACCATTTTGTAAGTTTTACAAAAGTTTTTGGACTAAAATGTAATTTTAAAGGGACCATTTTGTAAAATTTACAAAAATTCAGAGACTAAATGTGTAATTTTGGGGATCATTTTGTAAATTTTTCAAAAGTTAAGGATTAAATATGTAATTATATAAAAGTTTTAGGGCTTTGTTGTACTTTTTTAAACATAATAATTCTACGGATTCTAAGATAGTATTTGAATCCAAGAATTTGTGAAGGATAGAGAAATCCATAGATTTTGAAAATAATAGAGAATTATTTTCCAAAATGAACAAAATATGGGATTTCATAGATTCTTGAAATTTTGAAAATCTATATTCTAAAATCCTTGAACCAAATACCCCATAGTTCCATCCAAACATCTTGCGATGAAATCAGGTTGGTGACTGACCTAGCAACGACAATGAACCATCCTGGGAGAGGGGATGACAGATGAGGTGCATGCCAAACCATTGATAAATGTGTCGCCATTGAAGCAATTTGCATAACCGCGATTTTTTTAGAATTGCGGGATCAACGTAGGTTCTAGCGACGGGGAGGAGGAGGAAGCTCGGGAGGAACTGGATAGTAGAGATTAGTGGCAGGACAGGGAGATGAATGTGGTTGTTCATGTCTGGTTTTATTGTATGAAAATGACACTTGGGAACCAATATGACTTAGAAGAACAACCTTGAGGACCAAATGTGTAATACCCTATATATCATCTCCAATGAAAAGGACTTGTTAGTTGTTATGTCTAGTCAATTTGTCAAAACATTACTACAAGTTCCAAACATCTCCATTAGGGAAACGGAGAACATGTTTTATTGTTCTTGGGACAAAAGAAATGACTACTGTAAGTTAGGGCAAATTAACAAAGCTTCATTTCTATTGACTTGCAACAAAAGGCAGCGGTATTTACATCAGAAACATCCAAAAATGAACAAATCTGAAGCAAGAAAACAGAAACAATAGCCATCCAGTCTCAGACCCAAACTGCCCTAAAACAATTGTATCCTAAAAGCTTCCATCTTTCATATACAAGATAACAAACAAACAGAAACTGACTTGGTTTTGGATAAAATTGGAGAACAAAGAAGAATTGAAAAAAAGAATTGAAAAGAAGGCTTCAGTTCCTCTAATCGAAGAGCAGTCGAGAACAAATTGGTAAAACATAAATGCCACCTTTTCAGTTGACTGGATCCGGAGCAGGGATCTGTTCTTTCCTCGTGTTTGTTTCTTCAGGCTCCAAAATTCTGTTCTTTGCAGGGGTTTTTTCAGCACCCGGGTAAGTTAGCCTCCGAGCCTTTTTGGTTTCCTTGTCATTGAAAACAGAAGCTTTACCTAAAGTTGAGGCCTTTGGTGATGGTGAAACTGAGTTCTTGCCTACCTTGCTTGTATTCTTGCTCGCCTTCTTCGGGGTGGCCTGAGTGGAAAGACGACTCTCCCATGGACGAGCAGCAATCCAGCGTTCCACCCAACTCCAACCCCAATTAGCTTTGGCTAGTTCATAATTACTGAGTCCACTGTGGTTGGAATTAGCCTTCCACTGCAAACAACAAATTTCATATAAGAACATAATCAGGTTGCACACAATTCTTCGATTTCATCAAAAAGCTGTCCACATTGAGATGGGAATGTTGCGCTAACGAAGAAAGTAGAATGGCTTACAGATTGAACTACCTGATGAGAGAAGGCATATGCCATTGCTCTCTCCCGCTTAATCGCTGCCTCTTCTCTCTGATGTATTTTTGTAAGAACTTCATCCTTTGTTTCAGGACCATTAGACCATTCAACCTGGCATCAATTAAAATCACTGTAAGAGATGCTCCAAAACTCATATGCTATCAATAAGTTAGCGAAGTAAAACAAACAGGACATAACTACGAACCGTACTACAAATACAAGCATATTTTGCAGCATTTGCGCTAAGATGAATCACATGAAGACCACTCATCTATTTCTTTTCTCTAGTTAACAAACTGGCTAGGTTTACTATTACTGCAGGTACCAGGAAAGATCAATTATGAAAGAAAAACAATTTGGTTCAAGACTAGAAATAGAAAGGGGAAAACAAGGACATGCAAACATAAGAAAACATGTATTGCATGAATTTGGCATTTGTTATCCTCAACTTTTGGAATAAGGTGAAGTGGCTGCATCCTTAATTGAGATTATAACTTTTTGGGGGGTTTCATAGATACCTTGGACCTTCAAGCATCCTTTTTTATATTTGAATCATAACTTCATAAATATAGCATGATGTCATGTTATATAGAGTATATCATTTTATATTTTGGTTTCCAGAATTCCAGACTTGTGATGGCTCATTATCAAGTCATTAGCACAAAATGACCATCTAAAATGTCTCCACTCTACAGTTCTTAGAGGGTGACCTATCACCATAATCACCAGGGTACTGTATTTAGACACCTCTGGCCAACAGAAGTCTCTGGAGCATGCTCATTCCTCCACCCAGCCTGATCTCTAACCACATGCTTCACTTGTGTAAGCATCTATCCCCTAAATGAGCTAATTTGCGAGGCCTTAGCTACAGTTTTTGACTTGGCACAAAACAATGGTCAAACAAAAAAGTTTATTGTATGGTTATGAGTATGACTGTGGAAAGACCTAGCTTTAGTCACTGATGATGTCAAAATTCCACAGTATACTAAAACTAATAAAGGTTTATTAAAAAACGTTGATATCTTAATAACCATCATGGCTTGATAAAATAAGAGAACGTCAAGTCATATGGAGCAGGAAGCATTTGAACTAACCTCTACATCATGAAGCTTGGCCTCGAGTTTCATCTGGTTCTCTACTTTTTTCTGCTTAAGCCGACCTTCTGTCACCATACAAAGTCGCCGGACTCTGATTTGCTCCTGTATGTTGCACCATGTGTGGAGATGATTCAATGTAGAATTAGCTTGTTTTCTCACAGGATGATTTTTAATCTGTGCCTGTAAACGTACTGTCCGTTTCAAGCGACGAAAACTTTTTCTAGCCTGCAGCAAAAGATTATGTTTACTAAACAGGTTTAGTACTTGCACCAGTAATGAATTAGAGAGAACTTCAGTTGCCGTATGGCTATTTGTGCAGCAGAAAATGAGGTTCAATATAAGAAGGCTCTAAGGCAAGTGAAAACATACAAACGGGTGAAATGTAAGAACTTTAAAATGCTTAAACACAGTACTCGTATTAGAAAAGTTCCAAAGATCGATACGATCTGATAGAGATCTAAGTTGGCTAGAACCTTTCAAGAGGAATGAACTATACTAACAATTGCATAAACCAAAATAACATTTTTATAATGCATCAGTATAGATATAAATTAAACCATAAAACTCGGATTGACTTGACTGTTCATTGAATGTGTTTATGACCAGAGTGTATAGAATTACCATATATGCTCGAAATGCAGTTTGTATCCGAGTAGCAGCTACATCCTCAATTGGCAAGCCAAGACTGCTGAGGTTTCCACCAGTTGGCTTACTAGAAAAATGATTATTTGCTTTGAATGTCTTCCATTTAGAGCCATTTGAATTTTCAGTGGATCCCTGATTGAAACATAAAAAATCAAATTCATACACCTTAGACAATAATGATCCTGAATCCTAAAGTACCGTAGACAGTAATGAGCCTGAATCCTCATCCAACACATAAAAGGTATGACAAAGGTATTTATATTATTACAAGAAAGACTTGTTCTCTTCTTTTCCAGTTCTTCATGAGCATAAATACAAATCATCCATTGAAAAAACCAATTAGGGTTTACCAAGAACCAGAGATTTCAGTATATGGACATCAAGCTACTCTAGCTAATAGTAAGAGCTACCTTAACAGAAATGAAATCATGGATGAGATCATTCATGAGATAACTAATTTATGTTCAAACAAATAACCGATCACCTCAACAGAACAAGGAATTTAGAAATTCTGTTTGCACTTATAAGTAACTTACCTTTTTGGAACTGCTGTTCTTCACTTTCTTTAAATTAATTATACTCTTGAACAAGCTTCCGGATCCCATTGCTTTTAGTAACTAAATGCAGTAGAAAACTTAGCAATGTCCTGAAAATAAGTAACGGGAAAGGATACGTTTTCAGGAACAATTGTCAAGCATAAACTGAAAAACTCAATCATAAAGCTTCCACGCCACTGGTACTTACACTGTCATCTGGAAAAACCAAACATATTCAAATCATCTGTACAAAACACTGATACCACTTTCCCATCTAAATAAAAAAATCCTAATTGATTTCCTCTCATTCCAAAAATGATGGGATCACCATTTTATAACACGTCAAAATGCAAACGAGTTCAACTCCAGCATTCAAGGAACTAAAATTGCAAAACAAATCGGAAGAAGTTGACTGAGCTGTTACCGATTGATCCAGTCCAAACACCAAGTACCCTACCTTCACATGGGTATTCTCAAGATCAAATCTTCCCCACATTCCAGAACAAAAACGAACGAAACAAAACATGGGTTTCAAAATATGAAGCGAAACGAGATCTGGGTCAGAACAACATACCGTAAAGGAAGTAGGAGGGGTCTCGTGGAAGGAGGCGCTTGACTAGGACAATAGAGTGAGAGATGTTAATGGGAGAAGAAAAGGTAGTGAAAGACCCAACATTTGTATTGAGTTGCAGTGCAGAGGAAGGAAAGGTTGAAGAGAAGGAATAAAAAGGGTTGGTGGGTGTATGGAATGCTGCCATGGCCCCATGAACGAATGAAAATTTCTTCAACTCTTTTTTTTTTTTTTTGGTTTTTTTTTTCTGGATAATTTTCTATTTTCAGTTTCTTCATCCTGTTGGGAACTTGGGATGTTCTGTAGCTCTTCGAAACGATCAATCATGGATTATAATAATGAACAGTATTAAATTAGTATACAAATTGGGTTTTAAATAATGGAGTTTAATCTATTCAAACAAACAATTAAAAGCCATTTGATTATGCGGACATGTATAAATACACACTCCAGTATTAAAATGGAAGAAAAATGACTCTTTAATTGAGATATATGGTTGTCTAACAACATTTTGTTTTGTTGACTTTAATAATATCAGTGAGTTGAGTTGTTAAAATGACATAAAAAATAGTTAAATCTAAAAAATGTTGCATTGCACCGATAGGTTCTAAGAGAAATGGAAAAAAAGTGAACACGTATTTTTTACATTTAACATAAATTTCATAAATGTGCTATGTGGATTGTAATATTGCATACTCTCATAACAAAAATTTTCTATTTTGGGTTATTCCAAATTAGTTGTGAGATTTTGAAACTTTTACGATCAATTTACAACATTACCCTCATTCCTTGTTCTCATTTTTAAATTTGGAGATAAGGTTTATTTTCTCTCTTTTTTTGTTGGATGTTCAACTAGTCTGAACGTAATTATTCTACAACCCTCTATAAGTGCATAGACATCTACACATTTTAGAATTATATTGTGACAGAGGCAGTAGTTTATCTATACTCCTTAGTTTATGATACCACCATAGTGGACAGTCTATCAATAAGAGATTAAATTCAATTCAATAAAGAAATTGCTTATAAATACACTATTAAGGTGAACTAGCAATCCTTACATAGCTGAGCTAACTTAACTTTGATTGAAACATTTAAAATATTGGATGTTTAACATGTTTGGGATATAATACTCTTTCCATCCCATAATTTTTGAATAACTTTCCATATTGGACTGTCTTAAAATTATTGAAACGGTTTCTCATTTTAGTAAATTTTTCTACATAAATTTACCCAACTCTTCCTCTATTTCCCTTTTCGACTTGGCAAATCAACATAAAACTAAGAGTCCTTTTCTTTGCCATCTATGTGGTATGCCACATATTATAAAAGCCCACCCACAATTAAACCTAATCCATCCTATGACTGTTATTAATTTGATTGACAAAACAACCCTTCAACTTAAAAAAGGTTGAAACACGTTTGCTTCCCAGCTCCATCGTTGGCGTCTGGATTTGATCATCGACATCGAACCAGTAGATCGGCGCTTTCGGCTCTCAGCCTGGACTTCCATTCTCGAGGATCATGAGCCACACAATCTCTTCTCTGGCGGACATGGTCTAGATCTGAACTACATTTGTCCTCTTCTTCTCCCTCTCTCGCTTCGTCTCTCCAACGATGTCCGTCAGAAGTCGTCACCATGTCCGGTTTTTTCTATCTCATCTTTATCCTCATATCAAAAGAGTTGAGGAAATAAAAAATGATTATGCATTTATGAAAACATATGCTATTGAATCGCATGAAAACATATGTTTCTTTGCATTTACTTTTTATGGTAAAGTGTTTACTATATCACCAAAAACTGTCTACACCAATGTGCAAAGTGTTCAAAGAGATTTTCAAAAATTAATTTCCCCCAGTAAATAGTAAAAAAATTCTTATTAATGTTCGAAAGTGTTAGCAACAAGATATAAAACGTTTTATTTGTTTATTGATATCTTTTGTTTTGTGTCTATTGTAATTCGTAAAACCGGTTACTATTAAAGTCTACAATGTCTGAACAAAAGTATAAAGTCTATAAAGAGATTTTCATAATTTAATTTATATGATAAATTTTAAAACTTTTTCTGTAACGTGTAAAAGTGTTTGAAACATAATATATGTAGTAATACTTTGATTATTTATTTGTACTTCATTGTATTGTATTTATTGTAATCTATAATACTGCCCACACCAAAGTGCAAAACTGTATAATAGGATTTTTAGAAATTACTTTAGACGATATATCTTAAAAAATTATTTTGCCATATGTAATCTCTCTATGGAATCATAGCGAATCGAAGCTAATGAGTAAAGATGAAGCGATATTCTCACCAATTCCATCCAAATTTAAGCGGAATCTCGAAATCACAGGTCCTTTGGCTCCCACTGTCGCCGGATTAGCGCCATCAACGATGACCAAGGAGATCATGCCATCCTCCGTTGCAACCTCCACATCCTTAATCTGGATTGACCAACATATATGGATTCATGAATAGATCTGGATTCGTCACCAATGAGAGCCCTACAATGACAGGAGAAACGGGCGATTGAGTTAATGATTTGGCTCAGATGTACGATGACTGGAGCGGTGAGAGAAACGGTTGTGGTCACGAAGGCTAGGTAACTACAAATCAAATTGAGAGGATGAAGATGGAAGAATGGCAGGATGCCGATGATGATCGGCGGAGGTAGGAGAAAGTGGATTGGGACCTGCGATGGTTTAGATCAAAAGAAGACGAATTAAGAAAAGATTTTAGAACATGGACAATTTGGTACTTTCACTGATATGTGGAAAATCATATATGGTAAATAGACTTGGTGTCAAACTAACTCACCTAAAATGTCATATCTAATCGATATGTTTTAAAAATAATGGGATAAGAGTATAATACAAGCGTGTGTACGCAATAGTAAAGTTAGAATGAGAATATTCTAAAAAAGGGGAAATAAAGTCTTTGGGGTCTCCATCCTCTCATCAATCAAGGAGGCCAATTACAGGCAAGTTGAAGAGCTGTGCATTTGGGTTTTGTGTGCTGTGGCCTTGTTAGTTGGTCTGTTTTGTAATGTAGTTGAGAAAAATCAAAACAAAAAGAGACATTAGAGTGACAGGAGACCAAACAAATGACAAGGTTTGATTGTGATGTCCTGCCCATCCAGATTCGGCTTAAAATCACATTTTGCCCCTTAACCTATGTTGATTTATGCAGTTTGGTCCCTTTACTATGACTTATGTTATGTGACACCAGAACTTTGGAAATTGAGAGCTTTGCCTCTTTGATTCAGTAGGTAGCTCCATCATCGTGTGACAATCAATAACTCTGTTACTCCCTTCATATCATCAACGAGGTACTTTTTTCCCGTGCTTCGAGTCACGGGTGCTTAACTATCATTCATCAACTCTAATTAGACTATAATACAAAAAATAAAGAATGAGAAAACCGTACAAAAGTTCATGTAAAATATGAAAAAGAATAAAAAAATGTACACCAAAAGAGAGTCCCTCAACAAACAAAGGAGAACAAAAAAATGTTATTTCATCACATCACATCTAAAGAAAGAACTTAATTTCTATAAAAATGAAATTAAACGTAAAAAAAGTGAGTTATCTCTTTATAACGAAAAAGTATTAAGAAAAACGAAAGAAAAAATTAAAATATTGAAATATCTAAATTATTAGATTGGAAACATTTTGGGACCAATATGCAAAAGAAGGAAAGTAAAAGGTGGAGCAAAATGAAGTTATCATTTAATTTTAGCAAAAATAATTTCAAAAAAATTAAGAAAAAAGATCAAGAAAATATAAAATGTCAAAATATAAGATTGAAAATATTTATGATCAATATGCAAAATGAATGGAAAATGTTAAAATATGAGATAAAAAATATTTGGGATCAATATACAAAATGAATAAAAGATAAAATGTTAAAATATCAAAATATAAGATTGAAAATATTTGGGTTCAATATTCAAAAGAAATGAAAATATGAGGTAAGAGAAAAAGTTAACTTCTAACTACACCGGAATGAAAGTAAAACGTGAAGTAAAATGAAGTTATCATTAAGAAAAGAAAAGAAAAAATACCAACAAAAGATAAAATGTTAAAATGTCGAAATTGGAAATATTTGGGATAAATGTGCAAAATGAATGAAAGATAAAATGTTAAAATGTCAAAATATTTGGATTCAATAGGTAAAAGAATTGAAAGTATGAGGTAAAAGAAATATTTATCCCCTAGCTACATCCTTTTTTTTTGAAGACAGAGGTGTCCCCACCTTTTCTTGGTGAGACTAATCCCCTGTAGGGAGCAATCGCAGCAACCCACCGCCACGGCTTCCCATTTAAATCACGAGTTGAATCCAGGGGGAATCGAACCACAACTAAACTGCACCCTACCACACAATTTAAAACTCAATTAACTATTCATCACTGTAGCAAAGGTTTGTAATTGTTATATATATAATGTTATCCATTCGTATACTGAAATAATTTTTCTCAAGATAATTTTTCTATGTTTCGATAGTGTAAAATCTTTTTTAATTTACACCATAATCTATTTTTGACATTAAATCTATGGGCCTTTAGCGTTAAATAATACTCCCTCCGTCCGCAAAAGACTCCACCATTTGTTTTGACAGTTTCACAGTATTTAATCTATGATTTTTTTTACGAATGTTTAGACACCAAAAATTAAATATTTCATATGTGTATCATAATTTGAAATCTAAATTTTCTGAATATATTTTTTCTGAATTTTTTAAAACTATTTATCTTTGTTAAAATTTGAGTCAAACATTGAACCTTGAAACAGTAAATTCAAATGGTGGAGTCTTTTGCGGACGGAGGGAGTATAAAAGGATAAAAATCCATGAACTTATTACCAAACGAGATGATGTTGTAAAAAAGATTTTGTACCATCACACAATAGAACACTACTAATTATATGGTGCACATATGTGTAGGTACACATAGTAATCTATAGAGAAAATATGTATGAATAATTTAGATATTTAGTATTTTTTAGTGGGTTTGGGCTGAAACTGTTTTGTAAATTGGACATCTAATCCGCTATGTGTACCTACACATATGTGTATCATATCAGGACTCATAGAACACTAAAAAAAATGCAACTTTTGCTGAGACGGAAGGAGTAGGATTTAAACCACTACGTATTTGCAGAAGGGCTGGTAACGCCACTTTCGTTACCAAGGCATTACGAATGGTAACGCCAAAGGGCGTTACCAGGGCGCTACCATTCGACGCGTTACTTCAGCGAAACGCGTTACCAGGGCGCTACCGAGCCTGACAAAGCCTGACAGGCCTGGTAGCGCCCCAGGCCCCTACCAGGGCGTTACTATCCCAAATTCCAATTATGCGCAATTTCCTCCACATCCCACATCCGTGTGGTTCGAACCCCAACTCTCTAGGGGTGAGAAAATGGGCAACTCGTATCTCCCCGCTGCACCAATTGTCTATATTGCATGATTCCCAAGTATTGTACTTATAAAAGATGCCATAGTCATTATGGATTGTTCTATATTATTTTTATTACTATAATGAGATTCTATATTATTATTATCATTATTTTAGATAAACTAGTAAATAATAATGAGAGTAAGTTTTATTTAAAATTATATTTTCTTTATCTTTCCATGGTTAGAAACTAATGAATTTTTCTATCAAATCCGAAAAAGAAAACATGAACATACTTAATCAAAAAAATGATCATTAATTTTAATGGGAATTTCTAAAAGAAATATGAACATACTTAATCAAAAAAATGATCATTAATTTTATGTGCACCCAATTAATTTATTCAGTTAATATTTATTTTTGTTAATATCGTAATTAATTTGTTAATATTTTTTAATATCATTTTTTGTTAATATTTGTAAATTATCTTAATTTGTTAATATTTGTAAATTATCAAAATTTTTAAATATTTGAAAAAATATTTTAGTATTCTGAAATTTATTTTAATATTTTGAAATTGAACGTCCGTAACGCACAATGGCATTACCAGGGCGCTACTCTCTCTGACAAGCTCTGACCAGTAGCGCCCTCAGTAATGCCTTAGGCGCTACTACTACTTTGCCCACGAACGCCCAGGGCGTTACTGGCGCTACTAGCTCGACAGCCTCGACCTTAGCGCCTGAGTAGCGCCCGAGTAATGCCCGGCGCTACCATGCTTTTCGGCCTCCAAGTACGTAGTGAACGATTCAATGGCCGTTAGTAAGATAGAGTCCTTAGGTTTAGCTAAAATCTACTATCTGAACCTTGTAGTTTTCTAGAATACAACCTCATATGGAATTATCAATTATGATCTTTGTTATTTTAAGGGCAAAGAGCACCTTTAGTTCTGTAACTTTAATTTATGTCCCACCGAAGTCCTGTTTTAACTTTTGGTCCAAATAAAGTAATGTTTTTCAACTTTTTTTAAATTCGTGGTATCTTTCCATTCGATATTAAGTTTAACGGACTTTGGGGGAGAATGATAATTTTAGCAACTCAATTTTTTTAAAAAATCTATTTACACCATAGATTTTAAAACTAACCATTTAGGCACACCCTCAACAATTATAAACTTGACACTTTCACCCCAAAGTTTTCTCACATTCCTTCCACCATCATGCCATCGTCCGGTCACCGTTGCCGCCACCTCCGCCGTCACCGTCGACTTGCCAAAACACGCCATTCGTAGTCCGGGACCGTAGATCGGGGCCTAGGGCCGCCGGATTGAGGCCTAGGGCCGGCAAATCACGGCCCTAGACTGGTGAATCACTGCCACAGGCCGGTGATTCGCGAGGCCAGGCTGAGAATCGGTGACCCAAGGCCGCGATTCGTCTGCTATTCGGCGGTTCTAGGCCTCCATCCGGCAGCCCTGGGTCGGGATTCGGCGACAATAGGCCCCGATCTACGACCCCTGACTACGAAAGGCGTGTTTCGGGGAGTCGGCGGCGACAGTGACCGGACGGTGGCATGATGGTGGAAGGAATGTGAGAAAACTTTTGGGTGAAAGTGTCAAGTTTATAATTGTTGGAGGTGTGCCTAAATGGTTAGTTTTAAAACCTAGGGTGCAGACATATATTGTTTTTTTAAAGTTGAGTTTTAGAAAATATCATTTTCCCCCAAAATCCGTTAGACTTAACGAAGGCAGGATGGAAAAGGCTCACAAATTTTTAAAAAAAATTGAAAACCCTGACTTTATTGAGACAAAAAGTTAAAACAGGACCCTAGTGGGACAATAATTAAAGTTAGCGGACTACCGGTGTACTTTACCCGTTATTTTAAGCTCAATATTTTTATGGATCTCAATGTCTATCAAATGTGATAGTTACGGACCTATTCTTCTAGAGTTAACATTTATGTAATCGATGGCACAGTTCATGGTAATAATAACCATTTTGCCTTAAAAATAACTAGTATGCATAAAGTTACATCAATATGATACTCCCTCACTTTTTGCACATGTTGTGATGTGGTTACACCCAAGGATCACATTACATATATTTAAGAAGTGGAGGTCCTGGATGGAAGTTTACACCAAAAGTGAAGCGCTGAGTCAATCTTCATCTAAGAAAAGATTCAATAAGAGCTTTGAGCCCAAGGCCCAAACATACACCACACGACAACAGCTAACCAAGGGGAAGGAGCTAATCTATCAGATGAAAATGGAGGTAGATCAGGCATAAAAAAACAACGTAGAAAAAAAAGGCCAACATGAGCCCCGGAGCTATCGACACATCTGAGCTCGCCAAATGTTCAGGAGTTCCTCTATTCAATCCTTTTCCTTCTTCTTGTTGCTGGACATCTCGTTTGTACATGTCTTTTCTTTGTTTCCCGAGCCTATAGTGAGTTACTGACAGAGTTCGAAAAGATCAAATCTTTGATGAATCCATCATACATGATTGAGTTGCGAAAACTTCTGGATAGGTATCCCACATCTGAACTGAATTCTTTCTTGTTAAAGTTAAAGAATCTCTTTCTAGTTGTTCTGCAACAATTGCAACAATTAGGATATTCTATATGTTCTAAGAAGAAATATTTGAATATCAATCTCATCGATCTCATAAGTATCATACCAAATCCCATCAATCGAATCATTTTTTCGAGAAATACGAGACATGGTAAAGGTCGTAATGCAAGAGGAATCATTACCGCAAGGCATAACCAATGCTTATTCCCCAGATACCGTCATTGCTTCTTCTCCGGGAAAAGGAGTTCATTACCCGTGGGCCTTCTACCTCCACGCGACATTGCTCCATCAGGCTTTCGTTCACTGCGGAAAATTCCCCACTGCTCTTGCATCTTGCTTGGAAAAAAACCGTTGTCGAAGAAACTTCATGTTTACCATTGTCACTGACTCATACATTCTCCGTGGAGTCTCCAAGGCTAATTAGCCCGGATCAATACATAGGCTCAAGCCTAATAGCACAGATCGAAGAAGCCTAGTAGGCCGACAGCCTCACATATCGGCTCAATACCATCCAATCAGACCACCAGAGCAAGAGGTCATCCTTGGCCCAAATTGGACCAGACCTAGCCCAAGTCAAAGATCCAGTGTTGACCCGACCAATCAAGCCTACACATTTTATGAAGTTTTCAACATGCTTATGAAGACCATTTCAATTAGAAGTTGGGTCAATTGAGTTAATGCTCAGTTCCAAGGTTTGAGCAATTTTAAAAATAAAATGAGCAAAATGACGGGTGTGACTTAAACTTGGCACCTCATTCTTCCAAAGAGTCACCTCATCCACTGCAACCAAGTCATTTTCTTGTCATGAAGAGGTTTAAGAAACAGCATATTGAGGAGCATTGATGGATGCATTATTAAAGGCTGGCTGGTGATGTTGGTAAAAAAAAATCATAACTCAATCTAAAGAGATCGAAATGCTTTGATTATTGTTACATGTGAAAGCTAACAGCTTGACCTACATTTCATCTTCTATAACCACAATCCTAGTTCATACGTAAGGGGTCCAATATCAACTCCAAATTCAGGCCTTTCCGCATATTTTTGGTTTGAAACTAAGGAGTTTCCTTTTTACTTCAAATTTGAATCATTATTTCACGAATTACAAGAGATCTAGTGGCTACTTTTCATGGAGTTACAAAAAACTAAAAGGAGGAGTTTTGGGGATTTATTTTCTGAATTAATTTAGAGTTTAAAACCAAGAATGTATCTAGACACATTCTAGCTCACGTTGCATTTTTTCTGTTTGTAATAGTTATTTTTAGATTAATTGTTCTAGAGTTATTAGGAGAGAATATTCTTAGTTTATTCTTATAACCTTTGGCCTACTCCTACACTATAAATAGGAGTATTGACTAC
This sequence comes from Stellera chamaejasme, assembly GCA_024586325.1. Lineage (NCBI taxonomy): Eukaryota > Viridiplantae > Streptophyta > Magnoliopsida > Malvales > Thymelaeaceae > Stellera > Stellera chamaejasme. The sequence continues at coordinate 9,470,816 of CM044984.1, read as the reverse complement.
ACATTTTATACATCAAAGAAATTACAAAGAATTCTCGTCTATGTTTTATCTTCTTTAGTTATCTTTATTTAGCATAGTTTTCTAGTGCGAATAGTTTCTTAGCCACTTCAACTCCATATTTGTGGTTCAAGTGTGCTACAACTCCATCAACATCAACTTGCTCAATTTCACCAACGAAGGAACAAGTTGGATCCACCATCATCGGGTGTACTTGTGATAGTCAAGTCTTTTCAGAACTTAGAGGTTTCAAGCGTACAAATGGAGGTTTCAAGTGCCCAAATTTCAACCGCTGTCATCAATTTTTTCAAGGAAAAGATCATTCATTGTTTCGAGTCACCATCCATCCAACCGGAACCATATCATTGTTAAAATTTATTATAATCTATTGTTTGAATTGCATTGGATTTGATCGAATCTGCATTGGTTGAGCATGTGTATGTAGGTATATATTCTTGTAGTTGCATTACATTTGATTGAATCTGCATTGGTTGAGCATGTGTATGTAGGTATATATTCTTGTATATCTGTTTTTATCTTTGGTTGCAGGTTTCTTGTGCATCAAGAAAACCATGCCTATATACCTCAGCCCTTATTAAGTTCTCGAAGAGGACTTACCTGTTATATGTTATCACTTTCAGGAGTACCTGACAAGCAACCCGCTGAATAGAGTTCAGGGGTTGGTTTTGTTTTTTTGTGATCTTTCAGGTACATGTGTGAGTTCTGATCAGTTGTGATTCAGTACGTGTGTTAAGGGGTAATCTTTGTTGTGTGTGATCAATTGTGATCTTGATTTCTGATGTGTGTGTATTCAGTTCTGAGCTTCAATTATAATTGAGTACAATCGTTCTCTTACGGTTAAACTTCGTATATGTGTGTAGCAGTAGCAATACCTTCTACGTCGAGGACTTTGGTTGTACCTTGAAGTGTTACCACCTTGCACGTTTTGTATGTACTCCAATAGGAGGTATGTTGGCTCTGTATATTGTAAATGACATGCATACATGTAGTAATATCATGTTTAGGGTTTTCTGCTCGAAATCATGTGTAAATGTATTTGTGATGTCAGACAGTGTTGTATATCAGTAGTGGGCGTGTAAGTGTAGTTGGGAAAGATTTTGTGCAGGTTCTGTGAAACTATGCAAGTGTGCACTACCTTGTGCACTTTGTGACCTTCGTGTTTAAATGTGTGCAAGTAAGTGTTCATGTGAAAGAAATTAAAATGATTTTCATGTTTGTGAACGAAAAGTTTGAAATGGCCTGGGGATTTAAGTGGCTCACCTAATGGAAGAGTTTGTGTGTGTAGTGTTATCCCAAGTTAGTATGATTAAGGTGTTTGATGAACATTCTAATCACCTTTGTGCTTTTGTCGTGGGGTAACAGTTGTTGGTATCAGAGCATGGTTAATGTAGAACATGTTTCCACTGTGAATGTGATTAATTGATCAAATGTGCACATGATCTGTGATATGAATTATCTTTGCTGAGACCGGACGCTATTACATGATGCATTTGCATTTGCATATACAGGGCCTATTGGAATACTGCTACTTGCTAGTTTCCGGGTGTTTAACCATTATATATGTGCTCTTTGGTTTTCTTGTGAAATATAGAGGAACATGGTGGATACTCGTAGAAGACGCGAATAGAATTAAGAGAGACAGGACGGAGATCCTTAACCTCAATAGGTTGTGCACAAGTGATAGGTCCATAACCACAGGTTCCTTCGGCTTTGATACAGGTCCTTAAGCAGATCAGGGATAGTTTGGCATTGCTTCTACTTGGTACATCACAGGAAGGACAATCAACACAGGGACGCCAAGCTGAGCAATAATAGCATGAGCATGTGAGTGGTGTGGGACATAATGAGCCACATACTGTGACAGATAACAACCCTCATGTGCATGAGGATGTGAGAGAAGAAACAAGACATGAGGATGTGAGCGTAGATGAGGAGGATGAGGAGAGGCGACATCCTCGAGCTAGGAGGGTATGTTCGGTGGTTGGCCATGTCATCAGACATGATCGTGCTGTTGATGACCACTCCCGAGATAATGTGCATGGACGACATCGCATGTGACACCGGGATGAGGATCAGGATGAGGATGAGGGGTCACACCGACCCAGGAGGTGTAGAGAGGGACATGAACGCTTGAGCAAACTGCTTGAGAGATTCCAACGCTTAACTCCCCCGAAGTTTAGTGGAAGCGGTGGTCCTGAGGCAGCTGAAATATGGTATAACCCTATTAACACAATGTTTGAGAGGTTGGAGTGGAGATCCCTCCTACCACGATGGTATCCCTGGCCACTTATATTCTAGAGGGCCGAGTTGTCATCTGGTGGGAGAGCACCAGGAACAGGCACAGAGCCGAGCTAGCTGCAAGAGTAGAGCCAGACATGGATATGACTTGGGATGTGTTTAACAGTTTGTTTCAAGAGCAGTACATTGGAGACGCGGTCTGAGACTTGCGACAGACTCAGTTCCACCTAGCAGAGGACAGTAGGAGCGTGTTAGAGTATGAATATGAGTTTGATCGATTAGTTTGGTATGTCCCGCAGTACTACAAGATGAATGAGCAGAATGCCAAAAGGTTTATGCGGGTGTTGCGACCCGATATCCGGGTGGAATTGCGACCTTTGGGCATTATCACCTACCACGAATTGACACAGAAGGCCCAGCTCATGGAGCAAGAAGAGGCCGAGAGCTGGGATGCACCATACATATCTCAAAAGAGTGGGAGAGGCACAGGTCCGCTGAGGTTTCCTCGGAACACCGGGAAGGCTCCTAAGGCTAGTACGGGTGCGAAGGGAAAACGAGTGGGATCTTCATCTGATGTATGCCCAACCAGTGGGGTATCTCATCCTGGCAGACCATGTTATCGAGAGATAGGCAAATGCCTGAATTGTAGGTCCGCTGACCATTGGATGATATTCAACACATATCTGGTACCACAAACACATACACACATGATTTCCAGCAGAAAACTTTGAATACGATACTACTACATGTATGCATGTCATCCGTAATATACAGAGCCAAAAGACATCCATTGGAATACATACAGAATGTGCGAAGTGGTCAAGTTCCAACTAAAGCCCTCGACGTGGCAGATATTGCTGCTGCTACACACATAAGAAAGTTTAACCATGAGAAAACCATAGTGCTCATATATAACTGGAACTCAGAACTGAATACCATACACAACAAAAGTTTCGGTCACACTTGATCACTCACAATGGACGTTACCCCTTAATTCACACATACTGAAACACAACTGACCAGAGCACACACACACATGTACCTGAAAATTCACAACACAAAATCCAACCCCTGAACTCTAATCAACAGGCTGCTTGTCAGGTACTTCTGAAAATAATAATATAACGGGTAAGTCCTCTTTGAGAACTTAGTAATGGTTGAGGTATAAAGCATAGTGGTTTTCTTGATGCACAAGAAATCTGCAACTAAAGATAAAAGCATGTATACAAGAACATATATATACACACATGCTCAACCAATACAAGTTCAATCAAATGCAATGCAAGTCAAACAACAGATTATGATAATGTTATACGGAACACAATGACGGTCTTCCCGGTCATAGCCGAGGCACACACACATAATCACACAGAAGAGCATGGCCAGCTCGGGGTCATGATCCCCACCGTTGTATCACAAACACCTTATAGGTGTATCACAACACAACACCATTTATTTGTAGTAACATATCCTGAATGTTGATCCCGAAACCTGCACACCAATGCTTATACCATTTGACTAAGTTTGACATCACCGGGCTACCCCTCAAACTAAACTTAGCCTCAATATACTTCGATATGCATTTTATAAAATACTCCAAAATGTCATATCAAGAGAAACACTGAACTTTTACCTTACACACAAAACCGAAATTTAACTTCCATTCAGATATCCAAAAATCGATTTTGGCAGAGTTTCGGCCGAGTTTCTACCCTACCACCTGTTCACAACTTATCAACAGAACACATAATACACACTCAGGAACCATAAAATCAAAGTTCATGTGGCGTCTTTACACATCAGAAAATAAAAAATTAACGGCTTTCAAACAAAGTCCTACTTGTAAAAACTAATCCGTAGAAAATGTGTAGTTCTTCGCTAGGATCAATTATATATAATTACCTTCAAGCTTTCTTCAAGAAATCACCAAGGAAAGGAGAGGTTCCTACTTGGTTGCTTCTTCCTCAATAGCATTGGCCATGGAAGAAAAGAAGAAGAAAAGAGATGAAAAATGATTTCTCTCTTTCTTTCTTCTCCTTTTATATTTTCCTTTATTTTCTTTCCACCTCAAGCTAGCTTGTATGCTTCACCACTCCTTTTGTCCCCATTTTGCAGCCTCCTTTACCTCTTTCAAAGGGAAATATTTCCATTTTGTATTTTCAATTTGACCCCCGAACTTTGCAAAGTTGAAATTTAGTCCAACCATAACTTGCATAACTTTTAAACCGCTCCACCAAATGATGTATCACCTGAACACCATCCCCAGAACTCCATAACACACACAAAACATGATTAACTTGTTTAAAAAAATCAAGCCCCAATCTTCACAAAAATTCACAAATCTCGGTTTTTACACAGAATTACCCGAGCACACACACATACATGTCGGGAATAGGTAACATTTCCGATCTTCACAAAAATCCGCAAATCCTGATTTTTGCACAAAATTACCCGAGCACATATACATACACGTCAGGAATATGTAACATTAGGGATTGTCCACAAGTAGTGTCGAGAAGAGATTTCAGTAACTGGCTTAGAGCTCCGTAAAGTGCACCAGCAGGACGAGGAGCACCACATGGAGGTGTTAGACAGCAGCCACGACTTCCACCTCCTCCGCCACAGCAACTGAGGACTGGAAGAGTGTTCCAGATCGAGAGAGGCGAGCGTGCACAACAGGGAGCACTGAAAGATACCTTACTTCTAAATGATATGCCTGTGAATGTTTTATTTGATATTGGTGCTTTCATATCTATTATTGCACTAAGATATGTTGGGTCCCAACATCTGTCTATCTATTCTATGCCTCATATATCTCTGATTAAAACTGTTGGGAATCAATGTTTGTTTTCAAATGAGGTAGTCAGAGATTGTGTGATTACAATGGGAAAACATCAGATTCTCATTGATTTGCTTGTATTGGATATTCTGAGGTATGATGTGGTTTTTTGTATGGACTAGTTATCTCGGAATTGTGTGCAGATAGATTGTGTGAAACAAGAGATTGTGCTATCTTTCAGTGAGGTATTTCCTTTATGTACTCCTTCTAAATGTGTATCTAAGATACATAGTCTGGAATTAGAAATTCGGGACTAGATATCTGTAATTGATGAGGATGAATACTATGGATTGAATTCAGTTGGTATCACGGATGAGTTAGATCAGATACCTGGTGTGCGAGATTTGATGCAGGTATTTCCAGAAGATTTGTCGGGCATGCCGACAAAATGTGAGATTGTGTTTGAGATTTTACTTCAACCAGGATCTGTTCCTATATCTGTTCCCCCTATCACATGTCAATTATAGAGATGAATGAACTCAAGAAGCAGCTTGACAAGTTGCTTGCGAAAGGGTTCATTCGACCGAGCACTTCTTCGTAGGGTGCTCTAGTGTTATTTGTGAAGAAGAAGGATGAGACATTGAGATTTTGCATCAATTATCAGAAACTGAATGCAATCACTGTGAAGAACATGTATCCTTTACCCAGAATTGATGATCTGTTTGATCAATTAAAGGGAGCGAAGATTTCTCAAAGATAGATATGATATCGGGATATTTTCAGCTCTAGGTGAAGGAAGAGGATATACCGAAGACAGCTTTCCGAACTAGGTATGGACACTACGAATATATTGTTATGCCATTCGGTATGACTAATGCTCCAACAACTTTCATGGATATGATGAACCGGATTTTCCGACCAAATCTGGATTTGTTTGTGATTGTGTTCATTGATGACATCCTAGTATTCCAAGGATGATTGTGAGGATTGAGACCACTTACAGATTGTTCTGTAGACATTGTGGGATCATCAGCTATATGCTAAGTTCTCCAAATGTCAGTTTTGGATTCGGGAGGTGTCCTTTCTTGGACACATCATCGGTGGGAGTGGTATTTCAGTGGATCTTGAGAAGATTAAGTTGTGCAAGACTGGAAGCAACCGAAGAATGTGCGGGATCAGGAGCTTCCTCGGATTAGCGGGCTACTATCAGAGATTTGTGCATGGATTTTCTATATTGGTGTTACTCCTTACTCAGCTAACTAAAAAGGGGCGAGGATTTGTCTGATCCAAGACTTGTGAGCACAGTTTCCAAGAGTTGAAGAATAGGTTGACTAACACACCTATTCTGATACTACCAGATCCAAGTGTGCCATATATCATTTACACAGATGCTTCCAGGTCTGGACTAGGATGTTTTCTGATGCATGGCAATAATGTGATTTCTTATGGGTCGAGGTAACTCAAACAATGGCGACACTATTTGCTAGGTAACAAGTTTCAGATTTTCACTGATAATAAGTGTGAAATATCTGTTTACTCAGAGGGAACTAAATATGAGACAACGTAGATGGTTGGAGTATATTAAGGACTATGACTGTAGCATTGAGTATACCGTAGGCAAGGGTAACTTTGTGGTAGATGCACTGAGTCGGAAGTACACCGGTTTAGTGAAGGGCGGAGATAGTGATGATAGAGTCGAGGACAATGATTTGGTGTGCCTATGGAACAAGTGGGAGCATTGGGAGCACGCACAACTATATACTTTGACTATTCAGTCGGAATGGCTGTAGAGTGCGGGTGCGCAGAGGAGTGACCTAGCATTAAAGAAAATATCCAGAGAAGATAAGGGATCGATGCATCAATCTTTTGAGTATAAGCAGGGTTTGATATATTTCAGAGATCGATTGTATGTGCCGAACATTAATGCTTCGATAGGAGCTTCTCGAGGATGCCCATGCGAGCAGATTGAGTGTACATTCAGTAAGTGAGAAGATGTATCATGACTTGAGATCTCATTTCTGGTGACCGGGCATGCGAAGGGACATTGCTACCTATGTCTCTAAGTGTGCCACATGTTAGAGTGTAAAGGTTGAACACCAGAGACCAGCGGGGACGTTACAGACATTGCCTAATCCAGTCAAGAAGTGGAGTAACATCACGATAGACTTTCTGATAGGATTGCCTATGACACGGTCACATCATGACACTATCCGGGTCATTATGGATCAGTTAACGAAATGTGCTCATTCTTCGCCAATGAGGATCATAAATTCCCTGGAAAAGCTAGCTCAGTTGTACATTCGTGAGATCGTGCGGTTACATGGGGTTCCAGACTCCATTGTGTCTGATCGAGATCCGCGTTTCACGACACGATTTTGGAGTGCTTTTCATGGGCATTAGACACACGTCTTCATTTGAGCATAACATATCATCCTCAGACCGACGGACAGTCAGAGAGAGTGATTCAGGTTCTCGAGGATATGCTTCAGAGTTGTGCACTGGATTTTGGTGGTGAGTGGGATCAGCATTTGCCTTTGGTAGAGTTCTCTTATAATACTAGCTATCAGAGCACCATCGGCATGACACCTTATGAAGCTTTATATGGTAGACGCCGTGTGACGCCCCACTGTTGGGCAGAAGCTTCTGATAGGGTCGAGCTAGGTCCTGAACTGATTGACGAAACAACAAACAAGATTAGAAAGATTCAGGAACATTTGAAGACAGTCAACGACATGACTACTTCTTATGTAAATAAGCGGGGATGAGATCTGGAGTTCGAGGTTGGAGATAAAGTATGGCTGAAAGTAACACCAACTAGAGGAACCATCAGATTCGGCAAGCGAGGAAAGTTAGCTCCGCGATATGTGGCTCCTTATAAGATTTTGGATCGGGTTGGCAAAGTAGCTTACCGGCTAGCCTTACCACTAAGCATGTCAGAAGTGCATTTTGGATCCGATTCAGACAATTGTGGTAGAGGATGTGCAGTTAGAACCGGATCTGTCATACCGAGAAGTACATATTGCTATTCTAGGGCATGATGTGTGGAAACTTCGGAGCAAGCTAAATGTTATGCGTAAGTATTTGAATTATAGTGTGTATTTAAATAATCAGGCTTAACTGGTGATTTTTGCGAAGACTGGTGCACAATTTTAAACATGTGGGACATGTTTTCTGTAAATCACAAAGTGTCTAAAGTGGTATTAAGACGGTGCTTCAAAAGGCTTTGTGGTTAGAGATTGGTAAGTGATTGTTGGACTTTATTGTCAATTTTTGATGTTTGAGGACCTAAATGAAGATTTGGAAAAGTTGAAAAAAAATAAAAATAAAATAAAAAGGATCACATGAGTCGGCCACTTTAAGATATGTAAAAAAAGAAGAAGTATGTGGTGGAAAGTACAAGCTAGCAAGCAAGCATGTTCATTAGTTTCTTTCTTCTTCTACTACTTCTTCTCGACTCCAAGCTTTGCTCATCACAGAAGCTAGCTTTTGTGTGGGAACTTTGTGGATTTTCAACCAATCTTCAAGAAAAAGGTATTAAATTGATCATGACAAAGAGTTACACACTTTCTACGGATCAATTTTTGCAAATAGGGCTTTGTTTGAAAACCGTTAATTTCTGGTTTCTGGTTTGTTTTTGGCGCTACTTGAGAGTTTGGTTTTATGGTTCTTGAGTATGTGTTCTGTGTTCTGTTGATAAGTTGTGAGCAGGTAGTGGGAAGAAACTCAGCCGAAGCTCTGCCGAAATCAGTTTCTGGAAATCTGAACGGAAGTTCAATTTCAGTTTTTGTACAAGGATATGGAGTATATTATGAAATGCTTATCAAAGGATATTGAGGCTAGGTTTAGTTTGAGGGGTGGCCCGGTGATGCCAAACCTAGTCAAATGGTATAAGCATTGGTGTGCAGGTTTTGGGATCGGCATTCAGGATGTGTCACTACAGCTAAATGGTGTTGTGTTGTGATACACCTTTAAGGTGTTTGTAATATGAAGGTAGGGATCATGACCCCGAGCTGGCCATGCTCTCGTGTGTGTGCCTAAGCTTTGGCTGGGAAGACCGTCACTGTGTTCTGTTAAATTTTATTTTGATCTGTCATTTGAGTTGCATTACATTTGATTGAATATGCATTGGTTGAGCATGTGTATGTGTATATATATTCTTGTATATCTGCTTTTATTTTTGGTTGCAGGTTTCTTGTGCATCAAGAAACCATGCCTTATATCTCAGCCCTTATTAAGTTCTCAACGAGGACTTACCCCTTATACTATCATTTTCAGAAGTACCTGGCAAGCAGCCTGCTGAATAGAGTTCAGGGGTTGGTTTCGTTTTTGTGATCTTTCATGTACATGTGGGTGTTCTGATTAGTTGTGATTTAGTATGTGTGTTAAGGGGTAACCTCTGTTATGTGTGATCAATCGTGATCTGGATTTCTGATGTGTGTGTATTCAGTTCCGAGCTTCAATTATATTGAGTACAATGGTTCTCTTATGGTTAAACTTTCTATATGTGTGTAGTAGTAGTAGTAGTACCTTCTACGTCAAGGACTTTGGTTGAACATTGAATTGTTACCACCTCGCACGTTCTTTATGTACTCCAATAGGACGTATTTTGGCTCTGTATATTGTAAATGACATGCATACATGTTAGTAGTATCGTGTTTAGGGTTTTCTGGTGGAAATCAAATGTGATGTGTTTGTGATATCAGACAGAGTCGAATATCAGTTTTGAGCGTGTAAGTGTGTTTGGGAAAGATTTTGTGCAGGTCCTTTGAAACTTTGCTAGTGTGCACTACCTTGTGGACTTTGTGACCTCTGTGTTCAAATGTGTGCAAGTAAGTGATCATGTGTAAGAAATAAAAGTGATTATCATGTATGAACATGTTTGTGAATGAAAAGTCTAAAATGGCTTGAGGATTTAAGTGGCTCACCTAATGGAAGAGTTTGTGTGTATTGTTATCTCAAGCGAGTATGATTATGGTCTCTGATGAACATCCTAATTACTTGTGTGCTAATTTAGATTTGGAGTTCACATCATTAGCTTTAGTGACGATCATTTTTGTTCCATCTTAGAAAAAAGAGAAATTTTTTGTGTCGACTCCGTTTATTTACTAGGAAAAACACCTACTTAAATATACTACTAATTAACTAATCAACTAACTAACCTAATAAACTAAAAGACTAAAACACCCTTTGTAGACATTTATTAAGACGATAAACTTGATATTTTCATAATGTGTGTTTTTTCACGTATGTGGTAAACATGGTTTATAAAACCGAACCGGACACATAACCGTTCAAGCTACCGGTTCACGGTCTGACCAGTTTGATCGATTGAGCCACCGGTTCAACCGGTATTAATTAAATACGCGGGATATCTAACATTTATCATTCATCTTAACATAAATAAGTAATTTATAATAAACTCAAGAATATATATCCATCAAAACTCAAAATAGTTAGCACATATATGCTTTAAAATTACAATGAGCATTAAAAATGTAAAATAAAAATTTTTATTTTTTTTTTAAACTTTTTTTCTTGAAAACCGGCGGTTTCCGGTTTAACCGGTTCGCCGGTTTTGTCCGGTTCCGCCGGTTTCCACCGATTTTCACCGGTTTCTAAGCAAAGGCTTCAAAACCGAAAACCAGACCGAACATGCCACCGATTCGCGATCCAACCGGTTCGATCGGCCGATCCGGTCCGGTTTTCTCAACCATGGTGGTAAATAGACATACACTTTTGTGCTTTGCTTTTAAAGAAATAATGGTGGAATTTGGACTGTTATGAATCCTTGCAGGAACCTGAATCAATCAATCAAAGTTAGATGGGTAGCTTTTGGGCCTTAATGAGACGAATTCGAGGATTCAGCGGTGGAGGCGCACGCAGGGATTAGGCTTGGGGTGTGAAGATTCGATCAAAGTTCTGTTGGATGGTTTTGTGTGGGCCATGTTGGAAAAGGCCCATGTTGACCATCTTGTTGCCAACGCGATTTATCGGTTATCTGTAGAAATTTAAGGGTACTTTCCTCAGAAAAATTCTACATTTCAAATCTCATTTGTAAATATTCAAAATGTATAACTGTATGAAAAATCTTGTTTTTTAAATTTTGGAGAATTTTAGTATTAATTTGGAGAAATTTGTTTTAAAATTCTTCATCTTAATACTAAATTCTCCATCTTAATACTAGAGTTCTTCAAAATTCGGAAAATAAAGTTTTCTATTACTAAATAACCATTTATGCATTTAAATTTTTATAAAAGAAATTTGGAATGAAAATTTTTCTCAACTAAACTAAACGGATCCTAAAATTTTCTTTATTTGTTTCCAGTCTTCAATACCATTTTTTCAGATTCATAATTTCTCTCCCAAAATAATTAATGCCTTATTTTAGTTTCAGCATCCAATTTATAAACTATTTGTAAAAAAATAAATTTTGATACAGAAAGTTAATATATATTGAGAAATGATAAATGAATTCTTTTGTAGTTGTGATATTTAATTTTTTTAAAAAATTATTTCAAGAATTTAAGTATTCATATACAGATTTAAAAATTAAATTAATATTTTTTAGAATATATATATATATATTATAATTTAATTCAAATCCTTAAAAAAATCAATTATGCTTAAAATTCCAGGAGTATAGTCAATTTTTATGTATAATTAATACGTGGATGTCTATTTATCACATATGTGGAAAAACACACACCATGAAAATGTCAAATTTACCCTCTTAATAAATCTCTATGAAGGGTGTTTTAGTCTTTTAATTTATTAGGTTAGTTAATTAAGTTAGTTAATTAGTAGTACATTTAGGTATGTGTTTTTCCACATATGTGGTAAATAAACGGACTCAATTAATACTCCTATGAAATATCAAGCTAGCGTTGACGTTTCAAATGTGTACAAGGTCATGACTATGATTTTCCTCCCAACATTTGGCCACGCACCAACTTATAAAAGACGCAATATCGCAATCAATTTCACCGAAAAGTCTCAAGCAAACAAATGTCGTCGACTTTCTGGAATCTCGTTTCAGGTCACCGGCCACTTCATTTTCAAGCAATTAAATCTAAAACCAGAAAAATGAACAGACCAAATCACCTGATCAGAATCCATTAAAGATTCAAACTTTGAAGATCAATGGATCCCGATCGAGATCGCGGAGACGACGACAACTTCTCGGGACTTAGCGGCAGGATCTTACTCGTCGCCTCCTTCTCTCTCATCTTCGTCGGAGCGATGGTGGCTCTCCTACATTTCTATGCCAGGTATCTTGCCCTGCGCCAGGCGCGCCGCCGCCGCGATTTTCTCAACTCGCTGGCGGCGGGACAGGTGGCGCCGGTAGACCTGATTGCAGCTAGGACTTCAACTTTTCCTGTGTACCGTGACCCACAGCAGCCGGCGGCGTTGTTGCCGGGGCTTGACGTCTCGGTTATTGCTTCGCTTCCGGCGTTCGTGTGGACCGACGGTGATGGAGGCGAGCCTATAGAGTGCTCCGTGTGCTTGAGTCTTGTGGCCGGTGGTGCCAGGGTGAGGATGTTGCCGAATTGCAAGCACGTGTTTCACGTGGAGTGTATAGATAAGTGGCTTGCCTCGCACGCCACTTGTCCAGTGTGTCGTGCGGAGGCGGTGCCTGGGAGGGTTTGGTGGGAGGAGAAGGCGGCCGTGGAGGCTAGGGTTCAGCCCAGTGCTCCGCCGCGAGACGTGGTGAGGCAGTAGTTGTATTGCCGGTAAAACTTCCTTAGAACATACGTCTAGAGAATTTTGTCTTCCTTTTTTTTGGTTAAATTTATTTTCTTTTTCTTGTTTGTTTTTTTTTTCCGTTTTTTTTGCGATCTATAGTTCTAACTTCTACAAAAATCTATATATACATTAATAAAAAACGTATATACTTGTAAGTAGATTGAATTAATAAAGAGAAATTTACATGTTATAACCACACCCTTACCATTAAATAAATGGATTAATTGCTGATCGGTTATCCATTTAGGTTTTATAACATGTCAAATATCTACCCAAAACTTTAATTTCAGATTTAACCCTATATCCTACTCAGCAGTTTAAGTAGAGATTACATAGTTAAGGGACTTAGGTGTACCGACTTATAGTTCAGGCATGAAAGTGAGCGAGTCAACATAATTTAGGAAATCAATAAATAATAAGGCTTTTAATGATTAATGGATGAGATAAATATTACACCTATCACCTGTTTATCTCGTAAATACGTGATGAATGAATTCTACTCATTTGTGAAATTTTGTTTCCACCACTATGTCGCATGCCGTAATACTCACTGCGGTGAAGGTCACGGTAGTAAAAAACCGTCTTAGGTGAAAATTGCGGTTCTCACTGGGTATTACCGTGACCGAAGCCGTTGTAAGCTTGTTTGTGCCTTGTAAGCACCGCCATCCTATTGTGGCCTCACTACGTTGGTACAGCAGTTATAAATATCTAATTAATATTTTTTTATTATCTAATTAATAATAAAATTAATTAAATAAATAACTAATTATTACAATTATTAATAATACTAATTAACTATTAATTGAAATTAATAATTTAAATAAGTGTAATACAAATTTATATTAAAAACCATTCATTAATAAACATCAATCATTTGCAAATATTCGATTTTTGTGGAAAGTGGAAGAAGGGAAAAGTAACCAGGAAGATAAATAGATAGTGTTGAATCACTAATAGAGGATTGGTTCATCGACACATCTAGGGGTGATCAACTTCTCGGTTAAACCGAATTAACCGTATTTATTCGGTTTTAGTTAATTCGGTTCGGTAATTTCGATATTTCGGTTATACCGAATTTTAAATTCGGTATTCGGTTCAGTTTTCAGTTATGGCTTTAACTAATTCAGTTAACCGAATCAAACGAAATATTCGGTATTTAATGTTTTTTTATTATTAATACAAAATTAAGCTCAACCCAATATACATAACATACCAAATGTTGAATGAACTACCCCAATCCACAACTCATATCTTAACATTAAGCTTAGCCCATAAAAATTTCGGTTAATTTGGATAAAAACCGAAATAACCGAACCGAATTCGGTATTCGGTTAATACGGGTTTAGGTATCATTCGGTTAATTTGGTTTTTGTCCAAATTAACCGAATACCGAATTATTAGGGTAATTCAGTTTTGGTTAATACCGAATTACTCAACTGATCAGCCCTAGGCACATCGAGCGTTTGATTGTGTGAAGGAGGTGAAGTGGACGACAGAATCGCGGTCTGATGGAGTCAAATAGTTGAGTGGCAATTTATGTAATTAAATGGTAATCTTAAGCACTTATAATGCGCTTAGCACATCTAAAATTAATTAAGTACTCTTATTTTTATTTGAAAAAAATTTATTGTGAGCGGATTTAAGAAGTACAGTTGTGTCTTGAACACTTGGCATAATGATCATGCTCTTAAGGATGCTTTTAAGAAGTACAGTTGTGTCTTGAACACTTGGCATAATGATCATGCTCTTAAGGACACTTGTACAGGTCTCGAATTCGATATCTCCAACCCCTTATTCACTTTTTATAATAAACAAATAGTTTTTTTTTCTGAAATGAGTGTACTTTTTAATTTTATTTACACAATAGGTGTACTTTTATGTTTATTTACTTGTAAGGGGTGTTAAAAGCCATGTTGTCATTGAGGTTAAAAAAATGAAGCCATGTCATCATTATATATAAAAAGCCATGTCATCGTAATTAAGCCGTATCATCATAATAATTGTTTTTTAGGGGAAGCCATATCATCGTAATTAAGCCATGTCATCTCAATTTTTTTTTCATCTCTTCCTCTTTGCATCGAACAAAAATGGTAGGAAAAGCATTACTCCACCGCCGTTCTTTAACTACGACCTCCAATCCCACATCTCCTCTTTGCTACTTTGCTATCCGGCGTTGAAGTCCTCCTCCTCCTCCTCAGACTGTGGCAGCCCTATAACAGTGGCGTCACCAACCAAAAATAATGTGACACATATGGGGTTGGAGTTTCCTCTCCGGAGGAAAATATTTTCCTTTTCAAAGGGCAAAAAAGAAGTATAGTTGTTGTAAGCATGATATATACCATAAAAATCAAATAAAGATTCCTTGAAACCGTTTTAATGTCTACTCATTATCAAATAAGTATGAGCAGAGTTGTTTGTAACCGTATCTTGATCTCCCATTTTCTTACATAATCGAGTATTGGAGAATTCATAATCTCGGTAATAGAGAATGTTCTCTTTATTATAGCATGTTAGTTATAGCTATTGGAACATGTAATCAGATCTCATTAAATTACTAACAGTTAAACAAATGAATAAACTAATTAGTTGTTTCCACTACCTTTATTAAAAGACCTAGCATTCGCTTCAATCCGTGTCAATACAACTAAATTACTTAAAGGATTGGCTAATTAATGATGAAAATTAATTAACTGATAATCCCGGTGTAAGGAGATAGGGATTGTAACATCTGGAGGGAGGCCTCCAACTTCAAGAAAAAAGCAATGAACCCGGGGTTATGTACGTTTGAGGACCCGCTTCGACGCTTAAGTCAGTAGTGGGAAGCAAGGAGATAGCTTAGTGTGAATAATAGAGAGAATCAGATACTTGGAGAGACCCTACTGTGATCTTGATAAATCAATAATCTTGAGGTCTGACATATATATAGTCCTTTTCCCTCTTTTTATAAATAAGGCATTTAATCAATAAATATTTGACGGCGTTTATATAATTATCTCTAGAGAGTACCAAATGAGAGAACTCAAGTGAGAATGAGTCACTCCTTACGGCCTTAAAAAATTTGTGCGTTTCTTTTCCATATTACGAGAGATTCAAATTGTTCTTGATAATCTCGTTCCTAAGCGGGTCGAGTTCTCAGATGTTGGAGGTGATGATCCGGTGAGGTTGAGTGCTGGAGATGGAAGGTTGTTGCTGGGAGAACAATCTGCAGAGAGGTAAATGAAGTACTTAGGAGCAGAAAGAGGAGTGAATGTGTGTAGATAGAGTGTACGTTTCCCAGTTCTCCTTTTTATAGGAGTTGAAGGAGTGAGAGGTAAATTTTAGAATTATTTTCTTTTTTATTTTTCATTCTTCACACACTTCACACATGTGGAAGAAATGAGAAATAAAAAAGGAAATAATTCTAAAATTTATTGTATACTTTATTCTAGCATTTCATCCCATTAAAAAGGACTAATTGATACTTGAAACGTTTGGATATGAAAGGGCAAGAATTGTGAAATTGTTCCTTCTCCTCTAACTTCTTTCATCTTTTCAATTAGGTCCTCTAGGTTTGCATCGTCCTTGACTTTTGATAGATTTGCTTCTTGGTCCTCCATTATTTGTGTGATTGCACTTAGATCCTCAACTTTGGAGATGCTGACATTTAGGTTTGTAGGTGGATTCACATCAATCCCCTCCTCTTCAAAATGATTCGTCCTCGAATCATGTCTCTTGCTTGGGTTCCAAATACTTACATGAGAAATAAAAAGTAGGGAGTGAAGATGTCATAAACTAAGGATAAGTATTGCCTTTAAAAAAGGATAAGTATTACATAAAGAAGTTTAAGAAACAATTACTTCTCTTGGTGGTCAACTTGAAATTTTCAAAGGGCTTAGGTCTTGAAAGTTTGTGAAGTTTGATAACTTTTTCATGTTATAGGATCAAACTTTCGAAAATGAATCCCTTAAACCTACAATAAGCAAATGGTCCTTTCTCAATGACCACACTAGCAATTTTTAAAGTATGATAAGTGTGAGAAGAAATGTGTAAGTACTTAGTTACAATACACAAAACTTGGTAATACTTAAGAATAAATAACCAATTCTGAAATCTAGAGTATGTTAAAATTGTAAAAATAATTGCAAACCCCAGATTTGAAGAATATCATGCCAAAGACTCATGAAGTTTAAATATTTTAATTTGACATGATATAGTTCTTGATAGGTAACACTATGAACAAGGTGATTGGAAATGACATTCTCACAACTTATGGTACCAAGTTATCAATATTCCTAATCTTAACATGTGTAGTCCCCTTAGCCAATATGGACACATTTTTGTTCAAAAACTTTTGCATATAATTCTATTCTTGGAATAATTATATTTCAACTTAGTATGCATAAAGCATTTATGATTAAATGTTATAGTATTTCCATACAAGAACAACTTAGGCAACCAAAACATCCATTTGAAAATGTAAAGTACCAAATTAGTGAATGACATAGATGTACAATCAAGTAAGAGAGTAATTTCATTGGTTTATCACAAAAGATCAAGTTAGCCACTAGAATCATGTGATAATTATCAACTATGAAAAATCTCTCAAAATTAATAAAAACATCCATCAAAGCACCATCATTTGGGACAAAGCCAAAATATTCACATTCAAATACTTGGTTCATTTCCAAACAAACAAAAAGAACATCATGTACAATCAATTCAGACTCCATCTTTCTCAACTGGTTTCCATCATTCAATAGCATGCTTGGTATCAATATGGAATAGTTCATGGAAAAGAACTTGAATGTCAACAAGTGGACAAAATTAGAGTCATTGTTCAACAAAGAAATATAGAAAAATAAGTTAAACAATGGTTTCAAGCTTGCTTCTATATTCCGCCTAACTAGGGTCTTATTGCCACTAAGTAATAAATTACTAGGACAATAGAACTCAAGTTTAGATAACAAAATAACTCCATTGGCACCTGGGTCAAATAACAATCTAGGCCACTTAAATAACACAATTAAGGTCACATGACATTAATCATTCAATTTTACACACATGACACAATAATGACCAAATTGTGGTACAACATTAAGGCAAATGTTATTATGTATTTTGTTGTCATTCAAAACAATGTCAACCATTACAATATTGTCACCTGCCAAATTATCATGAAACATTTTAACACAAATTTTAAGACATGGCTTGAATAAAGCCATTTCAAGTATACATTTCTCATTCAAACTTGACATGGTCAAGAAGTCTATTGGATCAACATAATTAGAAGAAAATTCCATTATGTCTAAATTGACAATGAAATTATCATTATTTTCCATTTCATCATACTCAAATAGATGATCAGAAATCTTGAAAAATTTACCACTTTTTGAATTTGTAGTGGCTCCACTTGATGTATCTCTTCTGCCAATACCTTCTCTTCCAAAATGGGATTATACTGCATTGTACACCCAAGTTGTGCACTCTCCCTAACCTGTACATATGACAAAGAATACCATGTTTGCAAGTTCTCTATAGTATTTTAAGAGAATCTCTTGTTACAATGCCACATATTTTAAAATTTACCTCTTCTTGAATTTTGTAGTGGCTCCACTTGATGGTAACTTGATGTTGACTTATTAAGTAACGGGGGTGGTGGATGATAGTAGTTGAGCATGTCAGATGTATCCATACCTCCTCATCATAAGAATTTTTAAGTGCCCCCATGATTCAATGTCAATTTCTCCATACAGTCCAATCGCACCGGACTTTGCAAAACACCAATAGTTTGCCTCTCTTTGTAGCATATCCAAAACTCTTTTTATCTTTTGAATTCCTTTAATGTTGTTTTGGGCAAAGAAAATCTCCACGTG
This sequence comes from Stellera chamaejasme, assembly GCA_024586325.1. Classification (NCBI taxonomy): domain Eukaryota; kingdom Viridiplantae; phylum Streptophyta; class Magnoliopsida; order Malvales; family Thymelaeaceae; genus Stellera; species Stellera chamaejasme. The sequence continues at coordinate 9,452,186 of CM044984.1, read as the reverse complement.
TTTCTGCCATGATAAATAGTCATAGGGATCATCATATCCTCAAAATTCCAACATTGGATCCATGACAATGTCTCTCTCTTTTTTTCTCACTCAAGAGATTATCTTAAAATATGTGGCATTGTAACCAAAATTCTCTTCACAAATTCTCTACCACTTTTCTTACTCAAAACCCTTGAATTATGTGTAGAATAAAACAAGAATTTTTATCAAGATTTACCAAATACAAAGTGCTAAAATCCTTAGAAAATGATTTTGGTTACTATTTGCATATGGTTTGGTTTGAACCTTTGGATAGAAGTGGGGTACTTTCCGCAATTTGAGAAAAAGTGGGTGGTCTTTTGCAAGCTATTTCAATCTTGGAGAATTGTTTTTTCAAAAGTCCTTGAACTACTCTTGCCTCTTTTGTGCCAAAACTTTCTCTTTGAAAACTTGCACCAAATTTTATTTATTTTCTCAAATGCTCTCTTTTTTCAACTTCATTATTTCCTTTTTCAACTTACTTTTTTTATTTTTTTTCCAAAAATGGTGCAATAATGAGATAACAAAAATAAGAAGGTTAGTCCAAAATAAGAAAATATGAGGACAATATTACAATTGGTTATTTGACAAGTAATATGACAAACACAATATAATAATTGAAGAGCAAGAGATAAGGAATAAGAGAAATTGAAATAGCAAGGGAAAGGGGTGAGGAATTGGAAAAAGATAAATTGCAAGGAATTAAATTGCAAAAGTAAATTGCAAAATAATAATCTGCAAGAATCAAAATTGCAATAAAGTAGAAGTTATGAGCATAAAGTAAATTGCAGAAGGTAAAGAGTTAGGACTGAAATGTCAAGTGTCAGAAGTTATGAGCGGAATGTAAATTGCAGTAAAGCAAATTGTAAGAATGTAAAGAAGTTAGATACTCTATGGAAATGTTTTTTTTGTGATGGTGAAAACATTTTCCATCAAGAACAATGTGCTAGATCAAGAAGATAGCTCTGAAATCAATTGATGTGTTTTCTTATGGATTAAGAAACACAATTTGAAGAATCTCTTCTTGACTAGAATGGATTGATAAAATTGGCCAATAGCCCCTCTTGAATTCAAGAATTGGTTCAAGTAAAAGTAAAGTTTTACTAAGGGAAGGAAGATGGATCCAAACCCTCTTTCTTCAAGAGAAAGCAACCTTGGATTTAGCAAACTTGATCAAAACCTTTGAATAAGAGTTTAGTGGAAAACAATGTAGTAGAAATGAGGAGAATTTTCTATCAAATTTGCAAAGTGAATTTCTTCATATGTCATGTGTGTTTTTTTGTGCTCATACATGCTCCTTTATACAGGAGTTGAAAATAAACGATAATGTAGTAATTTTTCATTCTTCACACACTTCACACATGTGGAAGAAATGAGAAATAAAAGAGAAAATAATTCTAAAATTTATTGTCTAATTTATTTTAGCATTTCATCCCATTAAAAAGGACTAATTGATGCTTGAAACGTTTGGATATGAAAGGGCATGAATTGTGAAATTGTTCATTCTCCTCAAATTTCTTTCATCTTGTCAATTAGGTCCTCCAGGTTTGCATCGTCCTTGACTTTCGATAGATATGCGTCTTGGTCCTTCATTATTTATGTGATTGCACTTAGATCCTCAACTTTGGAGATGCTGACATTTAGGTTCGTAGGTGGATTCACATCAATACTTTTTGCAGGGTTTTGGAGAAGAGTAGAAAGAGCTTTCTACATTTTGTGAAAACTTGGTGGTCTTTTGGAAAGCTTTTCAAAACGTGAGGAGTTTTTCAAGTATGAAAAATTACTACATTATCGTTTTTTTTCAACTCCTATAAGGAGCATGTATGAGCACAAAAAAAACACACATGACATGAAGAAATTCACTTTGCAAATTTGAGAGAAAATTCTGTTCATTTCTACTACACTTTTTCCACTCAACTCTTGTTCAAAGTTTTTGATCAAGTTTGCTAAATCCAAGGTTGTTTTCTCTTGAAGAAAGATGTGTTGGATCCATCTTCCTTCACTTGAGAAAACTTCACTTTTGCTTGAACTAATTCTTGGATTTAAGAGAGGGTGTTGGCCAATTTTATCATCATTTTTCTAGGGAAGAAAAGGATCTTCAAGTGTGTTTCTTAATCCATAAGAAAATATATCAGACGCTTCCTGAGATCGTGGCTGATCTGGCGGAATCGTGGGTAGAATGGCACGAAGGTCGCGTGGAGGTGGAATTTTGAGAGGTTAAGTGTCAAGGCCTCGCGCTGGGGTGTAGATTAAGACAATAATGCTTTAAGTTGATCATGATGAGGAGGTGGAAGGCGCGGGGGCGGACCCCTTCGCGGTGAGTTGTGGCGAGAGGGGGTGTCCGCGGTCGTCAATGCCTTGGCCTAATCTTTGCGTCATATGCAACGGGCCTACGTTCTTGGGCCTGGATTGGTGCGTTTTGAGAGCATCTTGCTTTCGTTATTTTATTCGTTGTTGTGTTATTCTTACTGTTCGTGTTCAGTTGCCGGAGAGTTTTGAAAAGTTAACAGTTTGCTTGCTCCGACATCCATTGTTGAGGTATGCGCCTTGTGTATTGGGCTTTTGTTGAAATTTTCGAGAGAGTAGCTTAAGGGACCAGTTGTCTATTCACTTTGTTATTTGTACGGATGGCCCCCAAAGTGACTGGTGTTGGACTGACCCTGTTCTCCCTGGAGAAGAATGCGATTGATTGGGACAAGGTTGTGAAGGAACTGATTCAAAAATACTTTTGGCCGGGAACCGCGTGGTTGCTCTGAAAACACTGAAGGGGGCACTTAGTGCCAAGAAGATGGCGGTGACGCCGGAGAATGTTGAGAGGCACACAATGGTGTTGTTCCCTGTGCAGGTCGTGGTGGGGCTTAGGATGTCGCTGCCACAAATAACGGAGGACCTCTGCGTTTGGTGGCAGGTGTCCCCATCGCAAATAGAGGCCAATGTTTTTAGGCACGCTGCGGCCTTCGCCGTGCCTTGCAAAATGGCGAAGGTTCCCATCTTCGCGGATGTGTTCCTGCGGTTCTATCGATTGGATTGGTAGAAGGATGGGTCTGTCTACTTCACGTGATCCCCCATTACGTCGGGGTGAATCAGATGTTGTCTTTCTTCACCACGCCGAAGTCCTACCGCACAAGGTGTACTAAGGCCTCCTCAAGTGGTTGGAAGAGGTGTACAACCGTTCATTCTGTGACGAGCTGTTCCCTTTCAAGCTGGAGAACCCGGATGAGTCGGTGCTCTGATAGGCGAGCCTCAGTATTGGCCACCTGGTGGATAAGGTTCCTGCACTATTTGAAGGGTGGAACTGCGATGCCCGGGGCGAGATCGTGGACGTTTTCAAGAAGGAATTGGCGGGGCCCTGAGGTATGTAATTTGTGCATGGCATACATCTTTCTTTTAGTGTCTGGGGTGTAATTGACTTATCATTGTGCAGATAAGTAGCCTCGCGCTTTTGCCAATAAGAAGCAGGGCCCCGAGGTATGTAATTTGTGCATGGCATACATCTTTCTTTTAGTGTAGGAGGTGTAATTGACTTATCATTGTGCAGATAAGTAGCCTCGCGCTTTTGCCGATAAGAAGCGGGCGGACACCCTTACCGCCACCCATGCTCATCAGATGCTGAGCGAGGGTAAAGGCCCTGGAGAGTCCTTGAAGAAGGTGCTGGGGGAGATCGTTCCCCGCCATCCGGAGGTCACCGATGCAGGAGAGGATGGCGAGGGCTAGAGTGCTCTAGTTAGGAAGAGGAAAGTCGTTCCGACGGAGGGTGCTAGGAACTCAGCGAGCTTGCCAGCCGCTCCCTGTCATCGCACTTGCGGCCCTTCCTCATTCTCTCGGCAAGGAGAACATTCACGCGCTAGGAATGCAGCTAGCCTTCTGGCCGCGGTCATCGTGCATGGTAGTTACAGAAGAGCTTGGAGTCCCTGGCAACACCCTGGGCATTGTGCGAGGCCAGCGTGGAACCTCACGACACTACTGCAGGATGTGGAGAATGTTGCTGCAAGTATCTCGGAGAGGAGGGATTGTTGGGTAAGATCTCCCTCTAGATCCATGTGGAGCGGAGCCCAAGTGCTTGGGAGCAGACCCCCATGAGTCAGTCCTCGAGACCCTTGACTTTTAGGGTCAGGAAGAGATCCGCGCTACTGGGGGTGAGACATTTTCTCCACGTGCATGAACCTAGTTGCGTGAGTGAAAAATTGTTCCATGGTAGCTGGGGGGTTGGTGTTGAATTCAATGAAGAAACGAGTCCCACTGAAGGCCCTACATGGCGGGCAGGAGTTTGGTTTCCTCACTGTGGTTGGGGATGAGTATTGCTTCTGACTCGAAGTGCTGTACAAAGACGCAAAAGAGCTTGTCCTTGCACTGGTGGACCTTCAGGAGGTTTCCCGCGGTCTTTGGGGTTGGCTTGGAACCTATGTAATTTGTAGAGAAGGCGAGGGAGAGCTCCTCGAAAAAGTTGAATTGCTTCTCACGCAGGTTGTTGAACCAAATGACGGCAGCACCCTTCAAAGTGGCGCTGAAGGCGCGACACATAGTGCTGTCATCTACCCTGGCCATGGCAAAGGTGTGACACTGAAGGTGGACATCAGGGTCTGTGGTCCCATCATAAGAGTCCAGCTTGGGCTGGCGGAAGTGTTTCGGGAGAGGAGCTGCCGGGATCCTAGCAGTGAAGAGCTGGGTCTACAGGTGATCGATGTTGTGGCGTCAGGTGGGCGATCCGCCCGCCTAGACTTCGCCTTCGCGCTTCTCCATTTGGGCAATTCTCCTCGTCAAATCGTCTAGAACAGGAGGGTAGATGGTGTTTGTGGATTGCGTCGTCTGAAGTACGGGGCACGAATCCATAGTCTGAGACTGAGGAGCCGGGGTGACAGCTGCCCGTGGCTGGACAGGGACAGATACGACGCCCGCTGCCTGGATGACCCCACTCAACTGATCTGCGATGGAGTTCCTGATGTTCCACGCTACTGCATCAGTAATGGCAGTGAGGAGCACAGGATCCAGAGACTAAATGGTGATGGGGCTCTGTTCAACCGTGGGTTGGGAGAATGGGTGCCGTTGACAGGGGCCGGATGGTGAGGGACGGTGTTACTTATGGAGTGGACCGACGCATCATTCTCCGGGAGGTGGTCGTGGTTATCGCCATCAGTTCGACTTTGATCTTCATGACGGATGTTGTTCCTAGTTCTGGCCATCAACAAAACTGGAGAGAAAACGTGGGAGAGGATGTTCTTTCCCACAGACGGTACCAATATGATAATCTCGTTTCTAAGCGCGGGCTGAGTTCTCAGATGCTGGAGGTGATGATCCGGTGAGGTGGAGTGTGGAGATGGAAGGCTACTGCTGGGAGAACAATCTGCAGAGAGGTAAACGAAGTACTCAAGAGCAAAAAGATGAGTAGGGGTGTGTAGATAGAGTGTACCTTTCCCAAGTCTCATTTTTATAGGAGTTGAAGGAGGGCGGTTGCCTCCAGTGCGCAATGATCGTGGGCACATTTGTGGAAGGTGGAAGACGCTCATCGGAATCGTGGGAGCAATTATGGGTAGTTGGAGGACCACTACGTAGAGAAAACTTCATCTACTGCGGCCAAACCCGCAGTAGTTACTGCGGGAGAGGCCGTAGTGCTTGCCGTGGTAAAATCCTCCGCAGTTCGTTTTCCACTACGGTCATGGCCGCAGTATATACTGCGGCCTTACTACGGCCATGGCCGCAGTAACCGGTTTGAATAATTAAACAAAAGTGGACGAATCCGGATGAATGTTCATCCGGAATTCGTCCAATGAAACCCAGAAAACGAAGAAGAAGAAGAAGAAGAAGAAACAAAAGAAGAAGAAGAAGACGAAGAAGAACAAACAGAAGAAGAAGAAGAAGAAGAAGAAGAAGAAGAAGAAGAAGAAATAGAAGAAGAAGAAGAAGAAGAAGAAGAAGAAGAAGAAGAAGAAGAAGAAGAAGAAGAAGAAGAAGAAGAAGAAACAGAAGAAGAAGAAGAAACAGAAGAAGAAGAAGAAGAAGAACAAGAAGGAGAGGAAGAACAGAGAAGAAGAAGAAGAAGAAGAAGAAGAAGAGGTAGAACAGAAGAAGAAGAAGAACAAGAACAAGAAGAAGAAGAATTGTGCGGCGGATGAAGAGAAAGGAGAATTTAAACCCTAAAAAAAAAATTGCTGCGGCCAAGGCCGCTGTAAATCTTACTGCGTCAGCAACTACACAATTTACTGCGTAAATGGGCTTACTGCGGCCCAAACCGCAGTAAGGGCCGCAGTAGCTTTTATCCTCCCCACGTAGTGGACGCTCCCTAAGATCGTGGCTGATCTAGCGGGATCGTGGGGAGAGTGGGACGGAGGTCGCACGGAGGTAGAGTTCCGAGAGGTTAAGTGTCAAGGCCACGCGCGGGGGTGAGTGTTTGCGGGCGAATGCCCCTCTTTGTAGATTAAGACAATCATGCTTTAAGTTGATCATGATGAGGAGGTGGAAGGCGCGGGGACAGACCTCTTCGCGGTGAGTTGTGGCGAGGGAAGGTGTCCGTGGTCGTCCGTGCCTTGGCCTAATCTTTGCGTCATGTGCGTCGGGCCCACGTTCTTGGGCCTGGATTGGGGGGCCCATTTCGTGGATTGGGCCCCAACATACCGGTTCTCATTAAAAATATTCGAAAAATATATATTTAGAAACCACATACATTAATCTATAATTTTTATTTGAATTATTTGACTTTGTATATCATAATTATGAAAATAATAATAATAAATTAAATGCTGAAAAAGAAGTTGATGCACCATTTTTTTAGGAACGAAAATAGTACGAATGAGAATGAATTATAGTTTAAAAACTAAAGTGACAAGTCAACATAGTTTATGGAACTAAATAGTAATTAGTCTAAATCTAGTCTAGCTAGTATTCTTTGTTAGTTTAAAGTTTGTTTTTACGTAGAACTGTAACCCTATATATATATATATATATATATATATATATATATATATATATATATATATATATATATATATATATATATATATATATATATATATATATATATATATATATATATATATATATATATATAACGCAAAGTCTCTGGACATTGACTTGTATTTATCCTTAACACAGATCACAAAACCATTATTGATCAAAAGAAAAGCTTGAAACATTAATATAATGGACGTTTCAGACAAGATCGTGGACTTCTTCTTATGTGGTATCCCCATCGTCGTAATGGTATTTATATTCCTCTACGCCGTGTGTGTCAACCTGCGCGAAGCCCGGCGCCGCCGCCGCCGCCGCAACTCCCTGATGGCGGAACGGATAGCTCGGTTACGTCAGATAATTGCTGCTTCGACTTCTTCTGCCCACCCGGATCCACGGCAGCAGACGGCGTTACCATCATCGGTCATTGATTTTCCGCCGGCTTTCGCGTACGGTCCGGCGAAAGGGACGGAGCCGAGAGAGTGCTCGGTGTGCTTGAGCCTTGTGGCCGGTGGTGCTAGGGTGAGGATGTTGCCGAATTGCACGCACGTGTTTCACGTGGAGTGTATAGATATGTGGTTGAGCTCGCATCCCACGTGTCCGGTCTGTCGTGCTGAGGCGGTGCCCCAGTGGGTTCGGCCGGAGGAGAAGGCGGTGGTGGAGGCTAGGGTTCAGCCGAGTGCGCCGCCGTTGGGAGGAGTGATCGATATGAGATCTTAGATGATACGTCTAGAGATTTTTGTTTTTTATTTTGTTTTCTTTTCCGGTTGATTTATTTTCTTCTTTTTCTTCTTATGTAATTAGATTGAATAGAAAAGAGAAACTAACAACCAAACTACAGGAATCCTCAAAAGATCCAGAGTGATCTTCAGGAGTATTAAAATTTCGAATTCCTGCGGATAACATTTATATGGATCTCTCATATACTGATATATTTGAGATTTTAGTTGTGGTTTCTTTTCGTCACCTTCAAGCCAGAAACTGCATGCATTAATTCCAGCATCTATCGAACAGGGAACAGGAAGGCTTAACAGAGTAATTGCCTAAGAGCAGGACCTATTTGGAGTGAGTGAATCCTTGGTTGGGATTAATCCCTTGGCTTATCACTTCTCCCTATAAAATTACTAATGTGCCCACATCTCTTTTTTATTACAGTTTTTTATTGGATAGCAAATTAATGTAATATTATGGAATATTTAGCAATCTTGTTAATCATCACCTAGGTGATATTTCACCTATTAATCCAAATGGCTCAGTTACAAGGCAATCTGGAAGCATAAGTCCAATTAACTGAACAATTATACATATTCACATCTCATTTTTCAAGTGCTCTAGGTGGATGAAAATTCACCTAAATGATAAATAACAATGAAGGAATATTTGGGCTATTTGTTAAGATAAGTTGTTAAGATAAGTGCATAGAAAAGTTTCTCATATTTGGCAAGCTATCACCTACATCACGGCGTGGTCGGTGTGGAAAGCTCGCAACAAGAAAGTAATGGAGGACATACCATGGAGAGCTCCGCAAATATTCGCAGACATTCAGGTGTTCTCCTTCCTCTGGATCACTTCCCGCTCCAAGAAACTTCACCTATCTTGGACTGACTGGTTACACGCCCCTCTCTTAAGGGCTGCCGAGACTTTGGGGAAAGAAACGTTGTAGTTCTCTCTTTTTAGCTGCTGTTTCTGCTTCTTTTGGTCCGAAGCTTGTTGTTTTCAGGTTGAGTTGGGTTTTCAGGAGCAGCGGCTCCTTCTTCTCTCTCACCTTTGGGGGCTTCTCTTCTTGTAAGCTGCTCGCGTGACCTCTTCTCATGGTCACGCTAGAGAGCTCATCTTCTCTGTAATTTCTCTTTCCTTTCTAATATAAATGCGCTGTTCAAAAAAAATGCTACGTATATATATATATATATGGATTCATGGGGGATTGGATCATGAGTACTATTAGACGGCTAACCCTAATTTCTATAAATACTTTTTCTTTGTTCTTTCTTTTTACTTTTCACTAACTGGTTTCCCTTGGTTTCTAATCATTAATAAATAATAACTAAATAAAGTAGATCAAGATATATAGTGGTTTGGTCCAACAAGGCCTATATCTCCTTTAAAGTTTACCACTTAAGAGTTTCTTCCACTATTCTCTAAAAAAGTTTTCATCGACATTCTTTTTTCGGGAGAGTCTAGAGAGAAACTCTCTCTTCTCTCTAGTTTCGGTCTCTCTCTACAACTTCTCATATGGTTTTTTTCATTTTATCTCGCCATCTCCGCCGTCTATTGCTGCCCTTTTTGCAGTCCACCAGCGCCGCTCTCTAAAGTTCTCAGTTAACAAGTTTCATTTTTGTCTTTAATTTTTGGATTTTTTTTTATTTTTGAGATTTCTTCCTAGATTTTCTCCTCTTATCTGCTAGTGTCCAAGATTTTCTCCTCATTCTCCAGATTGTTGTCCGACCTCTACCTCTTCTCTCCGTCGTCGTTGTCCAATATTTTCAGACGAGGATAGAAATCTCGAAACAAATCCGACGAGGCCAGAAATCTAGTTTGGGAAACAAATTAGGATGAATGCTGATAAATTTTCTGGATTTGAATGGTTATTTGAATAATTTTTATGAATTTAGATTTTTTTTATTGACTATTTTTTGTGTTTTATTTTTAAAGTTTTAGAGATAAAGATGATTTGGTAAATCTGTATCTAAAAAGCTACCAAAAAAAAAGAAGGTGTATCGCATTACGTTTGAGATGTTCCTAGCTTCAACACTCTTATTAGCGATAGGTCAAAGTCTAGTCTACCTAGTATTCCTAGTTACTTTAAAGTTCGTAGAACTGTAAGTAATATATATAAATATATATATTTATGTGGCTGCTAGGGTGAGAATGTTGCCGAATTGCACGCACGTGTTTCATGCAGAGTGTATAGATATGTGGCTGACCTCGCAGGCCACGTGTCCGGTGTGTCGTTCCCCGGTGGGTTTGGCAGGAGAAGGCGGTGGTGGAGAGGCTAGGGTCTAGCCGAGTGCTCCGTCGATGGATGAGTGTCACAATACCTGAGGAGGATATTTTTGTGTGGATATATTAGAAAACGTGTATAGATATTTGTGACATGGAGATATATATCATCTGGTTGATTACCTCATTTGTTGTCATTTGTTTATTCTAATAGAACTCTAAAATTTCTCGTACAGTGATTTTATCACATCTTCTTCTAGGGATGTAAAAAAGCCAAACGAGCGAACTTCACGAGCCCACATCCACCGCCTGCTCCTCTCTCGGCCCCAGCTTAAACTCCGGCGGGACCAGAGACCCCGCCAGGTACAAATCCTCATAATCCCCCACCGTCTTGTGGTAGTAAACATAAGCCGTCAGTTGCTTAAACTGAACCGTCTTCTTCTTGTCGGGGTTCACGATGCGGAAGGAAGCGTTCCACGCGGCGGAGAGTTGCAGGTTGGAGATATTGAACACGGGCTGTGAGAAGGACTGGAGAGTGCACTTGGGGTCGCTAGGGTTGGCGCCCCTGGGGAGGGACGACAAGATGACCGGATGAAGTATCAGCATTATCCCAAAGGGTAAGAAAAGGATCAGAATGATATTGATGACGATTTGTGACTGAAAGCAGTTGGTAAAGTGGAGGCGGCACCTAGTACTGGTAGTGGTTGGAGGCGGAGGCGGAGGCGGATCATTGGTGCAGCGGTTGGCGGTGGGACGGAGAGGGCCTGCCATTGGATGTTAACTGACGATCTGAGTGAGAACTGAAAGCGGGTTAATTTAGATAAAGAACAAATGAAGAGAAGAGTCTTTTATATGATCTAGACTTGGAATCAGAGTCCTCTATATATGATCGGATCACATTAATTAATTAGGCGCATCAAAACTCAATTTATCTTCTACTACTCCCTCACTAGTAATTTGCAATATTCAGACATCTAAAATTAAATACTCCATTTTTTATGTGTATCATAATTTGCAATATAACTTTTCTAAATAATTTTTTTTGGATTTTTTGCACTATTTTTATCTTTGTAAATATTTAAGTCAAACATTGAAATTTGAAACATGAAAATTAAATGATGCAATTTTTTAAGTATGAATGGATTATTATGTTATTTTATAAAAGCTAAGCGTGCCTAACGATGGGTACTTTTATCTTTTTTTTTATCTAGAATGTTCTGGGAATGACATGTGTTCGTTTTGTTTAAGGAGTGTAAAAAAGATTAGAGATATAAGTTTCTTCTGTTTGCAGGTTATAATGTATAGGCTTGTTGTGTGACAAAGACACAACATGTCTTCCCGCACTTTAGATGCAAATCTATTTTGTTTTGAGCTTAATTGGATATCATCTAGAGCAAATTATACTTGTTATAGATGTTTCTTATTAGTGTAGGTAATTGAAAGAGAAAAATGTGTTGTAGTGGAGCTTAAGGCATTGAAGGGAAGAAGAGTTGAAGGTGTTGGAGAACATCAGGGCAGCACTAGGGCGAACTTGGGGCACCAATCTGATGAGTGCTAGATTTCCAGCTCCCATCACTTGGGGTGGATCTGGGGCAAGCATGGGGCGCCAAGCGAAGGTCTGCCCCAAGTTCCAAACAGTTGGGGCAACACCCGGGTGAGAACGGGGCGCTCATGGCAACTCGCCCAAAGGCAAATTCTGCAGTTTTTCTTAAGCACAATCAGTGACGGTTTTTACTCAACAAAATAGCGGTTTTCACCTACATTCTCGCACATCTTGCTCTCCCATTGGCCCAGGGAGCATGTGGGCCTTAGACTTAAGTCAAACACAACTCCCAAACTAGTTAATTAGTTACAATTCTAGCGTATCAGATACAACTTTCTTTTTCAGATTTCGTTTGTTCTCTTCTTCTCCAGGCTAGGGCTCTTCATCCGTGTTTGCTACATTGCATGGATTTCGACTTAGGATTGGCACTTCATTAGAGTTTATTTATCTCCTTCTCTCATTCTCTGTTGATGCTCTTGTAATTTAATTTTCAGAACTTAGTTGCTTGATTCTCATGATCATGTGTGAGTAGAATTTCATTCTCCTAGGGTTGCTTGAACATGAGTGAGTTTGTGGAGATTTATGGCTATCATTTAGAGAAGTAATTCTTGTGTCAGATTGTAGGCCTCAATCTTCCTAGTTACTACGTGTTTGACAAGATATCTTAGCAGAATTCTTTTGAACAAGACTTAGAGAATTACTTGATTAACATTACATATGTAGAGATAATCTATGGAAGTTGATTGGTGAATAAAAGATTAGCTTCATGCTGGATTAGCAAATGCATAGCATTAGCATGTTTATGGTTTGTTAATTTGAGAATTACTTGTTTGCTCGAGAGAGGGACATGTGAGAATAAGATGCATTCATCCTTAAGATATCTGTATTAAATCCACAAGCATATTTCACAGCTCAAATAATTCCTAGGAGATTCTGCATTTGAAGGAGTTTAACTTACGTTGTTCGTTATTGTTAGAATTTCATAGGATCAGATTTTATTTCGACATTCTATTAAGCATCAGACTAGTTACATTAGTTTATTTTGTTATTGTTGTGTCCATGTCTGATTCATCTTTCATTCTTATATCGATTAGTGTGATGTGAACTTGATTCTTAGTCTAAAGTGGCTTACTTTCCTTTGGGTTTGATATCCCCTTTCTCACAGGCCTAAACTACAATTGATCCTTATTCTTGGGGGGCCGATAAAGGGTTTTATAAATGAAAACTGATGCTAAAAAGTATACCCTTTTGCAAGCAACAAGACTACTGGGGAAACTCAAGGGATTCGTGGTTCTAACAATTTGGTAAGTCGTATGAAATTTTTTCAAATGATGAGTCCCTTAATTGCAGGCTATGTGTTCTTCAATCTTTTCTTTTGGGATTCGTGGATGAAATTGAAAAGTTTTTAAAAGTATATAATACTCATGTGTTAAAATGGAAAATCTTGTTTTAAATGTTTCCATTTTACTAAAGTTTTCTTAAGTTTCACTACGTAGTTGCAGCTGATGTCGTAATGCACAGAGTAACGCCCAAGGCGTTACTGTGGGGCCGAACATCGTTGTAGCGCCCAAGACATTACTGAGGGAGCTACCAGTCAGAGCCTGTCAGAGCTAGTAGCGCCCTCGTAACGCCTTATGGCGTTACCAGCCACCTTTTTCATTAATCTGGTAACGCCCTCGTAACGCATTGGGCTGAAGTAACGCCTCGATTTGTAGCGCCCTGGTAACGCCCTTGTGCGTTACATTCGTAATGGATTGGTAGCGAATTTGGCGTTACCAGGCCTCCTTCAGATACGTAGTGTTTGGAAAATCTTATTTTTCATTCTATAATATTAATTATATATATACCTAAGTATTTATAAAGGAAAATGGAAATGAAAAATTTTCCACAGCTAAAGAGACTCTAAATTTTCCCAAAAGATCACTAAAACCTTTTCAGACACCTTTCTCACACACGAAGTAACTTTTGACAACAATTAGGTTTGTCACAACATTACTAATTTCAAAAACATCACAGATGACTTGAGCTTGAGCTTGGACACTTGAGCAATATTGATCATGCATGAGTGAAGGAGAAAAGAAGTACATCTTCTGATCACACTTTGGTTTCTTCTAGAATTTATAGCAGAGGAGCATCAACCTCGTCAGCATTAGGAGCGTCACTATAAACAAAGTTCCATTTAGTGGTACACATATTTAATGACATGCAGTTTTGTGCCACTGTAAATGGATTTTAATGGCATACAATAAGTGCCAGTAAAATAGTTAGAGCGTTAGTAGCATACCAAAACTTTCTGCCACAATTTTATACAGGTTTACTTTCAGAAGAGTCACTTGTGCAGGAATAACTTGTTATTTTACTGGCACTTATTTATGTTTAAATATATTTTGTTTTTATTAAAGCTTTAAAAATGGCAACAAAAAAAAACTCCGTTCAATAAGATTCGCTTTACCTTTACCTCCTGCATTTCCTTCCATTTCCAGATTAGGAGTGTAGCTGGAACCCTAACTCTCACCCATTCACTCTCCATTCATTCACTTTCAAATCCCTAGTTCCCTTCCTGGTCAATCGTTCAATTAAAGACTGGAGACATCGGAGACTCTCGAGACTCGCCGAAATTTGGACTCTCGGAGGCTCACGAAGACTCGCCGTATTCCTTCGCAGGGAGAGTCGTAAGTTGGAGATGGAAGAGGCGATCTGACCGGACAGTTGTCCTAACCAGTCTCTCCAAGAATTCAAAGGCTTCATGTCCGATTTGTTACATTTTCCGTATTAAATTCACCGCCGTCTTCTTCGTCCTCGTCGTGGATTCATCTGCGGTCGGTCCTTTTCGTTTTTACTTCTTAAAAACGGGCTTCTTGTTCTTCCTCTGATCGGTGAGTCCTCTTTCTCCCACTCTTTTTCTTAGCACTATTTCTAAACACTACTCGATTACTCATGTGTCATTTATTGATCCAGATCCAGATCTCCTTTTTACACGAGGTTTCTAGTTAAATATGGTCCTCGTGTTTAGCTCAGGCCTTTGTATCTGTGGACTCAAACATTTTTTCCTCTGTTTTGCTGGTTTAAAATTCTCCATAGTTTGCGATGCATTGTTGGATTTGGAGACCTAGACAAGCTGTATAAGTCCTTTGTCATGAGAATCATGTTTTCTTAATTTAATGTGATGTATTCAACATGTATATTCCAATACTACACTATTTGACTTCTAAATATCTTTTTGGGCAACAATTGCTACTTAGGTTCTGTTCACTACACACTGCAAGCCTGAGTCAGTCAAGTAAGGATTGGAGAGAGTTTCTCATAGATGGAGGAACCAAGAAATTTCATGTGCCAATGTAGGTATTCAAGGTCAGGATTCTTTGTTTCATGTGCCTATGCTATAATTGGACATGAGGACATGAAACTGCTTTGTAACATTACCTCAACTGTATCAATAGTGGTTTTGAATGGAACTGTAGTGTTATTTTTGGATATCATAGAGCTTGTGCTAGTAATGTCTAACTTGGAAATGGATCAAATTACAATGGTACTCTCATTTATGTACAATTAGTAAGGTTTTGGTGTATATTGATGTTAGTACTGTTTCTTTGCTACATGGAATTGGTAGCAGCCCGAGGCAGCTAGTAATATATGTAGGTGTGCTAGTGATTCAGTTTCAGATTAATTTTGAATTAATTGTCTCAATTAACTTGTTTTCTCTCTTA
Organism: Stellera chamaejasme; assembly: GCA_024586325.1. Lineage (NCBI taxonomy): Eukaryota > Viridiplantae > Streptophyta > Magnoliopsida > Malvales > Thymelaeaceae > Stellera > Stellera chamaejasme. The sequence continues at coordinate 9,437,036 of CM044984.1, read as the reverse complement.
TTTTCTATATCTTTTAGTGGCGGATGAATGTTACTTTACTAGCAGAAAGTGTGGAATCAGATTCATAAATATTTTCAGGTAATTAGGAGCCTAATTGAGAAAAGAGTAATTTGGTGATTTCATGCTCAAATGCTAAGGCATAAGCTGTTGGCTTAAGCATGTTAAGCCCTGCCAAATTGGGCCTATATTTAAGACACTACGTACGTGGGGGGACATTCGTAGCGCCATAAGAAGCGCTTAATAGCGCTACCACTAAGCCATCAGCCCTGTTGCGCTACGTGGCGCTTCATTGAGCGGCTATGAAGCGCGTCGGAAAGTGCCACTATGCGCTTCAAGCATTGAAGAAGCCATCCACCGCGAAGTTGCGCTTCAGGGAGCGGGTAAGATGCGCTTTTGTAGCGCATAAAAGCGGTTCAATAAAGTCACAGCTGGCGACTCCGATATTTGTGAGGTAGTAGCGCCAATGTAGCGTAAACAAGCGGTTCATGGGCCTTTAAATTGACCAACTCATCTTCTTCCTCCCTCTCCGCATCAGATTTACAGAAACGAAAACCTTGCGTTTTGCTCCGTTTTTTTTTTGCAGATCTTGCTCTCATTCCTTCTCATTTCCATTTGTGAGTTACAAATCTTGCTCCATTTGTGTTCAAGCAACGAAGCAGATTTTGTTGGCTTATTTAGGTATGAATTTATATACTCCCTTTATTTTCTCTTATTTAATTATATAGATTTTGTTATTCTTAGTTTATGTTGTTAAAATTAGTGGAATATGATATTTTAGATTTCAGCCATAGTTCTGCCTGTGAATATTATGTAGAATATTATATGCATAATATTATTTTCACTATTGGAAATAATATTGTAAAATATAATATTTAATTTAATATTCATGGATTGTCCAGGTTGGACAGTTTGTAAAAGTGCAACTGGTATATTGAAGTTTTATGAATGTATATGTATAAACGATACAGTTGCATAATTTTCGCTGCATTTTACGTCTTGTTCGTTGTTATACATGATTTGGGAGTTAAAACCAAAAAAATGGTATAATGAGGAACTGAGATGAAATGCTGCCGAAATTTATGTAAGTTATATGAGTTATACATGTACAATCATAAAACTTCTTTACCGATTGTACTTTTATGAATAGGATAGGACCCATGCACCCTTTATAATTAGGAGGAAATAAGTTATACACTTTGCATGTATAGATCGTATATTTAAGTAAGTTTTTACGTACCTTTTAAGTTTTGTTATAAAGTAATATTGATATGCAGGCGTAAAATATGGCTGTTGAACGTGATTGGATGTATCAACGGTTCGAGAAGGGAACTCGTACGATCAGTCGAAGATTCTTTGAGGGAGTCGAATATTTTCTAAACTTTGCTTTTTCAGTTGCTGAATCGAATGGAATGTCGACAGTGAAATGTCCGTGTAAAAAGTGTAGAAATAGATTCTATAATGAAAAGGTGACTATTGGAAATCATTTATGCGAGTATGGATTTAAACCAGATTATTATATATGGGATTGTCATGGTGAGGCAATATTGATCGATCCGACTATTGTTGGAGGTCATGATCGATTCGTGGAGGGATCGCTGCCTAGTAATTCACTTTGAAGTACACAAAGGGACTCGATATCTGCTGACTATGAAGGTTAGAATGTCCGTCAAATGGTTCATGAAGGTTTGGGAATTCGTCCTAATAATGTTGACCGGACTGTTAATGATCATGATGATGAAAACGAATATTGTTACAATAATTTTGGGGAGACTCAAGAAGACATGCAAGTTGATGAAGGCGAAATTCCAAATCAGGAGGCACAAAAGTTTTTTGCGTTGTTGCAGGCGGCATCACAACCTCTTTATGATGGGGCTCGCACGGAACACAAGAAGCTATCGGTTTTAACCAAGTTTTTGAGCTTGAAAAGTCAGCATAATATATTAGATGCCGTTTTCTCAAAAATGATTAACTATATCAATGAAATATTACCTGGAGAAAAACTCACTGCCCACGAGCACAGCTGAAGCGAAGAAAATGATCAGGGACTTAGGGTTACCATACTTGAAAATTCATAGTTGCGAGAATAATTGTATGTTGTTCGATGGTGGATTCAGCAATTTGTTGAAGTGTAAAGTGTGCGGTTCGGATAGATATACTTTTAAAGGGGGTATTGATCGGCGTGGGCAGAAGAAACTGAAATCGAAGAAGGTTCTACGTTATCTCCCAATAACCGAAAGACTTAAACGTCTTTACCAGTCGTCGAAACATATGAATTCATGAGTTATCATGTAAGGGCAAATACAAATGCAAATGGTACCATTGGACACCCAAGCCAATCACAGGCATGGAAACATGTCGATATGCTATACCCTGATTTTGCTGAAGAGATCGGGAATGTACGATTAGGTTTATGCACCGATAGATTTAATCCACTATCAGATGATGGTAACCCTTATTCCATGTGGCCGGTATTCATCACGCTTTATAATCTACCACCTGATTTATGTATGAAACAGCCGTATATCTACTTGGCATTGTTGATCCCGGTCCTCGATCTCCGTGGCGAAATATTGACGCCTTCTTGCGGCCATTGATCGACGAGTTGAATAGTTTATGGACCGTAGGTGTTGAAACTTGGGATGCGCATCGTAGGAAGAATTTTACAATGAGAGCATGTCTGCTTTGGACAATCAGTGACTTTCCGGCCTACGGTATGCTATCAGGCTGGAGTACGCATGGAAAACTTGCATGCCCATACTGTATGGCTGATGTATCTAGTTTTCAATAAACTTATGGGCGTAAACCTTGTTGGTGGGGGTGTCATAGAAGATTTTTACACCGTCGACATTCTTATCGACATGACTGCCGAGCATGGGGTAGTCGAGAGCGGCAGAGCCCTTTGAATATAAGTCCGGTGTTGAAATACTAACAGAGATGGAGCAGATTGAGTTCCCGCCTTTTGGGTCAGACTGGGGCAGACATCGACCTGAGGGCTTTGGTGTGACTCACAACTGGATTAAGAAATCAATCTTTTGGGAGTTACCGTACTGGGGACATTTGTTAGTAAGACATAACCTCGATGTAATGCATATTGAGAAAAATTGTTTCGACAATGTATTCTACACAGTTATGAATCAAAAAGCGAAGAGTAAAGACAATGCGAACTCGAGACGTGATCTGCAGAAAATGAACATCCGGCCAGAGTTACATTTGGTTCCCGGGCGCGTTGGAAGACCATGTCAACCTAAGGCAATTTATACATTGAGTGAAGATCAGATTACGAATGTTTGCAAGTGGTTGAAGACCACACTCAAACTTCCTGATGGATATGCGTCAAACATTGGAAGTTGTGTCAACATGTCTAATAATTCATTTTACAAAGATGAAAACGCATGATTGTCATGTTTTTATGTAAAAATTGCTTCAAATTATCTTGCGTGGGAACATACCGATGATATATGGATTCCAATAGCTGAATTTAGCAAATTTTTTAGAATAATCTGCGCCAGGAGTTCCGTTTAGATGACGTGCGAAAGTTGGATGAATTTATTGCGGTGAGGTTGTGCAAGCTCGAGAAGATCTTCCTCCATCATTATTTGACTCCATGGAACACTTGACCGTGCATATACCGTTTCAACTAAGGATTTGTGGTCCTGTCCAATATTGGTGGATGTATGGATTTGAACGGATGATGAAAACTTTGAAACATAAATGTACCAACAAACAGTTTAAGGAAAGATCGATCATAGAGAAGTATTTAGTACATGAGGTGGAATATTTCACCGAGCATTATATGGATGACAATTTCGGGACTCACATCAACCCTCAGTTACGTAATGAAGTTTATACTGCAGTGCCTGATGAAAACGGTCTTTCTATTTTTAACCATCCAATGAAAAACTTCAGAGAATTACGAAATAGACAACTGTCGGAGAAGGAGTTGCACCATGTTCAGACCTATATTCTCCAGAACTGTCCAGAAGTTGATCCCTATATAAGGTCAGATTCGTTTTTATTTGATAATAGTATACTTTGTTTCATTTAATTAAATAAACTGGTTACACTGATGTTTCCTGCAATTGCAGTAAATTCAATGAGCTCTCATGCTCACTTTACCCGGATTTGGCTCAGGAAGGGTTGAATGATTACAGATTAGCAAATTTTGCCAGCTGGTTCAAGGAGTTGGCTCAGGCAAAGCAGTGGTCCTTCCCTCCGTTACTGTACGATCTAGCTTGTGGTCCGCACTCGACGGCCAAATCTTTCGGTGGCTAATATGTTAACGGCTTTAGATTCCATACGAGAGAATATGGGAGTGAAAAATTGACAGCTAATTGGGGTGTCTGTGTCTTTGGAGATTTGAATGATCAAGAGAATTGCGAGAATTTTTACGGGTGCCTTGATGAGATTCTCGTCCTTCGCTACAACAGAAACAAACTTACAGTGTTCAAGGGCACATGGTTTGACCCAGCAAAGGGTGTGACCACGGATAAATATTCTGGGATTATTGACGTTGATCACACATCTCGATTAAAGTGGTATGATCCTTTCATCCTTGCAAGTCAGGCCCAACAAGTTGTGTATATTGAGTATCCCTCAAAATTTCGGGATCTAAAGAAGCGATGGACTGTCTTCAAAATGAAACCTCGACATTGGACAGGTGAGGGTCGACGAGGTCCTTATCAATTTCATCATCGAATAATAATAATAATGCACAAAAATCCACCGATGATGACCCTCTTCAAGAAACACGAATTGAGGAAGTCATACTTGTGACGGACGACCATGATATAAATATATCTCTCGTTGATTGTCAAGCGGAGCCCGAACAGTTGGAATATGGTAACGTTCTTGAAGGCGAGGATGACGATTAAATTCTCAATGTTTTGTAATGCTACATTTACGAAGTACTCTAGACTTTCAGAATCTTAATTTATCATAATATATATCACATATATATGTATAATATACATATATATATATATATATATACACATATGAGTTATTAGATGAGTTATTATAGATATATATATATATCATATACATATATATATATATAATAATAGGTATATATGAGTTATTATAGATATATATATATATCATATACATATATGCGTTATTACATGTTATTATAGATATATATATATATATAATTGTAGATATATAATATATATATATATAATTATAGATATAATTATAGATATATGAGTTATTATATATGTATATATATGTATATATAATTATAGATATGTATGTGAGTAATATATATATATATAAGTAATTATATATATAATTATAGATATATAGTAGAGTAGGTTCTGGAAGAGGCTAACAGCGCTTATGAAGCGCCATATTGCGCTTCTAAACGCCGCACGTTAACAGCGCTTATGAAGCGCTAACTAGCGCTTCTAAACGAAGCGTCCTTCAGAAGCCTTGCCTTTCCCAAAATCGGATTTCCCTCCTCCATCCCTCGCCTCCTCCTTCCCATTCCATCCGATCGATAGCCTCCCTCCCTCCCTCTCCTTACCATCCCCCTCCCTCCCCAGCTCGCCGCTAGTCGCCGTCGACCTCGCCGTCACCCTCGCCGTCCGGTCCATCCGATCGATAGCCTCCTCCTCGCCGTCCGCGTCGCCCCTCTCTCCCTCGCTGTCCTCGCCCTCCGCGGCGTCCGTCCTCTGCCACCCTCCCTCCTCGGCGTCCCTCCTCGACGCCGCAAGTCTCGTTCCACCGCCGCCGCCGCCTCCATTGGTGACGCCGGCGTCGTTGACGCCGTGCTAACACTCCCGATCCTCCGGCTCTCCTCTAACTCACCCTAAACGTCCCACCCGCATAAATGTATATATATAATTGTATATATATATATATAATATATGAGTTGAATTGTTTGTTAATATATAATTTGTATATATATATATGAATTTGTGCATTGAATTGATTGTTAATATATAATTGTATATATATATATATGTGAATTTGTGCATTGAATTGATTGTTAATATATAATTGTATATATATATATGTGAATTTGTGCATTGAATTGTTTGTTAATGATGATGAATTTGATGAATTGATGAATTTGTGCATTGATGAATTGTTTGTTGATGATGATGAATTGATGAGTTGATGAATTTTGATAATGATGAATTTTAGTGGAATTTAAAGAATTTTAGGGCTACATTGCAAAATTTAAAAATTTTAGGGTATTTTTGTGGAATTTAAAGAATTTAAGGGCTACATTGCAAAAGTTATAAGTTTTAGGGTATTTTAGTGGAATTTAAAGAATTTTAGGGCTAGATTGCAAAAGTTATTAATTTTAGGGTATTTCAATGGACTTTAAAGAATTTTAGGGCTAGATTGCAAAAGTTATAAGTTTTAGGGTATTTTTAGTGGAATTTAAAGAATTTTAGGGATAAATTGCAAAAGTTATTAATTTTAGGGGTTAACTTGTTAAATTTGAGAAACTTAAGGGTATGTCGAGTTCTCGGGACTCTTTGAGTGACCGATCGACGGCGCTTCACGTGGTGGCGCGCCACGTCGTGGGGACGGGACGTGGCGGGGTACACCCGATAGAGGATCTTCTCGCTCAACTCCTCCGGTGCCTCCTCCGGATGATGCACCCAGGCCACCCCCGCCCCGGGACGTAGACGCCGTGGTCCTCGTGCCTCTAGTCATGCCAAGCCTACGACCACCGCTCAAGTGCTCCCACCACTAGAGCAGATGGAGGATGGAAGGAAGCGGATTCTTGTGGGCGATAAGTATTTCATGTACTATTATGTAAATTATATATACTATATATGTATGTGTATATATGTATATAACATCTTTTCTATTACGCAGCCTAAAGCAACCGGCCTCGCTATGTCCATCCACCATCAACAACATCCTGGAGGGCTTCTGGACCGGTTGGCCGCCATCCTTTTACGATCTCCCGCAGGAGGCTCAGGATGCGTACGTGACGAAATTTAAGGTAATAATTCCACGTAGGTTCAAATACTTTTTTATAGAATTGTTACATTATTACTTAAACATTTCTTTTGTCAAGCCGAGTTACGATCGGGTGCCACGGAGGACGTGTCAAGGCGCTCATATCTCGATTCGGTGAATCAGCATCAACAAAGCTCTCCAAAATTCGGCAATGGCACAACGACTGCTACCCTCTCACCGAGGAAAACCCGGACCACAACCATTGGCGTCAGCACAAACCAGCTGAGGTATCTCAGGAGGATTGGGACAAGCTGATCGAATTTTGGAACTCAGAGGGCAATCAGAAGGCCTCAAAACAGGCGATCTCAAACGCCAAAAAGGTCAATGAAAAGCCAAAAAGGAAGAGGCACGAGCGGTTGTCGCTACAGGGGGCGTACGAGCGATACGTAATTACTTACTCTATCTTATCTTCAATTTTTCGTTAATTTTAGTTAAATTAATTTTAATATATTTAAATGTTTTAATGGACAGAGCGAACAACGAGGTCGACCAGTCAGCATCGTGGAGTTTCGAAAAGAATGGGGTGGCGAAGTTGCGGATTTCGAGGTTCTTCGTACTTTCACTTTTAATACTAGTACTTTCATATACTGTGAATTTCTTTTACAATAAATTAATGTTATTTTTCATAAATTAGGAAAAATATATTGAGGCTATGCGGGAGAAGTATGGAGTTGAAGATAACATGCCACTTTTTGATCCCGACGCCTACCAAAGCGGTCACCGGTCAAAATCCCACTAGAGGTCGTTGGAGATCAACACCCCGCACTGGTCCATCCCGACATGTTCCAGCCTCCGCAACCATCCGAGGTAACTATTATACATCGTCCACTTTTGAATCGCTCTAAAAACTTTAAGGACTAATTTGTTACTTTTACATAACTTGTAGCGTGAGCTACAGTTGGAGGAGGAGCGTCGGAAGGATAAGGAGCGCATCGACAGACAGGAGGATGAGATCCATACTCTACGGCAGCGGTCACCGAGCATGAGATGCGCTACTTGCAACAAGCCGACCTACAACGCATAAACGCGCCCTAAGCGCCGCCCTGGGAGAGCTTCGAGCATGGGCCGATCGTCGCATACCGAGGTGCCAAAGACACTTAGTTGCATCATCATCGAGGCCACGGTCTTCGCCTCCAAGGACCACCGCCTTCCACACCGGTCTGCACGAGGATGTTTATACCCGCGCATGGAGGACCCTCCTTCACATTTCAGCACCCTGAACACTGCTGCTCTAGCTCAGCTCATGTCGACACCTGACATGATGGAGGCCTACATCAGAAGCTTCTTGCAGGGGCACACTTCTCACCAGTCTCAGCAGCAGCGCGGTCCCGGTGGTCCTAATGATGATACTCCTCCACCTCCACCTCCACCTCCATAGGATTTGGATTTTATTAATTCAGCTTTTTTGTTGTAAATAAAACAATTTAGAAATTTAAATATATATATTGAAATGAATTTTGCAAATATTATTACGTTTTACTTTTTTGTTGTAAATAAAACAATTTAGAAATTTAAATATATATATTGAAATGAATTTTGCATTATTTTTGTACATTATTTATTAGTATTATTTCATTTACTAAATACAATATTTAGAAATTTAGTATGTAATATAAAATACAGCCTTTGTACCGCTTTAATGCGCTTTATATGCGGTACAAAGGCTGGTTGATGTCAGCGTCAAACGTGGCCATTCTGAAGCGCCGTTAAGCGCTACTTAGGCGCTACGCTGTAGCGCCGTGAAGCGCACAGATCAATAAAAAACGCCCCATGTAGAAGCGGCGATAGAAGCGCTTATTGGCGCTTCTATAAAAGCGCGTATGAAGCGAAAATTGCGCTACAATATCCCTCACAAATACGTAGTGAGAAACAGTTTGGTAATGATCTTACCAGCGGTTAGATATTTTGGTACTTGATGTGTGTACTTTATTTCAGCTAATGTGATTAACGTCCAAGTGTTTTATGAATATTTTTTCTTGTGTTTTTCCACATTTTATTAAATTGAATACAAAATGTGAATAAAAATAAAAGATCTATTACGAAAGAAAATTTAGATGACAATTGAATTACGAAAGAAAATTTAGATCTATTACGAAAGAAAAATCTATTCTTGCAGTTGTGGCATACGTTTATGCCATTAAAGTAACCTGCCAACGATGCCTTTAATGTTAGAGAAATTGTGACTAATCAAATAATATTTCACTAGCACTTAAACAAAAGTGCCACTAAATCCCGAGATGGTTGCAACAACATACGCGTTAAGTGCCACTAAAAAGGTTTAGTGTTAGGACATTTACCGGTACTTTTTTTTGCGTTGGTGTTTCCCCAAATCACTTTTTACTGGCACTTTTTCAAAAATTAGTGGCATTTTTTGTGTGACATTAAATGATACTTTATTTGTAGTGCGTTAATTTCTACGTCGCGATCCCTACAAGTCCCCCTCCCCCCCCACACACACACAAACACACACACACACACACACACACACACATATATATATATATATATATATATATATATATATATATAATCGAATTTTACTCGATCTTTTGAGTGGTTATCCCAAATATTTGCAATTCCCCAACTGTTGGCTCCCGTTGTTTTACATTCATGATCTTTTAGTTGCTATCAATGGTGGTACCACTCTGGGGTGTGGGGGCAACTGCTCCCATTAACCTTTCTTAAAGTAGTATAGGATATCTATATTTAGGAAAAATTTGAACCCCTATTTGTGTAATTTTCCCTCATATATTGTTTTCTTTCTTATTATCTGAGGAGCTTGCCAATCTCGAATCAGGTTCCTAAAATTAGGGGTAGGCCCACATTAGGGGCATGCGGGGGCACGTGTCCCATTAAAATTCTTGGAATTATGATGATAGTGATAGTATGTTTTGATATAAAGAAAGTTTAGGGACCATTTTGAACATCAATACATAGTCTAAGAGTTAACTGTCATTTAAAACAAAGGAAAAAGGGCAAACTACTTTTTTGTTCTACTATTATACATATTTTTCTATTCAAGTCATAAAACTTGTTACCTTCATCATACAAGTCTTAAAATTTTATATGTTAAAATATAAATCCTAAAAATTTATAATGTGATTAACCATTATAAATAAAATAATTTTTTTCTCCTAACAAAATAAGTGTTAGTAATTTATAAAATCAGAATATAGTACCACAGTATTTGGAATGCCTAAAATTGTCAAAATATTTCATTTTTTAGTTCAAATTGCTTTAAAAATTTGTCCCACTTTCAACATAAAAATAAATTACGAATTTAAAGTTAAAATTTAATAAATCATGTGATTAAATATTATCAAGCATAACACCATCATCTCCTCTCTGACACTTCTTTTTATATTTACATGTTTATTCCAAATATTGTGTTTACTCCTATAGTAAAACTAAGGGAACTATGGGTAGTAATGTGAAATTTCGAAATTCACAATTCTTTTCCAAAAAAACTTAAGAGATAATAAAGAAATTATGCCCCATAAGCCAAAAATCCTAAGCCCACCACTGCCTAACATTGATGCTTTCAATGAGAGTCTTTAATGCCTCCCTAATTGTTCCAAAAAAACTAGGCAGTATGATCCGAGGTCCCGTTTGAAAATAGTTGTTTCAATTAGTTGTAGTGTTTTATTTTTTAATAATTGAGATCAAACAACTACAGCTAATTGCTTAAAGCTACTCGGAGATAACTTTTTCAAAATGCAATAGTTACTTAAATTTTTTTTACCTGCACACGATGCCTGTCAATAATGTTGAGTAAACAATAACTATTTCTAAGTTGTGAAATCACTATAGATGCGCCTACATAAAAATAATTACGCAACGCTAGCCACAATCTAATTAATTAGACAACGTATTTAATGGGGTATGGCACTACGTAGAGAAATCCACTTACTGCGGTCTCCGTCGCAGTAAATGGGTTTACTGCGGCCTTCGCCGCAGTAAATCCGCAGCTTCTCTACGTAGTGTGGGTAGCAGTCATGTTGCTACTAAATCCTGTTGGATTATTTCCTTTGCAAGAAATAGATTTTGATGATTACAAAAGTTTTGGGTGTTTTATGTAAAGTTTAGAAAGGCTTGGTGGGCACTTAACAATTATGCATTTTGTTCAGGTTAATTGTATTATGTGTTACGGGTTATGATCTTACGGCCCAAGTAGTTGTGCATTTTAAGGCCCACTTAGTAAATGTGTTTACTTAAGGAAAAGATAGGGAAGTGGTTGTGTTTGTATAGGACTCTCTCTTGTAATCCCCTTTGAATTTGAACGTTAACTTCAGCTGATTCCATGGAGATTTTCGTGCACATCTTCTGTTCTGAAGAAACAGAAATAGCTGTTAGACGCTCCTCTCTCCAGCTATTTAAAACGTGAGCAAGGCTTCGTGAAGAACAAGTTCAGAGATTGATCAAGAACAAAAAGCTCTCAGTTTGCAAAGAAACAGTCGATCATTCTAAAGCTCTCCAGCACTGCGTATTCCAAGATCAAAGCTTCTACTTCGTTCTAGTTTGCTTACTTTATTTTGGGAGAGAGAAAATTTGGTTTAAAACGTTTTTGTGTGTTTTTCGTGAAAAACCTCAACAGGTTGAGTCGTTTTCGACAAAACAGTTTTGTAAGGTTTGTTTTGGTGAGCCTCGGGAAAACCAAACAGGGATTTTGTTAGGTTATTAGTGAGCCTTTGGGAAAACTATTTTGGTGAGTGTTAGGTTCTTTTGGTGAGCCTTTGGGAAAACCAAAAATAGGTTTTAGTTGAGCCTCGGGAAAAACTTTGTATACTTTTTTGGTTTGTGTAACCGTTTTAAAGTATAGTTGAAGGAATTCTCAAGTGGTGAACTTGAGGAGAGGACGTAGGTCGTAGACCGAACCTCTATAAATCGCTGTGTTATTCTTTTCAGCTTTTTATTTGGTTTCTCGTTTTACTTCATCACAATCGCGTTCTTTCTAAACGGGTTGAGACCGCTCTAGTATCTACGTTTTAAGAAAAAAGATTCGTTTTTGAAGTCAACCAATTCACCCCCCTCTTGGCTGCCTATCTGGGACAACAAATTCGTCCCTATAGATGCGCTTACATAGAAATAGTGCATGTTTGACAACAACATTTTCAAGTAGATGTTTCATTTAGAAAAGGCTATTTACGGTAGCTTTTTGAGTTTAGCTGTTACCTGTTTGTTCCCAACCATTAAAGAACTATCCAAAATAGTACAGCTAATTAAAACAACTATTTCCCAAATGGGGCCATAATTATTTTTTAATTAAATGTTTAAATTTTGATCATGTTCCCATCATTTCTTAAATATTTGACTTTTGATGTCAATCTAATTTCAATTTATCAATATTGTTCACTAGTATCAATATTTGACTTTTTTAACATTAAAAGCTTATTTTATTAGATAAAACAAGCCAATATAAGGTAAATCAAGCAACTAAATGTAGAGAGAGCATCATTGAAGCCTTGAGGGCTATAAACGCTAAATAGCGCAGAAGATTGCACTTTAAGATCTCCGATGGAAACATGTTGCCAACCAATCTAGTAAACTCACTCTAAGGCTAAGGGAGTAAACATCATGGTGGATAGAATGCCGAAACTCGTGCATACTCTTGTAAAGTTATTTCGTATCAACACACTAAGACTAAGCGCTCTTGAATTAGAAAACAACAAGAACCAAAGAAGAGCTTAAAGGAGCTCTCCCCACAAGTACCCAGAAAAGTAAAAGAAAAGCCAAAACCAAAATGGGACCATAGCATAAACAACCTAGAAACTAAATCTTTGGCCCTAACAAAAGTACAAGAAAAACAAAATGCAAAACGGGTAAAATGATACCAACCAAGATCAGCCAGGCGGACCCATAGCCTAAGCCATCCCTTCGAAACCGTCTTATGAGCCTAGGTAGGGTGAGTCCAAACTCAGCCCTTCCTTTCCTGGAAACACCATTCGAACGCCACCGGAGAACAAACCCACAGACTGCATGTCAATTCTCTCAACTCCAAGGCTAAAACCATTAGGCTTCCAAACGTACGAGCCAGTCCCTCCACCACCAACATCTCAACAACGACCGCAAAAACGAGTTCCAATAACCTCCAACAGGAAATCCGCACAGTTTAGGCACGTGGGAGAGAGTAGCAGGTGTTGGAGATGCACCAAAGTAGCTGATGGAGCGGATGACCAAGTCATTGGAGCCGTTGTAAGAGTCCTGAGTCCTTAGCTTGAGTTCCAAGAAAATAGGAATGGTTGTTAGCTGTTGTTTAATTTGTTGTTGTTAATTAGGAGTTAGTTAGATTGCAGTATCTCTTTTTCATTTGTAACTCCTCTATTTAAAACGAGGTCTCTCATTCAATAAAGAACAGATCAAGTGATTGGAACTCATTCCTTGTGTACTCTGTACTTAACTCCTATATTTGGTATCAGAGCCTTAAGGTTCAAAATCCGATCCTTGATCATCAAACAAATCTCCAGTTCAAAATGACAACAACAAGCAACTGTGGTATCAATGTTGCTCAGCCACAAATTCCAAGGTTCAAGGGCGACAATTATGACTATTGGAGCATCAAATGAAGACCCTCTTCCTCTCCCAAGATCTGTGGGATCTGGTTGAAAAGGGTGCTGGAGAAAGCACCAGCACTGATGGTGCATCCAAAGAAATCCAAAAGAAGGATGCCAAAGCCCTCCTGTTCATCCAACTGGCCATTGATGACAACATATTTTCTAAAATCTCAGGATCTACCACAGCAAAACAAGCTTGGGACACCCTGAAGAAAGTCTATCACGGATCAGCAAAAGTGATCTCAGTCAAATTGCAATTCATGAGAATGAACTTTGAGACTTTACATATGAAGAATGGAGAAACAATTGAAGAATATTGTGGGAAAGTCTCTGCCACTATCACTCAAATGAGGTCCTATGGAGAGAATATTTCAGATGCTACTATGGTAACCAAAATATTGAGGAGTCTCACAACAAAATTCGACCACATTGTTGCAGCCATTGAGGAGTCAAAGGATTTATCTACTTTAACAGTGGATGAACTTATTGGTTCACTCCAGACTCATGAAGCTAGGATCAACAAAACGGCAGTCAGGGAAGAAGAACAAGCTTTCCAAGTTCAAGGGGCTCCACGAACTAATAACCAATATAGAGGAAGAGGGAGAGCACCCTTCAGAGGAAGAGGCCGTGGCAGATTTGGATCAGTTCAATGCACCTATTGCAAAAAAATTGGTCACAAAGAGGACACATGCTGGCACAAAGCTGATCAAGCCCAATATGCAGAAGAATCCAATCAAGATGATGAATTTCTGTTCATGGCCAAGGAAGGTGAATCAAGATCACAAGTTTGGTACCTTGATAGTGGTTGTTCAAATCATCTTACTGGAGAAAAAGACAGATTCAAAGATCTGGATGAAACTCACAAAGCACATGTGAGACTGGGAAATGACAAACAAATCAATATTGAAGGAAAAGGTACTGTGGCAGTTTCTTCTAATGGTGTAGAGAAATTTATCAAGAATGTTTATTATGCGCCTGGTCTTGCCCATAATTTGATTAGTGTAGGACAATTAATTGCTAGTGATCTCACTGTCTTATTTGACAAGGGGTCATGTGTGGTTAAAACTAGCACATGAGACATTGTCCTAAGATCAATCATGACTGAGAACAAAATGTTCCCAGTTGACTTCAATGACAAGCATGAATGTCTTCTAGTAAGCAGGAAAGAAAGAGAAAGTGAGTTATGGCACCAAAGGTATGGTCATTTATACTTGGAAGGTCTGCAGCTCCTGACAAACAAAGAAATGGTGACTGGCCTTCCAACAATCAAAGAAATGGAAGGTGTTTGTGAAGGGTGTTCACTAGGAAAGCTTACCAGTAAGCCTTTTCCATCAGGAAAGGCCAAAAGAGCCACACAGAAACTTGAGTTGGTGCACTCATATCTGTGTGGTCCCATGAAAGCTCCCTCTCATGGTGGCAGTAAGTATTTCTTGCTGTTTATAGATGACTTTACAAGGATGTGCTGGGTATATTTTGTTGAATTCCAATCTGAAGCTCTAAATCAATTCAAAAGATTCAAGACCATGGTTGAAAACGACAGTGAACATAGCTTGAAGGTCTTGAGAACTGATAGAGGGGGAGAATTCTGTTCACAAGACTTCAACACCTATTGTGATGAGCATGGCATCAAGAGGGAGCTGACTGCCCCTTATACTCCTGAGCAAAACGGCATTGCAGAAAGGAAGAACAGAACGGTGGTTGAAATGGCAAGATCCATGATGCAAACCAAGAATCTACCAATCAATTTTTGGGCGAGCGGTATATGTTGCGTCTACATCCTCAACTTGTCTCCCACCAAGGCAGTTATGGATATGACACCCTATGAGGCATGGTATGGTTCAAAACCCTCTGTAACTCATCTTAGAGTTTTTGGATCAGTATGCTATGCACTAATTCCTACAGGAAGAACTAAGATGGAGCAAAAATCAAAGAAGTATGTATTTGTGGGGTACAACAACAACTCCAAGGCCTACAGACTTTTTAATCCAGAAACAAAGAAAATGACTGTGAGTAGGGATGTTAAATTTGATGAGGAGTCAAGTTGGTTTGATATACAAGTGACTGAAGATCAAGGTGTCAGTTTTGAAGAAGAAGAAGACAGTCAAGATGGTGAGAAACAGAATACACCTCCAGGCACTCCAATACAACACACACCTCAACAGGAGCATTCACCAGCAGATCTATCCTCATCTGAGTCCAGAGGCGGAAGAACCAGGTCACTCAATGACATTTATTCTTCAACATTTGCATTGTTCACTGATATACCAGCAACACCTGAAGAAGCTTTAGAGTCACAAGTCTGGAGGCAAGCTATGGAAGAGGAAATTGCTGCTATTCAGAAAAATGGAACCTGGGAATTGATTTCACTCCCAACAGAAAAGAAAGTAGTGTCGTTGAAGTGGATTTACAAGGTCAATTTACATTCTGATGGATCAATCCAGAGACACAAAGCTATACTAGTGGCAAGAGGTTACACTCAGGAATATGGAGTGGACTATGAGGAGACATTTTCTCCTGTTGCAAGATTTGAGACAATAAGGTTGATACTGGCTCTTGCTGTAAAATTTGGATGGGACATATTTCAATTGGATGTCAAATCTGCATTTCTGAATGGAGAGCTTAAAGAGGAGGTCTATGTCCAGCAGCCCCCTGGATTCATTATAAAGGGAGAAGAAGAAAAAGTATACAGACTGAGAAAGGCACTTTATGGCCTGAAGCAAGCACCTCGTGCCTGGTATAGCAAGGTGGATGAATTTTTTATGAATCAAGGATTTCAGAAAAGTCCCAATGAGCCTACTCTTTACCTAAAGAAGGGAGAAGGGAGTGAAATTATCATGGTGAGCTTATATGTTGATGATATGGTTTACACTGGATCATCTCCTCAATTTATTGGTGAATTCAAGTCTGCAATGATGAAAAAATTTGAAATGTCAGACTTGGGGAGACTGAGTTACTTCCTCGGGCTGGAAATAAAACAATCATCAAATGGTATCTTTCTGTGCGAGCAGAAGTATGCAAATGATCTACTTAAGCAGTACAATCTTATTAAATGCAAGGTAGCAAGTACTCCCATGAATCCTGGTGAAAAACTGAGAATTGAAGATGGCACACCAGCTGCAGATTCAACAAACTTCAGGAGCTTGGTTGGGAAGTTAATGTTCTTAGCTCAGACCTGACATAGCCTTTGCAGTGAGTGTTGTGTCAAGGTTTATGCAGAAACCATCAAGCCATCACTATGGTACTGCCAAGCATATTTTAAAGTATGTGGCTGGGACAGTTGACTATGGAATCTGGTATTTAAAGGATGCTGAGTTTATGTTGAAAGCTTTCACTGACAGTGATTGGGCAGGTTCATGTGAAGATAGAAGGACTTCAGGAAGCTGCTATTTGCTTGGTTCAGGTCCCATTTCCTGGTCATCCAAGAAGCAAAGTACTGTGGCATTGTCCACAGCAGAAGCAGAATATGTAGCTGCAAATCATGCAGCATGTCAGGTGGTGTGGTTAAGGAAATTACTGGTTGATCTGGGGCAAGTGCAGATGGGAGCAACACCATTATATTGTGACAGTGTTTTAGCAATTGCAATGACCAAAAATCCTGTGTTTCATGGCAGAACGAAACATATTGAAATCAAGTTTAACTTCATTCGAGAGCTGGTTGCAAGAGAAGAAATTGAGCTCATATTCTGTCCTACAGAAGATCAGCTGGGAGACTTCTTTACCAAATCACTGTCAAGAGGAAAGTTTGAAGCTATGAGGAAGAAATTGTTCATCAGCAACTTTGGAGCAAGAGGGAGTGTTGGAGATGCACCAAAGTAGCTGATGGAGCGGATGACCAAGTCATTGGAGCCGTTGGAAGAGTCCTGAGTCCTTAGCTTGAGTTCCAAGAAAATAGGAATGGTTGTTAGCTGCTGTTTAATTTGTTGCTGTTAATTAGGAGTTAGTTAGATTGCAGTATCTCTTTTTCATTTGCAACTCCTCTATTTAAAACGAGGTCTCTCATTCAATAAAGAACAGATCAAGTGATTGGAACTCATTCCTTGTGTACTCTGTACTTAACTCCTATAGCAGGTTCGTGAGCACAAGGAGAGCCACGATGACATTATGCGTGCGGCCGACTCTGCAATGGGACGAACAAGAGTCCACCCGTAAGGAGAGAGCGCTGCCGCAGAGATAACCCGGACAGCAGCAACTCTTGGAGAGTTCGGTGATGAGAGCGAACTCGGAGAGGAATCAGGTGAACTAGCGCTAAACGCCGAATTCGGCCCGGCAAAAGTGGAGCACTAAAGGCCATGGACCAGCGTCGCCGGAGTGGAGGGTTGGCCATCCGACTGTAACACCATCAACACGCCAGCGGCGGTGGGAGCAGACTTCAAGTAAAGTTGGTTGCGATCAAAGGTTGAAGAAGTTTTGGCGGTTACGGCAGAAACGAGAGCGCACATCTTCTTGCCTTCTAATCACTTGACCAGTTATCTTTTAACAACTTTTTTTAACGACAATGAAATCACTTCATTAGGAAAGAAAAGGAAATTACAAGAGAAAGACTCGAAGTTACCTGCCCATGAGATAAGAGCAGCAACGGGAACACAACACAAAAGCATCACCACCCTAAAAAAATTGACCAGCACTTCCCCTGAAAATTGACCATTCAACCACCCCTGCAAGCTCAAAACAGCAGCTAACAAAGAAATACACCAACAAAAGAACAAAAATGGAAACACAGATACACAAGGCCTCCCGGAAAAACGGGCAACAGCTAGGAATCTCATCCAAGAACCTCTGAGGCTCTCAATAGAGGGGCGAGTAACCAGTCCGTCCAGGAGATCTTTAGCTTCCGACACCTACTGGTGATCCACAGAAATGAGAGTACCTGAACATTTGCGAGGATACTGGAAGCTCGCCACGGTAGATTCTGCATAACCAAGTTGTTTCTTGCTTTCCACACCGACCACGCTGTGACGTATACAATGCCTTGCCAAACCTGGATGACATTCTGGGGAACTGGAGAGGTAAAGGTTTCCAAAACATCTCGAAAATCCATTACACCAGTGACACTTGTGCTACACCATGCTGGAACTGCTAGCCAGACCTGGAGGATGTGGGGGCATCGAAGCAGGGCGTGATCTGTAGTTTCTACTGCATCACAGTAAAGAGGGCATAGATCTGAAGCCACATCCACTCCTCTTTGCCGCAACTGATCAAGCACCGGGATATAGTTTCGGCTTGCTCGCCAAATGAACAAGTTGACTTTCTTCGGGACTTTGTTGCACCATCGCGTTGGAATGTCATGTCCCATTGCAAGCTTGTCTCCGATCATCTTAGAAAGGCACTGAACTGAGTACATACCGTCCTTCGCAAGGTCCCACCGCCAGCTGTCCGGGATGTCCTTTGGCGAAAATTTCTGAAGAAGACATATTAGTTGTTGAAACTCTCCCTCCACCCTACCCCTCAACGGCCTCCTCCAACTCCACCGCCATCTCCAATCCCTTCCATCCCAGCTAACCTTCTCTTCGACCCTACTTCTTTTGTTCTCATCTAGCTCATACAGACGTGCAAATCTACGTTTTAACACACCACCACTAACCCACTCATCCTCCCAAAAAAGTGTCATTACCCATGCCCACCACTCTCTTGAACCCATTTTTGAACCCATCCCCCATGCTCTCCACCTCCAAATCCGCCTTTACGATATCCTTCCACACGCTCTACCCCCCTGTATGAACTCCCAGAGAGAGAGAGAGCTTGGCACACCCCATAAATGCTAGCCACCATTCTACTCCAAAGTCTATCTGGTTCCCTCAGCCACCTCCACTTCCATTTCCCTAGGAGACCTAAGTTCTTGCCCCTTAAGCTACCCACTCTCAGCCCACCCACTTCCTTATCTCCATACAAACGTTCCAACCTAGCCCAGATCAGCTTTCTACCCTCTCCCGTAGCACCCCAAAAGAATTTATTTCTGATTCTCTCAATTTTTCTCACCACGCCAATCGGCGCACGGAACACCGAAAAGTGATAGAGGGGTAAACTTCCAAGAACCGAATTCATCAGAGTTAGTCTTCCACCAATTGACAACGAGTTGACCTTCCATTTCGAAAGTCTCTGTTCCACTTTCTCTACTACTGGGTCCCAACTTCTTATTCGACTCATATTCGAACCGACCGGCATGCCGAGGTAGATAAACGGGAGGGACGCTGCAAAACAACCCACTGAACGGGCCACTATAGAAGCTTCTTTCATATTGACTCCCACCCCAAACACCCTACTCTTATCCAAGTTTATTTTGAGACCCGATGCCATCTCGAAACACCTGAGCAATGCCATCAAGGATCTTACGTTTTCCCCAGACCATTCTCCACAAAAGACAGCATCATCAGCGAACTGGAGATGCGATAACACCACCCTATCTTTACCTATCTTGATCGGACGAAACACACCCTGACTAACCGCTTCCTCCATCATCAGGTTCATTGCTTCAGCTGCTAGGATGAAAAGGAACGGTGACAGAGGATCACCCTGACGCAGCCCTCTCTCCATACTGCATTCTGCTGTTGGGCTACCATTGACTAGGATCGACACCCTTATGGACTTTAGACACCCATCTATCCATCCCCTCCATTTGGTCCCAAAGTTCATTTGTTCCATGACGGAGTCTAGAAAGCGCCAACTGATGCTATCGTAAGCCTTCGCAAAATCAACTTTTAGGAGCAGCATTCGACGTTTTTCTCTTTTGACCCAAGAAACTGCTTCGTTAACCACCATGATCCCGTCTGTAATCTGTCTCCCTTCAATGAATGCTGATTGTGTTTCTCCGATCAGGCCCTCCATCACTCCCTTTAATCTTTCTGCTAACAGTTTCGCCACAATCTTATAAAAGCAACCAATGAGACTTATTGGGCGATAATCTGAGATGGTCAGCGGATCATTAACCTTAGGGATCAGCACAATGAAAGAAGAGTTACACCCTCTTCCAAACTGACCCATGGCTTCAAATTTCTGGACAGCCGCTATCACTTCCGCCTTAATCACTTCCCAGTTTGCCTTAATAAAATGAAAGTTGAAACCGTCCGGTCTAGGCGCTTTGTCATTACCACATAACCACACTGCCCTTTTAATTTCGTCCTTTGTGAAAGGTGCTTCAAGAGAGTCGATCTGCTCGTCCTTTAGCTTTCTTCTTTCCACTGAACTGAAAGCCACTTGTCAAAGAATCTGAACGGTGTTGGCCCAAAATCTGCAAATCCGGCCTTCAATAGAATCGGACAATGATCGGAGAAGATCCTGTCTCCAACAACAGCTGCCACATCCGGCCATTCTTCCAAAAATGAACTGTTCACCAGAAATCTATCCAATTTACTCATCCTCAAACCATCATAGTTGACCCATGTAAATCTGCGTCCTCCTTTGTTGCTCTCTCAACTTTCAATCGAGCAGCTTTTTTCACATCCCTGAGTGACACCCTCCCGCTTGTGATCTCTAGTACTTTTTTAGTTTGACAAATTTGTAAGTTCTATATAGCTATATATTTTGTACGCCGAAGTTCTATAGCTATAATGAAGTGTGAGTTTATAAAATGCAAATGGCATACAATATATCTTCTGAACAATAAGGAGTACTCAAATGCAAGTTTGACAAATCTTTGGGCGGTTCTGGGCATTAGCCTTTGATTTCTTATACCTAAAACGTAGAGATTCAAGTTCAACCCGAAGGAAGCCAGAATTCACGTGAAATGTACCAGCATCTATATGGAAAATTTTCCAAATTTTCTTTTGAAAATTTGTTTTGACAAATGCTTTACTTTTTAGGATAAAAAAACTTTATTTTCTAGGGAGATGATATTTACCAACTAGTTGGAAAAACCACTAGCTGTTATGTGTGTAAATACCTAATTAGAAGAATATTTTAGTCTTTAAAATTGTTAGTTAGTTAGTTAAATTAGTTAGATAGTGTTAGAATTAGCTAGTGGTTTTTCCAACTAGTTGGTAAATAACATCCCTCTATTTTCTAAGCTTTATAATTAAACTCATGTGTTAAGGTGAGAACATCTAAAACGAAGTTTTTCTTTTTAATTAATATATGAGTTTCCCAAATTAATTAAGTTTAGATAACAAGATTTCCACTCTCTAAAAACAAGTTATAAGAAATGTTGGAATTTTTTTCTAAAATTTTAATGAGTCCACAACCTTGAAGAACAACACATAGCAACTAAATTTGTCCCTGTCTGGAGAGATGCAATTTTGTCTATGCATTCTGAAATAATACAAAAGGGAAAAGTAAACTAGAACAAATTAAGGAATAAATTGCTAATTATGGCTTGTACTTCTGTCAGAGAGAGAGAGAGAGGTTTTGAATAGAGTAGAAAGCTATTTCCATGGAGCTAGAGAATCCTCATTATTGGAAGTTACAGTACTTACATAGCCCTAAGAGCTAAGGTTGAAGGGCTGTTTGGTCATTCTAATCAACATAATTAATTAAGGACTTCTATAATTATGAGCATAATAGCAGGAAACACCTGACCATTGTTTAGTACAGTAACCTTAAATAGCATGTAAATAGGTGATTGGCAGAGTAAAAGTAGAGGAGTATTTTTAATAGATATTGTTTAATACTATTGACAATTTTTCATTTAGAATGTAATCTCTTAACAGGGAACATTAATTGGGGTTTTTAGCATGTAGATTGTCTTGCTATATTTACTCTCATAGTCATTTAAGACACATCTATATATATTTGAGGTTGCCAGCCTGGAGACTGTGGTTTTCCTTATAAATTCATCTAATTAAATTAATTAATATACACATTTTCTGTCATCCAAATCTACGGGCGCTCTTTGTAAAGAACCTAGATGGCTAAAAGCGTCCCTCAATTCTGTAAAAATTGAAATACTTTTTTTTTATTTAAATCCTATAAAATTGATCTGTGTAAAGTCAAAAAACATAAATAAATTATAGTAGTACTTCTTCCATCCTACGAAAATTAATAAATTAAGGAGTGCTAAAAAAATAATAGAGTACATATATGACTTTTTAGTGGGGAGAGGACATTGAAGTTAATGAGATTAAGTTATAATGTTAAAAGGTTTTCTTAAAAGATTCAATTTTTCTAAGAGAGTAAAAAAAAGAGAAAAACAATTCAAGTTTTTTTATGACGAAAACAGTACTGTTAGAAGGGTAAAATTAATTATTAAATCTTGTAATCACTTAATTTGATATTTTTTTGAAAGGTAATTTTTTCTAATTTTACTTGGATCGAGCTTTATTAGGCCTCTTCGAGGGGCAGCTCTCCCAATGATGTTTTCTTCATACACAAGACTCGAACTCAAGACCTTGCTTAAGGAATGATCACTACGTTGTTAGAGCCTTTCTTAATGCAGCAATTTCGCACTAAGGTTACCGTGGATAAGTCCGAATTACAAGCCGCATTAAATAAACCCGCACTAACTTGTTTACTACGGTTTTACTGTAATTCTTAATGAGGCTTTGGCCGCATTCAGGGGTGGACCTAAGATGGGGACAGTGTGGGCAACTGCCCCCATTAGCTTTTTCCAAACCATATGGTATATATGTATATTCATAACAAATTTGAACCCTACCTTTGTAAATTTCCCCCACACAATTTATACTAACAACTTATTACACACATATCCTTACAGTATACCTGAAATTACTCTCACCCCATTACCTTAGAAACTAAACACTTACACCCCTATAACCACACAATTTAAGACTTTTATATATGTTCAAATTTGCCCCCACAACAATTTTTTTCTAGGTCCGCCCCTGTCCGCATTACTCCATTTTCAAAAATTAAAAAAGCTTGATGAATCGTCGAAAAAACTGGGATCCTGTGGTGAATAAAGTGGAAAACAGGTTGTCGAGATGGAAGGCTAATTCCCTCTCAATTGGTGGGCGGTTAACGTTGATAAAGTCGATTCTTGGGAGCTTACTTGTATCATCTGTCAGTATTCCGTGCTCCAGCTGGTGTGGTAAAGAAAATTGAATCTCTCCGTATTAAATTCTTTTGGGGGCAACAGGGGAAAGGAAAAAATTGATATGGGCTAGGATAGAAAGGTTGTTCGGAGATAGTGAAGTAGGCGGGTTGAGTGTGGGTAGCTTAAGAGCAAAGAACTTAGCTTTGTTAAGTAAATGGAGATGGAGGTGGTTGAAGGAGACGAATAGTTTGTGGGTAAAACTAGTGGCCTTTATTAACGGAGGGGTGTCGGGATCTCTGATGTTTGGAGGAGGGTTAGGGAGGTGGAGTGTTTGGAAGGACATAGATAAGGCAGCGGGGGAAGTAGAGAGTTTAGGACTGGGGTTTTCTAGTAAGTTTAAACGTGTGGTGGGCATGGGGAACAATACCCTATTCTGGAACGATGAGTGGGTGGATGGGGGTTCTCTTAGAGGGCGGTTTAGGAGATTGTTTGAGTTGGAGGAGAACAAGAGCTGCTCGGTGTTAGAGAAGATTAGGTGGGGGGAGGGGGAGGGGGAGTGGAGTTGGGAGTGGAGCTGGAGTAGGAGGTTGAGAGGGAGAACGGAAGGAAAATTTCGGCAGTTGCTTGACACTTTACAGGATTTTGTCCCGAAGAAGCTTGAAAATGATACGTGGAGATGGGAACAGGCAAAGGATGGTGTGTACACAGTCCATGGCCTTTCTCAACTGATCAACACTCATATGGCAGCCAACCACGACATCCCGACATGCTGGTGTAACAAGGTACCCTTAAAAGTGAATGTGTTCATTTGACGTGCATCTCACAGATACATCCCAGTGCGAGCTTTAGTGTGTTGTCCAATTGTCATAGAGATTTGGCGAGCGGTGGCAACTTGGTGCAACACGGAGATGTTTAGTTCGATTGATTTCATTGATGTTATAAATGGTGACTTTATTTCCCAGGTCCCGACTTCTTCAAGACAGGTGTGGCAAGCGATTGTCTTTCACTACGTAGTTGTAGGAACTTTGGTAATGCACAGAGTAACGCCCAAGGCGTTACTGTGGGGCCGAACATCGTAGTAGCGCCCTCGTAACGCCTTATGGCGTTACCAGCCGCCTTTTTCATTAATCTGGTAACGCCCTGTCAGAGCTAGTAGCGCCCTCGTAACGCCTTATGGCGTTACCAGCCACCTTTTTCATTAATCTGGTAACGCCCTGGTAACGCATTGGGCTGAAGTAACGCCTCGATTTGTAACGCCCTGGTAACGCCCTTGTGCGTTACAATCGTAATGGATTGGTAGCGAATTTGGCGTTACCAGGCCTCCTTCAGATACATAGTGTTTGTTACTGCATGGGCAATTTGGAAAGCGCGCAACGGCTTGACCATGCAAAACACTCCGTGGCATGCCTCTAAGATTCTTGCAGATATCCAGGTGTTGTCCTTTCTTTGGATCCAGAACAGGAGTTCGAGGATTAGCAGTTCATGGGGGGATTGGTTGATTGCTCCGACCCAACAGGGGGTGCAAGGGGGAAGAATAAATTGATTCTTTGGGGGGGCTTGTGATTTAGTCATGCTATTGGTGTCTGTATTTCAGGGCTGATTTCTCTACAAGGCCTAGGTGGGGTGGCTTGCTGCCATTTTTTCTTCTCTGCTCTAGTCTTTGCTTTTCCTTTTTCGGCAAGTCTGATCCTATTTCTCATAGGACTCCCTTGTTCTAAGCATCTCTTAATGAAATGCATTGCTGTTCAAAAAAAAAGCTTGATGAATCCGGATGAATGTCGATCGACATTCATCCGGATTTATCAAATAAACCCAGAAATGCAACTCTAAACCCAGAAATCGAAAAAACAAGATTTTCCAAGTAGGAATTGAAGTGTTGCATTTAAAAAAAAAACATATTCCGGAACATGAAGTATTTAAAATAATTTAATGTCAAAAAGTTTAGTAAATAACCTAGGCATGCATTATTATGGATAAGCATTAGGGATTGATCCACCACACCAAGGGCGCGCGAATTAGGTATTGAAATAGCAAAGATTTAGTTTTATTAACTAGTAAGAATAATCATTTTCAAATTAGGGTTTGAGAGTTGTACAGAAAAGACTGTCTTGTTCTCTTAAGGTGTATGCTATAAGAAAAAAAATGACTTACATACCAATTGAGCTTCACCAGCATAAGCAGTTGCAGGCCGCGGTAAGTTGTGTACGCGGCGCGTCCGCGGTCTAACTCCGCGTTGTTTACGAGGTCCTTTGACCGGTCCGTTACGCGCCATTTACCGCGGCCGTGGCCGGGTAAAACTCCTATATAAGCACTCGGGTTCACATTTTCGCCGAACACTTACATTTTCTTCCTCCAACTATTCTCCTTTCAATTTCTTGTTAATTGAAGAAAATATATAGCATCTCGTTATTTCAGTTGGAGATCTACCTAATTTGTTATTGTGTCTCTTTCGGGTAATAAATATTATATTTTAGATTTGTTTATAAAAATTGTTATCATTTCTTTTATTTTTATAATGTATTTCATGAGTTGCCTAATTATGTAGTTAAATTAATTAAAGTAGTTCATGAGCCATAGTACTGTCTATGAAAACTTGTAGTAATATATTATTTTACAGTTATTTGAGTATTGAAATGACGGTGTAAAATTATATATTCTACAAGGTTTTCATGGATTGTCCCATTAAATTTGTAAAAGTATACTATCGGTTAATTCATCTTTTATGATTGTGTATGGAGAAATGATAAGAGTTACGTAAATTTCGGATGCAATATTTCGTCTTGTTCCTCTTTGTACCCGCTCTAGGCGTTTAAATTATTTGACTTTGTATAATAAAATGTTGAAGAAATAAAATCATAGATTAAATGCCTAAAAGAAATTATGGAACACGTGTGAACCCCAACATACGTAACGAAATTGTTCCCGTTCTAATCCGAGCGGGCTATCAATATTTGATCATCCATCTAAACCAATGGGCAGAGCACATTTTCGGAGTTGACGGTTGCGTTGTACAAACTTATATTCTGCAAATTGACCCACTTATAGATCGATTCAACGAGTTGGCCCGACGGAATTTTCCAGACTTGGATGACGCTGGTATTGACAATCTCAGACTTGCACAATTCCCTAAATGGTTCAAGAACATGGTTAGTCTTGCACTTGATTGTTTATGGTTTTAAAGATAACCCCAATATGTATGTTGATATTAAACTGACATTATTTTTAATGTGCAGGCCTTTGCAAATGAGACAACTCTACCGCCAGCATTGTACGCCTTGGCCTGCGGACCGAAAGTGCGAGCTAAATCATTTCTGGTCTCGTATGTGAACGGGTACAAGTTTCACACAAAACAATACGGCCAGCACAAGATGTCTCGCTAATTGGGGCGTCTGCGTCCTCGGAGATACAAATGCGAAGACTATATGGATTTCTACGGTTGGATTGACGAAATCATTGTCCTTCAGTACAGGAGTAACCTGAGTATAACGGTCTTCAAGGGTACGTGGTTCTGTACGAATAAAGGCGTCCGTTACGATAAACTTTCGGGGATCATCGATGTTGACTGCACATCCAGACTGTATCCAGAAGATCCATTCATTCTTGCCAGCCAAGCAGAACAAGTGGTTTATCTCGAATACCCTTCGAAGAGGCAAAATCTGAAAAACTGGTGGACAGTTTTCAAAACTAAACCGAGACGCTTTAAGGAAGATTTGATGCAAGAGCCAGAGATAGGTACGGCGAATCCATTGCAAGAGTCGACGACAGTTGGTGAAAGTATACGTCCAGGACCAGATGTGACCCCAGTATTATTGGATCGTCAAGCACATCCCGAGCACATAGATCATTTGGACAACCAATCGGACGAAGATGACGATGACGATGATCCGGTCGAATATAGTAAAATGTATGACGTAATTCGATAATTTTAGATAAATGTATCTTTCGAATAACCCCCTCTAATGAAAAACCAAGTCACCCTACAATGGCAATGAGGCCTATTTTGTAATTTTGAATTATTATCTTTACTTAAGCTCGCAGTGAAAAAAGTTCTTTTTATGGAATAAATATAAGCCTAATTTTGACAAATTTGGTTGTGTTCACCGAAGAAATGGAAAAAGAAATGAGAATTCTTTTTATGTATTTTTTTATTATTGGATGAGATGTGTATGAGTAGGTAAATTTGGAGAAAATATTATTGAATAGATTTAAGAATGCTTTGTAAATGAGAATTTGAAAGAAAAGAAAATGAGAAATGTTGTGAACACTGCTGCTAAATGTTTGGTAAACCAAAAGTAGTTTATACTTTTTAAACGTTTACCATGGAATTAAGGGAAGTATGCCCTTAAAATTGAGAAATGCTTCAATTTGGAGGGGTAGGCATGCAGGCAACAAAGTGCCCAAATGTACCAAGTCTCTGTTCCATTCAGTGGGGCCCCTAACAAACTTCCTTGAATTTCATGCAATACAGTGGCCCTAATGCATTAAAATGTCCCTTCCACTGGCTTGCATATATGGCAAAATTTTCAGAGATTCTTTCACTCATTTGTTTCACATTTAAACTTTATTTTTATTATTATTTCATCTAAGTACTCTGTCATCACAAAATATTAAAAGAAAATAAACTTTTCAACCTAGCTAATTACAATAAGATTGCTTATGTCCACATTAATTTTCTTAGTAACTTTTTGCATTATTCTTATCTATAATGACTGTTGATAGGAATTATATTAATAATAAAATTTCATTGTTTAAGAAGTGTGTACAGAAGGCTTTTTAACGTAATTTTCGTAAGATGATTTTTTTATTTTATATATGTGTTAGGTAAGTTTAAATTTTCAAAAAATGAGTATTATACTTTATGACAAAAAGGTTTTTCAACTTATTATTTATCTATATATATAGTAGTAGCTTCAACATAATAATGTTTTAAAATAAAAAGATAGGAATAAGAAAATGAAAAACATCGGATTTTTTAAAGCGCCACTGCATATGCACACTAATTAAGTTTTTTCTATTTAAAATAAGGGACCCGGTTCTATGAATTCAATTGTGTTTTTCCCTTTTTTGTATAAATTTATTAAAACATATTGTATTAATGCTTTATTTCTATATTAATATAAAAAACTAAATAAATAAAGCTCTCAGAGACGACTGTATCCCAGTTTCAAAATTTGTAAACGTTGGAAACCAGATTCTCTAAACTTCCATTCTTTTTTCCACAATTTTACTCACAGTTACCGAAAGATAAAACTAAGACCGTTAGCAAGAACATATTATCGTGATGAAACTAAAATAAAAAGAGAAAAAGTAAATTTTATCGATAACAAAAAGGCTAATATAGAAAAAAGCTCTCAAAATTATGATTATTTAGTATCTCTAAAAAAAGCTTCATTTGGAAACTTCTGTTTCAATTAATTTAATTTTTTTGGATTTTGTAATAATTTATATAGTTTTGAAAATACGGTATAGCTAAGAAAAAAGTGTTCACAAAGGGGCGCAAAATCTAAAGCTTTGTTTGAAATAGCATTGGAGCTTAACCTTAAAGTTTAAAGAAAATAATTGATATATTTATATATATATATATATATATATATATATATATATATATATATATGAGTAAGATACACTGATGCACTCTTTAACCTATGCTAAAGTATGCACCCATAAAAATAAGGAAGGAGGAAAGAGCCGATATAAGTGATGAGTTCAACAATTTGGTAATTTATCATTGCGGGTGCACATTTTAGCACACTTTAATGGTGCACATTTTATCCTAAATCTATATACATATATATAGTTAAAATTGTTTTTTATTAACCTTTAATGCTAAAATCTACCGTAGATAACAAACTTATTATTGTTCTCAATTGAAGCATTTAATCATAACTCTAGGGTATTTACTAAATCATGCGTGGAAAGAAACAAATAAACACAAGACAACAAATTAACAACGAAATTGGTAAGTGAAGTAGCAAAATATTAATATTATACTATATTTTAATTATAAATAGGTTCCAAAAAATATGAAGATCTCAATCCCAATCAGTCCCTTGTGTGCTCCTCGGACAAACAAAATTTGCTGAGAAAATCTCGGGGAGTGATGTGGATACTTTTCTTGGCTCTCTTCTTCTTCTTCTTTTTCTCTTCCACCATTTTCTCTCTCTAAGATCTTTCATTAGCTTCAAACATGCCACCATTTCTTCTTCTTCATTAAGGTATAGCAGCTTCTCACTCCAGATTTGGTTTCCTTAAAACCATTTTTGTTTAATTTCTTCTCCCTCTTCCTTTTCAATGAAAATTCTTGCTGACCCACTTTCAAAGTTTTGATTTTGTGGCTAAATGTACCTTCTTTTTATCAATTATTGTTTGAGTGTTACAGAGAGGCGGCAGGGGACAGGAAAGATGTGCAGCGAAAATGACAGCAATGCATGTGGCGGCGGCGGAGATGACGGCGGCGGCGCCAGTTTGCGGAAGAGCAAGCGGCCGAGGGTTCCGAAAAGAGGGCCGGGGGTGGCTGAGCTGGAGAGGATTCTGAATGAGCAACATCAGAACCGAGATGTTCAACTTTCTGACATTAATCTGATGCTTAAAGGCTCCACCTCTAATTCTGCTTCTTCTCATCAATGCTTGATCCCAACTGGGTTTCAGCACTTCTCTCAAAATTCTGTGCCATTTGGGCCTGATCAATTTCAGCCCCATTTCAGCAATGGGACAGGCAATGTTGGTAAAGGTGGGAGCTTTAATGGCTGCAATGGCAACAATGCTTGTGGTGGAAGTCATGGCAGTAGAGCCGTTCGTATAGGTGGATCCGGAGTAGCTTTGCCGGAAAAGTCCTTGTTTCCGGCGAACAGGGGCTCCGGTGACCAGCAGAGCTGCCGCGGCGGCCAGGAAGGCTTTGCATTTCCACCACAGATGCCTAATGGATCAGATCAGAGTCACCAATATCCTATGTTGCCCAAGAAACCTTGCCAGTTCCATCCTTCAATGGTAGAACTTCAAAGTTCCTATCTTTTTTCTTTTCTTAAGTTCAAAGTTGGTTTTTTTTTTTTGAAGTCATGTTCTTGTATTCTTGGACTGAAAGTTATCTCCCACATTACAGATGAATCTGTTCATCCCGCCCAGGTTTCCGGCATCATCAGCTCAATTTTCTGCAGGAATGTATAATCATCTCCATGTAGAGCCCCCTTCAAACCAAAGAGTTGCTCACAATTGCAGCTCTACATGGCCAAAGGAAGACCAGGCAAGTTTCCTTCCTACACAGTTCTTTAAATTCCACTTAAAATCTGCTAAAACAGATAAGCATTAATACACAAATCCACACTTAAATTTGAATTAAGTGATTCTGAATCAAAGTGTATCTTCAAAATCATGAATTCCATATCTTGGATATTCCATTGCAATCTTTTCCACAACTGAATAATTAAGATTTCGTTCAGACTTCATTTAATATGTTCAAATTTGGTCTTATATCATCTGCTCATGCCTAATTTGGTCTACTTGTAAAACAGGCATCTTCCTGTAAGAGGCAGTGGCCTTTCACTGAAGACAACAGCCCTGTGGCTCCATCAATCACCTGCCAACCACCGCGGTGGCACCCTGGGATTCACATGCTCGGCTCTTCATCTTCCACCGGAAACAATGTCATGCTCAGTCTCGGAACACCATCAAGGTCTGCAACTGCAACTCAGCTCTTTTTGTTCCAAATGAGTTGGTATCAACATTTTTGCCTGAAATGTGTTCAATTTGCTTCCCTTTTAGTCCTTTTGAGCCGAGAATTGAGAAGTCGGTTATGGACAACGGAGCTCCCAACGCCGGACACTTTTGCACTTCATCAGTTCCTCCACCGTGGCCGAGTTCTTGTCAGCAAGAGTTCTCAAAAGTCAACCCATTCCAAGTACAAGTAAGAAACAAGTTTTGTAACCGGTCTTAATTTCTTCACAAAGCAACAAGTTTTGAGCAGATGTGTTTTCCTCTTGTAGGAGTTTAAAGAAGGCTATGAAGAATCATACCAACGGTTAGCCACCGACGAATTGATTCCACCGCAGAGGCCTTGCTACACCTTCATACCAACAAGTGGTGCAGAAGACACAACAATAGACTTGTTGAATGAGATAACTGAAACAAGAGATGTGATTGATCTCAACTTGAAGCTGTAATAGTTGATAGGATCTGAGTTAGGTTGTTTGTTGTACACAGGACAATGACGGCTTGTCCACAGTATGTCAGTGTTGCTTGTAGTCTAAGCTTCTGTTTAAGCAATCAAAATCACACCATGAAAGCCTTCTGCAAAACTTATTGCTGCCTCATTGAAGTGCAGTGAGTTTAATGTCATACGTTACACTAGGTAACGCATTAATGATTGGAAGAATACATTGCTTACAGACCTGCAAACAAAGAAAAGTACAAAACTTGCTCCATAACTGAAACGCTACAATCAGGTCACCAACAACTGTACATCTATGGCGTACGCTCATTTCGGCGTAACGCATATAACAGACACAAAAGTCCATAACTCTAAATTTGCTTACCTAAATTGGAAAACAGAAACTTTAAGATAACAACCATAGAACATAGTGGTCTGTAATATGTAAAATATATTAATCAATGGATGCCTTGTATAACTAAAGAGAACAGCTTCATTTAACGAACTTCCCTTACAAACATGCTTTTGCCTTCTACAGGACAGCTCACTGGCTTACAGGATTAAGTCCCTTGCGTTGATAAAAATGTGGAGCCACTTCTGTTAACCAAGAAGGATCAATTGATGTAACGTTGCGCATGTACTGCCGTTCTGTGGAGACGATAGAATGGTATATGACCCACTTCGGATTGACCCTGAAAGTGAAGATATGGTATCAGGCAATCACAAGAGTTGCTACATACTCATACGTTACAGTTGCACTGCCTTTCTAAAGAATATGGGAAGCCAAAGCAGTTTCCACGTTTTGATAAAATCTATCTGAAAAGAACTAATGATGATGACGGTTTTAAGATGACTCTTCTCTCACGTAAGGGATGCATTAGGAAGATTAATAGATGCAAAACCAGGCCATTCTGACCCGGATCTTTTGCAATCAATTTATAGAGACAATCATCATCGTATGGCACCTTAATCTCAAATATATTGGGGTCGGTGGAAAGAAATTCGAGTGTCGATTAATTTTCTAAAATTAGTTAACACTATCAATTCAAACAAAAGACATAGTGACAAAGTTTTAGACTTTATATCCTTCTGATCGCAAACTTCTTACAAAGGAATAATAATGAGCTGAATTTACAAAATCATCATCACTGTAGAACTTTTCCACTTGTACGGTAAACATCATGCGATGTTCATTGACATTAATGAATTACAAGCGTGAGGCGTGGATTGTTATAAACCAGAAGAAATTAGCATTAAATACCATTATTAGATTGGTACTAACCTGAATAAGACAGATGAAGGATGAATATGAACATCCTGCGAGCCTCGAACAGTCTTGTACTTCCCATCATGACTATATGTCTACACAAGTTTTGGAAACGGAGCAGAGGAAAGGATTAAGCATCAGGTAAAATTAAAAACGATTGATCATCAAAAACATAGTATTATAGGTTTAATCAGATTGCAAGAAGAGTCCAATAAGCACTCCCTTTCTAAATTTGAAAAGGGATGCTACCTCTAACCGACAAGCATTGGCGAAGAATCCTGCGGTCACTGCCTTTCGGACAACCTGCAGTAATATCCAGGGTAAATTACATACACTTAAGGGTATTGAGTATTTGCACAAACATGCATTCACTGTAATTCATCGGTGATAAAACCAAGAGCAATGAAGTTGCTGCTGTAAACAGGGAATCACTAATGCATGTTCATTTATGCACACGGTTCATTATTTAAAATTTACCTGCATATCACTTTCACAAGATTTGAGGGCTATGCCAAGCCTCTGGGCTATTCTTCTCAATTGCTCTCTAACCTCAAGCACCTTCTTCTGAAAGATAAATTTTGGTTTTATAAGACTGAAAAAGAATCTTAAGGGATTAAATCTGTGATGGGTAGGGTGGGGTTGCATATGAGCCAAAATACGGAATGAGCCACTAAAGCATCAGATACAAACCATTGCATGATAGTTCACAAAATTCTTATAACACCATTGAGAAGATTTGCCTGACTGAAGAAATCCCTTGTAAACATTTAGGAAAGTGACATGATCACCCTGCATGTCACAAATAAATCAACTACTGTTTAATAAGCTAATTACAAGTCACGAAATGATATCTAGAACAAAACAGGAAGAAAATTTAGTAGTATCAAGAACTTCCAATAACAACAAGCTCTTTTTCGAGATAAATAACAGATACTTCCACTATCGGTGAGTAACTATTATGTTTTCCTTTTTAGGAACACAAAAAACTGTTACATTTCCTTTTCAGGAAAAGTTTTTCACACCAACTTAACACAATTTTCCTCCCACATAATAATAATAATACCCTCAATTTCTCTTCACTCTATACGTTATTTTTCTCAGACATACCAATTTTACTTTATTACCAATAAGTTGCACACGATATTCGTCGCACTCAGTTGGGATGGATGTACCTGTCTTAAATAAACAAAATAGCTACTGCCTGAAAATGGCCAAAACTGAACGTATTCAGCAATGTTCAGGAAGGGAGACATCTACTGGTAGGGAGAGAAATGTTAAAGCTTGCAATAGCTGCGAACCTCCTACTTTCCAAAGTCAATAAAACCAATGGCTGGGCGGAGGCTCCTTTTCAGTTAGATGAATGTGAACTCAAATCAGCTTAGATTTTACTGATATTATAAAAACACCTTTCAAGTTATATACTCCTACTCACCGCGTCCCATAAAAATTGCAGCTATTTCTATTTTGATCTGTCCCAAATTAACTGCGGCATTTCCATTAAGGAAACTTTCCACTACTAACTTTACCACTTTATCCTCTTTAAAAGTTGGGACTCACAAGTCTTTCTCTTTCTTCCACTCATCTTAAAGTTCGGTCCCACCATACTTTATATTCCCTCGTCCCTAAAAACTTGGCCAACTTTGACTGGTACGAGATCAAGGATCATTGAAGACTTGGGGGTAATGAAGTAAAACTAACATATAAGACAAAATTAACTTTTTTGAGTGGAGAAGGAGAATCAAGAGTAATAAGGTAAAAGTGGTGGAAAAAGGTTTCCTTAATAGGAAATTTACCAAGTTTTCTGAAACAGCCCAAAAAGGAATATGGGTCAAGTTTTCTGAGACGGATGGAGTATTTCTTACTTGTCAAATAGGGGCATAATTGTAAAAAACATACACTTTCAACAGCTCACCTTAATCTTCGTGTCCAGTCAAACACAACAATTATTATGGGACAGAGGGAGTATCAAAACTAACATAGTAAATGCATCCATGCACAGATGTTCAGTTCATGCAGCAGTTCAAGCCTACACAAACATTTATAAGCTTTAGCCATCCTATAAAATCATCACAAGCACATCAAATAGGTGAGAAAAACTGAAAAAACCGCAACATGAAGTCAGAAGAAGATTGTGTGGTAGTTCAAATACAGGACCAGGCAGCAGCATGAGACCAACCCATGCAGAAGCTACACCGCTCAAATTTGGACTTCCTATTATGAACACCAACATTATAAAATACACTACCTCAGCAGCAGCAAATCTTAGTTTGGCTTCGTCAAGTTCCTTCTGAACTCCCCTCCTTGTACCTTGAAACCAAATAGACTGAAAATAGGAAGAAAAAAAAGTAATAAATGGCCATTTCTCAAATTTTTTTTTAAACACTAACCATATGGTTTCAGTACCATCCAATGGATGAACAATATATGCATATGTTCCAGTGCACATGCGCACAAAAACACTCATGTTTAACTCAGGTGAATCCATATACCATATTCAACAAAATCAACCCCATGCCTAAATTAAATATTATTAGAATACGAATTTTACTTATGCTTAATCTTTTAGGGGAAGATAGAAGAAAAACAGCCTAACCATCAAATGCTTATGTAGTATTTATTTTAATTTTCATAACCCAGGAATGCGATATTCAAAAGCACTTGAATGAGTATGTGCGTATTGCACAAACTAAGACAAACCATATAAAGAGAAAGAGAGGATGGGAGGAAATGCACTTTACTTGGACAGAGAGAGAAGCCGCAATAGTAATGATTTCTTCTGAACAACCAAGTTCATTGGAAGCCAGAATCATCTTTGACACCATTGGCTCCTAAAGGTAAAAATATTTGATCGGTAAGGTTGTTGCAAGAAATTTACTCACATGTATCAATGAGAGTCGATGACAGGTGTCAGATACATCATTTATACCAGCGGAATTTCTGCAACTTGAAATCCAACAGGAGAAGTGAGCTTTGCATCATCGTCAAGGACTTGCAGCGAATAAAGTACCTCAACGGCTCGAATCATTGCCTCTGTAGAAGGAGATGCGGGCCAGTCAAATCCCAGGATATTGTCAATCCCTAGAGCTTTTAACTGCAAGATCAGAAAGTTATTAAAATATAGGGCAGCATCATCAATAAGTCCAGAAATTTCCCACATAAGAGGATTATTTTGATATATGGAACAGAAGACGAGTCTTGCTTGAACCAGGCCCTAAATTACTCGGAGAATAGAGATAATTTTTGAGTTACCACATATCAGTTCAGTCATCCATTTCAAATCTTGCTTGTGATCATTACAACTCATTGTCAGCTAATGATATTTCACTATATAATTGGAGAACTCTGATGATGAAAGTTCATTAATTCATCATATTATTTCTTGACAAGAGGGTGGAAACCAGGGAGGGCGATGAGCATAAAAGAATTTGCACTTTGTTCTTTCGCATGGATTTCTAATTTTGACACAAGTTCCAGTAGTATATTACCCTAATAAACTTTCATGCCACAGACCCCATGTTGGGATCAAAGTGTAGTATGTCATAACTGAAGCCATCCATTACAATGTCAAGCAATTGCCAAAATTATGATGAAACAAAGGATTCTATAGTAATACCTAGCACATAATATGAAGTATAAGTTGAACTTAAAGCACAAATGTTACTCCATACTTCCTCCCAAATACTCATTAACAGCAACTCATGCATGGAGCAATTATTTACTCACGTTAGTGGGCCATTTCTTCTTTTGGAACAGATGGCTTAAGAGAGACATCTTGACCCGAAATTCCCCTCATAACCTTAATGTGAGAAACTGAAATGCGGAGAAAAAACTATTTAGATAAACAGGGTCGATGATGTATGGAATCATATACTCTCTGCTTTCTATCTTTCAGACTGTACTCACTCTGTTTTCAATTCATACAGACTACAATTACCCTTTTGCTCACTCAATCTAAAAATTTTTCATCACTCTTCCCATTTTCTTATCCCAGAATGTTTGGTACTTTTCTCTAACCGTGCTTATTTGTTCCATGATGCACCCTTCGGTCCCTTTCTATCGCATAAAACTTATGAATGCTCATTGAATCATTGGTATATATATATGAGATGATAAAGGGTAGCATTGAACACACAAGTCTTATAAGTTTATACCGCACATCAATAATTACAACAAAGTCAGAAGTGACAGACGTTTGGGACAAAGGATGTACTTTGCAACCAGCCAAAGAACCTCAATGACAAACAAGTCCCTAGAAAATAATGTACACTGAGTGCCACTACTGATTTCTAATGGTGCAAATAATGCCTTCTTAACCTCAGTTAGCTATGTGAGATATTGGACAGCCATATTTAAAATTAAGGGAGAATGTGAGGAACTATATTAGATATTGAGGTTATGAAACCCTTATTGTTAGCTAAATATCATACAAAGAATTATTCATCAACATGCCAGCTTGAATTTTCTTTTAGTTCGTGGAATTACTACAAGTAGAAAGAGAAAGCTGATGTGGCCCTCCACCTTTCTTGTACATTAATGATGCATCCACACACCCAATCAAGTGAACTACCTGAATCACAGTTGAAACAAGGTTTGACCTTTTTATCTCTGGAATTCCTTCAGCAGACATTTCGTTCAAGAAGTATTCTTCAGTGTAGAGCCTGGTAATAACATAACAAAATAGGGCAATAAGATACAGGCTTAAAACTCTTAGACACCAAATTAACTTCAGAGAGAGAGAGAGATAGAAAGACGGAACTCCATGACAAAACTTTTGGAAAACAGATACTTATGACAAGAGATAAGATAGAGACTCAGGACATTTGTTTTTTTATAAAAATGATAGAAACTTAGAAGAATGTTTTCAAAAATAAATATTCGGTACTTATTATTGGTGATTTTTCATCTCTATGAACAACAGTGACTAACATGGTCAATTATATTGCTATTTTGTTTTTCGATAACAATTTGACAATTTTTGTGTTCCATGATGTGCATGCTGATTTTGTAATGTCGATCTTGTAATGGGACATGACTATAGAAACTATCTCAACTCATAATAGTCCCATGATATTTTCCATGCAAGTGGAAAAATATATGATCGTGACAGTTTTGGAATTTCATCTCACTATTCCTTCATGAGAAGGTTCAATAGGAAGGGCATCCAACGTAAAACTTTGTCACTATGCTTCTTGCATGAATTTATAGTGTTAACTAATTCTAGGAAATTAATTGACGCGATAAACTTAATGATGATAAATTGGCGTATCAGGTAAGTTAGATGAATCAGCTAATGACCAAACAGGACCTGACATCAAACGGAGTGCAGAATTTCAGGTTCAATAAAGTAAAAAACATATAGGTTTCAAGGTCAAAGAAATGAAGCAGGAAAAGGGAATTTAGCAGCGATATAATTAAAATTAGGTAAGTCACCTGTAACACTTCCCAGGTCGCACTCTCCCAGACCTCCCAGCCCTTTGTCTAGCAGATGCCTTGGATATTGGTGCTACTACCAAGTTTTCAATATCTGTGATCTGTAGCAATGTGATAAGCACGAGCACTTATGAAGAAATTACTACTATACATAATTCCCTATCCCAGTTACAAGAAAATAAAAAAAAGATGGACTCTATGCTGACAATGAAGTAAAAGATTGCCATATTATAAAATAAGGGTAACAAAAATAAGAATAACATGTTCCTTAACAATGATCAAATGTATTTATTATTTCAACCTAGAAAAATGCAATACTTTTATCTGAATCATGATTTTTGATAAAATCTACAACTACATGTTCGTTAAGAATTGAAGCTTCTTTGGACGCTCTTTGGCTTCCCTCCTAATTGATATCACATGTAAAATAATATAAGGATTACAGATAATATATTGAAAAGCCGGACATTTCATGTTTGGCTGGCCAAGAACAATGCAGGCAAATATAATCAACGAATGAACGATCCAACAACATCACCAAACAAGCTGAACACAATATTCAACGTTCAAAATTGAATATATGAACAAATTACCGGATTGTAGAACCTCTGTTTCGAGAACCCGCTGTCAACAACATGCACAATGCCCTGCACGAATATAAGAACATGGGTCAACTGAATACCTGCTTGAAGCAAAATAGATAATTTTGAAACGTGAGCGGGCAAAAATAAAAATCAGACTGGAGATACCTAACCTCCAGTGTCAAAGAAGTCTCTGCTATATTTGTTGATATCACTACTTTCCGATAATTTCTAGGCGTTGGAGCAAACACCAGTTCCTGAAACGCTAGTCCACATGAGTTCAAACCTCGGTAGGAGTTCTTCATTAAGCTTATGGAAAGGAACTGTAGGGTGTATATTTAACCTGTTCTGCATGAGGGAGTCCCGAATACAGAGGTACAATCATCAGCCCTGAAAAGGAATAATTGTCGGCACCAGATTTTCTTAGAAAAAGAAAAAGGCAACGTCATGGATTGTAACATAAGGCAAATATATCAGGGAACAAAAATTAACATTTGTTGAACTAAATTCAGTGCTGCACTTCCTTAACCTTTGCAGCACAAGGTACCTATGGGCATGGTTTGCTTTTCCTCTTAGGTTTAGTAATTTGAAGTTTTTACTTCTAGAATCTAAACCCAGTATATACAGATGAGAGCATCAAATTGTTGTAGTCTTGTAGATACATCTTACACTGGGCCACATCTGTTCAGTTATGTACTTGCATTGTTCATTATCTGGACAATATTTGTGGATATAACCAACAATGCAGCTAATTATTCTGTTTTGTAAGACCATGAGCACACAGAAAAAGGACTGGGGTGGGGGAATCAATGTAATGCAAATGCAATCTCACAGGCTTCAACAGATCACTTACAAGACAAAAAATATAAAATAAAATAAATAATACTCCGTAATAATAATAATCGAAGTCTTATACGAATACCTGATCTCTTCCGGCTGCCTTGAGTCTCTTCAGTGAGCAATTTGGCAGCGGCATCAATGTCATCTTCACCCGTCAGAAATACCAAAATATCTCCTGGTGGTTCCTACAAGGGTGTAACAGCAACAGAAATCGATCACCTAACAGCATCAATAATCAACCAAAAAAGGCCCTGCAGATGTAAGAAGTTAAGAGGAGCACCTGATCATGAATTAAGAGCACAGTTGAGACAGCAGCCTGCAAATAGTCTTGGACAGGCTCCTCCACATAATGAACTTGAACATTAAATCCTCTTCCCTGATATTTGGGGGCACCAGAAGAGATGTACAAACATTTTACTCCCAATTACCATCTCATATCAAGAGAAAACTGTCTGAAATTACAAACTCACTTTTGCTTCTCAAAACATTGACATACATCTATCTAAATACACAGTTACATACAGATACATAGACATATATAACAAATATTTAAATCTGACCAAGTAGATGGAAATGTACTAGCAAAGGAAGTACCTCAACTGAAAGTATTGCAGGCTCTCTCTTTGGTACTACTGTCTCTCCATTTTCCACTGTTTGATGCCTTTTGCTAGTTTACAAAAAGTAAAATAACACTTAAGTATTGTATTTTTCAGGTGCTAAACAGTAACAGTGTAAAATGAGGATTGATATAAAAGAAAAAAGTATAAGTACCTGGAGGAGAAAAACTTGGATATTTTTTTAGCTTCAATTGTAGCAGAAGAGATAATCAAGCGCAGTTCAGGCCGCCGCCTTTGAATCTGCAATTTCAACATGAGAAAACACCTTATACAAGTTAGAAGAAGCTTAATCTTAAAAATTCCAAGCAGTATTCCATCTGAGATTTTTTTTAAACAGCAACAAAAGATTTTTATTAAAAAATCATTAGAAAATACACCAATAGCCCTTTCATCTCAGATATCATACCTTTTTCAAAAGACCCAGTAAAATATCAGTTGCAATAGACCTTTCATGAGCCTCATCAACCATAATAACACTGACACAGCAGATGTATAAAAGTAACATATTAAAAAAACTATTCCACAATGTAAAACCAATTAGCCTAAATATTGAGTAGATTCAAGATTCTAGTAAAACATAAAGGTAAAGATATAGCTAGAAAGGGAAAATGTATGCACACTTTAATTATGAACTTCTGACCTCTGAGTTTTCATATGAGAGAGAGAGAGAGTTAAAATTTTCCCAAAGAGAAAATGTGACAATTATTTTGGGACAACCCTAAAGGAAAATGTAAGAATTTTTCAGGAACGAAAGGAGTACAAGAAAAAA
Organism: Stellera chamaejasme; assembly: GCA_024586325.1. Classification (NCBI taxonomy): domain Eukaryota; kingdom Viridiplantae; phylum Streptophyta; class Magnoliopsida; order Malvales; family Thymelaeaceae; genus Stellera; species Stellera chamaejasme. The sequence continues at coordinate 9,395,935 of CM044984.1, read as the reverse complement.
CCTCTCCCATGATAGGTGATTGTACACAGGAATTCAAAGAAACATAAACCAGTGTCAAAAAAAGTAAAACAGCTTACCATCGGAGCAAGTAATTTCAAAGAAATTGAGATGGGCAAACAGGAAACCAGCCCATGTTCACTTTAAGGATCCTTCAAATGTTTCTAAGAAATACGTGTAGGAAATTCACAATGTCTAAAATTTTCTATACCTGTACTTGGTTAAAAGTGGATCATCCATCATCTCTCTAAGAAGTACACCATCAGTGAGAAACTTTATCCTGGTAAGATCCTGCACTTCAAGCCACGTCACCCTCGGAACTTCACAACAACTAACACATAATAGTCTAATTATTAAACTTATGCTGAGCACACAGCATCCACCATCCACAAATTATTTTCTGCAACAGCTAAGTACAGGTCCATTAGAATCAGAAAACAAACCATTTGGCGTGCAACTCACTGGATTTGAAACATCGTCGAATCTTATTGTGTAACCAACCTCTTCTCCTAGCTTAACAGACATTTCTTCAGCCACCCTCGAGGCAACTGCCTGTGTATCAGTCGAAGGCATATGTAAGCCCAGAGTACAAAAAGTTGCCAAATACACAACCAATAAAAGGTATCTGCATTATAAACTACCTGAACAGCTAACCGTCTGGGTTGGGTGCAAGCTACCACACGCCCATGATCAGCCCAACCCGCCTCTTTAAGGTACTGAAATATAAGAATATAAAGATGGATCCACAAGCAAAAGAAAACTACAGTCACAAGAATGACTAAAACAAAAAAGTAAAAACTCGCTATTACAGATTAAGACAAGCCATGTCCACCCAAAAGAAATTTCAGAAAATCACCCATGCAAAACATGAAACGCCAATGAAGAAAACACGGACAAACTAGGCAAAACCTGCGGAATCTGAGTGGTTTTGCCGCTACCCGTTTCGCCAACAACCACAGTGGTCGCGTGAGTCTCCACCAAGTAGAGGATGGCTGTTCTATACTTGTAAACAGGAAGCCTCTGCCTCTGCTTCTCAAGACTCGCGTACCCAAATCTGCAAAGAACGCAACCACGGCGGCGTTATGAGTGATTGATCAACATTCGATTGAAGGATACTTAATATGTAGGGTTGAGGAAGAAAAGACAATCACCCAGATGAAGATGCAGCCGCGAGAGAGGAAGAGAAGAAGAGAACGCCGCCTTCTTCATCGTCGAGAAGGCGAGCCTGAGGCTTCTCAACGCCTGGCTTCCAGAACTGCGTCTTCGACATTGGTCAGTGGAGTTGAGCTCTGTCGCTCTTTCCCGAATCTAGCCCGCCTGTTTGTTCTTTGCGAAATTACAATTTCCTCTCAAATTTTGAAACTTTATTTAAAACCCCTTTAAATTTAACGAAACTTATTTTCTTTTGTTAATTTATCGGTTTAATTACTCTAACTATCCTTCATAACTTTTATTTTTGACATTAGAGACCAAATATTGTTTTCCCTGACTCGAGATGGAGAGAATGATAGGTGGTTCATGAATGAGAGAAGGGGAGGTGGCCTGCTGTAGAGATAGACTTGTGACATGAGGGCCGATAATGTCAACCGAAAAGGCCAACAACGTAGTTCTGCCTATAGTTGCAAATTCATCAACCAAAATGTGACTAGTTGTGGATTTGTTAGTAGGGGTGGCGCGGTGATGAATGCATATTATTATATATATATATATATAACCTTCAATTTTGCATATAAACTCAATTAAATGTTATGTTCTTATTATTTTGCGCAAGGACTTTGCAGGATTTAATTTTGAAAGATGTTAGAGCAAAATTGAGGAATCTAGGTTAAATTGACAAAAGAAGAAGAGTTTGAGACGTAAAAGGATAAAAGAAGCAAAGAAGCAAAGTCAAGCAAGTGACACTTGCTTCAATTTGTTGAGAAATCGGCAGAGAGCAACTTAGGCAATTGCTTGGCTCCAAAGCCAAATCGTACAATTCCAACGGAGTACGAAGTAGGCAACTGTCCAGTGATTGCCTTCTTGTAAGTTTTGGTTTTTCGCGACTTGGGCAACACAAATCAGCCCACAAGCGCATCACTTTCTGGCCCTTGATCACACTTAATGAAGCAATCTCCACCGTTGATGTCTCTTTACCCTATGATATAAAAATAGTCAATCACACAATTGATGGGGATGACAGATTAATGCACAACAAAGGAGGAGGCTAGGTTTTGCACAAGTTGACGATTTTCTTCATCGTTCTTCATCCTGATACTCCCGATTTTATTGTTTCATTATTTAATGTCATTGAACATGTTTAGTGGCTAGTTTCTCTATTACTTTCTAGAATTGATTGTGATACTTGAACTTAGAGTTTTATATTTTAGTTCTATCAACTACTATTCCATGATGCTTGTTTTCTCGGATATTTTATGCATTATTCTCTTGATCACAGAATATGTGTGGTTATGTTTCACTTAGGAATAAAGAGGTGTTACTAGACCACGGAGAAATTAAATTAGGTTTATATCTAGAACGGAAGTTCAAAAATAACCTAGGAAGAAGATGGATCACAGAACAAATTAGAGCAAAGGAATTGCTTCCTAATTTACCTAGGTTCACTTCGGGAGGAGGCTTCTAGAACGAATACATCTTCTTGGAAGTAGAGAGTAGTAATTATAGGTAATTCTAAAATATTAAACCTAAGTTCAAGTGGATCAACAATTCTAGGAAGTAGCTTTAGTAATCCGAATTTCACAACACTTACAATTTAGTTTTGTTAATAAATTCCCACCTAAAATCAATCAACCAATTTCTTTCCTATTCGTAAATCATATACACACATTGATTAAGAATCACAAGTCTATGTGGATTCGACCCGGTACTCACCGATACACTTGCGGTGTCGCGAACAAGTTTTTGGCGTTGTTGCCGGGGACTTGTTTCATTTCTTTTCTTTTTGTGTTTAAATTTTTTTATGTTTTTTATTTTTTTGTGTTTCACAATTTTCAGGTAGTGCATACCCAGAACCTCTCGAGGGTCGGATTTACTATTGGATCTAGAAAGCAGAAAATTAGAGCGTCGACAAAGAAAAGAGAAAAGAATGGCAAATGAAGCAGCTGCTGAGATGGAACGCTTAAGAGCACAAAACGTAGACTTTGCGAGGCGTAACATAGAATTGGCGCAGAGAGAAGCTGAGAGGCAGCGTCAAGATGAAGAGAGAGAGAGAGAGAGAGAGAGCACAGACAACAAGCTGAGAATCCTCCACCACCAGTGAACAAGGCTATCAGAGATCACTTCCAGCCCTTACTTACTGAAAATTATAATGGCATTGCAAGACCTGAGGTGGCACCCAGATTTAGCATGGCTCCTGGGCTCTTCACTTTAGTCCAAAATTCTCAGTTTGGGGGAGCTCCTAATGAAGATCCTAACCACCATTTGGCAAATTTTCAAGAGCTCTGCGATACTCACAGGACACAAGGAGCAACTCCAGAGCAGATTCGGCTCATGCTATTTTCATTCTCACTGAGAGACAAGGCGAAGACTTGGTTGCTGTCAATCAAAGAACCGATGGAGACATGGCAGGAGGTAGCTACTAAATTTCTGATTAAGTTCTTTCCACCTGGGAAAGCTTCTAAACTTAGATCAGAGATTAGTACCTTTCAGCAGCATGATTTTGAATCTTTGCATGGGAAAGGTATAAAGAGTTACTCCGAAAGTGCCCGCATCATGGGTATGAAGGATGGGTGCAAGTGGAGATGTTTTACAATGGACTATCCATGTAGACAAGGCAATTTTTAGATGCCGCCTCCAGATGTACATTGATGAGTAAGAGTTTCAGAGATGCTTTTAACTTACTTGATGAGATCACAAACAATAGTTATCAATGGCCGTCTGAAAGGATGGATAGTAGGAAGGGAGTCCTAGCTAATCAGGTGAAGGCAAATCAGATTTCCCAACCAGCTCAGATTGCCAACGTTGAGTACTAAGATCAGGCTGCAGAGCAGGTGAACTGGATAGGCCAAAATAATTATGGCTATAAACAACAAGTGCAAGGTGGACAATACAGACCCCAGAGTCAAGGAAATTTTCAAGGGAATTATCAAGCTCAAGGAAACTACCAACCGCACGGAAATTACCAAGCTACGGGAGATACTTCTATACATAAGCCACCACCATATAGGCCACTCTTTGAGAGAAAAAATCAGTATGGAGTAGGTTCATCTCTTGAAGATGAAAAACAGATCAAGCTTGAGAAAGGACACGAACAACTTGAAAGAGACAATGCAGAAATCAAGCAGCAACTATCTCAGGTTTTGGCACATTTAGAAAAGCAAAGCAAGATGGAGTTTCCCAGCAACACTATTGTCAATCAAAGGAACAATGTAAGGCGGTTCAGTTGAGAAGTGGTAAGGTGTTGACAAGGTTACACCAGAGGCTGAAGAGAAGAAAGAAGAGAAAGAATTGGAGAAGGAACAAGAGGAAAAGTCAAAGGAGCAAGGTACAGAGGCACTAGCACGAGAAAGATTTCAGAAAAAGAAGGTAAATGCTCAATTCTCCAAATTTTTAGAAATGTTTAAGAAATTAGAGATAAATATTCCTTTGATTGATGATGCCATAGATCAGGTTCCTAATTATGCTAAATTCTTGAAAGATATTATCTCTAGGAAAAAGAAATTTGGGGAGTTTGAGACAATTTATTTGCAAGAAGAATGTAGTCCTGTGATACAGAAAAAATTGCCCCAGAAACTAGCTGATCCAGGAAGCTTTACTATTCCATGCATGATTGGTGGATCTCTTTTTAGTAAATGCGTGTGTGATTTGGGTGCTAGCATAAATCTCATGCCATTATCTGTTTTTAAGAAATTGGGCATAGTTGAAGATGTTTTGGTTAAAGTGGATAAATTTGTTTTCCCTGCGGATTTTGTGGTGTTAGATATGGAGGAAGACCAAGAGATTCCTATCATCCTTGGTCGCCCTTTCTTAGCTACAGGGAATGTCATGATTGATGTTAAGCAAGGAGAAATCATTTTGAGTGTGGGAGCTGAGAAGATAGCATTCAACATCATGAAATTCATCAAGGGAGGAAATGACTTGTCAACATGGCATCACAAATTTCTAAAGACTCATTGTTGACTTGCTTACGTGATGAGAATGTGGATGAGAATGATATGAGTTATGCTAATTTTTGGAATAAATGTCTAAACATTGTGCTCAAATTGTTGAAGTAAATGTGATGGAAAAAGAAGAGATGTCAGGAGTGAATATTGATTCCCTTAATATCATTTAAAATATGCTTTTCTTGCTTTGTCTGATTGCTTAGGGTGATTAGACAACATAAATTTTCTTGCCATAGTCATGCACAAAATCTTGATGGAAGAATCTTATACACCCCCTGTTCAACCCCAAAGAAGATTGAACCCCGCCATGAAAGAGGTAGTTGAGAAGGGAATTAAAAAATGGCTAAAAGCTGAAATAATTTATCCTATTTCTAATAGTGCATGGGTTAGTCCTACTCAGGTAGTGCCAAAATTAGGGGGAATGATAGTAGTGAAAGATGAGAAGGATGAGATAATCACTACTCGAGAGTATGCATAGGTTAGGAAGGTAAACAAAGCCACAAGAAAAGACCACTTCCCTTTACCGTTCATTGATCAGATGCTACTCAGGACATGAGTTTTATTGTTTTCTAGATGGCTATTCTGGTTATCAATAGATTATAGCACCTGAGGACCAAAAGAAAACTACTTTCACTTCTCATTGTGGTACCTATACTTTTAGAAGAATGCCATTTGGATTGTGTAATGCCCCTGCTACCTTTCAAAGATGCATGTTTGCAATATTTTCTGATATGATTGAGAAATTTATGGAGGTGTTTATGGATGACTTTTTTTTGTCTTCGGTGACTCTTTTGATAAATGCTTGCGTAATTTGTCTCAAGTGTTGTTAATGTCAGGAAACAAGCTTGGTGTTGAACTGGGAGAAGTGCCATTTTATGGTACGAGAAGTCATTGTCCATGGACACAAGGTGTCTGGAAAAGGTATCATGTATCTTCCCGGGTCATGCTTGAGTCTCACATCGTAGACCCCCACCCCAACTCTATCTTCCTTATAAGTTAACCGGAACATAGTGCATAGGTGCTCTTTAATGCAGCGGGGACGAGATGACGTGACATACTACGATCACGTAAAAAAGTTATGCCTATGGAACCTCTCAACAACTCCCATTCTTTTATGAGGTCCTATCAGGGGATAGGTAGGCCCAAGCCTTTCCCTTCCCCCCGACCGAGCAGTAGTTCCCCACGGCTGACAAATAGGAGTTTAGGCCATAAAAGAAAGGCACCGGCCTCCATTCTCCCCATCCCCGTTTCCCGAGAGGGGGGCCAGGCTGTGTTTCCCCGCGACCGTAATATTTATTTTGTTATGTTTCACCGCGCCGGAAAAAAAGGTTCCACACGAGCTCTCATTCTGCGGGCAGGACCGATAGGGGATTTTTTCTGGGTGTAGATAGGGTACAATCCCCAGGGGTCATGCACATAGGCCCCTTCCCTTCTCTTTTGGATGAATGGGGTGGTTTGGAAGGCGCTTTTCGATCTACGGTCCCTCGGAGCGAAGGGTTAGGCATGTAGTATGGGCCCTCCGACTTCCAGCTATGTGCTGTGCGGCTCCATGAAGCGGAAGGAAGCTCGAAGAGCTTCGGGTGAGCTTATGCTGACTCTCAGCCTCTTTGATTGGTAGGTGGGCGGGCTAAGCCCTCTCCTACTTAAGATTCCATTCATAAGGGTCATGTCATTTTTTGTTGTCGTGACGCTTTGGTTAGGTCGACTACTATACTATAGGCTACTTCTAGCTTCTATAGCAGCCCTTCCACTTTTGTGGAGTTGTACTTTGTATTGGTACTGAATGAATATATCAAACCAAACAAAGGCGAGCAGTATAAGCCCTTCTCCTCCGGCCTGGGAAAAGCAGCGAACTCTAGAAGGAGGTGGATCGTGCAAAGACAGTTGTAGCATTGAGAAGTTTTTTAGGACATGCTAGTTTTTATAGAAGATTTATTAAGGATTTTTTTTAAAATTTGCAAACCGTTGTGTAACTTGCTTGAAAAGACGTGTCTTTCAACTTTGATGCATGTTGCTTGGAAGCTTCAGGTCCTAAAGGAGAAATTGGTCACCGCACCAATTGTTATTGCCCCAAATTGGTCTCAACCATTTGAGATCATGTGTGATGCGAGTGAAAACCTTCGGACCTGCTTTGGGTCAGAGGAAGGACGATCTTCAACATCATCTACTATGCTAGCAAAACCTTATATTTAGCTCAACGAAACTACACCACTACCGAGAAAGAGATGTTGGTATTGGTATTCGCATTGGACAAGTTCAGAGCCTATATATATCATTGGAAGCAAGGTGACAGTCTTCACAGACCATGCGGCAATCCGCTACTTGTTTAGCAAGCAAGACGCTAAACCGCACCTTATTCGATGGATCTTACACTCCTTCAAGAGTTTGATCTGGAAATCAAGGACAAGAAAGGGTGTGAAAATTTAGTGGCGAGAATCTCTCAAGGACCGATTCGGGAGAAATTTCCATGGTTGTGGATATCGTGAATTTCCTAGCCACCGGCATGCTCCCACCAGATTTTCTCCCGGGTCAAAAGAAGAATTTTTTGAGCGAGTCAAAACTTTATCTTTGGGATGAACCACTTCTATTTAGAAGATGTGCAGATCAAGTTATCAGAAGGTGTGATCCAAATGAAGAGATCCAAGATATTTTAGAGCACTGTCATGCGCTATCCACCAGAGGCCTTTTTGGGCAATCTAAAATTGCAGCTAAGGTTCTTCAAGCTGTATTTTACTGGCCAACAATTTTTTAGGATGCATATACCTTTGTCCATGTGGAAGGTACCAACAGTCGATAATATTTCTAGAAAAATGAAGGACCGCTCCATAATGTGTTCGAAGTGGAGCTTTTTGATGTGTGGGGAATAGATTTCATGGGACCTTTCCCAATTCTAATGAAGCCAAAGTAGTTTTGAAGTTCTTGAAAAACAACATATTTTCAAGGTTTGGAGCCAAGAGCCGTCATCAGTGATGGGGGAACTCACTTCTGTAATAGGTTATTCACAAACCTGGCAAAGTACGGAGTTCGACCATACCACCCTCAGTCCAATGGTCAAGCAGAAATTTCAAATAGCTTCAAGTAGATAAGTTGGAGGACAGCATATACAAGACTCCAATTGGAATGTCTCCATTGGTTATTATATATATGGCAAATTGGAACGCCTCCGCAAAATACCGTCTCTTACAGTTGAGTGAGTTAGAGAAGTTTCGTAATGACTCATATGAGAGAGCTCCTGGGTGAGTTTTGTCAAAATTTCATAAAATCGGGGTAAATTGAAAATTAAGAAAAAGGCTATTTTCATCGTTTTATTTAACTAACGGTCAACTTAACAATCTAACTAACGAGAAAGGACATGAATGATACAATAACCAAAACCTGAAAGCTAAGGAACTAAAAGTAGACTAAATGGTATAATATTTGAAACAAATTTTAATATGAAAATTACAAATCCTAATACCTATTTTTTTCTATGTGTGTGTATAATATATATTAAATTTATTTTAGGGCCCCTTAAAATTGGGAGCCTTGCCAGGGCTGTTACTTTTGGGCCCGCTACTTCACTCTGTTACCAAGCCCGTTACCACTAGGCTCACCATCTGACACAGCTGGTAGCGGATAAGCCCCCTACCAGCCGTTACATTTTTTTTATCTTTTATTAATTAATTCTTAAATGTAATGAATATTGATATAAAAGAAATAAATATTAATTATTATTTATAATTTTGAATATAAGCATAACTGAAACTAAATATATTTTAATTAAATTTTTGAAATACAATTAGAACATTCAAAATAGCTTATTACAACACGGTCCTACGGGGGCGGGAAATTAAAATTGTTATGGGGATTCTATCTCCCCGACGACCACTGCTCTGACGTATCTGGCAGTCTCTGAAGCCCAAAGTTGAACGCGTCAAACTGTTCGATATTGTCACTCAAGTATGTGTTTGTCTCCAAGTCGTAGTGGTACGTCGGGTACGACTGTTGCGTGTTCACAGGGCGGGGCGTCGTGGATAGTGAGAAAAATAGCATCCACCCTGTTAATAAGAACCTCCTTGGTGTGGATCTGGATGACCGACTGTGGGTGGATGATGGCAAGTTGAGAAGGACTGGAGGGAGGTTGAGAAGGACAAGAAGATGAAAGACCTGCAGCTCAAGTCACTTACTAGCCAGGTTGAGAAGGACAAGGAGTTTTACTTATATTTTATCTTTAATTCACACTTTAACTCGGGTTGTAAAAAGACATTTAATATTTCAAAAACAATGTTTTCTAAAAACAACTGCGAATGGATAGTGAGAAAAATAACATCCGCCCTGCTGATAAGAACCTCCTTGGTGTTGAGGTCTTGTTCTAACAGATCTAGCTCTTGGACACAATGACATAGATGCTAAGAACCCTCATCTGCAAGTCTGGATGGCTTGGCAACAATGGTTATAGCGTCGGTTGTTGGTGGATGATGCTCTAGCACCTCCTCCAACATTGTAAAGGCACCTCCTCCAAGTCTTGAGGGCTTGAGATGAAAAGAGTAGGTTGAGAGTTCAAGTTCCTTCACAAGGTTGAAGAAGCCAGGTTGAGAAGACAAGGAGTTTTACTTATATATTTTATCTTTAATTCTATTATATTTCAAAAACAATGTTTTGCGGAGTTCTCAATCTTCTTTACCAAGCAGCTGAACAATAACCAAAACACAAAGCTAAGGAACTAAAAGTAGACTAAAATGGTATAATATTTGAAACAAATTTTAATATTAAAATTACAAATCCTAATACGAAAATTGAGTTCACAACACTTAAAGATCTTAAATAGAAAATATTGACGCCATACAAAATCTTATTAATCCAAGAAATGGTTCAAGCAAAAGTGAAGATTAAAGTGAAGTTGGATTTAACACCTCTTTCTTCAAGCAACCATTGATTTAGCAAACTTGATCAAAACTTTGAAGAAGAGTTGATGAGTAGAGACTAGTGTTGTGAAAATATAAAAACATTTCTCTCAATTTGTTAAAGTGTAAAGAAATAATATAATTGTCCTAAACTGGTCCTTATCATTAATTCTCATATTCTGTTAAACACCAATTAAGTTTAACGGATCTTCCCAAAAAATAAAAATTTTAGCCACTGAAATTTATTTCAAAAATCTATTTGCACCCTAAGTTTAAACTTAACAATTTAATCACCCCAAAAAATTTATAAAATTAAAAATTGTACCCAAATTTTTTCAAACTTCACCTAAAACCAACGAACCTACTGGACCACCACCGACCACCGCCGAAAAATCTAAAACGGAGAAAAAACTTCATCGGGACGTAGATCGGGGAGATTAGGGACTATAATATATTTAAAAAATATATTTAAAAAAACTGGAAACAAAGGCAGCAGGTTCGCTCGGCTCCGTTAGTGGACTGGCCAATGAATGGTGGTGGAAAGCGGCTCGGAAGGCCGGAATAAATGCTCTGGCGGCAGGGAGGAGGCTTGGGGCGACGAGACAAATTGAATCGAGCTTGGACTGCCAGGATAAGAGTGGGTCGGTGCAGGATCGGGCCGGCGAGTTGAGGCTTCTCACGGACTTTCCTGGTTAAGTGGGCTGGCTGAGGTCGGCGTGACGGCGATGCTATTAAGGCTGGTTTTTAGAGATGAGAGGTTGCAGATGTGGAGGGGGAGTGGAGGAATGAGATGGCTGTGTTTTTTTATTTTTGCTACGACCTGGTGAAGTTATTTCTCCATTTCAAATTTTTCGACAGTGGTCGGTGGTGGTCCGGTGGGTGTGGTGGTTTTAGTTGAAGTTTAAAAACTTTTTTGGGTACAATTTTTAAGTTAATAATTGTTTGGGGTGATTAAATTATTAATTTTAAAACTTAGGGTGCAAATAGATATTTTAAATAAATTTCAATGGCTAAAATTATCATTTTTAGTGAAGATCCGTTAAACTTAACTGGTGTTTAACGGAATAGGGCCACAAATGCAGAAAATACTTAAAAATGAAACTTTATTGGTACAAAAACTTAAAACTAGACTATGATAAGACGAGAATTAAAATATGGACCATGAGTGCACTTTATAGTTGAATTTAGGTTTACCAGTTTGGGTTCTTTCAAGTTTGGGTAAATCAAGTTTAGATCTTTTCGGGCTCTGGTCATTTTAGTTCACATCACTTTGGGTTCGAGTTATTTGGGTTTTTGTCTTTTCGGGCTCTGGTCATTTTAGTTCACATCACTTTGGGTTCGAGTTATTTGGGTTTTTGTCAGGCCGAGTTTTAATGTTATATGGATGTGTGTGCATGTGCAAGTGTGTATGGATGTAGGCATGTATGCATGTTTTGTATGCAAAAGTGTGTGTATTATATGTTTTCATACACTTTATTAAAAATTAGTATTATTTTAGTTCAATTTAGGTTTTATGGGGTTCTCATCTTCTCAGGTTCATGTCACTTTAGGTTCAGGTTTGAGTGATTTGGATTTTGGATTTTTACAAGTTTGTCAGGTCAGGACGTGTATGTGTGTATATGTCTGTTTAGGCAAGTGTATGTGTGCAAATGTTATGTATGTGCTTATGGATGATGTTTAGGACACATTTCAAACACTTTCTTAAAATTTATTATTTTAGTTGAATCTAGGTTTTATGGGGTTCTGATCTTTCCAGGTTTGGATCATTTTAGGTTCATGTCACTTTAGGTTCGGGTTATTTGGTTTCAGATATTTAAGGATATGTTGAATGTATGTGTGCATCTGTGCATGTATGAATAATGTTTGTGTGTGCATGTGTGTATGTATGTAGGTGTATGTATGTATGTATGTATGTGTATAGTGCATGCATGCATGCATGGATGCATGTGCATTAAGGGTGAGAACGAGCCGAGCCCAGTCCCGACAGGCCTGAGCTCGACTCGAATACTATCCAAGCCTAAAATCATCTCGAGCTCGACTCGAAAGCTTGTAAGCTCGATTCCAGCTCGACTCGATCAGGCTCGAACCAAGCTCGGAGGCTCAAAAATTACTTACCACAATATGAGTAAACTTGTTTCAGCACAACTCAATTAGGCTCGAACCAAGCTTGTGAGGCTCGTTAAGGATCGTTAGGCTCGTAAGATCTTGAGCCCGAACTCAAGCCGGCTCGGCTCGTTTCTCACATGTTTGTGTATGATGATTGTGTACTTAATTAGAAAGAAATTCTTACTCTTAATTGGCTTTGAAGGTGTTGGATGGAGACTCTCTAACTTAAAATTTAAAAATAATAAAACTCATGATAAGTAATAAATCCTATGAAAACTTATAATTAACTGTAGCGAAGAGAATTTCGACAAGAGTCACCACCAATCTGTTTGGCTTAGGTCGATTGGAAACCTAAAATAACTGGTCTGCACAAGCTCTAGATCCGTTAGTCAATTACAATCAAAAATAAAAATTCTCGATTGCCCAAAATTGGTACCACAGGGTTTATTTCATATTTTTGCTTGATTTTATATTTATCCTTAATGAAAGAGAATTAATAAAAGAGAATAATTAATAAAAGTGAATAGAATAACAAAAAAATTAACACAATTGAAATGATAAAAAATTAAATTAACACATGATTAAAAACAAGGATTAAAAGGTTTAGGCAGTGCCCAAATTGTTATTTTTTAAACCTTGTTAAAGAGAATATTGGAGATCAAAACGACATCATGGAGAGTTATAGGGACCTAAGTAGCAAAAGGGAGACATGTGAGGGACTAAACAAATAAATTAATTAAAACAAAAAAGAAAAGAAAACAAACACATAACTGGTCTGTTGCAGCGAGTTCGCGAAGGAGAGAGGGCAGAGATGGAGTAGGCTCGAGTTCGGCCGCTCCTGGGCTGCGTTGGCGGCGAGAGTCGGTGGCGATCGACCGGGCGGTTAGCGGAAGCGGCTGGCGGTGGTCGGAGCGCGAATGGTGGCCCGAACTGCTCGATTGATCCGGGTTTTCCATCGGGTGGATAGCGGATCGGCTCAAAATTCTTCCTCCTTCGACCTTTGTTGGCAAATTGAAGGTAGATTCGGATTCCTTGCGATGAAACGGAGAAGATGGTGCCAAGGTTTTGTGACGAGGAGATCGATTTGAAGGATGCAAGGTTTAAGGGATAGAAAAGCTTCTGTTGAAGCTTTAATAGCGGAATTGTATTTTTTTTTGCTTCTAATTGTTTTTGGTTGCTGCTAATTAATTTTTAGGGTTTAGTTTATGATGTATTTTTTGGGTCGGAGTTATAGAGTGCAATTAGGTTAGCAATCCTATTTTTTGGTGGTTTAGGTTAAATTAAATTGTATTAGATTTTGGTGATAATTAGATGATTTTTTAGGATTTTCGGATTATTTAATTATTATTTTAAGATAATTATATTTTTATCATTTTTTCATTCTTTTATTATCATTTTTATCTTCCCTTTTTATTTTATTAATATTAATTAAAGATTTTTCCCCTAAAATTACTAAACAATTCAATTAGGTCATTTTACTTTTCTTTTTTCCTTCTTTTTAAAATTAGTCAAGTTATGCTTAAATTAATTAGTTAGATTAAGTTAGCTGTTAATTACAAATCCGGGTAAAAATCGAGTGTCAACATTAAGCAAACAAGTTAAGTTTCCATAAATGAAAATAGAAGTGGGAAAAATAATACCTAATTATTCCTTCATTGTTTTAGCACTTGTGTCACCCACTTCTATGAAGAAGAAACCTACCACATGCAGGGAACAAGTTTAGGAAAGAGAAGAAAATACTCTTTTCTGAAATTGTTTATTCTTTTTACCTCAATGATCCACCAAAGTATCTCTCACCTATAACATAATAAACAATAAAACTGTGACATTTTTTTAGATTATAAAAATGATGAATGAATTAAGACAACTTGTCCAATCTTCGAATTGCTCACTTTTTTATGTAGCAAGAAAACTGTGCAAGCTTAAATGATGTATGTATGTATATATGTATTTATGTGTGCATGCATACATGTATGTGTATGTATGTGTGTATGTGTGTATGCATGTTTGCATGTGTGCATGTATGAATCTATGAATGTGTGCATGTTTATGTATGAATGTATGTATGTATTTACATGTGTGCATGTGTGTGTATGTGTGAATGGATGTATATATGTATGTGTGCATGCATGGATATGTGTGTGCATGTATGGATGTATGTGTGCATGTCTGGATGTGTGTGTGCATGTATGAATGTATGTGTGCATGTATGCATGTGTTCGTGTGTACTGCACACATGTTTATGTATGTATGTATGAATGTGTGTGCATTTATGAATGTATGTGTGCATGTGTATGAATGTGTATGTAATATGTATGCATGTATGCATGGCGTTTGTATGTATGTATGCATGTATTACATGTGTGCATGTGTGTATGGATGTGTGTGTGCATGTATGGATGTATATATGTATGTGTGCATGCATGGATGTGTGTGTGCATGTATGGATGTATGTGTGTGTGTATGCATGTGTTCGTGTGTGCATGTATGAATTTATTTGTGCATGTATGAATGTATGTGTGTGTATGTATGCATGTGTTCGTGTGTGCATGTATGAATTTATTTGTGTATGTACATGTGTGCATGTTTATGTATGCATGTGTTCGTGTGTGCATGTGTATGAATGTGTATCTTGAGCCGAACTCGAGCAGGCTCGACTCGTTTCTCACATGTATGATGATTGTGTACTTATTAGAAAGAAATTCTTATGGCTATGCTTTGAAGGTGTTGGATAAGTAATAAATCCTATGAAAACTTATAATTAAGCAAACAAGTATGAAATGAAAATAGAAGTGGGAAAAATAATACCTAATTATTCCTTCATTGTTTTAGCATGTATTTCTATGAAGAAGAAACCTACCACACGCAGGGAACAAGTTTAGGAAAGAGAAGAAAATATACCATACTCTTTTCTGAAATTGTTTATTCATGATCCACCAAAGTATCTCTCACTTATAACATAATAAACAATAAAACTGTGACATTTTTTAGATTATAAAAATGATGAATGAATTAAGACAATTGGTCGAATCTTCCAATTGCTCTCTTTTTATGTAGCAAGAAACTGTGCAAGCTTAAATAATGTATGTATGTATGAAATTCCACATTTTTGATTCCGGTTATTTCTCCATATTCTATTTCTTTTTGGGGTTGCTAACTCAACGGTAGAGTACTCGGCTTTTAAGTGCGGCTAGCATCTTTTACACATTTTTATGAAGAAAAGGTATATATGTATTTATGTGTGCATGCATGTATGTATGTGTATGTATGTGTGTATGTGTATGCATGTGTGTGCATGTTTGCATGTTTATGTATGAATGTATGCATGTATTTATCTTTTACACATTTTTATGAAGAAAAGGTATATATGTATTTATGTGTGCATGCATGTATGTATGTGTATGTATGTGTGTATGTACATATGTATGTGTGCATGTATGAATGTATGTGTGTGTATGTATGCATGTGTTCGTGTGTGCATGTATGAATTTATTTGTGTATGTACATGTGTGCATGTTTATGTATGCATGTGTTCGTGTGTACTGCACACATGTTTATGTATGTATGTATATATGAATGTGTGTGCATTTATGAATGTATGTGTGCATGTGTATGAATGTGTATGTAATATGTATGCATGTATGCATGGCGTTTGTATGTATGTATGCATGTATTTACATGTGTGCATGTGTGTATGTATGTGTGTGTGCATGTATGGATGTACATATGTATGTGTGCATGCATGGATGTGTGTGTGCATGTATGGATGTATCTGTGCATGTCTGAATGTGTGTGTGCATGTATGAATGTATGTGTGTGTATGCATGTGTTCGTGTGTGCGTGTATGAATTTATTTGTGTATGTACATGTGTGCATGTTTATGTATGTTTGTATGTGTGTGCATTTATGAATGTATGTGTGCATGTATGAATGTGTATGTAATATGTATGCATGTATGCATGGCGTTTGTATGTATGTGTGTATTTATGTATGTATGTTATGTATGCACATTTGTGTATGTATGTATGACTATGCTTTGAAGGTTTTGAAAGTGTTGGATGGAGACTCTGTAACTTAAAATTTTAAAATAATGAAACTCATGATAAGTAATAAATCCTAGGAAAATTTATAATTAAACAAATAAATAGGAAGGAAACAAACAAATAGAAATGAAGAAAATAATACCTAATTATTCCTCATTGTTTTAGCACTCGTGTCACCCACTTCTCTCTGGAGAAGAAACCTACTACAAGGAACAAGTTGATATCTCTCTGGAGAAGAAACCTACTACAAGGAATAAGTTGATATGAAAGAGTAGAAAATATAAAATTTTATAAGGTGCAATTGCAACTGTTACTGTTATACTTTTTTCTGAAATTGTTTCTTCCTTTTGCCTCAGTGATCCACCAAAGTATTTTGCTTATAATATAAAAAAACAATAAAACTAAGACATTTTTTAATGATTATAAAAATGATGAATGAATTGAAGTAAATCATACTGCCATAAATTAAGACAGTTTGTTGAATCTTCAAATTGCTCATAGTTTGTTGAATCTTCAAATTGCTCATCAAGTCCGTATTTTTTTTTGGATGTCCCCAAAAAATTGATGCATTTCCCCTTTTAGAAACATGTCAATTGTTTTACTTAATTACCCCTAACATTCCTCCTTCAATTTTAAAAATTCATCCTCCATGTTAGAACCAGGGATATTTTTGACCAAAATTTCATTTCCATCATTTATTAATTTTAGTGTCAAAAGAAATTTATTTGGGGACGATGGAGTATGTCGTAAGGAAAATGTGCAAACTTAATTAGAATGAAATTCTTACTTTTAATTGGTTGTGCTTAAGAGGTTTCTGAAGGAAACTCTATAACTAAAACTTAAAATTTTAAACAATAAAACTTATGATAAGTAGTCCTAGGAAATTTTATAATTAAACAAACAAATTAAGAGGAAAGAAATGAAATAGAAGAGGAGAAAATAATACATAATAATTATTCCTTCATTGTTCTAGCACTCGTGTCACCCACTTCTGTAAAAAAGTAACCTACAACATCAAACAAGATGATATGAAAGAGCATAAAATATACAAATTTTCCAATGTGCATCTCTTACATTGTCATACTCTTTTCTGAATCATTTTCATCGTCTTTGCCTTAATGATCCACCAAAGTACCTACGACATAAAAAACTATAAAACTTTGACATTATTTAAGATTACAAAAATGATCGCTTACCGAATTTGCAAATTGCTCCCGAAATCTCTTTATGTCGCAAGAAAATTGTGCAAGCGCTTTATATGATGTATGTACGGATGATGTTTCTATGGATGATGTTTCTATGTATGTGTGTGTATGCATGTATGCATGTGTGTGTATGCATGCATGTGTGCATGTATGTATGTGTGATGCATGTGTATGCAAACGTAATTAATTGGCGTAACCAGTGTTACCAACAATACGTTGGTCTGGTTGAGGCAAATTCTTAGTCGGAGGTTGGACCTGGCTCAAGTCATGGGGTATTCTGCAGTGCCTCAACCACATCTCTGTGTAGAGAAGAAGAAATCGTTTCATTAGAATTACTTCAAAGAAGCTAATGAACTAAAAGAAAAATTTTAGTAATGAAAAGTCCCAAAACTTAAATGGATTTTGTTTCTCAGGGAATATGATTAGACCACAAAACGAGGAAAATTATTTTTTAAAAAAAATCTGAATGAAAAACAAGAAAAGATGACAACTTACCAAAATTAAAAAAAGGGAACCAACATAAACAAACCCACATGCTTAAATTAACAGATTAAGTTGAAAGCAAACAAATTTAAAAACAACATCAAAGAAAAAAATCTTTTCGTTTTTAAGAATTAATTGAACAAAGCAACAAGAGTCACAAAAGAAAGGTCTACACTTCTAAGTTAACACAAAAAGGACAGATGAAAAATAGAAAGCACAAATTTTTTTTACAAAAACACATGAGAGACTATAAATGTGATGGTCGAAGAAGATCACAAAGAAATGATTAATTGGAGAAGAGAACTAACCAGACGAATTTGTCTTGTTTCTGATCTTGGGCCTCCATTTTTGGGGAAGAGTAAGGAGGTGGAAGAAAGAGATTTCAATTCCCCGCCCCCATGGCCATGGAAGTCCATTGATTGGATCAATATTTGAACACAACAGCTCTTTCATAATGGATAAAACAAGCAATGCCACCAGCCGTTTTCCGCATGAAATAGTGGGTATACTATTACTAAAATTTTACACTATGAAGTACCACCAGTGGAAGTCAAGGATAACAAGATTATATATATATATATATATATATATATATATATATATATATATTTAAAAGGTCTTCACAGCAGTCAATTAATGCAAAACTAGATTACCAAGTTCAATGAGCTAAAGGTTTAGACTATCCTTGACACAAATGTTTCATGTTGATTTAAAGTACACTGGATTATATGGATCAAAACCCACATACAGATTTAAATCAAAAGAAATGAGATGCATCAAACAAACACATATATACATGTCAACAGTCAAACAGATATAAGCAAAGCTTGGAGTTTCCATTTATAATAAGAAACAGAGCCTAATCTTTTCAGTTTTGAAATGGAAGAGGACGAAACTTTTCCATCAATAAGCAGTTCCCAAAAAGATAGAACCCAGAGAGACAATAAAACAAACTACAAACCCACCAAAAGCCGCATCAATTAAATGTACCTCTGTTCCTTCAAATACGGTGTGTTTGGTTCCATTGAGATTGTATCTCTCCCGTAAAATATATTGTCCTCTTCTGGAAAGCATATATCCCAGGATCTACGCTCATCCGAAGATTCATATTTACAAGGAGATAGGTCAGAAAGCAAAGCTTATTCCCCAAGCTTGTAGTATCAACAAAATCCAGAGGATCACTAAAATTTAGACATGCGTAGAAAAATGAACATTATAATAGAGAATAGAATTGGTTCATACAATCGAGGCCATTAGTTCAACTTCAGGCTGCAATCTGTCGAGGACAAAGAAAGAAGAAAAGTAAAGATAAGAATCAATAAAATTTTGGAAAATATAGATCATGTAAATAAAGGAACCCTTTTGAGCCTTTTATCGAACAATTTGTAGACATATAAAGAAAAAGATTAATATTTTCCTAGGAAAGATAAAAGAAATCGAAACATTACTAGATTGTAGTTCGGACGGAAGAGAAGTGGAAGAATTTGGAATTGTTTTGAACTGTTTGAATAGCAGACTAGAACTCCCAACGAAGATTGGAAAGGGAGATGCTCAACAGAGATGCATAGGAAAATGAACATTATGTAATGGAGAATAGAAATTGGTTCATACCATCATGGCCATTTGTTCAACTTCACGTTGCAATCTGTTAAAGACGAAGAAAGAAGAAAAGCAAACATCAGTATCAATAAAATTTCAACAGTTAGGAAAATACAGATCGTGGAATTGAAGGAACCCTTTTGGGCCTTTTATCGAACAGTTTGCAGACACATAAAGGAAATGATTAATAGCAAAACAGAAAACCTTTTCAGCACCGACAGTTCGTCTAGAGGATTCGAAGCGGCCACCGGAGGCTTGGATCCACTTCCAGCAACGACGGCCGTGCTACCGTAAAATTCATTCACAGTTGCCACATTCAGAAACAAAAGCAAAAAAAGAGGATCGAGTTTGTTCTGGGACAGAGGAGAAAGGAGGAAGAAGAATTTGAAGAAGATGAAGAATTCAGGAACTGAGATTTTTGCTTTAAACTGTTTCAATAGCCGACTAAAACCCCTAAACGGTCAAATTTTATGTCTAAAACCCCTCAACGATCAAATTTTATGTTTAAATTCAACCAACCATTCAATACTACGCTGAGGATTTGAAATTCAAATTTTTTTGAAAACGACCGTTTCCGTGCGACAGAAGATACATGAGATTGAAGTGAATGGAAGTTATAGTTGCTGACTTGCAGTAGAAATTGAGATTACTTGGTTAATAGGAAAATTTCGAATATTTTACCGATCAATTACTATATCATTATGTAGTGAAGCATAACCCTAAAATGGAATTTGACGTTGGAGGAAAGAAGTTTGGCAGAGGCAGGGAGAACGAAAGCTTGATAATTTTCATGTATTTAAGTACCCAAATTGTTTTTTTAAAAAACAATCCTTTGAGAAATTCTTTCTAATAGTAATAACTTGAAGAAAAAAATTCAGATTTGAAAGCGGTACAATTAATGAAAGTAGTATTCAAAAGAAAAGGTAGTATTGAAATTTACTGTAATTGAGAAACTTACAATTACCATTTGTTTGTCTTAATCCACAGTTCACTTGATTTTCACAAACCTACAAAAACTCTTTGAGATGTAGTGAAACTTAAAAGTACCGTTCAACAATTAGCACCGTTAATTTTTCTTTTAATTACTAGGTTAATCGCTTTAATTACCATTCATAATTTTTGTTTAGTAACTTTGGAACCCAAAACCTTTTATCTCGAACACTCTTACCACCCTCCAGCTAGCCTCTTCAGTAGCCCGGTACTAACCTCCTCTTGCCTCGTGTCATCATCCTCCCCTTGCATCGCCGCCTCCCAACTTGCCCGTGCTTCCATGTCGTATAGCCTCGGGGCCTCAACCTTCTCTAAAAGCAGGGGTGGCACAACGCGATCAAGGGCAGTGTAAGGTCATTTTGCTTTTGCATGCGGCCTTACGGCGGAAGTGCCAGTGGTTTGGCAGTAATGGTGGTGGTCGACTGGTATATGGTTGAGGGGGAAAGTTCATTGAGTAAAATGTAAAGAAAAACTTTACGTCCTCCTCATTTACCCAGCTCCGGTGGCACCGACCTCCAGCGCTACCCAGCTGCGGCAACACCGAGCTCCAGCGGCACCAAACTCTGGCACCCTTCCTTGTAGTTGAGTTTCACTCACCTGTAGTTTTGAGGCAAACAGCTCAAAGTTATTAAAGGCATTTTATTGGGTACTATTTTCTCTCCTTTTAGAAGAATGCCATTTGGAAGAATGCCATTTTATCGGGTACTATTTTCTCATTGTGGTACCTATACTTTTAGAAGAATGCCATTTGGATTGTGTAATGCCCCTGCTACCTTTCAAAGATGCATGTTTGCAATATTTTCTGATATGATTGAGAAATTTATGGAGGTGTTTATGGATGACTTTTTTTTGTCTTCGGTGACTCTTTTGATAAATGCTTGCGTAATTTGTCTCAAGTGTTGTTAATGTCAGGAAACAAGCTTGGTGTTGAACTGGGAGAAGTGCCATTTTATGGTACGAGAAGTCATTGTCCATGGACACAAGGTGTCTGGAAAAGGTATCATGTATCTTCCCGGGTCATGCTTGAGTCTCACATCGTAGACCCCCACCCCAACTCTATCTTCTTTATCGATTAACCGGAACATAGTGCATAGGTGCTCTTCAATGCAGCGGGGGCGAGGCAGCGTGACATACTACGATCACGTACCTCTCAATAGCTCCCATTCTTTTATGAGGTCCTATCGGGGATAGGTAGGCCCAAGCCTTTCCCTTCCCCGACCGAGCAGTAGTTCCCACGGTGACAAATAGGAGTTTAGGCCGTAAAGAAAGGCACCGGCCTCCATTCTCCCCACCCCGTTTCCCGAGAGGGGGTCGGGCTGTGTTTCCCCAGCGATCGTAATATTTATATTGTTATGTTCCACCGCGCCAGAAAAAAAAAGGTTCTACACGAGCTCTCGTTGCGGGCGGGACCGATAGGGGATTTTTTCTGGGTGTAGATAGGAGTACAATCCCGGGGTCATGCACATAGGCCCATTCCCTTCTCTTTTGGATGAATGGGGTGGTTTGGAACGCACTTTCCGATCTACGGTCCCTCGGAGCGAAGGGTTAGGCAGGTAGTCTGGGCCCTCTGACTTCCAGCTATGTGCTGTGCGGCTCCCGCGAAG
Organism: Stellera chamaejasme; assembly: GCA_024586325.1. NCBI lineage: Eukaryota > Viridiplantae > Streptophyta > Magnoliopsida > Malvales > Thymelaeaceae > Stellera > Stellera chamaejasme. Next base: position 9,373,926 of record CM044984.1, on the reverse strand, counting down.
CGAATGAAGGGAAGCTCGAAGAGCTTACGGGTGGGTGAGCTTATGCTGACTCTCAGCCTCTTTGATTGGTAGGCGGGCGGGCTAAGCCCTCTCCTACTTAAGATTCCATTCATAAGGGTCATGTCATTTTTTGTTGTCGTGACGCTTTGGTTAGGTCGACTACTATACTATAGGCTACTTCTAGCTTCTATAGCAGCCCTTCCACTTTTGTGGAGTTGTACTTTGTATTGGTACTGAATGAATATATCAAACCAAACAAAGGCGAGCAGTATAAGCCCTTCTCCTCTAGCACAGGAAAAGCAGCGAACTCTAGAAGGAGGTGGATCGTGCAAAGACAGTTGTAGCATTGAGAAGTTTTTTAGGACATGCTAGTTTTTATAGAAGATTTATTAAGGATTTTTTTTAAAATTTGCAAACCGTTGTGTAACTTGCTTGAAAAGACGTGTCTTTCAACTTTGATGCATGTTGCTTGGAAGCTTCAGGTCCTAAAGGAGAAATTGGTCACCGCACCAATTGTTATTGCCCAGTTGGTCTCAACCATTTGAGATCATGTGTGATGCAGTGATTATACCTTCGGGCCTTCTTTGGGTCAGAGGAAGGACAGGATCTTCAACATCATCTACTATGCTAGAAAAACCTTAGATTCAGCTCAACGGAGCTACACCACTACCGAGAAAGAGATGTTGGTATTGGTATTCGCATTGGACAAGTTGAGCCTATATATATCATTGGAAGCAAGGTGACAGTCTTCACAGACCATGCGGCAATCCGCTACTTGTTTAGCAAGCAAGACGCTAAACCGCACCTTATTCGATGGATCTTACACTCCTTCAAGAGTTTGATCTGGAAATCAAGGACAAGAAAGGGTGTGAAAATTTAGTGGCAGAATCTCTCAAGGACCGATTCGGGAGACATTTCCATGGTTGTGGATATCGTGAATTTCCTAGCCACCGGCATGCTCCCACCAGATTTTCTCCCGGGTCAAAAGAAGAATTTTTTGAGCGAGTCAAAACTTTATCTTTGGGATGAACCACTTCTATTTAGAAGATGTGCAGATCAAGTTATCAGAAGGTGTGTTCCAAATGAAGAGATCCAAGATATTTTAGAGCACTGTCATGCGCTATCCACCAGAGGCCTTTTTGGGCAATCTAAAATTGCAGCTAAGGTTCTTCAAGCTGTATTTTACTGGCCAACAATTTTTTAGGATGCATATACCTTTGTCCATGTGGAAGGTGCCAACAGGTCGGTAATATTTCTAGAAAAAATGAAGGACCGCTCCATAATGTGTTCGAAGTGGAGCTTTTTGATGTGTGGGGAATAGATTTCATGGGACCTTTCCCAATTCTAATGAAGCCAAAGTAGTTTTGAAGTTCTTGAAAAACAACATATTTTCATTGTTTGGAGACAAGAGCCGTCATCAGTGATGGGTGAACTCACTTCTGTAATAGGTTATTCACAAACCTGGCAAAGTACGGAGTTCGACCATACCACCCTCAGTCCAATGGTCAAGCAGAAATTTCAAATAGCTTCAAGTAGATAAGTTGGAGGACAGCATATACAAGACTCCAATTGGAATGTCTCCATTGGTTATTATATATATGGCAAATTGGAACGCCTCCGCAAAATACCGTCTCTTACAGTTGAGTGAGTTAGAGAAGTTTCGTAATGACTCATATGAGAGAGCTCCTGGGTGAGTTTTGTCAAAATTTCATAAAATCGGGGTAAATTGAAAATTAAGAAAAAGGCTATTTTCATCGTTTTATTTAACTAACGGTCAACTTAACAATCTAACTAACGAGAAAGGACATGAATGATACAATAACCAAAACCTGAAAGCTAAGGAACTAAAAGTAGACTAAAATGGTATAATATTTTTTCTATGTGTGTATAATATATATTAAATTTATTTTAGGGCCCCTTAAAATTGGGAGCCCTACCAGGGGCCGTTACTTTTGGGCCCGCTACTTCACTCTGTTACCAAGCCCGTTACCACTAGGCTCACCATCTGACACAGCTGGTAGCGGATAAGCCCCCTACCAGCCGTTACATTTTTTTTATCTTTTATTAATTAATTCTTAAATGTAATGAATATTGATATAAAAGAAATAAATATTAATTATTATTTATAATTTTGAATATAAGCATAACTAAAACTAAATATATTTTAATTAAATTTTTGAAATACAATTAGAAAATTCAAAATAGCTTATTACAACACGGTCTACGGGGCGGGAAATGAAAATTGTTATGGGATTCTATCTCCCGACGACCACCGCTCGACGTATCTGGCGGTCTGAAGCCCAAAGTTGAACGCGTCAAACTGTTCGATATTGTCACTCAAGTATATGTTTCTCTCAAGTCGTAGTGGTATGTCGGAGTGCAGGCTGTTGCGTGTTCACGGGGCGGGCGGCGTGGATAGTGAGAAAAATAGTATTCGCCACCGCTAATAAGAACCTCCTTGGTGTGGATCTGGATGACCGACTGTGGGTGGATGATGGCAAGTTGAGAAGGACTGGAGGGAGGTTCAGAAGGACAAGAAGATGAAAGACCTGCAGCTCAAGTCACTTACTAGCCAGGTTGAGAAGGACAAGGAGTTTTACTTATATTTTATCTTTAATTCACACTTTAATTCACAATGTTTACTAAAAACAACTGCGAATGGATAGTGAGAAAAATAACATTCGCCCTGCTGATAAGAACCTCCTTGGTGTTGAGGTCTTGTTCTAACAGATCTAGCTCTTGGACACAATGACATAGATGCTAAGAACCTCATCTCCAAGTCTGGATGACTTGGCAACAATGGTTATAGCGCCGGCTGTTGGTGGATGATGCTCTAGCACCTCCTCCAACATTGTAAAGGCACCTCCTCCAAGTCTTGAGGGCTTGAGATGAAAAGAGTAGGTTGAGAGTTCAAGTTCCTTCACAAGGTTGAAGAAGCCAGGTTGAGAAGACAAGGAGTTTTACTTATATATTTTATCTTTAATTCTATTATATTTCAAAAACAATGTTTTGCCGGAGTTCTCAATCTTCTTTACCAAGCAGCTGAAACGACGGGTTCACAACACTTAAAGATCTTAAATAGAAAATATTGACGCCCTCTTGAATCCAAGAAATGGTTCAAGCAAAAGTGAAGATTAAAGTGAAGTTGGATTTAACACCTCTTTCTTCAAGCAACCATTGATTTAGCAAACTTGATCAAAACTTTGAAGAAGAGTTGATGAGTAGAGACTAGTGTTGTGAAAATATAAAAACATTTCTCTCAATTTGTTAAAGTGTAAAGAAATAATATAATTGTCCTAAACTGGTCCTTATCATTAATTCTCATATTCTGTTAAACACCAATTAAGTTTAACGAATCTTCGCGAAAAATGATAATTTTAGCCATTGAAATTTATTTGAAAATCTATTTGCACCCTAAGTTTTAAACTTAACAATTTAATCACCCCAAAAATTTATAAACTTGAAAATTGTACCCAAATTTTTCAAACTTCACCAAAACCAACGAACCTACTAGACCACCGCCGACCACCGGGAAAATCTGAAACGGAGAAAAACTTCATCGGGACGTAGATCGGGAGATTAGGGACTGTAATAGAGATTTACTAACTCCAATTAAAAATATATTTAAAAAAACTGGAAACAAAGGCAGCAGGTTCGCTCGGCTCCGTTAGTGGACTGGCCAATGAATGGTGGTGGAAAGCGGCTCGGAAGGCCGGAATAAATGCTCTGGCGGCAGGGAGGAGGCTTGGGGCGACGAGACAAATTGAATCGAGCTTGGACTGCCAGGATAAGAGTGGGTCGGTGCAGGATCGGGCCGGCGAGTTGAGGCTGATTCTCACCTGTCAAAGACTTTCCGGCGGGTTAAGTGGGCTGGCTGAGGTCGGCGTGACGGCGATGCTATTAAGGCTGGTTTTTAGAGATGAGAGGTTGCAGATGTGGAGGGGGAGTGGAGGAATGAGATGGCTGTGTTTTTTTATTTTTGCTACGACCGGTGAAGTTATTTCTCCATTTCAAATTTTTCGGCGGTGGTCGGTGGTGGTCCGGTGCGTGTGGTTGTTTTAGTTGAAGTTTAAAAACTTTTTGGATATAATCTTTAAGTTAATAATTGTTTGGGGTGATTAAATTGTTAATTTTAAAACTTAGGGTGCAAATAGATATTTTAAATAAATTTCAATGGCTAAAATTATCATTTTTAGTGAAGATCCGTTAAACTTAAGCGGTGTTTAACGGAATAGGCCACGAATGCATAAAATACTTAAAAAATGAAACTTTATTGGTACAAAAACTTAAAACTAGACTATGATAAGACGAGAATTAAAACTGGACCATGAGTGCACTTTATAGTTGAATTTAGGTTTACCAGGTTTGGGTTCTTTCAAGTTTGGGTAAATCAGGTTTAGATCTTTTCGGGCTCTGGTCATTTTAGTTCACATCACTTTGGGTTCGAGTTATTTGGGTTTTTGTCAGGCCGAGTTTTAATGTTATATGGATGTGTGTGCATGTGCAAGTGTGTATGGATGTAGGCATGTATGCATGTTTTGTATGCAAAAGTGTGTGTATTATACGTTTTCATACACTTTATTAAAAATTATTATTTTAGTTCAATTTAGGTTTTATGGGGCAGGACGGGAAAGCATGGATAGGGCAGGGGGCAGGGATGATAGGCAGGGGGGTTCTCATCTTCTCAGGTTCATGTCAATTTAGGTTCAGGTTCGAGTGATTTGGATTTTGGATTTTTACAAGTTTGTCAGGTCAGGTCGTGTATGTGTGTATATGTCTGTTTAGGCAAGTGTATGTGTGCAAGTGTGTATGTGATGTATGTTCTTATGGATGATGTTTAGGACAAATTTCAAACACTTTCTTAAAAATTATTATTTTAGTTGAATCTAGGTTTTATGGGGTTCCACTACGTATCTGAAGGAGGCCTGGTAACACCAAATTCGCTACCAATCCATTACGAATGTAACGCACAAGGGCGTTACCAGGGCGCTACAAATCGAGACGTTACTTCAGCCCAATGCGTTACCAGGCGTTGCAGTTAATGCCTAGGAATCGAAAAGGTGGCTGATAACGCCATAAGGCGTTACGAGGCGCTACTAGCCTCGGCCGGTAGCGCCCTCGGTAATGCCTTGGGCGCTACAACGATGTTCGGTCCCACAAGTGCGCCTTGTGCATTACTACATTAGCTGCAACTACGTAGTGTTCGATCTTTCCAGTTCGGATCATTTCAGTTCATGTCACTTTAGGTTCGGGTTATTTGGTTTGAGATATTTACGGATATGTGTGCATGTTGAATGTATGTGTGCATCTGTGCATGTATGAATAATGTATGTGTGTATGCATGTGTGCATATGTATGTAGGTGTATGTATGTATGTGTACAGTGCATGCATGGATGCATGTGCATTAAGGGTGAGAACGAGCCGAGCCCAGTCCCGACAGGCCTGAGCTCGACTCGAATACTATCCAAGCCTAAAATCATCTCGAGCTCGACTCGAAAGCTTGTAAGCTCGATTCCAGCTCGACTCGATCAGGCTCGAACCAAGCTCGGAGGCTCAAAAATTACTTACCACAATATGAGTAAACTTGTTTCAGCACAACTCAAATTAGGCTCGAACCAAGCTTGTGAGGCTCGTTAAGGATCGTTAGGCTCGTAAGATCTTGAGCCGAACTCGAGCCGGCTCGGCTCGTTTCTCACATGTTTGTGTATGATGATTGTGTACTTAATTAGAAAGAAATTCTTCTCACATGCTTTGAAGGTGGATGGAGACTCTCTAACTTAAAATTTAAAAATAATAAAACTAATGATAAGTAATAAAAACTATGAAAACTAAAATAAGAGTCGCCACCAATCTGTTTGGCTTAGGTCGATTGGAAACCTAAAATAACTGGTCTGCACAAGCTCTAGATCCGTTAGTCAATTGGTACCACAGGGTTTATTTCATATTTTTGCTTGATTTTATATTTATCCTTAATGAAAGAGAATTAATAAAAGAGAATAATTAATAAAAGTGAATAGAATAACAAAAAAATTAACACAATTGAAATGATAAAAAATTAAATTAACACATGATTAAAAACAAGGATTAAAAGGTTTAGGCAGTGCCCAAATTGTTATTTTTTAAACCTTGTTAAAGAATATTGGAGATCAAGGTGGTATTAGTGACCAAAACCACATCATGTGAGGGACTAAACAAATAAATAAATTAAAACAAAAAATAAAAGAAAACAAACACATAACTGGTCTGTTGCAGCGAGTTTGCGAAGGAGAGAGGGCGAGAGATGGAGTAGGCTCGAGTTCGGCCGCTCCTGGCTGCGTTAGCGGCGATCGACCGGGCGGCGAGCGGCGAAGCGGCTGGCGGTGGTCGGAGCGCGAATGGTGGCCCGGACTGCTCGATTGATCCGGGTTGTACAGTGGGTGGATAGCGGATCGGCTCGAATTCTTCCTTCTTTAACCTCCGTTGGCGAAATTGAAGGTAGATTCGGATTCCTTGCAATGAAACGGAGAAGATGGTGCCAAGGTTTCGTGACGAGGAGATCGATTTGAAGGATGCAAGGTTTAAGGAATAGAGCTTTTCTGGCGGAATTGTATTTTTGCACCTAATTGTTTTTGGTTGCTGCTAATTAATTTTTAGGGTTTAGTTTATGATGTATTTATAGGCCTAAGGGTTGGTGTTATAGAGTGCAATTAGGTTAGCAATCCTATTTTTTGGTGGTTTAGGTTAAATTAAATTGTATTAGATTTTGGTGATAATTAGATGATTTTTTAGGATTTTCGGATTATTTAATTATTATTTTAAGATAATTATATTTTTTTCATTCTTTTATTATCATTTTTATCTTCCCTTTTTATTTTATTAATATTAATTAAAGATTTTTCCCCTAAAATTACTAAACATTCAATTAGGTCATTTTACTTTTCTTTTTTTCTTCTTTTTTAAAATTAGTCAAGTTATGCTTAAATTTTTAATTAGTTAGTTAGATTAAGTTAGCTGTTAATTACAAATCCGGGTAAAAATTGAGTGTCAACATTAGGCAAACAAGTAGTGACGGAACCAGAATTCAAAGTTAGGGGGCTGGTGGGTTGGAATTTGTAACCATAAAACGTCGGCCTTAACCCATTTTATAATGACCATGAGACCAACCTCCATATATAGTAATAGTTAAAATAATGGAGGTTAGCGGCGCTATTTACCAATGAAGCCGCCATTAATCATTAACTCCTAACTCGATTGAGAATATAAAAATCGACCTACGAAATTTTTGAGTCCGCTAACCTTTACGTAGAAAAATAATAATACAAATTCATACAACCAACTTGGTATCATGGGTTCTTTTTTATTTCTTTTACTTGATTTTTTTATAGAAAACAATATTTCCAAATAAAGAAACAAAAAACAGTGAGAAATTAATAAAAAAAGAGAATTGTGTGTAATAATAAACTCAAACTCATGACAAGTACAAAAATAAAAATGGATTAGTAATAAAAATTAAATTATATATAAACAATCTCACAAAATCTACCGCGCATAAATCCGAAATTTAAATGTACTAAAAGATGATTAAAACGAAAAATTAAAGATTAATTAGACATGGTCCCAAACCACAACATATCAAATTTAAATGACTTAGATAAAACTATAAATAGAAAACAGGGATCAAATTTTTTTTACCTAACCAAGTTGAGTTGGCTTCTTTTATGGATGCAATTTGGGTATGTGAGAAAAATTTATTTTGGATTGAGTGGGGGCTAGTAGGTAAATTATTACATTAATCCTCATAATTTCTACCATATACCCTATACCCTACCCCTATCAACTTTGGGGGCGGTAGCACCCCTCTGCCCCTATATAGTTCCGTCACTGCAAACAAGTAAAGTTTCCAGAAATGAAAATAGAAGTGGGAAAAATAATACCTAAGTAATCGAGTGTCACCCACTTCTATGAAGAAGAAACCTACCACATGCAGGGAACAAGTTTATAGGAAAGAGAAGAAAATACTCTTTTCTGAAATTGTTTATTCTTTTTACCTCAATGATCCACCAAAGTATCTCTCACCTATAACATAATAAACAATAAAACAGTGACATTTTTTTAGATTATAAAAATGATGAATGAATTAAGACAACTTGTCGAATCTTCCAATTGCTCTCTTTTTATGTAGCAAGAAAACTGCGCAAGCTTAAATGATGTATGTATGTATATATGTATTTATGTGTGCATGCATGTATGTATGTGTATGTATGTGTGTATGTGTGTGCATGTTTGCATGTTTATGTATGAATGTATGTATGTATTTACATGTGTGCATGTGTGTGTGTGTGTGTGTGCAGGTATGGATGTATATATGTATGTGCATGCATGGATGTGTGTGTGCATGTATGGATGTATGTGTGCATGTCTGATGTGTGTGTGCATGTATGCATGTGTTCGTGTGTACTGCACACATGTTTATGTATGTATGTATGAATGTGTGTGCATTTATGAATGTATGTGTGCATGTGTATGTAATATGTATGCATGTATGCATGGTGTTTGTATGCTGTATTTACATGTGTGCATGTGTGCATGCATGTATGTATGTGTGTATGTGTGTATGCATGTTCGCATGTGTGCATGTTTATGTATGAATGTATGTATGTATGTATTTACATGTGTGCATGTGTGTGTATTGTGTGTGGATGTATGGATGTATATATGTATGTGTGCATGCATGGATGTGTGTGTGCATGTATGGATGTGTGTGTGCATGTCTGGATGTGTGTGTGCATGTATGAATGTATGTGTGCATGTATGCATGTGTTCGTGTGTACTGCACACATGTTTATGTATGTATGTATTAATGTGTGTGCATTTATGAATGTATGTGTGCATGTGTATGAATGTGTATGTAATATGTATGCATGTATGCATGGCGTTTGTATGCATGTATTTACATGTGTGCATGTGTGTATGGATGTGTGTGTGTGCATGTATGGATGTATATATGTATGTGTGCATGTATGGATGTATGTGTGCATGTCTGAATGTGTGTGCATGTATGTGTATGCATGTGTTCGTGTGTGCATGTATGAATTTATTTGTGTATGTACATGTGTGCATGTTTATGTATGTATGTATGTATGTATGTGTATGTATGTATGTATGTATGTATGTATGTATGTATGTATGTGTGCATTTATGAATGTATGTGTGCATTTATGAATGTATGTGTGCATGTAGGAATGTGTGTATTTATGTATATGTATGCACATTTGTGTAAGTATGTATGTATGACTATGCTTTCAAGGTTTTGAAAGTGTTGGATGGAGACTCTGTAACTTAAAATTTTAAAATAATGAAACTCATGATAAGTAATAAATCCTAGGAAAACTTATAATTAAACAAACAAATAGGAAGGAAACAAACAAATAGAAATGGAGAAAATATAAAATTTTCTAAGGTGCAACTATTCTTGTTATACTTTTTCTGAAATTGTTTCTTCCTTTTGCCTCGATGATCCACCAAAGTATTTTGCTTATAATATAAAAAAACAATAAAACTATGACAGTTTGTTGAATCTTCAAATTGCTCATCAAGTGCGTATTTCTTTTTGGATGTCCCCAAAAATTGATGCATTTTCCCTTTTAGAAACATGTCAATTGTTTTACTTAATTACCCCTAACATTCCTCCTTCAATTTTTAAAATTCATCCTCCATGTTAAAACCGGGATATTTTTACCAAAATTTTCATTTCCATCATTTATTAATTTTAGTGTCAAAAGAATTTTATTTGGGGACAATGGAGTATGTCGTAAGGAAAATGTGCAAACTTAATTAGAATGAAATTATTACTTTTAATTGGTTGTGCTTAAGAGGAGGTTTCTGATGGAAACTCTATAACTAAAAATTAAAATTTTAAACAATAAAACTTACGATAAGTAGTCCTAGGAAATTTTATAATTAAAAAACAAATTAAGAGGAAAGAAATGAAATAGAAGAGGAGAAAATAATACCTAATAATTATTCTTTCATTGTTCTAGCACTCGTGTCACCCATACGTAAAAAAGTAACCTACAACATCAAACAAGATGATATGAAAGAGCATAAAATATACAAATTTTCCAATGTGCATCTCTTACTGATCATACTCTTTTCGAATCATTTTCATCGTCTTTCCCTTAATGATCCACCAAAGTACCTACAACATAAAAACTATAAAACTTTGACATTATTTAAGATTACAAAAATGATCGCTTACCGAATCTGCAAATTGCTCCCGAAATCTCTTTATGTCGCAAGAAAATTGTGCAAACGCTTTATATGATGTATGTACGGATGATGTTTCTATGGATGATGTTTCTATGGATGATGTTTCTATGTATGTGTGTGTATGCATGTATGCATGTGTGCATGTATGTATGTGTGATGCATGTGTACGCTTTAAGAATTAATTGAACAAAGCGACAAGACTCACAAAAGAAAGGTCTACACTTCTGAGTTAACACAAAAAGGACAGATGAAAAATAGAAAGCACAAAAAAATTACAAAAACACATGAGAGACTATAAATGTGATGGTCGAAGAAGATCACAAAGAAATGATTAATTGGAGAAGAGAACTAACCAGACGAATTTGTCTTGTTTCTGATCTTGGGCCTCCATTTTTGGGGAAGAGTAAGGAGGTGGAAGAAAGAGATTTCAATTCCCCGCCCCCATGGCCATGGAAGTCCATTGATTGGATCAATATTTGAACACAACAGCTCTTTCATAATGGATAAAACAAGCAATGCCAAGAACAAGACATTCTATTACTAAAATTTTACACTATGAAGTACCACCAGTGGAAGTCAAGGATAACAAGATTATAAGAATGAGTAATATTAACAGTACTCATAAGGTAAACTTCAAAAGTCTTATAAGCAAAGATACACCTTATTATCATGAACAAGTAATTGTGCAAAGAAACCTCGGTAGATGAAAGATAAAATTTTAGTGGCAGAATCGAATTATTTGAATGAATGCAAGAATATAAAATGAGCAAAAACATTGGTGATGTAGGAGAAACATGAGTCTCATATACTTATTCATTCACACAGCTTCCTCAGTTAATTAACTGCAGTGTTCTTTAACTGTTGTTCACTTTTCTAGCAGTTCTTAATCTATGAAACACCACTCACAGTCACATGGTTTCAATGAAAGGAGTTAATTTTGTTAGGTTGAAAAATATTCAACATGCAGTTTCAATCACTACAATAAAACATGAAACATATGGAAAAGAGATGCAATATTTTAGATCTTATAAGGAAGACTACACACTTTCCCCAGAAGAAAAATGAGAAATATCAAAGAGACAAGAAATCAAAAAATGGAGAATATATATATATATATATATATATATATATATATATATATATATAAAAGGTCTTCACAGCAGTCAATTAATGCAAAACTAGATTACCAAGTTCAATGAGCTAAAGGTTTAGACTATCCATGACACAAATGCTTCATGTTGATTTAAAGTACACTGGATTATATGGATCAAAACCCACATACAGATTTAAATCAAAAGAAATGAGATGCATCAAATAAACACATATATACATGTCAACAGTCAAACGGATATAAGCAAAGCTTGAAGTTTCCATTTATAATAAGAAACATAGCCTAATCTTTTCAGTTTTGAAATGGAAGAGGACGAAACTTTTCCATCAATAAGCAGTTCCCAAAAGATAGAACCCAGAGAGACAATAAAACAAACTACAAACCCACCAAAAGCTGCATCAATTAAATGTACCTTTGTTCCTTCAAATACGGTGTGTTTGCTTCCATTGAGATTGTATCTCTCCCGTAAAATATATTGTCCTCTTCTGGAAAGCATATATCCCAGGATCTACGCTCATCTGAAGATTCACATTTACAAGGAGATAGGTCAGAAAGCAAAGCTTATTCCCCAAGCTTGTAGTATCAACAAAATCCAGAGGATCACTAAAATTTAGACATGCGTAGAAAAATGAACATTATAATAGAGAATAGAATTGGTTCATACAATCGAGGCCATTAGTTCAACTTCAGGTTGCAATCTGTCGAGGACAAAGAAAGAAGAAAAGTAAAGATAAGAATCAATAAAATTTTGGAAAATACAGATCATGTAAATAAAGGAACCTTTTGAGCCTTTTATCGAACAATTTGCAGACATATAAAGAAAAAGATTAATATTTTCCTAGGAAAGATAAAAGATCGCGAAACTTTACTAGATTGTAGTTCGGACGGAAGAGAAGTGGAAGAATTTGGAATTGTTTTGAACTGTTTGAATAGCAGACTAGAACTCCCAACGAAGATTGGAAAGGGAGATGCTTAACAGAGATGCATAGGAAAATGAACATTATATAATGGAGAATAGAAATTGGTTCATACCATCATGGCCATTTGTTCAACTTCACGTTGCAATCTGTTAAAGACGAAGAAAGAAGAAAAGCAAACATCAGTATCAATAAAATTTCAACAGTTAGGAAAATACAGATCGTGGAATTGAAGGAACCCTTTTGGGCCTTTTATCGAACAGTTTGCAGACACATAAAGGAAATGATTAATAGCAAAACAGAAAACCTTTTGAGTACCGACAGTTCGTCTAGAGGATTCGAAGCGGCCACCGGAGGCTTGGATCCACTTCCAGCAACGACGGCCGTGCTACCGTAAAATTCATTCACAGTTGCCACATTCAGAAACAAAAGCAAAAAAAAAAGGATCGAGTTTTTTCTGGGACAGAGGAGAAAGGAGGAAGAAGAATTTGAAGAAGATGAAGAATTCAGGAACTGAGATTTTTGCTTTAAACTGTTTCAATAGCCGACTAAAACCCCTCAACGATCAAATTTTATGTTTAAATTCAACCAACCATTCAATACTACGCTGAGGATTTGAAATTCAAATTTTTTTGAAAACGACCGTTTCCGTGCGACAGAAGATACATATCATTATGTATCAATTACCGATCAATTGCTGACTTGCAGTAGAAATTGAGATTACTTGGTTAATAGGAAAATTTCGAATATTTTACCGATCAATTACTATATCATTATGTAGTGAAGCATAACCCTAAAATGGAATTTGACGTTGGAGGAAAGAAGTTTGGCAGAGGCAGGGAGAACGAAAGCTTGATAATTTTCATGTATTTAAGTACCCAAATTGTTTTTTTTTTTAAAAAAAATCCTTTGAGAAATTCTTTCTAATAGTAATAACTTGAAGAAAAAAAAAAGTCATATTTGAAAGCGGTACAATTAATGAAAGTAGTATTCAAAAGAAAAGGTAGTATTAAAATTTACTGTAATTGAGAAACTTACAATTACCATTTATTTGTCTTAATCCACAGTTCACTTGATTTTCACAAACCTATAAAAACTCTTTGAGATGTAGTGAAACTTAAAAGTACCGTTCAACAATTAGCATCGTTAATTTTTCTTTTAATTACTAGGTTAATCGCTTTAATTACCATTCATAATTTTTGTTTAGTAACTTTGGAACCCAAAACCTTTTATCTCGAACACTCTTACCACCCTCCAGCTAGCCTCTTCAGTAGCCCGGTACTAACCTCCTCTTGCCTCGTGTCATCATCCTCACCTTGAATTGCCGCCTCCCCAACTTGCCCGCGCTTCCATGTCGTATAGCCACAGGGCCTCAACCTTCTCTAAAAAGCAGGGGTGGCACAACACGATCAAGGGCAGTGTAAGGTCATTTTGCTTTTGCATGCGGCCTTACGGCGGAAGTGCCAGTGGTTTGGCAGTAACGGTGGTGGTCGACTGGTATATGGTTGAGGGGGAAAGTTCATTGAGTAAAATGTAAAGAAAAACTTTACGTCCTCCTCATTTACCCAGCTCGGTGGCACCGACCTCAGCGCTACCCAGTGCGGCAACACCGAGCTCAGCAGCACCAAACTCGGCGCAAGGTACCCTTCCTTGTAGTTGAGTTTCACTCACTTGTAGTTTTGAGGCAAACAGCTCAAAGTTATTAAAGGCATTTTATCGGGTACTATTTTCTCTCCTTTTAGAAGAATGCCATTTGGAAGAATGCCATTTTATCGGGTACTATTCATGTATCTCCCCGGGTCATGCTTGAGTCTCACATCGTAGACCCCCACCCCAACTCTATCTTCCTTATCAGTTAACCGGAACATAGTGCATAGGTGCTCTTCAATGCAGCGGGGACGAGACGACGTGACATACTACGATCACGTAAAAAAGTTCTGCCTATGGAACCTCTCAACAGCTCCCGTTCTTTTATGAGGTCCTATCAGGGGATAGGTAGGCCCAAGCCTTTCCCTTCCCCCCGACCGAGCAGTAGTTCCCCACGGCTGACAAATAGGAGTTTAGGCCGTAAAAGAAAGGCACCGGCCTCCATTCTCCCCCACCCCCGTTTCCCGAGAGGGGGGCCGGGCTGTGTTTCCCCCGCGACCGTAATATTTATTTTGTTATGTTTCACCGCGCCAGAAAAAAAAGGTTCCACACGAGCTCTCGTTCTGCGGGCAGGACCGATAGGGGATTTTTTCCGGGTGTAGATAGGGTAAAATCCCCAGGGGTCATGCAAATACATAGGCCCCTTCCCTTCTCTTTTGGATGAATGGGGTGGTTTGGAAGGCGCTTTCCGATCTACGGTCCCTCGGAGCGAAGGGTTAGGCAGGTAGTATGGGCCCTCTGACTTCCAGCTATGTGCTGTGCGGCTCCCGCGAAGCGAATGAAGGGAAGCTCGAAGAGCTTACGGGTGGGTGAGCTTATGCTGACTCTCAGCCTCTTTGATTGGTAGGCGGGCGGGCTAAGCCCCCTCCTACTTAAGATTCCATTCATAAGGGTCATGTCATTTTTTGTTGTCGTGACGCTTTGGTTAGGCCGACTACTATACTATAGGCTACTTCTAGCTTCTATAGCGGCCCTTCCACTTTTGTGGAGTTGTACTTTGTATTGGTACTGAATGAATATATCAAACCAAACAAAGGCGAGCAGTATAAGCCCTTCTCCTCCGGCCTGGGAAAAGCAGCGAACTCTAGAAGCTACTATGCTAGCAAAACCTTATATTCAGCTCAACGGAACTACACCACTACCGAGAAAGAGATGTTGGTATTGGTATTCGAATTGGACAAGTTCGAGCCTATATATATCATTGGAAGCAAGGTGACAGTCTTCACAAACCATGCGGCAATCCGCTACTTGTTTAGCAAGCAAGACG
Organism: Stellera chamaejasme; assembly: GCA_024586325.1. Taxonomy (NCBI): domain Eukaryota; kingdom Viridiplantae; phylum Streptophyta; class Magnoliopsida; order Malvales; family Thymelaeaceae; genus Stellera; species Stellera chamaejasme. Next base: position 9,358,735 of record CM044984.1, on the reverse strand, counting down.
CTAAACCGCACCTTATTCGATGGATCTTACACTCCTTCAAGAGTTTGATCTGGAAATCAAGGACAAGAAAGGGTGTGAAAATTTAGTGGCAGAATCTCTCAAGGACCGATTCGGGAGACATTTCCATGGTTGTGGATATCGTGAATTTCCTAGCCATCGGCATGCTCCCACTAGATTTTCTCCCGGGTCAAAAGAAGAAGTTTTTGAGGGAGTCAAAACTTTATCTTTGGGATGAACCATTTCTATTTAGAAGATGTGCAGATCAAGTTATCAGAAGGTGTGTTCCAAATGAAGAGATCCAAGATATTTTAGAGCATTGTCATGCGCTACCCATCGGAGGCCATTTTGGGCAATCTAAAATTGCAGCTAAGGTTCTTCAAGCTGGATTTTCTTGGCCAACAATTTTTAAGGATGCATATACCTTTGTCCATGTGGAAGGTGCCAACAGGTCGGTAATATTTCTAGAAAAAATGAAGGACCGCTCCATAATGTGTTCGAAGTGGAGCTTTTTGATGTGTGGGGAATAGATTTCATGGGACCTTTCCCAATTCTAATGAAGCCAAAGTAGTTTTGAAGTTCTTGAAAAACAACATATTTTCAAGGTTTGGAGCCAAGAGCCGTCATCAGTGATGGGGAACTCACTTCTATAATAGGTTATTCACAAACTGGCAAAGTACGGAGTTCAACCATACCACCACCCTAAGTCCAATGGTCAAGCAGAAATTTCGAATAGCTTCAAGCGAGATAAGTTGGAGGAAAGCATATACAAGACTCCAATTGGAATGTCTCCATTGGTTATTATATATATGGCAAATTGGAACGCCTCCTCAAAATACCGTCTCTTACGGTTGAGTGAGTTAGAGGAGTTTTGTAATGACTCATATGAGAGAGCTCCGGGTGAGTTTTGTCAAAATTTCATAAAATCAGGGTAAATTGAAAATTAAGAAAAAGGCTATTTTCATCGTTTTATTTAACTAACGGTCAACTTAACAATCTAACTAACGAGAAAGGACACGAATGATACAATAACCAAAACACGAAAGCTAAGGAACTAAAAGTAGACTAAAATGGTATAATATTTTTTTCTATGTGTGTATAATATATATTAAATTTATTTTAGGGCCCCTTAAAATTGGGAGCCCTACCAGGGCCGTTTCTTTTGGGCCCGCTACTTCACTCTGTTACCAAGCCCGTTACCACTAGGCTCACCATCGACACATTGGTAGCGGATAAGCCCCCTACCAGCCGTTACATTTTTTTTATCTTTTATTAATTAATTCTTAAATGTAATGAATATTGATATAAAAGAAATAAATATTAATTATTATTTATAATTTTGAATATAAGCATAACTGAAACTAAATATATTTTAATTAAATTTTTGAAATACAATTAGAACATTCAAAATAGCTTATTACAACACGGTCCTACGGGGGCGGGAAATTAAAATTGTTATGGGGATTCTATCTCCCCGACGACCACTGCTCTCGACGTATCGGCGGTCTCGAAGCCCAAAGTTGAACGCGTCAAACTGTTCGATATTGTCACTCAAGTATATGTTTCTCTCCAAGTCGTAGTGGTATGTCGGAGTGCAGTTGTTGCGTGTTCACGGGGCGGGCGGCGTGGATAGTGAGAAAAATAGTATTCGCCACTGCTAATAAGAACCTCCTTGGTGTGGATCTGGATGGCCGGGTGTGGGTGGATGATGGCAAGTTGAGAAGGACTGGAGGGAGGTTGAGAAGGACAGAAGATGAAAGACCTGCAGCTCAAGTCACTTACTAGCCGAGGTTGAGAAGGACAAGGAGTTTTACTTATCTTTTATCTTTAATTCACACTTTAATTCACAATGTTTACTAAAAACAAGCTGCGAATGGATAGTGAGAAAAATAACATTCGCCCTGCTGATAAGAACCTCCTTGGTGTTGAGGTCTTGTTCTAACAGATCTAGCTCTTGGACACAATGACATAGATGCTAAGAACCTCATCTCCAAGTCTGGATGACTTGGCAACAATGGTTATAGCGCCGGCTGTTGGTGGATGATGGCTCTAGCACCTCCTCCAACATTGTGAAGGCACCTCCAAGTCTTGAGGGCTTGAGATGAAAAGAGTAGGTTGAGAGCTCAAGTTCCTTCACAAGGTTGAAGAAGCCGGAGTTGAGAAGACAAGGAGTTTTACTTATATATTTTATCTTTAATTCTATTATATTTAAAAAACAATGTTTTGCCGGAGTTCTCAATCTGCTTTACCAAGCAAATGAAACAGCGGTTCACAACACTTAAAGATCTTAAATAGAAAATATTGACGCCCTCTTGAATCCAAGAAATGGTTCAAGCAAAAGTGAAGATTAAAGTGAAATTGGATTTAACACCTCTTTCTTCAAGCAACCATTGATTTAGCAAACTTGATCAAAATTTTGAAGAAGAGTTGATGAGTAGAGACTAGTGTTGTGAAAATATAAAAACATTTCTCTCAATTTGTTAAAGTGTAAAGAAATAATATAATTGTCCTAAACTGGTCCTTATCATTAATTCTCATATTCATTAAACACCAATTAAGTTTAACGGATCTTCGCGAAAAATGATAATTTTAGCAACTGAAATTTATTTCAAAAATCTATTTGCACCCTAAGTTTAAACTTAACAATTTAATCACCCCAAAAAATTTATAAAATTAAAAATTGTACCCAAATTTTTTCAAACTTCACCTAAAACCAACGAACCTACTGGACCACCACCGACCACCGCCGAAAAATCTAAAACGGAGAAAAAACTTCATCGGGACGTAGATCGGGTAGATTAGGGACTGAGATAGAGATTAACTGACTCCAATTAAAAATATATATTTAAAAAAACTGAAACAAAGGCAGCGAGTTCGCTCGGCTCCGTTGGTGGGTAGCCAATGAACGGTGGTGGAAAGCGGCTTGGAAGGCCGGAATATATGCTCTGGTGGCGGGGAGGAGGCTTGGGGCGACGAGACAAATTGAATCGAGCTTGGACTGCCAGGATAAGAGTGGGTCGGTGCAGGATCGGGCCGGCGAGTTGAGGCTGATTCTCACCTGTCAAAGACTTTCCGGCGGGTTAAGTGGGCTGGCTGAGGTCGGCGTGACGGCGATGCTATTAAGGCTGGTTTTTAGAGATGAGAGGTTGCAGATGTGGAGGGGGAGTGGAGGAATGAGATGGCTGTGTTTTTTTATTTTTGCTACGACCTGGTGAAGTTATTTCTCCATTTCAAATTTTTCGACAGTGGTCGGTGGTGGTCCGGTGGGTGTGGTGGTTTTAGTTGAAGTTTAAAAACTTTTGGATAGAAGTGTTAAGTTAATAATTGTTTGGGGTGATTAAATTGTTAATTTTAAAACTTAGGGTGCAAATAGATATTTTAAATAAATTTCAATGGCTAAAATTATCATTTTTAGTGAAGATCCGTTAAACTTAACTGGTGTTTAACGGAATAGGGCCACAAATGCAGAAAATACTTAAAAATGAAACTTTATTGGTACAAAAACTTAAAACTAGACTATGATAAGACGAGAATTAAAACTGGACCATGAGTGCACTTTATAGTTGAATTTAGGTTTACCAGGTTTGGGTTCTTTCAAGTTTGGGTAAATCAGGTTTAGATCTTTTCGGGCTCTGGTCATTTTAGTTCACATCACTTTGGGTTCGAGTTATTTGGGTTTTTGTCAGGCCGAGTTTTAATGTTATATGGATGTGTGTGCATGTGCAAGTGTGTATGGATGTAGGCATGTATGCATGTTTTGTATGCAAAAGTGTGTGTATTATACGTTTTCATACACTTTATTTAAAATTATTATTTTAGTTCAATTTAGGTTTTATGGGGTTCTCATCTTCTCGGGTTCATGTCACTTTAGGTTCAGGTTCGAGTGATTTGGGTTTTGGATTTTTACAAGTTTGTCGTAAGGTCGTGTATGTGTGTATATGTCTGTTTAGGCAAGTGTATGTGTGCAAGTGTGTATGTGATGTATGTTCTTATGGATGATGTTTAGGACAAATTTCAAACACTTTCTTCAAAATTATTATTTTAGTTGAATCTAGGTTTTATGGGGTTCCACTACGTATCTGAAGGAGGTCTGGTAACACCAAATTCGCTATCAATTCATTACGAATTGTAACGCACAAGGGCGTTACCAGGGCGCTACAAATCGAGGCGTTACTTCAGCCCAATGCGTTACCAGGCGTTACCAGATTAATGCCCGGGAATCGAAAAGGTGGCTGGTAACGCCATAAGGCGTTACGAGGGCGCTACTAGCCTCTGACCGGTAGCGCCCTCAGTAATGCCTTGGGCGCTACAACGATGTTCGGCCCCACGATAACGCCTTGTGCATTACTACATTAGCTGCAACTACGTAGTGTTACGATCTTTCCAGTTCGGATCATTTCAGTTCATGTCACTTTAGGTTCGGGTTATTTGGTTTTGAGATATTTACGGATATGTGTGCATGTTGAATGTATGTGTGTATGAATAATGTATGTGTGTATGCATGTGTGCATATGTATGTAGGTGTATGTATGTATGTGTACAGTGCATGCATGCATGCATGGATGCATGTGCATTAAGGGTGAGAGCAGGCGAGCCCGGTCCGACAGCTGAGCTCGACTCGAATACTATCCAAGCCTAAAATCATCTCGAGCTCGACTTGGAAGCTTGTAAGCTCGATTCCAGCTCGACTCGATCGAGGCTCGAACCAAGCTCGGAGGCTCAAAATTACTTACCACAATATGGGTAAACATGTTTCAGCACAACTCAAATTAGGCTCGAACCAAGCTTGTGAGGCTCGTTAAGGATCGTTAGGCTCGTAAGATCTTGAGCCGAACTCGAGCCGGCTCGGCTCGTTTCTCACATGTTTGTGTATGATGATTGTGTACTTAATTAGAAAGAAATTCTTCTCACATGCTTTGAAGGTGGATGGAGACTCTCTAACTTAAAATTTAAAAATAATAAAACTAATGATAAGTAATAAAAACTATGAAAACTTAAGTGTAGCGGCGAGAATTTCGACAGAGTCGCCACCAATCTGTTTGGCTTAGGTCGATTGGAAACCTAAAATAACCGGTCTGCACAAGCTCTAGATCCGTTAGTCAATTGGTACCACAGGGTTTATTTCATATTTTTGCTTGATTTTTATTTATCCTTAATGAAAGAGAATTAATAAAAGAGAATAATTAATAAAAGTGAATAGAATAACAAAAAAATTAACACAATTGAAATGATAAAAAATTAAATTAACACATGATTAAAAACAAGGATTAAAAGGTTTAGGCAGTGCCCAAATTGTTATTTTTTAAACCTTGTTAAAGAGAATATTGGAGATCAAGGTGGTATTAGTGACCAAAACCACATCATGTGAGGGACTAAACAAATAAATAAATTAAAACAAAAAATAAAAGAAAACAAAACACATAAGCTGGTACATTGCGGCGAGTTTGCGAAGGAGAGAGGGCGAGAGATGGAGTAGGCTCGAGTTCGGCCGCTCTGGGCTGCGTTAGCGGCGATCGACCGGGCGGCGAGCGGCGAAGCGGCTGGCGGTGGTCGGAGCGCGAATGGTGGCCCGGACTGCTCGATTGATCCGGGTTGTACAGTGGGTGGATAGCGGATCGGCTCGAATTCTTCCTTCTTTAACCTCCGTTGGCGAAATTGAGGGTAGATTCGGATTCCTTGCAATGAAACGGAGAAGATGGTGCCAAGGTTTCGTGACGAGGAGATCGATTTGAAGGATGCAAGGTTTAAGGAATAGAGCTTTTAAGGCGGAATTGTATTTTTGCACCTAATTGTTTTTGGTTGCTGCTAATTAATTTTTAGGGTTTAGTTTATGATGTATTTATAGGCCTAAGGGTTGGTGTTATAGAGTGCAATTAGGTTAGCAATCCTATTTTTAGAGGTTTAGATTAAATTAAATTGTATTAGATTTTGATGATAATTAGATGATTTTTTTAGTATTTTCGGATTATTTAATTATTATTTTAAGATAATTATATTTTTTATTCTTTTATTATCATTTTTATCTTCCCTTTTTATTTTATTAATACTAATTAAAACTTTTTCCCTAAAATTACTAAACATTCAATTAGATCATTTTACTTTTCTTTTTTCTTCTTTTTAAAATTAGTCAAGTTATGCTTAAATTTTTTAATTAGTTAGTTAGATTAAGTTAGTTTAATTACAAATCCGGGTAAAAATTGAGTGTCAACATTAGGCAAACAAGCGGTGTGAACCAGAATTCAAAGTTAGGGGGCTGGTGGGTTGGAATTTGTAACCATAAAACGTCGGTCTTAACCCATTTTATAATGACCGCAGACCAACCTCCATATATAGTAATAGTTAAAATAATGGAGGTTAGCGACGCTATTTTCCAATGAAGCCGCCATTAATCATTAACTCCTAACTCGATTGAGAACATAAAAATCGACCTACGAAATTTTTGAGTCCGCTAACCTTTACGTAGAAAAATAATAATACAAATTCATACAACCAAATTGGTATCATGGGTTCTTTTTATTTCTTTTAGTTGATTTTTATAGAAAACAATATTTCCAAATAAAGAAACAAAAAACAGTGAGAAATTAATAAAAAAAAGAAGCTGTGTGTAATAATAAACTCAAACTCATGACAAGTACAAAAATAAAAATGGATTAGTAATAAAAATTAAATTATATATAAACAATCTCACAAAATCTACCACACATAAATCCGAAATTTAAATGTACTAAAAGATGATTAAAACGAAAAATTAAAGATTAATTAGACATAGTCCCAAACCACAACATATCAAATTTAAATGACTTATATAAAACTATAAATAGAAAACAGGAATCAAAATTTTTTTTACTTAACCAAGTTGAGTTGGCTTCTTTTATGGATGCAATTTGGGTATGTGAGAAAAATTTATTTTGGATTGAGTGGGGGCTAGTAGGTAAATTATTACATTAATCCTCATAATTTCTACCATATACCCTATACCCTACCCCTATTAACTTTGGGGGGCAGTAGCACCCCCCTGTCCCTATATAGTTCCGTCACTGCAAACAAGTAAAGTTTCCAGAAATGAAAATAGAAGTGGGAAAAATAATACCTAAGTAATCGAGTGTCACCCACTTCTATGAAGAAGAAACCTACCACATGCAGGGAACAAGTTTATAGGAAAGAGAAGAAAATACTCTTTTCTGAAATTGTTTATTCTTTTACCTCAATGATCCACCAAAGTATCTCTCACCTATAACATAATAAACAATAAAACAGTGACATTTTTTTAGATTATAAAAATGATGAATGAATTAAGACAACTTGTCGAATCTTCCAATTGCTCTCTTTTTATGTAGCAAGAAAACTGTGCAAGCTTAAATGATGTATGTATGTATATATGTATTTATGTGTGCATGCATGTATGTATGTGTATGTATGTGTGTATGTGTGTGCATGTTTGCATGTTTATGTATGAATGTATGTATGTATTTACATGTGTGCATGTGTGTGTGTGTGTGCAGGTATGGATGTATATATGTATGTGCATGCATGGATGTGTGTGTGCATGTATGGATGTATGTGTGCATGTCTGGATGTGTGTGTGCATGTATGCATGTGTTCGTGTGTACTGCACACATGTTTATGTATGTATGTATGAATGTGTGTGCATTTATGAATGTATGTGTGCATGTGTATGTAATATGTATGCATGTATGCATGGTGTTTGTATGCATGTATTTACATGTGTGCATGTGTGCATGCATGTATGTATGTGTGTATGTGTGTATGCATGTTTGCATCTGTGCATGTTTATGTATGAATGTATGTATGTATGTATGTATTTACATGTGTGCATGTGTGTGTATTGTGTGTGGATGTATGGATGTATATATGTATGTGTGCATGCATGGATGTGTGTGTGCATGTATGGATGTGTGTGTGCATGTCTGGATGTGTGTGTGCATGTATGAATGTATGTGTGCATGTATGCATGTGTTCGTGTGTACTGCACACATGTTTATGTATGTATGTATTAATGTGTGTGCATTTATGAATGTATGTGTGCATGTGTATGAATGTGTATGTAATATGTATGCATGGCGTTTGTATGCATGTATTTACATGTGTGCATGTGTGTATGGATGTGTGTGTGTGCATGTATGGATGTATATATGTATGTGTGCATGTATGGATGTATGTGTGCATGTCTGAATGTGTGTGCATGTATGTGTATGCATGTGTTCGTGTGTGCATGTATGAATTTATTTGTGTATGTACATGTGTGCATGTTTATGTATGTATGTATGTGTGTGCATTTATGAATGTATGTGTGCATTTATGAATGTATGTGTGCATGTATGAATGTGTGTATTTATGTATATGTATGCACATTTGTGTATGTATGTATGTATGACTATGCTTTCAAGGTTTTGAAAGTGTTGGATGGAGACTCTGTAACTTAAAATTTTAAAATAATGAAACTCATGATAAGTAATAAATCTTAGGAAAACTTATAATTAAACAAACAAATAGGAAGGAAACAAACAAATAGAAATGGAGAAAATATAAAATTTTCTAAGGTGCAACTGTTACTTGTTATACTTTTTCTGAAATTGTTTCTTCCTTTTGCCTCGATGATCCACCAAAGTATTTTGCTTATAATATAAAAAAACAATAAAACTATGACAGTTTGTTGAATCTTCAAATTGCTCATCAAGTGCGTATTTCTTTTTGGATGTCCCCAAAAATTGATGCATTTTCCTTTTAGAAACATGTCAATTGTTTTACTTAATTACCCCTAACATTCCTCCTTCAATTTTTAAAATTCATCCTCCATGTTAAAACCGGGGATATTTTTACCAAAATTTTCATTTCCATCATTTATTAATTTTAGTGTCAAAAGAATTTTATTTGGGGACAATGGAGTATGTCGTAAGGAAAATGTGCAAACTTAATTAGAATGAAATTATTACTTTTAATTGGTTGTGCTTAAGAGGAGGTTTCTGATGGAAACTCTATAACTAAAAATTAAAATTTTAAACAATAAAACTTACGATAAGTAGTCCTAGGAAATTTTATAATTAAAAAAACAAATTAAGAGGAAAGAAATGAAATAGAAGAGGAGAAAATAATACCTAATAATTATTCTTTCATTGTTCTAGCACTCGTGTCACCCATACGTAAAAAAGTAACCTACAACATCAAACAAGATGATATGAAAGAGCATAAAATATACAAATTTTCCAATGTGCATCTCTTACTGATCATACTCTTTTCTGAATCATTTTCATCGTCTTTTACTTAATGATCAACCTAATTACCTAAATCACTAAAATCTATAAAACTTTTACATTATTTAATTTTACAAAAATGATCGCTTACCGAATTTGCAAATTGCTCCCGAAATCTCTTTATGTCGCAAGAAAATTGTGCACGCGCTTTATATGATGTATGTACGGATGATGTTTCTATGGATGATGTTTCTATGTATGTGTGTGTATGCATGTATGCATGTGTGCATGTATGTATGTGTGATGCATGTGTACGCTTTAAGAATTAATTGAACAAAGCGACAAGACTCACAAAAGAAAGGTCTACACTTCTGAGTTAACACAAAAAGGACAGATGAAAAATAGAAAGCACAAAAAAATTACAAAAACACATGAGAGACTATAAATGTGATGGTCGAAGAAGATCACAAAGAAATGATTAATTGGAGAAGAGAACTAACCAGATGAATTTGTCTTGTTTCTGATCTTGGGCCTCCATTTTTGGGAAGAGTAGGGAGGTGGAAGAAAGAGATTTCAATTCCCCGCCCCCATGGCCATGGAAGTCCATTGATTGGATCAATATTTGAACACAACAGCTCTTTCATAATGGATAAAACAAGCAATGCCAAGAACAAGACATTCTATTACTAAAATTTTACACTATGAAGTACCACCAGTGGAAGTCAAGGATAACAAGATTATAAGAATGAGTAATATTAACAGTAATTGTGCAAAGATACACCTTATTATCATGAACAAGTAATTGTGCAAAGAAACCTCGAGATGAAAGATAAAATTTTAGTGGCAGAATCGAATTATTTGAATGAATGCAAGAATATAAAATGAGCAAAAACATTGGTGATGTAGGAGAAACATGAGTCTCATATACTTATTCATTCACACAGCTTCCTCAGTTAATTAACTGCAGTGTTCTTTAACTGTTGTTCACTTTTCTAGCAGTTCTTAATCTATGAAACACCACTCACAGTCACATGGTTTCAATGAAAGGAGTTAATTTTGTTAGGTTGAAAAATATTCAACATGCAGTTTCAATCACTACAATAAAACATGAAACATATGGAAAAGAGATGCAATATTTTAGATCTTAAAAGGAAGACTACACACTTTCCCCAGAAGAAAAATGAGAAATATCAAAGAGACAAGAAATCAAAAAATGGAGAATATATATATATATATATATATATATATATATATATATATATATATATATATATATATATATATATATATTAATGCAAAGGTCTTCACAGCAGTCAATTAATGCAAAACTAGATTACCAAGTTCAATGAGCTAAAGGTTTAGACTATCAAAACCCACATACAGATTTAAATCAAAAGAAATGAGATGCATCAAACAAACACATATATACATGTCAACAGTCAAACAGATATAAGCAAAGCTTGGAGTTTCCATTTATAATAAGAAACAGAGCCTAATCTTTTCAGTTTTGAAATGGAAGAGGACGAAACTTTTCCATCAATAAGCAGTTCCCAAAAAGATAGAACCCAGAGAGACAATAAAACAAACTACAAACCCACCAAAAGCCGCATCAATTAAATGTACCTCTGTTCCTTCAAATACGGTGTGTTTGGTTCCATTGAGATTGTATCTCTCCCGTAAAATATATTGTCCTCTTCTGGAAAGCATATATCCCAGGATCTACGCTCATCTGAAGATTCACATTTACAAGGAGATAGGTCAGAAAGCAAAGCTTATTCCCCAAGCTTGTAGTATCAACAAAATCCAGAGGATCACTAAAATTTAGACATGCGTAGAAAAATGAACATTATAATAGAGAATAGAATTGGTTCATACAATCGAGGCCATTAGTTCAACTTCAGGCTGCAATCTGTCGAGGACAAAGAAAGAAGAAAAGTAAAGATAAGAATCAATAAAATTTTGGAAAATATAGATCATGTAAATAAAGGAACCCTTTTGAGCCTTTTATCGAACAATTTGTAGACATATAAAGAAAAAGATTAATATTTTCCTAGGAAAGATAAAAGATAGCGAAACTTTACTAGATTGTAGTTCGACGGAAGAGAAGTGGAAGAATTTGGAATTGTTTTGAACTGTTTGAATAGCAGAGAACTCCCAACGAAGATTGGAAAGGGAGATGCTTAACAGAGATGCATAGGAAAATGAACATTATATAATGGAGAATAGAAATTGGTTCATACCATCATGGCCATTTGTTCAACTTCACGTTGCAATCTGTTAAAGACGAAGAAAGAAGAAAATCAAACATCAGTATCAATAAAATTTCAACAGTTAGGAAAATACAGATCGTGGAATTGAAGGAACCCTTTTGGGCCTTTTATCGAACAGTTTGCAGACACATAAAGGAAATGATTAATAGCAAAACAGAAAACCTTTTGAGTACCGACAGTTCGTCTAGAGGATTCGAAGCGGCCACCGGAGGCTTGGATCCACTTCCAGCAACGACGGCCGTGCTACCGTAAAATTCATTCACAGTTGCCACATTCAGAAACAAAAGCAAAAAAAGAGGATCGAGTTTGTTCTGGGACAGAGGAGAAAGGAGGAAGAAGAATTTGAAGAAGATGAAGAATTCAGGAACTGAGATTTTTGCTTTAAACTGTTTCAATAGCCGACTAAAACCCCTCAACGGTCAAATTTTATGTCTAAAACCCCTCAACAGTCAAATTTTATGTTTAAATTCAACCAACCATTCAATACTACGCTGAGGATTTGAAATTCAATTTTTTTGAAAACTACCGTTTCCGTGCGACAGAAGATACATGAGATTGAAGTGAAGGGAAGTTATAGTTGCTGAGTGAGCATTATTTGACCGAAACCGAAAAAACCGGAAAACCGAATTAATTCGGTTTGTTCGGTTCGGTTTCGGTCGAAACCGAAATTCTATTAAACGGTTTCGGTTCGGTTTCGGTTTCATGAGTCGGTTTATTCGGTTAACCGAAAACCGAATTTTATGTTTTTTTTCTTTTCTTTGGCCTATTTATGTTTTATATAGTTGTTTTTATGGTAGTTTAATACATTATTTAGTTATTTAAGACTTGATTCGATTACATGAATGAATTGTTACAATTGAAATTCAATTTGTTCGATTTTGTTAGGTGAAACCGAAATAAAAAGAGAACTAAATAAACAATTCGACCAATTCGGTTTGAAACTGAACCGAACCGTAGAAATTCGGTTTCTGTTTATTCGGTTCCAACATATAATTTGACCAATTCGGTTTGTTACGGTCGAAAACCGCAAACCGACCAAACCGACTAATTCGGTTTGGTTAAAACCGAACAAACCGAATGCTCACCCCTACTAGAAATTGAGTTTACTTGGTTAATAGGAAAATTTCAAATATTTTACCGATCAATACTATATCATTATGTAGTGAAGCATAACCCTAAAATGGAATTTGACGTTGGAGGAAAGAAGTTTGGCAGAGGCAGGGAGAACGGAAGCTTGATAATTTTCATGTTTTTAAGTACCCAAATTGTTTTTTTTTTTTAAAAAAAAATCCTTTGAGAAATTCTTTCTAATAGTAGTAACTTGAAGAAGAAAAAAATTCAGATTTGAAAGCGGTACAATTAATGAAAGTAGTATTCAAAAGAAAAGGTAGTATTAAAATTTACTGTAATTGAGAAACTTACAATTACCATTTGTTTGTCTTAATCCACAGTTCACTTGATTTTCACAAACCTACAAAAACTCTTTGAGATGTAGTGAAACTTAAAAGTACCGTTCAACAATTAGCACCGTTAATTTTTCTTTTAATTACTAGGTGATAGCCAAAGCGTGACCTCCGGCAATCAAAGACCTCCCAACGTTAGGACGGATGGCTCACGTGCACGAAAGGCAAGACGGAAGATACTTTCAGTGCGAGACACGGGAGAAAGGTGTGGGTGTGTAGTAGTTACCTTATTTTGGGTTGGCATCACCCACTTATAGGGTGATGCCCGGACTCTCCCACGTTGGGGTAGAGTGTTTGGTGGGATCTTTCCCCACGCGTGAGCCGCTGACTTCTCGGTTCGGAGCGGCGGATTGGGCATCTTGCTCAGCAGTGTTGGTCAGACAGCACTTGAGTGCGTACAACTTTGTGTCTTGTGTCTTTGAGTGCGGCTTTTGGGCGTTGTGTCTTTGGGCCGGCTTTTTGGTTGGTGTACTATGTTGGAGTACCCATTGGGCACAGCCCATAAAGCACTCTTGCTAACCGGATCGTACGAGGCGCCCTAGTGGCCCATGTACGAGGGCTCGTCGTATTTACGAGGAGCGCTCCTCGTATTGGTGGGCTTGGCCTATATGGGCTTGGCCCATATGACGTTGCGTTGGCAATACGGCCATCTGGCTGGGCCCATATATATCGATATGTCCTCCTCCCACAGCGGAGGATGGGCAGGGCCCCTGTGCTCCGTTTGGAAATTTAATTCGAGTTTAAGATGGCCAGCTACCATTGTATCGGAAAAATCCGGACTTTTCGTGTGCCTTGAAACGATTTTTATATCCTCCGGTATTGCTTAAATAGGGGGATTAAAACTTTGTTGTCAGGCTCGGCCATAAGCGTTGTGCCGTTTTGGACCTTTTAATTTGAGAGAGAGCCCGATTCTTGGCCCAATTGCTGGCCCATTACGCGTAAGGGGTTGAGCGACACTTTTGAAATTGCGCTTTTTGCGCCGTTTGTAATTATGGGGAAGTCGTTTCAACTCCCATCGATCCGTACTTATACGCCAACCCATGTGAAGGTCGGGTTTCCCACATTCTCGCTTTCCTTGCCTTTTCGCTTCCGTTTCATTTCCATTTTCGGCGATCACCGAAGAATTTTCCGGCGAGTTTCGAAGAATCCAGCCGTTGGAACCGGTCGTTCTCATCTCCAGTACAAATCGTAAGTGGAATCCCCTTTTTAATTTCTTGTTTCCGTCGCGACGATTATCGCGAGTGAAGCGTCGCCGCGCCACCGCCCGGGTTCTTGGGTCTAGGTTTTTATTTCTTGAGTCTGTGATTGATTTACGTAGATGGCTCCCAAGAATCCAAGCAAGCCAGGCGTTACGATGTTGAGAAAGAGTGGCCCGTAGCGTCTTGCGAGAAAAGAAGATGACCGAGATTTGCGAACCACCACGTTTATACGGGGGTTGTTTGTGGCCTGTCCCGGCCGATGTTTTGCGAAAGGCGGGGTTGGGGTTGAGTTACGAGGCCATGAGGGAGCAGACAATGGTCGTCTACGAGGCTCAACTGAAGGCCGGGCTAAGACTCCCACTTTGTGCTGTTATTCTTTGCTGCTGTGTGAGGGTTGGGAGTCTGCCTGGCAGATTGGCCCCAAACGTATTTACCACCGTAAACGCGTTTGTTGTGGCTTGCCATTTGGCGAAGGCGGCGGTGTTGCCGGAGACCTTTTGCGATTTATACACTGAAAAGGCCGGTTGGGCATCCCTTCTACCAACTGACCCCTGAGGAGGTGAAGGTTGGGATCAACTCTGTGAAGATCGGAGTCTTCGCCGATACCACCAGCTAATGGGGGAACTGGAAGGGCAACTTCTTCTTCATCTTGAAGGAGGACAGCTGGGTCTTCACTGCGTTCTTCGTAAAGGAGAAGAACGCTAGGGTATCGGTGAAGCCCTCTCTGTGGGCGGGTAGCGAGGGAAGAGAGCCCTCGCGCCCTTTGTGAATGGGTCGCGATGCGGAGAGGCTCGAGTGTAAGGGTAAGTTCCCCTTCACACTGCGGCGGTCTGGGACGAAGTGGTCTGCGAAGGGTGGGGGTTAGCGGGGCCCATCGTATGTCGGGCCACGTAGACACCCTCAAGAATTGGGTGGAGGGTTGGATGGAGATCTTATTGAGCGCTTCGAGGCGCTTTTAGGAACCCCAATAGTCTGCCTTGTGTTTCTTTGTTGTTTCTGTGATTTACGTTTTCCGGTTCTGTTTTAATCTTGACCTCGTGTATTGTTACAGCCAAGATGTCGCACCCAGCACTCTTTTGCGAAGAAGCGGGAGTTGAGGAAGCCCTCAAGAAGTTGGCGGAGGAGCAACGCCTCCGAGCCCACCAAGAAAGGCGTCGAGGAGCAACGCCTCCGAGCCCACCAAGAAAGGTGTCGAGGAGCCCCAGTGGGCCGTCGAAGGGTGTGGAGCCCGTAGGCGAGAAGGCGTTGGTGACGGAGGCTCGGCCCGGTCGGTGTGGCTGGCCTGTGGACATCGAAGAGCTTTCCGAGGGCTCTGATGAGCAGAGTCCTCGTAAAAAACGCCCTCGAATTACAGGTAACACCCCTGTTTTGCCTTGTAGTTTTGGCAAACAGTTCTTTATATTGTATTCTTATCTTCTTTTGAATTTTGCAGTCGCCGAGGGTGTAGAGGTGTCCTCGGATAGCGCCCCAAGCCCCGCGAAAGACAAAGGGAAAGGGCCAGCCTCTGAGGAGCAGTCCCCCAGCTCCATTCGAGGCGCAGAGGGGCCTGTGGGGCTCTTGGCTGACGCTCGAAGGGCCGCCGTTGCTCCCCGAACATCTGGGAGGAGGTCTTCGAGGATCTCGAAGACTCTTAAGGATTGACCCGGTCTTGAGCCCAGTGCTCGAGGACTACCGTCGTGAGCTACGGCGAGAAGACCTTTGGGCGTCAAGGTGTGGCCACTGGTGGAGGCACGGGACCCCGTGATGAGGGTGACTCGCGGCAGTCGATGCTCTGAGGGGACAAGGAGTTAAGACTAAGAGTTGCCGAGGGCTCCCAATGCCCGTGGCCGGCACTATCTGAAGCACACGACCACAGGCCCCTGGACATCGCCAAGGACATCTGCCAGACCTTGTTCAAGTAAGTCTGGATTCTCAAGTCTCTGATTTGCGTTTTTGTAGGGCAGTTTTACTCATACGCTTTGTGTTCGTAATTTGTAGAAGGCTGTCTTTGGCTCAAGGCCTAGTGGCCAAGATCGAGGAGCTTGAAGTCCTCGTGAAGAGGCTTGAGGCCAAGGCAAAGGACTCCGGGAAGTGGAGAGTCGAAGAAAGCCTTGGCCGAGAAAGAGGCTGAGTTGGCTGCCTCGAGGAAGGGAGAGGCCAACGCTCTGAGCGCTATGGGCCTCGTTGGTCAAGAACTGAAGGCCGCCACGGCTAAGGGGAAGGAACTCGAGGCCCTATTCCTTGCCGAGCAAAGCGCGAAGAACGACCTTGAGGCCGAGGTGGAGCGGTTGGTCGGGAGTGCCAGCGGATGGAGGCCCGAGGCCGGAGAGAAGGACAGGCTCATCGAGGAGCTGTCCTTGAAGGCTGCCAAGGCCGAGGAGAAGGAGAAGCTCGTGGAGGAGCTTTACTGTGAGGGCTGCTCGGGCGGAGGAGAAGGCCTCAAACTTGGCAGCCCACGTTGAAGAGCTGGCCGGGAACCTCAGCAGGTGTCTTGAGCAACGGCTTGGCTGGTCTTTCAGCCTTGGGCAACTTGAAAAACAACTTGGCCTCAAGTTGTTCGAGGCGAAAGTCTTGAGCCACGCGTGTTTATCAAGCCCATCGCAGAGAGGACTGGTCGAGTGGGCGACTTCTTGGCGGCGCGACGAGAAATTGGTTGAGGCCCAAGCAATGGAGGGTTCGTTATCTTTGAGGGTTCCTACGATGCCGCCATCAAGTGGAGGCTATGGTTGGAGAATCACAGCTGGATCCCTCGATGCGATGAAGGTCGAGGAGCCCTCCCAGCAGCTCTGTTCGAGTGGGGTAGGGCGGGGAAGAAATTAGGAGCAGGATATCCTTATGATATCCTGCCCGGCATGTAGAGGATGCCCTGCTGTGCCCCCAACGATGATGCCCCCAATTAGTTTTGGGGTTTGTAATTAACTTTTGCTCATTTTTGATAAGATACGAATATGTCAACATTTGTTGCCTTTGTAATTGCCGTATGAGTATTGCTTGCATAATGCGAAGTGTCCGTACTCGTCTTGGGTAAAATATTGTAGAAATGAATTGTTGTAATTCTTCGTGAAGTGATTTTATTCAATGTGCGTTGGTCGAGCGGTGACCTTGCGATTAGTAGTATGCTCGGCGTAAAGACTTGGAATATTACTGTCCTTTGATGCACGAGCAGTATTTTGTGCAAAGCAAATGCTTTAAATACCCTTGTCTATGCATGGAAAGGAAAGCGTATAACTTAGACGTAGTAAGGCCTCAAATCGTCGACATGGTAGTCATTTTTGAGCTGTTTGCCTTGATGGTCCTTTAACTTGTATACGCCCTCTCTTCCTTTACTGTGTACCACATAAGGCCACCGCCCATCTGGAACGAAGTGCGCCATGGCCAGGATTACGACGACAATTCCGCTTTTAGCAAGACCATACCACCCACGTGGATCTGCTTTGCCCGAACTTTGGCGTTGTGATCGAGGTTTGCCCTTTGTCGTAAGGCCATAAGCCTAAGTCTAGCACCCTCGCGGAGTTCCTCGGCGAGGTCCGGGCGCTCGAAGGCCGCTCTCGTTGTGAGGGCGTCGTAATACTGACGTCCGGATTGTGGGTATTGAGACTTCGATTGGTAGTAAGGCATCGGCGCCGTAAACCAAGGAGAAAGGAGTTTCTCCGTGGGTCCCGTGTAGTTGTTCGATAGTCCCAGGAGGGCCTGGGTAGGGCCTCGACCCACTTTCCTTTTTCGTCCTCGGCGCTTTTTAAGCCCTCTTTGATCGTTCGATTCGTTACTTCCACCTGGCCATTTGGTGAGGTGCGCCACGGAGCGTAGAGCATTTGTATGTTCATCTTAGTGGCCCAATCCTTAAGCTTTTTGCTTGCGGGTGAGTCCCATTATGCGTGATTATGGCTCTTGGTGCCCCGTATCGTGCCACAAGGTCGTGCGGAGAAATGTATGACCTTGGCGGTTGTGATTTTCTCGAGTGGCTGAACCTCGACCCACTTAGTGAAGTAATCCACAGCCACTATACAAAATTTGAACTGGCCCTTGGCCGTAGGAATTGGGCCGATTAAATCGAGGCCCCACTGATCGAAGGGTATGGGGTAGGTCTCCTGAAGCACCTCGTTTGCCTGCTGTCGTTGGATGCGAGAATTGAGTTGGCATTTATGGCACGTTCGTACCAAATCATGCGCGTCTTTCCTCAAGGTTGGCCAATAATAACCGGGCGTAAGCATTTGTGTGCTAGCGCATCGGAGCCAATGTGTGCTCCGCAGACTCCTGAGTGGACTTCGTTCAGGATGAGTGTGGAATCGTCGGGGCCAATACATCGCTGTAAAGGAGTAGAATATCCTTTACGCCATAACGCGCCATCTATGATTACATGGCGGGCTGACTGCGTCCTTATTTTCTTTTGCAACGCTGGTGGGCCCTCGATTGCGCCAGTTTGGAGATCTTTGGAGGATTGGGTCCCTCCAATCAGCTATTGCGTTGGCGTCGATTGCGTGAATTGTATTTATCGAAGGTTGTGCTAAGGTTTCGAGGAATGCATCCGCCCGCCCCTTAGACAACTGTCACCCAGTGTTTTGATCTCTTGGGATCTTGTTAATATTTAAGCTGCTCGAACTGCCCTTGTAAGCTCTTTACCAAGCGCAAGTACCTCGAGAGTACGGGGTCCTTGCAGTCATTGGTCCCCGCAACCTGGCTTACGACGAGTGTGAGTCACGTGTGCGGTTAAACGTCGCAAGCCAGCTTTGAGCAGTCTTGAGACTGCTACGAGGGCCTCGTATTACGCCACATTGTTTGTGACGGGGGTGGAAGGCCACTCGTAAGCTAGCCTCCATGCCGTGTGGGCCCCGGATATGAACGCCTCCTCTGGGCGATCGGCCTTTGGATGAACCATCCACGAACATGTCCCACTCGGGAGGCTCCAACTCCGGTGATGGTTCCCTCGAAGGGCCATGCTCGAGGGTAAATGGAAAGCTTCGGCCATGAAATCCGCCAAAGCTTTGTGCCTTTATTGCTCGTCGAGGCTCAAACTTGATGTCGTACTCCACCAGTTCGATGCACCAACTAGCTAAACGACCACTATGTTCCGGTCTGTGTAGAATGTCTCGGATTGGTAAGTCTGTTATGACAATGATTGTGTGGGCTAGGAAGTATGCTCGCAACTTCCTGGCAGCCACGATCAGAGCGTAGATCGTTTTTTGGAGGGGTGGGTAATTAACCTCAGCCCCTCGTAGCGTGTGGCTTATGTAATAGGCACGGGCCACTGTTGTGGGCCATCCTCATGCGAGCACTTGCTGATACAGTCTTGTTCGAAGTGGAGAGGTAGATGGCGAGTTCGTCCCCCGGTTGCGGACATTTCAGCGTTGGCAAATCGGAGAGGTGTTTCTTGATTTGCTCGAATGCTTGTTGGCACTCCGGAGTCCAAGTGAACGCCTTCTTCATGCGAAGCTGCTCGAAGAACGGCTTACACTTGTCCCCCAACTTGGAAATGAATCGCCCCAAGGCAACAATTCTTCCTGTAAGTTTGCTGGATTTCTTTAATGCTCCTTGGTGGCGCCATTTCCGTGATGGCTGATATTTTCTTAAGGTTGGCGTCGATCCCCCTTTCGGAGATCATGTAGCCCAGAATTTCCAGCTCCAACAAAGAAGGAACACTTGGCTGGATTGAGCCTCATGTTATATCGCCGGAGCGATTCGAAGGTCTCGGCCAGATCACGAAGGTGATCTTGAATGTCATGCTTTTGACAATGACATCGTCGGCGTATGCTTCAAGGTTACGGCCCATCTG
Organism: Stellera chamaejasme; assembly: GCA_024586325.1. NCBI lineage: Eukaryota > Viridiplantae > Streptophyta > Magnoliopsida > Malvales > Thymelaeaceae > Stellera > Stellera chamaejasme. Next base: position 9,338,845 of record CM044984.1, on the reverse strand, counting down.
GTGGGTAAAAACCTTGTTCATTAGGCTGGTAGGTGGCTCCAGCGTTTTTGAGCCCAAAGGGCATTGAGCGTAGTAATAGGCGTCATCACCGGTTGTGAGCGCTGTTTTGAAGGCGTCCTCGGGATCCATGTAGATTTGGTGGTACCCACTCTTAGCGTCCATGAAAGACAAGTACTTATACTTGGAAGTTGCGTCCACGAGTTGGTCGATGGTAGTAGCAGGTAGGGGTCCTTTGGACAATGCCTATTGATGCCCGTGAAATCAACGCACATACGAAGTTCACCGTTTGTTTTGTCGGCTAAAACTATGTTAGCGAGCCACTCAGTACTGAATTTCTTTTATTATTCCGGCTTGAGGAGTTTGGAAACCTCTTCTTTTACAAACTTCTTCTTAGAAGGGCCATACCCCTTTTCTTTTGCTTAACCGGTTTTGAGTCGGGAATACATTCAGTTTGTGGGTGATGACGCTAGGGTCGACACCGGCAGATCCTTCAGGCTCCGGGCGAAGGCGTCAAGGTTTGCCTCGAGGAGGTGGATGAGCGCCATCTTCTCCTTACTCCGAGTTTTTGCCAACCTTGAACTTCTTGCACAGGCAGCGTCTACCTCCTCTGTCAAATCATCGGCGTGGCACATCGCCGGGATCCGTAAGAGCATCGACGCTCTTCGAGATTTGTGGATCAACCGTCGAGCTCAAAGAGGCGACATAATTTGTCCGCGCCGTTCGCTGGTCGATGTAGATGGTTGCATCCCCACGAGGTGTTGCAAATGTGATTGTAAGGGAGCGGATGTCGCACCTCATGCTGAAATCGACCTGGCTTGGTCGGCCGATGATTGCGTTGTAAGTTGAGGGCACTTCGAGGACCAAGAACTCCGTCATGATGGAGTGGCGATCAACCGTGCGAATTGTGTGTCCCGATGAGCATGAGGGTAGGTGGCGACCCTATAGTTGGGACAATGTCCCTACCAATGCCAAATGTAGGGCCGGAGCTCCTTCTTACGGCGGACATGTGTACCCGAGCTTTTCGAGCATGTCTTTGAAGATGACACGGTATTCGCGCCGGTGTCGATGTAGACTCTGCCGGTGTCGAAACCTGCGATCCTTGCTGTGATAAGTAGCGGGTCAGAGAGTGTAACGACAGCCTTTTTCCCGTTGGTACGGTAGATGACATTCTCCTCGAGGAGGTCGATCTGCAGGATATCACTCGCGTAACGATTCCTGGAGAAGGCACCTTCCGACATTGTGATGACATGGATGGTGCCCGCCGGTGGTGGTGGTGGCAAGTTGTGCCTTCGAGGACTATTGTGTCGGCGGCGCGTTTTTCGATGTCGTCGTTGTCGTCGTCCTTCTTACGACCCTTGGGAAATCCTTGCAAGGGGAGTCGGAATCGGACAGGAATTCCTTGAGCTTGCCTGCTCAATCGTCTCGAGATGAGATTCCGGAGTTGAAAGCACGCCTCCGTGTCGTGCCCACGATCCTTGTGGTAGAGGCGGTGTTTGTCAAAGCCCCTCGTGTTCTTATGTTGGATGGGTTGTGGCCACTGGGCACCTTGTTACGCTTCTCCGGCGGTAGCGAGAATGTTCGTGCGGGTGTCACGGAGTGTTGGGAGGTGATCGGGGTCCTCGAACTGATATTCGAGGGCTGGTACCTCGATGAGATAGGCCCTTTGTCGAACTTCTGTTGCGTTCGTTTGTGGGAGGCCTGCTGTAGGGCTTGTTCATTTCCTCGGAGTTCATGAATCGAGTTGCTCGATCGATGAACTCACCCATCGTGTGATGGGGTTTTCGTTGATGTTGTAAGCGAGCCTTGACTGTGGCTGTAGGCCTTGAGTTACGGCCAAAAGTTGCATGTCCGAGGAGAGACCACGGACTTGGGCGGCTTCCGCCTGAAACCGTCGGATATAATCACGGAGTGGTTCCTCCCTTTCTTTGTTTCACTCTTAACAAGTGTTGGACAGTCTTCGGGGAGGTCGAGCCCCCATGAAGTGGCGTAGGAGCGATGAGGCGAGGTCCTTAAAGCATTTGAAATGCTGGCCTCGTAGCGTTCGAACCATGTTGAGGCAGCCCCTTTTAAGGTAGAGCTGAAAGCCTTGCAGTATTGCCTCGAGGCCCGAGCCATCTCCATTTGGGAGATGTAGCGTCGCAGATGGTCGGCGGGTCCGTTGTAGCGTCGTAGCTTTCGATGACCGGCATTGAAAGCTGGCGGCGCTGGGCGGCGATTATGTCCTCTGTGAGCGGCTGCGTCGGGAGGATCTCGATATCGTCGAGGACCAGGTTTGGTGTCTTCACTGTTCCTCGACCACATTGATTCGTCGGAGGAGGTCGTCGGCGTCTAGGTTCCCAGCTGTTTGGTTTTGATTTTGGGACTGTTCGTCCACTGTCGTTGTGAGGCGGGAGGCGAGCGATGCATTTCCGCCTTGATGGTTTTACCATGAAGGCTTTCAGCTCATTAAGCATGCTCGCTTGGAGCAGCGCTATCTGACCGGGATCGACGATGACCTGCTTTGGGGATCGTCGAAGTCCCCATGGTATGTCGAGTGGCCGCTCGCGGCTGCGGTGGTCTTGCCCCTCGGGTGTGCTAGTAATAGGGAGCGGCGGGATGGCCATCGATTGAGGTTGTGGGGCTGTTGTGTCCCCATTGCGTCACCGACGGGCGTGGAGGCACATCGGAGGAAGCCCAGACGAGCGTCCTCGCGTGCACACTTGTTGTGCGTTCTCCTTGTTTTCGCCATGAGAATGGTAAGGAGAGAAAAGTAAGTTGCTTAGGAAAGAAAAAAGCATTGTTTTTCGTTTCCCATGACAGCGCCAAATTGATAGCCAAAGCGTGACCTCCGGCAATCAAAGACCTCCCAACGGTTAGGACGGATGGCTCCGGTACCTGAAAGGCAAGACGGAAGATACTTTCAGGTGCAGACACAGGAGAAAGGTGTGGGTGTGTAGTAGTTACCTTATTTTTGGGTTGGCATCACCCACTTATAGGGTGATGCCCAGACTCTCCCACGTTGGGGTAGAGTGTTTGGTGGGATCTTTCCCCACGCGTGAGCCGCTGACTTCTCAGTTCAGAGCGGCGGATTGGGACATTCTTGCTCAACGGTGTTGGTCGACACACTTGAGTGCGTACAACTTTTGTGTCTTGTGTCTTTGAGTGCGGCTTTTTGGGCGTTGTGTCTTTGGGCCAGCTTTTTGGTTGGTGTACTATGTTGGAGTACCCATTGGGCCTGGCCCATAAAGCACCTGCGCTAACCGGATCGTCGAGGCGCCCTAGTGGCCCATGTACGAGGGCTCGTCGTATTTACGAGGAGCGCTCCTCGTATTAGTGGGCTTGGCCTATATGGGCTTGGCCCATATGACGTTTGCGTTGTGTCTACGGCCATCTGGTGGGCCCATATATATCACTAGGTTAATCGCTTTAATTACCATTCATAATTTTTGTTTAGTAACTTTGGAACCCAAAACCTTTTATCTCGAACACTCTTACCACCCTCCAGCTAGCCTCTTCAGTAGCCCGGTACTAACCTCCTCTTGCCTCGTGTCATCATTAGGGGTGTAAACGAGCCGAGCCGAGCCCGAGCCTGGCAGGTTCGAGCTCGAGCTCGTGAAATTCGGGCTCGGCTCGAGCTCGGCTCGAGTTCGAACGAGCCCGAAAATTCGAGCTCGAGCTCGGCTCGAGACAGGCTCGAGCTCGGCTCGAAGGCTCGTGAAGCTCGAGCTCGTTAAGCTCGCGAGCTCGGCTAGGCTCGATTCGACCCCAAACGAGCTCGCGAGCTCGAGCTCGTTAGGCTCGATTCGACCCCAAACGAGCTCGCGAGCTTGTTAGGCTCGTGAGCTCGTTAGGCTCACGAGCTCGTTAAGGCTCGCGAACCTTACGAGCCGAACTCGTTGGGCTCGAGCTCGGCTCGTATATTATTCGAGCCTCGAAAACGGCTCGAGCTCGAGGCTCGAAAAAGCTCGGCTCGACAGGCTCGTTTGAGCTCGAGCTCGAGCCGAGCTCGAACGGGCTCGATTCGTTTAACAGCCCTAGTCATCATCGTCACTTCCATGTCGTATAGCCTCAGGGCCTCAACCTTCTCTAAAAAGTAGGGGTGGCACAACGCGATCAAGGGCAGTGTAAGGTCATTTTGCTTTTGCATGCGGCCTTACGGCGGAAGTGCCAGTGGTTTGGCAGTAATGGTGGTGGTCGACTGGTATATGGTTGAGGGGGAAAGTTCATTGAGTAAAATGTAAAGAAAAACTTTACGTCCTCCTCATTTACCCAGCTCCGGTGGCACCGACCTCCAGCGCTACCCAGCTGCGGCAACACCGAGCTCCAGCGGCACCAAACTCTGGCACCCTTCCTTGTAGTTGAGTTTCACTCACCTGTAGTTTTGAGGCAAACAGCTCAAAGTTATTAAAGGCATTTTATTGGGTACTATTTTCTCTCCTTTTCTTTCCGGCTCAATTTTACATGTAATTTTCAGGCCTTTTGTACGCTTTTAGAATCTTGTTTATTGTATATCGGATTCAGGAAGGGATTGCTTTTGTCTAATGCCGTGATGTGAATCCAAATGCTAGCTTCTTCAAAGTTGAAGATGCAACTGTCAAAATAAAAGAAGTTAGAGGAAAAATATGAAGAAGTGTCAAACCCAAGAAGCAAGCCCAAAGGAGTGTCTCAAATCTTCTCCATCATCATTTGGGCCCAAGAAGGGCAAAACACTTTGGAAGCCTCAAAGACTCAAGTGATAAGATGAAAGAAGTTGGAGAAAAAATGACAATTTCACCATTACATATACTTCTACACCTTTCATCTGCAAAGGTTATAAGCATCAATTGGGCACTTGAATAGGATAACTAATGCTACAAACAAATTGGTCAATTAGTATAGAAATTAAATTATGATAAAAAAGTGACTTTTAAATAAACGTGACACGAGTGACAAAAATCGACGATTTCCACACAAAGAAAAAAAAGTAACAACTTTTCTCTGTCCACGTATCTAACATTCACTCAGAGATTTCTGAATAGTTTCGAAAACTGTTAATAAACTGTAACTTAAACTTAACATGAGACGTTTTTGTAATTTACCCTTTCCATTAATTTAGATACCACTTGTCCAACAATAGAGTAACAGAAATCCCAAAATTGCATATGTTAAAAATCCTTATTTGGTACAACCACATTTTAAAAGGTCCACAATCGAACCGTTACATATGTTTAATTAAACTCTCTAGGTGCGTGCGAACAGGGGAGGATACCGTCCTCTCAACTCAGTGAGTCACCGACTCGGCCGCTACGCTGTGCAGCACCACCGTCTCCACCGTAAGACCCGGCCCGAACCCGAATAGAACTCCCCATTCCAGTCCTTCTCCGGTCGTCACCTTCCCTTATTCCACCGACTTCTTCCTCATTTCATCCATGATGAACAGGACGCAGGCGCTCGACATGTTCTCGTACTCACTGAGCATGTGCCGAGTCACCTTGAGTTTCTCCTCTTTCAGACCGACCGAGTTTTGACTCGACCTGGTCGAGAATCGCCGGCCCACCCGGGTGAGCGATCCAGAAGATTGAGTTTCAGTCCTTGATGTTGAGTGGATTAAACGCCTCCGTCAAGCTCTTCTCGATGTTCTTCAAAATCAACCCGGGGGCGTCTTTGAGAAGATGAAATGTGAGGCCCACTTCCTGGAGGTGACCGTCGATGGCGCCGTCGGAATCGGGGAGGATCGTCTGCGCGGCGGAGACCAATTCGAAAATCGGCCTCTCGACTTTGGTATCCGGGTCAGCCCCGACAATGATCGCGACGGCTCCGTCGCCGAAAAGGTCCTGACCAACCATCGAGTCGAGATGGGTCTCGGACGGACCACGGAACGTGACGGCAGTGATCTCCGAGCAGACGACGAGCACACGTGCGCCTCTGTTGTTCTCGGCGAGATCCTTGGCGAGGCGAAGAACCGTGCCTCCGGCGAAGCAGCCTTGCTGGTACATCATGAGGCGCTTGACGGAGGGGCGGAGGCCGAGGAGCTTGGTGAGCTGGTAGTCGGCGCCGGAGGTGGTGCAGAAAACAACGTGGGTGATCTTGGATTTGGGCTGGCCCCATTCCTTGATTGCCAAGAGGTGCCATGATGAATCTCCATAAGAAAGAGATTGTGGAAGGTCAACACAAGTGGTACTATTTAACTCAAGACTCAAGTTATTTCCAGGAAAGCTAAAGTCTCGCTGGTCTGGACCATTTATTGTTGTGAAAGTTCACTCTTATGGAGCCGTTGAATTGAGAGGTCATAGTGAGAATGTTTTCAAAGCAAAGATTCAACGGGTGAAGCCGTACTATGGAGAGCATCTTCGAGTGCCAATGTGCTTCTCATTGACTGAGCCAGACGTGTGCTAAGCTGTTACACCCACCCCCGACGTTCGGTACTTTTTTGTAAATTCTCGACCGGAAGGTCAAATACTATAATTTTCAGATCACGTACGATTTGTGATTTATTAATGAGATTCAGTATTTGAGAGTTGTTTTGGTGATATTTAGTAGTGTTTTACATATCAGGCGACATTTATCAAGTTCCGGGACGTTTTGCCGAAATTAGGTTTCGGGCGACAAAATGGTCCCCGTTGGGAAAAATTTGGGAAAACGCACATTGTTGGGATTGCATTTGGGCCGAATTTCATGTGAATTTATGGGAAGAGATATTTGTTTTATGGTGATGATTCATTTGTGAAGACCAATCAAAATGCTACATCACCTTCCACTCACCTCTCATGTTGTGTTGTGTGAGAGTTTCTGCTTCCATAATTTGTGTTGTGGGAGTTTCGGCCTCCATATGTTGTGTTGTGGGAAGTTTGACCTACATGTGTTGTGGTTGTTGGCTTGGTCTCTCAAGATTAATATGCTCTGATATCAATTTGTTGGTGTTTTTGTGAAGATATGATAAAGAACATAAGAAAATGAATGAGAAAATCTATTTGAGACTACATTGTGAGAGTTTGTTTTCATGAAGCTTGTATTTTATTCAGTGGCGAACCCAGGAATTACAAAGGGGGGGGGGGGTTCATATGTACATGTAAAAGACTAAATTTTATAATTATATAGTAAAACTTTGAAATGATAAAAATTGCATTACAATTGTTCTCGTCGAATCCTCATCCCTTGGAAAAAATATACAATTACATCATTACTAATACTTTTAAATACATCTTTCTCGATATAAGTCATTAAGCAATCTTCAAAAAAAACATCTCCCATCCTATTCCTCAAATTACTCTTTACTAAATTCATTGCTGAAAATGCTCGCTCCACTGTTGATGTCGCCACAGGTAAAATCAACGCTAACTTTAATAGAAGATACACGAGATGATATATGATATGTTTCTTTGTCTCAACCATTTTCCTTGCTAGATCTCCAATCCCTTTCAAACCAACAAACCCAGCATCTTGACGCACATCTGCAATATAATTCCTCAGTTGATATCTAAGTGTTGCAACTTCAACTGTCAAAAACTCTGTCAGATAAAGTTCAGCCATTTTCACTAACTTTTCCTCATCAAATGCATGAAAAGTGTTTGATGGACACAAACAAGCAACAGAAAGAAGCAACTCTATGTTTACTTCATTAAATCGAGTACGTAGCTCTTGAAGCTGCATATCTATGACACCATTAAATAAATCAAATTTATAATGGTGCAAATTGCTAACCCGTCTTCGACGTCTTCTTGGAACATACGAATCTTCCATTACTGGAACAACAATGTCATGCACATCACAAACCGAAGAAACATCTGCCATAAGAATCTCCCATTTATTATCTCTCATATCTTGTAATTCGTCTTTAGCAACTCTAACAAATGACATTGCATTTACAATCTCTTGGTCTTTCCTTTGCAAGGCAAAATTCAAATTATTTGTGATCCCCAAAATTTTAACCATCAAGTGCAGGTAAAAGGAAAATCAAATGATTCTGTCATTCCAAGAAGACGATGTGCTTCTGCCCTTTGTTCTTGCATTGTACCATCCTTTTCAATATCTTCAAGCACTTCAATAATTGAAGAATACATAGACATGATATTCAAAAGTGAACCATAATGAGATCCCCAACGAGTATCACTAGGTCTTTTAATGGCTCTTTCTTGATTTAAACCTGTACCAGTGTCAATATCATGATTCACCAATGATTCTGCTACCTTTTGTGCTTGCTTCTCTCTAAGTTTGTCTCGACGTTTACAAGAAGCCCCAATCATATTCAAGATTCGAGAGACCCAGTCAAAGAAATCATCAATATCAAAATGATTTTTTGCAACAAATACAAGTGTCATTTGTAATTGATGAGCAAAACAATGGATATAATATGCAGATGGAGTGTCTCTCATGATCAAAGTTTTCAAACCATTGAACTCACCTCGCATGTTACTAGCTCCATCATATCTTTGACCTCGAATTCTAGATGGACTTAATCCATACTCTGAAAGCATGGAGACAATTGCATCCTTAAGTGTCGCGGCTGAAGTGTCACTAACATGTGCAATACCAATGAATCTTTCCATGACACATCCTTCATTGTTTACATAGCGCAATACTAAAGCCATCTATTCTTTACAAGAAACATCTCGTGACTCATCTACTAAAATTCCAAACAAATCATCTCCAAGATCTTTAATGATAGCCTTACGAGTTTCAGTTGCAATAGCATGTACAATATCCTTCTGAATTTTTGGGGAAGTCATTTGTGAATTTGTACAATATCCTTCTGACCCATCTTTCTTTTTGAAATACCTCAACATATCTGAAAAAAGAAATAAAGAAAACAAGTTTTAATTTCTATCTCAAGTCTCGACAATAAATTAGCAGAATTAAAGAAATAAAAGAGAAAAAAATATCTATGTTGTCAGACTAAAGAGATACGTGATGCATCAATTCCTCAATTGACTGAGTAAAATAATCTAACAAGAGTGGAGTTGGTGTTTGTGTGGTGTCACAACACAATTTGCACATGGATGATGGATCAGGAAGCATAATGTTGTGCATAAAAGACCAGGGCCGGCGAGGCTGTGGTTGCAGCAAGTGAGCAATTGCTTGAGTTGCTTAGGGTAAGTTGGGATTTTTCTATTTTTTGTCCTAAAATTTTATTATTTTAACATTTAGAACCTTACATTCTCTATCACACTATAAAAGCCATCAAAACTACTTAGAACTTTTGGCATAGAAAACATGTGGTATCAAGTTATTAAAAATAGTGAAATACAATGGTCAAGTTATAATTATTACCATAATAAACTTTAACTCAATAATTAAGAAATTAATCCACTTTATATTTTTTAATAACCAATATAATATATTAAATATCATTATAATTTTTAAAGGGGATCCAACTAATAAATTATATACCCCTATACATATTTTTGGGAAAAAAGGGGGTCCATGGACCCCCCTTCACAAAAGGTAGGTCCGCCTCTGATTTTATTCATAAAACTGCATCCCTATTTATACATGAAAAATGACTCTTGAAATCTAGGATAAATAACCCACTAACTTAGAATTAAATTGAGTCATTATTTTAACATTAACCACTAACCTTTCCAACTCTATAGGTATACTAACAGTTTTTTATTTTATTTTATTTTATTTTATTTACTTTCTTATTTTTGGCTAATCAACTTCCAAAGAACATATTTTCAAAAGTCTTCTCTGTTGCACAATCCTACCCAAATACCTCGTTGTGCTTATTTAGTTAACTTACCCCCTAAGCTTTGCCAAATGGCACCACCACCAGACAATACTAAAAAAATGTGCAAAACCGACTTACATTACCGACATATCACTAACAGTCGGTAAATCGTAAAAACCGACTGCAAATCAGTCCCAAAACTGCAGTTGATTTTGGCCTTGTCGGTAAGAGGACCACCGAGCAACGAACAGTCGATAGTACCAACTGACAAACAATCGCTACAATTCTTCCCCAGAAAATCATCGCCGGAAACATAGACTGACTGTTCAACAGTCGGTAATTATTGCCGGAGAAGTTACCAACTGTTGTGGAGTCGGTATACCACATACCCACTAATTAACAGTTGGTAGCTTATTACCGACTGTACGTCAGTCAGTGGGTGGGTTATTACTGACTGTAAGCCAGTCGGTGGGTTACATGAAAGGGCAAAAAAATAATAATTGAGCACGCTTTAACCCACTTAATCTATAGAATTATGGACCTCCTTAATTTAATATCAATTTACTCACTACTTATTGGCCAACCACCTATTGCCGTCAACTGGCTTATGCTCCTTACAAGAAAAATGTCAACTCCATCCCCTTCTGCTGCTAGCTCAACAAGCATCCAGTTGTTCCCCATTTCCACATGTTCACATGTTGAACCTATAGATTAAAAAGAGTGATGATTAACTACATACCAATGATTTTAAAAAAAAAATGGAACATGATTTGGAAACAGAATGGACAGAAGATAAATTCATTCTTTCTTCAGTCCTACATTATGCATGAATATGCAAAGTTTTTAGTAAAATGTAAGTTACTCCTTGTTAATCGATTTTGATTTTTGATTTCATGCTTCTTTCTTATAGGCCTGTCTAGTTTTCTATTGCGGAAATCTTGTGTTCTCTTGCTGGAAGGGGAAATATGACGAAGCCTTTTGATTTTCGGTTTTGGTTTAGGCTTCTCGTTTATAAGGTTACTTGTCCGTTAAGTTGAGAAATTTTTTCATTTCAAATTTTCTTTATAAACGTATGTGTTTATAACTAGTTGGAAAACATTATTTTCCAAATTTTTGGAGAACTCTAGTATTAATTTGAAATTCTCTATCTTAATACTAAAGTTCTCCAAAATTTGGAAAACAAAGGGTCCATTTAGTTATGGAGAAGTTCCAAGTTTTCCTTTCTAAAATTCATTTGTAAATATTTGATCACATACCTAATCTTTAAGAGATGGAAAACCTTGTTTTCCAATAATTAGAAAACTCTAGTATTCAAATGAAAACATTCCAAACAAGGTTCCCTAATTTAATACTAGAGTTTTTCAAAGTTTGGAAAACCTTATTTTCCATACCTTCAAAACTAGGTATATGATCAAACATTTATAAAGAAGTTTTGAAAATGAAAATTTGAATACTTCTCCGCAACTAAACGGACCCAAAGTTTTCCAACTAGTTATAAATCCCAATGCTAGCTTCAACACACGAGAATTGGGATGGATTTCACTATGCACTGCTCTAACGAGCATAAGTTATTGGCAGTAGACTTTTTGGTGACTAGAATATTATGGTACAAATAGGGGAGATGTTATTACTGCATTGCATTATGGTTAACTTGGTAGTTTGATATTCTCTATCTGAAAATTATTTTACAGATCGCTGGAGAGATCATAGAAGAAGCATCTTGCAAGATGGTTGGTATATATGTACTTACTAGTTTGATTTGTTTTTTTAAAGCAACTAATTTTATTAATATATAAGAAATATTAAGAAGTTTTAGTTTACTAAATTTTATCTCCTACTTGGTTTGTTATGAGAGGTGACTGTTGATGAGTACAAATAATATTATATATTATGCCTCAAATATATACTTTAATTGATATAATTTGCAATGTTCTTATATTATTTGCGCAATGATTTTTGTAGGAATATAAGAGGCCAGGGGGATCTTCTCATAGTTTTTCTATCTTCTCATATTTCTCTTCTTTTAAACATGTTTAGTGGCTAGGTTTCTTTATTTCTAGGATTATTTTGTGAAGTTTGACTCTAAGATTTGATACTTTAGTTCTATATATTATTTTTCTATGATGCATGTTTAATTACTCGGATAGTTCATGTATTATTCTCTTGATCATTGAATATCATAAGGGAGTATATTACTAGATCACAATGTAATTAGGTTAGATTTGGTTGTGAAGCGACGACTTGCAACGAATTTAAGAAGAATATAGTTCACTTAAACTATTAAAGTGAAGCGACGACTTGCTTTAATCACCTAGGTGAAACCTCGATAGAGGACATCTAGAATTGATACATCGACTTACATGTTGAGAGTAATAATTATAGGTAAATCTAAAGTATCAATCTTAAAGTCAAGTGAATCACTAATCCTAGAAAGTAGCTCAATATTTATTGAATTTCTCACTCTTGCAATTTTTGTTAATTAGTTCATTAATTAAGTCAATCAATTCTAAAATCAATCAATTATTCTTTTCTTTCTAGTAATTCATACACAAATGTGGGAATCACATGTCCTTGTGGATTCGACTCGGTACTCATTGGTTTACTACTTGTCTTGTCTGACAACCGTACACTTGCGGTGTTGAGACTAACAAGTACCAATAACAAACCTTTTAGGGTTTCCAATTCAACCATTGCGACCCAACAACCATTGCGACCCAACTATTGGGGTGAGAAGGGGCGCCACTCTTTTGAATATTATCTATAACTAGCATCCTATGTCCCCGATTCTGTGTGTAGCGTGAAATAGATATGTTAAATTTCTTCTGTGGTGGATACAGTGTACATTCTGATTGATTATTTTATTGGTGGCAGGTACATTGTTGTTAGAAACGAACCTTTTCTGACAAGTTATATATGGTGGCTTGAGAAGTATGTAACAATTTCTATTTTCAAGTACCCTCTGTTCTGAAGTACTTGAAGTACACCACTGTACTTTGTGAAGTTGGACATTTTAGTACCTAAAGTTTTTTTTGTCAGTTTTGTTGTGTATTTCTCCTATGTTGAGGCTAAAAAATGGGTGTATTCATGCAAAGGAGCAATGTTTCCCATTGTTAAAGCCTATTAAAGAATCTGTATAGAAAGAAATCATGGTTGATTGTTTTTTTATTTTCGTCGTGGAACCGTAAGACGTAATTTTAATGTTGTTGCAGGCTTGACGAAACCCCGTTTGTTAAATAGCCAAAGCCGTTTGCCTAGTGTTGTAACCCTGTTCATTTAATCAGAGAAATATTGGTCAGTGGCCCTAACGAGGCACCTAAAGTTAGTCATTCTAGAACCAGCCAAATATTCCTCAGCGTCCTTGACGAGGCACCTAAAGTTAGTCATTCTGGAACATTCTAGATGAAAGTGTAGTATAAGAGTTACCTAATAGCGTTGGAGTCGTTAAAATTAGCGTTGGAGTTTTGTGAAATAACGTTTACGTAACGCGATTGTGTAATTTTAGAACTTTTTGTATTTTGTATTTGATATTTAAGTATAATGTATGTTTTAGATGTTAGTACTAAACAGAATATAGTGTATTTAAGTGTTTTGTATGAGAAATGATTTTTATGATTCCTCTTAGGTTAACTCTTGTTGAAGTATGTGTTTGAGACAATACCTAAAGTCATCATCCTTAATCTAGATTCCGTGGTTGTTTTATTTAAAATGTTTAGCTCTTCTTAAATAGTAGTTTTGTCTATTCTATAAGCCCAGGTGTTGTTTTTATTGATTAAAAACAGTAATTAATCTCATTATAAAGTTTGCATCATTTTAGGGTAGATAGTGACGCTATTAATGATTGCACCAACATTGTTTATTAGCAATGCAACGCTGTTTAATGGGCTTGAGTGAGTCATAGGGTAATTCCAGGTGCATGGAGCGGCGTTAGTGGGCACTTTTAGGGTGCCTTTTGTGCAACAGTAGTTTCCCGAGAAAACGCTGGCGCTGCTGAAAAAGAGTTCAGACTCGACTGTTGATCAACTAACCTCGTTAATGCTATTTACTACCAGACGCACGGTTTGAGATGGATTTAAATACCCTGGGTTGTGGTTGTCTGTCTTTAATGAAATGTAAGTATGGCGCAGTGGAAGAACTGGTAACATTCATCTGTTTCATTCCACCGTTCGTCCCCTTTGGTGGTGGTTGTTGATGCTGTGTAGGAGGTGCGTATTTATGGTTCATTGATTTATTTATGCATACATGAAGAAAAACTTTGACTACAACGTGGTTGTCGACACACGGAATACATTTGACGTATTTGGTTGATAGATGGATGAAAACAGAGGCTCTCTTCGCGATTTCATGGCGTCATCGTGGGGTGATAACAATTTTGATTGTGGTGCAAAGAACTGGGTCACCTCTAGTAATGCAAGCTGGTATCCTTCGCACATTCAAATTGGAAAGGTAACGATGCTGAATTGTTTGAAAATATGGATGCGGCAGAGGACAACACGGAACTGGAAAAGAGTGACGAGGAGTTGTGTAATGACGATGTTTTTGACGATCAGTGGAGTGCAATAGTTTCTGATTGAGTAAGCCAGTGCAGAAGTGAGAACTTGTGGATCTGAAGGATATCTTTTTTGATGACACTGAGTGTGCAGAGAGGTTCTATAAATGCTATGCTAAAGTTATGGGTTTTGGGACGAGGAGGGTTGAGAAAAAAATGTACATGGGTACAGACATTGTCATGAGGAGGAGGTGGGTGTGCAACAGATATGGGCTAAATGAGCCCGAGTTCGCTCCCCATGAAAGGCAAAGGAAACCCATGAGAGTTGGAAGGTGTGGATGTCCTGCTTCATTCCGGGTCAATTGTGTTAAGGAAACCGGTAAGTAAGAAGTGAGGGAGTTCAAGACAGGTCATAATCACCCTATGGTCGAGAGAACTGAAATGCACCTTGTTGCATCGCACAAAAATGTAAGCTTTATGGTGAAGGAGCAAACAAAGCAGATGAAGAGTGTAGGCATCAAGACCGGTGTTATAATCGACTACATGGTCTTGGTCGCAGTGGTTTCAACGAGTTGGGTTCAGCGTTAAAGATCTTTACAATTTTGTCGATAGTGATCGAAGGGTTCAAATAATGGATAGTGACGCAGAGGCTGCTATAGGGTACTTGACTAGAGTTGTGGAGGAGATCCGGGCATGTATTGCACCTATCGTGTGGACGAGGGGAGCAGACTCCGCTATCTTTTCTGGGCTGACAGCCAAATGCAACGGGATTTCCGATCGTTTGGTGATGTTGTCGGGTTCGTCTCAACTTTCAGAACAAATGAGTACGGACTGCCTTTTATAACTTTCGTTGGTGTGAATAACCATTTCTCCACAATTGTATTTGCATGCACTCTTATAAATGAGCAAAGTGAGGAAGCTTTTGTTTGGTTGTTGGAGAACTTTGTGGAGTGTATGAATGGGAAGACCCCCGTTTCAGTGATTACGAGATCAAGATGCAGCCATGCGTGCAGCCATACGGAAAGTCCTCCCTAATGCGATACATCGTTTGTGTTCGTGGCACCTAATGGGTAAGCTCCTGAGAAGGTGAAAGATGGGAAAATTAGACATGAGTTCCGGGACATTTTTGTGAAGTTAATGCTCTAGATTGATTATGCCGATGATTTCGAGAGAGTGTGGCATGCGAATGTGTCTGAGTATGGGTTGCAAGATAACACCTGGATGAAGCAGATGTATGAGCGGAAAAAGATGTGGGCTTTAGTGTATCTAAAGGGTCACTTCTTTGCTGGTATGTCAAGCAATCAAAGGTACGAAGGGATGCACTCTTACCAGAAAAGGTTTGTTAGAAGCAGGTTAAAATTGTTCCAGTTTGTGAGGCATGTGGATATTGCATTAGCAAGAATGAGGGAGAAGGTAATTCAGAACAATTATAATAGCAAGCATAAGGGAGCACAATTGACAACCCATCTTCTGGAACTGGAAAAACATGCTGCTGAAGTGTATACTGATGCAATCCTCAGTGCGAGCTAAACTGTTGAGAAGAACTGGGCAACAAACCTGGGTCCCTCGAAGTCGACGACCGGAGTCGGGAGTCGGATGCCGTTGTCTACCGTCGTCGGCCACCGATCTACGCTCGTGTTCTCCAGAAGATCGCATGCATGACCTTCGCAAGTGCTGGAACTCGTACTTCAGGGCTGAGGAGGAGGACGAACTGTTTTCACACTTAACGGTTACCTGGTAAACGTTAAGTGTGACGGAATGTCAGTGGCCGATCCTTAGGTGCCTAAAGATGTACACTGTCAACAACGTTTAGGGTCCATAAGCTGTCTCATTGGGCGCCTTAGACCCCTCATATGATACATGGCTCATTTGTGGAGACCACTTGAGGTCCCCTGGGCCGATGAGGGTAATAGTTGACTTCTGATGAGAGTCAAATGACTCATTGATGGCCTATTCGGTTATTTTACCCGACACACTTTAGGGATCCAAAAAGGATCACAGTTCCTTCGAATCGTCACCGTAGCCTTTTCGGTCCCTACTTAAGGGTTCGTGGTAACGTTTAGGTGCCTCCACAGGTTCAATGTGTCACATTAGGACCATAACGAACGTCAGGGTATCACTTAAGGACCTCTAAAGTATACGATGTAAAATATTTGGGGTCTTGATAGCCAAGGTCTGATCTCCGGCCGTCAAGTGATCTCTAACGACTAACGTAGGGCCACTCCGGTACCTGAGAAGAGTAAGACAAAGGACACTTTTAGGTGCAGACAGAGAAGAGAGGTGTGGGTGTGTAGTAATCACCTTATTTGAAGCAGGCACCACCCAATATATAGGGTGGTGCTAGGTCCCGTTATGGGGCCTTAAACGCTAGAGAATCTCCATAAATGTGTCCATAATTGGGATGACGGCGTATTAATGGTGCAATAACAGTGGAGTTATTGCGGAGTTATTCCCTCTCCTTTGGCTTAATGCCATGATTAGTGTAACGGTTGCCTTGAGGGAGGCAGCAAACGTTTTACGACTAACGGTTTTATACGGGGCGCCCTTATTGGTAAGAGGGGCTCCCCGTAAATACGAGGCCGGCTGTGGCGGACGCGGCCCATATGGCGTTTGCATTTGACAATACAGCCGTATGGGCTGGCCCATATATATCAGTATGTCCTCCTCCCACAGCGGAGGATGGGTTGGGCCCCTGTGCTCCGTTTTGGAAGGAAGTTGAGCCCATGCGGTATTGTGCCGTTTTGGAGCCTAATTGGGGAAGAGCCCAGGAGCTGTCCCCAATGTTGGCCCAATTTTTGTCCCAATATCATTTGTGGCGGTTGGCAAAGCACTTTTCAAAATTTGCGCTTTTTGCGCTGCTCGTAATTATGGGGGAAGTCGTTTCACCTCCCATTGGCCTCTACTTATACGTCAACCCATATGGGGAGTCAGTTTCCCGAATTCTTGCTTTCCTTGCTTTTGCGCTTGAGTTTCCTCTTCTCTTCTAGTTTCCATTTTCGGCGATTACCGAAGAATTTTCCAGCGAGATTCGAAGAACCCAACCGTTGAAACTTTCATTTTCGTCTCCGGCATACTAATCAGTAAGTGGCATCCCTTTTAATTTCTGTTTTTTCGTCACGACAGTGTCGCGGGTGAGGCATCGCCGCGCCACTGCCTGGGTTCTTGGGCCTAGGGTTTAATTTTTGAAATTTGTGGTTTATCTCTGTAGATGGCTCCCAAGAATCCAAGCAAGCCCGGCGTTGGCCCTGATGTCGGGGAGGTTTGGCCCCGAACTGCACTGTCGGAGAAGAAGATGACAGATATTTGCCAGAACCACCATGTTTATACACGGGTGGTCTGTGGGCTTTCTCCGGCCGATGTGTTGAGAAAGGCGGGGTTGGGTTTGAGCGACGAGGCCATGAGGGAGCAGACCATGGTCGTCTTCGAAGCCCAACTTAAAGCCGGGTTGAGGCTCCCCCTTTGTTCCCTGCTGCTGCAATTATGCGAGGGATGGGGTGTTTGCCCTGGGCAACTGGCCCCAAACGTGTTTACCACCGTAAACGCGTTTGTGGTGGCCTGCCACCTGGCGAAGACGGTAGTGTTGCCGGAGACCTTTCTGCAATTCTACACCCTGAAGAGGTCGGTCGGGCACCCCTTCTATCAGTTGACCCCCGAGGAGGTGAAGGTGGGCAACAAAATGGTGAAGATCGGGGTCTTCGCCGAAACTACCAGCTCGTGGGGGAGCTGGAAGAACAACTTCTTTTTCATCCTCAAGGAGGACAGCTGGGGTTCCCTGCGTACTTCATCAAGGAGAAGGACGCAAGGGTGTTGGTGAAGCCCTCTTTGTGGGCGGGTAGCGAGGGGAAGAAAGCCCTCGACGCCCTGTGCGAGTGGGTCCGTGATGTGGAGAGCTTGGAGGAGTGTAAGGGTGGGTTTCCCTTCACTCTATCCAGCCTGGACGAAGTGGTCCTGCGGAGGGTAGGGATTAGCGGGGCCCACCGTCTTCCGAGCCACGCCGATGCCCTAAAGAAGCTGGATGGAGGGCACAGGACGGAGACCTCATCGAGCGCTTCGAAGGCGCTTTCAGCAACCCCCATTGTCTGTTTCGTACCCCTTTTTGGCTTTTTTGTGTCTGTGTTTGCACATTTTGAATGCTATTAGAACCTGACCTTGTGTTTTGTTTCAGCCAAGATGTCCCATCCCAGCGTCCTCTTTGCCAAGAAGCAAGAGTTGAGGGAAGCCCTCAAAATAAAAATGGACGAGGAGGTGCGAGCGGAGCCCGTTCAAAAGGCTGTTGAAGGGCCGGTTGCTGGGTCCTCGAAGAGTGGAGAGGCCCAAGGTGAAAAGGCCTTGGTGACGGTGGCTCAGCCAGTCAGTGTGGCTGGTCCCGTAATCATCGAGGACCTCTCCGAGGATTCCGAGGAGGAGAACCTTCGGAGGAAACGCCCCCGAATCGCAGGTATCACACTTGTCTCCCCTCGGTGTTTGGTGAACTTTTCTTTTATTTTGTATTCTGATTCCCTTTTTGACTTTGCAGCGGCAGAGGGCTTGGAAGTGTCTTCGGACAGCAGCCCGAGCGCCGCTAAAGACAAAGGGAAGGGACCGGCCCTCGAGGAGCCTCCCAGGAGCCCCGTACGAAGCGCCAAAGAGCCTGTGGGGCTCTTGGCAGATGCCCGAAGGGCTGTTGTGGCCCCTCGAGTGTCTGCGAAGAGGCCTTCGAGGATCCCGAAGACCCTCCAGGGCATAGATCCCGTTTTCGAGCCCCAACTGCTCGAGGATTATCGGCGGGAGCTGCGGGAAAAATCCTTTAAACGCAAGGGCCTGGCCCTGGTGGAGCCCTGGGACCCCGTGATGAGGGTGACTCGCGACGAGTCAGTGCTCCTCGGGGAGAGGGATGTGAGGTTGAAAGTTGCGGAAGGGCTCCCGCTTCCCCGTGACCGGCATCTTTTGAAGCATACGTCTTCGGGGCCCGTGGATATTGCGAAGGATATCTGCCAGGGCCTTACTCGAGTAAGCTACTGTCCTCGATTCTTTTATTTATTTTTTGTCAGCGTACTTGTATTTATACGTTCTACACTTTCAATTTGTAGGAGACTGTACTGGCTCAAGGCTTGGTGGCCAAAATTGAGGACCTGGAATCCCAGGTGAGGAGCCTCGAGGCCAAGGCAAAGGACTCTGAGGAAGTGGAGAGCCTAAAGAAGGCCCTGGTTGAGAAGGAGGCCTCGCTGGCTTCCTCGAAGAAAGAGGAGGCCAACCTCCTGAAGGCTATGGGTGTCCTTGGCCGACAGCTGAAGGTTGCCATGACGGATGGGAAGAAGCACGAGACCCTCTTCCTCGCCGAGCACCACGCGAAGAAAGAGCTCGAAGCTGAGATGGAGCAAGTGGTCGGCGAGTGCCAGAGGATGGAGGCCCAAGCTGAGGTGAAGGATAAGCTCATCGAGGAGCTGTCCTTGAGGGTTGGCAAGGCCGAGGATCTGGCCTTGAAGGCTGCAGTCCAGATCGAAGACTGCACCAAAACCCTTAATGAGGTGGTGGGCTCCAGTGTGGCTGACCATATAGCCTTCGTACAACTAGAAGACCAAATTGGTCTGAAGTTGTATGGTGGTGAAAGTGTTCAGCCACCTGTTTTTGTAAAGTCCATCGCTGAGAGGGCTGCTCGAATGGGCAGGGCCTTCGAGGTGTTGACCAACAATTTGGTCGAAGCCCAGGCCATGGAGGGGGTCCGCAACGCTGAAGGGTTCCTTCGCTGCCGCCACCAAGTGGAAGCCATGCTTGGGAATGCACAGCTAGATCCCCTCGAAGCAACCCAGGTTGAGGAGCCAGCCCAGGCGGCATTGTTCGAGTGGGGTAGGACGGGGAAGAAATTAGGGGCGGGGTATCCTTATGATATTCTGCCAGGACATGTAGAAGATGCCCCTGTTGTACCCCCAAACGATGAGACCCCTAAGTGATTTTAGGGTTTGAGTTGTAACTAAATTTTTGCAAACTTTTATAAAGCAGTAGACAATTTTTGTAGCCTTCACTGGTTTTTTTTATTTGTCGTATGAATACTGCTTGCACAACGCGTGGACGTCATATTTTGTTTGCATTGCGTCAAAGAAATTTTTTTTAAAGAGTAAGTGTGCAACTCTTCGTAGCATTGACTGTCTTTTATTCGATGCGTGTTGCTCGAATACTAAAGTCTCTTTAAACGTTCAATTTTTCGAGGTTTTACTCTGTAACTGATTTTTGTCATTACTTAATGAAGCAATGGACATTGTTCGTAGAGTCGACTGTGTGTCAATATTGCTTGCATAATGCCAAGACTTTGAAGAAAGTTTTGTAACAGTCATCGCTTTTTATTCAATACTGATTGTACAACGCCAAGAGTTTGAATATCTCTGGCAATTTATTTAAAGGAGAATACACGACTCAAACGTAATAAGGCCTCAAGTCGTCGGCGTGTGATCGTTTTTAGCCTTTTGCCTTGGTGGTCCTTTAATTTGTAGACGCCTCCTCTTTCTTTCTGTGCACGACGTAGGGTCCTGCCCATCTGGAGCGAAGGCGCCATGGCCAGGGTTACGACCTGATAGCTCTGCCCTTAGCAAGACCATACCACCCACGCAGATCTGTTTTGCTCGAACTTTAGCGTTGTGGTCGAGGTTTGCTCTTTGCCGCAAGGCCATAAGCCTGAGTCTGGCACCTTCGCGGAGTTCTTCGACAAGGTCCAGACGTGCTCGAAGCCCGCTCTCATTATGAGGGGCGTCGTAATATAGTGTTCGGATTGTTGGTATAGAGACTTCGATTGGGAGCAAGGCATCGACGCCGTAGACCAAAGAGAAAGGAGTCTCCCCCGTAGGTCCTCGCGCAGTTGTTCGATAATCCCAGAGGACGCTGGGTAGCGCCTCGACCCATTTTCCTTTATTGTCATCGAGGCGCTTTTTCAGGCCCTCTTTGATTGTGCGATTTGTGACCTCTACTTGGCCATTTGACTGTGGGTGTGCTACAGGGGCGTAGAGCATTTGTATATTCATCTTGATGGCCCAATCCTTGAGCGTTTTGCTCGCGAATTGTGTCCCATTATCTGTGATTATGGCTTTCGGTGCGCCGTATCGTGCTACGAGGTCGTGCCAGAGGAAGCGTATGACTTTGGTCGTTGTTATTTTCTTGAGTGGCCGGACCTCGACCCACTTGGTGAAGTAGTCGACAGCCACTATCTGAATTTGAACTGGCCTTTGGCTTTAGGCATTGGCCCGATTAGATCGAGGCCCCACAACGCGAAGGGTATAGGATACGTCTCCGTAACCGCTTCGTTTGCAAGCGGCCGCTGGATGCGAGAGTTGAGTTGGCACTTATGGCACGTTCGCACCAAATCATGCGCGTCTTTCCTCAAAGTTGGCCAATAATAACCGAGGCGCAAGCATTTGTGCTCTAGCGCATCGGAGCCAATGTGTGCTCCGCAAACTCCTGAGTGGACTTCGTTCGGGATGAGTTTGGAATCATCGGGGCCAATACACCGTTGCAAGGAGCAGAATATCCTTTACGCCATAACGTACCATCTATGATGACATGGCGGGTTATTTGCGTCCTTATTTTCTTTTGTATGTTGGTGGGCCCTCGATTGCGCCGATTTGGAGATCTTGGAGGATTGGGTGCCTCGATCAGCCGCTACGTTGGCCTCGATTGCATGAATTGTATTTATCGAAGGTTGTTCTAAGGTTTCGAGGATTGCATCCGTCCGTCCCTTAGACAACTGTCACCATGATGTTTTGATCCGTGGGATCTTATTAATATTCAGCTGTTCGAATTGCCCTTGTAAGCTTTTGACAAGGCGCAAGTACCTCGAAATCTTGGATCCTTGCAATCATTGGTCCCGTAACACGGCTTACGGCGGTGTGAATCACGTATGCAGTTAGACGTCGCAAACTAGCCTTCAGGGCAGTCTTGAGACCTGCTACGAGTGCCTCGTATTCTGCCACATTGTTTGTGACGGGGAACTGGAAAGCTACTCGTAAGCTGGCCTCCATGCCGTGTGGGCCCTTGATATGAACGCCCCTCACAGGCGATCGGCCTTGGATGAACCATCCACGAACATGTCCCACTTGGGAGGCTCCAACTCTCTTGGTGGTTCCCTCGAAGGACCATGTTCGAGGATAAATGGAAAGCTCGGCCATGAAATCCGCCAAAGCTTGTGCCTTTATGGCTCGTCGAGGTTCAAACTTGATGTCATACTCCCGAGCTCGATGCACCAATGGGATAAGCGACCACTATGTTGCAGTCTGTTTAGGATGTCCCGGATTGGTAGGTCCGTTCTGACAATGATCGGGTGGGCTTGGAAATATGCTCGTAATTTCCTGGCACCCACGATCAAAGCGTAGATCATTTTTGAAGGGGAGGGTAGTTAACCTCGGCCCCTCGTAGCATGTGACTTGTGTAATAGGCGAGCTCTGTTGCGGGCCTTCCTCTTTAACGAGCACTTGTAGATGTTACGGTCACCCCGAGCGGGTTGCGGCCGGGTGACCGGGAGCTCGGTTTTAACTGCGGGTCACGTTTTCGGCGTTGAGACGGCTCCCGAGCCCTATCCGAGTATCATTTTGGCGAACCCTTCCGTATTTGAGGTCGTGTGGGTCCCCGGACGTTTCCGCCGAAAATATTTTTCTGCGCCGGGGGTTGTCGGGTCGCCTCGGGGCGTACAGCGGGCTCGGTAGCACTTTCGAGATTTCAGTTTGGGATGCCGTTTGTAGTTTTGGAGTCGTGGTGACGTCCGGAGGTGTTTGTGGAGTTTAATATTTGGGGCGGGGCGTTCGGTTCGGCGACTCCGGGGCTCGGGGCGGGAATCCCGGGGCTCGGGATGGAAATTTTCTGACGGCTTTGGGGTAAGTTGTGTTTGAATTTAAGATGGAATTTATGGGAATTTTTATAGAATTTTGGAGTGACGGAATTTCGGTTCGAGTTGTCACGCTCATGGCGTCGGAGTTTTGGTTCGGGTTCAGCGAGCTCGGTAGGACACTCCGGAAAGGCAAATGAATTTCTGAAAAATGTTTTGTGCATGTTATAATATTCTGAAGATTGTGTCCGAGTTTCATTAATTTTGGAATTCGGTAATTATTTTTGGGCAAAAAGAATTGGAACTTTCGGAAAAATTGGGAGTTAAATTGTATTTGGTCACAAAATAACAATAATTCAGCATGGGCAGCAGCCTACTTTCGGCTGAATGGAGAAAAGATAAGGGACACTTGTCCCTTTATGATTTAAGAGGAAAAAAGAAAGGATATATATATAAGGGTTTTGTTATTTCATTAAAGGATATAAGTTCATTTTCTTCTTCTTCTTCCTTCTTCTTCTTCATCCGCCATTTTCTTCCTTCTTCAAGCTCCTTAGTGCTTCATCATTTCTTGCTGGAATTCAACAAGGAATTGGCTCCAAACAATGGTAAGCTTCCATCCTTCTTCTCTTTTCAAGTTGATAACATGATATGGTGAAGAAAAGAGAGCAAATTTGAGAATTCATGGTTGTTCTTCACTATAAGCTAGAGTGATCCTCTCCCTCCCATCTTTTAGTATGTTGTTCTTGGGTTGTATGGGAGTGATAATCAAGTGTTAGATTTTGGAAAAAACTCCTTGGATGAGAAACCCTCTTTGGCCGAATTTTTGGGAAAATTCCAAAATAATGTGTGTTTGTTATCTTGCTTCATGCTTCAAGTATGTTAATCCTAGTATGATTCTAAGCTTATGTATGGTTTCAATTTGAAGGAAAACAAGTTGGGTTAAAAACCCCTCTTTGGGCCGAATTGTAATGTGAAGAGGTTTTGTTGATTTAGGTGAAATTGGTTAGTAATCTTGGTTAAGAAGTGTAATTGGTAATTAAAGAGAGCTAATGGAACTTTGTTTGGATTGAAATGGAAGTTGGGTGAGAAATCCCTAACTTGGCCGAAATTATTAAGGAAGAGGTTTGTTGATTTTGATGCAATTGGTTAGTAATCTTGGTTAAGAAGTGTAATTGGTGATTAGTGTGATTAATTAGAAGCTTGTATGGTTTGATTTGGAAGTGTGGTGGAAAATTGGTTAAGGACCAAATTGTTGAAGTGATTCTTTTTCAATCTTGGTGGTGTGTGTTGATTGAATTGGATGCTAAATTGGTAATGTGGGTGAAAGTAGGTGTGTTATGACGTTTGAAATACCATTTTCGGGTTAGAAATGAGAAAGTTAGTTTTATGCGGGTTTTCCAGGAAAAAGTGTCTGGAATGTGGGTTTAAAGGTTGGAATATGTTGGTGGGTGTATGAATAACAAGGTTCTAGCTCGGTTTGTAAAACCGAGCTTTCTGTGGAATTTTGCGGGACAGTGCGGGTTTGTGCGGAAATTGTTTTACGGGGTTGTTTGGATGTGTTACGATCCAACTATGGTTGTCTGACTTGATTACTGCGTTGGTGGAGTAGCGCGGACCCGTAGGAGCAAAGTTGTGCATTTAGGTCGGGAGTTGGGATCTTAGGAGTGTTGGGCTGCGGGGCGGCGTTTACGAGTAAGGGCTTAATTTGGTAAAATGTACGTTTGTTCTGTTTCAAGGCCGGATGACCTTAGAGGCCGGGTTCCTATTACATTACGTATATGGTTATCGGGTAATGTTATTTCTGTTTATGTTTATGTATTCTTATCATTATTATATGTTACATTACGTGTCCGCCTTTGAAGGGTGCCGACATTCTGCGTATCCGCACCGGAGTGCCGATACATTATTACGTGTCCGCCTTTGAAGGGTGCCGACATTACTGCGTGTATCCGCACGGAGTGCCGATACCACATTACGTGACCCTACGGCAGTTTGGGGCTCGCGACCCCGGCCGGTACCGTGCTATACATTGCATTACGATCGTATATTGACCTCTGTTGAGGGCTGTCGTTCTGAGTCGTTACGGCGGTTGGACCGCATATGTGTTGGATTCTGATTTACGTTATACTTTATGTTTATATGTACATGCATATCTTTGTGATATTACATTTTGCGAGTTGATTGTTGCCACAATGGGCAAACCGCACTTTTACCTTAAGCCCTTCTTGGGTCCTTTCGAGGACTCACCCTTTTATTTGTTTACCATCTTTCAGGCGATCGACAAGCAACCAGCGGAATAGAGATCGCGGTGCTTCCCGACATTTTGGGTTACATGTAGCAGCAGTACCACGTGCGGGACTTCTTGAGCGAGAGGCTTCTAATTCCGCACTTAGGTATATATTTATAGGATTTTGTTAATGGCTCTGTAGCTGTAGCTGCATGCATGTAGATCAGATCATGAATTTGTATATGCCATATGATCGGAATATATTCTGCCTTTGATGCCTTAAGATCGAGGCGGAGCCCGACTTGCCTATATTGGATTTGTTATGATATGAATTCGGTGTTTACGTGGTTGTTGCGATGTATGATGTTTGATACCATGAACTGCATGTTTGGTAGAAGTTGGAGTTACTAGTATGCTTGCCTTGAATGAGTATCCGGGTTGCTAGTTGCCACTTGGCTATTTGTTATTTGAGCTCGATGCTCATTGCCGCGTTCTCCGCCGTAATTCTGTTTCCGGCGTCGCGGCCGGCTCGCCTCCATGGCCGGGCGGGGTGGCTGTGACAAGTTGGTATCGGAAGCGAGGTTGGGTCGGATTGACCAAAAGGTAAAGTATGTTTGGTTTTGATATGAAATGTGGAAGGCAAGTATACAAGTCCGAGGTGGACTTTTGGAGTAAGATAAGTCTGTTCATGGTTAAGTACTGCGGAAGATGACTTGAAGGGCAAGCTCTTGGTTTACACCACGTGCAGGTGGTTGATGCGGAGCCTGATCAACTCCGTATTTGAACCATTTCGGAATGCGTGTGTAGCGGTGGAGGTTTCTATGGAGCATTATGGAATGTGGGGGTGTTATATGAAGTGATTCCGTGATTATAAGCATGAGCTGATTATATGTTAAAGTTTATTATTTAGTTTCGGGATTACGAAAGAATCCTTGCATCATGCATTGCATTACACTCTGAGCCTTAGAAAACTGCTGCTAGCTTCGTAGAGATTAGGAGTGACCGATTTTTATGGACTCTGTTTGGTCTGAAATTTTGAGATATGGTTAACACGCGTTGATAGCGTGATTTGGTACGGAGGCGGGACTGGGATCCCACACCTCCGTGGAATAGGATACGGGTTCGGCGTGACCCGAGTGCGAACAACCACACTCACCGCCCCGAGGCTTAGGCCGTAGGGACCCCTCTCGATTTGGTATTACCGCCACCCTAGGCTGGTTCGAGCGGCGATGGCGGGGAAAATCTGTTTATGCCACGGTAAGGGCATTACGATCGAGTGGTGATAGCGAGACTTTAGCCACTTGCTCGCTACTGACTTTGGAGTTGGTAAGTGAGTGACTCAGGAGCGTGGTCACTACGACACCTAGACTTCTCGTCGGTCCTATCAACGACGGGGAGATCGAGACACCCGATCAGCGAGGTTGGACTTTTGGAGAGGTTTGAGTTTGAATCCCCGAGGTTCGGCGGCCGAGGAGGGCCGGAGGTAGTAGAGACTTGGCTTGCAGGAATTGACAAACTCACTGGAGGAGGCTATTCAGGCCGGTTGGCCGCCGGGACGGCTACTCGGTCGATTGCTTCAGTTCGAACCGGAGTTCGGATTGACCCGATATCTGATTTCTAGTGTCTGGCGATTACTAGGACATTTCCGCGGAAAATATTTTTGGGGCCGTGGGGTTGCCGTCGGATGATTTTCGGGGATTACAGGCGGAGAAAGCGGCTCCGGGAGTGACCCGGGACTCAGTTGCGGTTTTGAGGAAGATCTGGAGTCGGGATATAATTTACATTTTTCGTGAAGAAAAATGTTGCAGGTCGAAATTACGGTTTGGGCGGTTTTCGGGCTCGGGCGAGCCAAGCTGTGACACTTAGCGAAATGTGATTAGTGGAAAGTATTGGACTTGGTCTCTTGTTATTTCTAGTGATTATGATTCACTATGATGTCAAAAAGGATGTCATGTGCAAAGTACATGACTTATTATTACAAGACTTAAGTTTTGGCAAGTCTTGCAAAAATGCAAACGTATTCTTCTTCCTTCTTCACTGCCGAATTCTTTCTCTCTCTAAAGCCACCATTGTTGTGTTTTACAAGCTTCCAAAGCTTGCTCTAGATTGCTTCTTGGTCCGGGAGTTCAACTGGAAAGTTGATGTTCTTGGCTTAGATCTGAGTTTTGATGGAATTGAACCGTTGGATCGTTGTGTGGTTCATATATGTTGATGTTGGGTAGGTAAGGATTAAGGAAATAACGTTGGATCGTTGGAAACACAACACGGGTGAGAACTCACCTTTTGGCGAATTTTTGGTGATTATGTTGGGAATTTCTGTTGAATTTGAGGTGTTACGTGGATTGATTTGTGATTATTGAAGTGAATTCTTACATGTTACGAATCGGTTCTGAATTCGATGTTTCTGCGGAAAACTGGAATTTTACCGAAATTCTGCCGGATTTTCGATTATGGGTCGGGGGTGTAGTTTGGTAGTGTGGTTGGTAAAGTTGCTAATTCAGCTTGAATTGACAGATTCTGAGGTCCAGAAGGTTGAAAAAGAAAGGTTTCCGGGTTTGGGTCGCGGGAATTGTGTTTGACATCCACTGCGGTCGGTCTTGCTCAGATATCTATTCCTCCTTATCGGATGCCTATTTACGAGATGCGAGGAGTAGAAGAAGTAAGCGGAGGAATTACAGCAAAAGAGTTTCGTCCGACCGAGCACTTCAGCGTGGGGTGCTCAGTTACATTTGTTAAGAAGAATGATGGGACACTCTGACTTTGTATTGATTACAGACGGTTGAATGCTCTTATTGGGAAGAATAAGTATCCGTTACCGAGGATTAACGATCTTTTTGATCAACTTCGGGGTTTGAGGGTTTTCTTAAAGATTAATCTCCGATCTGGGTATTTTCAGCTTAGGGAGAAGGAAGAGGACATACCTAAGACTGTTTTCCGCACCCGGTATGGAAACTTTGAGGTTACGGTCATGCCATTCGGGCTGACCGATGCTCCGGTAGCATTCTTGGATCTGATGCATCGGGTGTTACGGCCGTACTTGGACTTATTTACGGTGGTTCTATTGATGATATTCGATATATTCTCGGGATGAGGGTTCGCATCGGGATCATCGAGAGTGGTTCTGCGGACACTTTGGGAATATCAGCTGTATGCTAAATTCTCAAGTGTGAGTTACGGATTCGGAAAGTCACTTTTAAGGACACATTATATCGAGTATGGTCTGTCCGTGGATCCGAGAGAAGGTGAGGGCGGTTCGGGATTGGAAACAACCTACCACGGTACGGGAGATTAGGAGCTTCACGGGGTTAGTAGGACATTATCGAGGTTTGTCTTTGGGATTTTCTATTACAGTATCTCCGCTTATGCGATTGACTAAGAAGGGTCAAGCTGTATATCTGGTCCGATAAGTGTGAGCAGAATTTTGAAGTTGAGGCGGTAGTTGACTAACGCTCCGATTCTCGACTCTTTCGAGATCCGATCTTACCGTATGTGGTTTATACGGATGCTTCCACGTCTGGTTTGGGATGTGTGTTGGCGCAGAGCGTTTTGTGGTAGCTTATGGGTCGAGGCATTTGCGACCGCATGAGCTGAACCGGTTGGCACATGATCAGAGTTGGCTATAGTAATTTATGCGCTGAAACATTGGAAGCAATATCTGTTTGATAGTAAATTTCAGATTCTTACCGACCATAAGTCTGAAATATCTGTTTAAACGAAGGAGCTTAGCATGAGGCGGCGGATATCTTGAATACATTAAGGACTATGATTGTAATATCGGGTACATCTCTGGCAAGGGCAACGCGGTTGCCGATGCTCTGGCGGGGAGGTATACCGGCTTAATTAAGAGAGGAAATGTTGGTGACCGATCCGGGGAGAGTGATCGCGTGCCTTTGGCACGGTGGCGGCTCTGGGAGCGTGCTCGGGATTATTACACTTATTATACATTAAGTGGCTTGATAGGATGCGCGAAGCGCAAGGTAGAATTTGGTATTGAAGAAGTTATACGGGAAGATAAGGGTTTATGTGTTACCGACGTTTCGGTATAGGCAAGGATTGCCATACTTACGAGACCGCCTCGTGTACCGAGAGGATCGGGAGTTACGGAATGATATTTTAGAGGGGCACACTCGAGCAGTGTGAGCATCGAGGAACCGGCGGGGACACTGCAGACTTTGCCCATTCCGATGCGGAAGTGGGGTAATGTTATGATGGACTTTACATTGCCTTTGCCCGACACGGTTTCATCATGATGCTATCTGGGTTTTTGTGGATCGGTGACAAAGTGCGTACACTTTACGCTTATTCGGGTCATGGACCCTCTGGAGAAGCTTGCCCGGCTTTACATCAGTAAGATTGTACGATTACATGGAGTACCAGACTCCATTGTGTCTGACCGTGATCCGCGTTTCACGGCACGGTTCTGGATTGCTTTTCATGAAGCATTGGGCACGCGACTCCATCTGAATACAGCTTATCACCCCCAGACGGACGGGCAGTCGGAGCGGGTGATTCTGATATTGGAGGATATGTTGCGAATCATACTTTGGATTTTGGAGGAGTTTGGGACTAGCGATTGCGTTGATAGGGTTCTCGTACAACAACGGCTTTGGACTACGATTGGCATGATACCATTTGAGGCGTTATGCAGGAGGAGGTGTATGACACCATCTTTGTTGGACACGCGTCGATGGGGTTAAGGCTGGACCCCGAGCTTCTTGAGGAGTCTACGGCAAAGATCAGTTTGTTACCGGCGCGGATTAAAACCGCGACAGCTGCTGCTTATACGAACCGCCGTAGGGCTCTTGAATCTGAGTTTGGTAATAGAATTTGGTGGAGGTAGCACCGTTCGGAGGAACAGATGATTTGATAGGCGGGGCGAGTTACCCCAGTTACATCGGTTTTATGAGTTTCGGAGTAAGTTGTTAGGTTGGTTTTCCCCCAATTGTTTGTTTTATGTGGTATCTTCGAGGATAGCTTTGTTGTGGATCGGTTAGATTTAGGTTGATGCTATGCAGGGTTGTCTGGTAGAAATACCGGCAAGCCGACTCGGGTGCAATAAGATGCACCCGGAGGGTGGGGCGCCGTGAGGCTCGGTATGGTAGTCTAAACTACCACTCCCGCCGCACGATACGGTGGTCCGATTGTTACGGGTTAGAGGAATGTTCATATTTTCTAGTTGGTAGCGACACTGTCTGGTTGGTTGAGCTACTCTTGGAGGACCAAGAGTTCTAAGGGGAGAATGTTACGGTCACCCGGCGGGTTGCGGCCAAGGTGACCGGGGCTCGGTTTTAGCTGCGGGTCACGTTTTCGGCGTTCGACGGCTCCCGAGCCCTATCCGAGTATCATTTTGGCGAACCCTTCCGTATTTGAGGTCGTGTGGGTCCCCGGACGTTTCCGCGAAAATATTTTTAAGCGCCGGGGTTGTCGGGTCGCCTCGGGACGTACAGCGGGCTCGGTAGCACTTTCGAGATTTCAGTTTGGGATGCCGTTTGTAGTTTTGGAGTCGTGGTGACGTCCGGAGGTGTTTGTGGAGTTTAATATTTGGGGCGGGACGTTCGGTTCGGGCGACTCCGGGGGCTCGGGGCGGGAATCCCGGGGCTCGGGATGGAAATTTT
Organism: Stellera chamaejasme; assembly: GCA_024586325.1. NCBI lineage: Eukaryota > Viridiplantae > Streptophyta > Magnoliopsida > Malvales > Thymelaeaceae > Stellera > Stellera chamaejasme. The sequence continues at coordinate 9,308,107 of CM044984.1, read as the reverse complement.
CTGACGGCTTTGGGGTAAGTTGTGTTTGAATTTAAGATGGAATTTATGGGAATTTTTATAGAATTTTGGAGTAGCGGAATTTCGGTTCGAGGTTGTCACGCTCGCGCGTCGGAGTTTTGGTTCGGGTTCAGCGAGCTCGGTAGGACACTCCGGAAAGGCAAATGAATTTCTGAAAAATGTTTTGTGCATGTTATAATATTCTGAAGATTGTGTCCGAGTTTCATTAATTTTGGAATTCGGTAATTATTTTGGGCAAAAGAATTGGAACTTTCAGAAAAATTGGGAGTTAAATTGTATTTGGTCACAAAATAACAATAATTCAGCATGGGCAGCAGCCTACTTTCGGCTGAATGGAGAAAGATAAGGGACACTTGTCCCTTTATGATTTAAGAGAAAAAGAAAGGATATATATATAAGGGTTTTTGTTATTTCATTAAAGGATATAAGTTCATTTTCTTCTTCTTCTTCCTTCTTCTTCTTCATCCGCCATTTTCTTCCTTCTTCAAGCTCCTTAGTGCTTCATCATTTCTTGCTGGAATTCAACAAGGAATTGGCTCCAAACAATGGTAAGCTTCCATCCTTCTTCTCTTTTCAAGTTGATAACATGATATGGTGAAGAAAAGAGAGCAAATTTGAGAATTCATGGTTGTTCTTCACTATAAGCTAGAGTGATCCTCTCCCTCCCATCTTTTAGTATGTTGTTCTTGGGCTTGAGGGGAGTGATAATCAAGTGTTAGATTTTGGAAAAAACTCCTTGGATGAGAAACCCTCTTTGGCCGAATTTTTGGGAAAATTCCAAAATAATGTGTGTTTGTTATCTTGCTTCATGCTTCAAGTATGTTAATCCTAGTATGATTCTAAGCTTATGTATGGTTTCAATTTGAAGGAAAACAAGTTGGGTTAAAAACCCCTCTTTGGGCCGAATTGTAATGTGAAGAGGTTTTGGTTGTTTAGGTGAAATTGGTTAGTAATCTTGGTTAAGAAGTGTAATTGGTAATTAAAGAGAGCTAATGGAACTTTGTTTGGATTGAAATGGAAGTTGGGTGAGAAATCCATAAATTGGCCGAAATTATTAAGGAAGAGGTTTTGTGATTTTGATGCAATTGGTTAGTAATCTTGGTTAAGAAGTGTAATTGGTGATTAGTGTGATTAATTAGAAGCTTGTATGGTTTGATTTGGAAGTGTGGTGGAAAATTGGTTAAGGACCAAATTGTTGAAGTGATTCTTTTTCAATCTTGGTGGTGTGTGTTGATTGAATTGGATGCTAAATTGGTAATGTGGGTGAAAGTAGGTGTGTTATGACGTTTGAAATACCATTTTCGGGTTAGAAATGAGAAAGTTAGGTTTATGCGGGTTTTCCAGGAAAAGTGTCTGGAATGTGGGTTTAAAGGTTGGAATATGTTGGTGGGTGTATGAATAACAATGTTCAGGCTCGGTTCGTGAAACCGAGCTTTCTGTGGAATTTTCCGGGAAAGTGCGGGTTTGTGCGGAAATTGTTTTCTGGGGTTGTTTGGATGTGTTCTGATCCAACTATGGTTGTCTGACTTGATTACTGCGTTGGTGGAGTAGCGCGGACCCGTAGGAGCAAAGTTGTGCATTTGGTCGGGAGTTGGGATCTTAGAGTGTTGGGCTGCGGGCGGCGTTTACGAGGTAAGGGCTTAATTTGGTAAAATGTACGTTTGTTACTGTTTCAAGGCCGGATGACCTTAGAGGCCGGGTTCCTATTACATTACGTATATGGTTATCGGGTAATGTTATTTCTGTTTATGTTTATGTATTCTTATCATTATTATATGTTACATTACGTGTCCGCCGAAGGGGTGCCGACATTCTGCGTATCCGCACCGGGAGTGCCGATACTTACATTACGTGTCCGCCGAAGGGTGCCGACATTACTGCGTGTATCCGCGCGGGAGTGCCGATATACGTTACGTGACCCTACGGCAGTTTGGGGCTCGCGACCCCGGCCCGATACCGTGCTATACATTACATTACGATCTGTATATTCTGACCTCTGTTGAGGGCTGTCGTTACGGGTCGTTCTGGCGGTTGGACCGCATATGTGTTGGATTCTGATTTACGTTATACTTTATGTTTATATGTACATGCATATCTTTGTGATATTACATTTTGCGAGTTGATTGTTGCCACAGTGGGCAAAGCGCACTTTTACCTTAAGCCCTTCTGGGTCCTTTCGAGGACTCACCCTTTTATTTGTTTACCATCTTTCAGACGATCGACAAGCAACCAGCGGAATAGAGATCCGCGGTGCTTCACGACATTTTGGGTTACGTAGCGGCGATACCACGTGCGGGAATTCTTGAGCGAGAGGCTTCTGATTCCGCACTTAGGTATATATTTATAGGATTTTGTTAATGGCTCTGTAGCTGTAGCTGCATGCATGTAGATCAGATCATGAATTTGTATATGCCATATGATCGGAATATATTCTGCCTTTGATGCCTTCTGAGTCGAGGGCGGAGCCCCGACTTGCCTATATTGGATTTGTTATGATATGAATTCAGTGTTTCTGTGGTTGTTGCGATGTATGATGTTTGATACCATGAACTGCATGTTTGGTAGAAGTTGGAGTTACTAGTATGCTTGCCTTGAATGAGTATCTGGGTTGCTAGTTGCCACTTGGCTATTTGTTATTTGAGCTCGATGCTCACATTGCCGCGTTCTCCGCCGTAATTCCTGTTTCCGGCGTCGCGGCCGGCTCGCCTCCGACCGGGCGGGGTGGGTGTGGCAGATAGAGAGCAGTGTTGTTCGAAGTGGAGAGGTAGATGACGAGTTCGTCCCACAGTTGCGGGCATTTCGGTGTTGGAAACTCGGAGAGGTGCTTCTTGATTTGCTCGAAGGCTTCCTGGCATTCCGGTGTTCAAGCGAAAGCCTTTTTCATGCGAAGCTGTTCGAAGAACGGCTTACACTTGTCTCCCAATTTGGAAATGAATCGTCCCAAGGCAACAATTCTTCCTGTAAGTTGTTGGATTTCCTTAATGTTCCTTGGTGGTGCCATATCCGTGATGGTTGATATTTTCTTAAGGTTGGCGTCGATTCCCCTTTCGGAGATCATGTACCCCAGGAATTTCCCGGCTCCAACGAAGAAAGAGCACTTAGCTGGATTGAGCCTCATGTTATATCGTCGGAACGACTTGAAAGTTTCGGCCAGGTCTTGAAGGTGGTCTTCGAATGTCATGCTTTTCACAATGACATCGTCGACGTACGCTTCAAGGTTACGGCCCATTTGGTGGGCAAAGACCTTGTTCATTAGGCTGGTAGGTGGCTCCAGCGTTTTGAGCCCAAAAGGCATTGAGCGTAGTAATATCGTCATCGCCCGTTGTGACGCCCGTTTTGAAAGCGTCCTCGGGATCCATGTAGATTTGGTGGTAACCACTCTTAGCGTCCATGAAAGACAAGTATTTGTATTTGGAAGTGGCGTCCACGAGTTGGTCGATGACAGTAGCAGGTAGGGGTCCTTTGGACAATGCCTATTGACGCCCGTGAAATCGGCGCACATACGAAGTTCACCATTAGTTTTGTCGGCTAAAACTATGTTAGCGAGCCACTCGGAGTACTGAATTTCTTTTATTATTCCAGCGTCGAGGAGTTTAGAAACCTCCTCTTTTACAAACTTCTTTTTGGAAGGGGCCATACCCCTTTTCTTTTGCTTAACCGGCTTTGAGTCCGGGAATACATTAAGTTTGTGGGTGATGACGCTAGGATCGACGCCCGGCAGGTCCTTCAAACTCCAGGCGAAGACGTCAAGGTTTGCCTCAAGGAGGTGGATGAGTGCCATCTTCTCCTTTTGTTCAAGGTTTTTGCCAACCTTAAATTTCTTGCTTGGAACGACGTCGATCTCTTCTGTCACCTCGTTGAGGCGTGGCCTGTCGTCGGGTTCCGCGGGATCCTCGATCTCCCTCGAGGCTCGTGGATCAACCGTAGAGCTCAAAGAGGCCACGTAGTTTGTCCTTGTTGTTCGCTGGTCGATGTAGATGTTTGCGTCCCCACGAGGTGTTGCAAATGTGACCGTGAGAGAGCGGATGTCGCACCTCATGTGGAATTCGACCTGGCTTGGTCGACCAACAATGGCGTTGACGACCCCTATTGTTGGCACCAAGAACTCCGTCATAATGGAGTGACAATCAACCGTGCCAAATTGTTTGTCCCCAATTAACATGAGGGGCAGGTTGACGACCCCTATTGTTGGGACAATGTCCCTGCCGATGCCGAAGGTAGGGCCGAAGCTTCTTCTTATAGCGGACATGTGTACCCGAGTTTATCGAGCATGTCCTTGAAAATGACACTAGTGTTTGCACCGGTGTCGATGTACACCTATTTGGTGTCGTAACCCGCAATCCTTGCTTTGTGATAAGTAGTGGATCGGAGTGTGGAACGACAACCTTCGTCCCGTTGGGGCGATAGATGACGTTCTCCTCGAGGTGATCGATCTGCAAGATTTCCCTTGCATATCGTTTTCTGGAAGAGGCGCCTTCGGACTTGGTGAGCATGTGAATGATGCCCGCTGGTGGTGGTGGCGGCAAGTTTTGCCTCAGGGCTGTTGTGTCGGCAGACGCGTCTTTTGCGGTCATCACTGTCGTCGTCCCTCTTGCGGCCTTTGGGGAATTCCTTGCAGGGGAAGAGGAATCGGACAGGAATTCCTTGAGCTTACCTGCTCGATCATCTCGGAGATGAGATTTCGAGTGGAAGCACGCCTCCGTGTCGTGGCCACGGTCCTTGTGGTAGAGGTAGTACTTGTCAAACCCCCTCGTATGCTGGATAGGCTGAGGCCACTTGGGGACCTTATTCTGCTTCTCCAGCATTAGAAGAATGTTCGTGCGGGTGTCACGAAGTTCGAGGTGGTGGTCGGAGGTCCTCGGACCAACGTTCGAGGACTGGTACCTCGATGAAGCAGACCCCTTGTCGAATTTCTTGTTGCGGTCGCTTGTGGGGGGCCTGTTGTAAAGCTTATTCATCTCCTCGGAGTTCATGAATCGAGTGGCCCGATCGATGAACTCACCCATCGTTGTGACGGGTTTTCATTAATGTTGTACGCGAGCCTTGACTCGCGTTGAAGGCCTTGAGTTACGGCCGGGAGCTGCATGTCCGAGGAGAGACCACGGACTTGGGCGGCTTCGCACTGAAACCGTCGGATGTAATCACAGAGTGGTTCCTCCCTTTGCTGTTTCACTCTTAGCAAGTGTTGGACAGTCTTGGGGGGAGGTCGAGCTCCCATGAAGTGGCGCAGGAACGATGAGGCGAGATCCTTAAAGCATTTAAAATGCTGGCCTCGTAACGTTCCAAACCACGTTGAAGCAGCCCCTTTCAGGGTGGAGCTGAAAGCTTTGCAGTATGGGGTCGGGCGTGAGCCATCTCCATTTGGGAAATGTAACGTCGTAGATGGTCGACGAGTGCATCGTCGTGTCGTAGCTTTCGATGGCGGCATTGAAAGCTGGCGGGGCACGGGCGGCAATGGCGTCCTCTGTGAAGGGTTGGGTGAGCGAGAACCTCGATGTCGTCGAGGACCAGGTTTGGCGTCTTAACTGTTCCTTGACCACGTTGATTCGTCGGAGGAGGTCGTCGACATCAAGGTTCCCATGACTGGTTTTGATTAGGATTGTTCATCCCGGTCGTTATGAGGCGGGAGGCGAGTAGCCTGCATTTCCGCCTTGATGGTTTGCACCATGAAGGCTTTCATTTCATTGAGCATGCTCGCACTGGGCGATGCTATCTGGCGGGATCGACGATGACCTGCTTTGGGGGTCGTCGAGGTCCCGGCGAGTACGTCAGTAGCTGCTTGCGGTTGTGGGGGCTCTTTGTACCTGGCGTGTCGATGCGAGGAGTGGCGGGATTGCCACCAATCCAGGAGTTGTGGGGCTGTTGCGTCCCGTTGCACCACCGGCGAGGGAGCGGTGGAGGCACATCGGAGGAGCTGGAAGCGGCATCCTCAACATGCACACTGTTGTGAGTTCTTCTTGTTTTCGCCATGAAAACGGTTAGGGGAGAAAAAAGTTGAGTAGAAAAGGAAAAACTGCTTGTTTTTCGTTTCCCACAGACGGCGCCAAATTGATAGCCAAGGTCTGATCTCCGGCCGTCAAGTGATCTCTAACGACTAACGTAGGGCCACTCCGGTACCTGAGAAGAGTAAGACAAAGGACACTTTCAGGTGCAGACAGAGAAGAGAGGCGTGGGTGTGTAGTAATCACCTTATTTGAAGCAGGCACCACCCAATATATAGGGTGGTGCTAGGTCCCGTTATGGGGCCTTAAACGCTGGAGAATCTCCATAAATGTGTCCATAATTGGGATGGCGGCGTATTAATGGTGCAATAACAGTGGAGTTATTGCGGAGTTATTCCCTCTCCTTTGGCTTAATGCCATGATTAGTGTAACGGTTGCCTTGAGGGAGGCAGCAAACATTTTACGACTAACGGTTTTATACGGGGCGCCCTTATTGGTAAGAGGGGCTCCCCGTAAATACGAGGCCGGCTGTGGTGGACGCGGCCCATATGGCGTTTGCATTTGACAATACAGCCGTATGGGCTGGCCCATATATATCATGTCTCGATTCCCTCGCTGACTACAACAAACGACTCTTCTTTAAATTTAACGTAGCCCTTTTAGACCAAGGCAGAACACTATATTTCACGCCTAACGCTAATTCCATGTACATTAAACCCTATTATGCCAACATAACATCCAGAATATTCACATGAACTTTCAACCCTGTTACATGAAAATGCTTGTCCAGAGCCAGTTTTCCCCACCAACTCCACCTACTAAGCTGTCAGTCCTACTGTTAATACCATACTACACACGATCTTTCACCACCTTTGGTCTGTAGACTCTTTTTCTTCCATTCTTCCTCGGCATACCTTCGACCTTGGTACTAAATTCTGGAGTCAAGTCTTGCACACTATCAGCAGCCGGACCACACTGTACAGCAGGGGCAGTTCCTGAAATGTCCATGGATGTCACTTGCTGTCTGTTAGCCCTCCCTCTTGTAGGCCTATCAAGCTCTTCCAACTTCAGACGGTGCCATAGGATGACATGCTCCTTAACATAGGTGAATAATGCATTTGTCTCACTTGCAAGTAGTCGGAGAGCCAATTTACACCGTTTTTCATGTGAGCGCCACTGAAATTTGAATGGAACAGCGTATCAGTGACATAACTATTAATAAGCTAAACACAACTAGTATTACATATAATAATCACCTCAGATCTAGTATGTTTGTCATATTTATGAGATTTCCCTATCCAATAACAAACAAACACCCCGCAATCATGACCATTAGGCTGCTGACTAACCGGTGAAACCCTTCTTGCAAAATCACAGAAGCTAAAACCAGCTGGCTTAACTATGGCATCCATTGCAGGGCATTGCAATGCGTAAACAGAATAGCCTTACATAAACCTCTAAACATGACAACAGTCAACTGTCAGGCTGAATGTTAAGGTCTCAGAGGCATACCAACTTGTCTAGCACAGCCCGATACGGTGACGGTGACTCATTACTTCCACCTATGCTATCCCATACGTCAATGTATTTACCCTCGAGGAAGAAAACAACCAGATAGAAGTGTCCGAAATCAATTACGTGAGCAGGCACAAACAGCTGCACACATTTACGCAATTTCAAATGAACATTTTAACAAGTGAATGATAACCACACTAAAACAATATTACTTGCTTGCCTAACCTGCTTCAAGTTCGTTGCATTCAACATTACTCCATCATCGGGAATCCACCTCAGCCGTATGGCCCTGTCGAGGGCGAACTGTGCACTTACCTCAGAGGATCTCTGCCAAATTTAAATTAAATAACAACTACTAAACATCACCGGTAACCCTATGTTAGTCACACATTTCATAACAAACCTGTAAATCCACCGGAAAATACCAACTCTCAAGGAGTTTCTTAAGAGGCCGCTGCCTCTCTTGAAGGAATAATACCCACGTATTGACGATCCCATCACATAGCATTCTGTTCGGAGATAGGCCTGCTGAAATGTCCCATCGCTCAAGGAAGTAGCCCCGTAGCCTAACCAGGTGCTCCCTGGCCCATTAAACAAAAATTTGGTTACTCAAATGCACTCTCAATGAGCATGCTCGCAGGCCCTTACAAAAGACTAATTTCAAGACACTAACACTTACTTCTCATCCTCCCTATGATCAAAAGCATAAGATATTATTTTGTGGTCAACCTCGGCCAAAGCTTTTGAAGCTCTCACATTAAATGGTCCAGCCCACATCAAGTTCGGCGGACCAGCCGACTTCTTCACATGAATCCAAGGCGTCCTCTGGAAAGGTCCGCTTACCGGCATTCTTCTGGACTGTCTTTCCTTAGGCACATACCCCCTCGTAGTACCCTCTGTGATCTGTGCCAATTAATGCAACTGCACACTACGTATTTGCAGAAGGGCTGGTAACGCCACTTTCGTTACCAAGGCGTTACGAATGGTAACGCCAAAGGGCGTTACCAGGGCGCTACCATTCGACGCGTTACTTCAGCAAAACGCGTTACCAGGGCGCTACCGAGCCTGACAAAGCCTGACAGGCCTGGTAGCGCCACACCCCCCTACCAGGGCGTTACTATCCCAAATTCCAATAATGCGCAATTTCCTCCGCATCCCACATCAGTGTGGTTCGAACCCCAGCTCTCTGGGGGTGAGAAAATGGGTAACAAGTATCTCTCCACTGCACCAATTGTCTATATTGCATGATTCCCAAGTATTGTACTTATAAAAGATGCCATAGTCATTATGGATTGTTCTATATTATTTTTATTACTATAATGGGATTCTATATTATTATTATCATTATTTTAGATAAACTAGTAAATAATAATGAGAGTAAGTTTTATTTAAAATTATATTTTCTTTATCTTTCCATGGTTAGAAACTAATGAATTTTTCTATCAAATCCGAAAAAGAAAACATGAACATACTTAATCAAAAAAATGATCATTAATTTTAATGGGAATTTCTAAAAGAAATATGAACATACTTAATCAAAAAAATGATCATTAATTTTATGTGCACCTAATTAATTTATTCAGTTAATATTTATTTTTGTTAATATCGTAATTAATTTGTTAATATTTTTTAATATCATTTTTTGTTAATATTTGTAAATTATCTTAATTTGTTAATATTTGTAAATTATCGAAATTTTTAAATATTTGAAAAAATATTTTAGTATTCTGAAATTTATTTTAATATTTTGAAATAGGACGACCGTAACGCACAATGGCATTACCAGGGCGCTACTCTCTCTGACAAGTTCTGACCAGTAGCGCCCTGAGTAATGCCTTGGGCGCTACCAATACTTTCGGCCCCACAGTAACGCCCAAGGGCGTTACCAGGGCGCTACTAGCTCTGACACGCTACTAGCTCGACACGCCTCGACGCCCAGGCGTAGCGCCCGAGTAACGCCTCTCAACAACATTCACCGATGGTCGCCATCAACATGACCAGGCCCACCTTTCAGTAAAATGGTAACAATTTCTTCAACTCTCCTAGTAACGCCGCGGCGTTCGGAAGCGTTACGGCGGAAGCGCGGTAGCAGTACTACGAAACATTGCCTCCAAGTACGTAGTGCCAAAGTAAACCCTAGAATACCTAGGTGCGGAATCGAAGCCTCTTGCTCAAGGATTCCCGCACGTGGTACTCTTCTTTGCAAAAACCCTAAAAATGACAGAAGCACCGCGGATCTCTACTCCGCCGGTTGCTTGTCAGGATGGCCTGAAAGGTGGTAAACAAATAAAAGGGTGAGTCCTCGGAAGGACCCAGTAAGGGCTGAGGTAAGATATAGTTTGTCCAAGTGGCAACAAGCTGAACTGCAAAAGCAGAATAACACAAGAGTATACATGTACATATATAAACATAAGGCGTAAAGTGAATCGAAATCCCAACACATGCGGTCCAACCGCTGACCCACGAATGACAGCCCTCTCGAGAGGTCGAACATACAGAATAGAAAGCACGGTACCGGTGGGTCGCGATCCCAAACTGTCGTAGGGTCACGAAGTATATCGGCACCCAGTGCGGATATATACGAGAATGTCGGCACCCTCAGGTGCGGACATAACTAAACCAAGCCATGGAGCACCCGTGGTCTTAAGACCAGCCCGGTATCGTCACAGAACAGAACACATACACATGTAAATATAAACAGAAATATCATCACCTGATACAGATACACAGAACAGAATAGGAACCCGGGGCCTCCAAGGCCATCCGGGCCTTGAGACAGAACAAACATACATCTTACCATGTGACGGGTCTCGGGGTCACCGAACCACCGTCCTCGCCCGGGACCCGCCTCAACCAACCTCGATATACATGCAATTATTCCCAGAATGCATAACGAGAGAAGTTGAGCCGTTACCTCAGAAAATAGCTCCGCAGTACAAACCCCGGGAAATCCCGGCTCCTGGCCCGAAATGTGACAACGCGCCTTTTAAGGTCCCGCACAACTCCACCAATGCAGAAACACACTGAACAACCACAATCCAGTCAGAACTCACCAAAACAGACCCCCAGAAACCAAACCTGCACAATCCCGCACTTTCCCGCAAAAATCCACAGAAAGCTCGGTTTCACGAACCGAGCTAGAACATTGTTACTTATACATTCATAAACACAACCAAACCTTTAAATCATACCTTCTTCCCAAATTGCTCACACAAGTCCGAATCGAAATTCTCGTTCAGCTGTCCCGGTACAAATTTCGGTAGAGTTTCGGTCCAATTTCAAAGCAACTCCCTTTCGCTAAATGCTCCGCCGAAAATTACACCCAAATTTTTAGACGCGAATCGGCACAACCTCGGGTGCGTTTCTTCCTACGTTCCTCGAAGTTTGGTCGCCAAACGACAGAAATCAGTTGTGGAGCTTTAAGGTCCAACAATGGCGCAGCAGCAACAGAGAGAAAGGGAGAGAGATACGGATGGAGGAGATGAAGAAATTGACCAAAAATGATGCACTTTTCCTTTTACTACATATATATAAATATCTTCATAAATCCCTTTCTTTTTCTTTTCTTCTCTCACCAAGAAGGGACACATGTCCCTTCTTTTCTCTCTCTCTCCCATCCGCCAATTCCTTCTTTTCTTCCAAAAATACCAATTCCCAAAATCTCACAAACTTTACTAAACTGTATTTTCGTTCAGCCCGAAAATGCAACTTTTTTACCAAACTTACTCCGATTGGAACCAAACTTTAACCACTTACTCAGGACATCTTAAAACTCATGAAACCTATTTTTCTCACCCAAATGTAAGTCCCGAGTCACTCAGAATTGCAACTCCCGGGAATTATGCGCACCCGCGTAATAAATTCTAAATCCGTCCCGGGTTGCCCCAAAATTCACCAAATTAAATCCATAAAATCCGTCTTAAAATATAACATACTTTACACCCACGCTATCGGAAAATTTCCATCCCGAGCCCCGGGAGTCGCCCAGGACCGAACGTCCTGCCCCAGAAAATATACTCCGTAAAAAGATGCAGGACTTTCCCACGATTCCAAATATGTGAACGGTTTCCCAATCCGAGGTCCCGGCAGCGCTATCGAGGCTACTGTACGTCCCGAGACAAGTCCCGGCCCCGGAAAAATATTTTCTGCGGAAATGTCCGGGTGACCCACACGACCTCAAAACCCGAAGGATTCCCAGAAATAATGCTCAGATAAGTCCCGGGAGTTGTCTGACCGACCAAAACCTTGACCCGCAGGCCAAAACCGGAGCCCCGGGTCACCCGGGTCACAACCCGCTCGGGGTGACTGTAACACCTCTGCAGCCCATCAACTTCTCCTTACGCAAACCACAATTCTCTTCCCGCAGCTTGGTCACTTGTTTCTTCAAACTTCTCTCATTCCCCTGCAACACAAAAACTTCCTCCCGCAGAGCCTTAACAAAACAAATTTCACGGCGCAGCTGCAACACCTCCATTCTTAGATCCACATCCTTATGACCCTCTCCGGCAAAGCCTCGGTCGTACTCTTCTTCACCGCTATGGCCTGCAGCCTCACCTCCCTCTTCTTCGGCCTCCATATTCTCATCACATGCAAGGCCCTACATGGTAAGGGAAACCTATAAGTACCACACTATCAAGCATTGCTGGAACTGAACAAATTCAATGTACCTTATACAAATGCATGTACAAAACGGTCATCTCAGGAGAGAAGAAGACTACGGCTGGAATTTGCTTCGGGATCCTCGCCCCAGCGCAAAGAGCAATCTTTCTCAGATAAAACATCTACAATAACAGAAGGGTGGTTTGTAAATTTCATATTACGGGATTACGGAAAACATGAGTACGCTAACCACAAAGAACCATACCTGTAGGAATATTGTACAGCCCCCGACCTTCGGAATATATTCCTCACCGTGTACTCCATTAAAAAAGTCTCAACACTCCTGACCAACTCATTGAAAGCATAACGACCCCATGATTTCTTCGACCCATTCGCACAGTCCACTACATTCTTCAGTTGGGTGGTTGTAAATCCTTTTCCGGGAGGAGGACAGAGAACAGTCTTCAGAGCCAAGAGATCATATGCTATACGTACCATCGTCCTGTTGGCGCTCCCAAGCAACACATCCACAACTGATTCATGGGAAACAATGGTACGCTCAGCCAACTTCACACAAAATGCATCACATATCTCCTTACTGGGCTTCACATTCTTGCTGTTTCTAATGTCCTCTCCCCCATCTTCTATACCCATAATGTCACAAAAATGTTCAGCAGTCAATGGATATGTGTGCCCACCAAATGATACACCGGTGTTCTGCGTATTCCATGAATTTAACAGGTCCTTTATCAGATTTTTGTTAGTGGGATCACCCTTCAACCCCAACAAGCTTTTGAAGGGACTATCCCCTATCATTTCATGCCTCTTCTGACTCAACCCACTAACTATGCTGTAGAATGTCCGGACCTGGCATCTCAAAACTATCTTCATCCCGCCATACCCACCATCACCCCACTTCACCTTATCCTCGGGTGACATTTCATTCTACACATCCTTTATGCTTTGTCCCTCATCAAGGCCAACATCACCAGCCCTTAACTTCACCATAAAGTCTCGCCTGTAACAATAAACCATATTATCTACTCAGACATATTTTAGGGAATCACAAAATTAACCTATTTCATGCATGAAACTTACTGAAAATTGTTCCAGGCATTGGAACTGATCTTGATAGCTCTCCTCTTCTTACTCTGACCACTGTTCCAAATGGTATAAAGAATACAAAATTACTGTCGTGTAATGCAAATTATGATTAAATCATTGTTTATATTACATAACAATGTAGACGTTGTTCATTGTACACCATAATGTCACTACTATTCTCAATCGTTGTTTTGGGACGAACTACACTCTCTTTTTAAACCGTCGAACTATAGGGCCTCTGGTATGTCACCGTCCACTTTGGAGGCTACAAGGGGGTCTAGAAATCAACATACCTTCGCGCCAAGACGTCTTCTTCTTCCCCACCCTTCCTTTTACTCTTGCTTCTGGTTGACCCACTCATGGTTGAAGAAGAACTTCAAATCCTGCGTCACAAACTAAAGAACCCTAAAACTTGGAAGCTACTCGCAACCGGATCACACGTATAACTTTCGAACACGAAAAACTTGAGCGCATGCCGACTTATCTCAAATGCTACTTAGGATGCTTGTTGCGACGACGGTGGAAGACGTTTACTGCTTCGCTGGTGCAAAAGAAGGAGGAGGAGTGGAAGTTCCGTACCTGGGCTCGTGGTCCGATCGTGGAGAAGAACGTGGAAACGGCGACCGTGAAGTAACGGTCGCCTCCAAAACGACGTCGTTTTGGTATCTCAGGTGAGAAAAAAAATGGGTACTTCAAGTACTTCAAACTTCAAGTACTTCAAGTACTTCAAACTTCAAGTACTTCAAAATAGAAAGGCCTGAATTTTCTTTGTGTTTTCTTCTTTTGTTTATTAAATAACTATTACTCCCCTAAACTATGTTGACTCAATCACTTTAATCCTTGAATTATAATTCGTTCCAACTCAGTCCCTGAACTATGCAACGTTAATCACTTTACCCCTTTGACCATATCAATGTTAGTTGACTTTAGGAAAAATATTTATTATGGTCCTAAATTTTATCCAATCTATACTTAAACATTTTAAACCTGTTAGATCTATAAAAAAATACTTTTGTTCCCAACAACCTTTATTCGTGCCTACCACCCTACTACCTTACCGGTCTTGTCATCACCACTTCCCTTCCATTTTTTATCTTCTTTTGCCTTAAAAACTTCAAATTTATACAAATATAACCCTAAACTGTTAAGTAATTGACGGTGTTAAGCTCACCGGTGTCGAGTTACTGAGTCGAAGGACTAAAGTGCTAGGATTTACATAGTTCAAGGACTGAGTGAGAACAAATTTTAGTTCAAGGACTAAAGTGAGCGAGTTAACATAGTTCAGGAGACTAATAGATAATTTGGCCTTTAAAATATGATGATGTATTGATGTCATGGTGAATAGTAATTTAGTTTATTTGTTTGAATGTGATGTGAATTATGTGATTATTAAATGAGCTTTTATTTTTTATTTTTATGGTGAGGACTAACTCCCTCAATTGGTTTTACATTTTTTTTATTCTTTAGCATATTGGTCCCTAAAATTTTGTACTCGTGGTTTTGCCCATTTTTGTTTTCATTTTTGTGTATGAACAACACATAATGAAAAAAGTGACATGCATGTCAAATCATGAAATGTTTTATTAAGCTAAACGCAAATGTCTTTTATTTAACATATTGGAAAAATACATAGTATTTGTTTGAAGGTGGGTATAACACGATTTTTTTCTTAATCTGTGAAACCAATCTTTCATTTTCACAGTTTTCTACAATATTATTCTTTTAAAAAATTAAACATTTTTGCATTCTAAATTTTTTAGATGAAATGATCCCGTTCGCACGGGTAATGTTAAACCTAGTTATATCCGTCCATTCACATTGTCCAATTTTCTATACTAGTGGACAACATCAATGGATGGGGTGGCATACAAGTAAAATTCATACATTTTTTTACCTTATCCATTTATTTTAATTTATTATTCTCAACTCAACAATATTTGTTAATCCCCATAATCAATGAATTGTATCATTTTGCTGGGTCACATTTCGATTTTAAATTTGTCTAGAAAATTCATTTTCTCTCATTTCGAATGCAATCATGCGATGTAGTATATCAAACAATATGTCACATCGAATCGCTTCTTAGACTACTTGCTATGCTATTAGGTATTGCTCGTTTGGCTTGTTCGCCACACAAGCATGCCTAACTCGTTAACCACTAGAAGCCATGTATATCCCATACCACACATAACTCCATTGGTTAGCAATGTCTTAAGCTAATCATATGTAATTCTTATGATAATGCACGTGCCATTCAAAACCAAATGCGTCAACCGTTTGCGATACATGCCATCTAAACTTCTATTAGTTCTTTAATGCAATGTCATGACCTAAACATTCTACTTTTAAACTTTATATCTTGTTACTTGCATGATGTCATGACAATCATATACATTTTAATAGTTGATTTACTTGTGTGCGCTGTTATCTCGTGAGTTATTACTGACAGAGACT
Source organism: Stellera chamaejasme (assembly GCA_024586325.1). Classification (NCBI taxonomy): domain Eukaryota; kingdom Viridiplantae; phylum Streptophyta; class Magnoliopsida; order Malvales; family Thymelaeaceae; genus Stellera; species Stellera chamaejasme. The sequence goes on along the minus strand of CM044984.1, from coordinate 9,292,475 downwards.
CCGCAAGTGTACGGTAGTCACAAGTAATAAAACAGGAAGTACCGGGTCGAACCACAGGGACTTGTTTTATGTGTATATGTGTGTGAATTACAACTTAGCTACACTAAGGAAATGATTGAATAGCTGGTGAGGATTAAACTAACATGCAAGAAAGATAATTAAATTGATTAAACAACTAGATCAATTAAACTAGAGCTATAACTTGAGTGATTAAAATACGCAATTAACTAGATTATCTCTTAAGAATTATTGCTCCACTTAGACTTTAGGTGTGAATAGCTAGAATTACCTACAACTCTTACTTAAGTTCATGTAGGAGAATGTATTAAGTCTAAACCATCTCTCGATGTCAATTTAGAAATAAATTAGCAACGATGTCTCATTTTCTAATTCATTGTTTTAGTAATCCATTCTCCTCCTAGAATCAATTATGAATCATCGCTCTATAATTAAATCTAGCATGCATTTCTCTACGGTCTAGTATAATTACTTATGTCTAAGTCTAATCATACCAACATTAACCCTCTATCGAGGTGTTTAACACTACGTAGTTGCATTTTATGTCGTAATGCACGGAGTAGCGCCCCAGGCATTACTGTGGGGCCGAAAATTGTCGTAGCGCCCAAGGCATTACTGAGGGCGCTACCGGTCAGAGCGTGTCAAAGCTAGTAGCGCCCTGGTAATGCCTTTGTGCGAAACTGTGGGGCCAAAAATTGTCGTAGTGCCCAAGGCATTACTAAGGGCGTTACCGGTCAGATCCTGTCAGAGCTAGTAGCGCCCTGGTAATGCCTTTGTGCGTTACGACCGTTAAATTATAAACGCAACCCCTTCCCTTTCCCCTTCATTTGCAGACGTTTTCGTTAGGCAGAGTTTGTTTTTTTTGCTCCGGCGTCTCAGCCCTCTCCTCTATTTTCTTGAAGGATTTGTGCTTCTCAACTTTTCGGTAGATCTCCGGTGTATTGGGAGCAGTATATTGAGCTAGGTAAAACATTTTACTGTTTGTTTTCAAAAATTTTTTTAATATTTTTCATTTTTTATTGTGTAGTTATTTTAGTAAATGATGAAAAGTGCATAAATTTTATGTTATAGATTTAATTTGAGCCATAGTTCCTGTCTGTGGATATTACGTAGAATATAATATGCATAACGTTATTTTCAAGTTTGGAAATTACGTTACAAATTATGTTGTAAAGTCATATGAAATAAAAATATGGAGAAATACCAAAAAACCTAAATTACTAATCCGGACAAAATCGTGTGTCAACAGCTGCCCCCCTTTGCGTGTTTCATGAGAAATGGAACGCGCAAAGTAGGATCACCCCAAATTTTGTATGGCGAATAACAAAAACCTTCTCATTATTCATGAAAGGAAGAAACTTTTCTTACCTTTCCAAAGCAAAGGAACCTTCCCTGCTTCCCTCAACAGAAACTTTCCCATTGAGTTGAATAGCGGAAACTTTTCCACTATTCAAGGCTAAAGAACCTTCTTTTCGAGATTGACGGCTTTCCCAATGCTCGATGAAAGTAGCCGACTGCTGTGATTGGATCGAATAACAAGAACCTTCTCATTATTCGTGAAGTGAAGGAACCTCCTTGCTTCTCTCAATAAGAACCTTCCTATTGAGTTGAATAGAGGAAACCTTTCCACTATTCGAGGTTAAGGAACCTTCCCTACTTCTCTCAATAAGAACCTTCCTATTGAGTTGAATAGCGGAAACCTTTCCACTATTCAAGTTTAAGGAACCTTCCCTACCCCAAAGATGCGAGATTGAGAACCTTCCCAATGCTCGGCAAAAGTAAGATGAATGACAGATTGATTGATTGATTGATTGAAATCGAATGACAAGAACCTTCTCATTATTCGTGAAGCGAATGAACCTTCCTTGCTTCTCTCAATAAGAACCTTCCTATTGAGTTGAATAACGGAAACCTTTCCACTATTCGAGGTTAAGGAACCTTCCCTACCGCAAAGATGCGAGATTGAGAACCTTCCCAATGCTCGGCAAAAGTAAGATGAATGACAGATTGATTGATTGATTGATTGAAATCGAATAACAAGAACCTTCTCATTATTCGTGAAGCGAATGAACCTTCCTTGCTTCTCTCAATAAGAACCTTCCTATTGAGTTGAATAGCGGAAACCTTTCCACTATTCGAGGTTAAGGAACCTTCCCTACCCCAAAGATGCGAGATTAAGAACCTTCCCAATGCTCGGCAAAAGTAAGATGAATGACAGATTGATTGATTGATTGATTGAAATCGAATAACAAGAACCTTCTCATTATTCGTGAAGCGAAGGAACCTTCCTTGCTTCAATGGTCCGAGAATGAGAACCTTCCCAATGCTCTATGAAAGTAGATGAAAGACTGATTGATTGATGAGATGGAATAACAAGAACTTTCTCATTACTCGTGAAGCGAAGGAACCTTCCTTGCTCCGATAATTCGAGATTGAGAACATTCTCAATACTCGGCAAAAGAAAGATGAATGACTGATTGAATGAAAGTTGAGAATCGAATAACAAGAACCTTCTCATTATTTATGTAGCGAAGGAACCTTTCTTGCTTCAATGATCGAGATTGAGAACCTTCCCAATGCTCGATGAAATAGATGGCTGACTGATTAAAAAATGAACAACAAGAACCTTCTTGTTGTTTATGAAGAGAAGAAATATTTCTTTCCCTTCTGAAGCGAAGGAACCTTCCTTGCTCCGGTAATTCGAGATTGAGAATATTCCCAATGCTCGGAAAAGATAGATGACTGATTGATAAAAAATTGAACAACAAGAACCTTCTTGTTGTTTGTGAAGGGAAGAAATATTTCTTTCCTTTCTGAAGCGAAGGAACCTTCCTTGCTCCGGTAATTCGAGATTGAGAATATTCCCAATGCTCGGAAAAGATATATGACTGATGGATAAAAAATTGAACAACAAGAACCTACTTGTTGTTTGTGAAGGGAAGAAATATTTCTTTCCCTTCTGAAGCGAAGGAACTTTCCTTGCTCCAGTAATTCAAGATTGAGAATATTCCCAATGCTCGGTAAAGATAGATGACTGATTGAAAAAAAAAAGAACAACAAGAACCTTCTTGTTGTTTGTGAAGGGAAGAAACCTTTCATTCCCTTCTGAAGCGAAGGAACCTTCCTTGCTTCTTTGCTGAAAGACTTGATCGAAGTATTGAGACGAAGTGAATGGCGAGAACCTTCTTACCATTCAGCGAGAGAGACTTCTTTTTCCATTTCGGAATGAGAGGAAAGAGATCTTTGGTTGAGATCATGAAACGAGAAGAATGGTAAGAGCTTTCTTACCTTATGGGGAGAGAAACCTTTCTCTCCGGACTTGGCAAAGGAACTTTCCATGCCTTTGGTGAAAAGTTGAGCGATTCAGTGTGACGAAATGACTACACTTCTAAGGTGAGACATCCCACAAAACGAGTAAAGTTCTGAAATATTAGAAGAAGAGACGAGCTTTCTTCTTTTCTCGCGAGAGAGTCGACACAGGCAACGTTGGATTTATCGGAGCACGGTGAAGATGACGAGAACAGGTTGCTGAATTGTGGGAAAGGATCTCTAGGCTCCGGAAAAGATGTTTCCAGCAACTTGGGAGTGTTTTGGAGGAGGGTTTCTCCTATGTGGAGGGAAACAGACGACTTCAAGGGGGTTGTTAATGCTTGGGCAAGAGCTGCAAAATGGTCGGAGATGAATGCTTGGCAACCAGAGTTGGGACCAACCTTTTCGATTGAAATGAGCTCGAGGAGAAGCTACGACACCGATGCCGTCTTTGAGTGATGCTTCGGTGACTTGGGATGAAGAGAATGAAAGAACTTTCTTACCATCAGGGAGAGAAACCTTTCTCTCATGAGTTAAGGCTAAGGAACCTTCCTTGCCTTTAATGAAAAAAATGAATGAATGAGAATGATACGAAGTTTGACAAAATGACTAAACTTCATAAAAATGTGAAAATCGCACAAAATGAGCGAATTTGGAAAACGGTGAAGTTTGACGAAATGACTAAACTTCGAAAGTGAAATCGCACAAAATGAGTGAATTTCTGAGAGTTGTAGTATTTGACTACATGCAATTTGCAATGTGTCCCGTATGTACAAGATGAGGCAAGTGAAAGATAGTTACCGTATCATGGTAATGTGGAAAGTTTAAGTGAAACCTATGGAAGCTTTCGAGCTGAAGAGAACATGAATCGTTGCCATCATAGAGAGCTTCTCATCATAATCTTCTCGTATTGATATCAAAACCTGTGTTGATGAGTTCCTTGAAAACCCGTCTCTGAGAATGAATGATGATATTGTGTATGATACATGATGCCACTGATGTATGATTTTGTGAATGATACATGATACATGATGCCAATGATGTATGATTTTGTGAATGCTTGATGTTCGGATTTGCAATGATGAGATCTTCAATTAAAACCAATGATGCATGGTAGATCTTCAATTAAAACCAATGATGCATGGTAGATGAAAAAAACATTTACTAAGCTTTCTTTATGAATGTCTTTCATCTTGCATGAAGTGATCTTACCTCATCGTCGAAAAATTGTTTTCCATTCCTGGACTCATTTGCCCTTGAGAACAATTATATGTGTGAATGATCTATTTGCCCCCCAGTTTTGGTCACAAAATTGCATATTCTCAACAAGAGTCTTTAAACCATGTCTGCCGTAAGATCGATACTCATTAATGTTTAATGGTTGGTTCTTAAAGAAAACTCTTATCAATTTGTAGAGCTTGACAAGATATATGACGATCTTTGTGTTATTATTAAAACTCTGTTATTCTTTCCCTTTTCAACTTGAAGAAGTAAAATGTGCGAGGGTAGAAAATGACTTTCTAGTATGAATGATGGTCTTATGTGGAGGGTAAGGTGAAAAAATAATATTATCCGAATGGGTTTTTTTTAAGGTAAATGACATCCGTTGATATGGGCTATGAAAAGTAGAGTAGCTTAGGCGAAAGGCCTGGTAATGTCAATGATGAGCAAATTGACTTCTTTGCAGAACTTGATAGTGCCAATAACGAAATCATGCCTTATCCGGCAAGAATGACCTCAAATGTTGCCCCCAACTCTCATGATTTGTGGACTTGCTCTTGAGAAACTTGAGAATTTGTCGATATTGCTTAGGAGTTCTTTGTTGCCCCCTTGTTCATTGGGATGGTGAACTGTGCCTTCATTCTAAACCACCTTTGCAGGTTTTCAGTTTAGACTTCATGACTCTTTTTTTCTTTTTCTTCTTTTTTTTTGTTTTAGGTCGGACCTTGTTTGACTTGCGTTTTTTTAGTCATTTTCATGCGAGCGTAAATAGTGGTTGCTACCTACGCCCGATTACTTCTGACCAAAATGCAAAGACAAATGGCTACTAGCACTACTCGTAACTTCAGCCATTTCTAGCTAAAGATAGCGGAACAGAATTTACAGTGTCCCTTTTTTCATTTCTTTTTTTTTCTTTTTTAGAGTCATGGGTATTGATGTGTTGAAGGCCTCCTGACTTCTGATCAAACCATGTAGACTGATGAATTGAAGAAGGCTTGACTTGATCCCGACCTTCGTAATGTAGCAATGATCTGAAATGTGCTATCATTTCCATGCCTCTATTTTTTATGAATGAGGTTCTCTCCTTTTGGAAAGAAAATTTGAGATGACTAGTCTTTTGTTGCCGAGAAATAACCTTCTAATGTTTATTCGGCCAACAGTTGAGGCATATTTCTCTGAAATAATCTCACAGTCGAAGGGCCACATCGAAATTGCTCTCACAAGATTTCACAATGTCTTCGAGATAGCCACTATCCAGTCCTCGTTTTAGCTCATCAATGACATTGTTTATGTCGTGGCTTGGTGAAAAAGTCTTGAAATGGAGAAAATAATGCTTGGACTGTGATGTGATATTTTGCTGAAGGATGCCAAAGTGCACATTTACCCCTTCTCATTTCAAGGAAAAGAATAACAGAGGTCCGTAGTAACAAAGACAATACTCTAGATTTGGACTAAATCTAGGTAACTTTAACTTTCAATTTATCTTGGAAAGCTCTCAAAGATTTGAGTAAAAATTCAAAGATTTCTCCAATTATTCATCAATTTGTATTGATCAACGTATTAGACACAGTTTAAAGATGACTTGTGAGAAATTGTCTTTCCATGTCACAAATAGGGGTTGTCGGATTTTTTTCATATCATACAATTGTCCTCAAACTCCTTGATGTCCACTTCTCTTTTTGCAAGATGTTTTTATTTGTGTATGAATGAAAATGTACAGAGACATGTGTGGAAAAGAAATGACCAAATGCATGATCGATGAGTAATTGTGTCATTGATAATTGAGAAAAAAATGATGTATATGAATGTTATCAAAAAGGAAAAGAACAATAATTAGTATAAATCGTATAAAAAATGTACAAGTATGAAGAATAAATGATTGAATCGACAATTTCTGAAAGAAATGACTTTTTTGTACAATAAATATCCAACCCAAAGAATTGTTATACTTGGGTCTTCCAGCTTCATAAATTTCCCTAGTTATTCAGTCGAACTGACTTTGTCTTGTGTGTTTATCCTATCTCATGTGATCCCGTGCTTCTTCATTTGTCACTTATGCAACTCGTGTAAAGTCCCGTACTCGCTCCTTCAAGAATTGACGTATTTTTCCTTTCTTAAACTTTGATTCTTTCTAGTGTTCAAGCTTGATAATTGAGAAATTAATTCTAGCCAAATGCAAGCAATAGCAGTATAAAGCACCACATGTGACCAATATGTGAATCAAGAAACACATGCCTAAGGGTGAAAAAAATGGGTGGGGGAAGCCTAAGGTTTGTTCTAATGGCTTCGATATAAGGTCAACTATATGCAAGGAACGGTTTGTCAAAGAGGCTCAGGGTGGTTCTCAGATCCCATCATTGAATAACGACGGCCCAATCCTTACCTATGAGGGACATGCAAGGAATGGATTAATCTAGGTCGTAGGTTTTCGTGAGTCCATGCGGGGAATATTAATCCCACGGGACTAGCCTACTTCCCTACTAGGAAATGGTGAAGGCTTGGAGAATAACGTCTCACAAGTACAACAACATCGTATTCCGCTTAGAAAGATCTTGTTTTGTTTAGAGCTCGGGTAGGAAGCTCAATGACATGAATGTAACGTGTATGTTGTGTGTGTGTGTGTTACAATATGTACAATGGAAACACAATAAAAACAAAAAGGAAAAATCAAGCAAATAAATAAAAACAAACCCCCTTTTGTGGCCGGACAATTCCCCAGCGGAGTCGCCATCTGTAGCGACGTGGTTTTTGACAAGGAGTCGCCACCAATCTTTTTCCTAGGTCGATTGGAAACCTGAAAATGGTCTACGAGAGATCTTGAATCGTTTGTCAGTTACGTACAAAAATGGTTAGCTTTCATACGCCCAAAATTGGTACCACGGGTGTTTTCATAAATTTGCTTGATTTTTAAGACATAAAGAAAAAAAAGACAAATAACCACACTAAAAATAAAATAGAAGAAAAGGATTTTTAGTAATTTACATAGCTAATAAAAATTCAAAATATCTTGAAAATAAAATTAAAACAATTTAGATGGACATTATAACAAAATCCTAACTAAAACACAAGAAAGGTTTAGGCCTAGTGCCCAAACTGTTAGTTTTGAAACTTGTTTGATGACTTAACTGAAACTTCTGAAACTCTGATTACCTAAGTGATATGAGGAACAAAGAATGGACTGAAATTGTAGTTTTACCCAAAAACATTAAAAACATGTGCAGCAGCTTCTCCTTCACGTGTTCGCCGGCGTTCGTTGCAGACGGCGGCGGATACGGTGTCGAGTGATTCTGGCAGCGGTTAAGGTGCTAGTCTGTGTGGCGGAGGTAGGGGTGCAGTCGGTGGTGGTCTCGCGGCCAACCGAGCTCCAGTTAGAGAGAAAATGAGTTCCGAGTCGGCATCGGATTGTGGCTCTGTTCTCTTTCGTCAGACCATCTCCGACAGCATGAGAGGGTGGGTTGGCTTCGTCTTATCGTGGCGGAGCTGATGGTGATAGATATGAGTGATGAAAAGCAGTAAAAGCGGAGGGGATGGAGGAGGAGGTCCGGCGGTGTTTTTCTCCGTTTTCCTGCTGTTTCGGATAAGGAGGGTACCTTTGAGTTTGTGGAGGGCTGGCGGTGATGATGGGGGTGGTGTTTGGCGATGAGGGTGGCCAAAACGCGAAGTGGGAGTGGAGGACATTTTCTTGCCGGCGAAGAGACGGAGCTTCGTTTTTCTTTTTTTTTTCTCCCCCGTTTCTTCACGAAAATTGCTCAATTTATAGTCGAAATCTTTGATTGACAGGAGCTTTGATTCATGATGAGGTGTTTGAATTCAGGTTTGATGGATGGATGATGGGCAGAGGTTGCAGGAGTCTGTAAGTTTTCTACCCTTTTTCTTTTTTTTGAATAAAATAGCTATTTAGCTAAAAAGAAAAATTGATTTTTTAAAAAATCCTTTTAAAAGTTATAATTAATTTCCTCTATTTTTTTTACTTTTTTTATTTAATAACAAAGCACACTCAAAATTATAAAATAAAAGAAAAACAAGATAGCATGAACAATGACAAAAAGTATATAAAATGATGGAAATAATAGAAGTACCAAAAATAAGAAAAATAACAAAAGCATCTGAAAATTATAAAAAACGACAAAATAATGAAGATAACAAAAATTTCACAAAATAACAAAAACACACGACAAAAGTTCATAAAATAATGAAAATGACACTAGCACATGAAAAATAATGAAAATGATAAAAATCACATAAAAGAAACAAGAGCAAAAAAAATTACAAAAAATAACATCAAAAGTCATGAAATAAAAATACGGAGAAATACCGAAAAACCTAAATTACTAGTCCGGACAAAATCGGGTGTCAACAAGATACTTTTATGATAAATTTACAGTTGGATCTCATTTATGTGAGCATGGATTTAAGCCTGATTACTATGTTTGAGATTGTCATGGTGAGGCGATACTGATCAATCCGTTGGTCTATGGAGGTTTTAATCGAATGAATTACGAAGCTTCGTCATCCATTAATGCACGTGCGAGTACTGAAACAGAATTGAATAATAACTATCAAGGATGAGACGTCGTACAAATGGTTCATGAAGGTTTAGGATTGCGGTACAACAATTTTGAACATGAAAATGTTGAAAATGATGACAATAATGACAATGATGAAAATGATCATGATTATGTTGAAAATGATGGCTATGATAACAGTAATGGAAATGATCATGAGATTGAAGATGAAATGGAATTGGAAACTCCTAATGAAGAGACGAAATATTGCCTGGAGAGAAAACCTTGCCATAGAGCACGACAGAGGCTAAGAAGCATCAGAGACTTAGGCTTACCGTATGTAAAAATTCATGCATGCAAGAATAATTGTATGTTGTTTCACGGCAGATTCGAGCATTTGGTTCATTGTGGAGTGTGCGGTGCAGAACGCTATACTCAAGAGGGTCTTAATCGTTGTGGTCAACAGAAAATTAAGGTAAAGAAGGTTCTACGTTATCTTTCAATCACTGACCACCTCAAACGACTTTATCAATCATCGAAAACAGCTAAATTTAAGAGTTATCATGTCAGGGCAAACAGGAACGCAAATGGTATTATTGGACACCCTAGCCAATCGCGGGCGTGGAAACACATCGATGAGCTGTATCCTGATTTTGTTGGAGAGCTCGGAAATGTTCGATTAGGGCTATGCACTGATGGATTTAACCCCTTGTCTGACACTGGTAGCACTTATTCGATGTGGCCAGTTTTCATCACAGTTTATAATTTGCCTCCTGATTTATGCATGAAACGACCGTACATTTACATGACACTGCTAATCCTGGGACCTCGATCACCGGGACGTAACATTGATGTCTTTTGGCGTCTGTTAGTTGATGAGTTAAATTTTCTATAGACGACGGGTGTTCAAACTTGGGATGCGCATCGTAGAAAGAACTTTACAATGCGAGCTTGTCTGCTTTGGACTATCAGTGACTTCCCGGCATACGGTATGCTATCTGGTTGGAGTACGTATGGAGCTGAGCTCAAAATCATCATCTTCCTCAAACTTTAGTTCGCAGACACGAACTCGTCGATGTCCAGAAGCTCCACCTTCGCTGCTCCTCCATCTAGCTCACCGGAAAGGCTGGTTCGAGACTAGAGAGAAAAGCCTAGGGCTTGGCAACTTCGTTCCGGTCTCCGACGAGCTCCACGACAATCTCCAATGGAGCTTGATCGGAGCTTGCATTTTTGCCCCAAATCTCTATCTTCTTCCTCTCAAGTCTGCCTCCAAAGTTACGAACTCCCTTTATGAGATGGAGCTTGTCCTTTATGTAGGGCTTTTTAGACACCAATGGCCAGGATTAATTCATTAAAAGATCAATGGCCTGTGTTGTTGGGTTTATTCCCATATAACTTAGATTTTGATGATAACAAAACTTTGGGGTCTTTGTGTAAAGTTTAGAAAAGTGTGTTATATGATTAGTGTATTTTACCTATTAATCATATTGAACTTTTGGGCTTCGTTTTATTGCTTTAGTTGGGCCTCGTTTTTAAATTTTAAATAAACTCATCTCGTGTAAACCTGTTTACAGCTGTCTGTTAAGAAGTTGAGTTTGGTTAGGACTCTTTTATCTCTATCTCTCTTCTAACGTTCCAACAGCTCGTTCAGCAACTTCCTTGACGCAAAATCAGAGTCTGCAACAAGAAAGACATTGCTGAAGACGCTCCTCCATCTCCATTTAAATAGAGACTGAAGTCTTCAAAGAATTCAATACTCCACAAGAAATCTGACTTATATCATCAGCAAGCAAGTTGTTTCAAAGCTCTCCAGTGCTGATCTTCTGAAGAACAAGCTTCATCTTCATCTTAGCTTTTATGGGTTATTTTTCCGAGAGAGAGAAATTGTGTTCCAAATTCGTTTTGTGTGTTTTCGATAAAACCTCAACAGGTTTAGATTTTCGTAAAAATCAAAGTGTTTCAGGTTTTGTTTTGGTGAGCCTCGGGAAAACCAAACAGGGATTTTGTTAGGTTAATAGTGAGCCTTGGGAAAACTATTTTGGTGAGTGTTAGGTTTTTTGGTGAGCCTTTGGGAAAACCAAAGTTAGGTTTTTAGTGAGCCTTGGGAAAACTAAAATAGGTTTTTTGGTGAGCCTTTGGGAAAACCATTTGTTAGGTTTTTAGTTAGCCTTGGGAAAACTATTAGGTTTTTTGGTGAGCCTTTGGGAAAACCATAGTTAGGTTGTAGTTAAGCCTTGGGAAAAACTATTTGTACTTTATACTGGTGTAACCTTTTTTAAAGTATAGTGGAGGAACTCTCAAGTTGTGGACTTGAGGAAAGGACGTAGGTCTCAGACCAAACCTCTATAAATTCTGGTGTCATTCTTGTTTTTGCTGGAAGTCGTATTTCTAAACGAGTTGACATCGAGTCAGTACTTACGTTTTTATTAAAAGGAAAAGTTTTTGTGGCCAACCAATTCACCCCCCCTCTTGGCTGCCTACTTGGGACAACATGTGTTGATTCTCGACTTCAGTTGATCATCGGTTGATCACCTGGCTTGGTGATAGCTAGACGATCACCTTCTTCAGCTCCTACAGCTTTACAACTCCCTGGATTTTAGTCGATCAACAAGCGATCGACTCACTTCAACTGTCACCGGACTTGTTGATTGCCAGACGATCAACTGATTTAGCTCCAGTAAGGCTTGAGATCCCTGGATTCTAGTTGACCTCCCGATGATCATCTGAATAAGAAATTTGCTCATTTTTTATCCTCTAACTTCTCCTTTTGTTACATTCTGTTACAAAATGACCTGAATTACCAAATTGAATAACTTTATGACAAAAACATCTCAATCTTCAATCAAATCAATTAAATACTTCCTCCAAATCAAAACCTAAAATAGCCTTATCAAATACCCCTACACTTGAACATTTGCTTGTCATCATGCAAATCCTATCTACATGCAAATCTACCAATACCCACTGTAGTTGAGTTGTAGCTCAGTACTAATTATTAATAAATATGCAAATTATCTAACAGGTTTTTAAAAATTTATTCTCGATGCAAGAAATAGAGGGTCACTCCCTCAGCGTTTCACTTTGATTCTGAAGTGGGTGTGCATGTGTGTATAGTGATCTTGCCAAGTGTTTTTTATCCATGTACTTGTAAGTGAACCAAAACTCCTCTACTCGACTCCCCAAAGGAAGGTTGTATGCCTTACCAGTCAGATGGTTTTTCATTAAGGTTGTAATGAGGCCTGGTTTGGTGAGAATGTATTTCGGTTGAAGGATATCATTGATGGAGCTTATATGAAACATTCAGAGCTTACAAGCATTGGGGCAACTAATACATGAAATGTACAAAAATACCCAAACTTGCTCCCTTTTTTTAAGCAACACACCACTTTCAACATATGAACTCCTTTAACAACAACAAGACACATCCTGACATAAATAATAAGTACAAGTGTCTTTTTCTTGTTTTCATAAAATTTTCTTTTCTTTTCTTTTTTTAATAAAGACACAAAACTTTTTTAGGATGTATTCTCACCGTCCAATCTCCTCTAACATAGCACAACATTTACTTTTCCCCGAATTTAAAATTTGAACAAACCAAATTTTTTATACCTATGCCCAAAATAAAATGTTCAAAATGTTTCAATGACAAAAAGGTAATATAGAGAAAGAAATGCCTCATATTGTGGGTGATCAAATAATTTGGTCTTTAGGCTCGAAGGGGTTTATCTAATAGTATTAATGCTTAGGTTGGCTATTTTGGGAAGTGGGTTCATCCTAAAATTACCATCTTCATCTTGACTTAACATACAACAAATGTAGGTTCGCAACGGTTCCTGACAAGCAAGTTCTAGCTCGAACACTTAATAGGATACTCGTAAGAAAGATCAATTCACACATATTTCATGCATTGGAAAAACTTTAGGCACAAAATCTCACATGGTCAAAATCTCTATTTGAAGCATAAAAAATAAAGTTCTACCACCTATGAGATTAGATGCATATTAATCAACACAAGTTCAAAGCCATAACTCAACTCATTGGAGCATTGAGATCCTAAATGCAACCTAAGTCCTATATGCTCCTAATTCTAAAAGAAAGTGGAAAACAATGAAATAAACGTGATTCTATCTAATGCATAAGAGGACATGCAAATCAGGAAGTTCAAAGGTTTGAATTCCCCCACACTTAGTGTAAAACACACTCCAAAATGCAAAAAATTTTACTTCATGCTCAAGATAAAGTATTGAGAACTAAAGTAACGCCCTGATTTTGAGTGAGCTAGAGAGAAAATGAGGAGAGATGGTGAGATATGAGAAGACTCCACTCCTTTCAAGCAAGGGCTCTGGAGACAACACACAAAACAAACAACTAGAGCAATTGTCAGTTGCGAGGGGTTAGACAATGAAAAATAAATAAATTGAAAGTATTCAAACCCTCACACTTAAACCATACATTGCCCCCAATGTGTCAAGTGTGCAAAATTCAATTTTATTTACATATATTAGTACTACTACTATGCAAATATGCTTGTTTAGTGTTACTAGCTTGACGTCCAACTTGTGCACTCAATCCGACTCGAGAGGGAAGAAGTGTCCAAAACCATGAATCTTCCCTCCATCATGTAAGTCCATACGAAAGTAGTCCTTGAACGTACAAATTAACGAATGCCCTTTCTCCATGGCAAGATTAATAATTTTATCCACAAAATGATCCATGTTTGAAAATTGAAAACACTTGAATCTAGAGTAATAGTTGATCATGACGTGTTCCTACAACTTATCACAACCACCAAAAAAGAATTTTTCATAGCATGGCTCATAAAGGGAGTAGGTAACAACATACTTCAACTCCTCTAGATTCAACATCTCTTTACCAAAATCCACACCAGTATGCACTTCAAATGTTCCAAGATTTGACTCGAGCACATTACATACGAGTGGCAGCCCATCAAACAAAAACATGTCATTTGAAATCATACAATCATAATATGGCTCTTTGAAACCAAATATCATGGATGAGGGGAGAACAACCATATTCATCACAATAGCATTTTAGTTCTACCACACATCAAGTCCATGTTCAAGAAAAATTTGAAAGAGACATTGTCTTTCACAATATTTCTCAATATTGTCTCCTTAAAAACATGCTTTTCATTCAAGTTTTCCTCAAACTTCACATTTATTTCAACAAGCTCAAGTCCAATGTCATCATTCATGATTTCAACCACTTTTTCATCAAGAAAATCTAAATAAATATGGTCATGTGCAATTTCATTCTCCATGTGAGTAGTGAATGCATGGACATCAGTATAATGAAATTTATTTACATCAATTTCCATATCATCAAGCTCAAATAATGGATTCCAACATACATGCATCTCATCCAAGTTTGCACAATTATCATATATAGCATTAAAGCTCATGTTTTGATTCTCTTCATGTGGGACTAAATCCTGCTCATCATCATTCTCATTCATACTAGATTCCAAAATCATAGAATTTATGATACTAGCAAGCTCATCAACAATTTCCATAGGTTCATGCAAAGAAATGTACACATCATGGAATTGATGCTTAAAATTAGTTAGAGAATGAGAAGATGGAATGTTACCACACTTGGAGCTTTCTCCTTCAAGTTCCAACTTGAAACTGACTTGTGTATAAATATCCAAGGAGGTTGGTTCATCATAGATGTCCTCAATTTCAGTATCTTCTCTCCTTAGCGAGTGTATACTTTTCTCTTGACCACTTTCTCATTCGATGTCCTTCCACAAATATATTTCTTCACTTTAGTTGCATATGAGCATGTTTCACGTTTGGTTCACCATTTCTTCTATCGATGTGGCTAATTGAGCCATTTTTTGCTTGAGCTTCTAATTTTCCTTCTTCAATTGCTCTTGCTCCAACTCAATTTCATCACGATTTTTGTCACTCCAAGTGAGGTGGTCATCTTGAGATGTGTGTACATGCTCATATGGTTGTATGTGCTCATTGATGAAAGCATGATATGTCTTTACATAGCATGCATTTGTAGGAGTTTTGAAGAGTATTAAGGTAAGGATTCCTCACAAATAATCATATTTTGGCAGGTAGTGACAAATCTGGGCCTAATTGTCAAAAGGGAGAAACTTGGAGGTCAAAGCAAACTTAAAGAAGGAAGTCTGTTGCTGGACCCATGCCTGGAATCGACAGAGAGCACCCCAGCCATGGCTGGAATCGACATAGAGCATCCGAGCCATGACCAAGCCATAACTGAGAACGCTAGACATCACCTTCAGCCATGGCCTAGCGATGGCTGGGCGCCGAAAATCAGATTTAATCTCAACAGTCTATCTATTTGTGAAGTGTTTAAAACCTAAAATCTACAATTGATACGGGATTTTTGGGCAGAGGACGAGCTGCAGCAGAGGAGGAACGCGAAGGAGGGCTCATCTTCACCATGAAGCTCATCTTCATGGTTTTGTGGTTAATTTTAGAGTTCTTCTTAGTTTTATGAGTAGATTCATTTCTAAACTCAGATTTAGCTAGTTCTCTCATTTACTCTCTCTTTTTGGGATTATATCAACTTGAGTTCATCTCTACCATGAACATGGGTTTGCCACATTTATCCCCATTTATGATTTTTATTATTTTGAGTAGCTAATTCCTATTATCTCTTAAGAATTTGTGAAGCTTGGATTATGGGTATATGATATTTTTGATGAATGGAGTTTGATGATTTATGTTTGCTTTTCTTTGAATTTATTGAATCTTGATAGAGGATTTATCTTGGCATGATTAGACTTAGACATAACCTAATTATGTTAGATCATCGAGAAATATATGTTAGGTTAATTATAGGATGAGAGTTCATAATTAACCTAGGAGGAAAATTGATTAATTCACAATAAGTTAATAAATAAGACATTGTTGCTAGCTTATCTCTAAATACCCTTGAGAGAGGGATTTAGACCCAATATATTTTCCGACATAGACTCAAACAATGTTCATGAGCTAGTTTTTATCCATGTACCCATGATTCAAGTGGAACAAAATTTCTAAGAGGTAATTTAATTTCGTCGCATGTTTTAGTCATCCAAGTTCTAGCTTTAGTTTAATTGCTCTAGTTGTTTAATCAATTGAATTATTGTTCTTGCATGTTAGTTTGATCCTCACCAACTATTCAATCAATTTCTTAGCGTAATTTATTGGTAATCCACACACAAAACACACGGAAAGCCAAGTCCCTGTGGTTTGACCCGGTACTCTTGGTTTTATTACATGCGACCACCGTATATTTGCGGTGAGTCACTGTCAAGTTTTTGACGTTGTTTCTAAAGACTTGTTTTTTTGTGTTTTTGTGTTTGATTTACATTGTACTGACAGTGACTCACCACAAGTGTACGGTGGTCGCAAGTAATAAAACCGGGAGGACCGGGTCGAACCAAAGGGACTTGGATTTTGTGTAATTTGTGTGTGAATTACGATAAAAACTATACTAAGGAATTGATCGAATAATTAGTGAGGACTAAATTATAACATGCATGAACAATAATTAAAAATGACTAAACTAGAGCAATTAAACTAGAGAAAAAACTTGAGTGATTAAAACATGCGATTAAACTAAATTACCTCATAGGAATTATGTTCCACTTGGATCTTCGGTATATGGCTAACAACTTAACTTATGAACATTGTTGAGTCTATGTAGGAAAATATATTGGGTCTAAATCTCTCTCTCAAGGGTATTTAGAGATAAGCTAGCAACAATGTCTTGTTCCCTAACTTATTGTGAATTAATCAATTTTCCTCTTAGGTTAATTATGAACTCTCATCCTATAATTAACCTAACATGCATTTCTCTACGATCTAACATAATTAGCTTATGTCTAAGTCTAATCATGCCAACAATAATCCTTTATCAAGGTATTTAATCAATAATCTCAGAGAAATACAAACAGGGATCATCAAACAATTTTCATTCATCAAGAACATCACATGCCCATAATCCAAGTTTCACTAATTCCTAAGAGATAAATAGGAATTTAGCTACTCAACATCATAAAAAGCATAAATGGAGCTAAATAGAGAAAACCCATGTTCATGGTGAAGGTGAACTCAAGTTGATAAAATCCCTAAATGAGAGACTAAATGAGAGAACTAATTAAATCTGAGTTTAGAAATGAAATCTAATCAGAAAACTAAGAAGAACCCTAGGATTAATCTAAAATCTATGGAGAAACTAAGCCTAGAGGAGAAGAAGATGATGCCCCCTCATTTGTGCATGCTCCTCCTCCCAAAACTGTTGTTGCTCGTCCTTTGCCCCAAAAGTCCCGTCTCCAACTCTCTTCAATGCCTATGGTCTTCTAATTATATCTTGCCAATGGATGGCTCTGATTAATTCCTGATTTGCTCAACGGTTGGGATTCATCAAGAGTGAGATGAAAAATCTTGGAGTCCAGCGATCTCCAGCAATCACTGAACCTACAAAATGCATCTTGGTGATCTCCAACGATCTCTAGCGATCGCTACCGCAGTAAAGAAATCCATCTCTGACCTTTGACATTTCCATTTTTGTCAAATTGGCCCAAAATCATAACAACCTGCCATAATACATTTATTTGTGAGAAAATCATACTCAAAAGCTCTTCAAAACTCCCACAATTACATGCTATGTAAATACATATCATGCTCTCATAATGTACATATCTACATAATTTTTGTTGTTTTTCAGGAATTGTTTTTCTAAAGAAATGACAAGGCTCAAGAATATGCCTTGGATTGAAGATGAATACTTCCAAACTTTTATTCAAGATGAACCAATTCGCCAATTCGCACAATTGTCTGCTCAAATGTCAGACCTTTTTGAAATGGTCAAGTTGTATGTGGAAAATTTGGAAATGCATCAAAAGTTAGCGGCCATCGAAGCTAGAAATGAATATCCAAATCATGAAAATAACAGAGGTTGGGAATTCACTAGTGCATCTTACTACGAGGAGTATCCAACTATGGCACAAGAGTACTATGAGAATCAAGATTTTTATGGGTCCTCACATTTGGCCGAATATCATTATAGAGATCAAGATTATCATGAATATACAGAAAACTCTCATAGTGGTCAATACAACCTTC
The DNA here is from genome assembly GCA_024586325.1 of Stellera chamaejasme. Lineage (NCBI taxonomy): Eukaryota > Viridiplantae > Streptophyta > Magnoliopsida > Malvales > Thymelaeaceae > Stellera > Stellera chamaejasme. The sequence goes on along the minus strand of CM044984.1, from coordinate 9,274,312 downwards.
ATGACGGTCCACCACAGAAAGCTCAAGAGCAGATCAAGAAGGAGCGAGAGGAAATTGAGCTACAAGTTACTCAAGCTTTGAAGAACATGGTGAATCAAAACAAGAAAAGAGCCATATGCCACCGGATTGAAGAATTGGATTATCTGGAGTATCTTGACGAAATGGACTTAGAGACTAATTGGATAGAGGTGTCATGCATGAATTTTAATGCACAAATCAGTCTAGACTTGGAACTTCAAGGAGCAAACTTTGAGTGTGGTAAAAATCATTCATCTCTTCCTCTAGCTAATTTAAAGACTCAATTTAATGATTATCCTAGTATTCCTTCACATGAACCTATGGAAATTGTTGGTGAGCATGCTAGTACCATAAATTCCATGATTTTATAACCTAGTATGCATGAGAATGATGATGAGTTGAGCATTAACGAGGAACATGATTTTTTCCCACATGAAGAGAATGAAAACATGAGCTTTAAAGCTATAAATGATCATTGTGCAAACTTGGATGAGATGCATGTATGTTGGAATCCATTATTTGAGCTTGATGACATGGAAAATGAAGTAGATGCATTTCAATGCATTGATGTCTATGCATTCACTACTCATATTGAGAATGAAATTGCACATGACCATATTTTTTTAGATTTACTTGATGGAAAAGTGATTGAAGAAATGAATGATGAGATTGGTCTTGAGCTTGTTGAAATGCATGGGAAGTTTGATGAAAACTTGAATGAAAAGCATATTTTTAAGGAGGCAATATTGAGAAATGTTGTGAAAGATAAAGCCTCTTTGAATTCTTTCTTGAACATGAACTTGATGTGGGGTAGAACTAAAATGATTATTGTGATGGATATGGTTGTTCTCCCTTCATCCATGATGTTTGGCTTTAAAGAGCCATATTATGATTGCATAGTTCCAAGGGAAATGCAGTTGTTGGATGGATTGTCACTAGCATGTAATGAGTTTGAGTCAAATCTTGGAACATTTGAAGAGCATGCTAGTACGAATAGTGATAAAGGAATGTTGAATCTAGAGAACTCCAAACATGTTTTTGCTCATTTTCTTTATGAGCATTGCTATGAAAAATTCTCGTTTGGTGATTGTAATAAGTTGTGTATACATGCTATGATTAACAGTTACTCTAGATTCAAGGGTTGGTTGTTTGAAAGATGCACCCTCACCAAGTGTTTCCATATTTCAAGCACTTATTATTATGTGGTTAAATTTTATAATCTTGCCATGGAAAAGGGCATTCATTATTTTGTAGGTTCAAGGACTATTTGTTTGAAAACCTACATCATGGAAGGAAGGTTTGTTTGGGACACTTCTTCCCTCTCGAGCCAGATTGAGTTCACTTTAGATGTCTAGCTTGCGACATAAAAACAAGCATATTTAATAATAGTATATGTAAATAACCTTGAATTTTGCACACTTGATACATTGGGGAAAATGTATGGTTTAAGTGTGGGTGTTGAACACTTTCAATTTATTTCTATTTATCATTGTCTAACCCCTCCTAATAAACTATTGCTCTAGTTGTTTGTTTTTGTGTTACCTCTAAAGCTCATGTGCGAAAGGAGCGGAGTCTTCTCATCTCTCTACATCGTCTTTATCAATCTCACTCAAAAGGGTGGTATTCTTCTTCTTCCCAATCTTTAGTTAGATATTCCTTGAGTATTTTGCCATGAGTGAAGGGTGTTGAATGAATGATAGATGGTTGAATGTTTGGATGATGATTTGTGAATGTAAGGAAGCCAAGACTCTACTTGAGCATTTGTGAGTTCTTTTGAAAGGATCAAAATCTTGGATTGTTTTTTTCATGTTTTAGGATTGTGAAACAAAAATTTCTTCAATGAGTAAAAATGAATTAAAATGGCTTCTCTCCTTTTTTTTCAAATGATAGTTGATTGAACTATGTGAATTTCTTGATTACGGAAATTCTTTTTCCGGAACAAGTTAGTGGTTGAGTAATTGGTTAATTATGATGTACACTTTATCTCACCAATTGTACTACCTTTTTATGTTTGTTTCAACTTTTAGGGCATTTCCTCTTATCTTTTAAAAAAAGGTGAAATGAAAAAAATAAAAAAAATAAAAAGGTTTGGAAAAAAGGAGGTAAGTCCGTTAATGTTCCGCTGATTTCAACATGAAAATACGATTGAAATTATGAACAGTGCTAGTAACCGTTTGATATTGTTATGATTAATAAATAACATTGTCAGATAAGGTCCCCCTAAAAAAAACTTGTAACTCAATAAATGAGATGTTGCTTCTGATGGCTTGTCTTCATAAATTGGTTTATGTTTTGGTGAGATAAGCAGTGCATAAGGTTAGCCACATTTTCTTCATCCACTAAAGCGTAAAAGGTTTCTTAAGAATGCTTTTAAGATTGTGAACTAAGTTTAGTTAACAACTATTTGTGAATTGAGTTTGAAGCGGTCTGTAAACTCTTGGAGTGACTAAACTGTGGAATATAATTGACCATGATCTCTTTTGGAATTTTGATCTTATGTTTTGAATTGCTTGAGGACAAGCAAATGCTTAAATGTGTGGGTATTTAATGAGAGCATGATATGTCTTTACATAGCATACATTTGTAGGAGTTTTGAAAAGTATATAGGTAAGGTTTCCTCACAAATAATCATATTTTTGCAGGCTGTGACAAATCTGGGCCTAATTGTCAAAAGGAAGACACTTGGAGGTCAAAGCAAGCTTAAAGAAGGAAGTCTGTTGCTGGAGCCATGGCCTAGCCATGCCTGGAATCGACAGAAAGCACCCCAGCCATGGCCAAGCCATAGCTGAGAACGCTAGACAGCACCTTCAGCCATGGCCTAGCGATGGCTGGGCGCCGAAAATCAGATTTAGTTTCAACCGTCCATCTATTTGTGAAGTATTTAAAACCTAAAATCTACAATTGATACGGGATTTTTGGGCAGCGAACGAGCTGCAGCAGAGGAGGAACGCGAAAGAGGGTTAGTTCTCTCATCTTCTCCATGAAGCTCTCCAAGCTTCATCTCTTCATGGTTTTGTGGTTAATTTTAGGGTTCTTCTTAGTTTTCTGAGTAGATTTCATTTCTAAACTCAGATTTAGCTAGTTCTCTCATTTACTCTCTCTTTTTGGGATTATATAAACTTGAGTTCATCTCCACCATGAACATGAGTTTGCCCCATTTATCTCCATTTATGCTTTTTATTATGTTGAGTAGCTAATTCCTATTATCTCTTAAGAATTTGTGAAGTTTGGATTATGGGTATATGATATTTGATAAATGGATAGTGTTTGATGATTTATGTTTGCTTTTCTTTGAATTTATTGATTAAATACCTTGATAGAGGATTTATCTTGGCATGATTAGACTTAGACATAACCTAATTATGTTAGATTGTAGAGAAATGCATGTTAGGTTAATTATAGGATGAGAGTTCATAATTAACCTAGGAGGAAAATTGATTAATTCACAATAAGTTAGGAAACGATACATTGTTGCTAGCTTATCTCTAAATACCCTTAAGAGAAGGATTTAGACCCAATATATTTTCCTACATAGACTCAAACAATGTTCATGAACTAGGTTTTATTCATGTACCCATGATTCAAGTGGAACAAAATTTCTAAGAGGTAATTTAATTTCGACGCATGTTTTAGTCATCCAAGTTCTAGTTCTAGTTTAATTGCTCTAGTTGTTTAATCAATTGAATTATCGTTCTTGCTTGTTAGTTTAATCCTCACTAACTATTCAATCAAATTTTTAGCGCAGTTTATTCGTAATCCACACACAAAACACACGGAAAGCCAAGTCCTTGTGGTTCGACCCGGTACTCCCGGTTTTATTACTTGCGACCACCGTATACTTGCGGTGAGTTACTGTTACTCATATGATTGCCACTCAAATGAAGGTGACCCATAAGGTGAAGGTGAGACCATTTGTTCTTCAACTTTCCATGGTGAACCATCTTGAAGGTTGTATTGACCACTATGAGAGTTTCTGTATATCCATAATAGTCTTGATCTCCATAGTGATCTTTGGCCAAATGTGAGCACCCATAAAATTCTTGATTCTCATAGTACTCTTGTGTAATAGTTGGGGACTCCTCATAATGCAGTAGTCAATTCCCAACCTCCATTGTTTGCATGATTTACTTCTTCATTTCTAGCTTCGATGGTTGCTAACTTCTGATGGAGCTCCACATTTTCCACAAGCACCTTTACCATTTCAAAGAGTTCTGTCATTTTTTTGAAGATAATTGTGTGAATTGTTCTTGTTGTAGTTGGTCCTCGGGAATGAAAGTCTGGATGCGTTCATCTTCAATTCATGGCATATTCTTGAGCCTCGTCATTTCTTTAAACTTTTCTCCTGAAAAACAATGAAAATATTGTAAATTTGTACAATGTAAAACAAACACAAAAATATAAAAAGGAACAAGTCCCTCGCAACGACTCCAAAAACTTGACAAAGACTCACCGCAAGTGTACGATGGTCGCAAGTAATAAAACCGGAAGTACCGGCTCGAACCACAGGGACTTGTTTTATGTGTATTTGTATGTGAATTACAACTTTGCTACACTAAGGAAATGATTGAATAGTTGGTGAGGATTAAACTAACATTCAAGAATGATAATTAAATTGATTAAACAACTAGATCAATTAAACTAGCTAGAGCTAGAACTTGAGTGATTAAAAAATGTAATTAACTAGATTATCTCTTAAGAATTATTGCTCCACTTAGACTTTAGGTGTGAATAGCTAGAATTACCTACAACTCTTACTTAAGTTCATGTAGGAGAATGTATTAGGTCTAAACCATCTCTCGATGTCAATTTAGAAATAAATTAGCAACGATGTCTCGTTTTCTAATTCATTGTTTTAGTAATGTATTCTCCTCCTAGAATCAATTATCAACTATCGCTCTATAATTAAATCTAGCATGCATTTCTCTACAGTCTAGTACAATTACTTTTGTCTAAGTCTAATCATACCAACATTAACCCTCCATCGAGGTGTTTAATCAATTAATCACAGAGAAATCCAAACATAAATAAGAAGTAATAATCATAGAACTAGCATAATCAATTAACGCAAGTCTAAGTTTTGCTAATTCTCAAGAGATAATATCTAAATTAGCTACTTAACATGTTTAAATAACTAAATTAATGTTGTAAATAAACTAAAGGGCTTAGGTGAAACAAGGAAACTTGTTCGGTGGCGTGAAAAGGAGCTGAGCACAAAATCATCTTCTTCAAACTTCAATTCGTAGACGCGAACTCGTCGACATCCATAAGCTCTACCTTCGCTGCTCCTCCATCTATCTCGTCGGAAAGGCTGGTTCAAGACCAAAGAGAGAAGCCTAGGCCTTGGCAACTCCGTTCCGGTCTCCGACGAGCTCCACGACAGGCTCCGTTGGAGCTTGATCGGAGCTTGCATTGTTTGCCCTAAACCTCTGTCTTCTTCCTTATAAGTCTGTCTCCAAAGTTACGAACTCCCTTTATATGAGATGAAGCTTGCCCTTTATGTAGGGCTTTTTAGACACCAATGGCCAGGATTAATTCATTAAAAGATCAATGGCCTGTGTAAATTCTCGACTTCAGTTGATCATCGGTTGATCACCTGGCTTGGTGATCGCTAGACGATCACCTGCTTCAGCTCCTGCAGCTTCACAACTCCCTGGATTTTAGTCGATCAACAGGCGATCGACTCACTTCAACTGCCACCGGACTTGTTGATCGCCAAACGATCGACTGATTCAGCTCCAGTAAGACTTAAGATCAATGGATTCTAGTTGACCATCCGGTGATCATCTGAATAAGAAATTTGCCCCTTTTTTATCCTCTAACTTCTCCTTTTGTTACATTATGTTACAAAATGACCTGAATTACCAAATTGAATAACTTTATGAGGAAAACATCTCAATCTTCAATTAAATCAATTAAATACTTCCTCCAAATCAAAACCTAAAATGGCCTCATCAATTACCCATCCTTGCTTAATCATCATTTTCGCGCCTAACTTGTTATCTATCTACTTAGGGTAACTTTTACGATCTTATCATGATCCTAACGTTTGGTTTCAACCCTAAACATGATACTACCCCTTTTTGGACTTACACATGGTACTAACATCTTATTAGCTTTTCGGTCCTAACATGAACTAACTGTGTTTGTTTAACAAGTATAACATGCCACTTGCGACTGTGACTGTCCTAGCAAGATACTAGCGTTACATATAACATCCAACGTACATATCATACATGTATGTCAATTAATCAATCAAACAACCCAAGCAATTACAATTCCTGAGTGTGAAAGTGTAAAGTATCAAGAATAACTAAATATGCTACCCAGGTTGCCTTTTCGAATATTTTATTGAACCCAAAAACTTAGAATTCATTATTTGAGAGTTTGTTTACAAAGCAGATAAAACGACTCAATGGAAAAACCTCATCTTATCCCTCTTACTTTGATGTAGCCAGGAATATGCGTCGGGTAACAAGCCGAGGATAACCGAAAGCGTCGCTTTGAGTTGGTGTTTGGAGTCGAAAACCTAGCGATAAGAATTTAATGAAATATTCTATGAGATTCCGCAAGTGAAAACTTATCGGCACTGGCCGGTAAGATTTACATAAAAGAATGGAGGCTTTTACGATTTTCTAACTGCCTACGATAGCTCAAGGTGAAGTTTGGGTTGAAACGGAGTGTCCGGGAATTTTGGAGGGCTTCTAAGCACAAACACAAGTTTTTTATGCACTCAAAATATATTTAAGTAGGAAAAATAATATTTAATACTTTAAAAATTTAAAAGTTGAAAAAAAATTATAAGAATGGTCCTAAGTTGTAATTTTACCCAAAGTGATTAAAACAATACGTTCTCTTCTTCTTCTTCACGAAATCGGAGCTCCTCCTCGAGCGGTGGTTGGCAACAACGGACTAGATTTTCCGGCGGCGGATTGAGTGGCGGTTGGGGAGAAATGTGGTACGTGCTGGAAACGTTTTCGGCGGTTCATCATGTTTTTCTCCATGCTCAGCCCATCTCCGGAAGCCTGGTAAGGCTCGTTGGGTTCCTCGTGGCACGGAGGAGCTAGTGATGGTGGGTGATGGCGACGAAAGTGGCAGAGGGAGGAGGAGAAACGGTGGAGGCCGAAGAACTCCTTCTTTCTGCTGCTTCTTTTTTTTTTCTTTGGTTTTTTCCTCTAACTGCTCTAATTCAATCCTATTTATAGCCAAAGTGGATGATTGAGGGGTTAAAGGTGATGGTGGAGTGTGGCGTCGGTGGTTTTGGCGGAGCTACATGCTCTGCCATTTTTCCTTTTTTTATTTTTAATTCTTATTTACTAAATTAATTGCAAACACCCACTAACTAAAGAAAAAGATGATTAAAAGAAGATAAATATATGGCACGGGCTAAAGTGTGCCACCTTAGAACATGTGCCAGTTTGTGCCAATTTCTGTTTATTTTCAAAAATGCCACTCCTCATTCTCCTTCTCCATGTTGCTACCATCTCCGTCGCCAAGCTTACCGTCAACGTCGAACCTTCGCAAAGAACTAAACCACCACCCTCCATCTCCCACTTGCAGCCTCCGACCACTAGAGCTCCTCTCTTAAAGACCAGCAGACTGTTAGCAACTCGGTGGTAGCCTCCTCCTCCATCAACAATAACCGAATTCACAAAGAAATTTAGGAGATCCGTTTGAACGATCCGATGAAATCCGCTTATAGAAGCCACAATCGACTGCGTCGAAGCAACCAATCGCTTCCCCAGTCACCGACGATCCATTTCTAGCCACTTCCTAAGCTGAAAGGCGCAATTCGTCCGACGCCCTGAAACTGCAACTTGCTGCATACGACGGAATTATGATGTCCCCACATACCATAATGATGTTCTCTCGACTTATTATGATGCTCTTTTTTATAACAATGATGTGACCATGAACTGCATATAAATAATGCTCAAAACTATCAGATTGAAGTTAATAATGCCAATTAATGATGAATTGGAAGAACATCAGCTCAAATAGATGGAAGAAGATAAATTTTTAGCAAAACAAGCATCACATTCATCACAATAGCATCATTTCATGTAGAAGCATCATTTTATGCAAAGAGGGCATCATTTTGATGCATGGAAAACATCATTCTGGTGGATGGAGTGCATTGTTTGAGTTCATCATTCGGGACAGGAAGTATATCATGTGTGAGTTGAAATGCGTCATTAGTGAGGAAAAGTGCATCATGTTTGTAAATGAGAGTATCACTGGTCACCAAGCGCATCATTTTGAAAAGTTGAAAAAATGAGCGCATCATTAAGTCATCAAAGTGAGTTCATCATTCTTGTGAGGGAGAGCATCATATTGGAACGAGAGTGCATCGTTGTGGTCACTAAAGACATCATTTTGGGAGGTTGAAGAAAATGAGTGCATCATTATGTCATTAGAACGGGTGTATCATTTTTGTAAGGTTGCACATCATACTTGAAACTAAGAGCATCGTTCGTATCACCAAGAGCATCATTTGGAGAGATCATACTTTGTCCAATAGCAAAGAGCATCATTTTAAATGCTAAGCTCATCATACTTACAAAAGGAGCATCATTTTAACCACAAAGAGCATCAGTTTTAGAACTGCATTATTTTGTAAAGTTGATGAAAACAAAACAAGTGTTTAATTAAGTGATTAGAATTGGTGCACCATGTTTGTAATTGAGAGCATCATAGTGCAGCAGGAGTACATCGTTGTGGTCATGAAAGACATCATTTTGGAAGATTGAAGAAAATGCGACACCGTTAAGTTATCAAAATGAGTGCATCATTTTTGTAAGGTAGAACATCATGCTTGAATCAAAGAGCATCATCCATGACATCAAGAGCATCATATTTAACGAATACAACATACTTTGTCCAATATTGAAGAACATCATAATTGTATGGAAGTGCATCATTCGTGACACCAAGCACATCATTTTGAACAAAGACATCATACTTTGTCAACAAGCATATGTAGAATGAAATGTTTGCATTAGAGTCATCAGAACGAGCACATCATAATTTTACGTAAGAGCGTCATAATGCTTCGGGAACGCATCATATTATTGTCGGAGAGCATCACTTTGGGCGGTTGAAAGAATGCATAGCCGGTGGTTTTTTTCATCGGAGGAATGTCGGCAATCGTTTTTGTTGCTGGTTTTGTTGAATTTGTGAAGAAAGAAGGTCGATCTGCTTATTTCCTCTCAAATTTGGTTGTTGCGAGCGGAAGGGAGGATGGATGGTGGTAGTTTGTGCGTTTCCGGAATTGTCGCCGACAAATACGGCGACAAACTGAAGCTTTTTTCCCTGTTTCTTCCTCATTTCCTTATTCTATCTAGAGGCACACTTGGTGTGCCATTGGCACAACATATCCACACTCTAAATATATATAGTAAGAAAAGATACATAAAATAATAACGTAATGAAAAAAAAGGAAAACACATGAAGTAATAAAAACAAGTTCATAAAATAATGAAATGGAAAAAAACAAACAAGAAATGGTGAAAATGATGAAGGAGCATGAAATAATAAAAGTCAAAAGCACATAAAACATTGAAAATGTAAAAGTTTATAAAATAGTGAAAATGATAAGGCATATAAAATAATTATAATGTACAAAAATACATAAAGTGATGAAAATACTGAGAGTATATAAAATAATGGAAAAAGATCATAAAGTATTAAATAATGAAAATGATAAAGTGCATGAAATGTGGAATTAGCAATAATTATTAAAAAAATTATAATTATGAATTAAATAGTACCTAAAACTTTAGACAACTAAAATTACCCGCTATGACAATGATGAGTGTCTACAAAACGAAGTTTGACAGTCTTCACTTCTCAAGGAGATTTTCAACAAGAGATGAAAATTACCAAAATACCCTTGAGGGTATAATTGTAATTTCTCTGAGAATAATCTAAAAATTAAATCTGACTCGAAATTCTAGGGTTTTTACAAATGATGACACTGAGTTTGAGTAAATAGTAATATGTGTATACCCACATCTTATATTGTGCATTTATCCATGGATTTTATTTTGTGTACGTCCGGCACCATCACAGAACGCACGTAAGGGAAAAAAGAAGAAAGGGTGAAAGCCACACTTAGGGTTTAAGTTCTTAAAAAATCAAGAGAAACATAGTCCTAATTGCTGTATTTAATTTGTTCAAATCAATCTCGTTAGAACGATCTTATTTTATGGTGGATTGAATAGAAATGAATCCAACACCACTAGCAGGGGCGCAAATCCATGAATTCTATTGAGTGATGTACAATTCACCTTAATCTTTTCAAAAAAATGCCAGAATGACAACCAGCGGCTTGGGGACATAGAGCGTAAAAGTTTCTAGCCTAAGACGGCAAACCTTATTGTTTACAATGAAGGTAGCTATATTAATCTACGTTCCAACTATGGCGACGTGACCAATGGTTCTACAAATGTGCTCATTTGTATATCAGGAGGCGTAGGGCTTTCACGACTTCCGATCGCAATCTCAGATGGGCTAACAAGTTCCCAGCTGTCCGGTGTGTCTCCCCAACCCTGAAACTCCGGTGACCGTATCCCCGAAGGTACCCCCATACTCCCCCGAAAACACAGGAACTCCAGGAGTCTAGCTATCTTGTTCCACAAGGTTTGGGGATGATAAGGCCCGCACATCATCAGTTGCTTGTTTTGCCTGTAGTATTCCATCAACCGACGAATCAGGCAAATGAGAAAACAAAGCGTGGACGTGCCTCCAGACATAAGGTACAAACCCCAGAAGCTGGTCACTGTCAATTTATCTGTTTGTTCTTTTCTCGGTTCAGGCAAGCACTCCAACGATCGAGGCATGGACTTGTCTTCGAGTCTCTTCAGGCTCCCATCTTGTGAGAGTTGCAGAATGGCTCTTGAAAAATCAGCTGTCATTGGAATGCCTACAAAAAAACATACGTTTTCAATCACTCACTTTAACTTTCGTGATACAATCTAATTTGTAGGACGAAACGAAAGAACAAAACAACGTGTTTTTGACAAGCAAGAGAATTTATTGGATTTAGCGGCTAAAGTCGAAATTAGACATGGAGAGGGTGGAGCTGGTAAACCAGAGGGCAGCTGGACCGTGAAGGGCTTAAGGAACATGAACGTGGAAGGTTCCAGCCTTGCGGGAACAATCAAAGATAAGCTTGATTCTGTGTATGGTTGTGTGAACTCCACCTCATCGCTTCTAGTATCCAGTATGGTCAAGACAAACAAAGATAATTAATTAGCTAGAAAAATTAAGTCATCATCAGATTCCAAATACACGCATGTTCTTGGACTTGGAATATTCAATGATTCCAAATACATCCATTTAATTGGGACATAGTAGTAATTAATTACCAAAAAGAAAATGAACAATCTATTTGGTACAAGAGTAGTAACTAATTACCAAAGGAAAAATGACAATCCATTTTAAACACTGAATTGTAATTATTAGTTACCATAGGAAAAAAAAAAAGACAATCCGCAATGTAGTAATTAATTACCAAATGAAAAGGGTCAATCATTTGGTATTCACTAATTGTCGTTACTCTTTGAGTCCAAATGAGAGTCTTGATATGATACACATATGTGTAGGTACATATAGTAGATTAGATGCCTAATTTACAAAACAGTTTCAGCCCAAATCCACTAAAAAATACTAAATATCTAAATTATCCATACATACTTTCTCTATATATTGCTATGTGTACCTACACATATGTGCACCATATAATTGGTATCCAAATGAATAGTCATTTTTACTTTTCCTTTGTAATTTGCAAAAGAAAAAGGACAAAACATTTGGATAAATGTAGTTTAATTAATTATTGAATGAAAAAAAAAGGACAAATCATTTGGAATAGAGTAGTAATGAGTTACCTTGTTGAACACGCAGTGGACCAAGTTATCATAGCTATCGTTGTGAACCACAAACTTGTATGGGAAATCGTAACCCAGAATCTCTAACACCTCGTTGAAAAGGTCAATACAGAAACCTTTAGGAGTACCGTCGTTTTGAATGTTAACAAACTCTTTATATGAAGTTCTGCCTGGAACTGCAATCACCAGCGGTTTTGCTTCTGTAGGCATAGCCCAACCTTTGGGCACTTTCATGGAGTTTGCTGATGATGGCCAGATGATCATATCGTTTCGCAGCTTCTTAGCCGTCTGATCAGGGAACCCCTTTCCTGGAAGCCATGATTGAAGCTCTTTGTACTTGGTCTTGTTCATCATCACCACAATTACAAGCTCTAGTCTTCCTGCTTTCCTATGGAAAAAAGAAAATTTCTTTGTAGTATCACTTACTTTGTTTCTAACATGCATGCATGTGTAGTATAATAGTAAGTGTATAGATAATTTTTATTAGAAAAGGGACTACCAAAACCATCAAAAATGGTAATCTCAACCGGAGTTGGGAGGGATGAGCCAGATATTTATTTGGAGTGTACTTTTTGATTAGAAAATGGACTACCAAAAAGGTAATCTCAACCGCATTTTTAAGAGGGTAGGAGGAGAAAAAAGAATCTACCTACGCCTATATTCGCTACGAGCCTAACAGAACAACGGGGAAGATACCAGGTAGAAACCCCGAGGACCCAGTGAGGGCAAAAGAGGACGAGAGAGAGAAGCGAGAGAGAAACGTAAACAATACACAAGTCAAGGGATCAACTCCGAAATAAACCAAGGAATGGATTCAGTCCACACATGTCGACCCTCCATTGTCAGAGCCCGATGAGCCAAATAGTGTGCTGTCTGATTTGCTTCTCTAAAGATATGATTGACCCGCCACCAGCTTTTATCCGCTAAGAACCGTCGAACTTGACGGATGATATATGCGGCCTCCGACTCACCTGATGAGCTAGACAAGATATCCCTCACCACATTCGCGGCATCCGCCTCGATAATAAACCGGGCCGGTCTTACCGTGTTAAGAAGGATCAAGCTCTCTTTAATCGCTAGAGCTTCTCCATAGAAGGGATCTGGCGGCCCCTTCATCTTATCAACCATGGCTGCCATTACCATCCCTTCCTCATCTCGAAGAATCGCCCCAATTCCCAGCCATAAGTTTTCTTGAACTGCGACGTCAACATTCAGCTTAACCCATCCTGCTTGCGGATGGGTCCAGGAAGCAAGGATGTTATGGGCTGATTGGAAGGCATTTCAGCTCTACTAAGCTTTTTTGAAGCCTCCAAGTAAAGTCACTACAGCTCCATCTACTCCCTCGATGAACAATGTTGTTTCGATGTCGCCATAGGAGGTTTGCCGTTAAGATAAACCGGCTCCAGCCCTCATCACACACCCTATCTCTTACAGATTTAATCCAAGCCTTGGTCAAATCGTCTCTAGCTACATGGCAATAGTGTTGTTTCGTTTCCTTCTAAACTTCACGTGCAAAAGTGCAATCTCTTAAAACATGGAGGACTGTTTCATCATTCACACCACATACTGGGCAGCTGCAGTTATCCACAACATTTCTCACCATCAGATTAACGAGGGTTGGTAAACCATTGTGAGCCACTCTCCACATAAAATGTTTATGTTTGTTCAACACTGTAGCTCCCCAAATATCTCTCCATATCTTCGCCTCTTCTTTATGCTTCCCTGCCACCTCTAGTTCCATCTCACGAAACGCATAATACCCACTCCGAACTGAATACAGACCATCTCCATTAAAATGCCAAATTAGATGGTCATCCGTCCCCTCATGCCCAACAGGTAATCTACAAATTAGCTCAGCCTCCTTCGGTTGAAAAATATGCTTAATCAAGTGAACGTTCCAACCACCTCCTTGTGGTAGCATCAACTCTGCAACAACGGCATTTTCGTGAAGGATTTTTGGAGGAGAAGAAGGGTGGAAATAAATCAGCCCCTGGTAGCCATGGATCTCCCCAAATACGGATTGACCTCCCTGAGCCAATGCGCCATCGTAGACCAACGAAGAGCACATCCCTTCCCGCTAGAAGACTACGCCATGTGAAGGAAGAGTTCTTTTTATCCCCGGCCTCCATGAAAGAACAATCACGAAAGTATTTTGTTTTCAAAACCTTCGAACATAGAGAATCTGTGTTCTGAATTAATCTCCAGCCCTGCTTTGCGAGCAGCGCCAAATTGAAGAGGTTCATGTCTCGGAATCCCAAACCGCCCTGATCTTTGCTATAGCATAACTTCTCCCATCGCATCCAATTTATTCCCCTACCAGTCTTCCCATCGCATATATCGTTAGAAATCGCAGTCACGTACACATCGCGTGTTTCACTAACGGGAAGCGGGACAACGGTGTACCAACGCGCGGCGCGTTGGAACCCTACACCTTCCAACGGCCAGCTCGTTGGAAAGACGATTAATCTTAAAAAAAATCAATCTCCCACCAAGACTCGAACCCTAGCCTTCTCCGAGGCAAACACGTATCACAACCGCTAGACCGCTAGGCTCATCACTGTTATGTAGTGAAGCAAAAATCTATTTGTAACGTGCTTGACATTTTGAGTGGCTTCCAACGTGCAACACATTGGAATTTGTCTGTTTCCAACGGCTCACACGTTGGAACATTGATCTTACCAACGTGCAACCCGTTGGAATTAAAATTTCCTAACCACTACTTATTTCTTATAAATTCTTGACGACACCTTTAAAAACCGCAATTAATAAGATAAAGTTACAACTCTTAAAAATTGTTACATTTTTTTGTTGATCACTATTTCTTAATTTCACTTTCTAATTCACAATCAACAACCTATGTCGCTTCATCTAATGTCATGCATAAGTGATGCATGCTTTGTTAAACAACCACTTGTTGTCCAACCAAATTTGAAATAAAAATTGAATAAATTAATTAATTACAGTATAAAGTGTGATCTTATTTAACTAGTTAATCCTATTCTATTTACATTTGTGTCTATCTTCAATATCATTTTCTTAATTAATATTAGTGTTTCATTATATAATTTGGTTTTAAAATAAAAACTCTAAGTACAACAAATTTTCATCATTCTCACATTCTAAAAAAAGAATGTTTTAAAGCATGCATGTAATTATCTTTTATTTTTAGAATACATTTCATCATTAAATTTTCAATTCTAAAGTAAAATTTAAATTTGGAAATAGAAGAGTACTAAGGGTCTGCCTGTTGGGTCATGTGGTGGTTCCAACGTGCAACTCGTTGGTAGACTAAGTGTTCCAACGGTTTGCACGTTGGAAAGACGATTAATCTTTATAAAAAAGCCCATCAGGCCAAGCCTCAAACCCCAACATTCTCCGAGGCGAATACGCACAACCACCAGACCGCTAGGCTCATCGCTATTATATAGGGAAGCAAAAATTTATTTGTAACGTGTTTGACATTTTGAGTGGCTTCCAACGGCTCACACGTTGGAATTTATTTGTAACGTGCAACACGTTGGAATTTGTCTATTTCTAACGGCTCACACGTTGGAACATTGATCTTACCAACGCGCAACCCGTTGGAAATAAAATTTCCTAACCACTACTTATTACTTATAAATCTTGATCAATTGAAATCTTAAATAATTGCCCTTTTTTTTTGAAAATTTCTTTATTTCTTAATTATACTTTCTAGATCACAATTAACAACTTCAATTGCTCCATCTAATACTAGCCATGAGTGCTGCCTATTTTGTTAAACAACTATTTATTGTCATACCAAATTTGAAATAAAAATTTAAACGGTGAATTAGTATAAAAAATATGTTCTTAATTAACGAGTAAAAATATGTTATTAATTAACTAGTTAGTTCTATTCTATTTTCACTTGCGTTTATCTTCATTACTATGTTCTTAATTATTATTACTGTTTAATTATAAAAAATATTTTTTAAAGAAAACTCTAATCATATAAAATGATATTTAATCATTTTCGTATTCGAAAAAAAGTAATGTTTTAAGACATCAATAATCCTTAGAACCTATAAATTGTCAATCTAAGAAGTTACTACGGGTTGATTGTTGGTACAGCTAATACTTCCAATGCGTCGACTGTTGGATGCTTTCATATACCAACATGTAACATGTTGGTGATTTATTATTCGGGCTATACCAACGGTATGCGCGTTGGTGTAGTTAAACCGATGGTTAGTGAATAGTCACCAATAAATATTCCAACATATTGACCGTTGGAAATTACCAACGGGCTTGTTTTTCCGTTGATACTGACCGTTGGTTTTGTACCATTTTCTAGTAGTGCTCATAGGCTCATAGCACGCACAAAATTGCTAGTGAAAGTGACAGTTTTTTTTTCTATGAAAATATCAAGTTTACCCTCTTAATAAATCTCTACGAAGGGTGTTTAGTTTTTTAATTTATTAGGTTAGTTAGTTGAGTTATTTAATTAGTAGTACATATAGGTAGATGTTTTTCCACGTATGTAGTAAATAAACGGAGTCGTAATATGGCACTACTAGAAAATGTGCCAAAACCAACCGGCTAAATCAACGGGCAATTTAGCCCGTTGGTATTAACCAAGGGTTCACCCCTTGGAATTCTCTCCGGTGAGACCCAAGTATTATCCGGTCAGCATATACCAACGCGCAAACCCTTGGTTCGGTCGAAACATAAGCTATACCAACGAGCCACGCGTTGGTAAGTCCAATGGTACCAACGGACGCGCCAGTTGGTACTACCTCAAACTACAAAACAATCATTGTATACATGTTTTAAAACTTTTTATTTCTAAAATATGAATATGATACATCTACAAAAATATGAATATGATTAAGCTTTAATGTGATTAGATTTTTATTAAAAATTTAAGTTTCATGATGAAATAGTTATAATTAAGAACATGCGTTTGAATCCAAAAAGAGGTAAGTTTCATGATGAAATAATTATGAAAATTTAATGTGGGGTGAGTTTTAGTAAAAATAAATAAATTCTATAATAAAATAGTTATAGTAATTAGAAAAATTTACAACGTAAGGAAACATTAGGATATAATTGAGGAGTTTCAAGTGTGATTAAGAGATAATGATTAAGACTCCTTGAAAATTAGAAACTCGTTACAAATAATATTTTTCTTCCTTAAACAACAGCGATGGGCCTAGCGGTCCGGTGGCAAAAGAGCCTCCTCTATTTCTTCGAGATAGGAGTTCGAATCTTGCAGGAGGAAGTTTTTTTATAAAAAAAATAGTTACCAGTTCTGTTGTGGTAAAGGTACCACTTATCCAATTCCAAACTTTGAGGCCTTATTTGAAGAAGTGAACAAAGTGATTGGCTTGTGTGGAATTAAGTCACATGAAGTTACTATTCATGCAACTCATCCCACATGGAGTATTTATCAAGGAGGTTTGGGGACTCTAGCTTATATAAGGAGACCCTTGCTTCTCATTCTAAATCATCCCTCAAAGAAGTTGATATTTCTTTCTTTGTTCTTTCTTCTTCTTGTATTATTTCACTTGTTCTTCTTAGTGAAATATATTGGTGGGGTCCGAGGACGTAGGCAAATTGCCGAACCTCGTATATGGTGTCTTCTTTCTTCTATGCTTTAATTTCGGTATTTATTATACTGTTATTATCCAAGTAGCTGCGATAGGGTATAGCTGTAGTGATATATTGCGCTCTAAAATTACATAGAGGAAATTCTGTCTAAGGAGTCGGGTTTTAAGTGGGACCATTGTGACCCCTCCGTCTTTCCTGGGAGTTATCCTTAGTGTGGTTTTACAGTTCAATACTTCACTCTCGTACCCATTAGGGCAGAGGAATTATTCCGCGCTTCCGCAACAACTCTCAACAAGTGGTATCAGAGCCAAGGTTATTCTGAGTATGCTCTGTGGTTGCAGTTTAATCTGATCTTCCACATCAGAAAAGATTCCCTTAAGCTAGTTGGTATCCGCATTCGCAGCAGGAGCCTTGGTTTGGTTAGAGGAGAAGATATGGGTGACAGTGGTGCTGGTTCGATGATTAAATTGACTTCATCGAACTATTCAGTTTGGAAGCCAATGATGGAGGATCTACTGTATTGCCTCGATTTGCATGATCCTCTTGCAGGTGATTCTGCCAAGCCTGCAGATATGGCAGCTGACAAATGGACCAATCTGAAGCGCAAGTCACTCGGTACCATAAGAAGATGGGTGGATATCAGTATATTCCACCATGTTTCACAGAGACAGATGCTAAAGCTCGTGGGAAAAATTAGAAGGCTTGTTTGAGAGGAAGACCGCACGAACAAAGCTTTCACAATTCGCAAGCTTGTTAATCGAAGCTTAAAGAGGGACAATCAGTTTGAACACTTGAATGATTTTGAACTTGATTAATCAGCTGACTAATATGAAGTTGGTGCTTGATGATGAGTTGCAAGCTTTACTTGTTGAGTTCCTTACCGAGATAGCTGGGAGACTTTAGTAGTTACTCTTAGTAACTCATTGCAGATGGCAAGCTCACATTGAGTTTGGTCAAAGATAACTTGTTCAACGAAGAAACAAGGAGGAAGGAGTCGGGCACCGAGTCTCGCAGCTCTTGTCACTGAAGTCAGAGGTCGCAACAATAGTAAAGGATCCAAGGGTAGTCGGGGAAAATCTGGTAATCGTTCGAAATCTAGAGAAAGCAGAGAATGTAATTACTGTGGAAAGACTGGTCACTTGAAGAGAAATTGCTGGAAGAGGAAAAAGGATCAGAAGGAGGGTAAAGCTCCTGAAGAGAAAGATACAGTTGCTATTGCAGAGTCAGTAAGTGATGATCCGGTTGTACTAGTTTGTGCACATGGGGGCTGCGATCATGTTAGTGATCCTAATGTCCAGTGGATTGTCGATTCGGCTGCATCCTATCACGTTTCGCCCAAGAGAGAGTTGTTCACTACTTATAGCAGATTGACCTCGGTGTAGTGAAGATGGGTAACACTACCCACTCCAGGATTTTGGGGATCGGTGATATTATTGTGCGTACTAGTTTGGGTATCACATTGACGTTGCGGGATGTGCGACACATTCCGGATATGCGGCATAATCTTATTTCAGTAAATGTTCTTGACCGAGAAGGGTTTGACCAGACTTTCGAGACAAAGTGTGGAAGCTGAAGCGTGGTTCTTTGATGGTGGCAAGAGGTGATCTTTGCTGCACCTTGTATAGAACGCGAGTTGGTGTCTGTGGCGGTGGTTCGCTGAATGTGGTTGAAGATGGTGCTTCCAAGAATTTGTGGCATAAACGGCTGGCACACATCAGCGAAAGGGTTGGAGACTTTGGCAAAGCTGTCCCTCATTCCTATTGCCAAAGGTACATCACTCGACCCTTGTGATTTCTGTTTGTTAGGAAGCATCATAGAGTTTCTTTCAATGTTGCCTCGACTAGAAAGAAAACAAAACTTGAGTTAATACATTCTGATGTTTGTGGTCCCCTCGAGGTGGAGTCATTGGGTGGTAACATGTACTTTGTGACTTTTATTGATGATGCTTCACTCAAGACTTGGGTGTACATGTTGAAGAAGAAGAGTCGGTGTTTGATCTGCTTCAAAACTTTTCACGCCATGGTTGAAAGAGAGACTGATGTGCACATGAAGTGTCTCCGTACCGATAATGGCGGTGAATATACCTCTAATGAGTTTAGGGGGTATTGCAAGCAACATGGTATTCGTCATGAGAGAATGACACCGGGTATACTGCAGCATAATGGGGTAGTAGAAAGAATGAACTGCACCATTGTTGAGAAAGTCAGATGCATATTGAGGATGTCTAAATTGCCAAAGACATTCGGGGTGAAGCTGTAAGTACTGCTGTTTATCTTATTAATCGGACTCCATCAGTTCCTTTGGGTTTTCAGGTTCCAGAGAATGTATGGACAGGGAAGAATGCTTCTTATGCACACTTAAAGGTGTTTGGTTGCAAAGCATTCATACATGTGCCCAAGGATCAGAGATCGAAGCTGGACAGTACTGCCAAACCATGCATATTTGTTGGATATGGTGGTGAGGAGTATGGCTTCAGAGTTTGGGATCCAGAGTTGAAGAAGGTGGTCAGAAGCAGGGATCTTGTCTTCCGTGAGCATGAGAACATTGATCATATTGGGCTGCAAGAGGAGACTTCAGATACTGCTGGTGGTGATGATCTAACACCTATACCTACTCCATTAGTTGCCACAGATGGAGATGATATAGAACCTAGAGTGGAGCAGCCAGTTATTGTTGATGAACAGGGTGATGACGAATTTCTGAGCATGACATGGGTTTTGAGCAGGGGAGCAGCCCCATCCCTTGGAAGTAGTAGAGCCTCAGCCGAGGAGGTCTACTAGAGAGCGTCGTCCATCTACCAGGTACTCTAGTTCTGATTATGTCATGCTTATTGATGCGGGGGAGCCAGAGAGCTTCCAAGATGTGCAGGTTCATGCAGATAAGGACCAATGGTTTGCTGCAATGCAAGATGAGATGAGTTCTCTTGAGAAGAACAACACCTACGAGTTGGTGGACTTACCTAAGGGTAAGAGAGCATTGCAAAACAAATGGGTGTTCAAGTTAAAGAAAGATGGTGACAAGATGGTAAAGTATAAAGCTCGTTTGGTTGTGAAGGGTTTTCACCAGAAGAAGGAGTTGACTTTGATGAGATCTTCTCTCCGTTGTGAAGATGTGTTCCATTCGGGTTGTACTTGGACTAGCGGCCAGTCTAAATCTTGAACTTGAGCAGCTTGATGTGAAAAGCGCATTTTTACATGGCGACTTAGAGGAGGAGATTTATATGGTTCAACCAAAGGTTTTGAAGTGAAAGGGAATGAGAATATGGTCTGCAGATTGAAGAAGAGTCTTTATGGCTTGAAGCAGCACCCAGGCGGTGGTACCGCAAGTTTGATTCTTTTATGATCGGGAAGAGCTATAAAAGAACTGCTGCAGATTCTTGTGTCTATGTTAAGACATTTCGATGGTAACTTCATTATTCTTCGTTGTATGTTGATGATATGCTTATTGTTGGGAAAACGCTTTGATGATTCGCATGTTGAAGGATGAATCACAAAATCCTTTGACATGAAGGACTTAGGACCGGCGAAGCAAATTCTGGGCATGAAAATTGTTCGTGACAGAGAAGCTGGTAAGCTGTGGTTGTCACAGGAGTCCTATGTTGAAAAGGTTCTTGACAGGTTCAACATGACAGATGCTAAACCAGTTAGCACACCTTTGGCGAATCATTTCAAGTCACAAAGAAGTTGTGCCTAACAACAAGAAAAGAAAAGGAAGAGATGTCATCTATTCCTTACTCCTCGTGGTTGGGTCCTTGATGTACGCCATGGTTTGTACTCGGCCAGATATTGCTCATGCTGTTGGATTGGTTAGTAGGTTTCTATCTAATCCGGGAAGCCTCACCGGGAAGCGGTGAAGTGGATTTTCAAATACCTTAGAGGTACTTCTAAATTGTGTTTGTGTTTTGGTGGTGCTAAACCCGTGTTAGAAGGTTTCTTGATGCAGATATGGCTGGTGACCTTGATGGAAGGAAGTCAACATCAGGTTACATCTTCACTTTTCTTTGGGGAGCTGTCTCGTGGCAGTCAAGTTGCAAAAGTGCGTTGCTTTGTCCACGACAGGAGGCGAGTATATAGCAGCCAATGAAGCGGGTAAAGAGATGCTTTGGATGAAGCGGTTCCTTCATGAATTGGGTTTGAAGCGGGAGGAGTATGTAGTACATTGTGACAGCCAGTGCTATTGACTTAAGCAAGAATTCAATGTACCATGCTCGCACAAAACACATCGAGGTGAGGTACCATTGGTTGCGGTTGGTAACCGAGAACAAGCTTATGAAGCTTAAGAAAATCCATACGATGACAATGCGGTGACATGTTAACAAAGATCGTTTCAGAGAGAAGCTTGGGTATGCGGCCTTGCGGCGGCATGTGCTCCGTGTAAAGCACGGTGCTGATATCTCTTCCTTCGTGGAATTGGAGGGGGAGATTGTTGTGGTAAAGGTACCACTTATCCAATTCCAAACTTTGAGGCCTTATTTGAAGAAGTGAACAAAGTGATTGGCTTGTGTGGAATTAAGTCACATGAAGTTACTATTCATGCAACTCATCCCACATGGAGTATTTATCAAGGAGGTTTGGGGACTCTAGCTTATATAAGGAGACCCTGCTTCTCATTCTAAATCATCCCTCAAAGAAGTTGATATTTCTTTCTTTGTTCTTTCTTCTTCTTGTATTATTTCACTTGTTCTTCTTAGTGAAATATATTGGTGGGGTCCGAGGACGTAGGCAAATTGCCGAACCTCGTATATGGTGTCTTCTTTCTTCTATGCTTTAATTTCGGTATTTATTATACTGTTATTATCCAAGTAGCTGCGATAGGGTATAGCTGTAGTGATATATTGCGCTCTAAAATTACATAGAGGAAATTCTGTCTATGGTGTCGGGTTTTATGTGGGACCTTTGTGACCCCTCCGTCTTTCCTGGGAGTTATCCTTAGTGTGGTTTTACGGTTCAATACTTCACTCGCACCCATTAGGCAGAGGAATTATTCCGCGCTTCGCATGACAACTCTCAACAGTTCCAACGCGTTGACCGTTGAAATGGTCGATTTCAACGTGTCAACAGTTGGAAATTTGCATTTTCCAACGGGTTGTCCGTTGGAAAATCCGAATTTCACAGCAATTTACCTTAGAATTGGAAAGTTAATAATGAAAACAAGTATTCTAAAAATAAACACTAATTACATGCATGTTTTGAAACATAATTTTTTTTGAACATGGAAATTATGAAAATTTAATGTGGGGTGAGTTTTAGTAAAAATAAATAAATCCAAACCCAACGTGGACACAAAACACGTTTGTGAATCAACGTGGACTCAAAGCACTTCACCATTACAGACTTTTCTTTATACCAAATTTGTGAATCAATAAAATTTAATAAATGAGTTTATTAAATTTTATTGATTCACAAATTTGGTATAAAGAAAAGTCTGTAATGGTGAAGTGCTTTGAGTCCACGTTGATTCACAAACGTGTTTTGTGTCCACGTTCGATTTGGATTTCGTCCACGTAAAATTTGTTCACATATGAATTACTACTACTCCTTTTCTTTCTTTTGTTTTTTTGTTTTTATAGAAATCAATTACTTCTTTGTTTTGAACGAATTTGTTCACGAATCAGTTGCTTCGATTTTAGGTTTCTTTTTTGAACAAATTTCACCCACAGTCTTTATTTTAAGTCCGTGAACTAAACTCATACTAAAATAAGTTTTCGATACATTTTGGTCCTATTATTAAGTTCCGCGTCCTAAAGTTGTTCTTTCATCCAAAACCGTCGTTTAAATGGACTGTGGTGTCGAAGATGAGCAATGGAGTGTGATGTATCTTCTCCGATGGTGAACTTAACGAAGTTGTGTTGTTTCTTCTCTAGTTGTGATGGCAAGTCCGAGAGCGGTTTTGTAAGATGTTTCCAGCATTGAAAGCGGCGCTCACAATGATTCGACGGTGAAGGTAACATGATTTTACTTGCTTGAAATTGAATTTCCGGTATGTGCTTGGAGTCTTGTTTTATCTTATGGTAGTAGTCGCATGGAGTTCGGTCTCGCTGACGCTGATTTGGTGACAAGATCTAGTGGATTCGAGATCTTCGGTTGAAGGAAGGCTTCATGGACGCCTAATCTGGTGTAATGATTTGAGCTTTGAATCTAATCATGTGATTAGGTTACTAGATATATTTGGTATGCAATTGAGTACATTTTGTACTCATCGGCGTGCATACAAAAGAATCTTCAGCTTCATATTTATATAATTTAGTTTCCAATGTATACAATTCAGCTTTAGATGAATACAAAAGAATCTTCATTTTGTACAATTCTTAATTAATTTTGTAGATTTGTGTAAATGAGAATGATTTTTAGTTAGATGTATACAATTTAGTTTCCGATGTATACAATTTAGTTTTAGATGCATACAAAAAAAATTCATTTTCTACAATTCAATTTTATATATTTATAAAATGAGACTAATTTTCACTTCAGATGTATACAATTAGTTTTTGAATTATACAATTCAATTTCAGATGCATACAAAAGAATTTTCATTTCGTACAACTTTTATTTAATTTTGTAGCTAGATTTATTCAAATGAGAATGTTTTTTAGTTCAATTGTATACAATTTAGTTTCTGATGTATACAATTCAGCTTCAGATACATACAAAAGAATCTTCATTTCGTACAATTCTTATTTAATTTTGTAGATTTATGTAAATAAAGTTCAGATGTATACAATCCTGTTTCAAATATACACCATTCACTTTCACATGCATACAAAAGCTTCACGAAATCAATTGAATCTATGTAATTCAAAGCTAGGTTGGTTTTTATATTTTTCGTGTGACGGATTTATTTGTACTTATTGAGATTTCATTTGTACGTGTTAAGCTTTCATTTGTACATAACATACATTATTACTGTAGTTTCATACAATTATAAATCAATTTCATATATTTATCACTCGGTTACATAATGAAATTCCATTTGTATGTTAAGAAAGAATTTTGAAAGTGTTAGTTGCACACACTTGACTATTTTTCCATATAATTTTCAAATAAAATAAACTTTACAATTTATAAAATAATAATAATAATAATAATAATAATAATAAACCGTACAAAATACTATTAAAAATAATTTGTATTTAGGTTCATTCAATTCAATTTCAGATGAATACTATAATTTTTTTGTTCCATACAATTATATTTTTTCAATTTACTTTTGTGTTTTTCAATCGATGCATCATTTTCTTTGTAAAATAATATAAGACATACATAATTATCATAGTGGCATACAATTATAATATATTTGATAATTTGATGAAAAATTATAGTATCTGTTAAGAAAGAGTTAAACGTAAAAAGTTGCTTCAAGTTGGCTGAGTTGTGATGTAACTTGTCTTCTATTTTCTACTATTTTTTGTGTTTTAGAATTCTATTATGATTAAAACTCTAAATAATAAGGAATGACAGTATTAGTTCTCATTAAATGACTTTAATAACTTAGATTTAAAGGGTAAAAAAAGTTGTTCAACATTTATCGAAAGCGTATTCGTGTTTCTTAATATAAAATAAAGATAAAGATATATCTAACTCTTTTTTATATCCATAACGCCAAATCATTAAAACTTCAAATGTCAAATGAGGACATCCAAGTTCCTTCATTTCTTGCTATATATCTCCATATGCACTTCAAATGTCAATTTTCAGAATTAATTAGGTCTAACAAGTCCATTTCATTTTTTGTCAAGTCAAGTCCATTTCATTTTTTAAAAATACAACGCGGTTTAATTTATTTTTGCTCCAAGTAATATTTGCTTATATAACACCATCAACGAATAATGGCTTGGCTTGAATTACAGAAACATGAATAAACCTCAAGCGAGCGGAGTTTTCTTCTCAGGACGTTGTTTTTTCTTCTGCGTTCTGTTCTCTCTTGCTCGAGTTCCATCCCATGGAGCAGCGGAAGAGAAGTATACAAACATTGGAGCAATCATCGACATCAGTTCACGCACCGGGAAGGAAGAGCAAACCGCCATGGAAATTGCAGTCAAGAGCTTCAACGAATTTTCAAACCATCACAAGCTCAAGTTGCATATTCACAATTCTTCAGCTAACCCCCTTGAAGCAGCCATTGCTGGTGATTTATCTTAACTTCAACTTCTGTTATAAGTAGTATTTCTTTTCTGTCATCTAACTGTCCTTTCGGGATTTCCTTGCAGCCCACGCAATGATCCAGGAGAAAGATGTGAAAGTTATCGTTGGGCTGGACACTTGGGGGGAAGCAGCTTTGGTTGGTGATGTTGGAACCAGAGCTCATGTTCCGGTTCTGTCTTTCGCAGGGTCGACGGTTTCTCAATCAGCAGCTACACGTTGGCCTTACTTGGTTAGAATGGCGACAGACGATTCCGAGGAAATGAAATGCATCGCTGATGTGATTTCCATTTTCAGATGGAAAAGAGTAACTGTAATCTACGAAGAAGATGCAGACGGTACTGATTCGGGGAACGTTGATCTTTTATCTGCGGCTTTGCAGAATGTGGGTTCTGAGATTGACCACCGTGTGGCTCTTCCATCACTTTCTGCAAATTCTGATCCCAAAATGATTGTTGAACAAGAGTTGAGGAAGGTAGAAAAAATCACTCAGTCTCGGGTTTTCGTTGTCCTCCGTTCATCGTTACCTATGACAATTCGATTGTTCGAGGAAGCCAGGAAAATTAGATTGATGGGACGAGACTCAGCTTGGATTGTCACAGACGCCATTTCTAAGTATCTTGACTCGTTCAACAGTTCTGTTCTTCAGTCCATGGAAGGTGTCTTGGGAGTCAAGAAACAGTTCCCCAACGACACTACTTCTTACCGTGACTTCCGTTACAAGTTTAGAAACCGTTTTGTTACTGATTTCAAAGAAGAAGAACATAACCCTAATCCAGGGATGAATGCTTTGGTAGCTCATGACAGCATCAAAATCATCGCACAGGCAATCGGGATGGGAGCAAAAAATGATGACCTGCTAAACAGTATCTTACGGAGCAAGTTAACTGGTTTAAGCGGTGAAATCAAGTTCAGTACTTCTCAAAGAAGGTTATCATCACCACCACCAAGACTAGAGCTTGTAAATGTGGTGATGATGAACAAGACCAAGTACAAAGAGCTTCAATCATGGCTTCCAGGAAAGGGGTTCCCTGATCAGACGGCTAAGAAGCTGCGAAACGGTATGATCATCTGGCCATCATCACCAGACTCCATGAAATCAGTGCCCAAAGGTTGGGCTATGCCTACAGAAGCAAAACCGCTGGTGATTGCAGTTCCAGGCAGAACTACATTTAAAGAGTTTGTTAACATTCAAAACAACAGTACTACTCCTAAAGGTTTCTGTATTGACCTTTTCGACAAGGTGTTAGAGATTCTGGGTTACGATTTCCCATACAATTTTGTGGTTCACGACGATAGCTATGATGACTTGGTCCACGCCGTGTTCAACAAGGTAACTCATTACTACTCTATTGCAAATGGTTTGTCCTTTTTCTTTTGCAAATTGCAAAGGAAAAGTAAAAGTGACGATTCATTTGGACTCAAAGAGTAACGACAATTAGTGAATATATATACCAGATGATTGTCCCTTTTCATTTGGTAATTAATTACTACTTTGCCCTTAGTGGATTGTCTTTTTTCCTGTGGTAACTAATTACAATTCACTGTTTAAAATGGATTGTCATTTTTCTTTTGGTAATTAGTTACTACTCTTGTACCAAATAGATTTTCCATTTTCTTTTTGGTAATTTATTTACTACTATGTCCCAAATGGATTTATTTGGAATCAGTGAATATTCCAAGTCTAAGGACATGCATGTATTTGGAATCTGATGATGACTTAATTTTTCTAGCTAATTAATAATTAATTATTTTTGTTTGTCTTATGTGAGTAGACTTATGATGCCGCCATAGGTGATTTGACCATACTGGCTACTAGAAGCGATGAGGTGGACTTCACACAACCATACACAGAATCAAGCTTATCTTTGATTGTTCCCGCAAGGCCGGAACCTTCGGCGTTCATGTTCCTTGAGCCCTTCACTCTCCAAATGTGGCTAGTGACGCTTGGCATTTTGATGTACACAGTGGTAGTAGTCTGGTTCTTGGAGAGCAAGACCAGTCCAGAATATGAAGACCTTAATTTGATGAGACAGTTTGGAGCTGCCCTCTGGTTTACCAGCTCCACCCTCTTCTTCGTTCACAGTGAGTAGTTCTTGATAGTAGTTTGGTTCTCTTTATATATATAATTGCTACTCGTACATTTTTAAAAATCTTTTGCTATTATTGCATGCAGTTACTACCATCTGATCATGTTAATTAAACTTAAATTGAACAGAGGAAAAAGTTCACAGCAACTTGACTAAAGTGGTGGTCATAGTGTGGCTCTTTGTTGTGATAGTGCTCACATCAAGCTACACTGCTAACTTAAGTTCGATGCTGACCGTGAAGCGGTTGGTATCGGATGAAAGGACTAATGTCGAGTGGCTGAAACAGAACAATAAGATGATCGGGTTTGAATCTCATACATTTGTTAAAGACTACTTACACGATAAGCTTCAATATCCGGTACAAAATATCAGGAATGTGAGCAGCGAAAGCATGTTTGAGGGCGACCTCACAAAGCACAACATCGATGCCGCGGTTCTAGAACTCCCTTACGCCAAGATATTCATCGGTAGTCACTGCAAGAAGTTCATCTCAATCACCACTAGCATCAGATTTGGAGGCTTCGGCTTTGTAAGTACTATCACATCTATACTCTTAGAATATGTTTTGCTTGTTAGGTTATCTAAGAAAAACTTTTTTATGTTTCATTTCAATGAAACCTTTTCGTACTCCCTCCCCTCCCGCTCAAGTATGTTTTTTTGTAGGCATTTCAGAAGGGGTCTCCAATGGCAGCTGATTTTTCAAGAGCCATTCTGCAACTCAAACAAGATGGGAGCCTGAAGAGACTCGAAGACAAGTCCATGCCTCGATCGTTGGAGTGCTTGCCCGACTCAAAGAAAGACGAAACAGATAAACTATCACTGACCAGCTTTTGGGGTTTGTACCTTATGTCTGGAGGCACGTCCACGATTTGTTTTCTCATTTGCCTGATTCGTCGGTTGATGGAATACCACAGGCAAAACAAGCAACTGATGATGTGCGGGCCTTATCAGCCCCAAACCATGTGGAACAAGATAGCTAGACTCCTGGAGTTCCTGTGTTCTCGAGGGAGTGCCAGGGTACCTTCAGGGACACGATCACCAGAGTTTCAGGGCTGGGGAGACTCACCAGAGAGCAAGGAACTTGTTAGTCCATATGAGATTGCAATCGGAAGCCGTAGCCCTACGCCTCCTGAGATACAAATGAGCACATTTGTAGAACCATTGGTCACGTCGCCATATATAGTTGGAACGTAGATTAATATAGCTACCTTCATTGTAAACAATAAGGTTTGCCGTCTTAGGTTAGAAACTTTTACGCTCTATACTTTTACGCTCTATGTCCCCAAGCTGCTGGTTGTCATTCTTGCATTTTTTTTTTTTGAAAAGATTAAGGTGATTTGTACATCACTCAATATAATTCATGGATTTGCACCCCTGCTAGTGGTGTTGGATTCATTTCTATTCAATCCACCATAAAATAATATCGTTCTAACGAGATTGATTTGCACAAATTAAATACAGCAATTAGGACTATGTTTTTCTTGATTTTTTATGAACTTAAACCCTAAGTGTGGCTTTTATCCTCTCTTTCTTTTTCCCTTACGTGCGTTCTGTGATGGTGCCGAAAGTACACAAAATAAAATCCATGGATAAATGCACAATATAAGATGTAGGTATACACAAATTACGATTTACTCAAACTCAATGTCATCACTTGTAAACACCCTAGAATTTCGAGTCTGATTTAATTTTTAGATTAATCTCAGAGAAATTACAATTATACCCTCAAGGGTATTTTAGTAATTTTCATCTCTTGTTGAAAATCTCATTGAGAAGTGAAGACTGTCAAACTTCGTTTTGTAGACACTCATCATTGTCATAGCGGGTAATTTTAGTTGTCTAAAGTTTTAGGTACTATTTAATTCATAATTATAATTTTTTTTAATAATTATTGCTAATTCCACATGCACTTTATCATTTTCATTATTTAATACTTTATGATCTTTTTCCATTATTTTATATACTCTCAGTATTTTCATCACTTTATGTATTTTTATCACTTTATTATTTTATATACATTATAATTATTTTATATGCCTTATCATTTTCACTATTTTATGTACTTTTGCATTTTCAATGTTTTATGTGCTTTTGACTTTTATTATTTCATGCTCCTTCATCATTTTCACCATTTCTTGTTTGTTTTTTTTCCATTTCATTATTTTATGAACTTGTGTTTTTATTACTTCATGTGTTTTCCTTTTTTTCATTATGTTATTATTTTATGTATCTTTTCTTACTATATATATTTATCTTCTTTTAATCATCTTTTTCTTTAGTTAGTGGGTGTTTGCAGTTAATTTAGTAAATAAGAATTAAAAATAAAAAAAAAAGGAAAAATGGCAGAGCATGTAGCTCCGCCAAAACCACCGACGCCACACTCCACCATCACCTTTAACCCCTCAATCATCAACTTTGGCTATAAATAGGATTGAATTAGAGCAGTTAGAGGAAAAAACCAAAGAAAAAAAAAGAAGCAGCAGAAAGAAGGAGTTCTTCGGCCTCCACCGTTTCTCCTCCTCCCTCTGCCACTTTCGCCGCCACCACCCACCATCACTAGCTCCTCCGTGCCACGAGGAACCCAACGAGCCTTACCAGGCTTCCAGAGATGGGCTGAGCACGGAGAAAAACATGATGAACCGCCGAAAACATTTCCAGCCCGTACCACATTTCTCCCCAACCGCCGCTCAGTCCATCGCCGGAAAATCTAGTCCGTCGTTGCCAACCACCGCTCGAGGAGGAGCTCCGATTTCGTGAAGAAGAAGAAGAAGAGAACGTATTGTTTTAATCACTTTGGGTAAAATTACAACTTAGGACCTTTCTTATAATTTTTTTTCAACTTTTAAATTTTTAAAGTATTAAATATTATTTTTCCTACTTAAATATATTTTGAGTGCATAAAAAACTTGTGTTTGTGCTTAGAAGCCCTCCAAAATTCCCAGACACTCCGTTTTAACTCAAACTTCACCTTGAGCTATCGTAGGCCGTTAGAAAATCGTAAAAGCCTTCATTCTTTTATGTAAATCTTACCGGTCAGTGCCGATAAGTTTTCACTTGCAGAATCTCATAGAATATTTCATTAAATTCTTATCGCTAGGTTTTCGACTCCAAACACCAACTCGAAGCGACGCTTTCGGTTATCATCGGCTTGTTACCCGACATATATTCTTGGCTACATCCAAGTAAGGGGGATAAGATGAGGTTTTTCCTTTGAGTCGTTTTATTTGCTTTGTAAACAAACTCTCGAATAATGAATTCTACGTTTTTGGGTTCAATAAAATATTCGAAAAGGCAACCTAGGTAACATATTTAGTTATTCTTGATACTTTACACTTTCGCACTCAGGAATTGTAATTGCTTGGGTTGTTTGACTGATTAATTGACATACATGTATGATATGTATGACGGATGTTATATGTAACGCTAGTATCTTGTTAGGACCGTTACAGTCGCAAGTGGCATGTTATGCTTGTTAAACGAACACTGTTAGTTCATGTTAGGGCCGGAAAGCAGCTAATAAGATGTTAGTACCATGTGTAAGTCCAAAAAGGGGTAGTATCATGTTTAGGGTTGAAACCAAACGTTAGGATCATGATAGGATCGTAAAAGTTACTCTAAGCCGATAGATAAGTTAGGCGCGAAAACGATGATTAAGCAAGGATGGGTAATTGATGAGGCCATTTTAGGTTTTGATTTGGAGAAAGTATTTAATTGATTTAATTGACATAAATTTATTCAATTTGGTAATTCAGGTCATTTTGTAACATAATGTAACAAAAGGAGAAGTTAGAAGATCAAAAATGGGCAAATTTCTTATTCAGATGATCACCGGGTGGTCAACTAGAATCCATGGATCTTAAGCCTTACTGGAGCTGAATCAGTCGATCGTCTGGCGATCAACAAGTCCGGTGGCAGTTGAAGTGAGTCGATCGCCTGTTGATCGACTAAAATCCAGGGAGTTGTGAAGCTGCAGGAGCTGAAGCAGGTGATCGTCTGGCGATCACCAAGCCAGGTGATCAACCGATGATCAACTGAAGTCGAGAATTAACACAGGCCATTGATCTTTTAATGAATTAATCCTGGCCATTGGTGTCTAATTAAAAGCCCTACATAAAGGGCAAGCTTCATCTCATGTAAAGGGAGTTCGTAACTTTGGAGGCAGACTTATAAGGAAGAAGAGAGAGGTTTGGGGCAAACAATGCAAGCTCCGATCAAGCTCCATCGGAGCCTGTCGTGGAGCTCATCGGAGACCGGAACGGAGTTGCCAAGGCCTAGGCTTCTCTCTCTGGTCTCGAACCAGCCTTTCTGGCGAGCTAGATGGAGGAGCAGCGATTGTGGAGTTTCTGAACGTCGACGAGTTCACGTCTACGAACTGAAGTTTGAAGAAGATGATTTTGTGCTCAACTCCTTTTCATGCCACCCAACAAGTTTCCTTGTTTCACCTAAACCCTTTAGTTTATTTACAGCATTAATTTAGTTATTTAAACATGTTAAGTAGCTAATTTAGATATTATCTCTTGGGAGTTAGCAAAACTTAGACTTGTGTTAATTGATTATGCTAGTTCTATGATTATTACTTATTATTTATGTTTGGATTTCTCTGTGATTAATTGATTAAACACCTCGATGGAGGGTTAATGTTGGTATGATTAGACTTAGACACAAGTAATTGTACTAGACTGTAGAGAAATGCATGCTAGATTTAATTATAGAGCGACGGTTGATAATTGATTCTAGGAGGAGAATAGATTACTAAAACAATGAATTAGAAAACGAGACATCGTTGCTAATTTATTTCTAAATTGACATCGAGAGATGGTTTAGACCTAATACATTCTCCTACATGAACTTAAGTAAGAGTTGTAGGTAATTCTAGCTATTCACACCTAAAGTCTAAGTGGAGCAATAATTCTTAAGAGATAATCTAGTTAATTACATCTTTTAATCACTCAAGTTCTAGCTCTAGCTAGTTTAAATATTGATCTAGTTGTTTAATCAATTTAATTATCATTCTTGCATGTTAGTTTAATCCTCACCAACTATTCAATCATTTCCTTAGTGTAGCTAAGTTGTAATTCACATACAAATACACATAAAACAAGTCCATGTGGTTCGAGCCGGTACTTCCGGTTTTATTACTTGCGACCACCGTACACTTGCGTTGAATCTCTGTCAAGTTTTTGGAGCCGTTACGAGGGACTTGTTCCTTTTTGTATTTTTGTGTTTGTTTTACGTTGTACATATTTACAATATTTTCATTGTTTTTCAGGAGAAAAGTTTGAAGAAATGACAAGGCTCAAGAATATGCCAAGAATTGAAGATGAACGCATCCAGACTTTCATTCCCGAGGACCAACTATAACAAGAACAATTCACACAACTATCATAAAAAAATGACAGAACTCTTTGAAATGGTAAAGGTGTCCGTGGAAAATGTGGAGCTCCATCAGAAGTTAGCGGCCATCGAAGCTAGAAATGAAGAAGTAAATCATGCAAACAACGGAGGTTGGGAATTGACTACTGCATTATGAAGAGTACCCAACTATTACACAAGAGTACTATGAGAATCAAGAATTTTATGGGTGCTCACATTTAGCCAAAGATCACTATGGAGATCAAGCCTATAATGGATATACATAAACTCTCATAGTGGTCAATACAACCTTCAAGATGGTCCACCATGAAAAGTTGAAGAACAAATGGTCTCACCTTCACCTTATGGGTCACCTTCATTTGAGTGGCAATCATATGAGTAACAG
Source organism: Stellera chamaejasme (assembly GCA_024586325.1). NCBI lineage: Eukaryota > Viridiplantae > Streptophyta > Magnoliopsida > Malvales > Thymelaeaceae > Stellera > Stellera chamaejasme. The sequence continues at coordinate 9,240,849 of CM044984.1, read as the reverse complement.
TAACTCACCGCAATTGTACGGTGGTCGCAAGTAATAAAACCGAGAGTACCGGGTCTAACCACAAGGACTTGGCTTTCCGTGTGGATTATGAATAAACTGCGCTAAAAATTTGATTGAATAGTTAGTGAGGATTAAACTAACAAGCAAGAACGATAATTCAATTGATTAAACAACTAGAGCAATTAAACTAGAGCTAGAACTTGGATAACTAAAACATGCGACGGAATTAAATTACCTCTTAGAAATTTTGTTCCACTTGAATCATGGGTACATGGATAAAAACTAGCTCATGAACATTGTTTGAGTCTATGTAGGAAAATATATTGGGTCTAAATCCCTCTCTTAAGGGTATTTAGAGATGAGCTAGCAACAATGTCTTGTTTCCTAACTTATTGTGATTAATAAATTTTCCTCCTAGGTTAATTATGAACTCTCATCCTATAATTAACCTAACATGCATTTCTCTACGATCTAAGATAATTAGGTTATGTCTAAGTCTAATCATGCCAAGATAAATCTTCTATCAAAGTATTTAATCAATAAATTCAAAGAAAAGCAAACATAAATCATCAAACACTGTCCATTCATCAAAAATATCATATACCCATAATCCAAACTTCACAAATTCTTAAGAGATAATAGGAATTAGCTACTCAACATAACAAAAAGCATAAATGGAGATAAATGGGGCAAACTCATGTTCATGAGGAAGATGAACTCAAGTTGATATAATCCCAAAAAGAGAGAGTAAACGAGAGAATTAGCTAAATCTGAGTTTAGAAATGAAATCTACTTAGAAAACTAAGAAGAACCCTAAAATTAACCACAAATCCATGAAGAGATGAAGCTTGGAGAGCTTCATGGTGAAGATGAGAGAACTAACCCTCCTTCGCGTTCCTCCTCTGCTGCAGCTCGTCCTCTGCCCAAAAATCCCATATCAATTGTAGATTTTAGGTTTTAAACACTTCACAAATAGATGGACGGTTGAGATTAAATCTGATTTTTTGCGCCCAGTCATCACTAGGCCATGGCTGAAGGTGTTGTCTAGCGTTCTCAGCTATGGCTTGGCCATGGCTGGGGTGCTTTCTGTCGATTCCAGTCATGGCTAGGCCATGGCTCCAGCAACAGACTTTCTTCTTTAAGCTTGCTTTGACCTCCAAGTTTCTCTTTTTGACAATTAGGCCTAGATTTGTCACTGCCTGCCAAAATATGATTATTTGTGAGGAATCCTTACCTTAATACTCTTCAAAACTCCTACAAATGCATGCTATGTAAAGACATATCATGCTCTCATAAATGAGCACATACAACCATATGAGCATGTCCACACATCTCAAGATGACCACCTCACTTGGAGTGACAAAAATCGTGATGAAATGGTGAAGCAAAAGTGAAACATGCTCATGTGCAACCAAAGTGAGGAAATATATTTGTGGAAGGACATCGAATGAGAAAGTGGTCAAGAGAAAAGTATACACTCGCTAAGGAGAGAAGATACTGAAATTGAGGACATCTATGATGAACCAACCTCCTTGTATATTTATACACAAGTCAGTTTCAAGTTGGAACATCAAGGAGAAAGCTCCAAGTGTGGTAACATTCTTTTTTCTCATTCTTTTACTAATTTTAAGCCTCAATTCCATGATTTGCCTAACATTCCTTTGCATGAACCGATGGAAATTGTTGATGAGCTTGCTAGTACCATATAAATTCTATGATTTTGGAATCTAGTATGAATGAGAATGATGATGAGTTAAGCATTGATGATGAGCAGGATTTAGTCCCACATGAAGAGAATCAAACATGAGCTTTAGTGCTATATATGATCCTTGTGCAAACTTGGATGAGATGCATGTATGTTGGAATCCATTATTTGAGTTTGATGATATGGAAACTGATGTCCATGCATTCACTACTCACATGGAGAAAGAAATTGCACATTACCATATTTATTTAGATTTTCTTGATGAAAAAGTGGTTGAAATCATGAATGATGACATTGGACTTGAGCTTGGTGAAATAAATGTGAAGTTTGAGGAAAACTTGAATGAAAAGCATGTTTTTAAGGAGACAATATCGAGAAATGTTGTGAAAGACAATGTCTCTTTCAAAATTTTCTTGAACATGAACTTGATGTGTGGTAGAACTAAAATGCTTATTGTACTGAATATGGTTGTTCTCCCCTCATCCATGATATTTGGTTTCAAAGAGCCATATTATGATTGCATGATTTCAAATGACATGTTTTTGTTTGATGGGCTGCCACTCGTATGTAATGTGCTCGAGTCAAATATTGGAACATTTGAAGTGCATACCAGTGTGGATTTTGGTAAAGAGATGTTGAATCTAGAGGAGTTGAAGCATGTTGTAACCTACTCCATTTATGAGCCTTGCTATGAAAAATTCTTTTTTGGTGGTTGTGATAAGTTGTGGGAACACGTCATGATCAACTATTACTCTAGATTCAAGTGTTTTCAATTTTCAAAGAATGGATCATTTTGTGGATAAAATTATTAATCTTGCCATGGAGAAAGGGCATTCGTTATTTTGTACGTTCAAGGACTACTTTCTTAGGGACTTACATGATGGAGGGAAGATTCATGGTTTTGGACACTCTTCCCTCTCGAGTCGGATTGAGTGCACAAGTTGGACGTCAAGCTAGTAACGCTAAACAAGCATATTTGCATAGTAGTAGTACTAATATATGTAAATAAAATTGAATTTTGCACACTTGATACATTGGGGACAATGTATGGTTTAAGTGTGGGGGTTGAATACTTTCAATTTATTTATTTTTCATTGTCTAACCCCTCCCCTTGCTTGAAAGGAGCGGAGTCTTCTCATATCTCACCATCTCTCCTCATTTTCTCTCTAGCTCACTAAAAATCAGGGCGTTACTTTAGTTCTCAATACTTTATCTTGAGCATGAAGTAATATTTTTTGCATTTTGGAGTGTGTTTTACACTAAGTGTGGGGGAATTCGAACCTTTGAACTTCCTGATTTGCATGTTATCTTATGCATTAGATAGAATCACGTTTATTTCATTGTTTGTCACTTTCTTTTAGAATTAGGAGCATATAGGACTTAGGTTGCATTTAGGATCTCAATGCTCCAATGAGTTGAGTTATGGCTTGGAACTTGTGTTGATTAATAAGCATCTAATCTCATAGGTGGTAGAACTTTATTTTTCATGCTTCAAATAGAGATTTTGACCATGTGAGATTTTGTGCCTAAAGTTTTTCCAATGCATGAAATATGTGTGAATTGATATTTCTTACGAGTATCCCGCCAAGTGTTCGAGCTAGAACTTGCTTGTCAGGAACCGTTGCGAACCTACATTTGTTGTAAGTTAAGTCGGGATGAAGATGGCAATTTTAGGATGAACCCACTTCCCAAAATAGCCAACCTAAGCATTAATACTATTAGATAAACCCCTTCGAGCCTAAAGACCAAATTATTTGATCACCCGCAATATGAGCCATTCCTTTCTCTATATTACCTTTTTGTCATTGAAACATTTTGAACATTTTATTTTGGGTATAGGTATAAAAAATGTGGTGTGTTCAAATTTTAAATTCGGGGGAAAGTAAATGTTGTGCTATGTTAGAGAAGATTGGACGGTGAGAATACATCCTAAAAAAGTTTTGTGTCTTTATTAAAAAAAAGTAAAGTTTATGAAAGCAAGAAAAAGGCACTTGTATTTATTGTTTATGCCAGGATGTGTCTTGTTGTTCTTAAATGAGTTCGTATGTTGAAAGTGGTGTGTTGCTTAAAAAAAGGCAAGTTTGGGTATTTTTGTACATTTCATGTATTAGTTGCCCCATTGCTTGTAAGCTCTGAATGTTTCATATAAGCTCCATCAATGATATCCTTCAACTGAAATACATTCTCACCAAACCAGGCCTCATTACAACCTTAATGAAAAATCATCTGACTGGTAAGGCATACAAACTTCCTTTGGGGAGTCGAGTAGAGGATTTTTGGTTCACTTACAAGTATATGGATAGAAAACACTTGGCAAGATCACTATACACATATGCACACCCACTTCAGAATCAAAGTGAAACACTGAGGGAGTGACCCTCTATTTCTTGCATCGAGAATAAATTTTTAAAAACCTGTTAGATAATTTGCATATTTATTAATAATTAGTAATGAGCTACAACTCAACTACAGTGGGTATTGGTAGATTTGCATGTAGATAGGATTTGCTTGATGACAAGCAAATGTTCAAGTGTGGGGGTATTTGATAAGGCTATTTTAGGTTTTGATTTGGAGGAAGTATTTAATTGATTTGATTGAAGATTGAGATGTTTTTCTCATAAAGTTATTCAATTTGGTAATTCCGGTCATTTTGTAACAGAATGTAACAAAATGAGAAGTTAGAGGATAAAAAAGGAGAAAATTTCTTATTCAGATGATCATCGGGTGGTCAACTAGAATCCAGGGATCTCAAGCCTTACTGAAGCTAAATCAGTCGATCATCTGGCGATCAACAAGTCCGGTGACAGTTGAAGTGAGTCGATCGCCTGTTGATCGACTAAAATCCAGGGAGTTGTGAAGCTGTAGGAGCTGAAGAAGGTGATCGGTTGGCGATCACCAAGCCAGGTGATCAACCGGTGATCAACTGAAGTCGAGAATCAACACAGGCCATCGATCTTTTAATGAATTAATCCTGGCCATTGGTGTCTAAAAAGCCCTACATAAAGGACAATATCCATCTCATAAAGGGAGTTTGTAACTTTGGAGGCAGACTTGAGAGGAAGAAGATAGAGATTTGGGGCAAAACTGCAAGCTCCGATCAAGCTCCATTGGAGCTTGTCGTGGAGCTTGTCGGAGACCGGAACGAAGTTGCCAAGGCCTAGGCTTCTCTCACTAGTCTCGAACCAGCCTTTCCAGCGAGCTAGATGGAGGAGCAGCGAAGGTAGAGCTTCTGGACGTCGACGAGTTCGCGTCTACGAATTGAGGTTTGAAGAAGATGATTTTGTGCTCAACTCCTTTTCACGCCACCCAACAAGTTTCCTTGTTTAACTTAAGCCCTTTAGTTTATTTACAACATTACTTTAGTTATTTAAGCATGTTAAGTAGCTAATTTATATATTATCTCTTGGGAATTAGCAAAACTTAGACTTGGGTTAATTGATTATGCTAGTTCTATGATTATTACTTATTATTTATGTTTGGATTTCTCTGTGATTAGTTGATTAAACACCTCGATAGAGTGTTAATGTTGGTATAATTAGACTTAGACGTAAGTAATTGTACTAGACCGTAGAGAAATGCATGCTAGATTTAATTATAGAGCGATGGTTCATAATTGATTCTAGAAGGAGAATGGATTACTAAAACAATGAATTAGAAAATGAGACATCGTTGCTAACTTATTTCTAAATTGACATCGAGAGATGGTTTAGATTTAATACATTCTCCTACATGAACTTAAGTAAGAGTTGTAGGTAAATCTAGCTATTCACACCTAAAGTCTAAGTGGAGGAATAATTCTTAAGAGATAATCTAGTTAATTGCATCTTTTAATCACTCAAGTTATAGCTCTAGTTTAATTGATCTAGTTGTTTATTCAATTTAATTATCTTTCTTGCATGTTAGTTTAATCCTCACCAGCTATTCAATCATTTCCTTAGTGTAGCTAAGTTGTAATTCACACACATATACACATAAAACAAGTCCCTGTGGTTCGACCTGGTACTTCCTGTTTTATTACTTGCGACCACCGTACACTTACGGTGAGTCTCTGTCAGTAATAACTCACGAGATAACAGCGCACACAAGTAAATCAACTATTAAAATGTATGTGATTGTCATGACATCATGCAAGTAATTAACAAGATATAAAGTTTAAAAGTAGAATGTTTAGGTCATGACATTGCATTAAAGAACTAATAGAAGTTTAGATGACATGCATCACAAACGGTTGACGCATTTGGTTTTGAATGGCACATGCATTATCATAAGAATTACATCTGATTAGCTTAAGACATTGCTAACCAATGGAGTTATGTGTGGTATAGGATATACATAGCTTCTAGTGGTTAACGAGTTAGGCATGCTTGTGTGGCGAACAAGCCAAACGAGCAATACCTAATAGCATAACAAGTAGTCTAAGAAGCGATTCGATGTGACATATTGTTTGATATACTGCATCGCTTGATTGCATTCGAAATGAGACAAAATAAATTTTCTAGATAAATTTAAAATCGAAATGTGACCCAGCAAAACGATACAATTCATTGATTATGGGGATTAACGAATATTGTTGAGTTGAGAATAATAAATTAAAATAAACGGATAAGGTAAAAAAATGTATGAATTTTACTGAAACAAATAAAGTATATCACCCCATCCATTGATGTTGTCCACTAGTATAGAAAATTGGACAACGTGAATGGACGGATATAACTAGGTTCAACATTACTCGTGCGAACGGGATCATTTTGATAATGCATGTAAAAAATTTAGAATGCAAAAACGTTTAATTTTTTAAAAGAATAATATTGTAGAAAACTGCAAAAAAAGCCTTACCGTGGCTTTACCACACATAAGGATGCGGTAACCTGTGGAAGCGAGCTTTACCACGAGCTGAGCTTTACCATGGCCCTCGCCCCAATAAGGGCCGCGTTAAAAGCTTCATTTTCTACGTAGTGTTCAATTTCCTATGGTATTTAATCTTTGATTTCTATTCACGAATATTTTGATATAAAGATTTGAATAATTTATATGAGTATCATAATTCGTAGTATGAATTTTCAATATATATATATATATATATATATATAATTTTTTAAATTTTATAGCTTACTTATAATTTAAGTCAAACAATCGAACACAAAATATGAAAGTCAAACTTTACAACATTTGTGAAATGAATGGAGTACCAAACTTTAAGAAATACTCCATGTGATGTGACCCAGCAAAAACCATACAATTCATTGATTCATTGATTATGGGGATTAACGAATATTGTTGAGTTGAGAATAATAAATTAAAATAAACGAATAAGGTAAAAAAATGTATGAATTTTGCTAAAACAAATAAAGTATGTCACCCCATCCATTGATGTTGTCCAATAGTATAGAAAATTGGACAACATGAATGGACGGATATAACTAGGTTCAACATTACCCGTGCTTCGCAATGAGATCATTTTGATAATGCAAAAATTTAGGATGCAAAAACGTTTAATTTGTTAAAAGAATAATATTGTAGAAAATTGTGAAAATGAAATATTGGTTTCACATATTAAGAAAAATATCGTGTTATACCCACCTTCAAACAAATACTATGTATTTTGAATATGTTAAATAAAAGATATTTGCATTTAGCTTAATAAAACTTTTCCTGATTTGACATGCATGTCACTTTTTTTCATTATGTGCTGCTCATACTCAAAAACAAAAAAGGGCAAACCATGAGTACAAAATTTTAGGGACCAATATGCTATAAATAAAAAAATGTGAAACCAATTGAGGGAGTTAGTCCTCACCATAAAAATAAAAAATAAAAGCTATTTAATAATCACATAATTTACATCACATTCAAACAAATAAACTAAATTACTATTCACCATGACATCAATACATCATCATATTTTAAAGGCCAAATTACCTGTTAGTTCCCTGAACTATGTTAACTCGCTCACTTTAGTCCATGAACTAAAATTTGTTCTCACCCAGTCCCTGAACTATGTAAATCCTAACACTTAGTCCTTCGACTTAGTAACTCGGCGCCGGTAAGCTTAACACTGTCAATTACTTAACAGCTTAGGGTTATATTTGTATAAATTTAAAGTTTTGAAGACAAAAGAAGATAAGAAATGGAAGGGAAGTGGTGACGACGAGACCAGTAAGCTAGTAGGGTGGTAGGCACAAAGAAAGGTTGTTAGGGGACAATAGTATTTTTTATAGATCTAACAGGTTTAGGGTGTGTAAGTATAGATTGGATAAAATTTATGACCATAATAGATATCTTTCCTAAAGTCAACTAAAATTGATGTGGTCAAAGGGATAAAGTGATTAAGGTTGCATTGTTTAGGGACTAAGTTGGAACGAATTATAATTCGGGGATTAAAGTGATTGAGTCAACATAGTTTAGGGGAGTAATAGGTAAATTGGCCTATTTTAAATAGTATAGTTATATGGTAGGAGTAAGAAAAAGAATAGAGTAAAATTAAAATCCAAAAGAAATTAAAAATAAGAAGTAATTAAGTTATCTTTTGATAAATAAAAGCAAAGAAAGGCAAGAAAAAAATGTCCAAATGATAAGATTTTAAACATTTTTTAGTTGGAGTGCAAAATAAATGAAAATAAGATGGATGAAGATAGTTATTCATTTAATAAACAAAAGTAGAAGAAACAAAGAAAATTCATGAGCTCACACTTTTAACCTATACCCCAACCACACGATATAAAAACTCAAACAATATCAAAACAAAAAGAAATAAGTTATTTTTTGACAAACAAAAACAAAAAAAGCAAGAAAAAATTAAATGTTGAAATGTCCAAATAATTAAGATTAAGAACATTTCGTCAAAGTGTAAAATGAAAATAGAATGTAAGAATGTAGTTATCTATTTAACAAACAAATGCAAAGAAAAACAAAAAAAATATATGAGCTCACACTTTTAACATACACCATATAAAAAACTCAAATCACCATAAAGAATTATCAAAAGAGGTGAGAAGTAAGTTATTTTTTTACAAACAAAAGTAAAAAAATGTCCAAATGATAAAATTGTAAACATTTGGGTCAAAGTGCAAACGAAATGAAAGTAAAATGTAAGTATATAGTTACCATTTAATAAATAAAATAAAAAATACATAAACTTATACTTTTACCCTACACCCTCCCACACTTTATAAAAAACTCAAAAATACTGTTCATGGTTTCTAAATGTTATTATGTGTAATTTGCAATTGCATATAGACGTGGTCACTTGGATTGGATGCGAAGAGCTACAGTTGACTTAAATATTGTTAATTGGGGAATAGTGAGTATTATTTTATTTTTTTACATTTTGTACCTTTTGAACGATTCTTCTAATTTGCTTATCTCAGCAATACTTATTTGTCTCTCAAAGAAGACTTACTTCTATGTTTACTCCAATTTTGTTGAACGGACAGCGCATACTTCTCCCATTTATTTATAGTATTCAAAGAAGAAATACCTGGAGTGGAGGTCAGCTTTGATTTGACCTCTCACTGTTTTTCCATGTTCTCATTAAGTAGTAAGAAAATATATTGTTAACTTAATTAATCATGTCATATATATTTAGCTATACTCGTACGGTCCCATGTTTATTAGTATGACAAGCTACCATTAGAACATGTTCCATTTGAAAATAATTATTTCAATTAATTGTAATGTTTTGGATAATTTTTTGATATTAATATCAAACAATTATTTTATAGAAAAAAATTATTTCCAAACACAACCATTAACTCTTTGCTCCACTCCTATTTCGTTTGGTTTTAGTCTCCCCTTCCACCCGAGGTTATTTTTACTTGCTTGTTTAGCTTCATCGTTTCAATTCCTGCTCCGTATGTGCTTTGTATATTTCTACCTCTAGTATTATTAAAATAAAGTCTTTCCCTATAAAATTAGTATGTTTGATCAAACATAAAGATTATTATGTGGAGAGGACTTGCAGGTAAAAGATGGAGTAAAATAGGCATGTTGAAAAAGAAAAGTGGGGATAATAAAGTAAAATAGGTAGGTAAAATTTCTTTAAATTGGAATCTATCATTTTTTTAGAAATCTCAAAAAGGAATGCTTCCTCCATCCGCAAAAGATTGTCACATTTGTTTTGACTGTTTCACAGTATTTAATCTATGATTTTTTTCATAACTATTTAAACGTTGAAATCAAATAATTCTTTTTTTATTATAAATTGAAATATGAACTTTCTAAATATATTTTTTTCGAATTGTTTTCAATATTTACCTTTGTTAAAATTTGAGTCAAACACAGCAACTTGAAACAATAAAGTCAAATACTATAATTTTTTACGGACGGATGGAGTATGTCCCATTGACTAATTAGTTAAATACCTATGTTGGACAAAGTTTAGTTAATGTTATATTTAAGGGTAAATTACAAAAAAAAAACCTCCATGAGGTTTGGTCAAATCTTCAATTTGTCCCTCTATTTTATAAAATCAACAGTTACCCCCTGAGGTTTAGTGAAATCTTCAGTTACCCCCCTTGACTGTCATGGCGTTACTCTACCATTGAGTTAAAAGGGCCTTTTGATTCAATTACTGAATGAATCAGTAGACGGCTCTTATTGTCACCAATATTTCTTACTCTAATACTTCAACCCAAATATTTTGTTTCTCTCCTTTCTCCCTCTCAATCCGGGCACCCTACCTAGTCGTCGTTGTTGTCTGGTCACTGTCACGATGCAACGAGCTCAGACCGCAGAAACGCAGGTGAGCCCATGCTGCTACGACATAGGTGACCACGGGCTGCTCCTTAAATGTTTCGGAGTATTTTTTTTTTTTTTTTGATGAAGTTTCGGAGTATAGTTAGTGTAATTAGTACTAAAATCCTTAAGAGTCAACTAACACCATATACGGTCAAGGAGAACAACTAAAGATTTCACCAAATCTTAGGAGATAACTGTTGATTTTTTAAAATAAAGAGGACAAATTGAAGATTTGACCAAACTTCATGGGTGTTTTTGTAATTTACCCTATTTAAATAATTCTTGCGTTTCCAACGGTGCCGAATAGTATACGTTCTTATTGTTTGAAAGAGTAAGAATTGAGAATATATGATTCAGTTGTTCCAAATTATAGTAAAACTGGGTATCACTCCCACTGCATATGGATAACATTTTCTCTACTATCCGTCCGCCCCGCCCATGAACACCCATAACAGATAGGTCAAAATAAAATATTTGATCTCAAATTGCAAACATGAAGATGGAAAAAGAGATAATTAATAGGACGTTAAAATAATAGAAACTAAAGACACAAAAAATTTTGGGAAAAATATCCAAAAACATTCACATCTCTCAACAAAAATAATTCACGTCTTTTGAAGGCACTAAAGCGCCGGTAAATTACAAAGAAAAAAATATTATTTTCATTTTCAATGCTTTTTTATCCGTTTGATTTTGTTTAGATGAGACTATTTATATTGATTAAGGTACGTAGTCTCCTTTTCTTTAACCTTATTCATAAATTTTCCATGTTTATACATGTCACCCGTGAGTATAGCTTTATATCTTTACCTTACACATTAACAGAAGTTTTATACGCATAATATTAAAACATCAACTCCATTTTTTTGATTTCTGATCCACTAATAAGAAAACTGATCTAAAATGAATTTTGTATGTCACTAATTAAAAAAGATAAAATGAATATAAGTCACAATGATAGAAATCGCATATGAACAGAAGTGGGTAGCGAGCGAAAATAGTTAAAACTAATCCTGCAAACAAACCCGTTGTATTTGTGAAACAGTGATCAAGGAAAAACTATAGACCCTACACAAGGATAAATACATACAAGTTAAAGGAGTTCAGTGTTTAAATATAACTTGTGAACAATGAAAGTGCAGAAAATTTTTGCAAACAAAATAAAAAAAATAATTAAAACTACTCCCTCTATCTCAAAAATAATGAAACATTTGACTTTTGATATTCATTTGACTTCAATTTATCTAGATTATTATAATAGAAAAAATATAATCAAGTTATTGATACATTAATAGGAATCTGTATTTGATTGATTGGTACGTGTGTAATTTATGATTGGACGTAAACACTTTGTAATGAAAGGTATGATTACATGTAACGGCCAGATGTTGGTTTAGGGTCAAACACGAATTTAAAGTGGCATGCAAGTATTAAGTGAAATTATTATTATTATTAAAATTGATTGATTCTGATTAACGGACAACTAATATTTTGGAAAGAATAAACTCAAAATGATAGGAATTGAAAAGAAACAAAATAGGAAAGAGCAAGAATTAAGTGAAATTAATATGTATTAATCACTCATTATGACAATATACCATAAATATATTTGTATAAATCATTATTACTTATTCAAACTTACCTCATTAAAACTTACCATTAATATTTCAAGGAAGCTATGTCATTAAAAAAACTGATGTGGTCTTATGTAGCGCTGAGGTGACTTCACCAAAAGGCGTTATCCTTTTTTTTTACAATAAATGCAGAGATCCTGTATTAATATATAATAGTAGATTCATGTTGGGCCTTGCATATAAACTTCATGTTGGGCAGCCTTGGAAGGCCATTTCGCTAATAACCGTGGGTTAACCGCTAACTGCGGATACCAGCGATTCGCGGATGCGGATATAAATTTATATCCATGATAGGTGTAACCGCAAATCGCGGATACAAAAAATAACCGCGGTTTGCGGTTCGCGGATATGATCTAACCGCTGATTATCCGTCTGATTGCCACCCCTAACCTTGATGGAAGGAAGTCAACATCAGGTTACATTTTCACTTTTGCTGGGGGGAGCTGTCTCGTGGCAGTCCAAGTTAAAAAAGTGTGTTGCTTTGTCCACGATAGAGGTGGAGTATATAGCAGCCAATGAAGCAGGTAAAGAGATGTTTTGGATGAAGCGGTTCCTTCATGAGTTGGGTTTGAAGCACAAGGAGTATGTGATACATTGTGACAGTTAGAGTGCTATTGACTTGAGTAAGAATTCAATGTATCATGCTCGCACAAAACACATTGAGGTGAGGTACCATTGGACATTGGTTGCGGTCAGTAACTGAAAACAAACTTATGTGATACAAACTTACCATTGTGACAAACTTACACATTGACTTGAGTATGTGATACATTGTGACAGTTAGAGTGTTATTGACTTGAGTAAGAATTCAATGTATCATGCTCGCACAAAACACATTGAGGTGAGGTACCATTGGACATTGGTTGCGGTCGGTAACTGAAAACAAACTTATAAAGCTTGAGAAAATTCACACAGATGACAATGCAGCTGACATGTTGACAAAGGTTGTTTCCAAGGAGAAGCTTCAAGTATGCGGCCTTGGACCGGCATGTGCTTCGTGTAGACCACAATGTTAATATCTCCTCCGGTATGTGGTGTGAAGGGGAGATTGTTGGTGGGTCCCGCCACTAACATGGAAAAGAAAAAAATGGGTTAAGTGGCTTATAAAGCCACGTGATATGGTCATGTGCAAGTGTGCACATATAAAAGGCTCACATTTAGGTTTGTTGCGTGAGAGGCAACAAAAGTGTGAGGGACACAAATTTGAGAGCTTGGTGGTGACAGAGACGAGAGACGAGAGAAGAAGAAGAAGAAGAAGAAGAAGAAGAATATGTTGTAGCTATTTTCTTTGTTCTAGCTCATCATGGTTGGTTCCTCCTTTCATTGATAGCAGGTATTTGTGCTCTTTTGAAAGCTAACTTGGGGTGTCATTCTCTTTGGTTTGGTGGAGCATTTTTGTGCTTTGGATATCCTGGTTGTGAGATTATTGTAGGAACCCTAGAGTGTTAAAGTTTCATCTTTCCCCAAATTGTTATGATAGATTCAAGTTATGGCAAACGTTTGAATCTTTGAACCTTGTACTATTATTTTTAATAGGGGATCTGCTGTCGGTTTGCCCCGTTGTTTTTTCCCTTTACAATGGAGGGCTTTTCACGTTAGATTTGGTGTCTCATATTTTTCTTCACAGGTTATTCGGTGTTGCGTTTATTTTTCAGATTGATATTTGCGTTTGGTAAATTGTTTTATTGGCTTATGTGACTGTCATATTCTTCGGTACTCGTCTGACTTCCGCATTTTCACACAACAGCCGCGCCAGAAGCTTTCTGCCTTCACTCAAATTGACATACATGTTGTTTTCCACGTAAACCCCCCTTTCGGTCCATTGTGTTTAGTTTCTTTATTACTTAGGTCACTAACAGTTTAAAATTTTCAAGGAAGTCTTCCAACAAGTTTCAAAACTAACAATCTGGATACTATGTCTAAATATGTTTGTTTATTTAATAATTGCGTTAATCTTATTTTATCGACAATAATTTTTTAAAATTTATTTCAAAAGTATAATTTATACTTTCTTTCCTTTTTATGCCTTGGATGGAACGACTCAACTCACAAGCAAAGAGTCGATTTATCCAAAAGGGATTGATTGAGTTAACACAAAGCTCCGTGAACTTCAGGCCGATAATTATAAGCAGCAGGCCGCCACTGGTGGAACAAATGAAGCAAGAAAATGGTATCACTCTGAACTACTACTACTACTTACCGTTGGATTATTTCTTTTGCAAGAAAACGATTTTGATGATCACAAAAGTTTTGGGTGTTGTATGAAAGGTTTTGAAAAGCCTGGTGGGCTGTTAACGATTATGCATTTTGTTCAGTTAAATGTATTATGTATTTTGGGCTACGTCTTGCCAGGCCCAAGTTGCTATGTAGCTTAAAAGCCCACTCGGTAAAAGTGTTTACGTGGAAGAAAAATAGTGCAGTAGTTGTAATTGTTTAGGACTCCTACTTGTAATACGTTTCAAATTTGAACGTTAAACTTCAGCTGATTCCATGGAGATTTTCGTGCGCATCCTTTGTTCTGAGAAAACAGAAAAGACGGTTGGACGCTTCTCTCTTCAGCTATTTAAAAGCGTAAGCAAGGCTTCATGAAGCACAAGTTCAGAGATTGATCAAGAACGAAAAGCTCTCAGTTTGCAAAGAAATAGCCGATCATACTAAAGCTCTCCAGCATTGCATATTTCAAGATCAAAAGCTTCTACTCCGTTTTAGTTTGCCTACTTTATTCTGAGAGAGAGAAAATCTGGTCTAAAAAGTTTTTGTGAGTTTTTCGTGAAAAACCTCAACAGGTTAAGTAGTTTTCTACAAAACAGTTTTTGTAAGGTTTGTTTTGGTGAGCCTCGGGAAAACCAAACAGGGATTTTGTTAGGTTATTAGTGAGCCTTTGGGAAAACTATTTTGGTGAGAGTTAGGTTGTTTTGGTGAGCCTTGGGAAAACCAAAAATAGGTTTTAGTTGAGCCTCGGGAAAAACTTTGTATACTTTAGGTTTGTGTAACCGTTTTAAAGTATAGTGGAAGGAACTCTCAAGTGGTGAGCTTGAGGAGAGGACGTAGGTCGTAGACCGAACCTCTATAAATTGCTGTGTCATTCTTTTCAGTATTTTATTTTGGTTTCTCGTTTTACTTCTCTACTGTCGCGTTTTTGTAAACGGGTTGAGTGTGCTACAGTATCTTGGTTTTAAGAAAAAGGTTTCATTTTTAGAGTCAACCAATTCACCCCCCTCTTGGCTGCCTATCTGGGACAACAATTGGTATCAGAGCTAGTGATCTGTGACAAAACCTCACGGTTTCAGATCCAAAGATCAAATGGCATCAGTTCCAAGTATGATTCTTGAAGGTTACAATCCATCAAGACCTCCACTTTTCGATTCCGCAAACTTCAATTGGTGGAAGACCAGAATGCAAAATCACATTCAGCACAAGACCACCATCTCTGGAGGATCATCAAGGCAGGACCGCAAATTCCAACCATCGCTACTGCTGATGGAAAAATCGAACCCAAGCCTCTTAGAGACTACACTCCAGATGATGACAAAATGTGCACAATGAACGCAAAGGCGGTAAATGTGATTTTATGTGCTTTAACTCCTGATGTTTTTAATATTGTTTCTGCTTGTGACAGAGCGCATGAGATATGGAATAAGCTACTAGTGACCTACGAAGGAACGGATCAAGTTAAAGATACCAAAATGTTCATGTTGGTCAAGGCTTATGAAATGTTTGCAATGGATCCAAAAGAAACAATTTCAGACATGCATAGAAGGTTCAATGAAATCATCACACCACTTGGCGGTATGGTAAGATCTATACAAATGAAGAATTGGTAAGAAAAATTCTTTGGAGTTTACCTTCAACTTGGAGAATCTTGTTGAAGCCATTAATGAAGGAGGTAGTATCAAAACTATAAGTGTTGATGAATTATTTGGAAAACTAATGACTTATGAAATGAAGGATAGAGAAGATGAAAGGATGAACAGGAAACAAAAGTCAATTGCCTTGAAGGCAAGTGAATCAGAAGAAAGTTCATCAAACGAGGAAGAAGTCGGTGATGAGGCGGCAATGATTGCAAGAAAAATCAAAAAATTGCTCAAATATAAAGGGCGATATCAACAAATGAAGGAAAAACGGAACAGCCCCTTCAAACCTCCAATTTGTTACAAATGTAGCGGAAGAGGTCATATGCAATTTGACTGTCCAGCAAATGAAGGCAGCTCCAAAAAGCAAAAAGAAAAAGAAGGTTCGGACAAGAAAAGATTCTTCAAGAAAAGAAGACCCGGATTGAAAGGAATGGCAGCATGGAGTGATAGCTGTTCGCATACGAGGAATCATCCTCAAATGGAGAAGAAGAGGCACACATATGTCTGATAGACGATGAAGAAAGCTGCACCTTCCAGAGCTGTCAACCTGTTGACTATAAACTGCAGACCAACCTGTTGAGACATGCCTAATGGCTACCGCTGAATCGGAGGTAATGAGTAATGCTGAATCCTTTAATTCCTCAAATTCCTACACCGATGAAAGAGATCTGCTGTTCACTGAAGTATGTCGAGATTAAGATACTCTTGTCAAAAGGCTTAAAACCGAAAACATGGCGTTAAAAGATGAGGTAGCAAAATTGAGAACTAAGAATGAAAAGTTGGAGAAAACTCTGGCAGGTTTTATTAATGGTGAAAAGAACTTAGACAATCTTCTTGAGAGTCAAAAGTCCTACTATGACAAAACCGGAATAGGTTATAGTCATAGAAAACCTTGTCCTCAAAAGAAGCTTGCTAATGTCACTTATATAACTTGTAAAAAATGTCATCAAAAAGGACATAGTAAATTTGAGTGTCTTTTCAGAAATGGATATTTCAGGTATGGTGTTAAGCAAGTATGGATTATTAAACATGTTACTAACGTTTCTGGACCCAAAAAGATATGGGTACCAAAAGTCAGACGAAATGTTCAACCTGTTTAGGTTTTGAAGAAGCATACATGGTACTTGGACAGTGGCTGTTCAAGGCACATGACTGGAGACAGGAGCAAGTTCTTGATTACACACCAAGAAAAGGAGGTACAGTATCATTTGGTGACAACAAGAAAGGCCGGTACTAGGTATTGGTAAGGTTGGTAAGATTGGATCATCTACTATCAATAATGTATCTTGCTAGTTGAAGGACTGAAGCACAACCCGTTGAGTATCGACCAATTGTGTGATAGTGGTTATTATGTCACTTTCAAATCAGACCGGTGCCATGTGATTGATGAATGTCAAACAACATTAAGTTCATTGGTAAAAGGTGTGGAAATGTCTACACATTTGATTTAGATGACTTATCTTCTTTTAACGTGAAATGTCTTATTGCGTCCAACAAAGATGATAGTTGGCTTTGGCATAAGAGATTGGGACATGCAAGCATGCATACAATTGCAAAATCACAAAGAAAGACTTGGTACGAGGACTGCCAAAGATCAGGTTTGACAAAGATAAGGAGTGTGAAGCCTGCCTGAAAGGAAAGCAAACAAGAGCTTCCTTTAAAGCTAAACAGGTTGTGACCACGACAAAGATTCTAGAGTTGTTACACATGGATCTATTCGGTCCAATCTCAACAACCAGTCTTGGAGGTAAACAATATTGTTTAGTTATTGTTGATGATTACTCAAGGTATACATGGACTTTCTTCCTTGCTAAGAAAAGTGAAACTCATGAAGTATTTGTCAACTTTGTTAAGAAAGTGCAAAATGAGAAAGGTGATAAAATAGTTGCAATAAGAAGCGACAATGGAGGTGAGTTTGTTAATACAGAAATGGAATCTTTTTGTGCTTCACTTGGTATTACTCACAATTTCTCTTGTGCAAGAACACCCGAACAAAATGGTGTTGTGGAAAGAAAGAATCGCACCATTGGAGAAATGGTAAGGACTATGTTGAATGACCACTCTCTTCCCAAGTATTTTTGGGCAGAGGCAGCAAGCACTTCATGCTATATACTCAATAGAGTTTTGATTAGGCCCATCCTAAACAAAACTCCATATGAGCTTTGGAAAGGTAAAAAGCCAAATATTTCTCACTTTCATATTTTTGGATGCAAATGTTTTGTGCTAAATTTGGAAAAGCAGCATCTTGGTAAGTTTGATTCAAAAAATGATGAGGCTATATTTCTTGGATATTCTTTAAAAAGCAAGGCCTTTAGACTTTTCAATAAAAGGACTTTAAAGGTAGAAGAATCAATACATGTTATTTTCGATGAGGCTAACAATGTTCTCAGAGAAGATGATGATACTCCTGAAAGTCCAGCAAACACAAGTCAGAAGAGCGGTGAAGAAAAGAATCTGACTAGAGGCCAAGCAGATGAGATTTCTGAAGCAAAAGATAATACTCAACCTGTTGATGATGTTCCAGAAAGAAAATAAGAACAAAACTCAACTGCTGTACAGCCCTCACAAACGTTGCCTCATGAATGGAAATTCAAGCACAAATCAAGTCACCCTCAAGAGAACATTCTGGGTGATGTGACCCAAGGGGTAATGACACGCTCTTCCTTAAGAAATTTCTGTGCTTTTCAAGCTTTTGTTTCACTAGTCGAACCTAAGACTATTGATGAAGCTTTGCAAGACGAAAATTGGATAAATGCTATGCAGGAAGAACTGAACCAGTTTAAAAGGAATGACGTATGAGATTTGGTTACCAGACCAAAAAATCATTCTATAATTGGTGCCAAATGGGTTTTTAGAAATAAACTTGATGAAAATGGTGTTGTCACAAGAAACAAAGCAAGATTAGTTGCTAAAGGCTACTCACAGGAAGAAGGGATTGATTTTGATGAAACCTTTGCTCCTGTAGCTAGACTTGAAGCAATAAGAATGCTTTGTGCTTTTGCATGCTTTATGAACATTCAACTTTTTCAAATGGATGTAAAAAGTGCTTTTCTAAACGGGTTTATAAAAGAAGAGGTTTATGTAGAACAACCTCCCGGTTTTGAAGATCCTCATTTTCCAGACCATGTTTACAAATTAAAAAAGGCTCTTTATGGTTTAAAGCAAGCTCCAAGAGCTTGGTATGAAAGGTTAAGTACCTTTTTGGATATTCATGGTTTTACAAGGGGAAAAGTTGACAACACCCTATTCATAAAGTCTTCTAAAAATGATATTTTGGTAGTTCAAATTTATGTTGATGATATAATCTTTGGTGCTACTAATCAATCCTTGTGCAAGGAATTCTCTAAGTTAATGCAGGGAGAATTCGAGATGAGCATGATGGGCGAACTTAGCTATTTTCTTGGACTTCAAATCAAGCAATCAAAAGAAGGGATCTTTATAAGTCAAGCCAAGTACATTAAAGATATTCTGAAGAAGTTTGGCTATACATCAGCAAAGCCCAGTTCCATACCAATGAGTGCTACGGTAAAGTTAGATGAAGACTCGAATGGTAAACATGTTGAGCAAAAACTGTTTAGAAGCATGATTGGTTCCTTGCTTTATTTAACTGCAAGTCGGCCTGATATTTTGTTCAGTGTATGCTTGTGTGCTAGATTTCAGTCAAACCCAAAAGAATCTCACTTGCAATGTGTCAAAAGAATTTTTAGATATTTGGTTGACACACCAAATCTTGGGTTGTGTTACTCAAAAGAAACGATCTTTGAACTTTATGGTTTTTCGATGCTGATTTTGCTTGGTAGCAAAGTAGATAGAAAATCTACTAGTGGTTCATGTCGGTTCTAGGAGGTTGTCTAGTCTCATGGTTTTCAAGAAAGCAAAATTCAGTTGCTCTATCAACTGCAGAAGCTGAGTACATAGCTGCGGGAAGCTGTGTAGCTCAAATTTTGTGGATGGTTCAACAACTGAAGGATTTTGGTTTTAACTTCAGGAAAGTTCCTATTAAGTGTGACAACACAAGTGCAATTTGTTTGGCTAAAAATCCAGTTCATCATTCTAGAGCTAAACACATTGAGATAAGATATCATTTCATTAGAGAACATGTTGCTAATGAGAATGTTTTGCTTGAGTTTGTTGATACTAATAATCAGCTGGCGGACATATTTACAAAACCACTCTGTGAAGAGAGATTCAGCTACATAAGGAGAGAATTGGGCATGAGCAATCCAAGGTAATTACAGGTACATTTTCCTAAACCTGTTTAGTGTCTGTCGAATGAAACAAGAACACATAATATGAAAGTTAATTTCGTATATATGTGTTCTAAATTTCTGAAAGTAAATTGGTGCATGAATATTCCCAGAATTTATTTTTAAAACAATGCTTTTGGACCTTTTTTGTATTTTCGGTCAAAGAAAACGTTGGGAAGAGGAGAAGTTTTTTTTTGATAAAACAGATTTTTTACTAAGGGTAAAAGAGTAATTTTTCAAATACTTTACCGTGTAATAAAACCCCTCTTCCACAATCTTCTTTTCGTCTCTGACACTCTACCTCTCTCTCTCTCCTGAAAGCCGAAAACCTTCAAACTCCCTAGCCAAGCACGATGGCCTCCTCATCTCAAAACCCTAGCCCTAGCAATCCCAAATTCCAGCAGACCCTTGTCGATTATTCCAGTGATTCAAGCGACGAAGAGGATCACCATTCTCAGTCCCTCGAGAAAACTGCAACAATCGAAACCATGGATTGCGCTACCCTCAACCTGATGAGTTCCGACGAAGAGTCAGTAGAGGTTGTTGGTCAGCACTCTCCCTCCTCCTCCCTTGACAGCTTTGATATGGCAATGACTCTAGCAGACCTCCAGAACAGTGCTAGAAAGAGGAAAGCCCCAAAACCATCTTACCCGATCCAAAGAAGACGGACTAGGGGAGATGGGTTGCGGTCACTTCGCTCAAAATCAACCTCCACGGTTTCAGAGAAACCAAAGAAACAGAAGCCCCCTTCTCCTATTGTGAAGGTCAAGCCAGTAAAGGCAAAATCAACGAAGACCTCTCCTCCTTCAAAGAAAAAGAACTCAGACCCTGCGGCACAAGAGATCTCTGTCACAAAGGTACATCCAAAATTTACCAAATTCCTTCGGCATTCATATGTGACTAGGGAACTTCTTGAGTCTTTTGGCGTCTCTGAGGTAGCTGAATGGTTGGATGTTTATGGCTTGATGCCTTTTGTCTCAACACATGCTAAGGGATATACAAATCTAGTATCTGAATTCTTGTCCAAAATGCATGTGGATTTGGACGAAATAGCTGTTGAGTCCAAGGTTCAAGGGAAATTGGTAAGAATCACACACATACAGTTCTCTGCTGCCCTAGGAGTTCTTGATTCTGTTGAAGAACCTATTGATGACAGTGAGTCTAAGGAAGAAGCTTTTAAGTATTTCTTTGGGGATGTGGGAGTTCCTTTTCTATCTCTACCATATCAATTTACTTGCATGATGTTTAAGAAATTCAAACACGTAGTACTGCCTTTGGATTCTAACAGCAATTATCTTCCCAAAAGAAGGTACCCAACTGGTAACTTGGGGAGATATATGCCTGATGTATAAGATAGTAAGGGGATTGGAAATAGATTTCGGAAAACGGGTTGTGCAACTGTTAGGACTGTCTGTAGAGGGTAAGCATAAGGAGCACATGCCCTATGCTACATTGCTCAGTGATTTTCTGAAAGAGAGCAAAGTCCCTGGCACATCTGTAAAGAAAGAGAAGTGGGAAAGCTACACTTATCTTATTCCGACGACTGTGAAAAAGAGTGGGTTTCAGAAAGGTCAGGATGGCAAGTGGACCAGGATTGAGAGCAAATATGCTGGAGCTTTACAGAGGCTACGGGAGATCAGCAGCATAGTTGCAAGGAAGCAACCAAAGAAGAAAGAGGAAGAACAGGATAGCACTAAAACTGTTGACCCAGCAACAGAGGACAGAGTTGTTGAGGATCAAGAGGTTGTGACTGAAAGAGCCATGATTGTCTACAATCCTCTCCGAATCCCTGAGATTCCAGATCTCTGGAGTACTCCACCACAGTCACCAAGCTCCTGCTAAACCAGACCCCTACTGCCCTGTGTCAAGAACTCTTTTTCCTTTTTTAAACGATTTTATTATGTTCAAGCTGTTTTTGTTTAAAACTTCTGGGATGCACGAATATTTTGTTGCCGTCTGACTCTCCTTCCTCTATACTTTATGATGGTTACTGCACTTTTTGATTATGACAAAAAGGGGGAGAAATATGGGATGGTTAGATTTATGGGATAGTTAGAATTGGATATGTTTTTGTTAAATGCGTGCTGGTGAGTGTTGGTATGATTCTGTTCTTTTGCAAATGAGTATAAGCTTGCTTACTGTTATTTGTTCTTATATGTAAAGAGTTGTGCGAAGTTCAGGGGGAGCTTTTTCAAATGTTTTCAAATGTCTCAAGGAGAATTTGTTCAGGGGGAGTCTTTTCAAAAATCTAAACTTTAGTTTTGTCATCATCAAAAAGGGGGAGATTGTTGGATTATTTCTTTTGCAAGAAAACGATTTTGATGATCACAAAAGTTTTAGGTGTTTTATGAAAAGTTTTGAAAAACCTGGTGGGCTGTTAATGATTATGCATTTTGTTCAGTTAAATGTATTATGTATTTCGGGCTACGTTTTGCCAGGCCCAAGTTGCTATTTAGACTAAAAGCCCATTCGGTAAAAGTGTTTACGTGGAAGAAAAATAGTGCAGTAGTTGTAATTGTATAGGACTCTTACTTGTAATACGTTTCAAATTTGAACATTAACTTCAGCTGATTCCATGGAGATTTTCGTGCGCATCCTTTGTTCTGAGAAAACAGAAAAGACGGTTGGACGCTTCTCTCTTCAGCTATTTAAAAGCGTAAGCAAGGCTTCATGAAGCACAAGTTCAGAGATTGATCAAGAACAAAAAGCTCTCGGTTGCAAAGAAATAGCCGATCATACTAAAGCTCTCCAAAGATTGCATATTTCAAGATCAAAAGCTTCTACTCCGTCTTAGTTTGCCTACTTTATTACGAGAGAGAAAAATCTGGTCTAAAAGTTTTTGTGAGTTTTTCGTGAAAAACCTCAACAAAGTTGAGTAGTTTTCTACAAAACAGTTTTTGTAAGGTTTGTTTTGGTGAGCCTCGGGAAAACCAAACAGGATTTTGTTAGGTTATTAGTGAGCCTTTGGGAAAACTATTTTGGTGAGAGTTAGGTTGTTTTGGTGAGCCTTGGGAAAACCAAAAATAGGTTTTAGTTGAGCCTCGGGAAAAACTTTGTATACTTTAGGTTTGTGTAACCGTTTTAAAGTATAGTGGAAGGAACTCTCAAGTGGTGAGCTTGAGGAGAGGACGTAGGTCGTAGACCGAACCTCTATAAATTCTTTGTGTCATTCTTTTCACTATTTCATTTTGGTTTCTCGTTTTACTTCTCTCTGTCACGTTTTTGTAAACGGGTTGAGTGTGCAACAAGATCTTGGTTTTAAGAAAAAGGTTTCGTTTTAGAGTCAACCAATTCACCCCCTCTTGGCTGCCTATCTGGGACAACACTTACTGTCCTCAATTTGCAGTTGAACCAATCTGAAATTGAAGATGAGGGTTTAATTCTGTGAATCATCCATCTATTGTTGCCTATGTTATTGGGGTGCTCATTTTTTGATGGGGTTGAGTAGCAATGGACTCATCCTTTCTTAAGTAAGATCTCGAATTCGTGTATATAGAGAAACACCGCTGGGAGAGCTGTCTCTCGAAGAGACCAAATTATGCTCGATTCAAGTAAAATTAGGGTGGGAAAATTGCCTTTCTAAAAAAAAATGGGATCTTTCCAAGTGGCGAAACCCTTCATGACTCTAGATTTCAATCTGGGACAATAACAGAAAGGAATTTCATCCTAGAAGAGTGTACTTGGTATTAAACTCGAATTCAACTTCGAAAAAAAGTGAGAATGAAGCTCCCTTTACTTCTCCGATGTTGTGAGCAGAGAGTAACAAAGCCAAATTGGAAATCTAGTAATGAAGCTGAGTTGAGTTATTAGAAGCAGTAAAGTTGCATAGTCCCGTTACAAAGGTTTGTTAAATTGTTTTAAAACATATATAAATCAACATCTTAATGTTTTCAATAAGTTTGAGATGTCACCATGTACAGGTCTGCAGTATTTATGTCTTTAGCTGTAGATAATATAGTCCTATATATAGATATGTTCCATGATTTTCTAGGATTTGTTAACAGAGCAAAATTTGTTCTACCTTATTCTAACCTATACATTGTTTCATAGATTTCATAATAACCAAAACCAAATACATTATAATAGTAATTGAGATAGCTAAGTTTCCTCACTATGCAGATAGGAGCTGAAGTAAACATGTTGGTTTTCAGAGAAGTGAGAACACACAAGGTTTGTAATATGTAATATACCTACTTAACTGTCAAGGAAGTTACTTAACTCCTTGATTACATCACAAGTAGTTTACAGACAAGTAGAAACTGCTATATTACTACATGCTAGAGTAGAACTTGAAGCTAACTTACATAATAGTTCAACTTATAAAATACTAAGTAAACCATGATTCCTAAACATAAAATAATTGAATAAACACAAATGAAGTTTCTGTTAGGTATAAGTAAACTATGATCATCATTGCCTTTGATGATGCCTTTATGCGTAGAGCTCAATTGAATAGAGAAGAGGAAGCTTGATCCAGGAAGGGTAGTTGGAATGTTTTTTTCACCTTGGTGCCTTGATAGAGTACTCTAGTAGTGTCTTTGTTCGTCAAATCGAAGACGCAGATCGCCATCAAAAGATGGTTCCAGTAGTATATTGAGTTTGGTTGGCAACCATTATGAACCTTGACAGGTACACAAAATGTACTTTTGCCACTAAAAAACACTGCATCAGATCCAAGGTTTGTCACTTCATAGTTGTCCACCAACTTTTTGGTTCTTTCATCCAATATCAGCTTGTAAAGCTTGAAACCACAAGTTCCATCTTCTTCATAACTGGACAGGGAATCAAAGAACACGAACGGGGCTTATGGATTACTATATTGGTGGCCCATGAACAAATGAACATCAAGGGAGGAGTGGTTATGATTTGTTTTGTGTTGAAAGGGTTGCTGAGAGTGATGGAGCTGGTTTTGTTAACCCAACAGGCTAACCAGCCATATCATAATCCATGGTAGCATGATTTGTTGCTAGGCAATCTAAGTTTAGGGAGATTTCTGTTTTGCTTTGTT
This sequence comes from Stellera chamaejasme, assembly GCA_024586325.1. Taxonomy (NCBI): domain Eukaryota; kingdom Viridiplantae; phylum Streptophyta; class Magnoliopsida; order Malvales; family Thymelaeaceae; genus Stellera; species Stellera chamaejasme. The sequence goes on along the minus strand of CM044984.1, from coordinate 9,215,665 downwards.
GTGATTGTGTGATGCTGTAATGATCTCTAATCTTTGGTTCACACCTTTTGGTAGGCAACATCAGCATAGGAGGCAGCTTTTGATGATGATGATGATGATGATGATGATGATGATGATGATGATGATGATGATGATGATGTTTGCATGCAGACCTCCAATCCCTGCAGATGCTTGAGGATACAAGGGCTACGCTAAACACAAATTTCTTATGTATGGGGGCTATACTCTATACACAAATTGCTTGAGTGGGCTAACTCCCACTGCTGGATTTAATGGTTTCTGTTGCATCTTCAGAATATATGTTTCTGTTTAGTGCCCATTTGCATAAATGAGTCATTTAGTCGATAGTTTAAATTTATAAAATATTTATGATGATATACGAAAATTCGATTTAATCAATTATCGCAAACTTATACTATTATCTTTCTAATGAAAATAGTTGGAATAACAAATTAAGAAATTGAAGAAGATTCGTCATATAAATGAGTTATGTAAAGCTCCAAGGGGAAAACTACTCGTGCAGCCATCAAATTGTGTGCCACGAGACAATCTAGCCCCACCAAAATGAACAAATGGAAGGTAACATTTTCCTACTGTTAACAACTCACTTTGTACAAGATGAAGAAACGAACAAAGGAATTAGTTGTATTAGGTTAAAAAAAAGAAAGTGATAAACGAGTGCCTGAATGTATGATCACTCTCTCTATTTCTTCAAAAAGAGCATGAAAACAATGAACTAACTACGCAGGAGTTACGGTATCTACCAATGCATCGCTCAGTAAATCAGAGGCAGAGGAGTGGGCTCTAGTAAGGACACATCTCTGCAAGTTAATCCCTTTGGTGAGTTTTGAGAAGTCATTTCCTGAGTGAAGGATGTTGGCAACGAATGTCTTCGACTCAGGACAATGCTACTTCCATGGTACAACTCCCAGTTCCAATGTTTCGGTACTTCAAGATGAGCCGGTTTCCTTCTGAAGCTCAGGTACTTCATGGATGCACTTCGTTTTACTGCAGAAATACTTTCAGGCTCAATAGTATCTTCTTCCTCTGATGGTGAGCCATTCGCATACATATCTTCGGTTTCTAAACAGTTAAGTGTTTGATCAGTTAGGTCCGCTTCGAATGAGTTGCGTCTAAGATGTTTTCGTCTTGTATGTCCCTCACTTGAGCTTCCTTCCTCATCCACATGAGTCATCTGGATTCAAAGTGAAGTGAGACATTAAGCACATTTTGTTGTACTGTCTCAGATGAACTGAACCATGGTGTAATTTCTTACCTTTACATCTGAAAGATCCACATTGTTCTCTGCAAGAAATGAAACAAATTCCTTGAAGTTTTCTTCAGTAGTTCGATAATGACCACTATGGGGCCAAACTGCCTAATCACAATGAAAACAAACATACTATCAGAAGATTGTAATTTGTATTGACAGGTATGAGAAAATCAGAGGGGGTTTTAAAAAAAAAGGTACCTTGAGGATGCCATTTTCGGTTACAATTTCTCCTGCAGCAATCGTAGCTCCTCCGGCCAAGAAACTAGAATGCTGAAATCTCCCTTTCTTCTTCTTCCCAACATACAAGGTCATTGATGTGCTGAGCACAAATATCCATTTTGCAGCTTCGGTTGTGTGAAGCAGCTCTTGTGTTTGCTTGTACAAGAATTTGCCACCCACTATGATCACCTCATATGGCTTCCTCTCCAACTGCAAGATTTTGGGTGTTAGCTGAGTTAGTCTAATCGCGGCGAAAATGTTTGATCAAGAACTGAACCCTAAGGACTTACTGGGCCAAGATACTTGACACATTGCTGCTGCAGTTTTGTTCTAGGGCATTTGTCCACAAGATTCACCTCTTTGCCTTCTCCAACATCCAGCCTATGTTTGAAAACATACTTGATCTATCATCACCATGACCAACTGGAATAATGGTTTTGGAAGAAAATATCTAAAGAAAATGTATGGGAAATAAAAATTGAAATACCAGTAGAAGAAGGGTTGTTGAGTCTGAGAATAAAGCCATTTGATGTAGTAAAAATGCAGGTTATGTCCATATCGATGTCGAGGATCAATCTGATTGCAGGATGGATTATTGAAGTCAGTGTTAAGCTACAGAAGAAAACATCAAAAGATTGAAAATTTCATGAGATGAAATGAAAACTCACAGCTTCAAGCCAATGCTGGTGAGCAAGCTTTTGAGCTTTATCAGTTTTTGACAGACCTTTCCCAAGCTTGGCAGCTCTGGTTCTTGCTCTTGACCATCTTGAAATGGCTGATTCATGCTTGTTCTCCAAATCAAAGAAAGATACAGAACTCCTCTTGAGCTCTGCAAAGTCCAACAGCATCCACCATCTCTGGTCAACAAGAATGGCACAATCTGCTATCTGTCTCCTTGTCCTGAAGCTTTTGTACACTTTCTGCAGTTTGGTTGCTGCTAAGTCTGTTTCTCTGTCTGATGAACCAACAACATCCATGGGAGGTTCCTGTAAGAAAACAACATCAGGTTGCTGCTGGGTTTGAGCAAAAAAAAGGAAAGATTCAATCTTTGAGTGTGATTACCTTGAAAGTTTTGAGCTTTTTGCTAATTTGTTGCTGCTGGGTTTGAGCATCAGACAAGAAAAAAACAATCTTTGAGTGTGATTACCTTGAAAGGTTTGAGCTTTTTGGTTATTTGCTGGTGTTTGGTTTTGGGGACAAGTAAGATGTTTGCTGGGGTTTTATATAGTGTGACGCAGCGTGCGAAAGACGGAAGAGAGCTCTCGACATCAGAGGGTGAGGGACTGCAGAGTAGAGAGAGAAAGCGAGAAAGGTCAAGCCTTTAGACAGAGAAACGAGCGAGAGAGTTGTGAAACGAACGTAGACGTCCAAAACTCAAACAAAAGTCCTAACTTTAGCAATACTATGTATAGACAGTAAATCAATATATCCACTTTAGCAATATGCATCACCAACCATGTCAAGATTAGGATCCGAATAATTTGGAAATTTTCTCATTTCAAATTTTTTTGTTTTTTTGCAAAAATTTGGATGTATAATTAGTTAAAAAATATTATTTTCCAAAGTTTGAAGAATTTTAGTAGCCCTATTTGTGAAATAACTGATTCAATTAACTGTACCGTTTTGGATAATATTTTAATGTTTGAGATCAAACAACTAACAATTAAACTCAAAAAATTACTGTTGATGGCTTTTTCAAAACATAACAGCTACTTGAAAAAATTGTTACCAAACACACATAGTGTTAGTGTTAAGATAGGGAACCTCAAAACAAGGTTCTCTATTTTAATACTAGAGTTCTATAAAATTTAGAAACAAAGTTTTCCATCCATAAATAACTAGTTATACATTCAAATCTTTACCAGAAAAAATGTAAATTGAAAATTTTTCTAACTAAATAGACTCATACAAATTCTAATTTTTCATCCAATTTTTTTCTCTCTACTGTTCCATTACAATTTTAAATAATTTGTCAAATTTTCTACTAGAACACGTAATAAGTTGGTGGAAAACTGTCTCTTTCTGTTTTTAATTATTCAAATGAATCTTCTGGACTAATAAGATTGTAGAACCTTTTTTTTTTTTTGGAGAGGTTGTAGGACCATACTTAAACTAAAACATGGTTGCTTCATTGTAGTCATAGTACTAAAATAAACAAATGCTATGTCATTGGCTAAGCAGGCAAAAGAAAAGAACTGACTTTGACTCGTTCATATGGCCGCGCCATCGCGTGCGTCATGTGGAATTGGGATCCCACAAGCTTGGGCTTGGCCTTAACGTATCTTCTTCCCTAAGCTTCCCTAATTTCTGTCTTTTCTTCTTCCATCTTTCTTTTTATTAATTTTTGTGTGTAATTACTTTGAGTTTTTTATATATAAAAAATGAGTGCAGTTTTTAATTTTATTTACACATTAGATGTAATTTTATTTTAAGAATTTTGATTTACTTAAAGTGACACTCTTTGCTTCCACATAGGACTGACTATTTCTCGCTTCTGTATGTCTTTGTTGAACTCTCTACGCATATTTACGTGTAAAATGAATACACTTACATCATTTATTTATCTACATTAATTTCTATCCGCTTTTTTCCTCTTTAATTTATTTGTTTTAATTTTTAACTAACATGTTGTGCTCGCGACATGAATTAAATTAACATGTTTTTTTCTTCTTTTTTTTCTTTTAAAATGAATGATCTCATTCAAAATCATTTGACTAGAGTCGATAACGTGTGACAAACAAGGACGAGGTCCTGATGAAAGTTAATGACTAGCTCTAGACAACAATGAGCGGTACGGGAATTAAAATTCAGATAACTTAAGGTTAAAAGACAAACTAACACAAAAAATCAAGAACCAAACGATAGCAACGAAAAGAAAGAAAAGAAAGAAAGGAAGTGCATCATAGCCAAAGATAGTTGAGAGTTGATGAAATATGGGCGCCTCGACCGGACTGGCTTGTGTTCTTCAAATAGCATCGTAGCTCTAAACAGATTTCTACCCACAACATACTCTGAGAAATAACCGGCTTCTGATCTCCTTCACCAAACAAGCTGCACATTGTTGTCCCAAATAGGCAGCCAAGAGGGGGTGAATTGGATGACCTCAAAAACTAATTCTTTTTTGAAAAAACGTTAACATTGGAAATGTCTCAACCCGTTGAGAAAAAAGTGTCTGGGAAGATACACAAAAAATGAAGAAACAGATAAAAATAAGAAGAAGAACGACACCAGAAATTTATAGAGGTTCGGTCAACGACCTACGTCCTCTCCTCAAGTTCACCACTTGAGAGTTCCTTCCACTATACTTTAAAATGGTTACACCAACCAAAAGTATACAAAAGTTTTTCCCGAGGCTCAACTATAACCTAACTTTGGTTTTTCCAAAGGCTCATAAAAAAACCTAACACTCCCCAAAATAGTTTTCACAAGACTCACTATTAACCTAACAAAAATCTTTATTTGGTTTTCCCTAGGCTTCCCAAAAAAATCTTACGAAACAGTTTTCTCAAAACAGTTCAACCTGTTGAGGTTTTTCACAAAAAACACAAAAACATTTTAAAGCACTTTTTCACTCTCCCAAAAATAAAGTAATAATACTAAGATGAAGTAGAGGCTTGATCTTCGAAAAACACAGTGCTGGAGAGCTTTTAGATTGTTTGATTACTTGTAAGATGAAGGAGCTTGTCTATTGGAGAAGTATTCATCATAAATTGTTTGCTCTTGATTTATATAGAGGAGGAAAGCTTCTTCTTCAACGTCTATTTATGTTTCTGAATTCAAAAGATGCGCATTGAATCGCTCCACCAAATCTGTTGTTGCTTAACGTTTAAAACTAAAGAGAGAGATAACAAGAAGAGTTCTAACTAAACACAAACTCTCTTTTTACTTATCTTAACTACAAAGTTACAAATGGGCTAAACAACATTTTGGGCCACCATATCTGCAGCTAAAACTTACAACATAAAAATTAGACATAAATGTAAGACTATTAAATACTTACCAAGTTTTTCTAAACTTTACACAAAAGACCCAAAAATTTTGTACTCATCAAAATCCTTTTCTTGGAGAAAAATTAATCAAACAATAGCAAGCTCCAAACAGCCTAGATCCTGTAAAGGAATTCGGAATAAAACAACCACCCATCAAAACCCGACTACACCAATAATATATCTGAGTCACATTAAGGAACCAGGTAGAGAAGGAGGACTCTGAACCTACTTGGAAGCCAGAGCCTCACTAACTCAGGCAGAGAGAGTCATTGCCACTCCCTATTGTTTCTTCTTCTGCCAGCTCTTCTGTCACCGGAGCAACACGAACCCTTATTCTCCCAAGGGCCAAGTCCGGAATTGCAAGTGCTTGCACAGTGTTACAGCCTTGCCCCTTCTTTCCCCCGTTTTTTTGAAGCATCTCTCCTGGTGGTACGAGTGAATTGAATACCAACAACATGCTTCATAAAATTCTCACCAGACCTGACGATCGGAAGCCGAGAAACCATAGTCCTAAACCACCGAGCCAGGAAGAGCCCAAAGCTTCCATCAAGTCGGGGCCCCTCCACCAGATCAAGACCCATCCACCTCGCAGCGCAGAAAACGAACAACCGTCATCGGAAACGGTGGCTCAGACCACGACCCATCAACCAGACCGAAGTCCAGCCTAGGATCGGAGGTACGATCTACCAATTTTGCAACAGATGAGAGCCATCAAAGGCCAGCTATAGAGAAGAGGCAATGGGCACGATCGGAGGTAAAGCATTGAACATACCCAAAATAGTCGATTGAGTCCCATTTTATGAATTATTGACCCAATTAAATCATTTCCATCTGTTTATGCCGTCTAATCCGACGGAAGCTTGTAAAAAGAAACCCTAACCCAAACCCAAAATAGTCCCAGCGTCAGCAGCCGGCAGCACGCAAATAAGGTCGAACCCTGGCAGCATCGTGCGGCGCTGCAAGAAAGTCATCATAAACCGCACTTTCATGAGTTTTTTTTTAATGAAGGCAAACATGATTAGAGGAATAAATTTCGCTGACCTCTTTAAGTTTTGTTAACCTAATCTGTCTTATTTTAAATTTTGAACTTGATTGAGTCCCATTTTTTGAATTATTGATCCAATCTACCATGAATCTCAATGTTTTACATTTAAACAATTATGCCCAACATTTCAAAGCTTACACATTCCCAACAACAGAGTAATTAATGGGTTTTTTCAACCCCAATACCAAGAACATTTCCAAAACCTCTCCACCAGATGAGCCCATTGCTCTGCCGCCGCCGCTGATAAACCCACAAATGGGCAAAACCCTTATCCAATGGCCATTGACCAAGGGCGAGCCGGTGGTGAAGCTTGACACCCACCACTACCTTTTCTCGCTATCAATAAAGGTCAACAATGAGGATCCTCTGAGCTACAGCATGATGTTCAGCGAGAGATCCGATGAGTTGGGGTTAATTGTCTCTATCTTGGCGGAACACTCGTGCTTCTCCGGTGCGGCGGCAGAACGGCAGCGGCATGGGAAGGAGTTGGCCCAAGTTCCGTCAAATCTATGAGAATTTTCCAGTAAATGCGAAAAGCATGAAACCCATAAATAATCCAACGAAATGGGAACAAAATTAAACACTGATAGATGATAGCCTCGTTCCTTTACAGTGCGGGCTCTCAGATGCTTGGAGGAGTGATGTGACTTTGAGGACGACGATCGATTGCTACAGAGTGGTCTGCAAAGGATAAGACAGAATACTCAGGAGCAGAGAGAGGAGTGGGGGTATGTAGATAGGGTGTACCTTTCCCAAGTCGTCCTTTTATAGGTGGTCTTGAGGTCGTGGATGCCCCATGACCTGAGGTAGTGGGGTGGTTGCCCATGTTTCCAACTGATGGGGAAGGTGGAGTAGTGGCAAACATGGGAGGTTTACACACATCGTGGTGGTTAACCGTCACCAGCTGACCTACTTTAATCGAGGCTAAGTCATGTGGGCGATCCAGCTTCACGAGGGCGAAGGCATGGTCTCGCCTGTTGTTGCGGGCCTCCCATGCGAGGGCGTGGCCTCCCATCCTGCGATGCGTCCCGAGGGAGTTGTGATGACGCTAGGTGCCATTGAGGGATACAGCCTTGTAGACACCGCATAGGCTTAGGCCTCGCGGAGAGGTGTGTTCTCTTAGATGTCGCGGAGGCTTAGGCCTCGCGGAGAGGTGTGTTCCCGTAGATGCGCGCGCGAGGGTGATGTTGCTTGGGTAGTGTACCAAGGTGCCTCCCCTTGCAGGCAGAGTATGGGTTGGGTCCCTGTACTCCGCATTTTGGACATCTGCCTTGTTACCGTTGGACTTCGTTTCTAAGAGGGTGTGCACCCTTTTTGACCGTTCAGTCCCGCTGACACGTGCTGTGTTGGGGATGAGTGTCGCTTGGATGCGGCGTTTCGCGTCCTATTGGGGACTATAAATACTCGTTCCTTCGCTAAACCCGGTTACTTTTCCATACGCGATTCGATCCTTTCGTCTTCTTTCTCGAGTTTTTGTCGTCCGATATTCTTGTTTGGAATCGTGGCTCGCCACTTTTGATCTTTGCTCTCGATCGGTTTCCTCCCCTTTTCGCTCTTCGGCATCTAAGGCTCCGTTTCACGCTAAGGTATGTGATCGACCGGGTGTGCAGCAGGTGTTTGGTGAAACGCCACTGTGGTTCGTCGATTGATTTTCAGTACTTTGTTTGTGTAGGTATGGCACCCAAGGAAGGTGCTTGTACTGTGTTGCCCCTCTGGACAGGAGTGGTTTGATGGCGGACAAATTGAAGCTGGACCTGGAGAGGTGTTCTTGGCCGTTATCCGACGAGTATGATTGTTGGCTGACCAGGAAAGGGGTGATAAAGGCGATGAAGCTTTCGCAGACCCTAGAGAACTCTGAGGGGCAAGCGATGGTCCTTTTCATGGCACAGCTAGCGGCGGATTTCAGGATGCCCATACCACCTTTGGTGCAAGATCTCTGCGCGTGGTGCAGAGTGCTGCCTTCACAACTTGGACCGAATTCGTTCGTCCACATGGAAGGCTTCTGTGTGGCGTGTAGGATGGCGGACGTCATCCCTTATGCGGATTTGTTTCTTCGGTTCTACCAGCTAGATCACAGGACTGGGGGCCAGTTATTTCATTTGACCCCCATCAATATCGGGAGAAATCAGTCTGTTTCGTTTGTCGTTTCCCAGAAGTCTTACCACAACTGGCACAATGCTTTTTTCTTTGTCTGTAGGGTCCTGAGTGGAAGTTTTCGATAGTGAGGACCAGCACAGCTGCGCACACGCTGGCGGCTAAACCAGTGTTATACGCATATGGCATCAGGTGGAGGGCGTATGTGAAACTGCTAGAATGGTTGGATGGTGTCCTCGCGAGGGGGGCGTGCGACAGACTCTTTCCCTTTGAGCTGGCTCAGCTTGACAAGGTTGTTTTGCACTGGGTCGGTGTGAGCACCGGCCATCTGGTTGATCAGGAGGTACGACCACCATATGAAGGATGGAGGCCGAAGCAGCATGGCACCGTTGTGGACTCGCTGTTGGCTGCTCTCGCGGGACCAAGGGGTTAGTTTCTTGTTGGCCCTTTTGCATGTGATGCTTTTTGTGTTGAATGGTGTTTTTATTGCAGATGAGCCTCCGCGAGGGGACTTGGAGATGGGAAAGCAGAGGGCTACGGCCCGTGCTGTGGTCCAGATTCATCTTGATTGACTGAAGGGCAGGGGTTCCGCCGGGGCCGTCAAGGCCCTTGGTGAGATTCATCCCCCTAGTAAGAAGAGGCCCGACGTGAGTGAGCTAGCACCCTTGCAAGGAGAGGTGAGAAGGACGAAGATGTAGGTGGTTGAGGCGAAGGTCATATCTCAATCGGTCCAGCCCGGCGATGGGACACGCATCGTGCCCTTGGTAGTGAAGAAGGCGACATGGCTAATAGAGGATCGTGGGCAGGCGCCCTCGGCGATCATCCCAGTATTGGGAGGGGCCTCGTTGCGAGGGCTGGTGTGTTGTCAGATGAAGTCCCTGCGCAAGAAGAGGTAGCGGGAGGAGGGTTCGTGTCGGGGGTGGAGGGGTCGGCTTCTGTTCAGTAAGCGGTGACCGGAACTACGCCTTTTGACATGGCTAGTTTTGCGACTCGCCTGATGGTGACCTCGACCAAGGCCGGGGGAAGTGAGGGATCTGGTTTGAAGCCCGCACCAGTGAAGACCCTAAGGTTGTCCACAGGGGCGCTTCTCTTGGCATCCAAGAGGGCTAAGTTAGCAGCCGGGAGACCTGAGAGTGCGGCAAGGGCTGCTCCTGTCACCCCCGCGGAGGTAGGAGCTGAAGGGAGTTCTCCTGTCGGTCCGCCTTCGCTGGAACGGATAGCTAGTGGGGCTGCGGTCATGTCAATTCCTAGACAGACACCGATTCTTCCCTCCACCAGTGGTGGGGAAGGCAATGAGGCTGCAGCTTTGGAGCGACAGGTGCTGGCGGGGACTAGGAGGTGGGATAGTCTCTGTAGTTCCAACGATCTTTATGTGTCTGCCTCGTGGGCGACGCCATCCGCGGCGCCTTCCTTTCCTTGTGACCAGCCTGTTCGCGAAGACCATCCTGTGGTAGAGGGGAGATCAGAGAGAAGGTCAGATGATGACTGGTTTTGTGGGCGCTGCAACGTTTTTAATTTGGGCGCGGAGGCGGAGGTATGGTCTCACTATTGGAGGGGAAGCGGTAGGCTGCGCGGAAGCCCAGATCCTGCCTCGATGAAGTCTTTGAGGGAGGGCATGTGTGCCAAAATATTCGAGATGGGGGCGTTCAACAGCGGACGCCTGGGATCCAGTGTTTTCGCTTGAAGAAGATTCGTCTCCGTTGGAGGGTGGGGATGAGACGCTATGGTCTTGTCTAGAGGGGCTACGAACGCCGCATGACCGCGACCTGGTGAGCAAGAGCTTGGAGTCCCCGTGACAATACTTAGGAAAGGCGGCACGGCTGAACCTCCAAGTTTGTTGTTGCGTGGTGGTTTATGATACTGGTTTGTGAAAATCCATTATTGACCTATTCCTTTTGTAGTGAGCAATGAACAAGTATACTGGCATGAGCCAGTGGAATACGTTCTTGTGCTTCGCCAATGCGCGGGACGGTGCCCAGATAGAGGAAATTACTCACCTGAGAAGGGAGCTTGACGTCGCCAAGGAAGAAGGTGCGCGTGCGGCCAGGCGGGTGCAGGAGCTGGAGTCGTGGTGCGGTTTTATTGTCTGCGAGAGGGAGGACTCTAGGCTGGCGGACCTGCAAAGGAATTTTATGCTTCGCAAGCTCCCGCACCGTATTTTGATGCATGAAGAGTATTTATATGCGAATGAGGTAGAGCTTGCTGTTTTGAGGGAAGTGTTGCCCTCGCTGGGCGCGGATGCTGAGGCGGTTTGTGCAAGGGCTCGCGCTGAGGCAAATGCCGCGAGGGCGATTATGAAGGAGATGGCCGCCCGCACCAAGGCAGTTAAGGATGAAGCCCATGACACCGTTCTTGGCGCTTAAGACATCACGAGGGCTCACCTCGATCTCGGCGAGAAATTCATGAACGTCGTGTCGTCCATATGGGAGCTGGAGGCGATGTTAGATCTTCCCCTCTTTCCTGGGGATATAGCGGATTCCCCATCTACCATCAATATGTTCATTCCTGAGAGGATGTCCCTCCTTAGCGGGAGAGTCGAGGAGCTACGTGCCCAAGGTGAGGCCGGGGCGCACGACTTTGAAGAGGGATCGCTTCGCTGTAAGCTGAGAAGTTGTATCCCGACTGTTGTTTCGACGCCTTGGATGCCACCAACACTGCGGATCCGACGTGGACAGCTTGCTGCAATGGGGCGAGCACGGACAGAAGATGGGCGCTGCTTGGCATGCCCTTTTGGGAGGCGGTGGAGTCCCCAAGGATGCGGGTGATCCCGCCTCATAGGTATCAGTGGAGTCTCCAAGCATGTGGATGACCCCCTTTTTTGCACTTTGTATTGCAGAGAAGATGTAAATAATAAATGATTGAAGATAAACGGTTTTTTTCCGCGGGTGCATCAAAGTTCATATTTGTCAGGCAAGCGGATGGGTGGCAATGCACCCTTTCCTCGCGAAGTGTCTCGCGGGATGGCGATGGGCGATGCCCTTGGGTAGTGTAGACTAGCGTTGTTTATGTGCTGACAACGTAGATGTTTTATGACCTGACAAGGTCCAAGTCCGTGATCTTATTAGATCATGATTGAACCGCTCTGACTGGTCGGGTGCGGAGGGTTTGTCGATTATTGCAGTGTGATCATTCGCCGCTCTGACTGATCAGGTGTAGAGGGCGTGTAGCCGTTGTTGCTTTAAGAGAGTTATACACGAGGAGTAAACACGATAGCTTTGAATTAATGGAAAAACACTTATACATAGTATGGACGTAGGCCATCCGCATGGTAGTTGCGATGGAGTGTTTTTCCGTTTGTGGCACTGTACTTCAAACACGCCGTGTCTTACCTAGTGGTGTATTATGTATGGGCCGTCCCAGTTGGGCCGCAGGACTCCGTCCTTTGTTTCACGGTTGGCCAGGCTTGAGCCGAGCAAGGCGAGGCCTCCTACGCATAGTGATTTGGGTTTGACTTCGGCGTCGTGTCTTGTGTTGACACGTTGTTTGAAATCGAACATTCTGAGGCACGCGCCTTTGGGAAGCTCTTCCAGAAGGTCCAGTTTTTTCTTGAAGGCCTTGGTTGTTGGCCTCGGTGGTGAAGTTGATCGTTCGTATTGTTGGGAGATCCGCTTCGATTGGGAGGAGTGCCTCCGTTCTATACATGACGGAGAAGGGAATCTCTCCCGTAGGTGTTCGCGGTGTTGTGCGGTAGTCCCAAAGCACGCTTGGTAGTTTCTGCACCCATCGCACCTTTGCTCCAGTGAGACGCTTTCTGAGTCCCTCTTTCAGTGTGCGATTGGTGACCTCTACTTGCCCGTTGGCTTGGGGGCGGGCCACAGGGGCATACAGCATTTGGATGTTGTTGTCTTCGGCCCATTGTTGCACTTTGTGGCTGGAGAACTGAGTTCCGTTATCCGTGATGATGGCGTGGGGGCTCCCATATCGGCAGACTATGCTCTTCCAGAGGAAGCTGATGATGCATTCAGAGGTTATATTTGCAAGTGGTTCCACCTCGACCCATTTGGTGAAATAGTCAACTGCCACTGCGTAGAACCGGAGTTATCCTGGTGCTGTTGGCATCGGGCCGATTAGGTCGAGGCCCCATAAGGCGAAGGGAATGAGGTTTTAGATTGCGGGTGACGATGTAGAGGGGAGTCGCTGCACTCTGGAGTTTATTTGGCATTGATGGCATCTCTGTACCATCGCTACCGTGTCCTTTTTCAGTGTTGGCCAATAATAGCTCAAGCGTAGGGCTTTATGAGCCAATGAGTCTGCCACTATGTGGGCACCGCAGGAGCCTTGATGTATGTTCTCGAGCACCGTGTGCCCCTCGCGTGTGCTGAGGCAGCATTGGAGCAGAGAGGAGTTTCCTCAGCGCCATAGAAGATAGTCGATGAGGACAAATCGTGTTACGCGAGTGCGGAGCTTATTGAGTCAGATGCCTTCGTCGGTCGCCTTTAGCTGGTTGATGGCGGTTCGCCAGTCGTCTGGTTCCCCTGGAGCTACGATCATGGCACCGAAGTCCAGTTGTTCGAGGATTGAAGGCTTGGCGAGGGTCTCAGAGACCGAGTTGGTTTTTCCTTTTGACAGTAGGTACGCCTTAATGTTTTCTGAGCGTGGGATGTGGATGAAGATGACCTCTTCGAAGCCTGTGCACAAGGAGTTAATGAGCTTGAGATATTTGATGAGTGTGGGGTCCTTGCATTCTGAGATACCCTGGATTTGGTAGATGACCAGCTGGGAATCATTGTGAATGTTGAGACGGCAGATGCCAGCTCTTAGCGCCATTTTTAGGCTCGCGAAGAGGGCCTCATATTCCGCCACATTGTTGGTTATTGGGAATTGAAGTGCGGCTCTTAAAGAAGATTTCATACCTAGAGGTCCTCGTAAGTATACACCACCCGCTGGTGAGCCAGTTTTTGAGGCACCATTGACAAACATATTTCACTCTGGCGGTATCAGTTTTGCTGGTACTTGTTCATGGGGATTCAGCATGTCTGCGATGGCGAATTCAGCGAGGAAGTCTGCGAGGGCCTGTCCTTTTATTGCCTTCCGCGGCTCGTAGTTGATGTTGTATTCGTTCATCTCAATGCACCATTTGGCGAGGCGTCCCGTATGTTCTGGACGTTCCATTATTTCCTTTATTGGGAGGTCAGTGCGGACCGTGATTGTGTCGCCCTGGAAGTATGGTTTCAACTTCTGAGCGGTGTAGACTAGCGCCAGGATTGCCTTTTGTAAGGGAGGGTATCGCATCTCCGGCGACTGCAATGTGTGGCTCGTGTAATAGACGGACCACTGCTTCCCATCTTCCTCCTTAATGAGGACCGAAGCAACGCTGTTGTTGGTCATGGAAAGGTAGAGGATCAGGTCATCACCAGGTCTGGGGCACTTTAGTGTTGGGAGATTTTGGAGGTGTTTCTTGATGGCCTCGTAGGCCTCTTGGCAATCCTCTGTCCATTTGCATGCTTTCTTCTTCCTGATCTGGTTGAAGAAAGGCTTGCATCTGTCACCGAGTTTGGACAGCCCCAATACTACTAACCTGTCGGTGAGTTGCTGGACAGCGCGCAGCCCTTAAGGCTGGCGCAAGCTAGAGATGGCTTCAACCTTCTTTGGGTTTGCGCTTATCCCGTCCCTTGACACTTGATAGCCCAAGAATTTGCCTTCGCCGACGCCGAAGATGCATTTCGTTGGGTTCAGCCGCATGTTGTATTGACGGAAGAAAGGCTTGCATCTGTCACCGAGTTTGGATATGAACCGCCCCAATGCTACTAACCTGCCGATGAGTTGCTAGATATCGCACAACCCTTGAGGCTGGCGCAAGCTGGCGATGGCTTCAACCTTCTTTGGGTTTGCGCTTATTCCGTCCCTTGACACTTGATAGCCCAAGAATTTTCTTTCGTTGACGCCGAAGATGTATTTCGTTTGGTTCAATCGCATGTTGTATTGACGGAAGTTGGCGAAGGTTTCTTCTAAGTCCCGCAGATGGGTTCCCACCGCTTTACTCTTGACCACTATGTCGTCGACATAGGCTTCCAAGTTTCTCACTATATGGATAGCAAATACCCTGTTGACCAGCCTTTGGAAAGTCGTGCCTGCATTCTTGAGACCGAATGGCATGCGGATGTAGTGATAGACAGCTTTGCCAAATGTTGTCTTTATTGCGTGTTTCGGGTCCAAGAAGACTTGGTTGTAACCGTTGTAGTCATCCAGGAAGGACAAGACGAGGTATCTAACAGTGGAACCCACCAGTTGGTCGATAGGATGTAAGAGGTATGGATCTCTGTGGCACGCTCTATTAACTCCCTTACAATCCACGCAGAGGCGTCATTCACCGTTTTCCTTGTCAGCGAGGACAATGTTATCGACCCATTCCAATTAATGAACCTCCTTAATTATATTAGCTTCAACCAACTTCTGCACCTCAGTGCGTACAAATTCTATGCGATCGGGGGCCATGCCCCTAATTTTCTGCCTAACTGGCTTGAAGCCAGAGAGTACATTGAGTTTGTGGGAGATGATAGATAGGTCTATGATGTGATTCCGGGAGGGTATCCGGGAACACGAGGAGCAGATCTAGCCAACAAAGGAGCAACACGGGGTAGGTTTGATTGATGAGGCGGAAATGTCAACAGGTTGACAGATCCGAAATGCACAAAAACAAAACAATGGGGAAGCTTGTGAAACGAACGGATATGGCCGTCAACTCCTCCTGGATCCTTACCCAGGCAAAGATGGTGTTATGCCTTTGGCGACTCCTCCTTCTTGATACGAAAAAAGGTCCAAGACAAAGAAAGCCTTCGTTGCCAAAATTGTGGGGGGAATGTAGATGGGGCCAACACCTCCTTCTTCCAATGAGAAGGCAATATTGGTCTTAGTAGACTTGTAAAGAAAAACTTAACAAGAATTGAGTGGAAAATGTAGATAGGTTGAAAAGAGAATCACTCTCAATTTCAAGGAAAAGGTGAAATATATTGGATGATTGAATTTTTTGCAAATAACACCTAGACCTCCTTTTATAGGACAAGGAAGTCGAATTCTAAACCCATTGACAAGTCCCTTCATCTCCATTCTTAATGATGGAAATTAAAGGAGATGTAAATATGGGAATTTAAAATAATTATTTCTAAAAATTATTCTAGGCTAGCTAATGGGTAGACCTAGCCAAAACAACTCAAAACTGAAATAAAAAGATAAAAATTCGAGCTAGAAGATGAGGGATGAGTTTTGGCCAATAAATGAGGAGTAAATGATCCTCATTTAAGTGCTCTTGATGGAGGGGCTTCAAGGCTTGTAACTCCTTCTTCACCAATAATTTCTGGATGATTTTGGATGACTCTTGAGTGTTGTAGACTGCTGAAGTTCGCCATTGATGATGAGTGAATGGTTGGAAACCTTTGAAGTGCATTGAATGCACCGGTTGGAATCTCAACGAGTTGATAATTTCGTGCACCATGGTTTGGAACATGCACTTGGGCCAAATTGTCATTTGGTTGAGCCCAAACCGAAATGTTGAAAATTGTTTGCACAATTTGAGAATTGGGTTGGCCCAAATTGAGGAGTGCTTGCACTTTTCCTTCATCTTTGTGGATATCTTCACTTTGCTCCTCACACTTTGCAAAACTGTGCATCAACAGGTTGAGAGCGTCCTTAGCCTTCTTAGTCCGGCTCCTTGTCATAGGTCCACCAAGGCCAACGAGCGGATCTTGATGTTTGGGCTTGGGTTGGGCCTGTTCCACGTCACTCCCCCCTTCTTCAAAAGATTCCGACCTCGGAATCTCATCTTCCATAGTACCTTCAAAAGGGAAAGATCCATAACGTTAAATGTTGCATGTACTCCATATTTACCACTAGGAAGATCTAGAGTGTAGGCATTATCTCCCCTTTTGCAACCACTTGGAAGGGACCATCTCCTCTTGGGGCGAGTTTGTTCTTCCTTTCTTGAGGGAATCTCTCCTTTCTCAAGTGTAACCATACCCAATCACCAACGTCAAAGGTGACTTGTTTTCGACCTTTATTTGCCCTCCTTGCATAGGCTTTATTCTGTTTGGAGATCCTTTCTTTCACCTTCTCATGTAACTCCTTCATTTGTTTCGCTTTCATTGCTCCATCTTTATGAGCTGCATCATTAAGAGGTAAAGGCAATAAGTCCATTGGAGTCAACGGGTTGAAACCGTAAACAACTTCAAAGGGCTATGAGTTGTTGAAGTATGAAAAGCCCTATTGTAAGCAAATTCAACATGTGGAATAAACTCCTCCCATTGCTTCAAATTCTTCCTAAGGAGTGTTCTAAGCAATTGTATCATTGTTCTATTAACTACCTCGGTCTGCCCATCAGTTTGTGGGTGACTAGATGTTGAAAACAATAGCTTAGTACCAAGTTTAGCCCATAATGTCTTCCAAAAGTGACTTAGGAATTTGGTGTCCCTATCACTTACTATTGTCCTAGGCAATCCATGATATTTAACAACCTCCTTAAAGAATAAATTTGCAACATTTGTAGCATCATCCGTTTTATGGCAAGGAATAAAGTGAGCCATTTTAGAAAAACGGTCAACAACTACAAAAATTGCATCATGCCCATTTTGAGTCCTAGGAAGACCAGTAACAAAATCCATTGATATGTCAACCCAAGGTAAAGAAGGTTTAGACTTAGCCTTTTTGCATGTGACACATTGAGCACAAAATTTGTCCACGTCCTTCTTCATGTTCGGCCAAAAGAAATGCTCTTTGAGAGCTTCCAAGGTCTTGAGTTGACCAAAATGTCCCATAAGTCCTCCTCCATGGGCTTCCCTTACAAGTAGCTCTCGGATGGAACCCCTAGGAACACAAAGCTTGTTAGCTTTAAAGAGGTATCCATCAAATATGTAATAAGTGTCAACGAGTTGAGACAAACATGCTTTGTAAACAGATCCGAAGTCAATATCTTCACCATACAAGTTCTTCATCTGTTCAAATCCCAAAACCTTACTGTTCAACATCTTTGAATAAAGCATACCTTCTAGACAATGCATCTGCCACTACATTTTCTTTACCTTTCTTAAACTTAATTAAGTAAGGAAAAGATTCAACAAATTCCATCCATTTTGCATGTCTTTTTGAAAGTTTACCTTGACCTTGCAAATACTTTAATGAATAATGGTCAGTATGAATGACAAATTCCTTAGGCAAGAGATAATGAGACCATACCTCAAGACTTCTCACAAGAGAATATAATTCTTTGTCATATGTTGAATAATTCAAAGGACCGTCACTCAATTTTTCACTAAAGTATGCAATAGGTTTACCTTCTTGAGTGAGAACGCACCAATACCTATGCCACTCGCATCACACTCAACTTCAAAGATCTTACCGAAATCAGGTAGTGAAAGGACCGGAGCTTGTGTCAACTTTTCTTTCAACAGGTTGAACGCTTTCTCTTGCTTGTCACTCCAAACAAATGGTACTCCTTTCTTGACAAGCTCGTTAAGGGGCGGCTATGGTGGAAAAATCCTTCAAAACGTCTGTAAAAGCTAGCAAGACCGTGAAAAGATCTCACTTCGGTCACATTAGTAGGGGTTGGCCAATCTTTGATGGCTTGCACCTTGGATTCGTCAACACTTAGTCCTTTCTCACTAACAACATATCCAAGAAATACAATCTGATTAGTAGCAAAAGTACACTTCTTAAGATTAGCATAAAGCTTTTCTCCTCAAAGTGTTTCAAACAATAACCGAGATGTTCAACGTGTTGAGATAAAGTATGACTATAGATCAAAATGTCATCAAAATAAACCACAACGAATTTTCCAATGAATTTCCTTAAAACATGGTTCATGAGTCTCATAAAAGTAGAAGGGCATTGGTTAATCCAAATGGCATGACAAGCCACTCATATAAACCAATGTTGGTCTTAAAGGCGGTTTTCCACTCATCACCCTTTTTCATGCAAATTTGGTGATAACCACTCTTAAGATCAACCTTAGAAAATACCTTTGCACCTGAAAGTTCATCAAGCATGTCATCAAGGCGTGGAATGGGATGTCGGTACTTGATGGTGATCTTATTGATGGGGCGGCAATCCATGCACATCCGCCATGAACCATCACTTTTAGGTACAAGAAGCACGGGTACGGCACAAGGGGATAAGCTTTCTCGGATGTACCCTTTGGCAAGAAGCTCTTGGACTTGCCTCTGTATCTCTTTGGCTTCCTCGGGATTGGTTCGATAATGGGGTCGATTTGGTAAAGGTTCTCCCGGGACAAGATCGATTTGATGCTCAATACCTCGGTATGGAGGTAAGCCAATCGGATCTTCAAAAAGATCTTGATATTCCTGCAACAACAAAGAAAGAAAAGAAGGAATTTCTTCCCCTTGATCCATTGTTAGAAGACAAGTGTTAGGTAAAAAGAGAAAACAACATTTTTGACTCAAAAGAGCTTTCTTGATGTGTTTTTCTTTGGCTATGGAAAGGAAACACTCTTGTCTTCTCTCATTCTCTCTTTTACCACTCTTTTCGCTATTTATTCCTTCACCATCCCAAAAGACCTTTGACTCTTGCAAATCCACTTGGGATTTCTTTTTATTTTCAACTTTACCCTTAAGTTTACCATCCTTACCCTCGGACTCACTTTGGAGTTGGATCTGATCGGCATGGGCTTGTTGGGGTGTTAAAGGCACCAAGGTAATCTTTCGGTCAACGTGTTGAATGGTGTATCGGTTGGTCACACCATCATGCACAGCTTGCTTATCATCTTTGCCGGGGCCTCCCAAGTAGAATATGGGCAGCAATCATCTTAGGTACAACATCACAAAGTACCTTGTCTTCATAATTGCCAATTTTGAGGGTACTTCAACTTGACAATTCACCTTGGCATGAGCGGAGTCATCCATCCATTGAAGAAGGTAGGGTCGAGGATGCTTGTGAGTAGCAAGTCCTAACTTATTCACCATATGAGAACTAGCAACATTAGTGCAAGAACCGGAATCAATAATGAGTGAACATACTTTACCATTCACAAGTGCTCTTGAATGAAAGAGATTCTCCCTTTGACATGATTGAGGGGTTGGTTGCACCTGTAGTACTCGTCTTGCTACTAGGAGAGGACCTTCAACCGGAAGACCAAACTCTTCCTCAACAGGTTGAGCATACTCGTCCTCAACAGGTTGATCAGATTCGGTCTCATCATTTTCTTCATCCTCACTGTACCATTCTCCATCTCTCATGAGTATAACTTGTGGATTTGGACATTGATGAGCATAATGACCCATACCTTTGCATTTATAGCATTGAACTTCATGAAGGGGTTTGGAAGGGGGACGGTTTTGGGAGCGATTTTGGGAAGTGGAAGGGGTAGAAGTGGGAGATTTGGAAGGGATACCTTTTTGTGGAGGTGGGGGTGTCCTTTGTGGAGCTTTCGGCCACTGGTTTGATCTTGGAGCCATGGTGGAAGTGCTCCCTTTCTTGAGTTGTCTTTCAATTCGGATGGCTTTATGTAACAACTCTTGAAAGTTATTGTACTCACATAATTCCAAGGTCTTCACAATGTCAGGTCTAAGTCCTTGAATGAACCTAGACATTTTTGCTTCACCTCTTTCAATGACATCGGCTCTCAAAAGGGCGGATTCCAACTCTTTGTGGTAGTCCTCAACACTTTTAGTGCCTTGGACAAGTGTTTGAAGGCGTTGGAAACATTCTCGAGTGTAGTAAGATGGCACAAATCTCTCTTGCATTTGGATCTTCAACTCTTCCCAAGTTTGAGGACCTAATCCAAGCCGATTTTCTTGATTCCACCATGTGAGGGCATAACCATGAAACTCAACAACAGCCAATTTAACTTTGAGGTCAGTGGGATAATCAAAGCAATTAAATACCAATTCACTCTTCTTTACCCAATCAAGGTATTCATCCGGGTTACTTTTTCCGTAGAAAGGTGGAATTTGCAATTTGAAGTTCCGGTAAACCTGTTGAGCCATATCCCTTTGCCTTTGATTGTGGTGAGGTGGAACTTCATCTTCTTGATCAATATTTGATTGGCGATCATCTTCCTCATTTCGAGGTTCCGCTCTTCCTCCTCTCTTGGCCAGCCTCAAGACGGGCAAGCCTTGCATTTAGTGGAGCCATTTGTTCTGCAACATTCTTTGAAACTGTTCTAGCAATGCTTCATTAGCCATTTTTTCTCTAAAAAAAAAACTCACAGATTCTCTTTATAAACCTAGCAACTTTTCCTGGCTCAAAATTCTTGAAAAAGTGATTCAAAACAAGACACAAAAGACACAATAAAATAAAACCTCAAACAAACCTCAACAGGTTGAGGGAAGTGTTGTTACTTTTTGCAAAACGGTTCTTTTGTGGGTTTTGAAAAACGATATTCCACAACTTTTGAAAGAACGGGTTTGAAAAGGCTCTGAGGTTGTTCTTTTTCTTGCCCTTTATTTGAAATTGTTCCAAGAATTCTTCAAATTGCCTTTTCTGCAATCTGTAAACAGGTTGAAACAGTAGCATTTTTTTCTCTTTTTTTCAATGCAAATAAGATGCGATTTTTTTTGTTTTTTTTTTCTATGCAGATTGCACAACACTGGAACAAGAAATTAAAAATGGCAAGAACAACCGAGAAAAACACAATGATAACAAAAATGATATATGTTGCGGAATAAAAAGAAAAGGGTAGAAAAACTTCTCCTTGTTGAGCAAGTGGCTCTGATACCAATTGTCACAGACCGTGTACAGTGCCAAGATATTGTCCGCTTTGGGGTTACGGCCCAGCCTTTTCCCCCTCACGGTTTTGTTTCTAACGGAATGGATGGTCTTGGGGTTACGGCCCAGCCTTTTCCCCCTCAATCCAACATCTGTTAAAAGGCCTCTTGAAGGGAAGGAGGGTGATGTACATTATATACACCATAATCCCCCTTTAAACCTTCCATGTGGGATATAACATGTGATGTGATTCCGGAGGGTATCCGGGAACACGAGGAGCAGATCTAGCAAACAAAGGAGCAACACGGGGTAGGTATGATTGATGAGGCGGAAATGTCAACAGGTTGACAGATCCGAAATGCACGAAACAAAACGATGCAGAAGCTTGTGAAACGAACAGATATGGCCGCCAACTCCTCACGGATCCTTGCCCGAGGCAAAGATGGTGTTATGCCTTTGGCGACTCCTCCTTCTTGATACCGAAAAAGGTCCAAGACAAAGAAAGCCTTCGTTGCCAAAATTGTGGGGGGAATGTAGATGGGGCCAACACCTCCTTCTTCCAATGAGAAGGCAATATTGGTCTTAGTAGACTTGTAAAGAAAACTTAACAAGAATTGAGTGGAAAATGTAGATAGGTTGAAAAGAGAATCACTCTCAATTTCAAGGAAAAAGGCGAAATATGTTTGATGATTGAATTGTTTTGCAAATAACACCTAGACCTCCTTTTATAGGACAAGGAAGTCGGAATTCTAAACCCATTGACAAGTCCCTTCATCTCCATTCTTAATGATGGAAATTAAAGGAGATGTAAATATGGGAATTTAAAATAATTATTTCTAAAAATTATTCTAGGCTAGCTAATGGGTAGACCTAGCCAAAACAACTCTGAAAACTGAAATAAAAAGATAAAAATTCGAGCTAGAAGATGAGGGATGAGTTTTGGCCAATAAATGAGGAGTAAATGATCCTCATTTAAGTGCTCTTGATGGAGGGGCTTCAAGGCTTGTAACTCCTTCTTCACCAATAGTTTCGGATGATTTTGGATGACTCTTGAGTCTTTGTAGACTGCTGAAGTTCGCCATTGATGAGGAGTGAATGGTTGGAAACCTTTGAAGTGCATTGAATGCCCCGGCTGGAATCTCAACAGGTTGATAATTTCGTGCACCATGGTTCGGAACATGCACTTGGGCCAAATTGTCATTTGGTTGAGCCCAAACCGAAATGTTGAAAATTGTTTGCACAATTTGAGAATTGGGTTAGCCCAAATTGAGGAGTGCTTGCACTTTTCCTTCATCTTTGTGGATATCTTCACTTTGCTCCTCACACTTTGCAAAAGCGTGCATCAACGAGGTTGAGAGCGTCCTTAGCCTTCTTAGTCCGGCTCCTTGTCATAGGTCCACCAAGGCCAACGAGCGGATCTTGATGTTTGGGCTTGGGTTGGGCCTGTTCCACGTCGCGGTTCGGATCGCGGGTATCCGCGGGTATTCCTAAGTATAATTATTTTATAAAAATTTTCAATTTACTTGGAGATATTATAAAATTTTTCATCATAAATGTACATATCTAGAGCATCAAAATGAAGAAAAGTAGTTTGCATAAATAGAACAATAATATAATATTGCAAATCATGTATTATTGTTGTATGAAATGAGTTTTCACACATAATATAAAAGAAATTTAAAGGAAAATTGAGATGAAGTAAGCAATTTTAGATAATTTATTTGTAAATAGGCATATGCGGATCGGTACGGGTATCCGCGGGTTTCTAAAATTAGAATCTGCGGGTTATCGGTTTCTTCGGTTCACGGGTTTTTTCGGTTTCGGATCATGCGGTTCGGTTCGGTTTCTCAGTTTTGCTGGTTTTTTGAACACCCCTACTTGTCGTACCCATCATCATGAACGGGAGCGTGATTGCCCCTAGCGTTGGGATTTCCTCCCTTCCCACGCCATAGGTCGCTCCCTTCGTCGGCTGGATGCAAGACAGGGGGACCTTTGCTTCTACCAAGGTCTGTTTGTACACGACATTGGTGTTAGCCCCCGTGTCCATGTAGACTCTATCAGTGTCTCATCCCGCGATGCGGGCGGTTATGACCAGAGGGTCTGAGTGGGGGACCACAACGGAAGTCCCGTCGCGGCGATGGACGAGGCGACTTACTGTGTGATCAATCTAATATATTTGCCTCATATATAGCGACGCCTCGCAGCTACGCCTTCACACTGGGTGATAACATTGATGCCCTCTGGAGGGGGGAATTCAGTCAGCTCCAGCCTGCGCCCCGTTAAATCTATGTGGTTCCCGTTCTTCGCGATCGCCATCGTGCTTGCGGCCCTTGGGGGAGTCTCGGCGCGAGTGGGGATCGCGAATGAGGAATTCATTGAGCTTTCCTTGGCTGATCATTTCTCAAAGCATCCGTTTGAGCTCGATGCAATCCTCGGTGTCATGGCCCTTATCGCGGTGGTAGCGACAATACTTGTCTGTGTTTGGTGGCTCCCTTGGGGAGAGGGTGGGGTCATCTTGGTACCTCGCGCTTTTGCTCTAGGGCGTGGAGGATGTTGGCATAGGAGTCTCTGAGAGGAGGGAGCGTTGGGTAGACCTTTTCCCTAGAGAGTTGCGGGGGCGGCTGTTGGCGAGGCCCTTGATTTCTATCTTGCACGCGAGGGGGTTGTCCTTTCACATCATTCATTGGGCCACTTCTCAGAGGCCTGGTGATCTCTTCCGCATTCATGAATCTGGTTGACCTTTCCAGGAAGTGCTCCGTGTTGCGGGGTGGGTTGGTCGTAACATTTTATGAAGAAGCGGGAATCCCACTAGAGGCTCTGTATCGCGGTGAGGAGTCTAGTCTCCTCTCCGAGATTAGGGACTTGGATTGCTTCTGCCTGGAAGCGGTGTATGTAGTCCCGGAGATACTCTTCCCTTCTCTGCCGGACTTTTAGAAGGTGCTCCGCAGTTTTGGGCAGCGGCTTGGAGACGGTGATGTGATTAGAAAATGTACAGGAGAGATCCTTGAAGGAGTCGAACTGCCTATCGTGCAAGGTGTTGTACCAAGCGGCTGCAGCTTCGGTGTGTGTGGAACTGAAAGCATGACAGAGGGTAACGTCATCGGCCCTGGCTATGGCCATTGCCGAGATGTAGCGCTGGAGATGGATGTCGGGGTCGGAGAGGTCGTCGTAGGCGTCAAGCTTTGGCTGGCGGAATTGCTCAGGGAGCGGGGTTGTTCATATCCGCTAGGTGAATGGTTGGGTCCAGAGATTGTGTAGGCCCAACCAAGCGGAGTAAGGAGTGTTCACCATTTCTTTGCGCTTCTCCATCTGCTCGATACGACAAGGCGGTGAAGGTTATCGGGTCCAAGCCGGGGATGGCGGCTTGTTGGAGGACGAGATTTTGCTGCACCCCACCCATTCCGCCAGGAGGAATGACATGCACTCCGCCAGAGGGAGCGACATTTCCACGGTGGGAGGTGCTTTCATTGGTGGAGTGAACCGAGACATCATCCCGCTGGAGACGGTGGCCGGTGCTGGTGTTTCTTTCGGAGTTGTCGTTCCGTCGAGTGATGCTTCTAGTTCGAGGCATGTTCGCACAATTGGTAGATCTTCGTGGTCAGTTGCTTCCCATAGACGACGCCAATTTGATAGCCTCGTTCCTTTATGGTGCGGGCTCTCAGATGCTTGGAGAAGTGATGCGACTTTGAGGACGACGATCGACTGCTACAGAGTGGTCTGTAAAGGATAAAACAGAATACTCGGGAGCAGAGAGAGGAGTAGGGGTGTGTAGATAGGGTGTACCTTTCTCGAGCCGTCCTTTTATAGGCGGTCCTGAGGTCGTGGATGCCCCATGACCTGAGGTAGTGGGCTGGTTGCCCATGTTTCCGACTGATGAGGAATGTGGAGTAGTGGCGAACATGGGAGGTTTACACGCATCGTGGTGGTTAACCGTTACCAGCTGCCCTACTTTAATCGAGGCTAAATCATGTGGGCGATCCAGCTCCGTGGGGGCGAAGGCATGGTCTCGCCTGTAGTTGCAGGCCTCCCATGCGAGGGACTGGCCTCGCATCCTGCGATGTGTCATGATGGAGTGATGGCGCTAGGTCTCGCGGAGGGATATGGCCTTGTAGACGCCGCGGAAGCTTAGGCCTCGCGGAGCGGTGTGGTCCCGCAGAACGTAGCTACTATAGCCACTGAAACTGTCTGAACCCGCACTTGTATTTCCCTCTCAAAATCCCAAAAAACACGTTCGAATCGGAGTCGAATCAGAAATTAAGCGGAGAGGGTGAGGGAATTTGAAGAAAAACATGTAGAAATCAACAGGTTTGAGCTTGCTGTGAGAAATCATGCATGCTTCGAGGCAAAATCGAGTGGCCAAGTGAAGAGAATTGAACACTGAAAATGGCAATAAATCAAGATGATGTTTAGCAAAGGAGAGATGAGGGATGAGTGAGCTGAGAGGATGGTAAAGTCCATGGATCGTTAATGTGAAAGTTTCAAAACTGTCGTTGAGGGTAGAATTGTTTAAATGTAAAACATTGAGATTCTTAATATCAATTAGTTAAGGGATAAATTTTCCATTTCACTCAAGAGCAATTAAAGGGAAATGACTCATTTGGGGTCAATAATTCAAAAAATTGGATTCAATTAGGTCAAAAATTTACAATGAGACCACAATAAATCAACAATACTTAACTTATAGTGGGACTATCGGTGAAATTTACTCTTATAGGAGTTGAAGTCCCTACGGTTTGCTATTGAAATGAGAACATAATGGATTGACCAAATGATGTGTTATGATTTACCTCCAGCACGAGCGATCAAATTGAAACGGAAAATAAAATCTCATGAATTAATGGAAGAAACGTACCATTCAACAATGTCATAACAAGCAAGTTGTACACATTAATAAAGGAACATGTACATGTGGAAAATGACAAATTTATAGGTTTCCTTACACCCATGTATTAGAATTATGTGGAATACTGGCTCTTAATAGTTGGCAATATATATATATATATATATATATATATATATATATTAGGGGTTCAAAGTTGAGTGGTGGAGAAAAAACATTTTGGTGAATCCGGCGCATATTCACCGTGAATTAAACGAATACCCCACCACTAACCCCCTCAAACCTAAACCAAATTTCACCGTGCCTTAACCCCAACTGTGCCCTATTTGTCTCCTCACGTCCTCACCGCACCCCCACATCTCCTGCTTCTCTCCAGTCAGCCACCGTCGGCAGAAGCCGGCAAGCAGGCACACTGTTACCGACACCCAAGTGATTACGCTAATTACGCAATTAAGCATCAACATTGGGATTAGTGAATTTTCTGTGCCTCGGGACTTATAATTAAGTATATGAAGTATAATTGGTGTGAGTTATGAAGTCCCGAGGATGTGGTACAGTTGTCGTTACTGTTATTGTCACCTAGTGCGAATTCCAACTAATTACGCGATTAAGCGTATTTACCGGGATTAGCGATTTTTGTGGGGCTCGGGATTCATAATTAGTCATGTGAAGCATGTTTTGTGTGTGATATGAGGTCCCGAGAATGTGTCTCAGATTTCGTGCCGTTTGGGATTATAGTTTAAAAGTTGCAATTTTCGGGCTGGACTAAATTGCAACTTTTGAAAGTTTGGGGTGCTAAAGTGAAAAGGAAAAAAAAGAAATAAACGGTAGGGTGAGGCGGTGAAAAAAGAGAGGAAGAAACGTGAGGTGTGTGAAAGTGTAGTAATATATATATATATAATTATATATATAATATTATATTATATAATATTATATTATATAATATTATATTATATATATATAGTATTAGAAACGAAAGAAGAGTGTCTTCATTTCTTTCTTTCTTTCTTCTCTGCACATCGCCGAGCGCACAAGGAGCAAATTGGGATCTTTCAATTTCTCACCAAAATCTTGAAGGTCGGTTGGTTAAATCGATCATTAGGAGAAATAATTAACTTCTTATAAATTGGTTTTTGTGATTGTGACTCCGGTTGGAAACCGTGAGCTTCTAAAAATTGCTCCATATTTATGGAACTTCTCCTATGGTTGATTTTACGGTTCCTAAGCGTTCCTTGCACCTTCTATTACGTCTTTTGTGTCAGGAGTGTGAGCTGAATCTTTGCAGAAGTGCTGCCAATATTGCTCTGAAATTTTGAATAGAAACTCAACTTCAGGCTTGATTTAACGGAAGGTAAGGGTATATTATTGATCAGAGCAAAGAGTTATATATTTTGTATGGTTCAGATTTCGTTGAAAAAGCCGTATGTGAAAAGTCGTTTTTCCCTGCCCGAGCCCCATTTTTGGCGCCTTTGTTGTGGGTCAATTTTGTGAATTCTGAATGTGTATTCTCAGATGTCATGGATCATATGTGAACAGGGGGTAGTCGGAAGTGCGGTCGAATCTCTGCCGAAATCCGTGCTCGGAACCGCTGATCGGGAAATTCCATTCGACTTGTGAAAGGTAAGGAGTTCGATGTGTTTTACGTGCTGCATTATTCAACATGCGTAGCGAATATATATTGAAGCTAGGTTTAGTCCGAGGTGGCCTGTGACGCTAAACCTAGTCCCGTGGTATAAGCATTGGTTTGCAGGTTCTGGGAGCAGTAAGTGGGATGTGTATCTACACCTAAATGGTGTAAGTGTGATCTACACCGAAATGGTGTAAGTGTGATCTACACCGAAATGGTGTAAGTGTGATATGACGGTGGGGATCGCGACCTCGAGCTGGTCATGCTCTTGTGTGTAATTATATGTGTACCTCGGCTAAGGCCGGGAAGACCGTCATTATGCATAATTACATCATAATCCATTGTTTAACTTGCATTGCATTTGGTTGAATTCTGCATTGGTTGAGCATGTGTATGTAATTACATGAGAATGCGTATTCTTGTATATCTGTGTTTTTCTTTGGTTGCAGGTTTCTTGTGCGACAAGTTACACCATGCTTATACCTGCACCCTTACTAAGTTCTTTCGAGGACTTACCCCCTTATCTTATCTATTTCAGGAGTACTGATTGACCCACCGAGTATAGTCGGTGGTTGCTTTTGTGTTTGAAATTACAGTGCGTTTGTGTGTGTGTTCGATCGGTTTGTGATTCGGTTTGTGTGGATAAAGGGGTAAGGTGCATGCGTGTGTGTGATTGATTTGATCGATCATACCGATATATGACTGTGTGATCAGTTGTGTCCAGTATTTCTGTTGTGATATCCGTTGTGTGTGTGTGATCATGTGTGACTGCGACTACTGATATGTGTGTTCTGATCGGTGGCGGTTCAGTGTGTGGCATTCAGTGCTGGGTTTCAGATTATTTGATAGTGCACCATGGTTTCTAACGGTTAAACTTTCGTATGTGTGTAGCAGCAGCAGTATCCGCACGTCGAGGGCTTTGGCTGGACCTGGTAGCGTCGCCACCTCGTACGTTTTGTATGTATTCCGGTAACATTTTTGTGGCTCTGTATATTGTAGATGACATGTATGCATGTAGAATTAGTAAAATTCGGGTTTTTGTCAAAAGTCAGATTTGTGCTGGATTTTCTGCTGGGAAGCATTATGGGCAGATTATGTGCATGTTTGTGATTCTGAGTGTGGAATGCATGTTTTTATTAGTTTTGGGACTTGTACGTCCGAAAAGGTGTAAATCGCCTCGTGGGGCCTATGCCCCGGGTTTCGGGATTTTTATCAGAAATCACCTATATGTGTATATGTGTAAGCATAGGTGCGTAATATATTATTTGTGTGGAAGAATTCTTAGTAATAAGCTTAAAATGAGTTGTGGGGCCTACATACCTTGTGGGGCCCACAGGGCCCACTTGTCAAATTTGCTTTATGTGTGATCTGTTACCCCAACTGAGTGTGGCTACGGTGTTAATAAGCATCGTAATCGCCTGTGTGCTTCCGCTGTAGGGTGACAGAAGTTGGTATCAGAGCATGGTTAATTTTGAGTTTCGGTTTTTTGTTCTGTTGAGTGGTTGATGCATATGCTTTCTAGATGTGGGTAGCTGATCTGTTATTTGGACTGTTATTTGATCTGATATTCTGGCTTGGTAATACATATGGGATCTCTATTCTGGAATATTGTTTGGAGTTGTGCATGTGGCAGAGTATATTTATTGTTCAGTTCTGGATTTCTGTTAGGTTGAGTGGCTGAAAATTTGTGTTCTGAATGTAGTTATTTAATTTGGTATTTGGTCTAGAATTCCGTTATTCTGGTTGTTTATGTGATTTGTGTTCTGGAACATCATCGAGAGTTGCGTATGTGATCTGTAATCTGGATTATCTTTTCTAAGGTTGGGCGAAATAACATGATGCATTTGCATTTAAATATATAGATCCAATTGGAATACATTGCTTGCTAGTTTCGGGTGTTTAACCGTTATGTGTGTGCACTTTGTTACATTACGGAATTATTTGGGTGTGAAGTGACAGTGTGTGTTTCAAGTGGTTGAAATATGGCTAGGAGAGATACTCTCGGGTGTTACGTGATCGTATAATGAGAATGTGATTCGGGATTTCCGGCGGTATATTACATTTGATAATCTTTCACAAGGAAGGATTGTGTGCGGACGTAGTCCCGATGTCAAGAAGTGTTATGGCTCTTAAGTACCACCATACATCACAAGGCCGTTCAGAGAGCCCAGCTAGTGGAGTAAGGAAAAAATGTGTATACACGCGACCAATGTGTACCAATGTGAGAGGTGTCGGATTGTAAAGGCCACCGTCAAATGCTGGTAAATTCTGAGGATTAGAAATCATGTGATGGCTGGGTGTGTGCCACCATTTGATGCCTATCTGGTTGTGAGTTACTGCACCCCGAAGTACCTCGATGTGGGAGGATCGGTAAGTATCCGAGAGGTGGATTTGTGAATCACTTAATCAGAAATTATTTTCAGATTCTGAAAAAGAATTCATTAAGTGGCTTTGAGTGGAGCATGACACAATTGTGGGATGTGAAGCATTGTAAAGCCCACATTCTCCGCGTCAACCGTAAAAAAAAATCTAATTGAGTGTTCTGGACTGCGAAAAAGAGCAGTCTTCTACTTAAAAGGAAATGTGAAAAAGGTATGGGAAAGAATACTAATTATGAATAATTTTCAGTAGTTGTTTTATCTGATGTGAGTGCATCGATATTTGACACTGCATAGAGATACATTCTATCTCAGAATACGTATGCAGGGTTATCGATGCAGTGTCTTTCGATGTGAACCTATCGGAAATCGGTGTCTATTCTCGGATGTGATAGTCCGAAATGGTGTGGTAATAGTGAAAAGCGGGAAATCGTGCTATCTTGATAAGGTATCTATTCGCAAGATTTCTCTGGGAGTTCTTAGGATTCGTCAGGGTTATTGCATGGAGATACATGCATATCTATGTATGTTATGAAGCTAACCGTTTCAGAGGGATGCAACATGAGGACTTCCCGATAGGTCACCGATGCCAATACTACTCTCGCCCAAGCACGCTTAACTACGGAGTTCTGATGGGATCGATGCATTAAGACCCGATCAATTCGGTACCACTTTTACGGATGTGTGTATGCAGGATGCATGGTTTAGAATGAGAAAGTCTGGACAAGATATTTGTAGTGACAATGATGAATATTTTAGTCTGAATTCAGCTAATATCGGGGTGAGTGGGATTAGATATCTCTGTGCGAGATTTTTCTGCTGGTATTTCCTGAAGACTTGTCGAGTATGCCGCCAGAGCGTGAGATTGTGTTTGAGATTCTGCTTTAGCCAGGATCTGTTCCTACATTTGTTTCTTCCCCTACCGTATGTCGATTTCAGAGCTGAATGAATTCAAGAAGCAGTTGGATGAGTTGCTTGCGAAAGGGGTTCGTTTGACCGAGCACTTCCCTGTGGGATGCTCTAGTGTTATATGTGAAGAAGAACAATGAGATTGTGAATGGATTATTGAAAGCTGAATGCAGTAACTGGGAAGGACGAGGATATACCGAAGACAGTTTTTCGCACTAGCATTCAGGGATATGATGAGACGGACTTTTTGACCGTATATGGATCAGGTGGTGATCGTGTTCATCGATGATATCCTGGCACATTCCAAGGATGAGTGTAGGCATCAAGATCATCTCCAGATTGTTTCGTAGACATTGTTGGATCCTCAACTATATGTGAAGTTCTCCATATGTCAGTTATGGATTCGGGAAGTGTCATTTCTTGGGCACACCATCAGTGAGAGCGGTATTTTAGTGCATCCGGAGAAGATTAAGATTGAGCAGGATTGAAGGCAACCGACGGATGTGCGAGAGATCAGGAGCTTCCTGGGATTAGCAGGCTTTGATCGGGAATTTGCTCCGGGATTTTATGTGTCAGCTTTACCCCTTACTCAGCCGACTCGGAAGGGGTGAAGATTCGTTTGGTCTAAGGATTGTGAACACATTTTCAGGAGTTGAAGAATACGCTAACTAACTCACCTATTCTGATACTACCAGTTCGAGTGGGCCATAGGTGACTTACGGATGCTTCCAGATCGGGATTTGGATATGAGTATTGTGAGGTGTAATAAGCCACACCTTGTGACAGATGACAGCTCTCCGGTGTATAGGGATTTGAGGGAGAGACCCGACATGAGGATGTGACCATGGATGAGGAGAGTGATCTGATGTGCCTATAGCACAAGTGGGAGTAATGAAGCACGTGCAACTATATATCTTGATTATCCATCGAGTGACTAAAGAGAGTCTTGGATGTGCAGAGGAGTGACTACGAATTGAAGAAGCTATCTGTAGAGACAAAGAGATCACTGCATTCATCTTTTCGATTCGGCGAGTCTGTTGTATTTCAAAGATCGACTGGATGTGCCGAATGTCTCGACACTTCGAGACAAGATTCTGAGGAGGCTCACGCGAGCAGATCGAGTGTGCACCCAGAATGTGCCGAACATGTGAAGGGACATTGGTACCTATGTCTCTAGGTGTGCCATGTGTCAGAGAGTGAAGACTGAGTATCAGAGATCAGCAGGGACGTTACAAACATTGCATATTCTAACCAGGAAGTGAGGTAACAACATGGTGGACTTTCTTACCATATTGTCGATGATACGATTACATCGTGAGAACATCTGGGTTATTATGGATCGGCTAACAAAGTGTGCTCACTTTCTGTCTATGAGAATTTATGATTCCCTAGAAAAGGTTAGCTCAGTTGAATATCCGTGAGACAGTGTGGTTGCTTGGAGTTTCAAACTCCAATGTATCTGATCGAGATCCACAATTTACGGCACGGTTTTGAAGTGCTTTTCGTAGGACTTTGGATACACGATTCCATTTGAATATGATATATCATCTTCAAATCGATGGGCAGTCAGAGCGAGCAATTTAAATTCCCAAGTATGTGCTACGCAGTTGTGCACTAGATTTTGTCGGTGAGTGGGATCAGTACTTGCCTCTGGTAGGGTTTTCTTATAATAACAGTTATCAGAGCACTATCAGTATGACACCTTATGAGGCTTTATATGGCCGACATTGTGTGACGCCGCATTGCTGGGCAGAGGCTTCCGATAGAGTTGATTTGGGTCCTTATAAGATTCTAGAGTGAGTGGGCAAGGTAGCCTACAGGCTAGTTTTGCCACCGAGTATGTCAACAAAGGCAAAATAGGTTTCATGTGAGTATATTGAAGAAATGTATCTTGGATCCAAATCAGACAATTGCGGTTGGGGTTGTACAACTAGAGCTAGATTTACCGTCTGAGAGAGGCACACGAGACTATTCCGGGATAAGATGTGCGGGCATTTCGGAGTAATATTGCCTTGATGATCCGAGTTCAGTGGTCTCATCATTCTGAGCGTGAGGCAACCTGGGAGGTTGAGCAGGATGTGAAGGAGCGCTACCCAGATGAATATCAGAGACTTAAGACGGCCTTGGAGGACCAAGGGTCTTAAGGGGGGAGGGATGTTACCGACACCCAAGTGATTACGCTAATTACGCAATTAAGCATCAACATTGGGATGAGTGAATTTTCTGTGCCTCGGGACTTATAATTAAGTATATGAAGTATAATTGGTGTGAGTTATGAAGTCCTGAGGATGTGGTACAGTTGTCGTTACTGTTATTGCCACCTAGTGCGAATTCCAACTAATTACGCGATTAAGCGTATTTACCGGGATTAGCGATTTTTGTGGGGCTCGGGATTCATAATTAGTCATGTGAAGCATGTTTTGTTTGTGATATGAGGTCCCGAGAATGTGTCTCGATTTCGTGCCTTTTGGTATTATAGTTTAAAAGTTGCAATTTTCAGGCTGGACTAAATTACAACTTTTGAAAGTTTGGGGTGCTAAAGTGAAAAAGAAAAAAAAAGAAATAAACGGCAAGGTGAGGCGGTGAAAAAAAGGAAGAAACGTGAGGTGTGTGAAAGTGTAGTAATATATATATATATATATATATATATATAATATAATATAATATTATATAATATTATATTATATATACATAGTATTAGAAACGAAAGAAGAGTGTCAGGAAGCTAAGCTTCATTTCTTTCTTTCTTTCTTCTCTGCACATCGCCGAGCGCACAAGGAGCAAATTGGGATCTTTCAATTTCTCACCAAAATCTTGAAGGTCAGTTGGTTAAATCGATCATTAGGAGAAATAATTAACTCCTTATAAATCGGTTTTTGTGATTGTGACTCCGGTTGGAAACCGTGAGCTTCTGAAAATTGCTCCATATTTATGGAACTTCTCCTATGGTTGATTTTATGGTTCCTAAGCGTTCCTTGCACCTTCTATTACGTCTTTTGTGTCAGGAGTGTGAGCTGAATCTTTGCAGAAGTGCTGCCAATATTGTTTTGAAATTTTGAATAGAAACTCAACTTCAGGCTTGATTTGACGGAAGGTAAGGGTATATTATTGATCAGAGCAAAGAGTTATACATTTTGTATGGTTCAGATTTCGTTGAAAAAGCCGTATGTGAAAAGCCGTTTTTCCCTGCCCGAGCCCCATTTTTGGCGCCTTTGTTGTGGGTCAATTTTGTGAATTCTGAATGTGTATTCTGTATCTGTGGATCATATGTGAACAGGGGGTAGTCGGAAGTGCGGTCGAATCTCTGCCGAAATCCGTATCGGAACCGCTGATCGGGAAATTCCATTCTGACTTCTGTGAAAGGTAAGGGTTCAGTGTGTTTTCTTGTACTGCATTATTCAACATGCGTAGCAGAATATATATTGAAGCTAGGTTTAGTCCGAGGGGTGGCCCTGTGACGCTAAACCTAGTCCCGTGGTATAAGCATTGGTTTTGCGAGTTAGGGAGCAGTAAGTGGGATGTGTATCTACACCTAAATGGTGTAAGTGTGATCTACACCGAAATGGTGTAAGTGTGATCTACACCTAAATGGTGTAAGTGTGATATGACGGTGGGGATCGCGACCCCGAGCTGGTCATACTCTTGTGTGTAATTATATGTGTGTCTCGGCTAAGGCCGGGAAGACCGTCATTGTGCATAATTACATCATAATCCATTGTTTGACTTGCATTGCATTTGGTTGAATTCTGCATTGGTTGAGCATGTGTATGTAATTACATGAGTATGCGTATTCTTGTATATCTGTGTTTTTCTTTGGTTGTAGGTTTCTTGTGCGACAAGTTACACCATGCTTATACCTGCACCCTTACTAAGTTCTTTCGAGGACTTACCCCCTTATCTTATCTATTTCAGGAGTACCTGACCCGCAACCCACCGAGTATAGTCGGTAGTTGCTTTTGTGTTGGTAATTACAGGTACGTTTGTGTGTGTGTTACGATCGGTTTGTGATTGATTTGTGTGAATAAAGGGGTAAGGTCCATCGTGTGTGTGATTGATTTGATCGGTCATACCGATATATGGTATGTGATCGGTTGTGTTCAGATATTTACATTACGATATCCGTTGTGTGTGTGTGTGATCATGTGTGACTGCGACTACGATATGTGTGTTCGATCGGTGGCGGTTCGATGTGTGGCATTGATTACGGGTTTGATTATTTGATAGTGCACCATGGTTTCTAACGGTTAAACTTTCGTATGTGTGTAGCGGCGATATCCGCACGTCGAGGGCTTTGGTGGACTGTAGCGTCGCCACCTCGTACGTTTTGTATGTATTCCGGTAACATTTTTGTGGCTCTGTATATTGTAGATGACATGTATGCATGTAGAATTAGTAAAATTCGGGTTTTTGTCAAAAGTCATATTTGTGTTGGATTTTCTGTTGGGAAGCATTCTGGGCAGATTATGTGCATGTTTGTGATTCTGAGTGTGGAATGCATGTTTTTATTAGTTTTGGGACTTGTACGTCCGAAAAGGTGTAAATCGCCCCGTGGGGCCTACGCCCCGGGTTTCGGGATTTTTATCAGAAATCACCTATATGTGTATATGTGTAAGCATAGGTGCATAATACATTATTTGTGTGGAAGAATTCTGAGTAATAAGCTTAAAATGAGTTGTGGGGCCCACATACCCTGTGGGGCCCATAGGGCCCACTTGTCAAATTTGTTTTATGTGTGATCTGTTATCCCAACTGAGTGTGGCTACGGTGTTAATAAGCATCGTAATCGTCTGTGTGCTTCCGCTGTGGGGTGACACACACAGGCACACGAGTGGGGGATACGGTGCTTCCGTGACTTTGGCGGACGCCTCAGCCCCCCCCCCCAAGGTGCTTCCTCCTTCTCTCCGTTTCAGCGCCGGCAAGCAGAAACCAGGCACCCAGGGAGAAGACGGCGGACGCCTCAGCCCCCCCCAAGTGCTTCCTCCTTCTCTCTCCGTTTCAGCGCTAGCCGCCGGCAAACAGCACCCAAGGAGAAGACGGCGGACGCCTCAGCCCCCCCAAGGTGCTTCCTCCTTCTCTCTCCGTTTCAGCGCTAGCCGCCGGCAAGCAGCACCCAGGGAAAAGACGGCAAGCAGGCACCTAGGGCGGAGACGAGCGGGGCTACGAAGTGGGCATCCCACTCTTCTGGAAGGGGGGAAGTAGTAGGTACCAGGGGACGCGTGACGAAATTCACGGTGAATTTCGAAAATTCACTTGGACGTGATTCACCAAAGGTCCGAAAAACTTAAAATCTCACCGTGAATTTCGGATGTGAGAAAGTGTGATATTTCACCTCCAATTTGTTAACTTTGAACCCCCTATTGAGTATTATTTGATATCTACTTTCACATGAGGGAGCCTCAATTTTGTCCTATTTCTCATGAAACTTATTGATTCTAACATTTGGCATTCAAAAAAAAAGGCAGATTACGGTTTGTGAGAATCAGAAATGAAATGGATATTCGAGAAAATCGAGCAAATGTCCATTACACAAAATAAAATAATAAAAACACACGACAAAAGTTCATAAAATAATAAAAGTGACACTAGCACGTGAAAAAATGATAAAAACTACGTAAAATAATGAAAATGATAAAAATCACATAAAATAAATAAAAGCAATAAAAATTACATAAAATAACAACAAAAGTCATATAAAATAAAAATACGGAGAAATACCGAAACCTAAATTACTAGTCCGGATAAAATTGGGTGTTAACGGGAGTTGAAGTCCCTACGTTTTGCTATTGAAATGAGAACATAATGGATTGACCAAATGATTTGTGTTATGATTTACCTCCGGCACGAGCGATCAAATTGAAACGGAAAATAAAATCTCATGAATTAATGGAAGAAACGTACCATGCAACAATGTCATAACAAGCAAGTTGTACACATTAATAAAGGAACATGTACATGTGGAAAATGACAAATTTATAGGTTTCCTTACTCCCATGTATTAGCATTATGTGGAATACTGGCTCTTAATAGTTGGCAATATATATATATATATATTGAGTATTATTTGATATCTACTTTTACATGAGGGAGCCTCAATTTTGTCCTATTTCTCATGAAACTTATTGATCCTAACATTTGGCATCAAAAAAAAGGCAGATTACGGTTTATGAGAATCAGAAATGAAATGGATATTCCAGAAAATCGAGCAAATGTCCATTACACACTTATCGTGTAAATAGAATTAAAATTACACCAAATTGTTTTTTAAAAAAAAACTCTGCTATTCATTGGGGCCCGCGCTTTGGGGAATTTTTGACAGGTTCTGCTTCGGTGCCTTTACAACCAGACAATGGGCCACTGCCGGACACGATTTTGGGATCCTAAAAGACTTTCTTCCTCATGTTTGGAATTTTTTGGTCACTTTCTCCAACTTTGTTTCATGTTTCTTCAAGTTGCATTAATCTATAAATAATTAATCTCATGCAGTTATTTTTACTCTCTAGTCTACCCTATGTCTCATAAAAAAAATTAGGAGTTGTCCAAAACAAATTGGTATATTTCCTTTTATAGAAATTTTTTACACAAATTTTATTTTATTTTCCTTACTCTCTCTTTCCACTAAAAGAATTACTTTAGTCTTACATATTTTACTTTTATATTCTCAAGTAAAAATGTATTCTTAATCCACGTACATAACGGCTAAAATGGACAGAAAGAACCGAAACAGGACGCGTAACTTAAATTTAGGACTATTTTAAAGTAAAAAGTTAATCTGAGATCGGAATAGATCACAAAGAAAAAAATGAAATAGACAAATAAAATAAATATAATTTTTTGAATTAGAAGCAAAAGCGAAGGTAACAAAGTAAATTAGATAAGTAAACATTTTCTTAAAAAGAATGTACCAAATTTAGGAACTTATATATATGCAATGTACCAAATTTATGTGACATCCTAAAAGGCAATACATATATGCTCAATTCAGGGGAAAGATTTCTAAAAATTGTTTTCCAGATTTTATCTTTCCCAAGAAGAAAAGTGGGAGAAGATTACCATTTTGTCTATTTTACCCTTTATATGGAGACATCTTTTTATGCATTTATGTATTTAATTTTTGTATTCAATATGTCTAGTCAATTTTGCATTTAATTTTTTTATTTTCAATGTTCTCATAAACTTTTCGTCAATTTTTTTTAAAAAATAAAACATAATATATTTTTTTTTAAAAAAAAAACAAATCGGAAATAACAGGATATATAGAAATGGGATTATACAACGGCTCCTACTCCCACTGACCTTTGAGCTTCTGTACTGAAAAGTTGGCGACTTTTGGAGGGAAATATGAGGTTTTTAGGGTCAAGCGTTCATGCTTTTTCCTTTGACTCGGCTCACTGTCTGTCTCCCACCATCATTCAATCACCGCCAATTTCGATACTGTAACCCTAATTAAACCCACCCAGAATCACAAAAACCCCTCCTCACTTCCAGCTACTACTGCCTGGAATTAATCTCTGTAAGCTATTTTTATCAGTTAAGTAGCAATAGCTTAGTTGGTTGTCTTCTGCTATGTTGTCATCAAGAAGGTTCCAGTTTCTGTAAGCTTGGATGGTTCTCTTTTGCAGTTTAGCTTCCTGTGGAATCTGAAGAACCAGACAGCAAGTTCTGGTTTCTTGGGTCAGATGATTGCTGCAAAATGGTTTGGAACTGTGCTTATGCTCTTGATGGGGTTCTTGTTGAGTGTACATGGTAACCCTTGTTTGACTCCAATTTTTATTTGAAATTATTTTGTTAAAGTATCTTTGAAAGATAGTAGTATATGTTAGAAACTAGAAACATGCTTAAAGTGCAGAGAACAGATTGCTGGCTGGCTGGCTAACTTTGTGTTTGTTTCTGTGATAAGGTGGTTTTGTTGGGATAAACATAGGAACAGATGTTTCTCAGATGCCATCAGCTTCAAATGTTGTTGCCATTCTCAAAGCCAACAACATCACACATGTGCGCCTCTTCAACGCCGACCCTCTCATCTTAAGAGCCCTTTCAAACACCGGAGTTGAAGTAATGGTTGGTGTGACTAATCAGGAAGTGCTCGGGATCGGAGAGTCCACATCCAAGGCTGCAGCTTGGATCAACAAGAACATTGCAGCTTACGTTCCTCACACCAACATCACATCCATTGCGGTTGGCAGCGAGGTTCTCACCTCAGTTCCTCATGTTGCACCGGTGTTGGTTACTGCATTGAACAATCTTCACAAGGTGCTAGTAGCCTCAAATCTGAATTTTCAGGTGAAGGTATCTACTCCAATGTCTATGGATATCATTCCAAAACCATTCCCACCATCGACTGCTGCATTCAACGTGTCATGGAACTCCACGGTCTATCAGGTCCTTCAGTTTCTGAAGAATACCAAGTCCTTTTACATGCTGAATGCTTATCCATATTATGGTTACGCTAATGGAGATGGCATCTTTCCGCTTGATTACGCTTTGTCCCAACCACTTTCTTCGGTGAAGCAGATCGTTGACCCGAACACTCTCCTGCATTATGACAGCATGCTTGATGCCATGGTTGATGCAACCTACTACTCCATGGATGCTCTCGGTTTCTCCAGTGTTCAGGTTGTTGTCACGGAAACAGGCTGGCCTTGGCTCGGTGGAGCCACTGAACCTGATGCCACAAAAGACAATGCCGAGACTTTCAACAGCAATCTGATTCACCGAGTCTCGAATGATTCAGGCACTCCTTTCCAAACAGATAAGCCTCTCAATGCATACATCTATGAGCTGTTCAACGAAGACAAGAGGCCCGGTCCTGTATCAGAGAGAAGCTGGGGTTTGCTTTACACGAATGGTAGCTCTGTTTACCCACTTGGGTTGAGCTCATCTGGTGGAGTTATGGGAAACACTAGTGCACTTTTCTGTGTTGCAAAAGATGGAGAGGATGAAGATAAGTTGCAGGAGGGGCTGAACTGGGCTTGTGGGCAAGGTGGGGCAAATTGCAGGGCCATTCAACCTGGTCAGCCTTGTTATCTTCCAAACAACATCAAGAATCATGCCTCTTATGCTTATAATGACTATTACCAGAGAATGAGAAGTGGAGGTGGCACTTGTGATTTTCAGGGCACAGCCACAGTTACCACTACTGATCCAAGTAAGCTCTCTCTAACCTAGATGACCTATAATGTAACTAAAAATATGTTACTGGTTCTTAAATTTAGTAGTAACTTCATTGCTCTTATACATTATTTATTTAGCAAGATTTAGAGTAGAATTGTAAAAAGTTGAAAAGAAAAAAATCCTTCATATATGGGCATCCAAAATAGCCCCTTAGCAGTGAAGTAAACACACTAGAAGTTTTTCCAGTGCTACTGCCTGCTCTTCCTCCATTGTTAGTTCCATTGTGCTGATGATCATATTGTTGTTGCATCTTCTGATCTGCAGGTCATGGCTCCTGTCGATTCGCTGGAAGGTGAGCCGCATTTTTGTTGTTTTAAGATTCTTGAATTTTTTTTTTCCTGGATTAATATACTAATGATTTGGTTTCGGATGATCAGCTCTGTGAACTCAAGCAGAGGCGAAATCATTTCAGCCCCGGTTGGATTTGCACCCATTAGTCCTCTTGGAGGGAGTATGATGAGCCACCCGATTTCCAGAATTCAGCAGCATCTCGCTTCGATTCTAGTTGCTTTCGTGATGGTCATGCTTTAACTTGGAAGATTTTGTTGTGTGCCTGCTTCAACTCAGTGTAATGCAATTGTTTGTAGCAGAAGCTGTTCAGCAGGAGGGTAAGGTAAGGGCAGCTTTCTTAGTTTTGGTATTATTAGGTTCTTTTAGAACTTGTGTTGTAATTCTGTCATGCACCATGTATCATTATTGGTCAATAGTATAGCTATTTGGAACATCCTCATAAAGATAAAGATGGTATAGTCCCCGTTTGAGAAATAGTTGTTTCAATTAGCTGTAATGTTTTGGATAATTTTTTAATAGTTGAGATCAAACAACTAACAGCTTAACTCAAAAAGCTATCCAGTTTTTTCAAAACGTAAACAGTTACTTGAAAAAATTGTTGTCAAATACACACATAGTCCCAATCCGAATAGCGTTTGAGATCAACATTTCAGGTCGGAAAACTTTTCGAATTGTAATTATAAATTTTCCACTCATCCCTGTTCGATATTATTTTGAGATAAAAATTAGAAGAAATGTGTTGGAATTTTATTTGGTGAAACTATTAATGGCAATGACAGAGATATGTTTGTTATCTGTTCTTGTCCACTGAAGACAATATTATTTTGTGAAACTATTAATGGCAATGAGAGATATGTTTGTTATCCGTTCTTAGGAAAGGGGGTAAAAATGTCACTAAATTTTCCTAAATTTCTATATTTGTCACTGATCTTTATTTTCGAGCTAGAGTGTCATCCAAGTTTTAAAATTAGGTTAAAAATGTCACTCCCATTAAAAACCGTTAAAAAAATTGTTAACTCTTTGGTTTAATTACAAAAAGTAGTACTTAAAGTTTTTAACTCTTTACAATTTGATCCTAACTTTTTGATTTGCAAGCCTGAAGAATAGACCCACTTACAATTCGCGGGTTGTTAGCGGGTTGGTGGAATCCGGGGCCTGGTCGCAGCTACAAAGGCTCTCTTTGGCAGCAGATCGGGTCGGAAATGGAGGCACGGTGGTAGAGGAGTCGATATGCGGCTGTGGTGCAGCAAATTCGAACTTGGAGCAGTCGGATTCGAGCGAGTTGGTTAGAACCGGGTTGGCAGGTCGAGGGCGTTTTCTCCTGCCTCTGGCGATCTCCAGCAGGAGGGAGGGTACCTGCTAGTTCCTTGGAGGTTGGCGGTGATGATGGAAGTGGTGGTTGGTGACAAGAGTTGCCGGAACGTGAAGGGCAAGGTGGAGGACTCGATGGCGGACGTTTGATTTCTAGATTCACCTTTGTTTCGCGAACGGAGGGCGGGCCTCCCCGTGCGATTGTAGCTTGATCCACTGCCCAAAGTCGTCGGAATGTGGTGACACGCCTCAAGCTTGCGAATTAAAGAGTTAGGATCAAATTGTAAAGGGTTTAAAACTTTAAGTACTATTTTTTGTAATTAAACTAAAGAGTTAACACATTTTTTTACTGTTTTTAACGGGAGTTGCATTTTTAACCAAGTTTCAAAACTTGGATGGCACTCTAGATCAAAAATGAAAATCAGTGGCAAATATATAAATTTAGGAAAGATTAGTGACATTTTTATCCCTTTTCACCTATATTCTTTGTCCAAAGAAGACAATAGTAGGTTAATCTTGTGGAACAAGTAATCTCTGCCATTGGATACAAACACATTATGATGAGGTAAAATTGTGATATGTTGTTGCAATTTACATGGAGTTAGGGGTGAAAGTTGAACGAACAGCTCGAGCTCGGCTCGATTAAAAGTTTGTTTGAGCTCATTCATATTATTTTCAAGTTTGATGGAGTAATTTTTAAGCCTAACATGAACAATGTTACAACCGCCACGTGTCGGGCGACTTCCGAGGTAATTTATGTACAATTAACGATCCGTTTTCTGATTTCTGTGTGTTATGAAGTCCTGAAGTTTGTGTCAGAATTTCAGTTCAGTTGGAGATCCCATTAAGAAGTTAAGCAAGTTGCGGTTGGACTAAATCGCAACTTTGCAAAGTTTGGGGACCAATTTGTAAAAGAAGAAAAATGAAACAAATAATTGGGGAAAAAGGGACAGGTGGCGCCAATTGATAGAGATGGGGAGTGAAGTCGGTTAAAAAGAAAAAAAGAGATAAAGAGAAGAAGGAAGATGAGAATGACCATTTACCATTTTCTTTTCTTTTCGTCTTCATCCTCTTCCTCTCTCTCCTGTCCGCCTCCTCCGAGAGAACTCAAGATTGAAGCTCAAGTGATCTCCACCAATATTGGTCCAAGTTTTGAGGTAATGATATATGTTATCCACGGTGAAGAGTTTTATGCTTCCTACGGATCAGAATTTTTATTGCATGCTCTTTTGATCAGTTGTGAAGAGAAAGAGAACTGAAAATCTGCAGAAACCGGTATCGCGGATGCTTATCTCCGTCGCAGTTTCATAAACTTCGCAGCCTTCTCGTGCGCGAACATTTCGAATCCTACAAAGAGATCTACATCCACTATTCCATAATTACTTTGTTCATCGATAGGCCGCTTCGGCGACGACAAAGTCGCATTTTGCTTCCCGAGAAAATTATCTAAACTCGACATCCTTCTTCTTGATCGAAAAGGAATATCTAGCACGACTCTAAAACTTGCGAATTAAAGTTTTTTTTCTCATGGGGACTTGTCGGCGCGGGCTCACGACGGAGAGGACGGGGTCGGAGAGTTGAGCTATTGCCAAAAAAAACAAGGTTGCCTCCTCAGCAAGCACAAGGGTAAAAAATACATTTCATGTCCACCAATTTAAACGACGTAATTGGATGGAAATGACGAGAATAGTATGCGCAACTTAAATATTGAACCAAATTAGATCAAATATTTAATTTGATACCAAATTAGGTTAAGCAGAAAAAATGTTTAAACGTTGAATTGCATATAAATATTAAAAAATGCTGAAACAGTAATAATAAAGTAAAATGAAGTGTTCTTTCCTCTATTTTTGCAACTTTTTTTTTCTCTAAATATCTAATATCTACTTCTAAAAAAAACAGAAAATCTTCTTCATCGGTCATCAATTGTACTAAACCTGAAAATCTTCTTGGATCTGCAGAATTTCATCAGAAAATACCAACCAATTGCCCCTACAGTAAGCAATCCACACACCAGGTACACCATCTTGGTGGCAATCACCATTATAAGCCCCAAGAAAACAGAAGGCACCAAACACATCACCACCAACCCCGGCACCCCCAACGGAACCCGGTAAGGCCTCTTTATCTCCGGCAGCTTTCGCCGGAGCCAGATAAACGCGGCGAACTCCAGCAACATTCCCAGGCCGTACAGGAAGTTGGCGATGGAGATTATGTCTGTGAAAGGCAAGTAGGAGACGCCGAGTATGATGAGGGTGGAGACCAGGATGCCGACCCAAGGAGTGTTGAAACGCTCCGACCGGCGGCCGAAGAACTCCGGCAAAAGCCCCAA
The DNA here is from genome assembly GCA_024586325.1 of Stellera chamaejasme. Taxonomy (NCBI): domain Eukaryota; kingdom Viridiplantae; phylum Streptophyta; class Magnoliopsida; order Malvales; family Thymelaeaceae; genus Stellera; species Stellera chamaejasme. The sequence continues at coordinate 9,171,535 of CM044984.1, read as the reverse complement.
CTTGGCCATGCCCTCGATTTGGTACGCGCAGCTGCTTAATTGGGCTTCGTACAGACCGATCCCGGAGAGAACAGCACCCACTTCGATCCATATCTTGAGCCATTTCCCGGCGATGATTTCCGCGGCGGTGGCGTGGAAGCCGGACTCCCAGAGGCTCTGATCGATGGAAACCGCTCCTATTACGGCGAACAGAGGAAGCAAATAAGCCATACAAGTGAAAATCACTGACATCAGAAGGGCTAAAGGGAACGTCTTTTTCGGCTTATCTACTTCTCCGGCGAGAGTACTGACGTTGTCCCAGAAATTCAGATTCCAGAAAAGGGTGTTGAAGTACAGATTCCAATCTCTCTTTACGCCTTTTTGCCCCAAACTGAGCCATCTATGCGGTTGAATCTTAGGGATTGCGATCAGAGACATGATTATGAACGGCGATAGAGAGATGACCCCGAGTGCGACGGCGACCCAACCAACAATCGCCAATCCGGTAAAATTGATAAACGAGAGAGAAACCGTGGAGACAAGAATGGCCGTCTTTCTGGGCCATCCGGATTCGAGGGCAACAATGATTTTCTTCAAGTAATCGACGCAGAGAACCGGAAAAGCTGCGATATTGATGACGACGCTGAGGAATTTCCAAGAACCCATCAATGAGCCGAAGAAGGGGCCGAAGGCACGATCAGCCCAGATGACGAAACCGCCATTGCCGGGAAAAGCTGTGGAGAGCTCGGCGGTGATGAGAGCTTCGGGGATGCTCCAGATGAAGGGGAAGATGAGGAATCCGAGAAGGGCGAAGAGTGGGCCGGCGGCTTTGACTGCCGGCTCCTCGCCGAAGGGGCCGCCGGCGACTTCGAAGTAGATCAAGAAGATGAGGGGAACGAGGGTGAGCTTCTTAGGTGCTTTGACTGTGGCGGTGGCGGTGGTGGTTGGTAGTTGGTGAGGATATGATGAGATAAGTTCTTCGGAGTTGGGTTGCTCGGCTTCCATTGACGCTGCCCAAACCTCTTCTCAGAATTCAGATGAGTACAGTGAAGGCCGCAAGAAGTAGATAGTGGAATAATACTACGGAGTAACTCTTTTTACAAGTTAAAATAAACCTAGTTATAATTAAAGTGGGAATCCTAAATAATTAGTACTCTATTTGGCTCCTAATCCTAATAAACCTTTGAAGACATACATTTTCAAGTCCTTAAACCATCAGAATTCGGTATTCCTTTTTTTTCTCCTCTTTTTCTTTTGGCTTAAACGCACCAACGACCCTTATACTTTGTCAACTCGTATGCTTTAGTCCCTATCCTTTAAATAAGTATGATTTAATCATCCAACTTTACAAAAACATACTCATATGTCTTAGCAAAATTAACACATTTGACTCGACATGAAGATCATTGTAAATTAAAGGGTAATAAAGTAAAGTAAACATATAGGGTAAGTAGCATTTTCTGAGTGGGAAGGGAAAATGATAGCGTTAATTGTTGGGATTGTATCGTAAATGTGTGCGTTAGTTTTGGTGGTGGCGATTCTCCATATGCGAATCCTTGCCGAACTTGTAATTAGCATCACGGTTTGTAAGTGTTGATCCTTTTGAGATTTAATGAGGGTGCGAGAGATCCGGTAGGAGGATCCTACGAGGACCATCGTCGTATAGACACCCCTCGAATGAATTGCGTTAGTGTGTCCTTGAATGAATGACGTCAGCGTTTGTAACGACTCCACTGAACCCATATATATATCAGAAAAGATGGATAATAAGGTAAAATTTATGTAAAAAAGTTTCTTTTTTAGGAAACGTATAAATTTTACTTGGATGATCCAAAAATGAAAATGTGTCAATTTTACCTGAATGCAAAAAGTACAAATTAGCCCCTTAAATGTGTCAACTCACATATGTTAATCCCTAACTTTTACTCAATACCAACTAATCTTGGAACTTTGTAAAATTATGTAATTTAGTCTCTTGTTTAAATTTTACTTAATACCAACCAGGTACGCCGTGCCCATGAATAAGTTATAAGTCTCCTTGTACTCCCTTAGTCCATAAATTTTTTAAACATTTTGTTTTCAAAATCTAATCTGTGATTTTATTTTTCTAAATATAATTTTGATCTTAATATATACAAATAGTAATTTTTTATGTCTACTTTATACAGTGGTGGATCCATAAACAACTATGACACCACTCAATTTATACAAAAATATAGTAAGTTATGGGTAATTGTTTTTATGGACACCACTAAATATATTATATGGACACCACTACTATTATTGGACAACAAATGAAAACGAAAATAAAATTAATGACAGAAAACAACAAAGTTTATGTGTGCAAAAACTGATGTAAATTTTCAAGTAAACTCAGACGTTAATCATTTAACCTTAATATTGTCCTAAATATGTCCCTTTTTAAAACATTTCTTATTGAGATCTCTTGATTTACATATTCGTTTCTTTAAAAACAATTGCTCCCTCTGTCCTATAAATATTGTAGTTTTTTTATAATGTTTTCACAGTATTTAATTTACGATTTATTTTTATGAATTCATAGACATGTAAAGTTAAATGATCCATATGGTTATCATAATTTGCAATCTAAACTTTCTAGATATAAATTTTTTCACTAGTTATCTTAATAAAATTTTGAATCAAATACTACAATTTGAAACAATAAAGTCAATGATGTGATCACGGTCACGCTCCGAACCCAGTGAAGTGGTTACAGAGGAGTGAACGGTCACGAGCTCGGATCTAGCTCGAAGGAGGTGGTTTCCAGCAAGAATGGAAACGAAACAGGGGAAGAACACAAAGGAAACAAAGTCGGCCAAGGGAACCTCCGCACTACGAGGTGAGGCAATGCCCTTGAAAATGCCTAGGAATGAAGATGGAATCTAGCACCTTTTGAATACAAGTTCAAACAATACTAGATATTATGTTGGATCCTCTTGCACGGATCACTTAAGGAGATGGAATGCAAGAAAAGAGAACACAAAAGCCAACGACTCCCCGGGAGTGTTTTTCAGCCAATTCTTAAATTCAATAATATGTTACGCCTTTACAATGGTTACAAGTGCCTTATATAGAAGAAAAATGGTAAAGGAAAATAATGAATGACTGGACAAGGGGAACCAGCTTCCTCGATTCTATGGTGGGCGAATTGAGAGGTGGCAGACGAGGTGACAGTGTAGACTGTGTAGACTACCTTCTTTAGCGGCTCCCAATTTACCATGAATTGTAGTTTGGCGGGAAATGGGAGAAAGAGTGCCTCTGCAAAAGTTGAAGGGGGTCGCCTGACTTGCGTTTGGAAGCCTCTTACGCTTGGCGAGCACCGTGCTTCGCTTGTGTCTGGAAGTATTGTTCGGGGTCTTTGTCAAGGACCATGGGTTCGCAAATGAGCAGGAGTTCGCCAAGACCATGACTTCGCCAAAGGCCAAGGGTTCGCCAATGGGGCCTGGGTTCGCCAAGATCCTTGCGAGCATGACTTTGCCTCTGGGGCTTCGCCGATGCCTAGAATGCGACTTCTTCTTCGTCCATGCCTTCGCCAAGGGCCCTTTAGACCCTCTGGAGGAATGGTTGCCTCTTAACTCATAAATAGGGGTGATGTCCACATCACAAAACACAATAATTTTTATGAGACGGGGGGAGTATTATGTTACGTAATTTTTTTAAATCACCGTTTAAAAGAAGACATTTATGTAAATGTCTTATATTAATATTCAATTTAACATCATTCATTTAAAATCTAAAAATTAACTTCAGTAGCGACGTGGGAAATACCTATCGGTAATATCCCGAAGATTGTTTGTCAGAGTCGCCACCAATCTTTTCCTAGGTCGATTGGAAACCTGAAAATGGTCTACGAGAGATCTGGATTCGTTTGTCAGTTACGTACAAAAATGGTTAATTTTCGTACGCCCAAAATTGGTACCTCGGGTTCTTTTTAGATTTTTGCTTGATTTTAAGAAAAAAGAGAAAGACAAATAATGACACTAAAAAAATAAAAGAAATTGATTCTTAGTAATTTTTATGGCTAATAAAACTCAAAACGTCTTGAAAATAAAAATTAAAGTAATTTATATTGACATAATAACAAAAATATTAACTAGGATAAAAATGTTTAGGCCTAGTGCCCAAAATGTTGAGTTTTAAACTTGAAAGAGTGATGTAAATGAAACCAAGGATAAATAAAGGGGTTTAAGTGAAATCAGGGGAGGAGTAAAGGGACAGGGACCAACATTGTAATTTTCCCAAAACTTAAAAAAAAAACTGCTGCAGGTTCTTCTTCTTCGCGTTCGTGAAGCTGGCGGCGGAGCGGACGGCGGCGGCGACGAAACAGAGTTTTCGGCGGCGGAGAAGCTGCACGTCGTCCCGGCGGCAGCCGGAGAGGGTGGTGGCGTCGGTGGCGCGGTGAATTGAGCTCCGGTTGGAGAAAACGGGCGCCGGCGTCGGATCGGATTATGGCCGTTTTCTCCGTGTTCAGGCCATCTCCGGCAGTATGAATGGTTGGGTTGGCTTCGTATCGTCGTGGCGGAGCTGATGGTTATAGATACGAGTGATGAAAAGCAGCAAATCGGAGGGGATGGAGGAGGAGGTCCGGCGGTCGGCGGCGTTTTTCTCTGTTTTCCGGCGGTTTCGGATAAGGAGGAGGGTACCTTTGAGTTCGTGGGAGGTTGGCGGTGATGATGGGGGTGGTGTTTGGCGACGAGGGTGGCCGGAATGCGAAGTGGAGGTGGAGGGCGTTTTCTCGCCGGTGAACAAAACAGAGCCGGTTCCTCCTCTTTTCTTCAACAAAATGGCTCAATTTATAGCCAAAAGTCTTGATTGACAGGTGCTTGGCTCAATGATGAAGAGATTTGAACTTAAAATTTGATGGACAGGTGAGGAGGAGGCGAGCAGCAGTCGCTCGGCGGAGAAGGAGGAGCTGCTCGTGCTTGCTGCTGTAAGTTCTTCGTTCTTCTTTTTTTTTCTTTTTTAAGTTTTTTTTAATTAATTATTATTAATATATTATTTTAAAACATTAAAAATTACAAATACATCTGAAACAAAAATGACAAAATGCACATGAAATAATGAAAAAAAAGTTTTAAATATAACAAATTAACAAAAAGTCCAAAAACTAATAAAAATGACAAAAGTTTGAAATTAACAAAAACACGTGAAAATGATAAAAATTACATAAATTCATAAAATAACGAAATTAACAAAAGTACATGAAATAAAAAATGACGAAAAGTAACAAAGTAACGAAATTAATAACAGCACACGAAGTAATTAATAAAAAGGTCCTTAAAAATACGAAAATGACGAAAAGTACATAAAATGTTGACAAAAATCACATGAAATAAAAATACGGAAAAATATCGAAAATCACGAAACCTAAAAAACTATCCCGGACAAAATTGGGTGTCAACAGCTGCCCCCCTTTGCGTGTTTCATGAGAAATGGAACGCGCAATGTAGGATGACCCCAAATTTTGTCCGACGAATAACGAGAACCTTCTCATCATTCATGAAAGGAAGAAACTTTTCTTACCTTTCCGAAGCGAAGGAACCTTCCTTGCTTCATTCAACAGGAACTTTCCTATTGAATTGAATAGCGGAAACCTTCTCAATGCTCGGTGAAAAATAGATGACTGCTGTGATTGGATCGAATAACAAGAACTTTCTCATTATTCGTGAAGCGAATGAACCTTCCTTGCTTCTCTCGATAAGAACCTTCCTATTGAGTTGAATAGCAGAAACCTTTCCACTATTCGAGGTTAAGGAACCTTCCCTACCCCAAAGATGCGAGATTGAGAACCTTCCCAATGCTCGGCAAAAGTAAGATGAATGATAGATTGATTGATTGATTGATTGATAAGGTGGAATAACAAGAACTTTCTCATTATTCGTGAAGCAAAGGAACCTTCCTAGCTCCGGTAATTCGAGATTGAGAACCTTCCCAATGCTCGATGAAAGTAGATGAAAGACTGATTGATGGATTGAAATCGAATAACAAGAACCTTCTCATTATTCGTGAAGCGAAGGAACCTTCCTTGCTTCTCTCAATAAGAACTTTCCTATTGAGTTGAATAGCGGAAACCTTTCCACTATTCGAGGTTAAGGAACCTTCCTACCCCAAAGATGCGAGATTGAGAACCTTCCCAATGCTCGGCAAAAGTAAGACGAATGACAGATTGATTGATTGATTGAAATCGAATAACAAGAACCTTCTCATTATTCGTGAAGCGAAGGAACCTTCCTTGCTTCTCTCAATAAGAACCTTCCTATTGAGTTGAATAGCGGAAACCTTCCCACTATTCGAGGTTAAGGAACCTTCCTTACCCCAATGATGCGAGATTGAGAACCCTCTCAATGCTCGGAAAAAGTAAGATAAATGATAGATTGAAAAAATGAACAGAACCTTCTTGATGGAATAAGGAAGAAATATTTCTTTATTCGTGAAGCGAAGGAACCTTCCTTGCTCCATGATTCGAGATTGAGAATATCCTCAATGCTTGGTAAAGACAGATGGCTGATGGATAAAAAAAATGAACAACAAGAACCTTCTTGTTGTTTGTGAAGGAAGAAATATTTCTCTCCCTTCAAGCAAAGGAACCTTCCTTGCTCGGTAATTCGAGATTGAGAACCTTCCCAATGCTCGACAAAAGTATATGATTGATTGTCCGTTGGAAGTGGTGAATGAATAACAAGAACCTTCTTGCTACCCATAAAGGAAGAAACCTTTCTTTCCCTTAAGAAGCGAATGAACATTTCCGCTTCTTTGTTGAAAGACTTGATTGAAATATCGAGACGAAGTGAATGGTGAGAACCTTTTTACCATTCAGCGAAAGAAGACTTTTCTTTCACGATTAAGGTTGAGGACACTTTCCTCACTGTTGGTGAAAAGAGATCATTGGTCAAAATCATGAAATGAGAGGAATGGTAAGAGCTTTCTTACCATAAGGGGAGAGAAACCTTTCTCTCCGGACTTGGTAAAGGAACTTTTCATGCCTTTGGTGAAAAGTTGAGTGATTCAGTGTGTGACGAAATGACTACACTTCTAAGGTGAGACATCCCACAAAATGAGTAAAGTTCTGAAATATTAGAAGAAGAGACAAGCTTTCTTCTTTTCTCGCGAGAGAGTCGACACAGGCGACGCTGGTTTTATCAGAGCACAATGAAGATGATGAGAACAAGCTGTTGAATTGTGGGAAAGGATCTCTAGGCTCCGGAAAAGATGTTTTCGGCAACTTGGGAGTGTTTCGGATGAGGGTTTCGCCTGTGCGGAGGGAAACAAATGACTCCAAGTGAGTTGTTAATGCTCGGGCAAGAGCTGAAAATGGTCAGAGATGAATGCTTGGCAACCAGAGATTCTGTTGAGACCAGCCTTTTTGAGTGAAATGAGCTCAAGGAGAAGCTATGACAACGATGCCGTCTTTGAGTGATGCTCCGCTGACTTGGGGTGAAGAGAATGGAAGAACTTTCTTACCATTCAATGAGAGAAACATTTCTCTCATGGGTTAAGGCTAAGGAACTTTCCTTACCTTTAATGAAAAATCTGGAGTGAATGAGGTTGATACGAAGTTTGACAAAATGACTAAACTTCATAAAAAATGTAAAATCGCAGATAAATGAGCGAATTTGGAAAATGGTGAAGTTTGACGAAATGACTAAACTTCAGAAATGTGAAATCGCACGCAATGAGCGAATTTCCGAGAGTTGTAGTCTTTGACTATGCGCAATTTCAACGTGCCCCGTATGTACAAGATGAAGCAAGTGAAAGATAATGTGTTACCGTATCATGGTAATGTGGAAAAGCTTAAGTGAAACTTGAAAGCTTCCAAGCTAAAGTGAACATGAATCGTTGTCATCTTAGAGAGCTTCTCATCAGAATCCTCTCGTCTTGATATCAAAACCTGTGTTGATGAGTTCCTTGAAAACCTGTCTCTGAGAATGAATGATGATATTGTGTATGACACATGATGATCATGGCTCTGAAAATGCTTGATGTTTAGATTTGCAAAGATGGGGATCTTCAATTAAAACCAATGATGCATGGTAAGTGCGAAACATTTACTAAGCTTTCTTTTATGAATGTCTTTCATCTTGTCTGATGTGATCTTACCTCATTTTGTCGAAAAATTGTTTTCCATTCTTGGATTCCTTTACCCCTGATAATAATTATATGAGTGAATGATCTATTTGCCCCCCAGTTGTGGTCACAAAAATGCATATTCTCAACAAGAGTCTTTAAACCATGTCTGCCGTAAGATCCATACTCATTAATGTTTAACGGTTGGTCCTTAAAGAAAACTCTTATCAATTTGTAGAGCTTGACAAAATATATGATGGTCCTTGTGTAACCATTAAAATAACTCAGTTATTCTCTATCTCTTCCACTTGAAGAGGTAAAATGTGCGAGGGTAGCCAAAAGACATTTTAATGTGAAGGATTTTTCTTATGTGAAGGTCAATGTGAAGAATGAATATCATTTGAATGGTTCTTTAAGGTAAATGGCATCCATTGATATGGGTTGATGAAAAGTAGAGTAGTTCAGGCGAAAGGCCTGATAATGTCACTGATGAGAAAATTGACTTCTTTGCAGAACTTGATAGTGCTGATCACGAAATCACTGCCTTATCCAACAAGAATGACCTCAAATGTTGCCCCCCAGCTCTCATGATGTGTGGACTTGCTCTTGAGAAACTTGAGAATTTGTCGATATTGCTTGGGATTTCTTTGTTGCTCCCTTGTTCATTGAGATGGTGAATTGTGCCTTCACTCTAAACCGCCTCTGCAGGTTTTCAGTTTAGACTCCATGACTCCCTTTTTCATTTTTTTTTTCGGGTCAGACTTTGTTTGACCTGCGATTTTCAGTCATTTTCATGCGAGCGTAAATAGTTGTTGCTACCTACGCCCGATTACTTCTGACTAAAATGCAAATACAAACGGCTACTAGCACTATTCGTAACTTCACCATTTCTAGCTAAAGGCGTGGAATAGAATTTACATTGACCCTTTTTCTTTTCTCTCTTTTTTGATTTTGAGAGTCATGGGTATTGATGTGATGAAGACATCATGACCGTTGATCTGACTTTGGGATTGTAACTTGACTTGATCTCGACCGTAGCAATGATCTGAAAGGTTCATGTGTTCTCATACTTCTTCTTTTTGATGAATGAAGTTTTCTTCTTTACAAAGAATCTTTGAGATGGCTGATCTTTTGCTGCATAAACAGAGCTCTCTGATGGTAATTTTAGCCATCGAGCTATTGCGTAAGGCAATATTTTCTCCAGAAAGAATCTCATAGTTGAAAGGTCACACCGAAATCGCTCTTACCAGATTCAGCAATGTCTTCGAGATAGTCACTATCTAGTCCTCTCTTTAGCTCATCAATGACATTGTTTATGTTGTGGCTTGGTGAGTGAGTCTCGAAACGGAAAATGGAACGCTTGAAGTGTGATGTGGTATTTTGCTAATGGATGTCAAAGTGCACATTTACCCCTTCTTATTTCAAGACAAAGAATAACGAAGGTCCATTGCAACAAAGACTGTACTCTAGATTTTGGACTAAATCTAGGTAACTTTAACTTTCAATTTATCTTGGCAAGCTCTCAAAGATTTGAGTAAAAATTTAAAGATTTCTCCAATTATTCATCAATTTGTATTGATCGACGTATTAGACAGGGCTTAAAGACGACTCGTGAGAAATTGTCTTTCCATGTCACAAATGGGGTCATCAGTTTTTCATCACATCATAAAATTGTCCTCAAACTCTTTGATGTCCACTTCTCTTTTTGCAAGATGTTTTTATTTGTGTATGAATGAAAATGTACGGTGTCATGTGTGGAAAAGAAATGACCAAATGCATGATCGATGAATAATTGTGTCATTGATAATTGAAAAAATGATGTATGTGAATGTTATCAAAAAGAAAAAGAACAACAATTAGTACAAATGGTATATACAAAAATGTACAAGTATAAAGAACAAATGAGTTGTATTGACAATTTTGAAAGAAACGACAAAACAAATAATCAAAACCCATCGAGTTGGTGTGCTTAAGTCTTCCAACTTCATGAAATCACTTAGGTGCATTGGTTATTGGCCTTGTCTTGTGCTCAACTGATATCATACGATGTTCAACTTTTCATCTGTCATCATTGTCACTCGTGTAAAGTCTCGCACTTGTTCCTCAAAGAATTGACATGTTTGTCCTTTTCCTAAATATTAATGCTTCGAGTGCTCACATTTGATCTTGAAAAGTTCATTCATGCCAAATATTGAATTATTTCAAGGCTCCTCGAGTTCCCTTTTGGCTCAAGACATTGTGGAAGTTTCATCTTTGAAATGGTAAGGTCCAGAATATGTATGAAAAAATGAAGAATCGAATGCAAGTATTTTGAAAATTTACAATTGTACAATCAATGGTTATGAAAATGTGTCTGTAAATGCTTTGTTAAAAGGCAAAGAGAAAAGAAATACTAATTATGTACACAAATAGCTGAATATTATAAGAACGAGAATATTTACATGAGGATGATGTTTGTTTTATACAAATGCGAGAGAGAGAAATAAAAGAACACTTGTTAGTTGCATGCAAATAAATTACGTATCAAGTAAAAAAATTCCACATTTATATAAATTAGTATCATCATGTGTCTTGTCATGGTTAAGCTTAATGGAATGATCTATGGTCATTATATGCAAAGGTGGCTTTTGAAAGAATGAGGCCAATGGTAGGTTCCCGAATCCCTTTTACTAAGTTCTATCGAACTAGAAAGGCCCAATTCCTTACCCACGAGGGTTATGTAAGGAAGGATTAATTGAGTCGCAGCTTTCGCGGTTCCATTGGGTGACTAACGCCACACCCGAACAACGCTACTAACCACTACGGTCTAGAGAAAGTGCGGTGACTATTGTCACACACAACTAGCTTTTCCCGGGTATTCACAAAAATAGGTTACGAAGAGCTCGGGTAGGGAGCTCGAAATGCATGCTTTGTGTGTGCTCGAGTGAAGCATAATCTGTACAATAAACGATCATGAAAAGCGATGAAATAAAAAAAATCAAGCAAAGAAATAAAAATCAAACCCTTTACGTGGCTCGACCAGTCCCCAGCGGAGTCGCCATCTGTAGCGACGTGGGAAATACCTATCGGTAATATCCCGAAGATTGTTTGTACAGAGTCGCCACCAATCTTTTTCCTAGGTCGATTGGAAACCTGAAAATGGTCTACGAGAGATCTGGATTCGTTTGTCAGTTACGTACAAAAATGGTTAATTTTCGTACGCCCAAAATTGGTACCTCGGGTTCTTTTTAGATTTTTGCTTGATTTTAAGAAAAAAGAGAAAGACAAATAATGACACCAAAAAAAAAATAATAAAAGAAATTGATTCTTAGTAATTTTTATGGCTAATAAAACTCAAAATGTCTTGAAAATAAAAATTAAAGTAATTTATATTGACATAATAACAAAAATATTAACTAGGATAAAAATGTTTAGGCCTAGTGCCCAAAATGTTGAGTTTTAAACTTGAAAGAGTGATGTAAATGAAACCAAGGATAAATAAAGGGGTTTAAGTGAAATCAGGGGAGGAGTAAAGGGACAGGGACCAACATTGTAATTTTCCCAAAACTTAAAAAAAAAAAAACTGCTGCAGGTTCTTCTTCGCGTTCGTGAAGCTGGCGGCGGAGCGGACGGCGGCGGCGACGAAACAGAGTTTTCGGCGGCGGAGAAGCTGCACGTCGTCCCGGCGGCAGCCGGAGAGGGTGGTGGCGTCGGTGGCGCGGTGAATTGAGCTCCGGTTGGAGAGAAACGGGCGCCGGCGTCGGATCGGATTATGGCCGTTTTCTCCGTGTTCAGGCCATCTCCGGCAGTATGAATGGTTGGGTTGGCTTCGTATCGTCGTGGCGGAGCTGATGGTTATAGATACGAGTGATGAAAAGCAGCAAATCGGAGGGGATGGAGGAGGAGGTCCGGCGGTCGGCGGCGTTTTTCTCTGTTTTCCGGCGGTTTCGGATAAGGAGGAGGGTACCTTTGAGTTCGTGGGAGGTTGGCGGTGATGATGGGGGTGGTGTTTGGCGACGAGGGTGGCCGGAATGCGAAGTGGAGGTGGAGGGCGTTTTCTCGCCGGTGAACAAAACAGAGCCGGTTCCTCCCCTTTACTTCAACAAAATGGCTCAATTTATAGCCAAAAGTCTTGATTGACAGGTGCTTGGCTCAATGATGAAGAGATTTGAACTTAAAATTTGATGGACAGGTGAGGAGGAGGCAGCAGGTCGCTCGGCGGAGACGAAGGAGCTGCTCGTGCTTGCTGCTGTAAGTTCTTCGTTCTTCTTTTTTTTTCTTGTTTTTTTAGTTTTTTTTAATTAATTATTATTAATATATTATTTTAAAACATTAAAAATTACAAATACATCTGAAACAAAAATGACAAAATGCACATGAAATAATGAAAAAAAGTTTTAAATATAACAAATTAACAAAAAGTCCAAAAAACTAATAAAAATGACAAAAGTTTGAAATTAACAAAAACACGTGAAAATGATAAAAATTACATAAATTCATAAAATAACGAAATTAACAAAAGTACATGAAATAAAAAATGACGAAAAGTAACAAAGTAACGAAATTAATAACAACACACGAAGTAATTAATAAAAAGGTCCTTAAAAATACAAAAATGACGAAAGTACATAAAATGTTGACAAAAATTACATGAAATAAAAATACGGAAAAATATCGAAAATCACGAAACCTAAAAAACTATCCCGGACAAAATTGGGTGTCAAATATTGAACTCACAGCATCACGGTTGTGCGCGCAAGTCCCGCATAATATTGTGCGCGGAACACAGTTGCATGCACACATAAGTGCACACCGTGCAAACACGTGAACACTATCTGTGCGCGTGACACAACGAAGCACACAACTTCTAAACACATGAATACTAACTGTGCGCGTAACACACCAATGCGCACAACGTCCAAACACATGAAAACCTATCTGTGCGCGTAACACAGCATTGTGCACATCCAGTTTTCATACAATAGAGAACGCGGGAAAAGGAAGGGTATATGAGGCGGGAATTGGGCTGGGTGTGCGAATTCACGCCAGCGGTCCTCCGAACTCACGGGGACCTCAAACTTAACCCCCATCTTTTCACTTTTCTCACTCACTTCTCACTTCTCACTCAATTAGGTGAATAACTTCTCACTCACTTTTTAAGTTTGAAACCCCCTATTGTCATTGTCCGCCCTCAACACACTATCAGTAATGGTGTAAAATATCGTACCGGACATCGTATCGTTTTCCTAACGGTACGAGACAGTTCGGATATATTGGATATATTTCGGATGTACCGGAAATAGTGTATCGGTCCACAAATATATAAATATATTTATATTTATACATAATAATTAATATAAATATATAAAATAATAAAATGTAAAAATGAAGTTTTAACAATAAATTGTTCGCAAATAATTTGATGGAATTTTTAAGTAGATTCAAAAGCCCACCAACAAAGAAAATGATGTAGTAATAGCAAGATGACACAACCGGTACTACCATTTTCTTACAATTTTAACCTTAAACTTTTAAATTTCTTCCAATTGTATCATGTACCGCCATTTTCATCATTTCGTTTAGATATCTTTGATACGGCGAAACTGTCACGCGCCTGATCCCACCGATGCGAATTTAGCTTAAATGGCATGATTTTCGACCGTGCAGATGGCGTACTAGTCGATAAGATAGTATTTTATACTATGCTATCAGTACTCTCTCACGAAAATCTGAAGATACGAAAAGATGATTGCCACAAAAAAAATACGCAACTTAATTATCTACTAGACTACTTACTTTTAAATCTAACATTAATTTTGTCTATAGTTGCAGCTACTGTATTTTGATATTTTCCTAATTAAAGATTATTAAGAACAATTTAAGTAACTAGTTGTTGATCGATTATTTAGTAACTTATGTTGAAAATTATTTATTTGATTTTATCAATAAAAACACAATTTAATATCATTTTCATAGTTCAAATTGTCAAAGATGTCGATTGTAAGAGAACGATTTTTGTTAAATGAAATAATAGTACTCCATATGATATAGACTCCACTAAAAAAATTCATGAATCTGCATGAACATATATTTTTCAGTATTTTTTCAACTAAAAAATACTTGTAATATATGGATGACGGACGGACAACACACAACCCAATCCTAGAAAAGAAACACCAAACTTTCAAAATCAGAAAATCGACCCCAAACTTAGGATATACAGTCAAAAAACCCCAAAACAAAAATAGAGATCATAACGACCACGTGAGTAACTGAGTACAAAAGAAAAGCTGGATTTACTTGAAAACAAGCAAAACATAGTGGATCATAAATCATAATGGTGATATCCAATTGTTTTTGTTTTTGTTTTTTTTTTTGTATCAGAAGGTATTACCAAATTTTCTGTGAGACTATCATAATGGTGGCCTGCATTTACAATTGGATTGCAGTTCAACATTATTGTGTTCTTTTGTGAGACTATCATGAGGCTAAGTTACATGCCTCATCACTTGGGCTGAATTTGAAAATCTTCTTGGATCTGCACCTTTTCATCAGAAAATACCAACCAATTGCCCCAACAGTGAACAATCCACTCACCATGTACACCATTTTTGTGGCAATTACCATTATAACCACCAAGAAACCAGCAGGCACCAAACACATCACCACCAACCCCGGCACCCCCAACGGAACCCGGTAAGGCCTCTTCATCTCCGGCAGCTTTCGCCGGAGCCAGATAAACGCGGCGAACTCCAGCAGCATCCCGATGCTGTACAAGAAATTGGCGGCGGAGATGATGTCTGTGAATGACATGTAGGAGACGCCGACTGTGATGACGGTGGAGATCAAGATGCCGACCCAAGGAGTGTTGAACCGGCCGGACCGGCGGCCGAAGAACTCCGGCAAAAGCCCCAAATTGGCCATGCCCTCGATTTGGTACGCGCAGCTGCTTAATTGGGCTTCGAACAGACCGATCCCGGAGAGAACGGCACCAACTTCGATCCAGATCTTGAGCCATTTCCCGGCGAGCATTTCTGCAGCGTCGGCATGAAAGCCAGACTCCCAGAGGCTCTGATCAACGGAAACTGCTCCGATCACCGCGAACAGAGGAACCAGGTAAGCGACGCAAGTGAAAATCACTGCCACGAGAAGGGCTAAAGGGAACGTCTTTTGGGGCTTATCGACTTCCCCGGCGAGAGTACTGACACTATCCCAGAAATTCAGATTCCAGAAAAGGGTGTTGAAGAACAAATTCCAATCTCTTTTCACACCTTTCTGCCCCAAACTGAGCCATCTATGCGGGCGAATCTTGGGGATTGCGATTAAAGACATGATTATGAACGGAGATAAAGAGACGAGGCCGAGTGCGACGGCGACCCAACCAACGATTGTTAGTCCGGTGAAATTGAGAAACGAGAGAACCAACGTGGAGATCAGAATGCCCAAATTTCTGGGCCAGCCGGATTCAAGGGCATGGATGATTTTTTTCAGGTAATCGGCGCAGAGAACCGGGAAAGCTGCAATATTGATGACGCCGCTGAGGAATTTCCAGGAGCCCATCATGGATCCGAAGAAGGGGCCAAAAGCACGCTCAGCCCAGATGACGAAACCGCCATTACCAGGAAAAGCTGTGGAGAGCTCGGCGGTGATGAGAGCTTCGGGGATGCTCCAGATGAAGGGAAATATGAGGAATCCGAGGAGGGCGAAGAGTGGGCCGGCGGCTTGGACCGCAGGCTCCTCGCCAAAGGGGCCGCCGGCGACTTCGAAGTAGATCAAGAAGATGAGGGGAACAAGGGTGAGCTTTGCAGAGTCTTTGGCAGTGGTGGTGGCGGCGGTGGTGGTGGGTAGTTGCTGAGTGTCGGAGGCGATATGTTGTGGAGATCTGGGTTGCTCCGCCTCCATTCACGCTGCTCTGGCTCAGCTCTCAGACCACGAAACAGTTCTTTCTAAATTAGGCACGAGGTGCGAGAGATACTAAATTCCTTACTCAACCAAGCATGTTACTATTAACCTTGTAAATTGGACAAAGATCGGATCTTTTTTATTTAAAATATATATTAATATTTTTTCATTTCTTTTAGGGGAATTATCAATTACCCATAGTTATAATCTTCAGTTTACCCTGAAAGTAACACCGTTAATAATTCTATTTGATTTTAGGTTTAATTGCAAAATATAGTTACAATTTTACCATAAATTAGTTTATTTTATAAAAATGAACCTAAAACCCAAACTCTGGTACAATTTACACTACTCTTCTTTATTTTTTCCATTTTCCATCATAAAAACGGCTTCCATCCGCCGTCGGTGATGCACCCTGCGTCCAGTAAGATTCGTTGCTAGGCATGCTTTGTCACTCAAAATGAGCGGGCCGCGATGGCTAGGAGCTCGCGACCACAGCTAGCGATTGCGGGAAGCTTGCAACCTGAATCGGTGTTGGTGGTCGGGACTCGTGAGCGAAGCAAGGGAAGAAGGGCGGTGACTGGCAGGCCCGATCTGGGTGCGCAACGGGTAGAGCACGAGCAGAGGCGGTGGGAGGGGAAGGGGAAGGGGGAAGTAGCGCCACAGGCAACGACAGCGGCAACGACATCGAGTTACGGCTAGAGATTGGGCGGATGAAGGGGGTCAAAGTGCCGAAGTCATAAGTTTAATTTAAAATGTTAGGGTTTCAAAGTTTAAGGTGAATTTGATACATTAGCCCTAAAAAACAACAATCAACGCTCAGTTTTAATGGTCAAATGGGGAAACTACATATATCCACAAACCTTAGAGGGGGTTTTCTGAGAATTCTGCAAATGCAGGGAGCAAACTGAAGATTATGGAAAACCTCGGGAGATGGCGGCGGCTCTGTGGTGGCTGCCACCACTATCTTCCGATGCTATATCAGGCAGGTTCTGATGTTGTTGGACGCCATTAGAATCTTCAAAAATAGAGAAAAAATAGAGAGGGCCCTCTGTTTGGTACTCCGACGCTCAGGTCAGTATGAGTGTATTGGGAAAGGATGTGACAGCACCAAAAGAGTGAGTGAATAGTTACCTTGAAATGTGTGTATGATTAGTGCTTTTATAGTCCTTTGTAATTGAATGACATGATTGTAATATCCCAATATAGAGTCTTCAAAACCATTCCTCTTATGGACACACAAAGAAAAAATCAAAACAAGTCTTCAAAACCATTTCTCTTATGGACTAAATCAATAACATAATCAGCTACATCCTGAATTATCTTTGCCCTCTTTTGGAATCTCCTGTCATTTCTTTCACCTCAAAGTGAATAAACCACTGCTACAAATATACTTATCCAGACTTATGCTTTATTAAAAGACATACCTCTCACCACCCGATGCAACCACACGCAAACCTGCATTCAACTGAGTGATTAAAGGAAGAGAGGGTAATAGCCACAGTTAGGGTTTAAGTTCTTCTAAAAAAAATTAAGACAAACATGGACTGAAGTTAGTCATAATAATTGTGCAAATCAATGTCATTAGAGCGATCTTGTTTTATGGTGGATTGAAAAGAAATAATCCAATAATTCTATCATCCAAATATCCCGACCTTGATTGGATCCCTTTTGTATACTATCAAAATATAAATCAGAAGTTGAATTGTATAATTTAAGTTTTTTTAATACAAACATCTGAATTCTTTATATATTAGAAAACAGAGCCAAAGTTACCCAACCTGGAAGAGGGATCAAACAACAACAAGCCAGATAAAGGTCAAAGGGTGACGCAATTGGGATAAACAAAAAAAACCCAAGTAAAACTCTAACCAGAAATGTGCCACGGAAAAAACAAGAAAGAAAATGGTCAGACCTACCCAGGTGGAGTTACTTCCTAGATAGTCCAAAATACAGAAACTCATGGCGTTTGACGAGGAGAGTCCAGGCTCAATCCCATCGTCGACACAAGAAATACCTCCTCACCATCCACAAGCTGCGTTCGCTTCTTCAATCACCCCACACCAACTCTTTTGGCTCACCGTTCCTCGTCACCCTAGACGGCACAAAGCCCCAGAGTGTTGTTGATGTGAGATCGAGTAGTAGAGAGCGAATAGAATCAGGCGACAACACTGCAACGTGAGCGATCGGTTAAGGTGAGATAGAGGAGGATGAAGGACATCGGGCGGGCGCTTTTTGAAAATTTGTCGCGCCATTGGACGAAAACCAGATTCATTGGTAACCCTACGACGTAGAGGGGTTGGCCCAAAAGGAACGAACCAGCAGAGAAGAGGGTCTAGAGAAGAGACGCGACCCTGAAAAAGTAACCCGACGCACGAAAGGCCGTCCAAGAAAGGCCTTGGGCACGACGATGATAGGTGCACAGAGAGTGGAGCGTACATGCTAATTCAGTAGGAAAGGCATCTCCAGAGGCCAGAGATGAAAGGAGACGCAAAATGCATCAAAGGACCGAGTAAAAGCGCCGGTAGAGAGCCTAAATGCACGAGACTTGGGAGAGTAGCGATGACGGTAAAGTTAGGTGGGAGCGCATCCCTTTGTTTTTGCTATTTATCTTTTCTGATATATGATTTAGTACTTCATCCGTCCTAGTATATGTGATATATTTGACTAGGCACGAAGATTAAGAAATGTTGTTGACTAAAGGGTAAAAAAGTAAAGTAGGCATATAAGACAAAAATGGTTTTTTGGAGTGAGAAAGGAAAACGAGGATAATAAGGTAAAATTGATGTAAAAAAAAGTTACCTTTTTAGGAAACGTACCAGTTTTGTTGGCACAATCCAAAATGAAAAACATATCAGTTTTGCTGAGACCGACATTCACTAAAACATTACCTTTTTTATAGATTGGAACATTACCTTATTTTAAACGTTATGATATGGTAATTTGAAGGTGGAAAATTGAGACTTTTAACATCTTTTCCCTGCTTATTATAACCAATCCTAAGTTTCCTAATTGTGTCGGTTGAAATGAAAAAGGCATCTATTAGGGGTTCAAACTTTAATTTTTTGAGGTGATTTTTACGAAATTCACTCTCACTTTTCGGGTGAATATCATTCCTGATATTCGGACCTAACGTGAATGTCGGAGAAGTGAGAGTGAGAAAACAAAAATGAGTCACCTTCTGTTCGAGCAAACAACTAACCCTCCCTCGTGGGCCCCCCTCTGTAGCCCTCCTCCTTTTCGCACAACAACCCCCCTCCCTCGGTGGGCGCCCCTCAGTAGCCCTCCTTTTCGTACAAAGCAGCCAACTCTTTTTCGTACAAGGTTTGAGGACCGGTTTCTGATGGGATGAATTTTGGGATGAATTGGAAACATTTTTGGTGAATTTTTTTTTCTCCTCTTCCATGGTTTGAAACCCCCTATTGTATATGAACTTGGATGTTGAGCGTAAGTTTAGAATTAAGGTGGAAAAAAATACAGGACACAAATGCAAAATTGATAAATTGTAGGGGTCAACCGTCAAAGTACTAAACATAGATCCCGAAATAATTGTGGAGGAGATGTGGTGTGGTCCGTGCCTCCGTTGAGTCTTAGTATGTTTACGATCTTGCCCTTCGTAGTTGGTACATGAAAATGAGAAAGCACAAGATAATTTCCAGGAAGCTGTGAAATTAAAAGGGGAAGTTTGTTTGAAAGGGGAATGTTAGCATGTTACCCAGTTCTTTGATTCAGTTTCAGAGGGTTTATTTATGGCGAATTCCAGGTTACCCACTTCGTCTTCAGAAGAAATTACCCTCTAAATGTTCTTCTCTTCATCTCTCTTTTGCATGTTCCTCCAAGCTCTCTGATTTTCAAGGTAAGTTTCCAGGAAACTGTGAAATTAAAAGCCTTTTCTCTGAATTCGTTTCAATTTGATGCATCTCTGCAGCGAAGCGTCTTCCTTTACAGTGGCTCTGATTTTACTTTCTGCTCTGAATCCTCCATGTTAATTGATTAGCACTACAGTTTTGGCGTTTCTGGAGTCGTGGGAATTTAACTGTGACAAGTTTTAAACTTGCGTCTTGGACATAAAGAATTTTCAGCTGTCATTTAGTTTTCGGTGAAAATTTACATGCTTTCTTTCTGAAATTTCCGAGGAAAAATTTGATGAAATGACTGATTTGAGAAATTCTTTTTGATTTTCTTATAGACACACTTGATAAATGTTTGAATACATGCATTTTCTCTAAGCATGAAAACATGGTTTCTGTAGAAACATTCAAAACAAAGCTTTTAATCTTAGCAGTATGCAAGTTTGAAGTCTGGCCATGGTCATGGTTTGTAGTCTTGTGCTGTGTCATATTGCCTCCTGAAAATTTGATTAAGCAGAACAAAAGGAAAAAGTAAAAGGGCCTAACTTGATTGACTTCTTTATGCCTAAACTGCTAAATGCTGAATTCCTATCTTCTTCAGATTTTCAGGGCTATGCTAAGCCATTGTGGCTTTTGCCAGCTACAGAAGCCACAAGTTATAAACAAGTGTCACAAGAAAGTGTATTTTCATCTATTGGCACCTCTTCTCAGTCTGTTTACTTGCTCATGTTGCAAACTAGCAAAAGCTACGGATCAAGCCTAACCGACACCAATGCTGGAATTCTTGTGTGCTTGATAGACGAAAAAGGTAAATCTTTATTACAGAGGATTCCTGCTTTTGTGGTAAGTGATGGTTCTGCAAAAATTGGAGACATGGCTGAACCTGAAAAGCTCCATTTCCAAAGAGGTTCTGTTGATGAATTCGTGTTCTGGGGACCTCGACTGGGGCAAGTTGAAGCCCTTTGGATAAGTCTCGAGTCAGGTTAGTTTTGTTTGGGTGTGTTTGCCATGATTCGTTCAACTACTGTAGCTTACAACTCTATTTTAATGGAATGCATGATGTGGAACCCCATACAATAGGTTATGCTCATCTGCTTGAACCGTGCTCTTTGATGTGATAAGTTGGGCCACAAATCAAATGTACATGTTCTTTGTTGGTTATTGCCCTCTCATTTCATTTGATGTAATATCAGATAACAAGTCCTCTCTTGTTAATGTTATAGAACAACAACAAGCCTTGATCGCAACTAGTTGGGTCAGCTACATGAATCTTTAGTCTCCATTCCGCTCTTTGTAACAAACAACTTTAGAAGCTCTAATAGCCTAAAATCGTTTTGAACTAGCCTTGTCCATGTAAGTTTATGTCGACTCCTACCCCGATTGACCTCACCTAAATCTAACCTATCATTTCTATGCGCTGATGCATTTAAGTCTAATTTGAATTTGTTAGGCCAATGGAGATTTGCAGGTGCTGGCTTGACTGTAATTAATGCCTCTCAAACAGAAGAAAGGTTTGGACAACACACAACATATACTGGTTTCCACTATGACTTCAGTGTTGAAGATGTGCTTCTTGGAGAGGGTGGTGACATTTCCATGCTGGAAGCCAAACCTTGCCTAGCCACAGAACTTATCGGTGATAACCTTAACGATCTACTTAGTAAAGCTTCGCTGGCATCAAACACAGGCACTCATGTTAATATCTCTAAAGAGGAAAGCATGAAGGAGTATGCAGATTTGAAATTCTCTTTACTGTTCTATGATGTCCTACTTGTCTCTCTGGGTGCATCATTTGCATCCATTTCATCTGGGGAGAGCTCGGCTCTTGCGTTTCTAACTGGAGGACTTGTCGGTTTTCTGTATCTGTTACTTCTGCAACGATCTGTGGACGGATTACCAGTTTCAAGGAGCGCGCAAGATGAACTGGGTGAAGCCGTGCAAGCATTGAGGGGTCCGATACTTACTGTGGCAGTGGTAGTAGTGGTTTCTGCTTTGGCTGCGAAGGTGGTCAGCATGGGAAATGTTTTGTTTACGCTGACGCCAAGAGAGATCTTGTTCGGGTTGTTGGGTTTCTTGGCGTGCAAGGCAGCTGTCGTTTTGGCTGCGCTTAAACCATTGGAAGTGGGGTTGAAGGAGGGAAAGTGAGCTGAGAACAGAGGAGTTCTCATGAGGCACTATGTATATATATATACTTGCTAGTTGCTTGCTATAGCTACAAGCCTTGAATTAGTTGTATGTAGAATCTAGGAATCTCACTCAGGAACATCCTGGGAACACAGAAATGTTGTATAGTGTATACACATACCATCAGATCTGAAAGTAGAGCTGTAAATGGATTTGAATGGTTATCATACTTTCTCGAACTCATTCGAGTTTTATCGAGTCATGTTTTGTCAAGCCCGAGATCGAGCAGAGATGAGAGCTCATCTTCACTTATTGAGTTGAGTTTGAGTTTCCATTAGTTCGACTAAACAGGGTTTATTTTTAGGTGGAAAACTTTAGAAAATTCAAGTATCGATAAGGAAAACTTTCGAAATAAAATTTTCCATTTTAACAGATGACTATGAATTTTCCAAAATTTTGAAATAAGTTTATCAACTTAGAGGCTCAGTTCAACATTGATGAGAAATTTATTTTAAAAAATTTGAGAAAATGTGTTTTGATTGATGGATAAGATGTATATGAGTAGAGCAATTTGAAGAAAATATTATTTTATAGAGAAATGATGAATTTAAGGTTAAATGTATTGAGATTAAAAAAGTTATAAAAAATTTTTGGAGAAATTTGGATGTTGAACTGACCCAGAAACAAATTATATACTCCCGACTAAAAACTTGATACATTTGTTTTCTTATTTTTAAGATATTCAATCTATCTATGATTTATTTTCACCAATTTGTTGACATAGAATTGAATAATATGCATGTATATCATAATTTGAAGGCATATTTTTCATTTACTCCCTCGAACTATGATGACTCGGACACTTTAGCCCGTGGATCTTGACTCGGTCCCCCAACTATAGTTCATCAAACACTTTAATTCTTTGACCATATCATATCAGTGTTAGTTAACATTTAGGTAAAATATCCAATATAGTCATGGATCTTTCAAATCTATTCCTAAAAACCCTAAATGTTCCAGATCTACCAAAAAAGCCCCACCCACAAACATCCAACCCCTCCGCCCCTGCCACCCTTCTTCGGCATCAGAAGCTAGCCCGCCGCCACCCTAGCCTTGCAACATCAAGTCCGCGGGCCATACCCTATCGTCAAACCAACACCACGGTTACCCCAGACCCCTAAGATCTAGTGTTGCTTCTCCCCTAAAATCCGCTCGGTCTCTTCGTTTCAATTCACCCCATCTGCGCAAAGACTCGTACCTCAAATTGCAACTTCAAAGCGACCTGAATCAAATTAGATCTCCTCAAGAGGCTCACAAACTATTGATACCGTATGAAGATGAAATTTGGGCCAATCACAACAAGGTAGGGCACTGAACCAATAAAACATTGACATAGTGGTACGAGTTACCCAGAGACTAAAGTGTTTGAATTTACATAGTTGAGAAACAAGTCACAACGAATTAAAATCTAGGAACTAAAATGACCGAGTCACTTATGAGTAAATGATAAATGAGTCTAATTTGAAGTATAAATTATATGTATATATATATATATGAATTTTTTGCACTATTTATATGAAATTTTTTTGAATTAAACACTGTTACTGTGCTACACATAACAAAAAAATCAAATACATCAACTTAGTCAAATGTATCGACTTTTCAGGGATAGAGGAACTGCTTATTAGTATTTATATATAAAAGTTTAATAATAAAACACTTAAAAATTTTCTAAAACTAAACAGACATCAATCACCTCAGTTTTATTTCATTATTTTTCATCAACTTTCGAAAAACATAGAATTATGACTCTTTTCAATTCCTTTCCTTTTCAAGCATGTTTTCTCGACTCGTGAAAATGACTGGTAGCATAACTTGCTTCAGGTCAATTTCTTGATCTGGATCACAGACCAACAAAACTTCAAAATTCTCAAGCCATTAAATCAGTTTTCCGATGAGCTACTTATCAACAAGCCTTCACCTTGAACGAGCCATACTAGTTAAAAGTTGAACCAGTTGAGCCCCCCTCAAAAAAAACACAACAAAATACTAAAAGGCAAATAATCAATTCTTCCACTTATACCTCTAGCAACCTCAACCCTAGATAGGACCAACAAAAAAGTCAAGCTCATTCTTAAAGAAACAGGCAAATATCACACACAAAAAAAGAGACCTGAGAAGCTTCTTCTCTCCAATGGGATGAGAAGAGTTCCCAGAAGTTCAGTTGCCAAAATCAGCCAACAAGACTACCAGAAGCTTCGAGTGTGACGGGCACAGACTGTGAGCGGAGTAAGAAACCGACCCCTAAACTATTAGAAGTTCACAACATCAAGTAACATGATACACATTTTCCGGCAACAAAACCAGACTCGGTAAATTTATATCCCCTCTGCTACCACCAATTCATCATCCTAGCACAGTATATGTTTAACTATGACCCACTAAAAGGGACAACAAAGATTCCACTACAAGGGATATTCTGCTACTATAAGGCACTAACCAGTTTCAGTCCCATGCGCTGGCAACACCTGCTTGACCATACCCGCCACCTCCTCCTCCACTATAACCCCAACTGGAGTTCGCACCGCCGCCGCCGCCGCCACCATAGCCACCTACATTCCCTCCACCATAGCTGTTCCCTCCACCTCCACCTCCACCTCCACCTCCACCGTAGTTATCTCTCCGGAAATCACGTCCACCAAACCGCCCACCACCACCACCAGTGCGACGGTTTCTCCCCCCAAATGTGGAGCGAGCAGCATACCTAGATAGCCAAGCCGGTACCTCTTGGTTTGCTTCTTGCATTAGCTCTGCCAATGGCCTAGCAAGCGATGTATTATTATCATTGAAGAAGGCTGTCGCCAAACCGGATTTTCCAGCCCTCCCTGTACGTCCAATGCGATGAACATAATCATCAATATCATTGGGGAGGTCAAAGTTCACCACATGTGCAACATGTGGTATATCAAGACCACGAGCAGCAACATCGGTAGCAACCAAGATAGGAGTGGTCCCACTTTTAAAAGACCTCAATGCTTGTTCTCTTTCCTGCAGTAAAAAACAAGTACTATTACATTGAGAAATACATGAAAAGATTAAAAAAAAAGCTCAAAAAAGAAAAAAGGAAATGCTAGCAACACTCTCTTGGACAATCAATTGCACATTCTCCCATTGAAATGTTGCCATATGGCAACTTTTGTGGACCCAAATATGCTAAAAGATTAAAAATTAGAGCTTGCTCGATTTTGGATCCACAAAAGTGAACACATGGTAAGTTTTTAATGGGAGAGTGTGCAAGCGACTGTCGAAGAGAGTGACTAGCATTTTTCATAAAGTAAAATTGTCATATACGACAAAAGTAACTTTGGTTAAGTAAATTGAGGTCAATAAGGTGAAAGTGATGTTTAAAAGTTTCCTTAAAAGGAAATGTTTCAACCTTTGTGGGACAACCCAAAAAGGAATATGTTTCATCCTGAGGAACGGAGTATCAGATTAACTTAAAAACCACTGCTGTAATCCAGCTTAGCCCTGAACTATCCCTCCCCCCTGCTCCAATCCCAAAATAACGGGAAGAAAATATTGCAAATTGAAAGAAAAAAGTGAGAAGCGGCTTAGTTTGGAATACTTTTCCATTTCTCTTTTCTATATTTTCTTAAAAAACGTATAGCTTGTCTCAAGGGTAGAATACCTCTCCAAAACTTTGTAAAACTCAATAGTATTAAGTTGAAATGTTTTAGATGTACCCCTATTTAACATAAAAGCTTGCTAAAGTTTAAAAAATAAAAAGAAAAAAGGTTTCCCACCTCCACAAAACAAGCTATAACCTTTTTCCAAAGGAAAAGAAAAAGGGGAAAGGTTTTGGAAACCAAACTACTCCTGAAACTTAGACAACTATAACTCCCAAGTCACACGTTAAAATAAGAAAAAAGAAAAAGTATCTGCTAGTACTGCTGCTGTTAATAATGTTAAAGGCATGTTGCTCAATGGCATAAGCTACCCAGCATTGACACTGAATTCTCCAGCTAGGTTCTTCATTCAATGAGATTAAGATCAGGCAAAAGATTTAGAGAGAAAAATAAGTAAAAAGCTAACTACCTGCTGCGATCTATCACCATGAATGCTAGTAGCAGGGAACCCATTCCCACATAACCAATATTCAAGTGAATCAGCTCCCTTCTTTGTCTCCACAAAAACAAGAGTAAGAGCTTGCTGCAGATATGAGAAAATATAAAACAGTTGTGAGTGTCAGATAATAACTACTGGCAAGACAAATCAGAATCCTACAGATATTGGTACCTTGCCCTGAATCCCATTAGCCCTCTGGGCATGAAGAAGGTCCATGAGATGGCTTCTCTTATCAGATTCTTGTACGAATTCCACCCTTTGAACAATTAAATCAGTACTAGAACCAACTCGTCCGACAGCCAAGAAAATATAATTCGAAAGGAAGTCGGAAGCTAGTCTCTGGAAAAAGTTAGAAAAGTGGTTAGCATGTTGCCTAAACATAAAACCCATGCACAGATTGGAAAGCAAGTAGAGACATGAGGATCCTGTTGTACATTACTAGCGTATGAAAAAGCACGGGGTTGGGGGGGGGGAGGGGTTCAGGCCCACAAGAATTCTAGCATCGGATTGAAGGTAAACTCTCGTAGAAAATGAAATTAGTTAACAGCATAATGATGTTCTCAAAGTTGTTAACAGGCATTACTACCAGATTCCAGAAATGAAAATAAGTACCTGAATCTCTTTCGGAAAAGTGGCACTGAATAGCATTGTCTGTCTCAGTCCAGCAGGGGGCATGTCCATTTGTTGTACAATTTTCCTGATTTGAGGTTCGAAACCCATATCCAACATCCGATCTGCCTCATCAAGAGCTAAGTACCTGATCATCTGGAGAGATATTCTAGCTCTCTCTAGTAAATCTACCAATCTACCAGGAGTTGCCACCAGAATGTCGACCCCCCTCTCCAGCTCCCTTAACTGGAAAGACAAAAAAACTCGGTAATTTGAATACAGTGTTGTATCTTCCACATATCTTCACAAATCATCATATCGCACCTTTACCACAACCATGTAGGGGTCATTGCATGAAATTTACAGAGTCAATTATTCATCTGATAAAACCAACACTAAATTCATTTATAAAGACTAGTGGCAAAGTTTAGGTCACAGACTCTTCCTGCCACAACTTCTTAAGGAGTATGGTGAAAAATAAATGAAATATCCATCCTCACAAATACGAAGAAAAGACACAGATATTCACAACCAACCTCATTCCTCTTCTAAAAACCTATATGTTGGCGGTGAAACCATTAAAAGCTCTTAGTTTACAAAGTTTGAAGCCGACATCAATGGGACTACCAAATAAACTGTAAATTCAGTCACTCAATTTGAAGATAGAAATAGTTAAAAGAATATAATGCAGACCTGCAAAATGAGGAATGACAATTTCATATGCTACCTAAGTTTCACTCGAGCACTCTTCTCCAGACATTTTGAGGACAAGAGCTAAGAATACACCCAAAAGTAGCTAAATGAAAAGAAAAAGTTACACAAAACAAACAGGCTGCATCACATGCCAAATGAGCAGCTACTTTGACAAAGAGATCAAGCATAGTTCAATGTCATCAGCCAATGTAACAGAGTGATTGATGTAAATTTCCATGACACAAAATGGTTAGGAAATTAATCATGCCGTCTTAAATTCAAAGAAGTGCAGGTTAAAAAGTTAAACAGAAGGGTAATAGAAGACAACCTGTTGGTTAACAGGAGCTCCTCCATACGCAACAACCACTTTGACACCTGTTTGATAAGCGAACTTCTTGGCTTCTTCATGTATCTGGAAGTAAATTAGCAGTACATCAACACCACAGGAAAACAAAAGTAAAGAGTGAAAAAACGAAATCATTCTAATAGCAATAACGAGAAGGCATCATCTTACTTGCATTGACAGCTCTCTTGTTGGGGAAAGAATAAGCGCAAGTGGGTAAGCTGTTCGTGCTCCGCGATACGGCTTCTGAGGAACTTGGCCCCTCATGATGCCACTGATGATTGGAAAGCAGAAAGCAGCTGTTTTCCCAGAACCAGTCTGTGCACATGCCATCAAGTCCCTCCCTCCAAGGGAGATAGGAATGGCATGACGCTGCACTGGAGTTGGCTTCACATATTTGCATCTTCGAATGTTCAAATTAAGGGCTTCCCCTAAGTCAATCTCTGCAAACGTATTGACCGGTGGTGGGACATTATCCCCACTTGTTTCTACAGGGATGTCCTCGTAGGCATCAAAATTGATTCCTGTATTCTCCTGCTCAGTGAAATCCTGCTCAGCAGTAGTTTCATCCTCATCATCAAAAGGATTAACTTCCCGCTCCCTCCCACGACTATCCCAACCACCACCTCTCCCACCCCATCCACCAGCACCACGACCACCACTGTACCCACCAGAACGATTATAATCGTTCCTAGGACCACCCCAGTGAGAAGGGCTAGAAGCAGGACGATCAGCACCCAGAGCAGGTCCAGCTCCTGACTGCTGAGCTACAGGTGCATCAGAAGAGACCTGACGATTTCGGAGATGTGGAGGAACATATGCTGATCGGCCAGGAGCTGTACCAGAACCAGCATTATCAGCCGCAGAAGATGCAGCCAAATCAGCCCATGATGTTCGCGAATTCATCACAGTAAGCTTGTCCACGTGCGAATTTCTCAGAGCCCTAAATCCTTGAAAAATTAATATGCAGCGTTCCTGATGCTTCAATTCCCAGACAGTATCTAACAACAGATCCAAAATCCAAAATCCAAAATACGGATCCCTTAGTAATTAGAATCAAGAAACGAAACCCCTGATCCAGAAAGAATGATCAAAACTCACAACACCAACCATGCACCAAAACAAATCTAAAAGCCTCCAACGGAATGAATTTGAGATGAAACAACAATGTAACAAAACTTCAGCTGGTCCTTTCACTTGGTTCAACATAGGTGCAAGGAAGCGTATGAACAGCATTTTATCGAAAAGGAAAAAGATAGAACATTCCAGAACAAAACACAGCAAAAGCGAGACAGCACCCATAAAGCATCCGAAGCATGCACCCAAAAAAAAAGTCACAAATACCAGACCAGAACGATAGAGAAAACGCCTTTAAAACAAAAGCTGATTCAAACCAAAAAAAAAATGGGAATTTGAATAATTCGCACACGAGAAAAAAGGATAGAGAGAGCGAGAGAAGCGAGAGGTAAACCTGCTGATGAGAAGAAATTTGGTGAAGACGATCCAAGAAACCCTAAGAATAAGCAAAAGAGTCGGGGAGAGAAGCAAAATAAATATCCTGAAGAAGCTCTCTCCGAAATCACTTACACAAGTCTTACCTCTCGTGTCAAATGTTTAATTTTGCCATTCATCTATACACCTATTGTCATTATCACCCCTATAGTTCATTTGGAAATTGTACCATCAATTTAAAGTGAGATATGAAAGTTACGTTTATGCACTTGGTACACAACATTTCAAGTGGTAGTATTAAACCTAACACTATAAATCAAAATATTTTGATACGTACCGTTGTGGATTGAAACTTTAAAACTTGAAAGACTAATAAGGCACATTGTTGACTTTCACCTTGTGAAACCCACAGCAACATTCGGACACTCTTTTTTCCATTGTCACTGGGGAAAATATATTTCAATATCGAGATTTTAACCATTAACTTTTATTATTTTAAAATGTTTCCCAATGTGAAGTACAATTAAATTTCAATTGTTCGTAAATTTATCAACATGTGTGAGGTTAAAACAATGGGACATGAGTTGGAGATGTTGTGGTCAACTCTCCACCATCCTCATTCCCCTACCCCAAGTGTATAAAAAAATAATGGATAAAGTCAATTTTTAGTCTCTTACCTTATTCTGTTATCCTATTCAGATCATATTTTAAGAATTTATCCAATTGAGGTTATTTCGGTTTAATTTTTATCTCAATCTAGCCCTTCCATCAATCTAAACGTTAACTTGACCATTAATTGATGAGAATGATGAAAATGTTCTTACTTAATTTACAACTTAGTCTCTAAGTTTATACTCCCTTTGTTCCAAGTGTGTTGTCACAACATCAAAATATTTTCGTCCCAAATAAAATGACATTTTTTCACTTTTGTTTTATTTTAGTCCACTTTTACCCTTGCAATGCACCCACTCAAAGAGTCTAGAGAGTGGGTTAGGAGGAGTAAGAATGAGTTTGGGAGGGGGTAATGATGGAAGTTTATGTAAAATGAGTTAATGACCAAAGACAATCTTAATCTACACAAAAAGCTAAATGTGACAACCCATTTGGGACGGAGTGAGTAACAATCTTTCAATTTTGTCTCAAAACTCTAATTTTCACATCTCCACCATGCATAGGGATGTAAATCGGGGAGGTCGGTCGGGTCGGGTTCGGGTCGGGTCATTCGAGTTTCGGGTTGAGCTACTTTCGGGTTCGGGTCATTCGGGTGCCTTCGGGTTGATTTGATTTTGGGTCAGGTCAGGTTCGGGTTCGGGATATTCGGGTTTCGGGTTGCTTCGGACCAAGTTTATTTCGGGTCAGGTCAGGCTCGGGTTCATGTCATTCGGGTTGTTTCGGTTTCGAGTTCAGTCTGGGTCGGTTTTCTTCGGGTATAAGTTCGGGTTAATTGGATTCGGGTCTCGGGTTCTTCGGGTTCGGGTCATTTCGGGTTCTGAGTCATATCGGGTTCGAGTCTCATCAGGCTCGGGTTCGGACCATTTCGGGTACGGGTTGCCATAGGGTTGAGTGTATTTCGGGTCAGTTCGGGTGCGGGTCGTTGACTTTTTTGGTCAATTCGGTTTCGGACGGGTTCCTCGGGTCGGGTCAGCTTTTGACATCCCTAACCATGCGCGCACGCGCACACACTCTCTCTCTCCCACTCTCTCCCTCTTTGTCTCTTTATCTCTCTCACCTTCGCCTCTTCCCACCTCCTCACCAACCTCATACTTGCTCCCGAAATTCTTCAATAACTAGGTGAGGAAATTGAAGTCTCTGCACACAATGACGATCTTCTCCCCATCATACGCACTTTCCTGTTCGTCGCCATCATCTTCCTCTTCACACGGTGGCAACAATTAATTCACGTTTCATAAATACTATCACACGTGGTTTTCAAAATTTTGTTTGACTTGAATTTATGTAAGAAATAATTTATTAGATAATATATTTAGAAATTAGAAACGATGAATTATTATTTTTGTATAATTATTTATCATTGTATGTTAAATGCCAAATTATGGATTAGTATCCTGAACTTTGATGACTCGTTCAAGGAAGGGTCTGGATTATAACTCATCCTGACTCGTACCTCGAACTATTTAACTCGGTGCAGTTAAGGGCCCCACCTCAGTAATTCCGTTAACGATGTTAGATTTCTAACGGTTTGATGATCATTTTGTCATTCTTTCAAGTTTTAGATCTTAAATGATAAGTTAACTAACTTTTTATTTAATTTCTTGAAATATAATTTTTTTAAATATACAAATTAAAATGATAACATCATATTTATAGTTGAGAAAATATTTAAAACTATTCTAAAAAATAATATCAAATAAATTTAAGTAAAATACATTTTAAAATATAAACATTAAATTATT
Organism: Stellera chamaejasme; assembly: GCA_024586325.1. Lineage (NCBI taxonomy): Eukaryota > Viridiplantae > Streptophyta > Magnoliopsida > Malvales > Thymelaeaceae > Stellera > Stellera chamaejasme. Next base: position 9,139,979 of record CM044984.1, on the reverse strand, counting down.
TTTTCAGAATATTTGACAAATAAAGTTATAGGCCAACAATTAAAAAAATGTTGCAATACTTTTGACAAACATATAATTATTACCATTTTTATTATTTTGGGTAATTTTGGAAAGAGTTCAAAGTTATGTGACAAAATGTGTAATTTTCTTTCATTTTTAACGTTAGTCAACAAACAGAAATTTCGTTAAGGCCCTTAAGTGCACCATTCCAATAGTTAAGGTACGAGTCAGGACGAGTTACAATCCAGACCCTTCCTTGAACGAATCATCAAAGTTCAGGGTAATAATCCATAATTTGGCCTATGTTAAAATATTAAATTTAAAACACCAAATAAATGTAGAAAATAACCTTGAAAATCTTTGTGGGACAATGGGTGTATAAAATTAACTGTAGGTAGTAAAGTTTTAGAGAAAAAAATAAAATAAGAAAGCGAAGTTCTTCCTTTAATTTTTATCAGGGGTGTATTGGGTAATCCTAACCCAATTTTTTTGTATTTTTTGCAGGTTAGGATCGATTTAGGGGAAATAGTATCATGGGTAACCCAACTTGACCCGATTTCTTTGTATCTTTTACGGGTTAGGGTCGGGTTAACTCGAAAACCCGTACTCCAACCCGAAAACCCGAACTTAACCCAACCCTAACTCAATCACCTATCCTCCCTTAGCCCAAATCCCAAGGCCATCACCCATCTCTAAGTCTAAACCCAACTTGCTACACCCCGCTAGGAGTGACAATGGGTCGGATGATATCCACAAACGTGGATAACCACGAGCGGTTATAACTGCGATTATTATCTGCGGTTATTGGCTAATAGGTGGAATTTAGTAACCGTGAGGCTAACGGTTACGGTTACGGATATCAGCTATCCGAACCGTGGATATCCGTAATCGTTAACCAACCCATCAATAAAAGTAGGCCACTAGCCTACAGCCAATTCCCATTAAAACAATTACCCTCCAACTGAGCCCGAATTTCTATTGTTGTCTAGTATATGATTTTCCTACTTGATTTGGTTTAAGATATGCCCTTCTAATGTCTTACAGTTCGCGATGATGTAATGCTGATGAAGATGAAGATCTGAATGATGGACAATCAGAAAATGGAAATCTTTTGTTGAACTTTGTTAAACTGTTTTCTTTAGCTTCTATCAGACTATCACTTTTAGTTGTCTACATTTATTAGGTTTGCTATCACTTGAGGTTTTGTATTGTTTTGTAATTTCAGGCAGTATCCGCGGACTAACCGCGGTTGGCGGATATCCGCGGGTATTCATTAATAGGTGCTAGAGTATTGGCGGATATCCGTTAACCGCGGATAGTTATATATTCGCGGTCGCGGTTATGGTTTAGGTATAACCGTGTATAATCCGATCCGTTGCCATCTCTACACCCCGCCCATCACTCCCCTGCCTACCATCCCCAACCCAAGCCCGACAGGTGGCAACCCAAATCTTTTTTTAATTTGAAACATAAAAATTCAGGTTATATGGATCAACCTGTGCCCAACCTAAGAATTTCAGGTTCGGGTTGACTCGACCCAAAAATATTTATGGGTTGGGTTAGGGTTAGAATTTATATGTTTTAGATTTTTGGATCCACCCGAACCCGGCAAACCTGACCCGACTTTCACCCATAATTTTTATCTCTCAAAAATTTCAAATTCATTTAAAAGAGTTTTGTAAAATTTCACTCAAATAGCTATTTGTCATATCCTATCAAGTTTATAATATGTGTGTGTATTTGTATTATATAAGATATGAAGTATATAATATTAGATAATGTATATATAATGGAGCAAAATATATATATATATATAATGTATATATAATCAAAATAATAAAAATACTTACGCTTATTGTTAATATAGTATAATGTATATATTAAATGCATATATAATTAGAAAAAGAAAAAGAAAAGATTCAAGCTTATTGTTGGATTAATTACATGGTATCGAAAACCTAAATTACTATTAATAATATCTTGTCAAGTTGATAAATGTGTATATGTATAATATAATATAATTACACTATGTGCATGATACACGTTTTACCGCGGCCTTTACCGCGCCTAAGGCCGCGGTAAAACGTTAGACGCGGTAAAGTGGCAGCGAGCCACGTTTACCGCAGCCAACGGCGCGGTAAGGCAGCGGTAAAGCCTCGTGGTCCACGAGCCGTTTGATCAGATGCTTACTGCGCCCGTCTACTGCGGAGAGGGTCGCAGTAAATGTTCCCTATATAAGCAGCACCTCCTCTCCGGTTTCACACACAACACTTAATATTTTCCTTCATCTTCTATCAATTTTTTCATTTAATTGTTTACTAATTGAAGAAAGTATATATCATCCGGTGATTTCAGTTGAAGATCAACCGCCGACAGTTATTGTGTCTCTTTTAGGTAACAAATATTATTTTTTAGATTTATTTATATATATATATATATATATATTTTTATGAGTTCTTCAAACTTATTTTATTTATATGTATTTCAGTTGCTTACTTATGTAATTAAACTAAAGTAGTTCATAAGCTATAATACCTGTCTATGAAAAATTGTAGTAATATATTATTTTACAGTTTATTTCAAAATATTGAAATAACGGTGTAAAATTATATATTGTACAAAGTTTTTATGGATTGTCCCATTGGACAGTTTGTAAAAGTATAGTATCGGTTAATTAATCTTTTATGATTGTGTATGGAGAAATAATGAGAATTACGTAAATTTTGGATGCAATATTTCATCTTGTTCCTCTTTATACGTGCTCTCGACGTTACGCCGGAGAAATGGTATAACGAGGAACTTAGACGAAATGTTGCCGAAATTTATGTAATTATATCAGTTTCTACTTACACAAGATAAAAGGTTGATTAACTAATAATACTTTTATGAATAGGGTAGGACCCATGCACCTTGAATTAGGAGAAAAAACGGTAGTGAAAAATTTAGAATTAAGTTCTGTGCTGAATATATATTATATAATTGTTATGCTTAATATTTGTCATATTGTTTTATTGATACCATTATTATAGGAATTGTATAATGGCCGAAGAACGTGATTGGATATATCAGCGTTTTCAGGAGGGGACTCGCGATATTAGTCAGAGATTTTGGAACTGGCTTCCAGAATTTCTGAATTATGCGTTTCTTGTTGCTCGGGAAAAGGGAGAACAATTTGTGAAATGTCCTTGTAGAAAATGTAAAAATAGATATTATCAAGATCGAGAACAATTGGCAATCATTTACTATTAGATGGATTTCAACCGAATTATCATGTGTGAGATTGTCATAGTGAACGACGTCAAATAAATCAATGTGTTTATCGAGGTTATCAATTTGATATGGCATCGTCATCATCATCGAATATTGCAAGTACGAGTAATTCATTTGAGGGTAATGAAAGAAGGGGTGATTACTGTGAAATGGTCCGCGAGGCATTTGAGATTCGTGATCGTAATAATAATTTTAAGGGTGATGATATGCATCAGATGGATGATGACGACGAACCACCTAAAATGTCAAATCGAAGAGCTCAAAAGTTTTTTGATTTATTACGTGATGCGTCGCAGCCTTTATATGGGGGATGTACTGATAAGCACACGAAATTGTCTGTTATTTCAAAATTCTTGAGCATGAAAAGTCAACATAACGTATCTGACGCTTTTTTCTCGGAGTTGATTGAATTTATCAATGAAATACTTGCATGCCCGTACTGTACGGAGGATGTTCATAGTTTCCAGCAGACTCACGAAAAAAAACGAGTTGGTTTGGTTGTCACCGAAGATTTTTACCGCAACGACATTCTCTCCGTAACAACAAGCAATTATAGAAACATACAGATCGTAGGCTAAGATGTGAGTTTAAATCAGACCACAAAATATTAAGCGAGGTCCAGAACATCGTGTTCCCACCATTCGGGACACCGTGGGATCACATGAGGGCAGAGACGTTCGGGAATGAGCATAATTGGATTAAGAAATCGATTTTATGGGAATTACCATATTGGGCAGATTTGAAAGTTAGACATTGTCTCGATGTGATGCATATTGAGAAAAATTGTTTCGACAATGTTTTCTACACGGTTGTCAATCATAAAGGGAAAACTAAGGACAACGCAAATTCGAGACGTGATCTAGAGGCTCTAGGACTGCGCCCTGAATTGCATTTGGTGACTGATCCTCATAGGAAAGAACCGTTCAAACCAAATGCGACGTATACTTTAAATGCAGATCAAATTGCGAGTATTTGCTATTGGTTGAAGCATACCGTCAAACGTCCAGACGGTTACGCTTCTAACATTGGGAGGTGTGTTAATACGTCCGGTAACACGTTCTACAATATGAAAACCCATGATTGTCATGTCTTCATGCAAAAGTTGCTTCCAATCGGTTTGCGTGGCTATCTCGATGACGGTATTTGGACTACAATATCTTAATTCAGCAAATTCTTCCGGCTAATTTGTTCAAATGTTATTCCATTGGAAGATGTCGAAAAGTTGGATGAATTTATCGCCGTTACACTGTGCAAACTTGAGAAGATATTCCCTCCATCGTTCTTTGACTCGATGGAACATCTCACCATGCATCTACCTTGGCATCTTCGAACTTGTGGGTCTGTGTCATACTGGTGGATGTATAGTTTCGAAAGGAACATGAAAAGATTGAAAGCAAAAGCTGTGAACAAAAGATTTTCGGAGGGCTCCATCATTGAAACGTTTCCCATACAAGAGGTTGCAATTTTTTGCGAGCATTACATGGAAGATAATCATGGGACGCGTGTGAACCCCAACATACGTAACAAAATTCTTCTTGTTACTGTCAATCCGAGCGGACTATCAATATTTGATCATCCATCTAAACCACTGGGCAGAGCGCACTTTCGGGAGTTGACGGTTGCAGAAAGAGAACGTGTACAAACTTATATTCTGCAAAATTGCAGGGAAGTTGATCCATTTATAGATCGATTCAATGAGTTGGCCCGACGAAATTTTCCAGACTTGGATGAAGTTGGTATTGACAATATCAGGCTTGCACAATTCCCTGGATGATTCAAGAACATGGTTAGTCGTGCAATTGATTGCTTACAGTTTTAAAGATATCTAAAATATGTATGTTAATTTGAAACTGAAATTTTTAATGTGCAGGCCTCTGCAAATGACCGGACTTTACCTCCAGCATTGTACGCCTTGGCCTGCGGACCGAAAGTGAGTTAAATAATTTCCTAGTGTATATGTGAACGGGTACAAGTTTCACACAAAAACATTACGGCTAGCGCAAGTTGTCTGCTAATTGGGGCGTCTGCGTCCTCGGAGATACAAATGCAGAAGACTATATGGATTTCTACTGTTGGATTGACGAAATCATTATCCTTCAAAGATGCAGAATAACTTTGAGTATTACGGTGTTCAAGGGTACGTGGTTCGGTACGAATAAAGGTGTCCGTTACGATAAACTTTCGGGAATCATCAATGTTGACTACACCTCCAGACTTTATCCAGAAGATCCATTCATTCTTGCCAGCCAAGCGGAACAAGTGGTTTACCTCGAATACCCTTCAAAGAGACAAAATCTGAAAAACTGGTGGACAGTTTTTAAAACTAAACCGAGACGCTTTAAGGATGATCTGATGCAAGAGCCGGATATAGGTACGGCTAATCCGTTGCAAGAGTCAACGACAATTGGTGAAAGCATACAACCAGGACCAGATGTGACTCCATTATTATTGGAACATCATGCACATCCCGAGCACATAGATCATTTGGACAGCCGATCGGAAGAAAATGACGATGACGATGATCCTCATTTCCACCATTTTTTTGTCCTAACCTTCGGTTTTTTTTCCAGGTACTCCTCCATCCTCATTTGCATCTCGAACTCCATCACCGTCACCAAAACAGGAGGTAACTAAATTTTGAATTTTTTCCTAATTTTTTTCAAATTTTATTAATTAATTTTATTTACTTTGTTTAGTTTTTATTGGGTTGCATTTAGGTTGTGGTAAATACTTTTTGTGTAGTTTTTTTAGTGAAATGGATGTATTTAAGTAGTTGTTGTTAGTTTCCAAAAGTTTGGGGGTTAAGATAAAGCTTTTGAAAATGAAAATGCAAATTAATTTTATTTAATTAGTTGTTGTTAGTTTGAGAAATTCTATTAATTATGCAATTTTTAATACTTTTTATCAAGTTATTGTTTGTATTTTTTTGAACTTATACAAACTTTTATTAATTATAAAATTTTGAAAACATTTGGGTAAAAATGAAATTTTTCCAAAATTTTGGGGCTTAAAATGTAAATTTTAAAATCTTTGGGGATGTATCTAAAAATTTCGAAACATTTTAGTGTCGAATTGCAAATTTTAAAATCTTTTGGGGCAAAAATGAAAGTTTCGAAAAACTTTGGATTGAACTGCAAATTTTGAAAAACTTTAGGGCGAATTTGAAAATTTTAAAAACATTTGGGTGAAAATGAAACTTTTCCAAAACTTTGGGGCTTCAAATGTAAATTTTAAAATCTCTGGGGATGTATCTAAAATTTTTGAAACATTTTAGTGTCGAATTGCAAATTTTAAAATCTTTTGGTGCGAAAATGAAAGTTTCGAAAAACTTTGGATTGAACTGCAAATTTTGAAAAACTTTAGGGCGAATTTGAAAATTTTGAAAACATTTGGGTGAAAATGAAACTTTTCCAAAAACTTTGGGGCTTCAAATGTAAATTTTAAAATCTTTAGGGATGTATCTAAAAATTTTGAAACAGTTTAGTGTCAAATTTAAAAAACTTATGTTAGTACTTATGCTCGTTTTTAAATGTTTCGAGTTATGGCGTCTACTCCCGATCCCCGAGATGGTTCAGGCCGGGACGAGTCGGGGTCAGGTTCCCGGGGACGGACATTCTCCCGTAGTTCCCGTGGTCGATCATCGACTTTATCCCGACTGCGTACGGAGGACTCTCCAACGATTCGGTGCATCAGGATGTACCTAGTGATGACGCTCCACCTCCACCGCAGCGGCCACGCATAGTGGTCCAGCCCCCGCCCCCACTACCGCCGCCGGTCCCGGGCCCTGATGGACGCCTCATAGTTCGCATTGCACAGTAAGTCTCTAACGGGGACAATTTTGCTATGATTTTTATTTACATGTTTCAATACTTATTACGGTTTGTGTTTTTGTGCAATTTGCTTCTCTGGATACCCTCCCAAATACTTCCAGCAGACGGCGGACGAGCTTGCCAGCTGGGCAGATAAGTTCGCGGTATTTTAAATTTTACTAATATTTAATATGTTCGACGATCAAGTCGTTTGGCAACAAGTCCAAACATAGAGTTTATGAAGACTTGGTAATCTCCTTTAACCAGTTTAACATTTAAACATCTAAGTTTAATTTATTTAATTTATAAAAAAATTAATTACTTCTTAAATACTATTGGACAGTGCAAAGAAGCTGGGCGCCGGCTGCGTCAGGAGGAGTTCGGGGAGGCATGGCTTGGGAAGGAATCGGCCGTCCTGGTATTATTCATTTATTTTCCTCAATTCATAATATTGTTTCTTTCAATATTATTTAACGTAAGTTTATTTGTATTATTACTTAGGAGGCGTATAAGACGCGTCTCATTGACAAGTATGGGCCAGATGGGTCGTTCCCAGTGATCGATAATGAGATCTACAGATCCGTCATGGGCCAGCCCACTCGAGGACGCTGGGTCGGTGTCCCGCCCCAGATAAGCCATCTGGAGCGCTTCGAGCCACCTCAGCGATCTCAGGTAATTAAATTGTCATTTTATTAACTTCTATAATTTGACTTGTTTTTTTTTATATTACAGCTGTTAAGTTTTTTTAAAAATTCTAACTTTCAGCACGAGATTGAGCTGGAGGACCATTATCGGAGAGATACGGAAGAGATCTGTGACCTCAGATGCTGGGTTGTGGCGCTCGAGGTCCAGGGTGCTGCTCTTGAGGCTTAGAAGACTGACGTGTTGCGATCCTTCGATTCAGCCGCCAGCAACATCTGGTCGGCTATGCTTTATGGGGGATACATCACGTTTAACGCAATGCCGCCACACTTGTCAGCTGGATCTTCGTCCCATCCTCCGCCCTTCCAGCAGCCGCCGCATCAGTTCTTCCAACAGCCGTCGCGGTACCAGCAGGCGCCGTCTCAGCCCTTCCAGCAGCAGCCCAATGTCGACTTGGGCCTGGGCTTCACGCATCCCCAAGGGGATTATCGGCCGAAGATGCCGATCACGCAGCCGCACCGACGAGCATTCATGGAGGGGCATACGGGGGTTCAGGACGACTTTGTTAATTATCTTAACACTGATCCAAACACGGACCCAAACGCAAACCCAAACGATAATTTTTAGGATTTTTGTAAACATTATTTAGATTTAGGTGTAAATTAACAATTTATTATTATATATATACATATTTTTGCATTTGATATTACTTTCTAAATAATTTTTTAATTAAAATTAAGGGGCACATGGGGGCACGTGCCTCCAGTAAAATTCTACAATTTATGATGGTAGTGGTAGTATTTTTTGATAAATATAATGTATAAGGGTTAGTTTGAACACAAATATATAGTTTAAGGGCTAAGTGTCATTTAAACAAATAAGAAAAAGACTCCAATCCAGGCTATCCAGCCCATAGGTCTAATCTCGTGGGTCGTGGCAGCTATCATATGAGGAAACAATGATGGGTGAACAACAAATGTCATCCAACAACTATGCCTATTTTTCTACTCAAGTCCTAACACTTGTTATTCTATCATACAAGCCTAAAAGTTTTGATAAAAATATGTTAAGAATTAGTTCTATGCATTTATAATATGGCTAGCTATTGTTAAATAAAATAAATAATTTTATCAGAGCCTATTATTTTTTAAAACTGCAATATTTTGTCATTTTATTTTGATTGGATAAAAAATAGCTAAGTATTTTATTATGTAGTTCAAATTGCTTAAAAACTTTATTACACTTTTAATTTTTTGATAAATTATGACTTGCTACTTGATATCAAATAATCCATATGTTTGAATATTATCTCGTGTAACACCCTCCCATCCCACACATATTTCTTCTTATAGTTTTTATTTGTCATTACAATTTTTCTATATTAAAATCATGGGAATATGTATATAATTTGAAAAAAATCTAAATTATGAAAAATAAATTCTAAAAATAAGCTCAAGACATAATAAAAAATTGTGCCCCCACATGCCAAAATTCTTGGGCCCGCCACTGCCGCCGCCGCCTTCATCTTCTCATCATCAAATCGATGCCACTTGTTCTTCTCGTTGTTTCTATCTCCATCAAAGGTACATTTTTCTAGGTTTTGTTTTGTTTTTAATTTTTCCCCCATAATTTCTGTTGGGTTTTTTCCTAAACTTTTTTAAGGTAAACTTTCTGTAGGATCGAATCTGGGTTCACGATGTTGTGTTCATCATGAGAAACTTGCTTGTTTGTGTTGTTGATCACAGTTTAAAAAAAAAAATTTATGTTTTATAGGTATTTTGTGTTTTTATTCATATCTTCCATCTTGCTTGTTAGTGTTCATTTGATTTAAAAGTATTTTCTCTTTTTAAAAAATATTTTCTGCTTTAGAAAATACTTTATCTTTTTTTAAACGCATTTTCAGTTTTTATAAGTATTTTCTGTTTTTTTATAAATATTTTATATCTTTACAAGTATTTTGTGTTTTTATAAGTATTCTCTGATTTTTATAAGTATTTTTTAAAAGTATTTTCTGTTTTTAATTTGAAATTTTTGTTGTTTATTTTTATTTTATGTATTTTAAAGTATTCTCTGTTTTTGTTTGTATTTTATGTATTTTAAAGTATTTTTTGTTTTTTATTTAGATTTTCTAAGTTTAATTGCATTTTTAGGACTTCCATGAGATTTTAGGACCCCGATAAAGCCCGATGGCTCGCGAGGATCCGGTTGATTTGCAGGATGAGGTGGATGACGAGGAGGAGGACTAGGACGAGGAGGATATAGACGAATACATCAACAGTTGGGCAGATGAGAGTAGTTTATAATTGTAGAAAATGTTATATTTGAAACTTTTTGATTGTGAATTATGGATATTATGATATTTTTAATGCATTTAAATTTGTAGTTTATTCAATTATTAATGTTTTTATACTTTTTTCGTTTTAATATTTTTATAACCCATGAATTAATACTAAAATAATAATGTTTTCATTAAAAAAAACGTTTATGAAGGCCAAATCTGTTTTAAATCCGTCATAACCAAACACCTTATGCAATTCCATATGGAAAGTATATAACGGCCGTATCTGTCACAAGTCTGTCATAATTGTGACGACTCAGGCCGTTATTCACAAATGTGACGGCCAAATAACAACGAAAAAAACGATGACCTCTTCCGTCATTGTTATGACGGATAAACAACAATACGACCGTCATAAATAATGAATCAACTAAACGGTAATATATATATATATATATATATATATATATATTTCATTTAAGTTACAAATACACACATAAGAAAATATGCTTGAATCATGTCATTTGGGGCTAATGTGCATAAATTATAAAAATAGGAGAGGAATGAAGGAGTTATCCAAAAGAAATCAAAAAAGAAAAAACAAAGTAAAAAATGTCTTGTCTCGTTTGATTTGTGTTATCCTTTTTTCTTTACAAATTGTATAGAGAATAAGACAACACAAGAATAGCTCAGTAGAGTACAACACGTTTGCAACAAAAACAACAGCACCAATAGACTCAAACTCCACTACGAATAGCTCTGATGGGACCTCGCAACAAAACAACAGTTCAGACTCAGGTGGGGCCTTCCCGCTACTGCGTCCCAAAACGCTTCGATCGATCGGGCGGGTTACCCGCTATCGGCGCGCTACCTTTTCGATTTGGTAGTGGGAAGCGGGCCGACCACGCCACAATGTTACCGCTATCCCGCTACCTTGCCAACTACCACCATTGTGTTAAATGCTAGGCGGACGTTTCAAATTGCGAAATCGCCTCAACTATGGTGAAAAATAGATGGTAGCGGGTGGGTGGCTCCTTACCCGCTACCAGCCTTCATAAAACAAAACTCGGGCCTTCCCTTCCCCATTTCTTCCCCAACTTCTCATTCTTCCCCTCCAAGAACCAGCTGCCGCATCAGAGCCTTTTTCCCCATTTCTGATGTCGTTTCAATGCTCTTTGCGTAGATCTGCATTAGCAAACGAAGGTAAGCTCGAATCTTTTTTCTTTTTTTGGATGGTTAAAAGTAGTTTATTTTACCATTTTCATTTTTTTATCGCTCTCTCCAAACCACCAGCCACCTCAGGTTTTCCGTCACCGGACGTCTCCACTGCCATCTACAGGTATGTTTTTCATATACATGCAAATAATTCAAGTTTTTAGTATTTTTGTGGTATTCAAGTATTTTAGGTATATTTTTGGAAAATTTTGTTTATTTATTTTAGGAATTTATGTTTTGGAATTATTTTAGTATTTTTTTGGTGTTTTAGTAATTAATTATGGAATTCTTTTTGCATGTATTTTATGTTTTAGTGTTTTTTGGTGTATAAGTATTTAAGGTATATTTTTAGGAATTTCCGTTTATTTATTTTAGGAATTCTTGTTTAGGAATTATTATTATTATGGGGTGTTTTAATATTTCCGTGGTGTTTTAGTAATTAATTTAGGAATTATTTTTGCATGTATTTAATGTTTTAGTAATTATTTTTTGTCCAAAATTTCGTGTATGTATTTTTTGTTTTAGTAATTAATTTAGGAATTATTTTTGTATGTATTTTATATTTCAGTAATTATTTTAGGAATTTTTAAACTTTCTGGGTCAAACTCAATTTTTTAAAAAGTTTTTAAAAGTTTTTAAAGGCTTTGGTGAAATTGAAGTTTTTTTTAAAGTATTTGGATAAGAATGAAAATTATGTAAAAGTTATAGGCTTAATTAAATTTTATGTGTGTTATGTTACTTATGTATCACAACTAGTAAATGGTGTAAAAATTATTGTTCCGGCTCTTACTTACAGTTTGTGGGACATCTGCTTGAAAAATGTTTAATGAAGCATTTTAAACTTTTGCAAGTTATAGAAAGCATAAGTAAATGTGATGTGGATATTCGAAAATAATTATTTGGGAGCATACTAGTTTGAATTATGTGGATATTCCAACCATTCAATTTCTAGCTCAATAGTACGGCGTCGGGCCAAGAGGGAATGATCGCCGCCACGTGAGGAATAGTGTGACGACGATTACGATTTCCTTCCCACTGGTAGTGGCCACGTGGCGCTAGGGTAGTTACAGCCGCTACCAAGCCCCTACTAACGTTAGCGGGTGCAGTAGCGCCAAATAACAAAGAAGCTAGTTGAAAAGTAGCGAACCGGATAGCGGAATCTCACTACCATGGTAGCGGGCCTAAGCCCATTAAATACATAGTGCCAGGCTACCATCCGCAATAAAACAAGTAGTCAGGAATTGCCTCTAGTTGCAGCAGTGAGTCAGGGGCGATAAAAGCTAGTCTATCCAATGCATCTTAAATTTTGTACTCCTATTAGTCATCCACAAGTGAGATAGAACTTGAATTTTTTTAGAAAATATGAGAAGCTCTCCAAAGTTGATCTTGCATCATCTGCTTATTCCTTACTTTCTAGATGCACCATATCATTTTTAGCATTGTCCTCTTATAGCAATTTGGTTGCCCTAAAGTAAAAAACATCCTAAAAACTAATCAAAAGGAAAAAAAAAACATAGATTCTACTATCGAAAATCAAGCATATGGATGTGCATGCGTTGCAGCATAACCACCCTCTGTTACTTGTCGATGGGTAGTAAAATGTCCAACATTGAAATATTTGATGAGTAAAATGTCTAAATCAACAAAACATAGGGGGATAAAGGAGCTTTAGATCTAATTAGAAGTGAGGAACAAATAGAGTTGACTCGAGCTCAGTTCCAATCTAGTATGATAAGCCGAGCTTCACAAATCTTAAGCTCGAGCTCGAATATTGTCTCATCTCGGCCGATATACCGATCTCGTCTCAGTGCCAGGCATAAAAGTGGGTGTCTATTTACCACATATGTGGAAAAACACACACACTATGAAAATGTCAAATTTACTCTCTTAATAAATCTCTATGAATGGTGTTTTAGTCTTTTAGTTTATTAGGCTAGTTAATTAAGTTAGTTAATTAGTAGTACATTTAGGTATGTGTTTTTTCAAATATATGATAAATAAACGGACTCGGCATAAAACGGTATTGTTAGAGCAAATCTCGTCTTGGTCTCGGCTACCAGTGCTATTGAAGAAATGGAGGTACAAGGGTCAATTGATCAATATTAAAAAGCTTAAGGGTTAAAAAGGTTAAAAGAGTAACTCAAGTGTGAAGTCTGCGTGCGATTGTTTCTCGAATCTCGTCTTTCGTACTCGGTCTCAGCTTCGTCGTCACGTTCCTCCATCGCCATCTCACCTTCCGCCATCACCAGCCGGCAGCCTCCACCGCCTCTTGCCACCGCCAACCTCCAACCGCCAGCTCCACCCGAACGCGAGCTCCAGCCGCCAGCCTAACCTCCGGTCTTCTTCTCACAAATCGAAGCAACTACAAAGACTTAGGTAATTTGTTAGCTCTAGATAATTCTTAAGAGTTTTAGCTGAAGCTTGATCTCAAGTTCTCTGTACCAATTTTTCTGTGAGAGGAGAAAAGTTATTGTTAATAGTTTCAAACTCTCGCAGTGTTCTGTCGGGATCAACGGGTTTTTATTGACAAAATTGGGACAGCAACGGCATCTGCAATTACTAGGGGGAAAACATTTGTCCGAGCTGAAATCTGTTCTTTAATGGGGTTTAATAATGAAACTGATGCTCAATTCAAAATGCACATATCTTCTCGTATGATTGTCCACGTTTTTAACAATGCCTTTGAGTTGAAAATGCTTCACTGTGAAATATCTTGAACTGTTGAACTTGTGTTTGGTTGTTGATTCATGAGAAACCGTGATGAGTCTGGTTTTATTGGTTTGAATTCTTAAAATTGTTGCTGAAATTGTGCTAACCCATGGTTTGGGTCATTATTAATCATGCTCAACGTATGTTGCTTGTGTTTTGACAAAAGATTGTTTCTGGCTGTTGTATGTGGAAATTGGTAAATGCATTTACTTTTGCTTGCAAAAGCTGTTAATTTCATGATGCACCCAACTAAACTCAGATTTGTGCTAGTGCCAAGCTTTACAACGGTCTCATAGTTAGCATGTTCACTTGAACTGCAGTTGATTTCTCATTGAACGGCCTAACAAGGATCAGAATTTCTTTGTTAAGCCTGTTTCAAATCCGTGGTCTGTTCCTGACTTTTCGGTCTAAGCAAAGATTCATGTTTCCGAGTAACCATAGATGAAGCCGTTAACCAGTAATCAGAGAGAGAAATGGGTCCTCAAGTCAGCGATCTTTTCAAGATTGCTGCTTCTGGCTCTAACCCTTTTCTGGCGAACCATCCTGAAACCGTATGACACTTCAGCCTCCCTCAATCCTGCCTGTCTTGGCGATGAAAGCGGTCCGCAACCATCAGTCCTGCTCCCTTCACTAGGCTCTGCCGTTGAGACTGGCATTGTGTGGGACAGTGTTTACTTTGTTCGGATTGCTCAGTGCGGCTATGAATACGAGCAGTCGTTTGCCTTCCTTCCCTTATTGCCCACTTGCATTTTTATCCTATCCCGTTCAGGTTGGACAAATTTCATTTTTGCAAGTGTTGAATCATTATCTTTTTCTCCGTAAGTGATTGCTGCGTTGTGCTGATTGATTGATGGTCATTTCTGCTGTTTCCTTTTAGTGCAGTTTTTGCGCCGCTGATTCCTGTGATTGGTCATCGGGCTGTGCTGGCGTTGTCTGGTTATGTCATTTGCAATGTTGCCTTTGTTTCTGCAGCAGTTTACTTTTATCGGTACGTTTACTCTTTTAGGTATGTTGACATGGCTCATTTGATTTCTAAGCTTCCTGGCATGATCTAGTGTTAGTTTTGGTGAATGGTATGTTCTTAATCTTATAGCATTGATATTATGATTCCCCTCTAGGCACCCTATAGAATCTGAATGAATCAGAGAAAGTTAACTTGTTCCCTGCATAAGGATTACACGTTATATTCAATATTTCTGTTACGGATTTCATAAGTGTGGTTATGTTATAGCTTCTAATGTGGTAGCACTATATTCTGTTTGTAGTCTTTTCCATTGTTATTCATTTGATCTTAGCCATGGACCTTCTGCTTTTTCTGAACCTTGTCAATCTAACAGGATTTCAGTTATTCTTTTGAAGGACCCTCATGCAGCAATGCTATCTTCCATTTTGTTCTGCTATAATCCTGCATCCATATTCTATTCATCAATGTAAGCTGTTCTCTTTTCCTTTTAAGTTCACTTTACTGATGGATTTACTGAGTACTTTTGTTATTGTGTTCATACTCACAGATACACGGAGAGCTTGTATGCTCTACTCTCACTAGGTGGCTTGTTTAATTTGATTTCCGGTGCAAGCAACACTGCTGTTTTCTGGTTTTCTCTGTCTGGCTGTGCAAGATCTAATGGAGTGCTCAATGCTGGTTATATATGTTACCAGGCAATGCGTTCGGCATATGATGCTCTATTCAGAAAGAAGCTAAAATCTGTAAGATTTTTCTTTTGATTTGTAAATTCTGTTTATACATTTTGACTGTGAGGACACAAGTGATATTGAACAACGTTGTTTCTAAAACATTTCATACTTTTGGTGTCTTAATATGATGTGTCTAATATCGGTTTGTCTTTTCCTCTTCTTCCAGCACCAAATCAATCTGGTCTCCACACCCCCTCCTTTCCTTCTTTCTTGCAGTTTTACACCACTATTTTATCCTTACATTTCCCGTCTTCCATTTTACAATTTAGCTCCATATCTTTCCTTTCACCTTTTGTTGCATTCAGACCATTTCTCTCCATCCCTCTCTCTCTCTCTCTCTCTCTCTATATATATATATATATATATCCTCTCTCCCTCTCTCTATATATTTATATAAACACATTTATATTCCATATTTCATTTCCTTTTCCCATTTTGGCTTAAATGAATTGAAAAGTTTTCCTGTTGTAACCTGCAGGTTGGTAAAGAAAAACTAGTTTAATATCTATGTATGATAAAATTTCATGTTATTAAAAAATGAAAAGTTAGTTCCATATGCAAATTATTATGCTGGTGGTGGTTTAGAAAAATGTTGCACCAATTGGATGATGTCTTTGCAGTTACACTCATATAAGACAATAAGCAAAACTGGAATAATAATTTATACTGTCTTTTATAAAGTGAATTGGCATAAGTTATGGTCCTTGTGTGATGTCAAAATCTGCTATTCTGTTTTCCCTCTTGGATAGCTTATTCACTTATTCACTTTAGGTATGTTTACTTGGCTGAAATTTTACATAGAATTAATTTCATTGTCTTCATTTGTTCTTTCAAATAACTTCAACGATATTTATTCCATGCAAGTTTGTGTTTGCATGAAATGGACAGCTTTTTTGTATATCTTCCTGCCTATGGAAGTGAAGGTTGCTATAATATGCTGCTATCAATAACTGCTACTTTCATGGATACATTTTTTTAACGTTTCTTAAAAACCTTCTCTTGAGAATGCCCTCCGTTTATGATGTTGCCTACTTCTTTGATGACACATGAGAAGTGATAAGTTCTTTCTTTATCCTTATCTTTTTAACTTCATGGGTCTGTCTTGTCCTTCAAAATTTTGGTTCTAATCACAGTGATTCCAAGCGTCTAATATAATGCTGTCTTGCTGTTGTGTTTTTTCTCTTGTAGTTGGCATTTTGGATCCTTATTCGTGGAGCTCTCTGCTGTGTTTGTATCTTTGCTCCTTTTTTGGTCTTTCAAGGTTATGGCTACTATAACATCTGTGTTGGACGACTCCCTGATAAAATTAGCCCTTGGTGCAAAGCAAGAATACCTTTTTTATACAGCTACATTCAGAATCATTACTGGTATGCCCTGAATTTATTCTCTTCATATTTTAAAGTTCTTGAAAATCTCCTCTCGAGTCCCCTTTGGTTTTCTCTCTTTTGGCATTTTAGGACAGTTCGCTGAAGTTTAGCGAATAGTCTTCATTTCAAATATTTCATAAGAAAAGCTCACAATTCAAAAAAGCTACAGAAATTGTGTGATATTTATAGGTCAAAGTGAGTATTATACTAATCTTACATGCAGTGCACCGTCGTTCTGTGATCAAGCTTTTCCAATACAATAAATGAAGGACATAGCAGTCCAAATTGTCCAATGCTTTAACTGGACAATAAATTGGGACAACTAAACAGGAAAGGATAGGGGTGTCAAAAGTTGACCCGACCCGATTAACCCGCCCGAACCCGACCCGACCTGACCCGACCTGACTGACTGACCCGAGTTGACCAAAAAGTCAACGACCCTAACTGACGACTGAACCCGAACTCCGACGACCCGAAATCAGCTCGACCGAATGAACCCGTAACCCGAATGACCCGAACCCGAACTGACCGACTAGTTCAACCAGCTCAACCCGAAACCCGAATGACCCGAACCCGATGAACCCGTGACCCGAACCCACCCGAACCCCAAACCCGATTAACCCGAATCTGAACCCGACCTGACCCGAACCCCGAACCCGACCTGACCCGAATCCGAACCCTAAGCAACTCGAAATAAACTTTCATAATAACAAAACATAATCATCTAATGCAGTATAGAGTTACTATTTCCATAACAAAATAAACTACTATCATCCATTGTCTAAACTCTAAAATAAGAAAATGGTAGTAAATAACGTCAATTGTGCATAAATGACCAATAACAATAGTAACATCCAAAATGTAATCATCCAACGCATCAAATACACAATTCTAAAATATAATCATCCATGCATGATGCATCAAATACAAAAACCGAAATAATGATGATACAGTTCTTCAAGTAATCCGCAAATTTAGCTTCCATCCATGCAGCAGATTGTCTAGTACAGTAAGATCTCTGTTTCACAAAGATAGAATCAAAGGGACTCAAATAGGTGCAACTAATGATACAAATGAAACATACTTTATTACACCACCGAAATAAAACGTACCTTTAAATGTCATTAGAACAAGAAGCTACTTCAGAATTGGTAACAAAATTCAAAGGAACTTCTAAACCATTCAGATGAAGTAACTCATACTCCCCAACTTCATTAAGAAAATCCTAGTTTCATCACTGTTGTATACTTGTATTGTATATATGCACATAAAATATGTAGTATTGTTTATAAAGAAAATAAATATAAAGAATAAAAGTTTAATTTGAAAATTTTACACTAAAGTTTATTTTGAAGCAAAAATATCATCAATATTTTATTAAAAGAGTAAATTTGTTATTTGATGTTAAATTATCGCAGTTGGTAGTAAGATACGCTTAGATAGTATTCATGTGATATATCTCTGGACGATTGCGTGGACGTAGAGTTAATGTTTTTATTACTCTCATTTTCTTCTGATTTATAGATTTTGTAAATTTCAATAGCAAAGTTATCTCTTTTATCCATAATTTATGTGCATATTGGAGTAACATGAAATCTTAATTTTTAAATATATATTTTATTTTTGACTTTGCTTTTAAAAAAAGTTTTTCAGAGTGACAAATTGAGTTAAACATAGGTTCAAAAGTCAAATTTTATACCCCCTCCGTCCCATAAAAATTGTTACGTTTCACTTTAATGTTTCAAGTTGCAATGTTTGACAAAAATGTTTACTAAGATCAACAGTGAAAAAATGTGACAAAAATGTTTCAACTTGTGATTCTAACAATTTGTGTAAGAATTAAGAAAATAAAAGTATGCACTTATCAAACGGCTCCGCGAAATATATTTATTTGAAAATCCTAGTTCCATCACTATTGTATACTTGTATTGTATATATGCACATAAAATATGTAGTATTGTTTATAAAGAAAATAAATATAAAGAATAAAAGTTTAATTTGAAAATTTTAGCTACTCGAACTTGGATCAACGAAACTCGAACTTGTACTTGTAGAAACCCGAACTTGGACTTGAAGAAACCTGCACTTTGGACCCGAACAAACCCGAAATTTGACCCGAACAAACCCGACCTGAACCCGACCTGAACCCGAGACTGAAACAACCCGAAACCCGAATGACCTGAACCCGAACCCGACCTGACCCGAAGTAAACTCAACCCGATGGTGACCTGAACCCGAATGACCCGAACCCGAACCCGACCTGACCCGAAATCAACTCAACCCGAAATGACCCGAAACCCGAAAGACCCGAACCCGAACCCGACCTGACCCGAAAACTGGCCAACCCGAAACAACCCGAACCCGAATGACCCGACCTGAACCCGACCTGACCCGCCCAATTGACATCCCTAGGAAAGGATATGTGGACAATTATTTTAGGATTGAGGGAGCAAAGAGAGTTGCAGTATTTAGTCAAGGGCACTTTGTCACTTGACGAGAGACCTACAGCTAGTTCCATTAGGTGGCTAACACACACAAAAGCTTATCACATACTTGTATTATACTTCCTTCGTCCCCAAAAAATTGGTGCTTTTCGTTTTTAGCATTTAACCTATGATTTTATTTCTTTATCATTTTAACATGTAAAATCAAATATTTTAAATGAAGATTATAGATTAATGTGACTATTTTTTAAAGATATTTTTTTCCAAAATTTTTAATGAATTTTTTCTAGTAATAAATTAAATCTCGCACAACATCAAAAAATAAACGCACCAATTTTTTGGGGACGGAGGGAGTACATGTACTTAACCTTCTCGGCTTGCTCTGAGAATGTTATCTTTTACTTGATTGATGTGTTTTTTGCTTTAGTATTCTTTTTCCTCTGTTATTTGTTTAATTGATTTATCTTTCTTTAACATGGAAATATCTGTTTCACCAGCGCAGAAGTATCTTTACCTTATTTATCCCCTATCTCTGCCGCAAGTTTGCAGTTTGTTTAATAATACCCTGTTGGCAAATGTCTGTGATCTCTCTCTCTCTCTCTCTCTCTCTCTCTCTCTCTCTCTCTCTCTCTCTCTCTCTCTCTCTCTCTCTCTCTCTCTCTCTCTCTCCCCGAGCCTTCACTATTTTTGTGAGAATAGGAGTACTGTATTTGGTTTCTTTTACCAGTAAGATTCTTTGTTTTGATGACAGGGGAGTAGGGTTCTTGAGGTACTTGCAGCTAAAACAAGTGCCAAACTTTCTGTTGGCATCTCCAATATTGTGTTTGGCTCTTTGCTCGATTATCTATTTTGTTAGAGTCTGCCCTCAACATTTTCTGTCATTGGGTTTTCAAGCAGTTTCTGAAGGAGAAAATGGTTCATTAGAAGTCTGTTTCTTATCTGGAGCAGCACAAACATCAAAGCATGCCAATGTTTCCGACAATTCATCTTTCAGGGAAGATGATACTAACTTTCAACATGGTAATGGCTTATTCTTTAGTGATACAAAGTAGTCAAAGTATCTACAAAAGAAGTCTAGTTTATTGGTTTGAGCAAACTTTATCATAACCGTTACTCCCTCCATCCCATAAAAATTGGCTAGTATAGTAGTATTTCTATTTGGGCAGTCCCAAAAAATTGACACATTTACTATTAATTTTAACATCACGTTTAACATATTACCCTCAATTTACCTTCTCTGTCCAAAAAGTAACGTTTATCTTTTACTCCTATGTCAGTTTTACTTTATACTCCTTAATCTCCGTGTCCAATCAAATGTCCCGGTTTTTTCCAGGACGGATGGTGTATTTTATTATCTTATAGTGCATGAGGAACACAACAGGAGGGGAGTCGGTCGCACTACTTAACCCATATCCCTTTGTTGTTGTTCCCTCTTTTTTGCCCTCTAAATAAATCCCCCTTTATTCCTAATAGTTGGCATGTTAAATGGGCACTTAAAAAGAATGTTTTCAGGCTTCTGTAGCTATTGGTATTGCATCTCATTCATGTTCACCTTTCATAACTCGACAATTTTGAGATCTACATCTCTTTGTTCCTTTCATAATCACACAGAATAACCTATAATTGCAGAAAAATATGTCAGAGAAAGGAAGCAATTGAGGCGATCAGCATCAACAGAAACCAGAGATGGTTATGAATCATCGAACGAGTCAAGCCGCCTGCCTGCCATGGTCGTTCCTCTTATCTCGCACTTGGGTTTCATGGCAGCTACTGCTTTTCTGGTGATGCATGTTCAGGTCAGTTTTCATATACCGGAAAAATACATTAACCGATAACGAGCATCTGAACCGATGCTTTTCGGGTTGATTGTTGACAGGTTGCCACTCGTTTCCTGTCTGCCAGCCCTCCCCTCTACTGGTTTGCCTCATTTTTGATGACATCTCACAAGAAGAATCGAAGATGGGGGCACATAATTTTGGCATACTCTGCAGCTTACATCCTTCTTGGGAGCATGTTGTTTTCCAACTTCTATCCTTTCACTTGAAACGCACAAAGGTTCGATTGAATTGTAGAATGTTTCAGCCTAGCGACGTTGTAGATTTCTTGTTTTGCTTGGACGTGTATTGATGACAGTGTTTTTTGTTTTTAATTACAGAACTATGCTTTTATTATGATTTAATCACCGCTGAGATTACAGAACCATGTATTTATGCATATTTGGTTGAACTTAAACTACTGACTTAAGCCAATGATTTTTACTTAACCTAACCAAATTGGATAAAAAATGGAGTAAACTATGTCCGTAGTCCTATTTTTACCGATTGAAACTTACAGGACTAAAGTGATACAAATTCTTAAAAAGGGACCCAAATAGGACAAACTCCAAATTTACAGGACTACGGACGTAGTTTACTCATAAAAAATGTATTTTAAACGAGTAAATTTACTTGAATCGATAATGAATAAAAATTTTAATCAAATAATGTCTTAATTAAATGGATCTTTTTTCTGTCATTTTCAACTTACTCAATTATCTAGTAAAACTTTGAAATTCATTCTCAAATCAAATAAATTTATTGTTTTTTAACTAAACATTTATCAAAATTTAGAGTAAATTACAGTACAAAACATATCATAAACTTGATGAATTGGACTTAAGCCTAAGCCCAATTAAATGATGCAAGAAGTATCACAGTTTTCCTGTCATCTCAAGGACAAAAAGCGGCGTTACGCCTGATAATAAGACTGCTAAGCACAACCATTGACAAACCACAAAACTATTAAGCATTTTCACCTCTGGGTTCTTAATAAAATCTGACAGATTCATTTCAACCCATCTTCTGTGTTCCCTTATGTACATGCTACATGAGTTACAAATCATTTGTTCACCTAAACATTCGGACTAGACCGAAGCACTCTCTCCAGCTTCTCCGCCTTCACATAGTCCTTTTCGCTCAGAGGTCCTGCAGGGAATGGTGTGATCTCAACAACCAGGTGCGGCGTAGGGAGCTCATCAAACAAAGCTCTCACGTTGTTGCAGCAGACGCTCTCTCCATGCGCACTCTCCCTTCGAATCTGACACCCCTGCAATCCCATGGTCGCCACTTACAATATAAAACTGTTGAACGGAAGCGTGAAGATGCACAGCAATGGTCTCTAGAAGCTTGTTTACCTTATGTGAAGTGGCATCGATGAAGTGATCATCATCAGACAGTAGAGAGGATATGGCTTTTAGAAGCCGCCTTCCTTCTGACTTTGAAGGAACCCTATAGTTTCTTTTCAGTGTGCCCTTTGTGGTAGGATGCCATTTGCTGACAAATTTCCTCTCACTAGCTGGTCCCTTGTCTAACGAACACAAGAGTCAATTTGTCTAACCTTAACTAAACTTCATGTATTAAACGACTATTGACGAAAAAAGACTGTGTAAAGTCGGTAAAACTATTAATAAGCGTAGAACTCGCAACTGCAGACTACTTATGATCGCACTAGCATACTTAAGAGGTGCCAGCTCCGATCCTTGAACACGGAGGATGATGAGAACAAGCAGCCAAATGATGACAGGAGATTATTTTTGCAATAAAATGAAAATCATACTATAATGAAAATGAATATGTCACCATTGTAAGTGTTATTCGAGCCACCGCCCAATCAAATTGGTACCCATGACATGGAACTCATAAGTTCAATTCACTATAGAAGAACGATGTGGAAGGCTTTGAAGCTGAGCAAATATTGATTCTCTTCCATGTAAAACTCATGAAACCCTCTGATGCCATCAACAACACATCCAAAAGTAAGCGCTACTGTCAGTCTTATATTAAAATTTTCCGCTAATTATTCTGAAAAGGTATTAGAATGAATTCAAAAGTCATATAGGACTCTGAACATGTTCATAATGCTTCCTAGTGCAGGGACTTTAGTCGATCCTTTCAGCAATTGTCAAGCAGCAGCAAACTGAAATAGAGCTAAAGCCCAAGCCCTGCATGCTACAAATATAATTGGTGTTTACGATTTTGAGAAGCTTAGCACAAAGAATTTACTGACCGTTCTACCCATTCCGATATCAGAGACTCGTTTCCAAATAGCTAAGATATAAGAATTCCTAATGATAGTTGATAAGCTAGAAATTTCCAAGAGTCATTGCCACAAATTACCTCTGGACATGATGAGATTAAGGCTCTCTTATTTTATCTCTGCTCAAGTCAATATATGGTTACAACAGACTGTATAAGACCGTATAATGCAGACTCTGGAAATTCATACAACCAATTTAGCTGGAATGGAATACATGAGTTTTAATCAAGGAATGATACCCATCTCTATACATTACAAAATGTAGTAGCCGAGGGAATCATCACACCATACCTCAATCCCAGCTAGGGTAAATGGCATAAAGTTCATAAAATCAGTCAACCGTTAAGAGTCAGGTAACTTTATGCACTTCCTAGTGCAAATAAGAGCAAATAAATCCAATCAAGTTGAACATGTTAGCTTGGCCTACATATATACCGTAGCCAATGTCCAAAAGCATAATAGTAAATGGAAGCACGAATCATCCAGTATGTTGTAGAGACTTGAAGAGTGGGCAGAGAAGAGGAACCTGAATTTCCCTGTAGAGTTTGCAACCAGCTGGAGAACCCCATATCACCATCACCCGGGTCTGAAAAACAAAAGTGAGAGAAAGGAGATAAAGTTATCAGAAAAGAAGGATCTTTTCTCGATTGGGGGCCAAAAGAAGCAGACCTGAAAGAAAAGGACTTGCGGAGGAGCCAGCCAAACCAAGCTTGAGGAGAGCATAGTAAGCACACATCCGACCGGCCCAGATGAGCGGAGGAGCGCCGTCGACCAAAGAAGCACGGATCACGGTTCTGGTTTTGGGTTTTGGGGATTGGTTCCGATTTGCACAACGCAAGGAATGAAGAGTGGATAAGGCTCCGATGGAAGCTCCGGTGGGATGAGGCTGAGACAGTAGCTGCACCGCCAGCATTGCTTCTTCTAAGTTCTCTTCTTTCTCTCTCGCTATCTGGTATCTAGTGGGGTAGACTTCTATTCTCGCTATGAATTTACAACCCGATTGGTTTAAAATTGGGTCCTTGACACTAGTGCTGAGTTCGAGCCGAGCCCGAGCAGCTGAGTTCGTGAAAGAAATCGAAATTGAATTCGCTCATTCCTCACTTGAAATTCATTGAAATTCGAAATCATCTCGAAGGTTCGTGAAACTCGAGCTCGTTAGGCTCGCGAGCTCGGCTAGGCTCGATTCGACCCCAAACGAGCTCGCGAGCTCATTAGGCTCGATTCGGTCCCAAACGAGCTCGCGAGCTCGTTAGGCTCGCGAGCTCGTTAAGGCTCGCGAACCTTACGAGCCGAACTCGTCGGGCTCGAGCTCGGCTCGTATATTATTCGAGCCTCGAAATCGGCTCGAGCTCGAGCCGAGCTCGGCTCGGCTCGATTCGTTACTCACCCCTACTTGACACTTGACAGTAGGCTGGGCAACCGAGCAGATTAACCGGTTATGGCGCATAACCACCACCGCCAACCGTGGATTATTCAATATTCACAGTTTCACGGTTTTTTTTCATGCGGTTGTTAGTTACCACCTATAACCGCGAAACCGCGGTAAATCGTATTCGTGGTTATATTCGTGGATATTTGATACCACCTATAACCGCGAAACCGCGGTAAATCATATCCGTGGTTATATCCGTGGATATTTGATACCTTGATGAATATTCACTAAAACATACATTTCCTTAAACAATAGGGGGTTTCAAAGTCGAGAGTTTTTTAGGTGAATTTGGGAGTTTTTCCCCACAGATTTCTCATGGTGAGTTGGCCAAATTTTCACTACACTTTTTCGGACTTGACGTGATTCACACAAAAGTGAATTCAAGTTTCTCACGGTGAGTTCTTTCGACCCTCCTCCGGCTCTCGCATCTGACAATGATGATCTAAACAACTCACCATGCTTATCTATTGTCATTGCTGACCTATCAATTAGTTATGTCGATCTAATAAGATAGTTATGTGAATCTGACAAGGTAGTGGTGCCGATCTAACTAGGTAGTCATATCGATCTAACAAGATAATGATGTCGATCTAACAAGATAATGATGTCGATCTAACAAGATAGTGCTGTCGATCTAAACAACTCATCATGTTGATCACCATTTTATGCTGATCAATCAAGTATGTATGTCGATCTAACAAGGTAGTGATGTCGATCTAACTAGGTAGTGATGTCGATCTAACTAGGTAGTGATGTCGATCTAAACAACTCATCATGTTGATCACCATTTTATGTTGATCAATCAAGTATGTATGACGATCTAACAAGGTAGTGATGCGATCTAAACAACTCATCATGTTGATCACCATTTTATGCTGATCAATCAAGTATGTATGTTGATCTAACAAAGTAGTGATGTCGATCTAAACAACTCATCATGTTGATCACCATTTTATGCTGATCAATCAACTATGTATGTCGGTAGTGATGTCGATCTAACTAGATATTAGGTTAGGGTATGAAGGCTTGGGCTTGGCGGTTTTTAGGTAACGGATACCCGCAGTCACGGATGGACCTAAATCGTAACCGTGACCGGCAGGTTGACGGTTTTCCTCAAACACCCATGACTGCGAAACTACAGATATAATCCGCGGATTAAACCGCCACTTGCGGTGTGGTTAACCACGGTACCCGTTGCCATGCCTACTTGACAGAGACTTAAGAGTGTTGTCGTCTAGCACTATACCAGCAAATTCTACCTAGTCTAAAGAACAAAACAAACAAATGGTTTTGCCAGAGATTTGATTGTAGAATTGATTATAAATCCATATCCTACAAAAGGTGAAAAAATGAAACCAAAAGTGTCAAAAGGGTAAAATAAGTCAAGCGATGCACTCTAGGGTTCCATTGAACTACTGTTGTCGTCGCTGGCTGTTGTCTCCAGGAGGTACTGTCTGTGTACCTATGGCCTCTCCTAGGCAGGGGCGGAGCCACTTTTATAGTGAGTGGTGGCAATTGTCACCACTGAAATTTGAAGAAAATAGATTAATAGTGTATAAATTTTTGTAAAATATACATTTATGTCCCCACTGATTTTTTTTGTTTTACCCCCACTCAAACAAAATTTTACTAATTAGCTACTTATGCCCCCGCTCCTATCAATTCCTGGCTCCGCCCCCGCTCCTAGGCCCTGGCTTGAGTTTTGCTATATTATATCGTCTCACAAAGGTTATCAACTTTCCTAAAAAAGAAACTTTATATCACCATTTTTACCATTTTATCCTCTTGTCTTACACTATGGACAAATTTTCTCTTTCCTCCCACTCAACTTAAAATTGGAGTCCACAAAATTTTCTCATTCTTTCTTTTTCATGAGGGTAATTTTATCAACACTGTCACAACCACCCCGCCCGGTTGCGGAGGTGGAGCCGGCTGCGACGTCGGAACGGAAATATAGCCGGAAGCGCAGTAGCAGAGCATCGAGCTCAAACAACAGAATTGTCGAGTAACGACTAGCAACCTATAACTCATACAAGGCAAGCAAGTATAACATTCCAACTTCTACTAAACATGCAGTTCATGGTGTGTCAAACATCAATCATTACTACCAACACCGTAACCCAAGTCTGAAATATGTCAATTCCACTATAGGCAAGTCGGGGCAGAATATACCTCGGAATCTACATAACATATACAAAACCATGATCTGATCTATATGCATGCAACTACAGCTACAGAGCCAATAAAACAAAGTTCTATGAATACCTAAGCGCGAAATCTGAAACCTCTCACTCGAGGATTTCCGCACGTGGTACTGCTGCAACCGAACCTCAAAAATGTAGGAAGCACCGCGGATCCCTACTCCGCTGGTTGCTTGTCAGAACGGCCTGAAAGTGGTAAACATATAAAGGGTGAGTCCTCGAAAGGACCCAGTAAGGGCTAAGGTAAAATGCAGTTTGCCCATAGGGCAACAATCTGAACCTGCAAAATAGAATATCACAACATATACATATACATATGAACATAAAACATAAAGTAAATCAGAATCCATCATATGCGGTCCAACCGCGAGCGACCAGTAACGGCAGCCTCAACAGAGGTCGAATATACTGAGCGAGCAGAATGCACGTGCAGTGGGGTCGCGATCCCCAAACTGTCGTAGGGTCACGAAGTTTATCGGCACCCCAAGTGCGGATATACACGTAATGTCGGCACCCTCAGGTGCGGACACGGATCAAGTATCGGCACTCCGGTGCGGATACGCAGAACAAAATCAAGGAGCATCCGTGGCCTCTACGACCATTCGGGTCTCGTCACGAGCAGAACATATAATAATAAGAATACATAAACATAAATGAAGTAACATTACCTGATAAACATATACAGAACAGAATAGGAACCCGGGCCTCTAAGGTCATCCGGGCCTTGAAACAGAACAAACGTACATTTTTACCAAATTAAGCCCTTACCTCATAAACGCTGCCTCGCAGCTCAAAACTCGGGAAACCCCGGCTCCCGACCCGAAATGCACAACTTGCCTCCTACGGTTCCACGCCACTCCACCAACGCAGAATCAAGCCGATAACCATAGTTGAGTCGAACACATCCAAACAAACCCCAGAAACCAATTCTCGCACAAACCCGCACTTTCCCGCAAAAATCCACAGAAAGCTCGGTTTTATGAACCGAGCTAGAACCTTGTTATTCCAACACCCACAAACACATTCCAACCCTTAAACCCGCATTCCAGACATTTTTCCCGGTAAACCCGCATAAACCTAACTTTCTCATTTCTAACCCGAAAATGATATTTCAAACGCCATAACGCACCTACTTTCATCCACAATACCAATTTAGCATCCATTTTAATCAAAACACAACATCCACATGGAAAAAGAATCACTTGAACATTTCGGCCCTTAACCAATTTTTCACCACACTTCCAAATCAAACCATTCAAGCTTCCAATTAATCATACTAATCACCAATTTCACTTCCTAACCAAAATTACTAACCAATTGCATCAAAATCAACAAACCCCTCTCTTGAACATTTCTGCCAAATTGGGGGTTTCTCACCCAACTTATTTTCCATCAAATTGAATCCATAAAATGTCTTAGAATCATGCTAGGAACAACATACTAGAAACTTGAAGCAAGAGGATCATCCAAACACATAGCCAAGAACAAATTCAAATTAGTTTGAAGCTCTCTTTTCCTTCTCTAATCCTTGTTTCAACCTTAAAAAGAGAAGAAAGGAGGAAGCTTACCAATTCTTGAACCTAAATCCTTAAAGTTTTCAGCAAGAAATGATGAAGAACATGGAGCTTGGAAGGGAGGAGCAATGGCGGATGAAGAAGGAAGAAGAAGAGAAATGAAATTAAAATGTATTTTTCCAATAATTAACCCCTTTTATATTATCCTTTCTTTTTCAGCTTTAATAAGAATTGGACAAGTGTCCAGCCCATCTGATTCTGCCGACTTAAGCCCAGCTCCAGCCCAAAATACTTATAACTTTAGGGTTAATTACAACTTAACCCCCAAATTCTCCAAATCTTTACAATTAAACCCCAATTATAGGTAACGAACTCCAAATGAACCCAAAACTGACCAGAATCCTCAGAATATCATAAAATTTATAAAAAAAATTTCAAATATTTATTTACCTTTCCGTAGTGTCCTACCGAGTTCGCTGAACCCGAACGAATCCCGGCGTGGCCGCATAATAACCTGAGCCACAACCCGTCACGACAAAATTCCACAAAAATAACAATAAAATCCACCTTAAAATATAACATGACTTACCCTGGAGCCGTCGGAGAAATTCCATCCCGAGCCCCGGGAGTCGCCCGGGACCGCACGTCACGTCCCGAAAAATATGCTCCGTAAAAATCTCTGGGTCGCTCCCACGATTCCAAATCCGCAAACGGTTCCTCAATCTGAGGTCCTGGGAGCGCTACCGAGCCCGCTGTACATCCCGAGCCAACCCCGACAACCCCCCGGCGCCGGAAAAATATTTTCGGCGAAAATGTCCGGGGGACCCACACGACCTCAAATCCCGAAGGATCCCCAGAAATACTGCTCAGATAAGTCCCGGGAGCCGTTAAACCGCCCAAAAACGTGACCCGCAGGCCAAAACCGGAGCCCCGGGTCACCCGGGTCACAACCCGCTCGGGGTGACCGTAACAAACACGCTACTATTCTCACATTTTCCTTAATATATGTGCGCAAACAAATCCTACAACCTTTGTAGGACGGAGGGAGTATAATTTTCAATGTTCAAACATTCATTAAAAAATGATAGATTAAATATTTTGAAACTGTTAAAACAAATGGATGAACTTTTGGCGGACGAAGGGAGTATATTTTTATATAAAACAATTACACTAAAGAATAATGTAGATAAATTGAAATCAAATAGATATAAAGAATTAAACGTTTCAAAAATTTAAGTACGAAGGAGTATATGATTATGTTAGAAAACATAAAGATCTCAAAAAGGAAAAATGCTATGAAGAAAAGAGGGGGGAGAATTATCAGATGGAGGCTCTTGGCCCCTTTACTAAAATTAACCACCCGGTAATATTTGTGTGTACAAAATATAGGGGTTAAATTGCCATAATGTGACAAATTTTGGATGCTACTTGCTAATGAAAACGTTTTCTAAATTTCTAGAAACGAGAAACGCAACCTCATCCCTTAGGCCAGCATGGCAGCTGGTTGGTCAACTATAAAATTCTGAATTTTGACTTTGAAGCCTCCAAGCAATAAGTAAATCCAAATCTAATCTTTCATCTCATAACCATGTTTATAAAACCGAACCGGACGTCGAACCGTTCAGTCACCGGTTCACGGTTCAATCGACTAAGTCACTAGTTCAACCGGTTATAGTCAAATACGCAGAATATCTAATATTTATCATTCATCTTAAAATAAATATGTAATTGATAGTAAACTTAAAAATATAGATCCATTACAGTTCAAAAGAGTTTGCATATATAAGCTCTAAATATTCCAAAAAAGTTGGCATATGCAAGTTTTAAAGTTCCATCACCTACAATAAAATACTCATAATTATTCTTTGAAGATAAAACTATCTTACTAAAGAATCTAGTACACAATTATTTCAAATTCAAAAATAAAAATGATTAAGAGTAAAACTAAACCTTCAGTTCTCTCAATGTTAATTGCTTCTTTTCTTTTAATTTAAATGAGATCCATCAAAAAATAAATAAATAAAAGAGCAGGCTGACTCATTAGGCTTTTGACATGAATTCCATAAAAAAAAACAGGCCCAAACCCTGCACTTCAACTTGCAAAAATCAAAACGCACACAACTGGTTTTTATTCAAAAACCGGCGGTTCCGATTCACCGGTTTATGCTGGTTCCGCCGGTTCAGTCCCGTTTTGCAGAGGTGGTCTTGGAACCGATAACCGGACCGGGTAGGAGACCGGTTCGCGGTTCAACCGACCGGTCCATACCGGTTTTCAGAACCATGCTCATAAGTCATAACATGCATGCCATAAACGGTAATGTCCTCCTTTGGAAGCCTCCAGACACCCCAGAATTTCAAAGCTTCTAAAACCTTAAAAACCCCTGACCACCAACAAACCATAAACAATACACAATTTTAAAGCTAATAAGCCCTTGATTAATGGGAACGTTGGTGGGTCATGTGGCACCAGGCTTGGCCTTTCTTGCACTTGGCCTTTGGCACATCCTTAACCACATCAAGCTCTACTGCAAAAACCCCACCTCCTACAAAGCCTTGCCATGGTTCCCTACGGCGAGGTCTAGGTACGCCGAGCTCTTCCTTATCATGATAGCCTCCTCCATCTCCATCGCCATGGAGCTCGTCATTGGCCCACGAAACCACCAACCTTTCGACTCCGATGGCACCATACCCTCTAACCACCTCCACAACTTCGAACACTCCTCCATCTCCCTCACCTTCTTCACCTACGCAACTCTCTCCATCCTCATCGACAAGTTCGCACACAGACCTAACCAGTTAGGCCTGAGCCAGCTGCTGGGAGCCGTCGCATTCTCCCAGCAGCTGCTCATGTTCCACCTCCACTCTGCTGATCACAGCGGAGTGGAGGGGCAGTACCACCTACTCCTCCAGAGCCCTATCGTCGTCTGCTTGGCCACCACCCTCATGGGCATAGGGTACCCCGGGAGTTTCATGGTGAGCTTCCTAAGGTCCTCCAGCATAATATTTCAAGGTGCATGGTTGGTTGTGATGGGGTATGCGTTATGGACACCTGCACTGACTCCTAAAGGCTGTTTCATCCATGAAGAAAAGGGCCACAAGGTGGTGAGGTGCTCTAGCCAAGAAGCGCTTCACAGGGCCAAGTCTCTGGTCAATCTGCAGTTCAGCTGGTTCTTGATCCTGGTGACGCTTCTCTGCTTCGGCTTGTACCTGTTAGTGGTGAAACATTGCGCAGACGAAGGCGTCTATTCGGTCCTTGAATCGGAACAGGAGTCTG
This sequence comes from Stellera chamaejasme, assembly GCA_024586325.1. Classification (NCBI taxonomy): domain Eukaryota; kingdom Viridiplantae; phylum Streptophyta; class Magnoliopsida; order Malvales; family Thymelaeaceae; genus Stellera; species Stellera chamaejasme. Next base: position 9,108,055 of record CM044984.1, on the reverse strand, counting down.
GTGATGGTGACATAGAGTCCCAGAAGATTAATAAGACTCCAACACACCGCCCCTCCATTCAGGGTAAACATGTATCCTGATATGGATTTCAGATCATCCACATCTGACTGAAAACTGGAATCTGTATAACATTCCATTTTTAGTTCATGTCCTCCATAGACCATGAAAACGTCCTTAGTTCTTCTCAAGTACTTAAGAACATTTTTCACAGCTTTCCAGTGTTCCTCACCTGGATCAGCTTGATATCTGCTAGTGACACTCACAGCATATGCAATATCGGTCTCGTACATAGCATAGCATACATTATGCTGCCTATTGCTGATGCATAGGGTATCCGAGCCATTCTTTCTCTCTCTTCAAGTGTCTTAGGGGACATAGACTTAGAGAGATGAATGCCATGACTCATTGGAAGATATCCCCTTTTGGATTCTTCCATGTTGAACTTCTTCAACACCCTGTCTATGTACGTAGATTGGGATAAACCAAGCATCTTGTTAGATCTATCTCTATAGATTCTAATTCCCAAAATGTATGATGCTTCACCCAAATCTTTCATGGAGAACTGAGTGGACAACCATGCCTTTGTTGATTTTAACACACTTACATCATTCCCAATGAGAAGTATGTCATCAACATAAAGCACTAAGAACGTGACTGAACTCCCACTAGTTTTCTTGTACACACATGGTTCATCCGGATTTTGAAAGAAATCAAACGATTTGATTGCTTCATCAAAACGAATGTTCCAGCTTCGAGATGCTTGCTTTAATCCATAAATGGATTTATGGAGTTTACAGACTTTCTGTTCACTCCCACTAAACGTGAAACCCTCTGGTTGTTCCATAAAAATATCTTCTTTAAGATACCCATTAAGGAACGCAGCTTTTCACATCCATCTGCCATATCTTATAGTCATAATATGCGGCAATAACAAGTAGTATCCGAATGGACTTAAGCATAGTGACTGGTGAAAAGGTTTCCTCAAAGTCAACCCCTTGTCTTTGAGTGTACCCTTTAGCAACCAATCGCGCTTTATAAGTCTCTACTTTTCCATCCTTTCCAAGTTTTCGCTTGTAGACCCATTTACAGCCAATGGGCTTCACACCAGTTGGTGGATCTACCAAAGTCCACACTTTGTTGGAATACATGGAGTCCATTTCGGATTTCATGGCTTCTAGCCATTCTCCCGAATCAATGACTTTCATTGCTTCTCCGTAGTTTCTCGGATCTGAATCGTATGAAGATTAATCATATCATCTTCAACCAGAGATTAAGCCTTTCTGGAGGCTTCGAGCTCCTCGAGATCTACGAATTTCATGTGTGCTAGATGGCCTACTAGGTTCGGTGACACATGCTCGCCTCCATTTCTTGTGGACCAGACGTTTGTGGTTCTTGAATTTCTTCAAGATCTACCATATGTCTATCTTTTCATCCAAAAGAAACTCTTTCTCTAGAAAAGTGACATTCCTTGAGACAAATACTTTTGTTCTTCAAGGTGGTAGAAGTAATACCCGATAGAATTTTTCGGATATCCCACAAAGCGACATTTTACTGCACTCTCTGTCAAGTTTATCCCCATTAGTCTCTTAACATACGCAGGACATCCCCATATCCTCATGTATTTGAGACTTGGTTTCTTGCCTAACCACATCTCATATGGCGTCGTTGGCACAGATTTTGAGGGAACTCGATTTAACACATGTGCAGCAGTCTCAAGGGCATATCCCCAAAAGGATGATGGAAGATTTGTGAAACTCATCATGGAACGGACCATATCTAATAGGGTCCTATTTCTTCTTTCAGAAACACCATTTAATTGAGGAGTTCTGGTGGGGTTCTCTCGTGAGATAATCCCACCCGCTTTGAGATAATCATAAAATTCATTATTCAAGTATTCGCGCCTCGATCGGATCGTAGAGCTTTAATACTTTTCCCAGCTTTGTTTCTCAACCTCACTCCGAAACTCTTCAAACTTTTCAAGAGCTTCAGATTTGTGTTTCATAAGATACACATATCCATAACGTGAGTAATCATCGGTGAAAGTGATGAAATATGAGAAACCACCTCTGCACTAACACTTAGTGGCCCACATACATCACTATGGATCAAATCCAAAACGTCCTGTAAAGACGCTCCACTTGTCCAACAAATGGAGATTTGGTCATTTTTCCCATTAAACAAGACTCACAAGTTGGTAATGAGTCACACTCGCATGCATTCAATAACCCATCCTTAACCAACTTGCTTATCCTTTCCCCGGAAATATGACCTAATCGCAAGTGCCACATGTATGTATGATCATACTCTGTAGCTTTTCTTTTGTTACTTTGTTGAAAACAAACCATTGAATCAGTGCTTTCAATAGTATAAAGACCATTTGTCAAATAACCAACACCAAAATGAACACCATTTTTAAAAATGGAACATCTTCCATCTTTAATTGAAAATTCATAACCTTCTCGATCCAAAACAGAATTGAAATGATGTTCTTAATAATGTCAGTGCATAACAACAATCTTCTAAAACTAAAGATTGACCTGATTCTAAAGCTAAATAAATAGTTCCTACACTAATGTAGCAACTCTTGCTCCATTCCCCACTTTAGAAACTTATCTCCTTTATTTAGCGTCCGCTTCTTGTCATCAGCCGCAAATCATTGCAGATGTGTGAGCCACAAGCGGTATCCAATACCCAAGAAGCATCATTAATCGAAAGATTAACTTCAACAAAGAACATACCTGAATCGTAACCCTTCGCTTCGTTGTTGCAAGATAGGACTTGCAGTTCCTCTTCCAATGCCCAAAGCTTTCCACAATGAAAGCATGGTCCTTTATTATTCGACTCTTGGCTTGAATTCTTCTTAACACCACCAGTTGGTTTCATCTTTGGATTCTTGTTCGGGAACTCTTCCCTTTGTTCTTTTTAGCTTTAGAACCTTTGGATGAACCAATGAGCATGACATCCTTTTCCTTTTTCATCCCTAACTCACTGTCTTTAACATATTCACAAGTTCAGTAACGTGGCCTCAATCTTATTCATGTGAAAGTTCATGACAAACTGATCATATGAATCAGGAAGAGATTGCAAAATGAGATCAACATATAGATTCTTATCCATCTCAACACCCAACTCGGTGAGTTTTTCAATCAGGCCTATCATCTTCAATCCATGATCATGAACAGAAGATCCTTCCGTCATACGGGCCCTGAAAAGCTCCTTAGATATCTGATATCTAACATGTCGGGTTTGCTCACCATACAACTCTTGTAGGTGAAGGTAGATCTCAAAAGCATGTCTCATCTTTTCATGCTGCCTCTGAAGATCAATAGACATAGATGCCAACATATAGCACCTCGCCTTAAGATCATCATCTTTCCACTTTCTAAAGTGACTTCTTCCTCAGTGTGGAACCTTCCTAAGCTCATCCGGTAGTTCACTTGTAAGCACATAAGTGATTTTCTCAAAATCCAAAGACAATTTTCAAATTCATCACCAAGTCGAATAATTTTGGCGATCCAACTTGTTTTTGTCCAAAATAGAGGCTAAGGAATTTTTGTCTGCCATAGCTAGATTTCTAAAATCTACAAATAATACAAATAATCGAGAATAAGCAAAACATTCAATCAATATATGAATTCATGAATAAGGTCTTAAATTCATAAATTATCCTCCCACTAAATCAAACAAAATTTCGCACCCTTAACAAATAAAGTTTGGCATTTAGTAGGAATAAGGCTCAATCATTATCTACCATAAGCCCAAATATTATTGACGATCCTATAGTAGACATGAAAGATAAACAACCCTTGTTAATCACATCTTATGTGACCCTCATTTTGTTTAGCCTCACATCTGCATAAACCTAAATTTTATTAGCGCTCTTATGCAAATTATGTTAAGTCAACCATCATCTCGCACAAGTATGCCAAAAAATTAATGCCCCTAAATTTTATTAGCGATAGCACTAAAATTTCATCATCTTATGCACATCTCATGTACATCTTAACAACATAATTTGCTACATCCAGCATGTCCCAAATTTTATTGGCGATACATACTAAAGATAACAAAATCTCATATTATTAAGTATGATGGAAAGGCTACGATTAATCAAACTCTTTGATTTTTCGTTTACAACTTAATTTTAAACTTGACAGTTCTCAAGTAAGGGTTTTAATCTCACATAAAATTCATCTCATGAATATTATAAATCATATTGGAAAAATAAATCATGCATCTCATACACATTTATAATCATACAAGAAAACATAAAACTCCCACTCAATAAAACAATTTTACAAGAGGATTAAATGTAACTTTTACACTTTTAATATATTTTAAATATTATATGGTAAATTAAAAATTAAAGTTACAATCTGGGCCTTCTCTGGTCTCACCAGAAACTTTTGGGGCCATCCTGAACATTTCAGAAACTAATAAGGATTAATCTCATTAATTCTTTATAAGTTTGATCTTGAACGCTTTGAAACTTAGGTCCTCTTCAACAAGGAGTGAAAGCTCAGGGGCTGAAGGAAGCTGATGGGTCAAACCCAAGTCAGGGTCAACGATCGGGTCAAACCCGACCCGAGACCTGAACAGCCCGGACCGAATCGGGCTGCACCTCCTTCCCGATTCCTCCTCCAAATCCGCCGCCCGAGCACCATCACCGTCGGACGATGACTCCAGACCGCCGGCGACCTCAAGGCCGGGCGCTCCCAGCCGATGGGCACCGTCCATGAAGCCCGTCGGAGCTCCTTGCAACCCGAGTTCGCGGACTTCCTTCCTGAACGATTCCCACGAAAACCGCCGATTTCGGTGGTTTCGGCAGTGGATCCTTATCCCTTTGCCCAGCCGGAACCTCGGGCTACCATGAACCTGCATTCAATCATCTTTAATTTGCCCAATTTTGAGCAATTAGAGTTAGGGTTCATAACCCAAACCCTATCCTTCTCCGAGAACAATTCTCGAAATTGGATGATTTACGAGCAATTCGAACAAATTGATGGAGGGCTTTTGATGAGGAACCCTTCCTCTACAAAACCCAATCATCAAATTCGACGATGGATGTGCGGATCAAAAATTCCCAAATTGAGATTAATTCGGGATTAATAATTAATTACCCAGATTAGCAATTTAACTCTTAAATCATTGAAAATCTTTGATTTTAGGCCGAAAATTATGTTTGCTAATGATTTCAGCAACAACAAACATCAAATAATGTCTTAAATCAAAGAATATATCACATTATGATCTAGGGTTCATGCAATTTCAATGTCTAAACAATTTTAATCATTAAGATCACATAAACATACTAAAATCATAACATAACCAGGTCGATACCACCGTTAGATAATATAATGATCAATTGCATCATATGCACGCAAATGAAACATGAAACAAGAACCGAACCTGATTCGCGAGAGCTCCAAGTGTAACTCCTCTAAAGTTGATCCACACGATCGATGCACCACTCCGACAATTGCGCTAGCGAAGGAATTCGGACGTGTAGAGAGACCTAGGGTTTTGTGTAGAGAATGTGTTCTAGGGTTGATGGAACTATTCCACATATTATAATATTTATAAATTTCACAGGTAATTCTAATCTTATTAGAATTTGCACATTAGTCCCTAGACTAATCAATTTTGGGCATATAATACTAACAAGATTAATAAGACCTTGGAAGAGTCCAAGAGTTTTATCCAAATGGGACGAAGCTTTGGACCTATTGACATGGAGAGGTAGAACAGAGGAGGAGCAGGGGAAATGATATAATTATAATAATTTGATGAACTGTAGATAAAAAATACTCAGTATATTTTTCTTTTATTAATGGTTTGTTAAAATTTTCCTCCTTTCCAGTATTGATAGCAGGAGAGTACTGAAGAAAAATAAATATGTTGCATTGGAGCTAATTATTATCATTTTTTATTTTTATTTTTATTCTGTGGTTAATTATTCTATTCATTTGTTGGCGGGTGTCTATTTACCACATATGTGAAAAAACACATACCATAAAAATGTTAAATTTACTCTCTTAATAAATCTCTACAAAGGGTGTTTTAGTCTTTTAGTTTAATAAATTAGTTAGTTGAATTAGTTAATTAGTAGTACATTTAGGTACGTGTTTTTCCACATATATGATAAATAAACGGACTCCATTTGTTGTGGTGTAATTGTATTATCCTCCATATTATATGCTTATTGTAAAAAAAATAAAAGGTAAAAAAGGTTTTCCACAGTAAAGGAGAAACTAGAAAACAACGGCGGCTCCCGCACAAAAAAAAAAAAACAGCGGCTGCTTGCCCTTCAATGGCGTCTAGGATATCAATCGGGTTGGTCAGGTCGGTTTCGGGTTGTTTTGGGTTGAGCTATTTTCGGGTCACGTCGGTTTCGAGTGATTTCGGGTCGGGTTTTGGGTTGCTTCGGACCAAACTTATTTCAGGTCATTCGGGTTTCGGGTTGTTTCAGGTCCGGGTCGGTTTCTTCGGGTCTAAATTCGGGTTTCTTCGGGTTCAAGTTTTCTCGAGTGCAAATTCGAGTATATGATGTTTTTAAATTAAATTTCTATTCTTTATATCTATATTCTTCTTTAATTTTTATACATATAGATTTTTTCATTATAAATATAATATTGTATTTTATATTTATAGATACAACAATGATATAATTAGAAAATTATTCACACATTTTTCTTTCCCCTTTTCGTTAGAGTCAAAATAAATCTATTTTGTAGAGTCGTTCGAACAAAATTAAAGAGATTGTTCCGATAAAATTGGAAATTGAACATTGCTCCAACTACATAAAATCTTACATTCACTTTTAATCTCAGCAACACACAATGTGTAAGATTAATTGAAGACGGAAGGAGTAAGAAAAAACAAAAGTTTTAAATTGGAATATAGACATTGATCCAACAAAATTGGAGATTGCACACTGCTAAAAAAATTGAAAATTGGACTTTGTTCTAACAAAATTGGAAACTTAACATTGCTCCAACAAAGTTGGAAATTGAATATTGATATAACAAAATTGAAAAGTAAACTTTGTTATAAAATTAAAAATTAGATATTACTCTAACAAAACTGGTACGCTTGGAATTTAATACTTTACAAAATTGGAATCTATAATGTGGACTATAATAAAAATGAGCCACTTAGAAAACAAAAAAGAACTATTCAAAAAAAATGAAAACAGGAAAGAAAATATTTGGGTTTGGACTTTTGAAAATTGGACGTTTCTCCAACAAAATTAGAAATTCAACTATGCTCCAACAAAATTAGAGTTTAGACAACCATTTTAATTATATTTATATTCGAGTCATTACGAGTATTTCAGGTTTCTTCGGGTTTGAATTTGGGTAAATCGGGTTTGGGTCTCGGGTTCAGGTCATTTCGGGTTCCGAGTCATATCGGGTTCGGGTTGCTCGGGTTCGGGCCATTTCGGGTACAGGTTGCCATCGGGTTAAGCGTATTTCAGGTCAGGTCGCGTTTGGGCCGTTGACTTTTTTGTCAATTCAGGTTCGGACGGGTTTCTCGGGTCGGGACAGCTTTTGACATCCCTACAGTGTCCCCTACATTATATTCGCAATTATCCTTATTGTTTCATTCTATTAACATTTTGATCCTCTTATTCTTTGCATGTTTAGTTACCATTTTTCCTCTTAAGATGTCAATGATAGATATGAAAATGAAAATGATTTTATTATTTCATTCTATTGATATTTTGGTCCCCTTATTCTTTGCATGTTTTGTTTTACCCTCTTTCTTCTTAAGATGCCAATGATAGGTATGAAAATGAAAATAGTTTAAAAAATGTGATAATTTAAAATAGATAAAAATGGAAAATGAGGGGATGATGATATAAATTTAATAACGAGGTGATCAAATGATTTAATTGTAAGAGTGAAAAAGAAAAAAGTGATTATTTTACATTTGTTGTGATTTACATGGTCCTACTATTCTAAAAAAAATTCATTTAAGTACTCCAAAATTATTTGTAGTTATAATTCTAAGCATTAATTGGAATAGAATAATATGGAAAATGATAGAAAAATGAGAGAATGATATAAATTTGACAAACATAATCGATAACTAAATGGTAAAACTAGAAAAGAGTCGCGTTACTTTTTTTATATGCTCTCAAATTTTCAATAAAGTATTTCAAAATTATTCTTGATTATAACTTTACATGGGGGGAGGTGAGAAAATAATGAAAATGAATAAACTTTAAAACGATAAATGAGAAAAAAAAGAATTTGAAAGCTTAATCATAAAGAATCATCACTTTACTTTTTGTGTGATTTGTATGTACTTACATTTTATTTAAAAAAAACATAATTATTTGAAATCTACTTAATTATAATTTTAAAATTTAAACCCGCTGCAACGCGCAGGCAAACAATAACTTGTTATATACATATATAATCATGGGTAAATTACAATAAAATCTTGGGTTATAGTTAAATTTTCAATTTACCCCCTCTATTTTTGAAATCTTTCAATTAACCCCTAAGGTTTAATAAAACGTTCAATTATTCCTTTGACGGTATGTGGTGTTATATAGTTGACCGTTAAAAGTTCAGAGTTACGTACTCTTATTGTTGTCGTTAATATTTCTAACCCTAATATATCAACCCCAACATTTTGTTTCTCTCTTTTTTCACCCCCTAACTGGCCACCTTGTCGGTTGTCATTGTCGTCTGGTAGTTGCCGCGACACGAACAAGCTCAAGTTGCGTTGAGTCATTGACGCATGCTAGGCCATGTCGCTGTGATGCGGATGAGCCCACGAAGTCCCCTTGACTATTTTGGAGTATATTTAGTGCAATTACTCCTAAGTATTTTAACATTCAACTAATACCACGAACAGTCAGTAGCGTAATCGAAGATTTTACTATACTCGGGGAATAATTGAAGGTTTTTTAAAATATAATGGGCAAATTGAAGTGGATTATGTAATTAACCCTAAAATCAATCAATAAATAGATTTTCATATTTTGGGGTTATGTAATTAACCCTAGCTAAAAATAATTGTAATTTGATAATTCAATCACATTGAATTAATAGTGAAGGACTAATTTGCATGAGTCATCAAAGGAGAATGATTATATGCACGCTTACACCCCATTTGTCCATATTTTTCTTACTTCTTTTTTTTTTTAAAACAAAAAGACCTATTTCATTAATGATAAATTATTACAAAATAAGCACTATCTTTTCCTCTAAAATATATCAAATCAATTTTAAAAAAGTTGCCTCTCCACAATTTGATAAATTTGTGTTCTTTTGTCAATAGTTGATAAAAAGGTAACCCCTATTTAAAATTTTATAAATTCCCCTTCAAGAACTGTGAGAGGGTTTTTAGAGGGAAACTTTAAAAAAATTTTAATAATTGTTTTTTTGCCAATTATTGGCAAAAGAACACACTCAACAACATGCCCAAATTCCAATAAGAATCTGTCAACATATTTTGGATTATGTAATTAACCCGAAAATTAATTGTAATTTGATAATTAAATCATACCGAATTAATTTAATAGTGAAGGACTAATTCGCATGAGTCATCAAAGGAGAATGATTACATGTACCCTTACGCCCCATTTGTCCACATTTTTCTTACTGATTTTTTTTTGAATAAAAATACATATTTTATTAATTATAAAATATTACAAAATAAGTATTATCTTTTCCTCTAAAATATATCAAATCAATTTTAAAAAAGTTGCCTCTTTCATCACAATTTGATAAATTTGTGTTCTTTTGTCAATAGATAGTTGATAAAAAGATAACCCCTATTTAAAATTTTATAAATTCCCCTTCAAGAATTGTGAGAGTTTTAGAGGGAAAATTAAAAAAAATTAAATAATTGTTATTTTTTTTTGCCAATTATTGGCAAAAGAACACACTCAAGTACATACCCAAATTTCAATAAGAATCTGTCAAATCAATTTTAACTTTTGATTTTTTTTCTCTAAGCATCACGTCAATTTTAGCAAAAAAAAAACATTTCCCCAAAATAATTCTAAAAAGAACATACTTATGCAACACTGACAGAAATGTTTGCAGGCCTGGGTATGAAATGTTTGCAGGCCTGGGTATAAAAAACACGATCGATATCCTCTACCCCTACTTCAGTTTTCAAAAATTACAAAACAACCTCCGAAGTGTAATACTCCCTCCGTCCTCGAAAGATTGGTAGATTTATTTGGACACGGAGATTAAGGTGAATGTAAGATGTTTGTATATGTTTACTTAATTGTCCCTTAGTTGAGAGTGCACAAAAAATGAGGTAGAAAAAGTAAAAATAAAGTGAGGATAGTTTAGTAACTTTGAGAGTGAGAAGTTTCCTTTTAAGGAAAGTGATCAATTTTTCTGGGACAGCTCAAAAAGGAAATGTGTACAATTTTTCAGGGACGGAGGGAGTATAATCTATTACTTCATTCGTCATTTTTAATAATTAAGTTTCATTTTTAACATTTAATTTATATTTTTTTATTTAATATTTTGTTATATAAAATTAAGTAATTTGTACACATTAGTTAAATCAGTGTGTCTAGTTTTTACAAATATATATTTTTTCAAATTATTTTAACAAATTATTTCCAGTAAATATTGAGTTAAACAAAAGTTTTAAAGTCAAATGTAAAGATTAAATAGAGAGTGAGAGAGTATTATGGGAGGCAGTATAATTTGCCTAATCTCTGTCTCCTCGTTGTGTCCTAGATTAATATTTTCGTCAAAATTCTATCAACAAATTATCAAGTTGACCTTTTTAATCCAACTTTTCCTCTCATAAATATCATTTTAATTTAAAATATTTTACCAAATTCTTTAACTTTGTCATCCAAAGATGACGACTTGATTTGATGGGTTGTTGGACAGACATTCTTTGGGTAGAGTGTAAAGAAAAAAACTAAAAGGGCGTATATGCATTATTTGCTAAACCTTAGGGGAAGAAAGTAAGTCGTTCGATTAATTCTAGACGCTACATTTCGTTGTCTTCGTCTCCTAGGTGGGTTAATTAGGGTCCATTTGGCAAGCGTTAAGCCGATGGCTTAATCAGTTTACTGAAACACCACCACACGCATGGTATCTAATTAAAGCCCAATATTGAGTCTAATTACAATTGTGCCCAATGTGAGATCAAGAGAATTTATAAGGGTAATCTTGTAATTGTATATTTCACACGCATGGAAACATGGTACAAACCCAGTTAGTTTATATCAAAGTCACAATTAGCAACTTCACATAATCACATCAAAGGGAAAGAGAAAGAGCCAGGGCAAGAAAGCATGGGCTTGAAATCCCAATACGCCAGGGCCAGTTTTGGTCTATTATTGATTTCGATGACTTCCTTGTCCCTTTCGGAAAAGCTTGAGGACGATCTGGTGGTTTCACCCATGGACAGGAACTTGCTCGGCCCGACGTCGACGGAGGAAAGGCTGAGCCACTTCAAACTCTACTGGCAAGACATCCTCAGCGGCCGCAACGCCACCGCCGTCCCCGTCGTCCAGTCACCGAAAAATTCATCGACGGCGTTCGGAATGATCAGCGTGATCGACGACCCCATGACGGTGGGGCCGGGGATGAGCTCGAAGCTGGTCGGAAGGGCGCAGGGGCTGTACGCGTCGGCGGCGCTGGACCAGCTAGGCCTCCTGATGGTCATGAACTTCGCCTTCACGGAGGGGAAGTACAACGGGAGCGGTATCACGATAGTCGCCCGGAACACGGTGTTCTCCGACGTGCGGGAGATGCCCATCATCGGAGGGACCGGCCTGTTCCGGTTCGCAAGAGGGTATGTTCAGGCCCGAACTTACAAGTTTGATACGGTCACCGAGACGCCACCGTCGAGTATAATTGTTATGTTATGCATTACTGAACTTATACAAGTTTTTTTTTGTTCACAAGCTCTTAGTAGGCTTTATTTACGGAATACATTTCAGTATTTATTGTTTCCACATTTCAGTACCCCCTGATTATTCTCATTTCTTAAATGGTGTTGTTTGAAGTAGGGGTGATCAACTTCTCGGTTAAACCGAATTTTTTTCGGTTTCTGTTAATTCGGTTCGGTAATTTCGGTATTTCGGTTCGGTTATCGGTTATAGCGGATTTTACATTCGATATTCGGTTCGGTTTTCGGTTATGGCTTTAACTAATTCGGTTAACCGAAATATTCGGTATTTAATATTTTTTATTATTAATACAAAATTAAGCTCAACCCAATATACATAACATACCCAATGTTGAATGAATTATCTCAATCCACAACCCATATCTTAACATTAAGCTTAGCCCATAAAATTTTGTTTAATTTGGACAAAAACCGAAATAACCGAACCGAATTCGATATTCAGTTAATACGGGTTTAGGTGTCGTTCAGTTAATTCAGTTTTTGTCCATATTAACCGAACATCGAATTATTCGGGTAATTCGGTTTCGGTTAATACTGAATTACCCGAATGATCGGTCCATACTTTGAAGAATTTTATGAGAAATAGTAGTAATTTATTTGAAAAGGGAGGAACTTCTAAAAGTGGGGGCTGGGATGGGACTTGCGGTACCAGCATCGAAGTGCTCTACAGACATCTAACTTTTAGAACATGTACACATTAGTCCATGTGGTTTAGTTTGTGTCGAACGGATCCGGAACCGCCGGATTTGTAGAGAATCGTAGCCGCCGGTACCAGACTCATCCCCAAGAAGATTCTGGAATGAATTCTTGTTACTCCGACGAGATCGATGACGGAAACTTTGATGAGGCACGAGTGGTTTATCATCTTTTTCTGTGTGAGATTCATTGGAGGTCTACAAGTTGGACAATTTCAAAAGCATAAATTTTCTTGAAAATCGATGAATCTAGAAGATTAAGAAATCAATTATGAAGATGCGTTCGGTGGTCACTACGTAGTTGATTGGGACTTTGTAGCAGCGCTTTGGGAGGCGGAAATTTTTGAAAAAATAATTAAACCTCTACGGAATTAGGTTTACCAAAATTTGCAATTCACTACGTACTTGGAGGCCATCGGGTAATGCATGGGGTGACGCCTGGGGCGTTACTATGGGGCCGAAAAGCGTAGTAGCGCCCCAGGCATTACTCAGGTGCTACCAGTCAGAGGCTGTCGAGCTAGTAGCGCCACAGTAACGCCCTTGGGCGTTCTTGTGAGCAGTAGTAGTAGCGCCGAGGCATTGCGAGGCGCTACTGGTCAGAGCTTGTCAGAGAGAGTAGCGCCTTGGTAATGCCATTGTGCGTTACGGACGTTCAATTTCAAAATCTTAAAATAAATTTCAGAATACTGAAATATTTTTTCAAATATTTAAAAATTTCAATAATTTACAAATATTAACAAATTAAGATAATTTACAAATATTAACAAAAAATGATATTAAAAAATATTAACAAATTAATTACGATATTAACAAAAATAAATATTAACTGAATAAATTAATTGGGTGCACATAAAACTAATGATCATTTTTTATTAAGTATGTTCATATTTCTTTTAGAAATTCCCATTAAAATTAATGATCATTTTTTTGATTAAGTATGTTCATGTTTTCTTTTTCGGATTTGATAGAAAAATTCATTAGTTTCTAACCATGGAAAGATAAAGAAAATATAATTTTAAATAAAACTTACTCTCATTATTATTTACTAGTTTATCTAAAATAATGATAATAATAATACTAATCCCATTATAGTAATAAAAATAATATAGAACAATCCATAATGACTATGACATCTTTTATAAGTACAATACTTGGGAATCATGCAATATAGACAATTGGTGCGGTGGGGAGATACAAGTTGCCCATTTTCTCACCCCAGAAGTGGGGTTCGAATCACACGGATGTGGGATGTGGAGGACATTGCGCATAATAGGAATTTGTTAAAACATTAAAAAAAAGATTTGGGATAGTAACGACCAAGTAGGGGGGTGTGGCGCTACCAGGCTGTCGGCTTAGCGGAGCGCGGCAAGATCGAGCTTGGTAGCACCTGACAGTAGCAGCGTTGGGTGAAATACTTGGCTCGAATGGTAGCGCCCTGGTAACGCCCTTTGGCGTTACCATTCGTAACGGATTGGTAACGAAACGCCTTCTACAGATACGTAGTGATTTCCTTGTCTTATTTTCAGAAACTAACAAACAACTTCCTAAAATATATTGAAACCTACAAACAATCACCCTTAAGGTCCGGTAAGCGTTAGATTTTGTGGTTAATGCTGCTGCTCTATTTGTACCCTCAAATATACCCTTAAAGTTAATATACAGTGGGGACAAATGAGGTTGGAGTGTCTCACTTGCAATTCCTAGACGATGCTAATTTTTTCGGAGAGTGGTCGGTCGGTAACGCAAGGAATCTCATGAAGATGCTGAAATGGTTTGAGGCAGCCTCTAGACTGCGTATAAACCTGCAAAAAAAGAAGATTATTTGGTGTCACATTCCTTCATCGGATGTTGAGAGATTGACCCCTACCCTTCATGTTAGCGCTAGATCTTTTCCCTTTTTATATCTCGGCCTCCCCGTGGGGACGTCGATGAAGAGAGTAGTGATTTGGGATCCTGTAAAGTTGAAGTTTGCTAAGAATCTGAACTCATGAAAACTGCTACGTTATTCATGGGTGGATGGAAGGTTGACGTTGGTCAAATCGGTGCTCGGAAGTTTGCCATTATATTACTTCTCTTTGTTCCGTGTTCCTGCAACGGAGCTTTATCCCTTGCCTTGTTCAGCTTGCTATGCGAGGTATTCCCCTTCCCCCTCTTATTTGTCCTCTTTGTGCAAATGGCTATGAAGTTCCAGATCATGCACTACGTATTTGATCCATGGCTTAAAACGGTCAATCCGTTATGCGCCCGCTACAATCGTAACGGGAATGACCGTATATAATGCCGCTACGTTTTGGCTCGCTTTTATACGTTTCTACCGTTTCACCGCCGCAACAAATACAATTTATATATAAAAAAATTGAAAGTTGTAATTAATATTAATATTCATCTTCAACATTCATCGCAATATTCATCTTCACTGAAGAACCCAAATATGCACAGAAAAGAAAAGTACCAAAACTCCACAACAACATTTTTAGAATCAAACCAAAAACTACAAACCATAAATTACAAACTAGATCTCGGATCTTTTACAAAACTTCATCCAAAACTCATATCTAGATCCAAATCTTTAACAAAACTTCATCAAAATACAAATCTTCACCCAACAAAAAATGCCACAAAAAGATAGCAAAAATTAACAGACTACAGATCTTGAATCTTGGACAGAAACAAGAACAAACCCAGAAAAACTGAGAACATGCCATAAATTGTTGGATCTCGACACCGTTACCGGTCTCCACCCCCCACCATCGTTCACCTCTTCTGGACCTCGCAAAAAATCTTCATCAGTTCTTGAATCTCGCAAAAAAATCATCGGGTATGAACGTCGGAGAAAATCTCACCGTTGTTGAACTTCGATCAGCGCCCGATCTTGCCGCCGTTGAACTTTGATGGAGCCGGTTCTAGTCACAAAGAAAAAGTGGATGAAAAATATGGAGAAAGAGATAAACAGAGTCATATGCAGAGAGAGGTTGATGAAGGCGAGAGAGAGAGAGAGAGAGAGAGAGAGAGATGGAGGAAAGAGAATGGTAAAAAAATAAAGGAAAGTCATTTATTGAGATGTGAAGAAAGAGAAGGAGAAAGAGAGAGAGAGATAAACGGAGAGTTAAAAAATTTAAAAGGAATTGAATGTGGGATGAGAGCTCAATAAAACAGATGAAAAAATAAAAAGAAATGGAAAATTATTTAAGAAGCGGGATTGTAACGGGAAGCGGACGTATTTCGTTTGTAACGGCTTGAACCGTAATAGTGCCGTTACAAAGTAGGCAACAAGTACGTAGTGATGCGCTGATAAGATGCCCTGCTGTGTTTAAAGTATGGGTTGTTGTGGGGAAGTGGTGTAGTATTCCATCCCTACTTTTGCTCGAGGTGCCTGATCTTTCCTCACCCGAAATTTTGCATAAAGTTTCGGTGCAATTTCGCACTATATGGGAGGCTATTCTGTATATATCTACATGGGTGATGTGGAGGGCTAGAAACAAGTTCGTACCTGTGGATTAATGGTGTTTATTACAGATTATATTTGATATGCAGACTCTATCCTACCTGTGGATCTCTAAAAGGAAGGGAAAGCATCTGGGGAGCTGGACGGAGTGGGTGCTGGCTCCGTTTGTATCTTCAGTTTGCAATCCTTTCCTCAAGGGTTGTACTCCTGTTTTAATAAAGTTTCATCATTGCTCTTCAAAAAAAAATCATAAACTTGTTGGGTTCAACCGTATTTTTCTATTTATTTTCATAATGAAAAAGTGTCAAAACTTTAATCTAATGTCAAACTTTAACATTCTTATAAGAGAGGATTGAGTGTTTTTAATATGGATGCCGATCGATTGAAGATTTTTTTTAAGAATATGTCAAATCAATCTTTATTTATAACTTTTCCTCTAAATATCATGCCAATTTTTGAATATCAATCTTTCTATTTTTACTTGAATCGAACATTATTCTGCGACTTTGAAAGGTAGCTCTATCAACGGTATTTTCTTCATACACATATCACATCAATTTAAACTGAAAGAAAAATTTACCTTTCCTCAAAAGAATTCTAATAAGAACATATTGATCCACAGTGACGGAACCAAGATTTTAAGGTCCGAGAGCGGGTGGGTAGCTTATGGCTGAAAATGAGTAGAGCCCAAACCTAATAGGCTCGAGCTCTTGAAAATTAGGATCTGGTCGAGCTCAGCTTGTGACAGATTTGAAATGGGCTCGAAAGGCTTGTGAGTCTTGAAAAGGGAATAGTTCACTTAGACTCAATTTCAAAGTTTGGATCAATTAGGCTCGACATGGCTCGTGAAGCTCGAAAAAATTGAGATATACTACATCAATTTAATAAAATAAAATAAATTTACACGAGCTCGAGCTCGAACCTACTAGGTTCGGGCTCGGCTCGTGATATGAATCTCCCAGGGGTCGGGTGAGATTCTCTGAAGGCGGATCTAGCTTGATGAATGAGGTTGATGGGGATGGTGGATTGACGATGGCTCTCCTCACCTTTGACCTACTTGGGCCGGCAATAAGAAGAATATGCCAATGGGAATGGCGGATGTCGTGGCCTCTCCCCACCTCCGAACTCCATGGAACGACAATAAGGAGAATAATGACCGATTATTGGCGGATGGTAGATGCGACCTCCAATCACCTCCAAGCTATTTTCTGCTTGGCAACAAGAGGAATAATGGCCAAGGAAGATGACGGATCCAACACCTCCGTGCTCGGGTGACAAGGCAATATTGAATATAAATCTTGAGACCAAGAGAGGTGCCCAGGGGCTGAGATGGAAAGGAAGAGAAGTAAGAACCATGTTTGAGGAAAAATCAACTCAAGCTCTACATTTTCAGTTATGATTTGAAAATGAAACAAAGAGGCCAATTTATAGCTAGATGGGGTGGCCTAAAGCCATAAAAACTTGCCTAGGAAGTTCCAAATCTAAAAAATTACAATTTCCTAATTTCCTTATTGTGTCCCAAAGTAACTTCCAAGCAGCTTTCTAACTTGCTCTTCAAGTAATTTCCATGCAACTTGCTCTTCAAGTAACTTCCATGCAACTTGCTCTTCAAGTAACTTCCAAGAAGCTTCCCAATCTACTCAAACTCCATGCTTTGTCCTCCAAGTTCTGATCATTGTCCAAGTAGAGTCTTATAGTTTGAATTTTGCTTCTAGATTCATATCATTCCCTCCATCTTCAAAAGGATTTGACCTCGAATCTATCTTCTTATTCTTCAAAAAAAATACAAAGCAAAGAGAAAAATGAAAAATGAAAAGGGATAGAAACCTTCACCAAGCACCTCAAGCTCTGATACCAATTGACATGAATCTCCTAGGGGTAGGGTGAGATTCTTCGAGGACGGATCTAGCTTGATGAAGGATGTTGATGGGGATGGCGGTTTGATGATGGCCCTCCTTACCTCTTGATGGATGCATATTTTATATAATTTTACCCCACTTTTTGTGCATAATTATGTTTATGAAATGTTGATATTTATACATTTTATGTGCTAAAATCTTGTAGGTACTTCAAGTGGCAAATTTAGAGCTAAATGGATTAAAATGCAACAAGTTTGGAAGATTTTGGGTTTAAACGACACAAGGGAAGAAGCCAAAGGGCTGTTTGTAAGGGAAGAAGAGGAATGAGGTCATTTTGGCAAAAATTCAAAACATTGAGGGGGGAATCGGGGTTCAGCCCAAAATTGGGCGAAACCCTTCTTCCTGCTCAGCGCAGCAGAAGAAGAAGAGGCCAGCCTTGGCTGGCCTTCGCCGGCCAGCCCCTTCACCGCCGGCCTCCAACTCTCCCCTCACCGCCGACCGCTCTCCACCACCGTGTCGACAGCTGCCCAGCCCACCGTCCGCTCCCGCTCACTCGCCAACCACCGCGGCAGCAACCAGATTTCGCGAGAAATCCTTGTTGTGGCCCATTCCTCCGCCAGCAGCCACCACGGTCAGACCCAACCACCGCCGAAGCTCCACTAGCACGTCCATGACCACCGGAGAACAGCCCCACGCTCCGATGCATCTTCTCCGGCCATTTTTCGGCTAATTTTTCTCGTCTCCGCCATCGGTTGTTTTTAAACTTTAATTTCTGATTTTACTTATTTAATTTAGTTTCTCTCTACATATATTTCAATAATTATTGTTGGGTTTTGAACAATTGTTTGAATTCTTGGTTGGGTTAGTGTAGAAAAACTCGGACCGCCTCGGGTTCGGGTCTTTTGCGGATTGAATTGTTTCAGATTTGCTACGTTAGAGGAATTGGAGATGCTTGGTGGTTCAATTTGTGAATTAATATTGACATTTGCATGAATTTATCGGTGCCGCATGCTTGTGTTTATTTGGTGTTTGACGAGTACTCGAGAGATACTCGTTGAACGTAGGCCACGGGTTGAGCACAAGTTTCCCGCTCCGGTCGAGAGATTCGGAGGGGTTACTTGGGGGAATAAGGTTTATTCATAATGGTCTTCATCTCGGTGTAAGACAAAAGATTGTTCTTGGTCGAGGTAGAAGAACAAGTTTCGTGACTTGAGAAAGCCGGAACCGTTGTTTGAATCCTCTCCTCACTTATATAATTTCTCATCGTTGTTATTGATGCGTATCTGTTGCTAGGAGCTTGTTTCATGCTTAATTCCGTTGCATGTTTGGGTTAGAGATTTCACGTGCATATGCTCACATGGTGCTCGGGAACAAGCACGAAAGTGATCTTCCCGAGCTTTGGCCAAAAAGCAAGTTCAAGTGGTTTGTTAATCCACTTAGGAATTTATGGCTTGCACTTAAAGTCCTCTCGGTAGTGCGGGAAGAGAGATCGATCTTGGCCATCGTGTAGGTAACTGACTCGAGAGATGTCGATAATTTTTTAATCCTTTTTCTCTAACAACAAATATAAATCATGCATGTTTGACTTTCATGAAGCATTTGACCCGTTCCCCGAGGTGGTTATCTATTTATTTTTATACATTAGAATTATTTAGGTAGATAAAGTAGTGCAATCTAGCTATTTAGCATTTCGCGCATCTAGTCCTTGTGGATTCGACTCTTACTCATTGAGTGCTACACTCGACCCGTACACTTGCGGG
Organism: Stellera chamaejasme; assembly: GCA_024586325.1. NCBI lineage: Eukaryota > Viridiplantae > Streptophyta > Magnoliopsida > Malvales > Thymelaeaceae > Stellera > Stellera chamaejasme. Next base: position 9,088,386 of record CM044984.1, on the reverse strand, counting down.
TGTGTAAGGTTTTGTTTGCCTGACACACGTCATCAGAACCTCCGACCTACTTATAAGGCCAGCAATAAGAAGAACATGCCAAGGGGAATGACGGATGTTGTGGCATCTCCCCACCTCCGAACTCCATGGAACGACAATAAGGAGAATAATGGTCGATTGTTGGTGGATGGTAGATGCGGTCTCCATTCACATCCAAGCTATTTTCGACTTGCCAATAAGAGGAATAATGGCCAAGGAATATGGCAGATCCAATATCTCCGTGCTCGGGTGACAAGGCAATATTGGATATAAATGTTGAGACTAATAAAGGCGCCCAAGGGCTGAGATGGAAAGAAAGACAAGTGAAAACCATATTTGAGGAAAAATCAACTCAAGCTCTACATTTTCGATTGTGATTTGCAAATGAAACAAAGAGACCTATTTATAGCTAGATGGGGTGGCCTAAAGCCATAGAAACTTGCCTAGGAAGTTTCAATTCTAAAAGATTACAATTTCCTTAAGTGTACCAAAAGTAACTTCCAAGCAGCTTCCTAACTTGCTCTTTAAGTAATTTCCAAGCAACTTGCTCTCCAAGTAACTTTCAAGAAGCTTCCAATGTTCTCAAACTCCATACTTTGTCCTCCAAGTTCTGATCATTGTCCAAGTAGAGTTTTATAGTTTGAATTTTGCTTCTAGATTCATATCAGCTCGGCTCATTCCTCAGGCTCGTGTAGGCTCACGAGCCCATTCGAACCGAACCTCCCAGGTTTGAGCTTAGTTTGTTTAGGACACGAACGTAAAAAATGGTTTGAGCTCGAGGCTTGTGAAGCTTGGATCGATCAAGCTCGTCGGAGCTCGAGCTCGAGCCGAGCTAGAACGAGATGCGCTCGTTTTACAGCCCTAGGGTAGCTTGATACATGTTGAGTCAATCTTGAGTAACAGAATCAAAACAATTAGTACATGTTTTCGTGTAATTTAGAAAAAGTGCAAAACAATACTTGAATTGGAAACGATTGAATTTATAATTTAATTGCTACTAAAATTACTACATACAATTATCATTAGAAACGTGAAAATTGTGAAGGTATGAATTACTACAAATGGAAATTCAATTAGAATTTGAAATTACACTATAAACAATTACACTAAAATTATTATAAACAATTGCACTACAAACAATTATGATTTATAATTTAGTATTGCTAGTTTGCTACTAAAATTGCTACAAACAAGAATTCAATCGGAATTTGGAATTAAAGTTATAATTTTATTTTTATTACAATTGAACAATTACAAGCAAAAATAATAGCGTAGCAAAAAACGATCAAATCAAATCAATTTTAAGGAAAGTTAACTTTTTTGGTGCTAATGAAAGTTAAGAGTTAAAAGGTAATAGTGGTGTTAAAATGTTTCATTTTAAGAAAACGATCAAATCAATTTTAGATAGCCCAAAAAGGAATACAATTGAAAATATTTTTGGAACGGAGGAGGTATGTTTCTTTTCCGGCATTTAATTTATGATTTTAATTTTCTACATTTTTCCGTTGTTAAATTATTGCAACATTTTGATATGCATTGGGCTTAAGAAGAGTGGAAAGATGTATAATTTTGACAATATTATCCCTAAGTGATAAATGATCAGTAGAATAGTGTGTGTGGAATTAGCGGGTTTACATCAAATAATAAAATATTAAAAGAAGAGTTGTGTGGGTGAATTGAGAAAGTTAGTGGAGTCAAATTAGATAATAAAGAAATGAGAAGAAAGATAGTTGAAAGAATAAATTAATAAATTTATTTGGAAAAACTTACTAAAAATGAACCTCGCCGGACCCTTGCTGGACCCTCACCAGACCCTTGCCGGACCCTACCGGACCTACGTCGTACCCCCGCCGACCTCACCGGACCACCGCCGGACCACCGTCGGACCCTCGTCGGACCACCGTAGGGTCGTTGCCGGCCGCTGGCCCGGTGGTCCGATGGTGGTCGGGCGGGCGACTGTGGTCCGGCAATGGTCCGATGGTAGTTTGAAGGTGGTCCAAGGACGGTCCGGCGACGGATCGGCGGTCCGGCGACGGTACGGTGGTGGTCCGGCAGAGGACTGGTTGGTGGAAGTGTACGGACCACCGATGCACTTTACTCTTTTCAAAATACTGTTTTTAACTTGTTGCAATGAAACGCGTTTTCAAAATATATTTTAAAAAATTATATATTGAAAATGAAAAGTAATACAATAAATAAAAATGAAAACTGTTTTCATCGACTAATGAACTCGAAATGTTGCAAATTTTCATGAACACTACAAAACAAATAATGTTGCAATAAAAAATGAACGGATAAAATAATAATTTAAATATCTCATATATTAAAATAGAATCACCAATTTCCCAGGGGAGGGAATATCACTAACCGACAGAAATGATTGCAAGGCGTGGGTATAAAAAACACAATCGATTTCCTCTACCAAATCCCAAACCAACTCCAGTCAAAATATTGCGTATACGTCAATGAAGGGCACTTGGAGCAGTACACCGACTGCCGAGTGGGCAATAATCGAACCGGTTTAGATATTTTTAAGATTTGTTATAGAAAAAGTGTAGAAAATTGGTAATAATAATCACTTTGATAGATTTAGACACTCTCATGTTAAGAATTTGTTATATATTTATTTTTATAGACCTACTTAATTTGGTTTCCACAAAAAAAAATATATGAAAAGTTTTTAATAATTCTTATAAAATAAGGATAAATATTTAATAGAAGATGTTAATACCAAATATTAATATAGTAATAATTGACAAGGTAAGGGACGAAGGACTAACCATTGGTCCTACCAGCAAGTGAGAGGGGCGAAGTATCCATCTCAGTCTGAGAGGGTTGAGCAAATCCAATTGGTAGGGGTGTCGTATCCATGAGGCTCCGAAGGGGTGGAGTGTGTCCGAACGCCAAAAGCGTCGTATCCGCGAGGCTCCAAGAGGACAGAGTGAGTCCAGCCGTTGGGAGCGGCGTCTCCAAGAGGCTCCGAGAGGGTGGATCGAGTCCGGACGTCGAGAGCGTCGTATCCGCGAGCCTCCGAGAGGACGGGGTGAATCCGGTCATTGGGAGCGGCATCTCCACGAGGCTTCGAGAGGGTGGAACGAGTCCTAACGTTGGGAGCGTGGCATCCCCGAGGCTGGGGCTCATGGTCCCGCGAGCCACTCACCAAGTTAGTCCGTATCCGAGATATAGGGTTTGGGGAATCTCTAGTTATATAGTAGCATTCATGGTAGGATGATGATTATGAAGTGGGAGGGGGTATTTATAGTCTTGGGGGATAGTGTATGGAATGGTGGTTGTCCGTTGATATCGTGCAACGTGTCATGTCGGTGGAGAGGGTCATTTAGAAGCGGACACGTAAGGGAAATCTTCCCACGTGCGAGGTGTGACCATCCAACCGTCGTGCATGCGGGTCGGTCGACCCTAACCAATCTGGTTCGATCTTGAGCAGCGTCTCATATCGAGACGCCGGTGTTGAGGGTCACACGCGTGGCGTCTTCCTTTCGAGACACTGGGATTGAGGGTGACCTCAATGTCTTGCGTCCACGAAGTTTCCTTTTGTGTAGAGTCCGACGTCTCAAGCCGAGAAGCGGTGCTTGGAATCAAAAGAGTTGCGGCCGAGACCTGGAGCATGGCTCGGCGTTTCGACTGCGGGGCGTAAGGGCCCACCAGAAAAGTATCCAAATGACTGTTCAAAATGACTATTATTAGCATTTCCTATTCCTAGTACTATAAAAGATTGTTTGATAGATTAAGAGAAAAAGTTTTGCCAAACGAAACAAGGGTAAATAGGAAAACTCTATTAAGGTTTGTTTAAACCTAAAGTTAACTCCATTTTTCAAAAATTACAAAACAACCTCTATAGTATAGTGAAATCTATAAAATGGAACATAACTTAAGCCTAATCTCTTGATGTAAAATGAACCGAGCTGTCCATGAACCAGTTTGAGCTCGAACTTAAGTCACATAAAATGAACCAAGCTATACGAGTCACAAGGATGAGCTTAAGCCATTTTATCAGTTCAAATACTTATACGAGCCAAGCTCGAGCATTACTTACTTCGGTCGAGAATGTTCGCAAGCTAATTCGAGCAATGCCAATTTACAAAGTTGGCATTCATTAACACAAAAAAAACTCAAGTTACTGAAGCAAGTAGACAACGGCCTCCTTCTCGACCTGAAGCGTTGAAGACGATTGAATCTCATATGACTTGTGTCACCCCACCGCGCCGCTAAACATACACAGAGAAGAACGTCGGACTTAACAGAAAGATACCAACATAGAAAGGATTTTAACGAGAATTTCCCCAAACACAAATATACCTCAAAATAACACTTTCAGCACATCACGATAAGTTTTTTATCCGAAGGAGATAGGTTTCAAAGGATACATAGATCTAGTTCTTCTCCTCTTAGATTTCATAATCTATTCTCTTAAATTTCCTCTCCTCTTCTTCATCCTCTAGCTCAATATCCAACATTGGAGCGATTTAGCAAGCCTCCACTGTGAAATTTGTCCTCCACCACAATGAGCAATCCAAAATTTCCAGTACTTTTTCCATATGAGAGTTTCTTCGCAATTCTCGTGTTAGTTTAATCGCGGTTCCTTGTTGTTGTTCGTTACAGGAACTAGAGTAGAGAAGAGTTTGGAATTTTAATGTTAAATTGCATCTTCATTCATTTTTCTCCTTAATCAATTTGTGCACATATCGAATGCCTATCGAGTTTACGGGTCGAGCTCGAGCAGGTATTTTCGAACTCGAACTCGAACCAATGAGATTCGGGCTTGACTGGGCTCATTTACACCACTATCTTGATATGATGGATTGGATGGACGTTCTTTGTGTAGAGTGTAAAGAAACAAAGTAACAGGCGTGTGTGCATTATTTGCTAAACCTCTAGGGTAATTAAGAAAGAAAGTCATCCGATTCTAGAAGCCACAGTCGTTGTCACAGTCTCCGAGGTGGGTTAGTTATATCACAACTCACTACTCCATATCATATAAAGGGAAAGAGAGAGCCTAGCAGCGAGATCTGCAGTTGATAGACGAAACAAACAGAGCCTGGGCAAGCAAGCATGAATTCGAAATCCCAATATTCCATGGCCATTCTTGGTCTGTTATTGATCTCGATGACTTCGTTGGCAATCTCGGAAAAGCTGGAGGACGACCTGGTGGTTTCGCCCGTGGAGAGGAACAAGCTGGGCCTGAGGAAGGAAAAGCTGAGCCACTTCAAGCTCTACTGGCACGACATCGTCGGCGGCCGCAATGCCACCGCCGTCCCCGTCGTCCAGCCACCAAAAAATTCATCGACGGCGTTCGGAATGATCAGCGTGATCGACGACCCCATCACGATGGGGCCGGAGATGAGCTCGAAGCTGGTGGGAAGAGCGCAGGGGCTGTACGCGGCGGCGGCGCTGGACCAGGTCGGCCTTCTCATGGCCATGAACTTCGCCTTCACGGAGGGGAAGTACAACGGGAGCTGCATCACCATACTCGGCCGAAACACGGTGTTCTCGCAGGTGCGGGAGATGCCCATCATCGGAGGCACCGGCCTGTTCCGGTTCGCCAGAGGGTATGTTCAGGCCAGAACTTACAAGTTTGATCTGGCCACCGGAGACGCCACCGTCGAGTATAATTGTTACGTTATGCATTACTGATTCTGATTCCGGTCTGATTTGAGGTTCGATGAGCCGATGATGACCCTTCTTTTTCTGGTATTTGTTTTTTTGTTCTGTTTTTTCCTCTTCTTGGTGGTAGGGTCATGATTTTGCAATAGTGCTTGGACTTTATTTATTGTTGAATGGAATACAAGGAAGGACCAGTAATAATGAATGTTTGTTTTCTTTCCAGATTTCAGTACTATACCCTCATGATCATTCTCATTTTCTAACATGGTGTTCTTTTAAGAATTTTATGAGCTAGGAATAGTCTATAGTTTATTTGAAAAGTGGAAAATAGAGAGAAAATAATGGGGGAAATTTTGAATTATAGGAGTATATATTGACAAAAATTCCCCCATGGCCGAATGTAATATAGAGTTTAAATAATTAAATTAAGTGGTGTTTAGTTTGTGGATTATGATAATCAAATTTATTTAGAAAAGAATAGTTCTCTTTTCTCAAAATATAAAGATGATTCATTCTTCACAAATTTCTTGAATTCATAATGCTATAAACTAAAGGTGATGTTAGTTGTCTGGACTTTCCTCAATCCCCTACCTACTATATATCGAAAAAAGATATGTTAATAACTTTGAAGTAAGAGCTTTTTAAAAAAAAGAAAAGTTCATTTTTTTGGACAAATTTATTTAGAAAATATATTAAGTTTTTCAAGGACAATTGATTGAAAAATAACTATTACAATAATTTTGGGAGAATGAAGTAATATAAGTTAAAGTTGCTAAAAATGACAACTTTTTTGGAGCTATAAAAATGACAACTAAAATAGGAACATTTGACGATAATATAATAAGGGTTTCTTTTTGGTGAAAATAATAGTAAGGGATGGAGTAATTACTTTTCCAATTTGCAGGTGAATCAAATTCCTAGTCTTGTGTTTATACATGTGATGTGAGCGTCAACCTTTGGAATTCGGTCATCCTCAACTACTTTGTCGGTCGGTAAAGGATTGGACTGTGGAAATGTGGTAGAAGTTTTGGTTTTGGTATTCCACTTTCACTATCCAAATAATTATTTTAAAACATTCAAAATTTAACTCTTTTTTTCATCAAATTCTCTATCACAGACATATAAATTAGGTCAAATTATAGATTACTATACTGAACTATTTTGATTCGGTGATGAAAGGATCTGAATTATAACTCGTTCTGACTCGTACCTTGAATTATGAGATTGGTGCACTTTAGGCCCTCAACTCGGTTAACTTGACACTTGAACTTAACTGACGTTAAAAAAAACGTTAGTTAGATTTAAATAGTCCCTAAACTATTTTTATTTGTTCATTAAAGCCAAAAACTTCTAGCATTGAACAACCTTACCATTATCTTCCCCTCATCCCTACATTCTGCATCTGTTCTTCAACCAACCTGCCTCCACCTCTCACCTAATTCAGCCTACACCGCCTGCCTCCAGCCACCAAAATCTCTTAGCCTGGCGTCCCAACCACGGTGAGAAACAACCGAATCGTTTCGTCATTCTACTCTCCAAGTTGGAGTAAGTCCAACTTAATCCTATCAAACTACTCCTGAATCAGCCGCCCTAGAGCAATAGAGCTGTTCACCGACCACCATATGCTCCCACCGTCGATTTGAGAGACATAATTCCGGTTGCTACTCGTGGAGTCACTAGTTGCTCAGAATCTCATATCGTGTTCGGCCGGCCTCGGCAAGTCGCACATCTTCTCGCTAGTGTTGTTTTCGTGCTCAGCTACTAATTTGAGTTTTCGTCTCTATATCAGGCTTTGCAGGTGTTTTTGCCGGTGAAATAGGTGTTGTATTTAAGAGGCATCATTTTTACTAAAAAACTTTTGCTCTTATCTGTACAATTTTGCTTCATCCTTTTTAATAAAACAAAAAAAACATTTTTGAATAAGAAAAAGACTAATCTAAGATTGAACGGAGGATGAGCTGGTACACAGTGGTTAGCTTTGTGGTTGGGGGTGGTAGAACAAATACAGGAAATGGTGAAATAAGTGATAGAGCGGAGTCCAACATGAATAGGGAAGTAGAGAAACAGAGTCCAAGGTGAAGTGAGAATGAAGGGAGACACAATGGGAATGAAGGGAGACACAATCAATGAAGGTGATTAGGTAACCCACATGAAGGAAAGAGAGTAAAAGTTGGAATATTTAAGGGTAATATGGAAAATGAATGTGTTGAAAGTTGCTGAAAAAATAAATGTTTCAAAAATTTAAGGACAACCAAAAGTAAAGTGTTTCAAACATTTTGGGATGAGGGAGTATATATTAGATACTTTGAAACTGACAAAACAAATGAGATAATTTTTTACGAACAAAGGAAATATTTACTATAGCATGTAGAGTTATTTTTCTTAAACAAATTTTTTCAATTTTTCTTAAGAGAGTAGTTTCTTATTTAATTATGTAACATTTATAAAACAATAAAAATATACGGAGTATATGTTATTCACAAAATTAGAAATATATGGAGTATATGAATTTTTTTGGGTCAATTCATTGTACATATGAAAATAAGAAAGATAAAATTATTACACTTTTCATTGTTTCGGAGTAATCTGGAAAGTGCTAAGAGTTAGATGCCTTCATATGTAATTTTCTCTTTATTTCTCAGTTAGTCAACTAACAGCAGTTAGGTCAAAGGTTTAAAGTGCACCAATCTCATAGTTCAGGGTACGAGTTAGAACGAGTCATAATTTAAGCCCTTCTATAATCGAGTCAAAATAGTTCAGGGTAGTAATCTATAATTTGGCGTATAAATTATGCAAAAGTGTTGTATTTTTTTTCTTGATAAATGATTGAGATGGGATTAATATTTTATGGCCTTCATGCTAGCTAGAAGGTTTCATTTACTACTGACCAAATTCAAAAGTTTCTGTACTGCTGAATAATGAAACCAAAGATCTAACCATACTGAAACATGTTATTTTATATAAAAAAATAGATTAAAAGAAAAAATTATATTTGGTGCGGGCCAAATATTAAGCTCAGAGGCCGGCCCACCATTTCGGCTCGTAAGCACTGTAAGGAACCTGATTGTCAAGCCCAGAAGCCAGCCTGCAGACTCAGCCTCTGAATACTGTAGTCCCCATGACTTGCGAAGGACACCTATCCCCCGGCCAATACCGCTGCTCATACTCCATCTGGGCACAATAAATACTCCATTCAGCGCCCCAATAAAGAGACCGGTCCTTAGCTAAAAAACTTTACCTTACAACCCAACTCTAACTCAATTGATCCTCAGCTAGCTTACTGTGCGAATCCTAACTTGAGCGTCGGAGAATTGTACCAGGTGCTTGCTCGGTCCCGGAAGTAACTCGTCTCAGGAGCGGCTCGGCAGCGGACGAAGAAACTCGGAAGTAGCTCATCTCAGGAATCCCTCGGCAAAGGACGCAGCCACTCGGAAGAACCCAACATCGTAGCAGCATGGTAGGATTCTTTCCTTTCGGGAGACCAACCTTCTCGGACACGATATCAGGTATTTCTCCCTCGCTTCGACATTTATATTAATTAATGTTAATCGCTGATATTAACAATATTCATCTATATTTAAATATAAAATAAAAATATAGCATATAAAATACAAATATAGCTAGTCGGGTAGTCAAGTGGTATGTGAAGAAGAAGCTTGTTTATTGGTTGAGTGATCTCCAGTTCTCGCGTTTGAATTTTTAATACTTGTGGTTTTCCCCTTGTCCGCCATTTATTAATACAGGTAGCTTTGCATCATGGAAAATATTTTCTTCCAGTCCAGATCGGATAAAACTCCTTCAACTCTCATACGTATCATATTATTAGTGGTTAGTGACACCACTGTTAATTACAAGACTGTCACTCCCCGTAATTAGTAATAAACAGTGGTGACATCAACCAATAATAATATGACACGTATGAGAGTTGGGGAGTTTTGTTAAACCCGGATTGGACCAAAATAGTGTCAATTTTAGCATATATGGGCCTAGTGTCCCTTAGGCCCATGTCCAACGGGGTTTACAGCCTCGCTAGGAGGCCAAGCCCACAGCCAGTTGGCTTTTGCCCTTATAAAAGTGCAGGCTTGAGGACGCCCCCTCCAAGCCGGACTCCAAGTCTTGCGCCAATACGCTTGCCTGTAAAGGCAGGATCGAGACTCCCCCTTTAAACCTGATAAGATTGGACTCTTCCCGAACCTACTCCAGGAGGACTCGGATTCGACATCCCCACTACATAAAGGAGCCCATAGGTCTTCCCCAGGTACGTTATTCTTTCTACTGCCTTTTCTAGGCCATACTACCCAACTTCTCAATTCTTTTCGTTCATCGCCACTAACTTGACCATCAGTGGGATTCCGAGCACATAACCTTGGCCAATCTCATCTTTGTTGTAGCTGCAGGTTTCTCCACCAAACATTCTAGTTCTAGCCTGACTAGGTCGAGACAATCAATTTGTCGTCATCTGTGGGAAATATTTTCTTTGCCCACACGACTAGAAACTCCTCTAGTGGCACGTATCAAACGAAATTCTATCAGGACCCAAGGCGACATCGCGATCATTGTAAGCGTAGACAAAACCCTAACGGGATCCAAAACGACGACATCATCGTTCTTGAGGAAGCCTATGAATCTATCAATTGGAGTAATAACCTCAACGATGTCCCTCTCTCTCCTTGTTTTTTTTGAACAACAGTGGATAAATTTTATTGAATGAAACATGGTGGTGCCTCTTGAGGGAAGGAGCACACACCACTAGGACCAAGATACAAAAGCATCAACAAACAAGAATCATAACACACACGAGCCGGCCAGCACAACACCAAACCCAACACCAGCAACACACCCAACACAGCCAAAACTAGAGAAGACTCATAGAGGGAGAGGCTGAAGCACCCAATCAGACCGTGAGCCAATTGCTTAAGATTGATGGCTGGATATCCAAAGATGCGAAAAAACCTGGATATCTGAAAGGACATCCAACAACCTCCAGCTCTTCTTCTCCTTAACTAAGCGGTTTCTTACCCTCCAAATTGACCAGGCTGAAATAAAGAGCACCGCCTCCCACACCAGTTTAGCCGCTGTTGAAACTTTATTGAGCACCTCATGAGAAGATAAATCAAGAACATCTACAAGAACCAGTGAGGATAAACCAAACCATTTAGCAACAACAAACCAAACATTAACTACCACTGAACATCTTAAGAGAGCATGTTATGTACTCTCGAATTCAGTAGAACACATCGGGCACAAAATCGAAGAAATAGGCACCCCTCTCATGGCCAGCTGTAAGAAGCAAGGCAATAAATCTCTTCAAGCTCGCCACATAAAAATATTAATTTTTTTGGGGATAAACCTTGACCAGATTGTGGGAATTTCACTAAACGTGACCCATTTTAAGTCGATTTTGGAAGCAATGTCACGAATAGAGAACGCTCCATCTGATAAAAAGGAGCACTGCCAAGAATCTGCTTTATGAGGGGAAGAAGAACAATTTCCCAGCAGAGATAAAAGGTTCTGCATCTCACCTATCTCGCTGCCACGTAACGCCCTCCGCCACCGCCATTTCCACCTAAAATCAGCACCATCCCAATACAAACAATCGCTTATAAGAGCATCTTTCTCTTGTTGAAGAGCAAACAATCTTTTGAATTTTTAACATAAGCTGCCTTCACCTATCCAATTATCCATCCAAAATTTAATGATTTTTCCATCACCCACAACACGAGAGAATTAAAGTACTCATCATCTACAGCTAAAACAAGAACTGGAATCAAGGATAAAATTCATGGTACTTTTAGTGGTGGTAGTTCTTCTACTTCTACCATAACATGTTTGACAGATAGTGACAGTCACAGTTTAATGAATCAGTATTTGCAACTAAAAGTCACTTCCCATTCTGAAGGTAGGAGTGAGTTGGATAAATACTTGGATGAGGATGTAGAAGATATAGGAGAAGGGGGGCAGAATTCAAGCATGAAAATTCTTAATTGGTGGAAGGTGAATATTCCTAGGTTTCCTATTTTGAGTTTACTTGCACGTGATGTACTGGGCATTCCTGTATCGACTGTTGCTTCGGAGTATGCTTTCAGTACAGGAGGTTGGGTGTTGGATCAGTATAGGAGTTCTTTAGCTCCTAAGATGGTTGAGGCTTTGGTATGTACACAAGACTGGCTTAGGAAGGACAATGATGCGATCACCCTTGAAGAACATCTATCGAAAATTGAGAAGATTGACGAAGGTTTATATCATTTTAAATTTTTAATAACTTGCATTCTCTTTATGTCTATTTGCTTACATTCTTTTTCTGTTGAATTGTAACCTCTTTTTTTTGGTTAATTTTCAGAGTTGAAGACTGTTGATAATGCTCCAAATATCATTGATATTGATGTTTGAACTTTGAAGCTTGATGGTCTGGTTGGACAATTGGATTTGGATTTTAGATGTATTTTGGACTTTGAATGCATTTTGGAATTTGAATGCATTTTGGACTTTGGATGTTTGAATGTGTTTTAAATGTTATAAGGTCAGTTTTAAGGTTTGATATTGATGTTGGGCAAGAATTATTTAATGCATGTGTTAACTTTGAAAATTTGAAACGTGATAGAATAGAGCAAATCAGCAAATGAAGCTTAATTTGCAAGAAAAATAGAGCCAATGAATTATGAAGCTTCATTTGCAAGAAAATGGAACACTCATCACTAACTAATCATAATTCGGGTCTTACTGGTCAACCCGATCCGAAACAAGTTTGGGCTATTTCGGGCTACAACGCATGCATATTGAATTTTCGGGTTCGGGTCGACCCGATCCGAAACCCGGAAAACCCGACCCGATTTTCACCCCTATCTGCCGTGGTCGGCTGCGGTAAAGGTTTGTTTTTTTAATAAATGAAAAATTGGTAAAATAATGACGTAATTGTTTGTATATTTATACTTTAAATTAAAAATATATTAAAAAAACTAATTTCAAATGCAAATATATATATAATAATAAATTGTTAATTTATCCCAAAATCTAATAATGTTTAAAAAAATCCTAAAAGTGATCGTTTGGGTTTGGGTTTTGGTCAGCGTCAAAGTAATCAACAAAGACATCGTCCTGAAGCCCCGTAAGCCCGTATAGGAATCCCCGCTGGAGCGGCTGCTGGATCGGCATCTCGAGCCGATAATCGCCATGGGGATGCGTGAAACCCAGACCCAAATCGACATTGAGCCGCTTGTCACGAGGATGCCCGTACCACGGAGGCGGTTGCTGGAAGAGATGAGGAGACGGTTGCTAGAAGGGCTGAGGCGTCGGCTGCTGGAAGGGCTACTGGAAGGGCTGAGGCTGGGACAAAGATCCAACTGACAAGTGCGGCGGCATCGCATTAAGCGGAATGTACCCCGTAGAACGCATAGCCAACCAAATGTTGCTGACGGTCGAATCGAAGGATCGCAACGTGTCCGCCTTCCAAGCCTCGAGAGCACCATCTCGAATCTCAAGAGCCGCGACCCAACATCTGAGGTCACGAATCTTCCAGATCACGTCTCGAATTTGCGTTGTCCTTAGTTTTCCCTTTCTGATTGATAACCGTGTAGAAAACAATGTCGAAATAATTTTTCTCAATATGCATCACATCGAGATAATGTCTAACTTTCAAATCTGTTTAGTAAGGTAATTCCTAGAAAATTGATTTCTTAATCCAATAATGCTCCTTTCCGAAAGTCTATGCCCTCATATGATCCCACGGTATCCCGAATGGTGGAACACAATATTCTGGACCTCGCTTAATATTTTGTGGTCTGATTTAAACTCACATCTTGGCCTACGATCTGTATGTTTCTATGATTGCTTTTTGTTACGGAGAGCATGCCGTTGCGGTAAAAATCTTCGATGACAACCAAACCAACTCATTTTCTTTTCGTGAGTCAGCTGAAAACTATGAACATCCTCCATACAGTACGGGCATGCAAGTCTTCCGTGCGTGCTCCACCCTGATAACATTCCGTACGTCGGGAAATCACTAATCGTCCAAAACAGACATGCCTACATGTTAAAGTTCTGATTACAATGTGCATCCCAAGTTTTCACGTCTGTATTCCATAAATATTTCAACTCGTCGATCAGTGGATGTCAAAACACATCAATGTTACGGCCCAGTGAATTTGGGCCAGAGATTAGCAATGGTATGAAAGTGTAAGCTTCTTTCATGCATAAATCAAGAGGCAAGTATTAAACCACGATGAATACATGCCACATAGAATATGATTGTCATGACTCTGACAACGGGTTAAAACCATCTATACATAAACCCAATCAAATATTTCTATACTCACATTCAAAATTAGGATAACACTTATCGACGTGTTTCCATGTCTCGGCTTGGGATGGAAGTCCAATAATGGCCATCGAATTTTCACTAGCTCTAAGATGATACGTCATAAATTTAGCGGTTTTCGAGGATTGGTAAAGCTGTTGGAGCCGCTCAGTGATTGGTAGATAACGTAAAATCTTTTTAGCTTTTGGTTTCTGATTTGCCTCACGTTTTTCGAACCGTTCTGCACCACAGACTCTACAATTGTTTAACTTTTCATATCTACCATCAAACAACATACAATTTTTCTCGCATGCATGAATCTTTATGTACGGTAACTCCAACTCTTTGATCATCATAGCTTTTGTACTACACATGCTTGTAGGTAAGGTCGCGTCTTCTCCAGGCAGTATTTCATTGATAAATTCAATCAACTCCGAGAAAAAAACGTCAGATACGTTATGTTGACTTTTCATGCTCAAGAACTTTGAAATACCGACAATTTCGTGTGCTTATCAATACATCCCTCATACAAAAGTTGTGACGCATCACGTAATAAATCAAAAAACTTTTGAGCCCTTTGATTTGACTTTTTGGGTGTGTTGTCGTCCTCATCCATCTGATGAATAGCATTACCTTCAAAATTATTATTATGATCACGAATCCCAAATGCCTCGCAGATCATTTCACAGTAATCACCTCGTTCTTCATTACTCTCAAATGAATTATTAAGTGCATTGCTCGTACTTGCAATATTCGATGATGATGACGATGCCTCATCAAATCGATAACCACGATAAACACATGGGTTTATCTGACGTCGTTCACCATGACAATCCCACACAAGATAATTCGGTTGAAATCCATCTAACAATAAATGATTGTCAATTGTTTTTTGATCATGATAATATCTATTTTTACATTTTCTACAAGGACATTTCACAAATTGTTCTCCCTTTTCACGAGCAATAAGAAAAGCATAATCCAGGAATTTTAGAAGCCCGTTCTAAAACCTCTCATTAATATCGCAAGTCTGCTCCTGAAAACGCTGATACATCCAATCATGTCCTTTGGTCATTGTACAATTCCTATAATTGTATCAATAAAACAATATGACAAAGCATAACAATTAATATATATATATATATATATATATATATTTAGCACACAACTTAATTCCAAAATTCTCACTACCATTTTTTTCTTAATTCAGGGTACATGGGTCCTATCCTATTTATAAAAGTACTATTGGTTAATCAAATTTTTATCTTGTGTATGTAGAAACTGATATAATTACATAAATTTCGGCAACATTTCGTCTTGGTTCTCCATTATACCATTTCTCCGGCGTAACGCTTAGAGCAGGTATAACGAGGAACAAGACCAAATGACGCGAAACCGACAAGTGATCTAGATGCACCCATGTGCAACCTTGAGGATCCAAGAGCTCACATGTCAAAAGAAGACATTATTGGCTTTTATGACACTTCCACCTTTAATGGACCTATGACAAGGAGTCGGACTAAGAAGGCTAAGGACGCTCTCAACTTTGTTAATGCACGCTTTGCAAAGTGTGAGGAGCAAAGTGAAGATATCCATAAAGATGAAGGAAAAGTGCAAGCACTCCTCAATTTGGGCCAACCCAATTCCCAAATGGTGCAAACAATTTTCAACATTTCGGTTTGGGCTCAACCAAATGACAATTTGGCCCAAGTGCATGGTTCACGAATATCTCAACCCGTTGAGACAGCAATTGGCGCATTCAATGCTTTCCCAAAGCTTCCAACCGTTCACTTCTCTTCAAGGACGAACTTGAGCAGCCTTGAGGACTCAAGAGTCATCCAAAATCATCCAGAAACCATTGGTGAAGAAGGAGTTACAAGCCTTGAAGGTCCTCCATCAAGAACACTTAAATGAGGATCATTTACTCCACATTTATTGGCCAAAACTCATCCCTCATCTTCCAACTTGAATTTCTATCATTTTATTTCAGTTTTTAGATATATTTTGGCTAGTTCTACCCCTTAGCTAGCCTAGAATAAATTTAGAAATAATTGTTTTAAATTCTCACATTTACATTTCCTTTTAATTTCCATCATTAAGTGTGGAGATGAAAGGACTTGTAAATTGATTTGGATGCCTAGCTTCCTTGTCCTATAAAAGGAGGTCTAGGTTAGTTTGCAAGAAACAAATTCAATCATCAAATATATTTCACCTTTTCCTTGAAATTGAGAGTGATTCTCTTTTCAACCTATCTACATTTTCCACTCAATTCTTGTTAAGTTTTCTTTACAAGTCTACTAAGACCAATATTGCCTTCTCATTGGAAGAAGGAGGTGTTGGCCCCATCTACATTCCCCCCACAATTTTGGCAACGAAGGCTTTCTTTGTCTTGGACCTTTTCGGTATCAAGAAGGAGCAGTCGCCAAAGGCATAACACCATCTTTGCCTGGGCAAGGATCCAGGAGGAGTTGGCGGCCATATCCGTTCGTTTCACAAGCTTCCGCATCGTTTTGCTTTGTGCATTTCGGATCTGTCAACCTGTTGACATTTCCGCCTCATCAATCAAACCTACCCCGTGTTGCTCCTTTGTTGGCTAGATCTGCTCCTCGTGTTCCCGGATACCCTCCCGGAATCACATCAATTGGTATCAGAGCATTCTGACAACCACATCAATTGGTATCAGAGCATTCTGACAACCACATCAATTGGTATCAGAGCCACTTGCTCAACAAGGAGAAGTTTTTCTACCCTTTTCTTTTTATTCCGCAACATATATAATTTTTGTTATCATTGTGTTTTTCTCGGTTGTTCTTGCCATTTTTAATTTCTTGTTCCAGTGTTGTGCAATCTGCATAGAAAAAAAAACAAAAAAAATCGCATCTTATTTGCATTGAAAAAAAAAGAGAAAAAAAAAACTGCTACTGACTCAACCTGTTTACAGATTGCAGAAAAGGCAATTTGAAGAATTCTTGGAACAATTTCAAACAAAGGGCAAGAAAAAGAACAACCTCAGAGCCTTTTCAAACCTGTTCTTTCAAAAGTTGCGGAATATCCTTTTCCAAAACCCACAAAAGAACCGTTTTGAAAAAGTAACAACACTTCCCTCAACCTGTTGAGATCTATTGAGGTTTTATTTTATTGCGTCTTTTGTGTCTTGTTTTGAATCACTTTTTCAAGAATTTTGAGCCAGAAAAAGTTGCTAGGTTTATAAAGAGAATCCGTGAGTTTTTGAGTGAAAATGGCTAATGAAAGATTGTTAGCACGATTCAAAAAATGTTGCAGAAGAAATTGCGCCAATAAATGAAAGGCTTACTCGATTCGAGAATGGTCAAAAGTAGAAAAGCCTCATGGCCGAGGATGTCTAAAACGCCTTCAAACCCTAGTTCAAGGCACTAAACGTGTTGAGGAATATCACAAAGATATGGAGGCAACCCTTCTTAAGGCGGGTATGGTTGAGAAAGGAGAAGCCAAAATGTCTAGATTCACTCAAGGACTTAAACTCGAGATTGTCGAGATATTGAAATTATGTGAGTATAATAGTTTTCATGAGTTGTTGCATAAAGCCATCGGGATTGAAAGAAAGCTTGAGAGAGGCAACACTTCCGCCAATGTTCGACGATGCAACACTTTACCAAAAGCTCCACAAAGATCCCGACCATCACCACCAAAAGGTATCGCTTCCAAACCATCCATTTCTATCCCTTCCACTTCCCAAGACCATTTCAAAAATCATTCACCTTTTAAATCTCGTCATGAGATTGAATTTCTGGAAGTAATGACAATGAGAAATGAAGAGAGCAAAAGTTCTCAACCTGTTGAAGACAAATGTGCACATGTTTCCGAAGAAGAATTGGCCTTTCCAGTTGAAGGTACTTTGATGACAGCAAGAAAAGCTCTACTTGTGCAAGCAATTCCTCCAGCTTCTCAAGAAGATACTCCTTTTCATTCAAGAGCAAGAGTTGTTGGTGTGACCAATCAATACACAACTCAACCTGTTGACAGAACGTTCACTGTGGTGCATTTAGCCCAACAACAAACCCATGACAACAAGATCCACCTTCAGAGTGAGTCCAAGGGTAAGATGGGTAAACACATGGGAAACAGTGAAAATAAAAAGAAATCCCAAGTGGATTTGCAAGAGTCAAGTGTCTTTTGGGATGGTGAGAGAATAACTAGGAAAAAGAGAGATGAGTGCTTGAGAGAAAATGGTGAGCAAAAGACCCAAGTTGTCTTATCAAAAGAAAGAGTTGAGTGCTTGAGTGGAAAAATAATGAGTTTGAGAGAATACAAGAGTCACCTCCACTTTCTCAACGTGTTGAACCGAGAGCACCTTGCCTCCAACAGTCCCAAATGATTTACTAACCTCTAATGAATTGCAAGTCTATTCTTCTTTGATGTTTGTGCAGGAGAATGAAGATGTTCAAGAAGTCAAGAACATCACCCATAAGGAAGAGAAAGAAGTTGTGGTTGAATTACCACTTGTTACACCTTTGGAAATTGTGTCTACAATTATCCAACATGTTGAAAGTCAAAGTGAAAACTCATTGTTTGAAGCATTGTCTAGAAAGGAAGAAGAACCACATCAAGAGGAAACATCAGTTTCGAGGGATGGTAACTTTTCTCTTTACTCAAATAAATCATTTGTTAAAAATGATTCTTTGAGTATTAATTTGCTTGATGTTGGAAAATCTGAAACTGTGCATGAAATTATTCTATTGAAAGATTTGTGCTCTAGTTTAGGATTGATTCTGTCTTCTCAACGTGTTGAATATGTTGACTCGTATGCTTTATTGTTATTGCCTAAGATTGATTGGAAAATTATTCTTAAGCATGCATTATTTTCCCCATCTATTCTTACTATTGCTGAAAGTAAATTTGTTGTTAATTCTTGTCTAACGAATTCTCAACATGTTGACTGTGATTTAAAAATTGCACCATTCAATTGGTCACATGCTGATGTTAAACATGTTGAATATTCTGGAAATAAATTGGACAATTATAGAATTAGTGTTGATTTCAAATTTGTTCATGAATTGTTCTTATGTGTTAAGATGGATGATACATACATTTTTTTGTTGAATGAAATGAATGAAAGATCCATATTCGTTTTTGATCCGGGAGTATGTTTGCATCCATTCAACTGTTGAGTAAGCATGAGGATGATGTCTTTTCTAATCTTTTTCTTAACAATGGTGATTGTTTATCTACTACCAAGCTTCAGTCTTCTGAGAACGGTGATGATATGCAATATACAAGTTCTGGATTTAATTCACCTTTCTATGACATGATGTTGAATGATTACCATGCTACAATTGACTTTTCCAAGCAATTACATATCATGTTCTCATACATTTTATGTGTTGATATTTTTGCCCATAAAGTTTATAATCTAGCCAAAGAGAAAGGGCTACATTTCTTTTGCAGATTCAAAGGATTCATATTTGAAGTCCTGAGCTTCCAAAAAGATGTCCACATTCATGAGAAATTACTTCAAAAAATTCAAGACCCCTGAAATTTTCAAGAGGGCAACCAATGGAAGTAATTTGTTTCTCAACTTCTTTATGCATTGGATGTACATATTCGGAATTGCTTCATCTAACCTCCTATATTTTTCTCACAGAACATTATGATTCGAGGTCGAATCATTTTCAAGAGGGAGGGAATGACGCGAAACCGACAAGTGATCTAGATGCACCCATGTGCAACCTTGAGGATCCAAGAGCTCACATGTCAAAAGAAGACATTATTGGCTTTTATGACACTTCCACCTTTAATGGACCTATGACAAGGAGTCGGACTAAGAAGGCTAAGGACGCTCTCAACCTGTTGATGCACAGTTTTGCAAAGTGTGAGGAGCAAAGTGAAGATATCCATAAAGATGAAGGAAAAGTGCAAGCACTCCTCAATTTAGGCCAACCCAATTCCCAAATGGTGCAAACAATTTTCAACATTTCGGTTTGGGCTCAACCAAATGACAATTTGGCCCAAGTGCATGGTTCACGAATATCTCAACCCGTTGAGACAAAGAACCGCGCATTCAATGCTTTCCCAAAGCTTCCAACCGTTCACTTCTCTTCAAGGACGAACTTCAGCAGCCTTGAGGACTCAAGAGTCATCCAAAATCATCCAGAAACCATTGGTGAAGAAGGAGTTACAAGTCTTGAAGCCCTTCCATCAAGAGCACTTAAATGAGGATCATTTACTTCACATTTATTGGCCAAAACTCATCCCTCATCTTCCAACTTGAATTTCTATCATTTTATTTCAGTTTTTAGATATATTTTGGCTAGTTCTACCCCCTTAGCTAGCCTAGAATAAATTTAGAAATAATTGTTTTAAATTCTCACATTTACATTTCCTTTTAATTTCCATCATTAAGTGTGGAGATGAAAGGACTTGTAAATTGATTTGGATGCCTAGCTTCCTTGTCCTATAAAAGGAGGTCTAGGTTAGTTTGCAAGAGACAAATTCGATCATCCAATATATTTCACCTTTTTCCTTGAAATTGAGAGTGATTCTCTTTTCAACCTATCTACATTTTCCACTCAATTCTTGTTAAGTTTTTCTTTACAAGTCTACTAAGACCAATATTGCCTTCTCATTGGAAGATGGAGGTGTTGGCCCATCTACATTCCCCCCACAATTTTGGCAACGAAGGCTTTCTTTGTCTTGGACCTTTTTCGGTATCAAGAAGGAGGAGTCGCCAAAGGCATAGCACCATCTTTGCCTGGGCAAGGATCCAGGAGGAGTTGGCGGCCATATCCGTTCGTTTCACAAGCTTCCGCATCGTTTTGCTTTGTGCATTTCGGATCTCACAACCTTTGTTGACATTTCCGCCTCATCAATCAAACCTACCCCGTGTTGCTCCTTTGTTGGCTAGATCTGCTCTCGTGTTCCCGGATACCCTCCTAATCACATCACCAAATATTGCATCTGAAATTTATGTAATTCTCATCATTTCTCCATACACAATCATAAAAGATTAATTAACCGATAGTATACTTTTACAAACTGTCCAATCGGACAATCCATGAAAACTTTGTAGAATATATAATTTTACAACGTTATTCTAAAACTTTGAAATAAAGAGTAAAATAATATATTACCACAACTTTTCATAAACAGGTACTATGGCTCAATTAATTTAATTTAACCACGTAAGCAAATCAAATACGTAAATTAAAAAATTAAACAACTCATAATGCTCGATAAATAAACATAAATAATTAAAATAAAACATTTACAACCTTAAATAAATCTAGCAAAAGATGATGTCAGAGTTCCCCAAAATCTCCCGTGAGATTAGTAAGAAGAAGAGAAAGTTGGATAGAAAAAAAATTGTTAAGTGTATGAAAATGGATGGTTTGTATATATAGGGGATATTTACCGCGGCCAAATTCGCAATAAACGGCCACGGTAAGAGGGGGTAGTTGAGCCACGTGGGAAACGAGACCTTACCAAGGTCTTTACCGCGCAAACGGCCGCAGTAAAACGACAGCGGCCGTTTACCGCGAGCTGTGTTTTACCGAGACCATTTGCGCGATAAAGGCCGCAGTAAAAGCGGTATCCTTTACGTAGTGACAATATCAATACAGGTAATTGTCTAGCATATGACAGGACAAGACAAATGCATAGGCTTCCTCAAGCTCAAGCAATCAAAACACAGAAACGTGTAGAAAAAAAAACAAAGAATACATCAACAAACAGAAGAGATCGAAGGCAACGATGATGAGTTAGGAGGTCGCGATGGTGAGATTGATAGAAGTGATGATGAGATCGGAGACGACGGCGATGAGATCTTTGAGATGATGAGATCGGAGACAACGACAATGAATTCGAAGCAATGATGAGATTGGAGACGGCGACGATGAGATCGGAGAGGACGGCGATGAGATTGGAGGCCGTTAAAGATGAGATTGAAGTCTTGGACCATGAGATCAATGGAGAAGGAACGCTTGGGGGATTACAGGAGAGAGGTTATTTATCCATTCAAAATTATTGTGGTGTTTGGGTGCGGTAGATTTTTACTCCGCTAACTTTGACTAGTTTGTGTATACCATATAAGGACATGGACAAGAGCGCATCACGAGAAAAAAAAAAACACACCATTTTCTCTTTCTTTATAAACGAAATAATAGTTTTACATTTTTTTTTGTAAGAACCGATCCATGCACATTATTAATTCGAGAAATCCCAAAAATCAACGTGAACTAGTGTGAATTTTACTATACATCCATCCCATGTACACCCTTTTATACATGGTCCATCCAGTCAAACCCCAACAAATATGTAAAAAGTAAAAAAAGGTTAAAAAGAAAAAGAAAAATCCTTCTTATCATCATCGTCGTCATCATCATCACACAACTTCGACCGCCGTCCTGTGCAAGTCCACCGTCAACATCGACGGAGCCCTCGGTCTTGAAATCCGACCGGCATGGTATCCGACCGACAAGGGCTGAGTCACCGTCGTCCGTTCGCACGTGCCAAGCCACTTTGCTTGCATGTACCTGTGCTTCCGCCATGGCCCCATGTGCATCTTCTTCTCCCTCATGCACTTCTTCGCCGCCGAGCACACTATCTTTATCACGTTTTTTAATCGCTCTACTTTTCCGACGAACACTTCCGGTAACCTTTTAACCAATTTGTTGTACTCTTCACTTGCTCTTGCCATCTCGAATTCTGCCCTAAAATTCACTTCTATGATCACCCGCACCTGATCGCCTCTCTTTGAATTCTCTATTACATCCAAAAACGTATGTTCCCCTGAAATTTCATGTTAAAAAAATAATATCAATAACTTCAGCTACCTTTCCTAGAAAACAAAACACAAAAAGAAAGGTTAGGATCTGTTTGAAATTTTCATTCAATTTCTTTATAAATAATTGGATGTAAAACTTTTCCATACTTTAGAAAACTTGTAGTATGTTAAAACGGAATTTTTTTTTAAGTTCTCTATTTTAAAATGAGCACTATAGTTTTCAAAAGTTTTAGAAACTAGATTTTCCATCAATTAATACTCTCTTCATCATTTTTTTATTTTTTTATTGAAACAGATAATTTTGGAACAAAAATTAAGATAAGTGTAGAATAGATAAATTTTGAGAGACAAATCCATACCACACAAAAAGTGACAATAAGGGGTAAAATATTAAAGTGAAAGAGTAACAATTTATAAATGAAAATATTTCAATTATTAAGGGATATCTTAAAAAAGAAAGCTTTTCAATTAAAAAAGATATAGAATAAGTAAATAGCTATACATCTTAAAATTTGCAGAGGAAATCGAAAATTTTAGAAAATTTTCCAAGCTAAACAACCCTAGTATTCAGAAGTTGATGACAATAGTTAGTCGCTCAAGTACCTGAAGGAATGTTAGTGGAGCTTCTCCACTTAGACTTGCAAACGGCAGCGTTTAGACCGGCATTTCGGAGGCGGTTGGAGACTTCTCTCAAGAGGCAGTTCCGGCAATCTTTTCCGGCCAGAGACCTCCCACCGCAACCGCAACTGATTCCGGTGATCTGAATATCATTCAGAGCTTCTTTTGTGGCATTTCGGATTCTCGACTCCAACGAGTTGCTCCGGCACAGCGTAGCTTGCAACAGCTCATTTTGTTTCTCCCAGAAGTTTTTGCTCTCTTCACCATTTTCATTGTTTTCCGTATTCCCCTCCTGATCCTCACCAAATAACACTTCATCATCGCCGGAAGTCGAATCGCTGTTGAAGCTCCCGGAGAAGAAGGCCTCTCCGTCGTCATGATCGAGAAAGCCGAAGACCATTTCGGACAAGCTTGGACCTGTTTGACCGGAAACGAAACTTCGGGGACTCATTTGAGCCGGCGGCGAGAGTTGGATGACCAAGTGGATAAGAGATCGGTGTGAGTTTGTTGTGTTATGGGGGCTAAAAACAGGAGGTGGCTTTTATAAGTAAAGTTTGAGGAGTGGGACCCGCGTAAGCTGACGTGGAGGAGCGAGACGCAGCGCACATGAGATGTGTGTGTTAATTGGATGAGATGGATCTTGACAGCCCACGGCCGTTGATCAGACGACGAGGATCCACGTCCCCTACACCAATAATTTACAATTAATTAGAGAACTTTATCCGAAACATTTTATAATATTGTATTTTCATCACTTATTTTATTTTAGAGCTCATTTAATTTGTGCGGAGTCAATGATTCACTGGCTTCACACGTATATAAAAAATATTTTTTAATTTATCTATATATTTTATGAATAAATATTTAAAAACAATAAATTTATTTAATTTAATATGAATTATAAGGTTTTAATAATAAAAGATACTACTAATTTAGTGAATAAATTAGAAAAAAATTTCATCTAGATGCGAAGTTAATCGCTTAAGTCATTGCCTTCCAACCAACTAAATAAGCCTTTAGTATTTTATTTCGCTTTTTCCTGTTTTTGTTTTTTTTCCACGACATTTTACGACATTGTGATAAGTTCAGGTCAATTCCAGAAGTTGGTGGAAAATGATTAACGGCACGTTTTACATGGCTCCAAATCTTCATTTTTTCTTACTCCATGTAAGTACAATAATACTCCATATGGGTCCCAAGTTAAGGGAAATTTGTTTTTTGTGTGGCTATTTAGCTTTCTATTCTTATAGAGTAAAATCTGTCGGCGGTCCTACTTTTTATGTTTTTGATCTATTATGATCTCGTTTTAAGTTTTTGTCCTATTTCAGTCCTAACTAGGACTTTTGAATTCTTGATCTAATCGAATCTTTTCCGTCCAGATTCGCTGTTAAAGATGACGGAATGAGTAAAATCCGTCAGCGGTCCTGTTTTTATGTTTTTGATCTATTATGGTCCTGTTTTAATTTTTGCCCCATTTCAGTCCAAAATTTTTAATTCTTGACCCGAACCCGAACAGACCTGACCCAACCCGAACCCAAAAATAAGAAAACTCGATCTCAACCTGAACCCGAATAACCTAACCTAAACCCAACCCAACCCGAAAATAGATAAACCCGATCTCTACCCAAATAACCTGACATGAACCCGACCCAACCCGTCCGATTGACATCCCTACCCCTACATATTTAAAAAATTTTTGAAGAAAAGCCTCACCTTGGTGTGTGTGTGTGTGTGTGTCTTGTTCTCTTTTGCAATTGTCCGATTTGTCTCACTGTTTTGTTTTAAGTGTGAAAAAAGAAAACCATTAGATCATTCAAAGCAATGAAATTCACTTGCAAAACAGCGACGTCAACTTTACAACAACCCCCCCAGCATAACATCAGCATAACATTAACGCAGACCCACCAACCAAATTCAATACCCCACCAATCGATTTTTTTTTTACATAAACACCACTACATGAATATAATACAGTACCAAAAAGAAATGTGTGAGTGGGAACAATAAAAAACACAAGAAAACCATATCCACCAATGTCTAGGGTTGTTAGATTCAAAACTCACTCAATCAACACAATGAACAAATAAAATAACATACTTGTTTTCTTCCATCTGCACAAAGTCACAAACTCATAAGCGTCTTTTGTAGAGAGAATCGAATTGTTTCTGAAACTGATTCTTACACCCCACCACCACTCTCGTCTTCTGGCACTAACCCTCCTCTCTCACTTGGAAAAAATAGAAGCCACATATGTTGATTCCCGCCTGTCCACCCTTAACCCATTTCTATATTTCCCGCCAGATACATCCACGTGTTAAAGTACATCCACGTGTTAAAGTCAAGGGGTGATTCGTCAATGGCCGAGTCCACATCATCAAAAAATAAACACTATTCTGTCCATGATGAGTTCGGGATCATAATAGGTCAAAACTATAAAAAGTAGGACCGAGGAGTTCAAGGGGGATGATTAGTCAAGAATTCAAAATTTAGGACTTATGACAAAAACTTAAAACGAGACCATAATAGGTCACACGGAAATTAATTCATCTAATATTTTATATATTTTGTCATAATTGTCCTTGAGTAGAAATTGAACAAAAAATGAGATAGAAAAGGTAAAGATAAAGTATGGATAATTTAGTAACTTTTGAAGAGAGAAGTTTTCATTTAAGAAAGTATATAATTTTTCAAAAATGATCCAAAAAGAAAATTTATAAGATTATTTGGGATGAAGAGAGTATAACTCATATAAAAGAAGAGAAACATATACTTTTCATCCCTTGAAAGTAGTTACAATTTCATTTTTGAGTTGTCTTGAAAAATTAATACAATTTCTTTTATGTAAAATGTTTTGCTGCATTTTTACTTTATTACATTTACTTTATCTTCTCACGAAAATTTACTTTTATTTTATATGACATATTTTACTTTTTTACTCTCATATCAATGCACTACGTACTTGACGGGGAATTCGTACCAGCATCGTAACGGGCTGGGCCGTTTCAAAGCCCAAACCGTAACGGGATTTTTTTAATTCGTAAAATGTGTTTGTAGCGGCGTTGAAACTGTTCTTCAACTCCAAAGTGGCCGTTTTTTAGTGGTAGAAGAAATGGCCTATGTTGTTACGATTGTGACAGCGATGCTACGGATCTGCCGCTTCAAGCGAGCCATCAAGCACGTAGTGATACACATTTTCAATCCACGTGAAAATCAAATTGATGAATCTTTGAAGGACTTCGCCCCCGTATAATATTACATTTTGTTTGTACATCTTAAAGAGCAACAAAAAACAAGCATAGAGTTCTCTTAAAGAGTTCATGCATATTAGAGGTTGTTTGTACATCTTAACTCTTGGTTTAGAGATGGATTACTAAGGCTAACATACTTCCATCTCTAGATATAGCATGTTAATCTCTTATCAATCACTAATCTAACTAACTCTCGTGTTAGCATTAGGAGACAAGGCATGAAAAGCTCCTAATCTATTCATCAATCGACTCCTAGAGGTCATCTCCAACACTCAACAAGCCAATAAACCAATTCTTATGGGTCAAGTTCATCAAAACCTCTCTCTCGAGCATTTCTTCGAACACCTAGAAGACTATACTGGAATATGCATCTTCTAGCACAAGTCATGCATTCAATGATCATAGAATTGGTATCTAAACTCATTCAAGTCAAGAATATCACAATCAAACCTCTAATAACACTAAATCCCAAGAGGAAATGAAAACTACCTATTCCTACTCATGATACTACTCAAAATTAGCATCATTAAGGCACTAAAAATGAAGAGTAAAAGAGAGAGATATGATAGAAATCACCATATAAATGATCATCTACAAGAGCCCCAATCAACCTCTCATATTTGTGAGGTTAAAGGGGCTCAAAAGCCTTAGGAGAAAGAGAAAGAAAAACTCCAACTTCAAATTTGACGTGAAATTCGTGTAAATGGTGAGATGTTCCTAAAAATCATCCTAAAAGTTTATTTATACTATATCTAATAGTCCAAAAAGTCCCTAGACATATGGGACATTATAACATGGTAAAATAATGGTAAACATGTCCAAAAAAATAGGTGCAAATCGGATGGAATCAAAACAAACTCGAGTTGGCCTCATTAAATGACGTGAATCAATATGACAACCAAATGAGAGGAGCTATGATCTACTTCTAGGGTTGCTCCACCGCCGTGGGATATAAGCTATGCTACATATAGCTAATTCGGGCTCCCACTTAGATGCTCAAGCATGTCAAATGTTTGGTGCACGTATATCAAATGCTCCATGGGACAACGAGGAGATGCGCTTGCTGGGGAGGAGGGATGTCTTGTTCACGTATATCAAATGCTCCATGGGATGCGCTGGGGGATGTGCTGGTACTGTTCACATAAGCCAAATTTTGGTGGATGGCTCTCTTTTCATGCTTCGCCTTATTAGATCTTTTGATGAGGTTCTCCACGCTTCATCTTCACTCCTCAAGTGTGCGCCTACGAATAAATAGCCACAGCGAATAAAACGCACACATAATGAAAAATAGCTCAAATAAGTGATGAATTTGACTTAGAACACCATGGAAATGTGGTATGTGTATGCCATACATCAGAGGCGAATGAAAAAGAGGAGAGAAAACCTTAAAAAATGTTTATTGCGGCCTTACTACGATGTCAATTGGACCTTTTACTGCGACTTGACGTTTATTGCGGAAGTCGCAATAACGGCCGCAGTAAATTTCGGCATCTCTACATAAAGATTGTAATATGCATATGAATTTCTGAAATTTAGATGTCTTAATATTCATGATAAATTATTAATTAAATATCATAAAATTATTAAAAACATGTTTAGTACTCCCTCCACCCTTATAAAACTGGTGTGTTTGTTTTTCGATGTTGTAGGAAATTCAAATTATTACTAAAAAGAATTCTTTAAAATATCAAAAATAAAATATTTAGAAATCTACACACATTAATCTATAATTTGTATTTAAATTATTTAATTTTATATGGGTAAAGAGCGGCGTTCCCTTAACTTTGCTAATTGTCCTAAATAGGTCATATTTTAAGAATTTGTCCTACTCAAGTCCATTATCTTTCATTTTTGGTGCATTTGTAGTCCTTCCGTTAATTTTACCGTTAACTATACCATTAGTTGAGCAAAATGACAAAACTACCCTTAATTAATTTATAACTTACGCCTGATTTTATAAAAAGAAATCATTTCTATCCTAAAATATACATTTTACCCATCTCTCCTAAATCCACCCTCTTCTATCACTCTTCTCTGGAAAACAATCCAACCTCCTTTCTTTAGAGAAATCGATCCCACCACCATGATCCAAATCGCTTTACCATACCAAAAAAACGAACGAACAAACTCATTTCTAAAACTTCCACCAATTAATGTCACGGGTTGATCAAGCTTTTCATCAACCACTTACAGTTAAAAAATCATGACAGTTAGGAAATTTTGAAAGGTGGAATGGCAGAGGAACTTGTTCAATCGGATGATCGAGCCAACTTGAACGACGGCGGTGGCTGTCAGAGCTAAGGATGCACGACACCGTTCTACAACCATCAGAAGGCCTCTGTCACATGAAGCACTGGCTGAGTTTGAGCCTCGGTGTAAACCACTTTCGCCGCCATTAGAGCATGTCTCTCACGCCGTTGTGAAGATCGACTGGTTCCAGATCGTCACCCGACACATAACGTAGAAGCTAGGGACCTAGTGCAAAGGAGCGATTGAATCATGTCGGCCGAAAATGAATGAAAATGACGCCAAAAAAATTTCCCGAAAAATTTGAGCTTTCCAGAATCCTTCAAATCACATGTGAAAGCACTAGCGTCGCCATTACCCTGCCGTTCTTCGTCTTCACCCCGTTACAGATCTGCTCGAAATCCTCCAGATCTGGTCCTTGCTGGAGTAAGGATGTATCCACATGAGAGAAGAAGCAAAAGCAGAGACGGATCTGCCTGGTGGCGGACCCAGCACCCGCTGGGCAAGATTTCAACCCCAAAATCTAGTAGTATACCTACCCAAAACCGAGTAGTCTATTGAATCATCTTCATTGCCTTCGACTAGCAGCCGTGGCTACTGGAGCTCTGAGACGTGAAGATTTACTACCATTCACATTTCAGTCCATGTCATCAACGGAAGATGGTTCTCAGTCTTTGCTTTCCTAGTTATGGTCTGAGTTGGAGCCACTTACTTTTCGGAGTATACTCCAAAGAAATCAAATCCACTCCTGGTTACGACTAGACCACTCTCAATCTGCTCGGATTCTTTAAGGATCTTGTCATCGACGTCGGGGTCTTTTATCTGCTGAGGTAACACCCAAGCCCTGCGTAACTGGTTAGCAATTTGGCATGAACAGTCACTCTTTACCTTGTCACATGCTATTTCACTTGCCAAATGGTTTACTTTTCTCCTGTGGTTCTCTTGGTGTCATCATTGTTTGATATTCTGTTACCTGATGTTTGCATCCCCCTCAACTTTTGACTTAAATTCTTAAGTTTGTGAGAAAGATAGATAACTTCATAACTTTAACATTTTCTATCCAATTGCTCTTCAATAGTTTTTGTTTGAGTGAATACATGTTATTGCCGTTAACATGTTTGCCACTTTGTGACTTTTATATGAACATTAAATATTTTGTATTGAATATTTGATGATACTAACTTGAATAAGGAAACTACTAATGTTTTACTGCCTTTTAACAGGCTACACTTAACTTTGATTCTCACTGCAACAGTCTGTTGTTGGGTGATGTAAGTTTCTTGCTTGATATTGCAATTTGTCACTCTTGAGAGCCTGGCTAACCTGTGAGTTCATCACTAATCTATTTCATGGATTTTGTCTTTAATTCATTTTTCACTTCCTATGTAAGCATAGGTATATGATAAGTTGACTGTTTTCATTTTTAGATGGTTTATGTCTGTGAATGTGATTGTCAAATTCATAACTGGTTCAGTGCTCGGATGGTTTATGCCTCATGGCTATGAACATTGCTCAGAGATTGATCTTTAATTCTCTAGTGGAGCTTATGCTGCTAGTGCTACTTTTGTTTGTTTGTTGCGCTTTGTACCTCTCTTCATTGCAATAAGAGAGGAATTGACCCTTTGGAGCCTCAGGCAAAACCAGGCAGCAGCTCCTCCAAATAAGATTGTTGTAGAAGAGTCGAAACCAAAAGTGATTGGATACGCCAATGCCCTCAGTGAATTGCTTTTGCAACATCTTTGATAACCCTCCTAGAGGAGAATACTACACGATATTGCAAGCTCTTGTTGGCATAGACATGTTGATTCTGTTCATTGCTACACTTTGTCGCATCAGTTGTAGCTTAATGGCCATGGATAACTTGGGGCAAATTTGTGAGTCACTTAGATACCCTCACAAGACAGCGAACTCAATTGTGTGACTGTGTCACTTGTGAGCGTATGGAACTACTTCGGGTGGGTGTTCTATGTAAGAATTCCGTTTTCATTTATCAAGAATTTGATCTATTATTGTTAGTTTTTTTCCCGCTCACCTAACATTTTCATCCTAGATACGCCACTGAGCAAAAGGGAAGAGATTTAGAGTTTCTGAAAGTTGAGAGATATGAAGAGATAGAGGTGAAGATGATGAAGAAATGAAGAGACAACTATGGTTGGTGTGGTGGTCCTAGAGAGTGACGCCGAGGATGGCATTGTGCTTGATGAGGTCGGCGGCAGCTATGATGGTGCTAGGTAGGAGGGAATCGGAAGGGACAGGGAGCTTGGTGTTTTAGATGATAAAGTTGGAGTAATGAAAGACAATAAAGATCATAATTTTATAAAATGTGTAATTAGACTTTAGTTGTAAGAAAACGGAAAAGTTAACGATGACGAACTTTAAAGAACTAACAACACACTTTATCCAATTTTAATATATATTAAAATGTTAAGAAATAAAAATATAAATTAAATATTAAAAAAATACAGTGACATAGTATTATTTGAGAACGGATGGTAGTTATCTTTCTTCGCCATCACATCTATGACTTGACAATCAACATATTGGCATAAATATAATCTATTTGAGCCGAAACAATTCACTCTTAAAATTTTACCCTCTTTCCACTTAAAACCAAAGCCCATAGTTACCATCTACCCACATCATATTACTATATTTGCAAGAGAACATGTCAAGATTAGCACTAGGACCTCGTTCTTTTCCTATCTTTCTCCAATTTTTTTTTATTAAAATACATATTTTTCCTCTTATATCATAGAATAATATTTTTTGAAAATTTTCTTAATATTTTATCAAAAGAACAGAGCCCTAGAAAAGGTTTATGCAGTCGCATACATGATGAGTCATATGTTCTACACAATTCATGAGAATGCGTATGCGACCACATCCACCAATGCATTAAATCTTATCGGCTTTCTGTTTCCTAGGAATTTTTTCTTTTCTATTTTTCGTTTAAATAAGATTAAAAAAAGACTAGAATTCATTTCTCTTTCATGCCTCATTAAATAGTTACTACCTGTTTCCGTAAAAAAAATGTACAAATTAACTGTATTTTAAATAAACAAAAAATCGCGAGATAGAAGTAAAACCGTTTGATTGTCAATTTATGGTCTAATTGGGTTCAACCATTAAGCCAACGGTCTAATTGAATATTCTTTTAAAAGTAGTAGTTAGTTACCGTCATTTATCATGTAGAATTATCATCCGTTCTATCAAAATTGCAGCATTTGATTTTATGTCTTAAATGCAGTGTTTGAATCAAATTTCTACTGAGATAAATAGTAAAAAAATTCTAAATCTAATTATAATAACCATATGACTTTATAAATTGATATTTTGGATTTATATTATGATTTAAAAAAAGTTAGAATATATTTTGAGATAAAATGAACGATTTAAGGAGTTCAATATCGATTTTTAAACAAATCTGGAGTAAACAAAAATTAGTAATAAACTTTAGGGGATTTTGAGCAAATTTTATTTTTTTAAAGAATGTATCTATCTGAGTTTCAAATAATTTATCTCATTGTAGTGCGGGTATTTTTTTAAAGAATGTATCTATCTGAGTTTCAAACACATACAATGAAAATGTCAAATTTACCTTCTTAATAAATATCTACGAAGGGTATTTTAGTCTTTTAATTTTTTAGGTTAGTTAATTGAATTGGCTAATTAGTAGTACATTTAGGTATGCGTTTTTCCACATAAACGGACTCATCCAATTAATCCCATTTTTACCAATCATGTTAACCGAATCACCGATTCACGATTCAACCGGTCTAAACAGCAGTGCTGTGATCTTGAAGCGATACATACATACAACAGTGAGAGTTAGGATCTGTATAGTTGATGTCGGGACCAGTGGCTGGCAATGAGTAGATAGCATGATCCTTTTTGTTGCCTTGATCAGAATGATGAAACGTCGCCGTCCTATCCACCGTATGATGAGGCTTTGTTATCCATAATAATAAAAGGTGGGACCCTTGTGCCGCTCTTAAAAAACAATACAGTAGATGAAATGAATCCACAAAATCTGGTCGACAAAACGCGGCGTCCTGCCAATGGTTGTGAAAAATTCTACCTGATGCCACATTCGATTCGAGGACAATTATGGTCCCAATTAGCACTAACGGTTTCCGTAATTGTAATGTTTTGGATATAAATATTATTTATAAATAGTTTTTTAAAGTGTAAAAATTAAAAATTGATATATTTATTTTGACTGTTTCATAATATTTAATTTATAATTATTTTATTAATATATAGATATATAAAGTTACATATCATAATTAGAAATATAAAATTTTCAAATACATTTTTTAATGATTTTTCACTTTTTATCTTTATTAAAATTTGAGTCAAACATGAAAATCACATATATCAATTTATGAGAAAAGTTAAAAAGTTATTATCAAACATACTCGTGTTTCCTTTTTGTGTGTTTCCTTCGTGTATCATTTAATTAAACCGTTAAACAATCGGTCAGTTTTCTAACGGAAAAAGGTAACATTAAATTATTAATTGCTCTGAGGGAAACATAAGAAAGGATAGATGATTCCGGGTCCGGGAGATTCCCTCGGAAGAGTCTAGACGGTGAAAGACAAAAGTGGTGGGGGGCTGTATGGTCATTTCGCAGGACAATGATTTCACTCCAGTCATGGAGAGTTATCGGAATGAAAAGAAATATATTATTGAAAGAAGAATAATATATTCTGTGATGGAGAATTTGTGTTCATTTGCAATTTTGGACCGCAAACGAGTGAAAACGATTTCATTTTCGTGGAATTGACTATGATTCATGAATTTTAGAGAACGGAATCTCCACAAATTGATTTAAAAAGATTCGACGCTTGAATTAACACCAATACTCCAAAATATACTGTTTATTATGTCCCTAAATAATCGAATCAATGGAGAGATTAACTGAAAATGTAAAACAATTTATGCATTTTGATATAAATATTATTAAACGAAAACTGCATATAAATATCATTTTGATATAAAATAATTTGAGTAAAGTTGCGGTGAGCGTGGATCGAACACGCGACCTTCAGATCTTCAGTCTGACGCTCTCCCAACTGAGCTATCCCCGCTGTCTGTTTAACTGAAGGAATCAGAGGTAAAACAGAAAACAAAAACCAAAAGAGGTCTTTTCTTTAATTGCTCAAAAGAGATCTCCATATTCTCTGCTCTGCTCTCCTCCAAGTATGCCAACACTCCAATCACTTGATGATCCTATGAGGCTGGCTAGTAAGTTCCCACTGCTGCTCCTTTTTTATCCATTCTTCTTCATCCAAAACCAGAGCAGGACAAAAACACAGACACCAGACCAACTCCCAACACCCACTCCTGTTTTAAATCTGAAGATTTGTGAGAGGAGAATGCAAGGGAAAGTTTGAATTTAAGAAGTTGGAAACTAAAAATAAAAAAAATCTTCTTACAAAATTTTAGAA
This sequence comes from Stellera chamaejasme, assembly GCA_024586325.1. Lineage (NCBI taxonomy): Eukaryota > Viridiplantae > Streptophyta > Magnoliopsida > Malvales > Thymelaeaceae > Stellera > Stellera chamaejasme. The sequence continues at coordinate 9,054,132 of CM044984.1, read as the reverse complement.
CAAATGAAAGATCTCATCTTAATACATGAGTTTTCTACCAAACAATAATATACTCCATTCTACAATATCATTGTAGAACAGTAGCAGTAGCAGGATTCTACAACACATCCATTAACTTTTGCATTTTTGTCCACTTTTAACGCTTAGTTTTAATTTCTATATTATTGGTTAGTAGAAAAAAAAAGAATCTAGAGAAGCATATGGAGATCCATCCTGTAAATATTCGTTTATTTTTTTGCATTTAATCTTATGATTATCTTCCTTCAACACGTCAACATATAAATCAAAGTTTCTAAATATATTTTTTAAGAATCTTTTTAACAAATTCTTCCTTATTAAAAATTAAACAGACACTTCAAAAGTCAAACAGAATAATCTGTGTGACAAAGGTAGTATATAAATTACAAAAAAGTTTTCATACATTTTAAAGATCAAAGACAATACAATGTATTGCATAAACGGTATGTGGCACACATTTTACAATTTGCCAACTTACCATACCGTATTAACATTACACCATGCAGGCAGGCAGGCAGGCATCCACCCTTTTGCCTATTTGGTTACCTGAAGAATCCCCAGGCTCTAATATCATAGCACAACACTATTCTACATTAACAACACAGAAGTTTCAAGCACCATCTGCAAGCCAACTTTACATCTCTTAAATATATGGAGTTACAGGGGTCATTGAACACTGAAGTTGTTGACAAGCAAATCCAAAAGCAGCCTTCTGATGGAGATAGCAGAGGCATCCTCTTTTAAGAAACAGTTCGCCCGTAACAGAGACAGGCAAGATAAAGATTTTTAGCCCATTTTTCCTACATTTATAGATTAAAAAAAAAGTTTGTTTAACAGATGGAAGTTGATTGATTCACATCAATGGTGAAAAAATTAGTAAAGACAACGTAAAAACAAACGAAAAAGATGAGATAATGCAAACAAAGTCTTGAGGGCAGGATTCTGATTGAAACTCTTGTTATGGCATGCTGGTCTTGTAACATCGTTTCTCATGAAATTATTGTTTACCTTAACATGTGTGCTAGGAAACTGGGACGTTCGCAAAGTCTCCTGAGTCTCGTCTCTAGGTTTGCGCCTGGGAATACTCAGTATAAGGGCAGCTTGGTCACCGGTTGCAGCCGTAGCAGTTATGCGATAACCACTATCCCACCGTTTGTGAATGCCCTCACTTGGATAAAGAAAATCAAGTTCCACAACCTGTAGAGCACATATATATCATAAGTTGGTATATGATGTAAATTACGGTGCAACAGCATGGCCACATGGAAGTTTCTCGAGGAGCAAAAATAACCAGGAAAACAAATGTGAAAGAGAACTCCATATGTTATCGATGGGTAACAATACGTGAATGGAAGAAATCATGAAAATCTGTGTATTTTGATTCAAAACAATAGCAGCAGCTATGGTTGAAATCATCTCCATAACTTGGTTGACAAGAACAATGGAAACTGGAATAAGAACCTGGTCACTGAATCCAGCATTGCGTGACATGACAACACCCCATCTGCTCCCGGCAGTGGCCATTGAGGTGACATGGAACCCTTCTCTCCACTTTTTGTTGATCCACTTGAAGGGGTAAGACTCACTTACTTTGTATGACTGTTGAGTGTATTGAGTGCCTGAAACATGCAATGACATACTAGCTTTGAAAAATTGCCAAAGAAGTAAACCTCCACAATTTCATATTTGTTGCATAAGATGCATCCTCAGTAACATGGAAATAAATTAGCCATCCAAGTCACTGCAGTGTGGAAAAAAGGACACAATCATCCAATTTGTAAGCTGATGCAATAGCACTAAGCCTTAACCTTAGCATCTTGATTGTTACTATGCCCAAGGGTAATTATGGTCTAGTATTCAAATCCCATTCTAAACATGGTGCAACATGGATGCACTAATATGATGTTCATGACATGCAATGACAGATCTCCAAAATCTGGAAGGCAGTCTAAAAGACAATCAAACCTTTAGACATGACAACCAGGGAGCTGCCATTGTTAGCACCAGCAATTGAACTAATGTAGTAATTCTTCTCCCAGTGCTCCATGATCCATTCCTGAAGTTTTAAAACCAGTTAATGAATAGTGTTCTCCAAAATACTTAAGCAGAAAAAATACCCAACTGAAGAGAGAGACCAACTACCTTACGCAAAAAGGTTGACGAAAGGTCATAAATTTGGCTCGAAAAACCAGTCCCTGCATCCATTATTAATGCCCATAGATTGGTGCATGAAGCCACACAACTTATATAAAGACCGTCATCAATTCCTTTCTCCACGTGTTGCGCCAACCTAGCATCAGCTACATTGTAATGGTACCTAATGTAAAAGATACAAGCATCTTAGAGCAAAATGAATGTATAAAGAACAACAACTTGGTAATAGCAGCTTGGCACTCATTCCAGGCAAGGCAACACTCTAACATGCATCAGAAAAAGTACCCAAATTGCTGGAGACCACTGAATGATTAGAAAGGAAGTAAACCGGCTGACAAAGCCTAACCCTAACTGCTGTGCGTTATCAGAACAATGTATAAAACTGAAATAAAAATAAAGCAAAACCCTATCACGTCCAATGAGTTCTTGCCAAGTTCCTATACCACTTTAAAAGGAGAGCAGCAGATGAATCCATCAGATCAGAAACTAAGTCAAGCAATTTAACACAACTCTGAGCTGAAAAGTCAAGCAACTTAACACTACAACTCTGAGCTGAAACCTACGTTGTTGCAATCATTGGAAAAGCACAAATGTAAATGCTAGTCCATAATCAGTTCAACCACCTTTGTTTCATTGCTTGTCTAGCATTGTATACTGAAATCCACTGTGTGGCAGGAACACCAAGGCGAACTTTTTTCTTTGGTTGGTCATCTTCCTCCATGTTTAACCTCAATCGTTTTTGGCCTACCTGACAAAAAAATTCAAGAAGTTGGCACTATTTCTTAAGAACTTAATATTCAAAGTAAAATTGAATACAGCTCGAAGTTGATAAATTACTTTCTGAGCGCCATCAGTATTAATTGGCCTTAAAGCTGGGTTTGGTGGGGTCAGGCCTTCAAATATAGAGATAAGTCTGGAGTAATTCGGCTCCTCATCAAATTTCATGCTCACAACAGTCTCCAGGAATTGCCTAAGAGGAGCTGGGCAGAAACAGCATAATACTTCAGGAGCTGATGCCATTTTCTTTTTACAGACTAAAAACGATTTATTGTCACCCTAATGAAACAGAAAGAATAAAAAAAATATCAGAAAGAGTGAGAATGATAGAGCAAAAAACTAGTTTAAACAGCAACTTGGGCAGGAATGCAGATAAATATTACCTGATACCCTTGCCATGGCAATCTGCCCTTATGGAGGAATATTAATGTATATGCAAGAGACTCAAGATCATCTCTCCTACTAGCGGTTCTACCCAAGTGAGCATGAACACTGGCATACCGAACTGTACCTCTGCAGAAAGTGGAAAAATAAATCCCACAAGAAAAATCAAACATGTGAACGACTTTTGTACAAATCATCACATAAGATAACGATGTCCAAGCAACATCTCACCTGAACATGTCAGGACGCTGGTCATATTCAACATGCAACCCACTGCTACTATCTTTCCACTTTGTGGCTGCAATGTCATATGTCAAAAGGAATCTAAAAACGAGAGAATGTGTTAGCAGAAAACAGAAATTTGCTGACCTAAACCAAAATCCACAAGAAATAACTTCTTTTCTTGAGCTGTCGAAGGCTGTCCGAGCAAAAAGTTCTCAGGTTTAACATCTCCATGCACATATCTGATATTAGATAGATTAGTTTAAAATGTGATCAGGGATTAAAAGCAACAGAACAGAACAGAACACATGAACATAAATAAAAAACAAAGTAGATTGAAATCAAACAAAAATGAAGATCAGTGCGATAAAAAAACGACAGGCAGCTTTTGCCCATACCCTCTTGAATGCATCTTCTCCAGGATAGACAGAGATTCGACAGCGATACAAGCTACCATTTCTACAGTCATCCTACAAAGAAGACATTAATAAAAGCATTTAGTTTAATTCCATTTAGATAGTTAACTGATTTGACAATATTTATCAAGAAGAATGTGCGCAAATGCTGGAAAAAATGTAATGTCAACGTAAAAAGCCAGGGAGAAAATATCACAGAAACAATCTAACATACTGCTTTCGTTCTCTTTCCATGAGACAGTCACTCTTTTCCCATCAAGCCAATAACCAAATTATTTCTTTAGAAAGAGAAAACTGGAACGGGCATTTAATAGTGGAAAATCCTGAGGATATTCAGAAGTATTGCAATTCAAATGACCTTATATAAAGATTGGCTTTGCAAACTTCTTAATCACGCTGCTAACTGGTATGTTTAGTTTTTCTTCCTTTATGTATGCAAATGTAAAATGTAAACTTGTGGTGACACTAAAGAAAGAGCCAAAATCCTCCAGTCCATTTACAGTATTCACATTAATGCAGTAGAAACAGAGGAAGCAGAAAATGCAGGGTTACCCACACTTGTCCAGAAGAATTCCACACATCCCATAAGCTAGGTCCTAACATGTCCATTACCTGAATAAGTTCACAGTTAGAAATTGAGAGATGCAAATTCGGATATAAAAACTGAAACTACACAGTGGCTTGACCATACCATTACATAATAATCTCCTTGCTTCCCCTTGTAATGCACTTTGGGCACTCCATGGCTACCACCTAAGGTGCTGTTCAGAGACAGGCCGGGAAAATTACAGATTGCTATTGGTATACACCTCAAAGAAAAACGGGAGAAGAGAAATACTTACTTGTACACTTGCCATTCATATGGAGGGCCATAATTACATCCTTTACTATTCTTGTGTTCAAACTTGAGAGCCACCTACCAAAGGAGGAACCAACGCAATGCAATAAGAAAAACAACGTAGCCACAATCACATTTCCTAGCTTAACGAACCCCAAAACCCAACTTACCTCCATGGCACTTGGGCCCGAAATGGTACGTTCGTTTCCACCAGTAACGCGACGACCAACAAAAACCTGACCAAACCCACCTTTGCCAAGCTTCCTCTCTACCTTGTACACAGGCGACCCTCCTACTTGAACCTGAAAGTTTTTGTTTTCTCAAACAATCAGAACACCGAAATGTACATTTCAGAAGAAAAAAAAGGAGAACGTGCAATAAGCTTACCCTGTCTGGAAATGGAACGGTTGTTCCCTCTTCCTCCTGGCCAGCCGCCTGGTTAGCACTCAATCCACCGCTATCATCGGCCATGGTAAAACGCTTGTCTTCGTCCTGGAGCTCTGAATTGCCGACGACCACCGGTTGCTTCAACCAATTGGCGGTCAATTCCAATTATAGGCGGCCGCCTAGCCTGGAGCGACGCCGGCAGAGTGCTTATCGGGGATCATGGAAAGAAAAAGGGGAAACGCAGGAAAGGTTAGGGTTTGGCGGAGAAGCTAGAGCAAAGACCACGATGGAAAATGATCAACTCAAACGACGGGAGGAAGGCCACGTGAGAAGATCAATGGACACTGGGCATAAATATCAAGTTTCCCTCTAATTGAAAATGTGTTAACATTACAAGCGAGCCGATTTCATGGGTGGGGTCTGGTTGGGTCAAGTTGTTTCATTCGGATTCGGATTCGGGTTAGTTGAGATTGGTGTCATTCGGATTCGGGTTGAGATGGGATAGAGTTGATTTTAATTGGTGAAATGGAGTTCAGCCAATTTTGGAAGGGTTTGGGTTTGGGTTCGGGTTGAACCGATTTTAGGTTCGTTCAAATTTAAGTTGGAATTGAGTTATGTATTTTCAGGTTTAGGCAGGTTAGTATCGATTGATGTATTTTTATTTTTGATTGTTCCGAGTTAAAATCAAGTCAAGTCACGTTCGAATTAGAAATGAAATCCCTAACCAAGCAGGAACAATTAGGCAACCATGTCAGCTCCTTTACCTTGAACTCTAAGTTGTCATTCACTTCGATGAGTTGACAACGTTTTAGGACTATTGCATAGGGTTAGATCTTAATGCTTGCAACTACTTGTTGGTTTATTTGGAAGAATAGAAACTCTGTGGTACAAGAGTTCAAGTGTGCTAGGTCGGTTTCTATGGCTATAGCAATTGGGGTGTAGGTGGCTAGTTGGAAGGCACTGCACGACACACAACCAGCTTCTCCGATTCCAAGGCCATGGTCTGCATGGTCTCCCCTGCCTTTGGGAGTGGTCAAAATTAACATTGACGCGGCTACTCGGCGTTCAACCTCGATAGGTGCTATTGGAGTTATAGCAAAGAAGTCTGGTGGATATAATGTCTGTTTTTTCGGTAGGCTTTCCGTATTCTGGGAGTGATCCACTATATTTGGAGACTTTAGCCCTTCTCTGGGGTGTCAAGGCAACAGTTCAACATTGGTGGCATCATGTGGTTTTTGAGTTAGATAGACACGTAGGTTTTGGTGCTTGAGATGTTGAGTTCTCATCGACCGTCCTTATTTTATTCTGTTGCGCTCATAGATGATATTTTTTTTCCTATAAAAAGAGGGAGCTCACCTCTTATATTTTATTAATGAAAAAGTCAAACGACACTTACAATATAAGGACAAAAGTTGTACAAAAAGAGCAAATTCTGTCCCAAAATATTAAGTAAAAACTATGTAAACATTTGCATTATGTCAAAGCCTGTTCTAATTTGGACTAGGTCTATACAATTACTTACCAAAATCTTCCAATCCTTTTTAACCTTCCTCTGCACCCTTGCATTGCGTTCAAGCCAAATCACATATATAGTTGTTGCCACAAGACTCCTTCTCATCTGGTTCTTCAAAGACTTACCTCTACAAACTTTGGATAGCCAAATAACCACTCGATTCCAACTTGAGGCCTTGAGGGCAAACCATTAAGCTTGCAAGTCCTCATTACTTCAATAAAAACCTTTCTGAAAAAAAAACACTAAAAAAACAAGTGATCTCTAGATTCAAGACAAGTCTCACACAACCTGCAACGAGTCTGAACTTCAGTGTCCTACCTAGAAACTCTGTCCATTGTAGCTAGCCTGTTCCAGCATACTAACCACACAATGACTGAAGTTTTATGAACATGATATGTCCCCAAGCTATTTTCTTCCATCCAACCAAATCATTATGCTCAGAGCAATACATATAAGCATCTTTCATGCAAAAAGAACCATCTCTCAGCTACTGCAGAATAAACTTAGCAAAACAGCTCTTTGTTCAAGATTTTTTTCCAGACTATAGATGAATTCTTTTTAAGATTCATACTCCAGAAGTCATGCCTTTCTCATTAATGAGATTCGTTTGCTTTGTATTTCTTTTATTTCTTCTTCTTCCGTATATGTGAACCGTTTCGCCAATGGTGCGCCTCACTCCGTTTCACAATGTATACAACACTTTCACATTTTTTTAAAGAGAGTGGTAACTTTACCATCTCTTCAATTTTTACCCTCCCTCAATCTTTTAAAGACGTTGCTTCTTCTTCTAGAATTTTTGATCACATGTACGATTCCTCTCGACTATTCGTCACAGACTTATTGGAATATTACAATATTGACACTCTACGACTATGGACTATAAAAGCATTAATCATACACACCTTTTAGGGTAACGATTCACTCTCACTCTCCTAATACTGTCACACTCATTCCTAGAATTTACCAAATACTGATTTGGCGTCCGAATACCAAACAGATGGCCCTCTCTATTTCCCATTTTTGGCGTTTTGACCCATCATACTTAACACCGATTCCAATGACGTCCACCAAAGTCATGACACGACGCAGACAACACAGGAGTACAGTGGCGGCTGCCACCACAGAGCCGCCACCAAAGGTGAAGTAAGATTTTTGTACATGTTTACTTAATTACTCTTTAGTTGAAAGTGCACAAAAAACGAGGTAAAAAAATAAAGATAAAGTGGGGATAGTTTAGTAACTTTGAGAGTGAGAAATTTCATTTTTAAGAAAGTGATCAATTTTTCTCAAACAACCCAAAAAGAAAATGTGTTCAATTTTTCAGGGACGGAGGGAGTATTTTCCTACGTCTGAGTTTCCAATCAGGGCCTAACTCACCCAACTTAATAAAGTTGAGGGATTAACCCATGATGAGTCAAAGAACGAGGACCAACTCGCACGAAGTGCAAACTGAAATGACCATGTACGCATTTAGGACTCTGAACTCTAAACCCCTTCTCGCCGGGAGGCGGCGCAAGTAAACCACCATAACAGAGATGATTATAAGAAGCCGAGCTCTCTCGCCGTCGAAACTCAAGCGCCTGTCGTTGATCTCCTCATACTTCGCTTCAACACCCACGCTTCAAACTTCCATCCCACCCTGTCGACTTTGGCCTCCGTCGTGCAAATCTCAATTTCTCTTCTCAACGGCCCCTAATTGGCCTCCTGCTGGTGCAGCTTCAACTGGTTCCCATTCATTTTCTCTGAACCGGGACGGGAACTACGACGATGGCACTCCCAGTTCCGCCATCTGCCCTGGCTGCGGAGTTCACATGCAGGACTCGGACCCTAAGCACCCGGGCTTCTTCCTTAGGCCATCGGTGAAGTCCAAGGATCCGATTCTCAAATCGGGTACCAAGCATCTTGTTCCCGTGTCGACGGAGCCAGAGTTCAGCTTTTCTATCAAGAGAGGACTTCTACCGCCGGAAAACGATGATTTGAAGACCGTCGACGAAAACCCAGACGGAGGAAAGCCGGAAAAGCCTGTCGTTTGCGCGAGATGCCACTCGTTGCGCCACTACGGCAAAGTGAAGGACCCGTCGGTGGAGAATCTGTTGCCGGAGTTCGATTTCGATCACACCGTCGGGAGGAAGCTCACGTGGATGAGCGGCGGCGCCAGGTCGGTGATATTGATGGTGGTTGATGCGTCCGACTTCGATGGGTCGTTTCCCAGGACAGTGGCGAAGCTGATTTCGAGAGTGACAGATGAGAACTGGACGGCCTGGAAAGAGGGCAAGTCCGGAAACGTGCCGAGGATCATGCTTGTGGTCACAAAGATCGATCTTTTACCAACCTCTCTATCACCCACAAGGTTCGAGCATTGGGTGAGACAGAGGGCCAGGGAAGGGGGTGCTCTTAGGCTTTCAGGACTGCATTTTGTGAGCGCAGTGAGGGACTGGGGAGTGAAGAATTTGGTCGAGGAAGTGACGGAGATGGCAGGGCCGAGAGGGACTGTGTGGGCTGTTGGGTCACAGAATGCTGGAAAGAGTACCTTGATCAATGCAATTGCGAAGAGTGTAGGTAAAAAGGTTGGATTTTTAACAGAGGCACCGGTTCCTGGAACCACATTGGGGATTGTGAGAGTGGAGGGTTTGCTTCCTGGACAGGCCAAATTGTTTGACACTCCTGGATTGCTCAACTATTATCAGATAACCACCAGGCTGACTAGGGAGGAGCAGAAGCTTGTGTATGTTGGCAAGGAGTTGAAACCCAGAACTTATAGGATCAAGGTCAGTGCCAAATCTTTGTTTTTTTCCTTTTCCTTGGTTGCTACAAAGATTTTGTTTTCTCCTTTTACATTGCTAGAATACCAGAAAATGTTAGCACTTGCTGAGATCTATGGAAGTAGTTAATGCAGTTGCCTCCAGTTATATGGATCGTTTTATGATCTGTGCATGTCCTGTGTGGGAACATGGTTATATGATAGGACAGAACGCGTGGTTGTTGATGGATTATTATTGAGTATTAGCTTAGAGTTTTTGCTTCAAGCCAAACTATGACTTAATCTGTAAATGCCAGATGTTCTAATCTAGGTCATTGTAACTTTTGTGTAAAAGTTTTAACTGTCAAGATGTAACACTATTCTTCATTGTATAAACATAAACATCTCCAACTTCTGCTTCACTGTGGTCTGTGGAGTCTCCTTGCCATGAAAAGAAAAACTCTACAGTTCCCTGGGAACGCTCCGAACAAGTTAAGAAATGATAATATGCTGCTTACTGTTTATGAAGCTTTGTTGTTAATGCTGTTGGGGAAGTGGGTTTTCTTTTTGCCTTTAGAGGCATTTCTTCTGCATCGCCTTCTGCTTGATGAAGCGGGAAGTCTTGTAGTCTCAGGCATTTTACTGTCTGTTCATGGAAGTTCATTTGACTATGGCAGGCAGGTCATACAGTTCACATAGCAGGCCTCATGAGGCTGGATGTAGAGGAGTTATCTGTGGACTCTATATATGTGACAGTGTGGGCGTCATGTTATCTTCCACTGCACATGGGGAAAACAGAAAGCGCTCAAGCGATGCTAGAAGACCATTTCGGTCAGCGGTTACAGGTATAGAATCATTTGTCCCGCAAAATACTTCTGTTGAATTGAGGTATTATAATATATTTATTGCATTTGTCACCTGTTGTGGGTGTAGCCTCCGATTGGTGAGAAGCGAGCACAGGAGCTTGGAAATTGGGTGAGGAGGGAATTCCATGTCTCTGGTAACAGCTGGGACTCGAGTTGTGTCGATGTTGCTGCTGCTGGTCTTGGTTGGTTTTCTATTGGAGTTAAAGGAGAAGCTGTCTTGGGGGTTTGGACATATGAAGGAGTGGAGGTTGTCCTCCGCAATGCTCTGATTCCTGAGAGAGCAAAGATCTTCGAAGAGTCCGGGTTCTCAGTTTCGAAAATCGTAGCCATGGCTGACCAAGCTTTGAACAAGTCACATGGGAAGAAGGAAAAGAAGAGGAAACAGAGTGAAGAAAGGACTGCTGTTCTTGCTTAAGCCTGTCTCTACTGCAGGAGTTGTTGAGCCTGTGGAGTTTTCATAAACAGTTTTTGTGTGGATTAGAATGTGCAATCTTAGAAGTATGTTAGCATTAATTTCTTTTTTTTCCTCCTAATTTATTGGAGTCAGAAGCTTTGTGATCATGTAAAGTCTATAAGCTTTGTGATCATTACCAGCAACTTGGCTCAAGATTTGTCATTAATCATGACTCATGAGAGGTTTATGGATTGAATACTCAAAATCCCATTGGAAGAAGAATAAGGGGACTCTCTTTGTTTGCTGTGAAGTATAATTTTGAAGTTAAATAACTTGACGGGGGTTTATTTTTTAAGTTTTGCTTGTGTAATTTGTAAATTTGAGTTTGTTGTTTGCAAACGTGGAAATTGTTTGTATTTTTCCTTTACGTTTTGATAGTGTAACTCAAATCTAGTTGTCTCCATTAACATGGTAGGTTTTACCATTTTTTTTTAAAGAATTTTTTTTTCCAATTTTATTTGGATCGAGTTTTATCGAACCTTTTCAATTGGCAGCTCTTCCAGTGGTGTTTTATCTATGAGTAACTTTAGGATGCAGTTTAGTGCATCCTAAGAGCTTAAGATATCAAAATAATTACAATTAATGCCATTATAAAGAGACCAACAAAAGCTCATGGATAAGTTCGTGTCTTTTTCCCGGACTCCCCTTCTTCGTCACCACCAACCAGCTACGGGACCTCCTTCTCAAACATATTCGTAGATGATTTGAACCCCATTCTCGTCTCAATCTTGCTCCGCAACCTGGATCAGAGCTAGAAAAATTGGATTCTTCGATGACCACGAAAAAACCTCCAACGGTTAGCGGCGGTGCTATGATGTGTGTCAGGCAAACAAAACCTTACACACCCGCAAGTGCATGGGTCGAGTCGATTACCTACATCTCTTGTTCGACATCTCTCGAGCGATTACCTACACGATGGGCGAGATCGATTCTTGTCTGGCACCAATGAGAGGGCTTTAAGCGCTAACTATAAATTCTTAAGTGGCTTGACAAACCACTTGGTGGCGGATCCGTGTGGGCTGCCGCCACGACTTTTTGGTACTGACGTGTTTTGACGTTACTTGACGCCATGGGGATTCGTGCAATATGCATTTAATTCGGAATTCGAGAATGAGGATAAGTGTTCTCTGTTAACGTCCTTTTTTTGGATGATAGTTGTCAAAAGGATCCTTTAACTCCCGGCATAAATGTTTTATATAGTCAAATGGTATAGTGGCAGAATCGTAATATTTCAATATAGTGTCAGTGGACACGTGTTGTTAACACCTTCGGGAGTGTTATCCGGGAATATTCTTGTGGTATGTTCGGGTCAGTTCTTATTAGGTTCGGGAATGTCATTGTTCCGTACAAATTTAGCGATTATTTGAGTTTTTGATGAGGCCCTTATTTTGGGCTACTGGTTGGGCCTTTTGCTAGGCCTTTTTAGTTGAGGTTGGGTCTGGCGGCCATTACCACTCGAACCTGCTTTATGGCCCAAGCTCGGGAAAATTGCTCTCGCACTTGTTCCTGAACACCATGTGAACATGTGTACGTGTCATCTCTAACCTAAACATACAACGTAATTAAGCATGAAACAAGCTCCTAGCAACATTTACGCATCAATAACAATGATGAGAAATTATAGATAAATGAGGAGATGATTCAAATGACGATTTCGGCTTTCTCAAGTCACGGAACGTGTCATTCCATCTTAGCCAAGAACAATCTCTTTTCTTGCGTTAAGATGAAGACCATTATGAACAAACCTTGATCTCCTAAGTAACCCCTCCAAATCTCTCGATCAGAGCGGAAAACTCATGTTCAATTTATGTCCTACGTTCAACGAGTATCTCTCTAGTACTCATCGAACACCAAATAGCATAAATACGCGGTACCATAATTCATATGAATGTCATAATTAATCTACCAATTGAATGGCCTCACATAAACTCGTGTTCAATTCATGGCCTCACGCAAACTCATCTACATCTCTTGTCAACATAGCATGAAGGCCTCCATTTTCATCATTGAACAAAGGCTTAAATCATCCTAGTGAGTAAATTGATGCTTGAACTCTTGGAACAAATCATCCTAGTGAGTAAATTGATGCTTGAACTCTTGGAACTTGATCATCCTAGTGAGTAAATTGATGCTTGAACTCTTGGAACTTGATATAAATAGAGCAATTGTTAAAGTAAAAAGAGGAGGCTGCAACAAAAACGATCGAGCAAAGCTCCCGTCAGGCTCCTCCATCCCCTCTGATTTGCAGCCTTTCACCACCACCACCCACCACCATTAGCTCCGCCACGATGAGACTAAGCTAACCGACCCTATCACATCGCTGGAGATGCCCTAACTGAGGAGGACTTGTCAAAAAATCATTTCCGACTCGGGCCACATTTTCTCCTCAACCGATGCTCGATCAACCACGAAATCACCACCATCAGGTCCACCTCACTCCGCCGAGATTATCCGCCACCGTTGCGCTGCAGAATTTCAGTCTCCGCTGCCGGCCGCTGTCTCACCCACCGTCTGTAACAAGCGCGTCGAAGAAGAAGGAAGTTGTTTGTTTTTAATTTATTTTGGGTAAACTCCTTTTCAGTCCATTTCTTGTTTCCTTGTTCTACTTATGCCATCAAGTTCCTAACCCTCAAACAAGTTTAAAATTTAACATTTTGGCTTTTGGGCACTAGGCCTAAACATTTTCTTATTTTTTAAAATGTTTTTTTAATTTATCAAAATTAAGTGTTCTTACTTATCTTTTTATGATTTTTATTCATGTTTTTATTTCCAATTCTCATTCTTATTCTTTAAAACAAAAGGACAACAAAATTTATTTTTGTTAACCTTAGTGTTACTTTCACTAATTATTTAACTATACAAATTATTATTATTATTATTATTATTATTTTATTATTATTATTATTTCTCATTCTTCTTAGTTATCTATGACCATTATCATTTTCCCTTTTTTTACATGACATTTTCCATCCTCTTTCCCTTTCTTTCTTCTACATCAACTTTTTTTAATTCTTTTTTTTAGACTTTGTTTTTGCTTTACCCATTTTTAACAAAATTAAAATAAAATCAAGCAAAAATTTATTAAAAAAAACTCGTAGTACCAATTTTGGGCGCTCGTAAATTTTAAATTTCCGTGCATAACTTACAAACGAATACAGATGTCTCGTAGATTAGTTTCATTTTTCCAATCGACCTAGGTAAGAAAATTAAAAGATTGGTGGCGACCCCTATCAAAATCTCGTCGCTACAGATGGCGACTCCATTGGTCACCGGGCCACATAAAGGGTTAGATTTTTATTTCTTTGCTTGATTTTATTTTTTATTGTTTTTCATGATTATTTTGTTGTACAGATTATGCTTCACGCACACACAAAACATGCATTTCGAGCTCTCCACCTGAGCTCTTCATAGCCAATTTTGCTGATATCCGGGATAGGCTAGTCATGCGAGACAATAGTCTTCGCGCTTTCTCTTAACCGTAGTAGTTAGTAGTGTTGCCCGAGTGTGACAACAATCATCCCAATGGGACCGCGAAAGCTGCGATCCGAATTAATCATTCCTTATGTAACCCTCGTGGGTAGGGAATTGAGCCTTTTCTAGTTTGATAGAAATTAGTAAAAGGAATTCGGCAACGTACCATTGGCCTTCTTCTTTCAAAGACCACCTTTGCATATAATGACCATAGATCGTTCCACTAGGTTTAACCTTGACAAGACACATGATGATACTAATTTGTATATATGTGGACCTTTTTTTGGAATACATGATGTTATAATTTATGAGTATGCAACTAACAAGTCTTTTTTTCTTTTTCTCTTTTGCATGTGTGTAAAACAAATATAATTCTCATCTACATATTCTCGTTCTTATAATAATCAACTTTTTGTGTACATAATTAGTGTTTCTTTTCTCTTTGCCTTTTAATATCATTTACACTACACATTTTTATGACCATTGATAGTATAATTGGAAATATCTCGCGAGATTTTAAAATGTCGCAAGAAATTGGCAATATTTCATGAGATTTTGAAATTCTCGCGAGAAATTAGCAAAATCTCTCAAGAGTTTGAAAATATCTCGGGAAATCGGCAAAATTTCTCGAGATTTTGAAAATACTGCGAGAAATTGGCAATTTCTCGCGAGATTTTGGCAATATCTCACGTGATTTTGAAAATATCGTTAGAAATTGGAAATATCTTGCGAGATTTTGAAAATATCGCGAGCAATTGGCAATATATCGCGAGAAACTGGCAATATTTCACGAGATTTTAAAATATCACCAGGATTTGGCAATATCTCTCGAGATTTTGAAAATATTGGGAGAATAGGCAATATCTCTCAAGATTTTGAAAATATCGCGAGAAATTGGCAAAATCTCTCAAGATTTTGTAAATATCGCAATCAATTGGCAATATATCACGAGATTTTGAAACTATCACGAGAAAATGGCAATATCTCGCGAGATTTTGAAAATATCTCGAGAATTTGGCAATATCTCGAGAGATTCTAAAAATAATGCGAGCAATTAGCAATATCTCGAGAGATTTTGAAAATATCGCGAGAAACTGTCAATATCTCACGATATTTTTAAAATATAACAAGAAATTGCCAATATCTCTCGAGATTTTGAAAATATCGAGAGGAATAGGCAATATCTCTCAAGATTTTGAAAATGTCGTGAGAAATTGGCAAAAGATCGCAAGATTTTGAAAATTTCGCAAGAAATTGGCAATATCTCGCGATATATTGAACCTATCGTGATAAATTTGTAATATCTCGCGAGATGTTGAAAATATAGCAAGAAATTGGCAATATTTCGCAAGATTTCGGCAATATCTCATGTGATTTTGAAAATATCGCAAGAAATTTGCAATATCTCGCGAGATTTTGAAATTCTCGGAAGAAATCGGGAATATCTCATGAGATTCTAAAATTATCGCGAGAAATTGGCAATATCTCGCAAGAATGTGAAATTCTCGAGAGAAATCGGCAATATCTCGTGAGATTAAAAATATCGCGAGATATTTGCAACATCTCGCGATATTCTGAAAATATCGCAAGAAATGGGCAATATCTTGCGACATTCAAAAATATCACGAGAAATTGGCAATATCTCGTGAGATTCTGAAAATATCACGAGAAATTGGCAATATCTTGCGAGATTTTATCGTGAGAAATTGGCAATACCCCGCAAGATTCTAAAAATATCGCGATAAATTGGCAATACCTCCCGAGATTTTGAAAATATCACGAGAACTTGGCAATAACTTGCGAGATTTTGAAAATGCAGCGAGAAATTAGCAATATCTCTCGAGATTTTGAATCTCTCGCAAGAACTTAGCAATATCTCGCGTGATTCTGAAAATATCGCGACAAATTGGGCATATCTCGTGAGATTCTGAACATATCATGAGAACTTTGCAATATCTCGTGAGATTCTGAAAATATTGCGAGAACTTGGCAATATCTTGCAAGATTTTGAAATTATCGCGAGAAATTGGCAATATCTCGCGAGACCCGAGAAATTGGCAATATCTCGCAAGATTTTGAAATTCTCCAGAGAAATTAGCAATATCTCTCAAGATTTTGAAAATATCTCGAGAAATCGGAAAAATCACTAGGGATTTTGAAAATATTGCGAGAAATTGGCAATATCTCGCGAGATTTCGCAATATCTCACGTGATTTTGAAAATATCGCGAGAAATTGACAATATCTCGCAAGATTCTAAAAGAAGTGGTGAAAGACAGCAAATCGGAGGGGATGGAGTAAAACGATCCGGCGCGTCGGCGTCGAATTCCTCCGTTTTCCGACGGTTTCGGGCGGAGAGGAGGGTGTCTGCTGGTTGCTGGGAGGTCGGCGATGACAATGGAGATGGTGGTGGATGACGAAAGTTACCGGAGCGCAAAGTGAGGGTGGGGGTCGAATTCGGCGGTGAACGATTTTTTTTGTGCCGGTTCCCTTCGATCTCTTTTCTCCCTTTCTTCACGAAAATTGCTCAATTTATAGTCGAAATCTTTGATTGACGGGAGCTTTTATCCATGATAAGGGTGTTTGAATTCGAAACTTGATGGATAGGTGATGGGCAGAGGTTGCAGGCTGCCGGCGGAGGAGGAAGACCGTGCTCGTGAGTCTGTCCCTTTTCTCTCTCTCTTTTTTTTTAATTTTTTTAGTTTTCTCTCTTTTTTAATTAATTAATTAATAAAACTAAACACATTTTAATTCTAGATTAAACCGAATAAAATGATAAAGACATATAAAAATCATGAAAATAACAAAAGTACACGAAATAATAAAGACACATGAAATAATAAAAATAAAAACGTACATGAAAATGAAAAAAACTATATAAAATAATGAAAATGACAAAAATCACATAAAATAACAAAAAAGACGAGGAGTACATAAAATAATGAAAATGACAAAAACACATGAAAAAAATGACAAAACAAATCACATAAAATAACATATGTGGATAAAAAGTAGATAAAATAATGAGAATGACAAAAATCACCGAAAAAACAATGACAAAAATTACATAAAATAACCGAAAAAATCACACAAAATAAAAATATTGAAAATCATAATTACGAACTAGATAATATTAGTCCGGACAAAATTGGGTGTCAACAGGTAATAAACATGTATGTAGCCTTGTGTTCTTTTGAGTATGTTGCGGGTAGATCACTACGTAGAGAAAACGCATTTACTGCTGCCTACCGCGCGCATTTACTGCGGCCTACTGCGCGGTAAATGCCGCGGTAAATACCATTTACCGCGCAATAGGCCGCAGTAAATGCGTTTACTCTACGTGGTGGATTCCTATTTAAGCCGTGTGGCATTTTGAAAGGTGATGTGTGCACAAGCTTTATGTGAGGATTTTCATCTTCCTTTGGCTGTGATTATGATTATGTTCTATTATTCTGATGTTTCTGCTATTTTTGTTCAGGTTGCTTTCGTTTGTTTTCATTTGGCATAACCTTAATGGTGTTGTTGCCCATTGCATTGCTCGTCAAGGCTTAGAACTAGTAGGTAGATGTGTTTGGGAACAAGTTCCCTTAACTAGTTGTTATCGGTATTAACTGCTTGAAATTGAATGAATTCATTCCCAGGCTGGTATAGTGGGTAAGACTCATGGAGCACCCATTTCCCATCGGAGATGCTGCAATCTGTGCTCATCTCCGCTGCCCAATTCCTCTGGGTGAAGTGGGGAAGGAAGTTGTGATCAGGCCAAGGATTGAGGACGGCGAATGCTGCACACACGAGGAAGGCGAGTGTGAGACAGTGAGCCAAGATCATGGTCCTGCTCCTCCTTCTATCATAAACTTCTATCATTACCTCATTCCAAACTTATTCTAACCCCTCTGAATCCACTCCTTAGACCATTTAAGTGAGTGTATTGCATAGGGGTGTAAATGGGTCGGGCTGAGCTCGCCTTTTAAGCTCGATCTCGACCCCATAGTTATCGGTACTACTCGAGTTTGAGCCCGAATTGCTCGAGCTCAACATGTTAGGCTTGAGCGCGGCTCGAAGTAGGCTCGAGCTCAGCTCGAATAGCTCGATTGGCCCGTTTCAAAACTTTCTAAAATATGTTATAATTAGAAAATAATAAAAAATACAAAATACCATCAAAGTTTATACAATTTAAACACCAAAAATGATATTTTTTTGCTAATCATGATTATTACTATTAATCAAATACTACTATACCTAACATAAGTTATAATATAGTAAAAAAATTAAAGAGAACAATAAATATCGTTAAGTATCGATAAGTATTAATACTCAGATAAATTCGAGTATCGCTGAGATCAAATCGAGCTCGACTCGTTAAATTATCGAACTCCATTTCAAGCTCGAACTCAAACTCGATGGGTGTCGACTCAATAAGCCTAATTCGAGCTCAAGCTCAACCTATCCTTTAAAGGCCCTACCCATTTACACACCTATTATTTACAAAGATAAAAGTGAATAAAATAAAATAAAAATGGATAAAGATAATTTCATTTTGCATTAACCAACCATCATCCGACAAGAAAAGTTTACTGTGAAAAGAAACGCAGAAGTGCGTATTTTCAAATAAGCAGGTGGCCATTCCATTCAATAAATACTCCTACTTGCGCCATTACGGCCCTTTCCAGTTACCACTTACCACCACCACCGAGATGGAGAATGATACGCGTTCAGCCTCGGGTTCCATAACGCCGCTACTGGCCTTTCACCACCGCCTCAGCCGCCGTTTCTCGGTGACTTCCCTCCGGAAGGACTTCGTCTCCAAGCTGCCGGAAAAGGTCCGCTGCGCTCTCGATGCCGAGTCTCCCTATCAATTCCACGCATCCAGAACCAAAGGCCTACCTCAAGGTTCTGCTTAATCTCTCCCGAATTTCACTATCCTTCTGCTTGCCGCCAAAACTCGCAACCATGGAAACCAGAATTGATGGAGGAACACTCATCTACTCTGGTTGGTGTATTGTTTATTTTCTTCAACCTTGATCGGAGTCTTGTTGATTGTTAGGGGAGAAGGAATATTATGAGAAGCAATTCGCGACGCTTGAATCCTTCGAGGAAGTCGATGCTCTCACCGATTCCGCCGCCGAGGATCTGATTCTAGAAGATGAAGGACAAGTTCAGGCTGAAAGAGCTATGAAGATTTCTAACTTCGCAAATGTTGTGCTCTTGGCTTTCAAGGTTAGGTTCCCAGAATTTCTACTTCTCATTCTTCAGTTACCTTGCTAGTTGCTTTAGCTGGTGTTCCTGTGGTTATTGTATCAAGTTCACTCTTGAAGCATA
This sequence comes from Stellera chamaejasme, assembly GCA_024586325.1. NCBI lineage: Eukaryota > Viridiplantae > Streptophyta > Magnoliopsida > Malvales > Thymelaeaceae > Stellera > Stellera chamaejasme. The sequence goes on along the minus strand of CM044984.1, from coordinate 9,034,574 downwards.
TCATGTTTGCAGCTGTTTGCTACTATAAGGAGTGGATCTTTGGCTATTGCAGCATCTACCTTGGATTCCTTACTTGATCTCATGGCTGGTGCTATTCTATGGATCACTCACTTGTCAATGAAGAGTATCAATATTTATAAGTATCCTATTGGGAAGTTGAGGGTTCAGCCTGTGGGCATCATAGTCTTTGCTGCTGTCATGGCTACACTTGGTATGTCCTTTAACTTTGGCACTCGCCTTCTCTGCTTTAGACTACTCCTGAGTCTCTATATTCCTTCCAATGGTTGCATTAATACTGCTTCTTGGTTCAATGTCCCTATAGAGCTTCCTTTGCATGTATTTCCATCCCACTTGCTGCTACAAACTCTTACGACTTCATGCTTGATTCTAGGCTTTCAGGTGTTAGTTCAGGCTGTTGAGCAATTGGTTAAAGCTGAGCCTTCTGATAAAATGTCTTCAGATCAGTTATTGTGGTTGTACATCATCATGATTTCTGCTACACTGGTGAAACTGGGACTCTGGATCTACTGCAAAAGCTCAGGAAACAAGATTGTCCGTGCGTATGCGAAGGTTTTCATCCTGCTTTTTGGGATTTTTTACGTTTCCTGATAATCCTTATTTTATTGCATTAATGAGTTTTTTATTCCTTCATATGCTGTTCTCAGGACCATTACTTTGATGTGGTAACAAATGTAGTAGGACTACTTGCTGCTGTTCTTGGTGATAAATTTTACTGGTGGATTGATCCTGCTGGTGCACTTGTTCTTGCCATTTACACAATTTCAAATTGGTCTGGAACTGTAATTGAGAATGCCGGTACAGCCTGTTACTCCTATATTTTTGCATTTCACCAGAAAGTGTTGGATTCAGGTTCTTGTGGAACGTTAGAATAACAACAATAACGATGTCTTGCTCGAAGTCATACACTGATGACATGTTCGATTTCAGTTTCACTTGTGGGACAATCAGCTCCACCTGAGTTTTTGCAGAAGTTAACATACCTTGTTATAAGGCATCCTCAAGTGCAGCGTATCGACACGGTCCGTGCATACACCTTTGGTGTCCTCTACTTTGTGGAGGTTAGTTTGTTTTTGTTTATTTCCTTTAATGGTTTGAAAAGCTGTGTCAGAGATATTTTCAATGTTCTCCAGGATATGGTTTCACAGAGCTATATCTATAAAACCGCTAGCGCTGCAATGCAGGTTGACATTGAACTGCCGGAAGATCTACCACTAAAAGATGCACACGCCATTGGAGAGACCTTGCAAGTGAAGATTGAAAAGCTTCCAGAAGTAGAGCGGGCTTTTGTTCACATTGACTTTGAATGCGAACACAAGCCTGAGCATTCTGTTCGCCTAAGGTTGCCTGATAATCAATCTTGATCCTGGAACAACCTGGTTGAGTTGAAGTATATATCAGCTCAACCCCAATGTTTTGTAAAGGACCAACAAGTCGTTCACAAATGATGTAGATAAGAGATAACTGTTCATCCCCGATGTTATCGTTTTTATGTATCAGGTTCCCGTTACTTCTGAATAACTATGTTTTTCTTCTTCCAAATGTACAATTTCCGTTGAATGAAGCCTATAAATGCCATCAGTTGGTACATAGTTATACTATATTTAGTAAAGGTTAGTATTGAGGAAACATGCCTGATATTTTTAGATAACACAGCATTTATACTATATGCAGAACATATCAAGATGAAAAGTTAAGGGTTGGAGCAAGCATTTGTATCATACATATTAGTAGTTCATAGTAGTATAAATAATTGACATGCTTGCTCTGCCCTCATCTGCAGCTTGCTAAAACAAAAAAGAAAGGGAAAAGTGGGGAACCATCTGCTTCTCAGTCTGGCATGAGTAATCAGAACAGGTATAAACTGGGACATGTGGTGTCCAGCAATACAGGCTGCATCATTGTAGCTTTGCATTTACATTGAAGAAATAGCATGTAAGGTGAAAATTGTCAAAAAAGTTCTGAATCTTTTCCTCTCTAGCTCATGATTTCCCGGCCTCCATGAGAAACATGTTTGATCAAACGGTTGCAAGGTTACGATCTTCACAAAGGGCATCTGACAAAGATAACCAGTGACAAATGTCTGACTCAAGAATTTGGTAAGAGCCGCCCATTATACATCTTGTCTAGTAATTTTCGCGCATCAGGCCTCCTTAGTAGACCTTTGTTGTTCGGCAAACCAGTCCCTAGGCAAACAGGACACACAAGTTTACCGCGACCTGCTCGCGGAAAACAAGCATCAGCAGTTGAACTTTGCAACAAGAAAGGAAAACGTTGTTTCTGTGAAGTTGCATAGCATAGCACAGCACAGCACATACCATAACAATTGGGACATTCTGTAAACTCATAAACATCTTTAGCACGTTTTCTGTTGAGAGCTTTCCATTTCCCAGTGCCACCACACATGTCACCTAAAACAGCAACATAACTGCATCATCAGATCATACAAAGCAATGCTCTAGGAAGATGCAGGTTCTGAAAAAGACTACTGACAGAGGACAGCTCCGGAACCAGCACAATTTCGGCACACGGGCCTTTCATCTGCAGCAACAACAGCAGGTGTAGTAGCTTTGATGAGAGTGACGGCCGAGCATAAGCATGCGAGACACCAACGCCGAGGCTTGGAGTGATTTTGAAGAGAAGAAGAGGCTTTGGAGGCATCAGAAGCTTGTGCTCCTTTCTCCATTGTGGCCTGAACCTTCACTGCTGAAACAGCTCATGAAAGACACATACTTGCAGTTCAGTTTGCAGATTGAATGAGGAAACTAGAAGAGGAGATAGAGAGAGATGTGGAGAGCTCACAGTGGCGCGAAGAAGACCGGGACTGGGGAGTGAGAGCGAGTGGAGAGAAGGAAGAGGAAGCCATGTTTACACAATCAAGATTGCTAACTGCTGCTGCTGCTGCTGCTATGGGCTCATTTCATTTCACCTGGTCAGCTTCGCATCCATTTTCAGATTCTATCAATCTTCAGTCTTTGGTTGCAATGAGTTTGCAAGTGGCTCACTTTCCTTACCTCTGTGTTGCGTCAATGAGGATTCTTTCAACTGCTCTGTTTTTATGTGGCTCGCTACGTTCTAGTCTCATCTATCCTGAACCAGCTGTTATAATCTTAATTTAGGGAGGAATTACATTTGAGTCCTAAGACTTTGTGTAATTTTCAACTTATGTCCTAACTGTTCTATTTTTGCAAATGAGGCTTAAAACTTTGTCGGAGTGTTAAAAAATAGATAAATTACTGAAAAATAAATGTACTGTATTTACAAAGCAAGTTCTCTCTAAATATTGGAAAAAGTTGTCTTTCAAAATAAAGTTAAAGTATTTCTCAATTTTTTACACCCGTAAAATTTCTCTTTATTTATACTACAAAATTACGATTTTTTTTTTCCTCCCGAAATTCAACTAAACAAATACAGGTAGAATTCATTCACACCACACACGTGGAGAAGCATTTTTAATGGATGGCGAGTGCTGGAATGTTGGTTTTCAGCTAGTGCCTAGTGGTGACTGGTGATAGATCCGTTTTCATGTCACCGAAGGCGGCGCCACCCGACACGGCCAAGAGCAAGAGCCCGCCACCGGAGACAGCGAGGCCAATCTTCTCTGTCTGGGCCTTTGTTACTAGGAGGAGCAGGACCATGATCTTGGCTCACTGTCTCACACTCGCCTTCCTCGTGTGTGCAGCATTCGCCGTCCTCAATCCTTGGCCTGATCACAACTTCCTTCCCAACTTCACCCAGAGGAATTGGGCAGCGGAGATGAGCACAGATTGTAGCATCTCCGATGGGAAATGGGTGCTCCATGAGTCTTACCCACTATACCAGCCTGGGTCTTGCCCCTACGTCGACGAAGCTTTTGATTGTTTTGTTAATGGCCGCCCTGATACTGGATATGCCAAATACAGATGGCAGCCCAATGGTTGTAGCATCCCAAGGTTAATAATTGGCATTGTTAGTTGTTTTATTTTCAAGCAATCATCATGTCATGGAGTAGTATTTTCTTTCCGGGATTTCTGCTGCTACTTGAAATATAATACTGATTCCAAAGATTTGACTAAAGTTCGCTTAATGAGTAAGTGTAGGCTAGCTCTTATCGATGCTCTACATGTATTTGGTTGTGCATATGATATGCTTAAAGGTGCATGCATGTCAGGTGCTTCAGGTTCACAAGAATAATGATGATCTTAGAGCTAGCTGTGTGTTTCTTGCAGGATGAATGGTAAGCATATGCTACAACTGTTGAAGGGAAAGAGAGTTGTTTATGTTGGGGATTCAGTCAATAGGAACATGTGGGAGTCTCTAGTTTGTATCCTGTATAGCTCAGTTGAAGACAAGAGCCGAGTTTTTGAAGCCTCTGGTAAAGTAGAATTCCGTTCCGAGGGATCATACTCCTTTATATTCGAAGTACGTTATAGAATTGAATGCACTTGTTCCTTGATTTATCCTGAAAGTTGTACGGTTTTCCATAGTGGGGAACTTTTTTTTCTTTGTCCTGGTCATTGATGTCGGATCAGTTATTGTATAGGATTACAACTGCTCTGTTGAGTTTTTCCGGTCCAACTTCCTTGTTCAAGAAGGGGAAGCCACTGGCAAAGATGGAAAGAAGATGGAAATTCTTCACCTTGATGTAATGGAGCAAACATCTGAGAGGTACAAAACTGCAGATATTCTCATCTTCAACACAGGGCACTGGTATACGCATGAGAAGACTTCCAAGGGGTACTCACCTTTTTTTGTTTTCATTTCATTGCATATGATACCAAACTTAAGTAGTCAGATCATGACAGTTGGCTGAGTTGCAGTGATGGTTACTATCAAGAGGGTGGCATTATATATGAACACTTGAATCCTAAAGAGGCAATGAAGAAGGCTCTGATTACATGGGGGAAATGGGTAGATGCCAACTTAGATCCTGCAAAGACCCTTGTATTTTTCAGCGGGATGTCTGCCTCGCATTTCAGGTGATTTGATGCTTGAATCAATGCTCTGTACATGTATGCTCTTTGCACAATCTTGTAATATGCATGCCTTATAAAACTTTTCCAAGCAGCCCACTAAGGACAATTTTTGCAGAGGCGGAAGATGGAATTCTGGTGGCATGTGTGACGGTGAGACTGAACCTATTTGGAACGACAAGTACTTGAAGAAGTACCCTTCAAAGATGAGACGTTTCGAAGCAGTGATGAGAGGAATGAAGACACCAGTCTTGTATCTAAACATTTCAAGGATGACTGGCTTCCGTAAAGATGGGCACCCTTCAATATACAGGGAGAAGAACTCAAGAGGCGATGACACAGGGTCAAGACTAAGGTTCCAGGACTGCAGCCACTGGTGCCTTCCTGGCGTGCCTGATACATGGAATGAGCTTGTTTATGCTCAACTGCTTCTGAGATCAGAACACCAAACAGTTGCTGATGAACAAAGATACTAGCTAGACTGAGAGCATGGAAATGAAACTAATTCAGGTTTGTGAATCTTGTTAAACTGATGTGAATCCCCAAATTGATACTACCTCTGTCCCAAATGGTCTTTCATTTTTCCTTTGCAAATTGCAAAGGAAAAGTGATAAACCATTTGGGACGGAGGGCGTTTTAGATAAACCATTTTAGGTCTCATAGATCTTGAACTGCAATGCAAGAGTCCTAGATGGAAGAGTACTGATACCGAGAATCGTTTAGGTCTATGCAAGAGTCCTAAATGTTCCATAAACTAGTTGAGAAGTTTTTAACCTTTTTTCATTAGTGCCCATAAGCTAGGCTAATGGTATTTATGATAATAGACATTTTAACATAGTATATTATAACGTACTATGTGTTAAGGGATCAAATGAGGTTTAACCCCAATTGGGTTTATAATCTATTATCCTTTTCAAATTGTGGTCTTGGTGTTTGCTTTGCTTTTGTTTTGTTTTGTTTTTAATTTCCTTTATTTGCCCTTTCATGTACTCATATTGTTCAATAGATATCAAAAGGCTAAAAGTGCAAATTTGTCACTGGAAATAGGTGAAAGGTGCAAATTCGGTACCACTGTGGCCTAATTTTGGTACCAAACATAGTGAATCCAGGATCACTTGTCCCCTTTCTTTGTGCCCCCTTAGTATAATTAATTAATTATGTTAAGTGATCCGTTAAAATTAATATTTTTAATGGATGAATTAACAGTGTTAATTAATTGTATTAGGGGACACAGTGAAAGGGGACATGTGATTTGGATTCCAAACATAGAACAAGTTTGGCACTCGGTTGTCAATTGACACTTACCCCCCTCTACATTTTCCATTAGCTGATAAGCACCCACAACCCTTCAACTTAACATAAAACACTTCATATTTTCTGCATTTGACAATATTCCACGAATCTAAAGGTCTATTTTGTCTGCTTTTACCAAAAACTGAATATGTATATGTTTACGAACTATAAATTTACTCAATTTGAGAATAAATTACAAATTTTTTAAATGGAGAATGCATGTCATCTATACGTGGAGTTTGGATTTGCAGGTGGAGTCGACGTTCTTGGAATGAATATAGAAGGAGATGGAACAGTTGTTAAGCACCGTAGCTTTGAAGTTGAATATCTTAAGCAGAGAAGCTCTACCATGTAACTGGGCGGCTGATGTGAAGTTAAAGCTTCCCGCTTCTGCATCCTGCAAGAAGAATGGACTGGTAATCACTTTGTCCACCATTAAATCTGCGGAAGCGTTTATCCCAACCGTGGATCGAGCTGGGACCAGGTGTTGCTCAAAGGGCACCTCCGCCACCACCACCCCATGGTAATCAATAAACGTCGTCGTGTTGCGGTAGGTGAAGCTTGCATAATTAGGGTTATGGATGCTCACTACCATTTGGAGGGTGATGTTCATTGTCATATTGCCGAATGCTATGTTCTCCAGGCCAACAGGTTTTGCTGTGATCACTGGCTCTTTTGGCTTCAGAATTGTCACTGCTAATATTGTGAACACAATTGCATTCACCAAAACTAATAAAACAGTCACCAACAAGCACACTTTCACAGACCTCTGCATCTCTAAAATCTAGCTTGATTAATGGCGTAAATACTATACTTGCTTCTGTTTTACTTTGATTTGGTCATTACTTTGAGCCCACATTACCTAGTATTTATGCTGTTTGAATTTGGACACCTGCTGTTTTGTTTTGGCAGCTATGTTTCTGACTCCTATATTGATCTATCTTGGTCTTTCTTTCTTTTTTTTGGGTTGAAGTTTTTACCTCTAGTTTGGATTTTGTACTTCCCAGATAAGATAACCCAACACTTAAAGCTATCTGCCAAGCCTGTGTTCAGCTTGGGCTTGTCATCATCGATGCTGTTGCTCTTAACCTAATAAGCAATTTTGCAATGCAACTTAATTAAGTGACCAGACATAGTAAATTCCTGTCATTTTCCCAGTTTGGTTGGTCAAAAGTCTTAACAAATGCCAGTTGGTGCTTCCCACCCCACTGTCGCATTCTCCGCAATGCGCTGCGGCGCTGCATGGGGACTTCGCGAGGGCGATGGGGGAAGTTGTCAGTGTGAGGGATAGTGGGGGAAGCAGTGGTTGTGCGAGGAAAGAAGGGGATCGTGGGTCGGTTGGGCGCCGAAAGAAGGGGTGGTTACAGCGGGCTGCAACGATGGAGAAGCAGTGGAAGGGGAGGGGTGCAGTGGTGGTGGGGCTAGGGGAAGTGGAAGGTGAGTACATATGTAAAATAAAATAACTTATAAGACAACATTGTTAGATTTTTTTTTAAAATAAGAAGAAAAAAAATTGGGACTAATTGGTGTAAATAAATCTAAAATCTAACGAAACGCTAACGGAAGTTAGGGTTTAAAGGAGAAATTGTACATTAAACGAGACCTAAGAAGGTTTTAAATAACTTCCCAAAATTGAAAATTGTACATACATACGTATACGGTATACCCTAGAAATTTGATAAAACTCAGCATCCATAGTGATGGAGTGAATCATGAATTTGTAATTTGTTTGTATGTACAAATGTCTAAATAACAACAGTATATGAGAGAGCGGGCATCATTGGGGCTTCTCCCAGCTCTCGTTGGACAAATATTTTAGCCTAAAGCCAAATATATCTATCTACCTACCCATAGCCCAACATTTCTTCTTAACCGACCAGTATATCCACCCATGCCCAATAATTTTTATCTATTTTAATCGAATTTTTAATGAATACGGTGTAAGAATTTTATTTTGATTTATAATTTTTTTTACCTATTAATAATTGATTATATTTTCGCTCACTTAACTTTTAGATCGTAGATATGTCATTGCTTATATTGTGGTTTTCAATTACGAGACTCCATAACTGTGTTAGCAAAATAAGACCTCATAACCGTAATAACTATAATCACAATAATTTTGGTTAATTAACCATCCTTTTAAAAAAAAATTCATTAACATATTTGGTTTTAATCCTTAATCCTCTATTATTAATTAAAGCCGAAACATACAAAAGGGTAAACTGGTAATAGCACTTAATAAAACATGAGAGCATGCCATTTGAACCAATTAAAACATTTTACACCTTTTAAACTCTCCACGCTCCTTTTTTTTCTCAACAATAATCCGATCGTAAAGGGGAAATCCTATCAACCTATCACAAAATCACAGAACGTGAACAATGCTCTGCTTCTTCGCTCTGGTTTTCCCTCCAACGGTCCGACCTCACGCTGCTGACGAACCAAAGGTTAGCTCATGATTTTTCTCATCTTCATCACGAGATTACTGAGAAGGTTCCATTAAAACTCATCTGTTCGTCTCTCTCGCTTTTGGTCAGTCTCACTTGTTGCTCCCTCACCCACCGTGAACATCTGATTCTCTGGTCTCGTGACTCTCACCGGCGATGGAATACCGGTAAGCTCGTGCGCTTTCTGTTCTCTCTTCTTCAGTTTACTAGGACTTCATCTGCTTGAACACAATCAAGGGTTTCTTTTAATCTGATTATTGAGTGCGATTTCTGCTTATGAATTTGCTGAAATTTCATTTTATAGCACCGATAGAATCGTATCTTTTCTTTTGATATTTTGTTGGAGACTTTATGTGTTCATTTTTGTTCAAGGAATGTTAAAAAATTGGAGGTTTAAGTTTGTTTTGTTTGCAGGTTATCTATAGATATAAGCAGTGGTAGTCTGGCCATTTATGCGGTTTGCTTCATTGTGTCTACTTGGTGGCGCCCTTGTAGGTAGAGATGGGCATATCCATTGGATCGCTCCACGCTCCACCGCATCGCTCCACCATGGAGTGGGTTAGTTTTGTGATCCACCTATGGTGGAGCTATGGTGGAGCGGGTCGTGGATATCCGTTGGAGTTCCATGGAGCTCCCCCCATAAAAAAGTATTTACAACATCACCCTCAATTTTTCAAAAATTACAAATTGGTCCTCAAATTTTTAAAAATTTACATTTTGGCCCAAAAGTATTTACATTTTTAGTCCCCGAACTTTTCGAAAAAATAAAAATGATCAAAACTTTAAAAAGTTACACTTTAGTCATGGTGGTGGAGCGGGTCGGATCAATACGGATCGATCCACCAAGAAAGTGGAGCGGGTCATGGAGCGATCCACCACCATGCGGATCAAGGCGGATCAATCCATGGAACGGTCGACCCGCCCAATGCCCATCCCTACTTGTAGTGCATATGAACTTTGGTATTGTTATAAGTTTGGTACTGATTTTAACTTCAATAATTGCAAGTCTAATTTCTTGGTTTTGTCCATACTGACTGATATAGATGGGGCCCAAGGAGGTCGTTCCAAATGCTAACTACGTACGTCACTACCACGAGGAGCCCTCTCGTCAATACGATGAGGGTCCTCGTATAACGGCCAGGCGAACCAACAATACGAGGGGGCTCCCCGTACGGTCGTATTGGCGGGAAAATATCATCTTATCACGGGCTTGACTGACAGATACAGGCGAAGCCCAATTAACACTCCAACTCCAAGTCAAAGGCCCACTCAAGTAATGTCAGATCGTCACTGTGGGGGGGGGGATATGTCAATCCCTAAAATCTTGGAAGTCAGCAGACCCAGCATGGGGAAAATCCTGTCAACGCTCTACCCCAGCATGGGGAGAGCCCAAGCATCACCCTATAAATGGGATGATGCTAACCCAAAATAAGGTACCTGCTACACACCCACACCTCCCCCATTTTCTCTACACCTAAAGGTTTTCTGTAGCTTGCTTCTTTCAGGTCCTGGTAGCAACTCAGTTCCAGCTCCCACCACAACTTGATTGTCCGGAGGCTATCAGTTTGGCACCGTCTGTGGGAAACGAACGAAAAAAGCCGCATCACTTTCTCTATATACTCTCTCTCTCTCTCTCTCTCTCTCTCTCTCTCTCTCTCTCTCTCTCTCTCTCTCTCTCTCTCTCTCCCTCCTAATGGCCAATGTTGGCTTTAAGGATTTTGATGATAACAAAGTATTGGATCATTTTGTAAAGTTTAGAAAAGTATGTGCTTGATTGGGATATTTTGTCTTTTAATTATAATATGCTTGTGGGCTTCGCTTTATTGTTAATGGGCCTTAGTTTTAAATTTCAAAAACAGCCCATTTCGTTTAAACAGGTTTAAAAGCAGATGAGTTTATTTAGGACTCTTCTTCTTGTATCTTCGTTACAAGTTTCAAGCAGATTTTGACGGAAACAACTCTGGCGAATTTCCTGGATTTCAAAATAGAAGAGACGTTGAAGAAGCTCTAGAACGCTCCTCCATTGAGTCTTTATATACAGACTTCAGTTTTCGAAAAACGCACTTCTTCTCTTGACAAGCATTCGAGTTTCTATTCATAAGCAAGCAAGTTATTTCAAAGCTCTCCAGCACTGATCTTCTGAAGAACAAGCTTCATCTCATTAGTAGTTCTTTTCTGGGTTTCATTTCGAGAGAGAAAAATTGTTTTGGAAAATCGTTTTGTGTGTTTTCGATAAAACCTCAACAGGTTTAGATTTTCGTAAAAATCAAAGTGTTTTTAAGGTTTGTTTTGGTGAGCCTCGGGAAAACCAAACAGGGTTTTGTATTAGGTTATTAGTGAGCCTCGGGAAAACTATTTTGGGTGTGTGTTAGGTTATTAGTGAGCCTTGGGAAAACCATAGTTAGGTTTGTAGTTGAGCCTTGGGAAAAACTATTTGTACTTTTCTTGGTGTAACCTTGTTAAAGTATAGTGGAAGAACTCTCAAGTTGTGTACTTGAGGAGAGGACGTAGGTCTCAGACCGAACCTCTATAAATCCTGGTGTCGTTTTCATTCTTGCTAATTTTCGCGTTTCTAAACGGGTTGACATCGTGTCAGAACTTTCGGTTAGTGTTAATTCGAAAAGTTTTTGAGGCCAACCAATTCACCCCCCTCTTGGCTGCCTACATGGGACAACAATTGGTATCAGAGCACGGTGATCTGTGACAAAACCTCGCGGTTTCAGATCCAAAGATCAAATGGCATTGGTTCCAAGCATGATCCTTGAAGGATACAACCCATCTAGACCACCACTATTTGATTCAGCAAATTTCAACTGGTGGAAGACAAGAATGCAAAACCACATTCAGGCGCAAGATCATCATCTTTGGAGAATCATTAAAGTATGACCTCACATTCCAACCATCGTTACTGATGATGGAATAGTTGAGACAAAACCTCTCAAGGATTACACTCCAGATGACGACAAACTATGCACCTTGAACGCCAAAGCGGTAAATGTAATTCTTTGTGCTTTAACTCCTGATGTTTTTAATATTGTTTCTGCCTGTGACAGTGCACATGAGATATGGAATAAGCTTCTAATAACCTACGAAGGAACGGATCAAGTCAAAGACACCAAGATGTTCATGTTGGTTAAAGCTTATGAAATGTTTGCCATGGATCCAAAGGAAACTATTGCTGACATGCACAGAAGGTTCAACGAGATAATCACACCTTTGCGACAATATGGTAAGATCTATAAAAGTGAAGAATTGGTAAGAAAAATTCTGTGGAGCTTACCACCATCATGGAGAAGCACCGTGGAAGCAATAAGTGAAGGAGGTAGTATCAAAACTATTAGTGTTGATGAGTTATTTGGAAAACTAATGACCTATGAAATAAAGGATAGAGAAGATGAAAAGATGAACAGGAAGAACAAATCGATTGCCCTGAAGGCAAAAGAGTCTGAAGAAAGCTCCTCAGGTGAGGAAGAAACCGGTGATGAAGCAGCTATGATAGCAAGGAAAATCAAGAAGTTGCTCAAGTATAAAGGAAGGTATCAACAAATGAAAGACAAGAAGAGCAGCCCCTTCAAACCACCAATCTGTTACAACTTTAGTGGAAGGGGACACATGCAGTTCGACTGCCCAGCAAACGAAAGTAGCTCGAAGAAGCAAAGAGGAAGTTCGGACAAAAAGAGAACTTTCAAGAAAAGAAAATCTGGATTGAAGGGAATGGCCGCCTGGAGTGATAGCTGTTCAAATTCAGAGGATTCATCCTCAAATGAAGAAGAAGAGGCGCATCTGTGCTTACCAGATGGTGAAGAGAGCATCACATTCAAGAGCTGTCAACCTGTTGACAGTGAGCTACAGATCTCTCAACCTGCTAAGACGTGCCTGATGGCTACTGCAGAATCTGAGGTAATGAGTGATGCCGAATCCTTTAACTCATATGTTGATGATAGAGCACAAATGCTTAAAGAATTTGCTGAAGTTTGTAAGGATTATGATACTCTTATTAAGAGGCTTAAAACAGATAATGCAAAACTGTTAGAAGAGGTAACGAAGTTAAAGGTTAAAAATGAAAAGCTGGAAAAGACTTTATCTGGTTTCGTAAATGGTGAAAAGAACTTGAACAACATGCTAGGAAGTCAGAAGTCTTACTATGATAGGACCGGAATATGATATGAACAAAAGAGACCTAGTTTTCAAACAAGGTTTGCCAATGTCACTTATATAACTTGTGAGACTTGCCATAAAAAGGGACACAGTAAATTTGAGTGTCTCTTTAGAAATAGACGTATTATTCATGGAGTCAAACAAGTTTGGGTCATTAAAAATGCAACTAACCCTTATGGACCCAAGAAAGTATGGGTACCAAAAGTCAGACACAATGTTCAACCTGTTTAGGTCCTGAAGAAACACACATGGTACTTGGACAGCGGATGCTCAAGGCACATGACCGGGGATAAGAGTAAGTTTTTCAGCTTTACCCCAAGGAAAGGAGGAACGGTATCCTTTGGTGACAATAGCAAAGGACAAATACTTGGTATTGGTAAGGTTGGTAAGATTGGTTCTTCGGCTATAAACAATGTTTTACTTGTTGAAGGACTAAAACACAACTTATTAAGTATTAGTCAACTTTGTGATAGTGGTTACCATGTCATATTCAAATCCGATCAATGCCATGTGATAGATAAATCGACCAACAACACTAAGTTCGTTGGAAAGAGATGTGGAAATGTGTACACCTTTGATTTAGATGATCTATTCTCGTACAATGTAAAATGCCTCATTGCTTCTAACAAAGATGAAAGTTGGTTGTGGCATAAAAGATTAGGTCATGCGAGTATGTACACAATTGCAAAGCTGCTGAAGAAGGATCTAGTAAGAGGACTGCCGAAAATCAAGTTTGACAAGGATAAAGAATGCGCAGCCTGTTTGAAAGGCAAACAAACAAGAGCCTCGTTCAAGTCTAAACAGGTTGTGACGACCGCATGAGTTCTAGAACTTCTACATATGGATCTTTTCGGTCCCATCTCCACAACAAGTCTTGTAGGTAAACGTTACTGCCTTGTTATAGTTGATGATTACTCAAGATATACCTGGACATTCTTTCTTGCTAAGAAAAGTGAGACTTGTGAGAATTTTGTCAACTTTGTCAAGAAAGTTCAAAATGAGCAAGGTAAGAAAATTGTTGCTATCTGTGATGACAATGGTGGAGAATTTGTTAATTCTGAAATGGAATCTTTTTGTATCTCTCTTGGTATATCTCACAATCTATCTTGTGCAAGAACACCGGAACAAAACGGTGTGGTAGAGAGGAAAAATCGCACCATCGAGGAAATGGTAAGAACAATGCTCAATGATTACTCTCTTCCTAAATGCTTTTGGGCAGAAGCAGCAAGCACATCATGCTACATACTCAATAGAGTCTTGATTAGGCCGATCCTAAACAAGACACCTTATGAGCTATGGAAAGGTAAGAAGCCTAATATCTCTCATTTTCATACCTTCGGTTGTAAATGCTTTGTTCTGAATCTGGACAAACAGCAACTAGGAAAATTTGATTCAAAAAATGATGAGGCAATCTTCCTTGGTTACTCTCTAAAGAGTAGAGCCTTTAGAATCTTCAATAAACGAACCTTGAAGGTAGAAGAATCTATACATGTTGTTTTCGATGAAACTAACATTGTTGTCAGAGAAGAAGATGATGCCACTGAAGAACAGGATAACGCACAACAGAAGGAAAATGATCCAGTTGATAATCAGAAAGAAATCAATGCGGAAAGTACGTCTCAACCTGTTGAGACAGTACCAGAAGACCAAGATTCGGTCGCGGTTCAGATTTCTCAAGCCCTACCTCATGAATGAAAATTCAAGCATAAATCAAGCCATCCTCAGGAGAACATTCTGGGTGATATAACCCAAGGGGTAATGACACGTTCAGCTTTAAAGAATTTTTGTGCGTTTAATGCCTTCGTTTCTCTTGTAGAACCCAAATCAATAGATGAAGCGCTACAAGATGAAAACTGGATAAATGCCATGCAAGAAGAGCTGAATCAATTCAAAAGGAATGAGGTATGGACATTAGTACAAAGGCCGAAAGACCACTCAATAGTCGGTGCTAAATGGGTCTTTAGAAACAAACTTGATGAAAATGGTATTGTCACTAGAAACAAAGCAAGACTAGTTGCCAAAGGCTATTCACAGGAGGAAGGAATAGATTATGATGAAACTTACGCTCCTGTGGCTAGAGTTGAAGCAATAAGGATGCTTTGTGCATTTGCATGCTTTATGAACATTCAACTCTTTCAAATGGATGTAAAAAGTGCTTTTCTAAACGGGCTTATAATAGAGGAGGTCTTTGTAGAACAGCCTCCCGGTTTTGAAGACCCTCACTTTCCCGACCATGTCTACAGATTAAAAAAGGCTCTTTATGGTTTAAAGCAAGCTCCTAGAGCTTGGTATGAAAGGTTGAGCACTTTCTTAGTTGATCATGGTTTTACAAGAGGAAAAGTCGACAATACTCTTTTCATTAAGTCTTGTGGAAAGGATATGTTGCTTGTGCAAATTTACGTTGATGACATAATCTTTGGTGCAACTAATCAATCCTTGCGCAAGGAATTCTCTAAGTTAATGCAGGGAGAATTCGAGATGAGCATGATGGGGGAGCTAAGCTACTT
Organism: Stellera chamaejasme; assembly: GCA_024586325.1. Lineage (NCBI taxonomy): Eukaryota > Viridiplantae > Streptophyta > Magnoliopsida > Malvales > Thymelaeaceae > Stellera > Stellera chamaejasme. Next base: position 9,019,196 of record CM044984.1, on the reverse strand, counting down.
CCTTGGACTACAAATAAAGCAATCAAAGGAAGGGATTTTCATAAGCCAAGCCAAGTACATAAAGGATATCTTGAAGAAGTTTGGCTACAGTACAGCAAAATCTAGCCCCATTCCTATGAGTGCAACGGTAAAATTGGATGAAGACTCCAATGGTAAACAGGTTGAGCAGAAGCTTTATAGAAGCATGATTGGCTCTCTACTTTACCTTACTGCAAGTAGACCTGATATTCTCTTTAGTGTATGTCTTTGTGCAAGATTTCAGTCTAATCCAAAAGAGTCTCACTTGCATTGCATCAAAAGAATTTTTAGATATCTAGTTGATACACCAACTCTCGGTTTATGGTACTCAAAAGATACTTTATTTGAGCTTCATGGTTTTACAGATGCAGACTATGCAGGTAGCAAGGTAGATAGAAAATCTACAAGTGGAACTTGTCAATTCTTGGGAAGCTGTTTAGTTTCTTGGTTTTCAAAGAAACAAAACTCAGTTGCTTTATCAACTGCAGAAGTTGAGTACATAGCTGCAGGAAGTTGTGTAGCTCAAATTTTGTGGATGGTACAACAATTGAAGGATTTTGGTTTCAACTTTAGAAAAGTTCCCATTAAGTGTGACAATACAAGTGCGGTATGTTTAGCTAAAAATCTTGTTCATCATTCTAGAGCTAAACACATTTAGGTAAGGTATCACTTTATTAGAGAACATGTTGCTAATGAAAATGTTCTACTTGAGTTTGTTGATACAAATCACCAGCTAGCAGATAACTTCACAAAACCTCTAAATGAAGAAAGGTTCACATTCATCAGAAGAGAATTGGGCATGAGCAATCCAAGGTGAAAGGCAGGTATGTTTCTGTAAACCCGTTGAGAGTCTGTCAAAAGGAAAAATGTCAAGCAATGTGAAAATAAATTTCATAATTGCGAAACATAAATTCCTTAAATTAAATGTGTACATGAATGTTCCCAGATTTTTTTAAATAGTTTTTTTAAAGAAAGCCAAACGTTTTTAGGCCAAACATTTTCTAGTTTCTTAAGGGTTTTAAAAAGGGGTGTTGTGAGTTTCAGAAAAAGAAAACAAGGTTTTATTTTGCAAAAACCAAATTTCTTGGTCTACGCCCCTCAGATCTCGCCAAAACCCTCACTGTTCCTATTCCCTTTTGCCCTAAAACCCAATTTCACGATAGCATGACCTCCTCCTCCTAAAATTCGACTGAGCAGAATACCTCTCCTCCACCAGTCGAACGACCACAACAATCGAGCAGTTCAGGCAGTGAAGGGGATTTTCGTATCCAGGTAAGGAGAAAGCCGATTGATTCAGAGACACATATTGAGCTAAACCTGATGAGGTCGGATGATATGTCCACTGGAACGGCAAATGCATCTTTGGGTGACAAGGAATTTCTGGTTCAGGTTTGGCTCGGCTCGGACTTGGGCTGGGACAAACCCTACCAGGACCAGCACTTACAGCGCCGGAGTTCAGCCCAGTCGCGACTCCAATCTGCAGCGCATCCTCTTCATCCGTGGTCAGTGTCTCCTCGAAGGAGGATGATGAGTTCGAGGTAACTCTGGCAAGTTATTAGGCAGGTTTAAAGAAGAGAAAGAGTCAGCCTACAGCTCCAGTCTCGAGTAGAACTCGCAGACGTGGGGATGGTTTGGGAAGGGTTGTGTCAAAACCCTCTCCAAAAGGGAAGACTACTTCAGCCTCTCATTCTGTTTCCTCCACTAGGAAACGCAAGAGAGCAGCATCCTCTGGTTCCTCTACAGCAAAGAGACCGAAGACTGCTATCCCTACTGCCAAGGCCAAGAATACAAGGAAATCAGTGGCTCGACAGACAGCACCGTTTCAACCTGTTGAGGTAAACCCAAAATTCTCAATTTTTCTAAGGAATTGCTATATATCTAGAGAATCAATTGAAGCATTTAAGATCAGTGAAGTGGGTGAGTGGCTGGACTTTTATGGCCTGATGCCGTTTGTTTCGTCAAAAGCAAAAGGTTTTCGAGATCTAGTTTCGGAATTCATGTCAAAATTGAAAGTGGCTTCTGATGAACTAAGCATAGTGTCCAGGGTTCAGAAGAGAACCATTGAAATCACCCATGACCAGTTCTCAGCTGCCTTAGGGGTTCTAGATTGTGTGAATGAGGAGCCCGACACTCCAGAACTGAGGAACACATCATTCACATACTTTTTCGGTGATGTCGGGATATCTTTTGATGCCTTGCCTTATCAGTTCACATCTATGATGTTCACTCAACTTAATCATAGGGTACTGCATTGGATCATAGGAGCTATTCTGTTTCCAAAGGAGGGCACTCAGCTGGTCACTTGGGGTGACCTATGCCTGATGTACAAAGTTATACATGGCATGCCCATAGACTTCGGCAGACGAGTAGTCCAACTCCTTGGACTATCTGTTGAGGGAAGTCATGGCGAACACATGCCTTATGCCGCACTCATCAGTGGGTTCCTTGAGCAGTAATAGATACCTGGAACAGAGGCTGGAATGGAAAGCTGGGAGACTTCCACGTACCTTATCAGCACAACAGTTAAGAAGAGCGGATTCAAACAAGCTGAAGATGGTACCTGGGTAAGGATTCAAAGCAAGCATGAACTGGCTCTGGCAAAGCTACGGGAGAACAGTGCAGTACGAATTGCAAGACAGAAGAACATGGAGAGAATTAACAAAGAAAAGGCGTCTAAACCTGTTGAGCCAGCTGCTGCAGATCCTGAGGAAGCAGTTCAACCTGTTGAGATACCTTCAGAGGAACATGTTCAACCTGAAAACCTCCCAGATGAGCCAGCAGAATCCTGGACTACACCTCCCCAGTCACCTTCCAACCATTAATCAACCTTTTCAGCTTTTAACTATGTGGTGTTTTTCTTTTTAGCAAAACAGAACTGATTTACTTTTTAAAATATTCTGGGACTGTACATATATGTTGCTACTAAGTTATTCCTACTATGCTTTAACTTGGTTACCTTATCTGTTTTCCTTGATATGTTTTTTGATTATGACAAAAAGGGGGAGAAGTTGTGAGGTAAGTGTTTTAAGTTTTTCTAAGTTGTGAGGTAAGTGTTTTAAGTTTCTGATGAGCTTCTCTAATGTTGATGTGCTGGAACGCTTGAAACTCCTTGCTTGTGACTATGATACAGGTTTATCTTACTAAGGGGGAGTTTCGTATTTTTTCGAAATTTTGTTTTACTAAGGGGGAGATTTCGAAACTTTGTTTTTCTAAGGGGGAGATTTTTAAACCGTTTTTCAAATACCTCTAAAAAGTTTTGTCATCATCAAAAAGGGGGAGATTGTTGGCTTTAAGGATTTTAATGATAACAAAGTATTGAGTCATTTTGTAAAGTTTAGAAAAGTATGTGCTTGATTGGAATATTTTGTCCTTTAATTATAATATGCTTGTGGGCTTCGCTTTATTGTTAATGGGCTTAGTTTTAAATTTCAAAAACAGCCCAGTTCGTTTAAACAGGTTTAAAAGCATACGAGTTCACTTAGTACTCTTCTTCTTGTATCTTCGTTACAAGTTTCAAGCAGATTTTGACGGAAATGACTGGCGAATTTCCTGGATTTCAAAACAGAAGAGACGTTGAAGAAGCTCCAGAACGCTCCTCCATTGGGTCTTTAAATTCAGACTTCAGTTTTCGAAGAACGCACTTCTTCTCTAGACAAGCATTCGAGTTTCTGTTCATAAGCAAGCAAGTTATTTCAAAGCCCTCCAGCACTGATCTTCTGAAGAACAAGCTTCATCTCATTAGTAGTTCTTTTCTGGGTTTCATTTCGAGAGAGAAAAATTGTTTTGGAAAATCGTTTTGTGTGTTTTCGATAAAACCTCAACAGGTTTAGATTTTCGTAAAAATCAAGTGTTTTTAGGTTTGTTTTGGTGAGCCTTGGGAAAACCAAACAGAGTTGTGTATTAGGTTATTAGTGAGCCTCGGGAAAACTATTTTGGGGTGTGTGTTAGGTTTTTTGGTGAGCCTTGAGAAAAACTATTTGTACTTTTCTTGGTGTAACCTTGTTAAAGTATAGTGGAAGAACTCTCAAGTTGTGTACTTGAGGAGAGGATGTAGGTCTCAGACCGAACCTCTATAAATCCTGGTGTCGTTTTCTTTCTTGTTAAATCTCGCGTTTCTAAACGGGTTGACATCGAGTCAGATCTTTCGGGTTGTGTTAATTCGAAAAGTTTTTGAGGCCAACCAATTCACCCCCCTCTTGGCAGCCTACTTGGGACAACAGGCAACACAAGGAGGACTCACAATCCTGACAACAGTGTACAGGTCGAGGACGCTGATTCTAGCTCCTCAGGCGCGCCCTCACCGCTTCCAATCGGCGGGGCAGCAGGGTCGCAACCGCTCACACAACAACCAGCGGCTAATTTAGCCAATCTCCCCGAACCTTCCACGGTCCCACAACCCATCATCATTGACCCCGCTCAGATGATGCTTCTCCAATCTAACATTCTCAATGACAGAAGGCCTTGATGGCACAAACCATCAAGGTTGAATTGCAGGCCACACGCCTCCCACATCCCACCTCCCAACGAACAGGAAAAGCAATCCCAGAATCAAAACCACATCTCTGGGAATCTCTGCATCGACGACCTCCTCCGACGTATCAACATGGTTGAGGAGCAGGTCAAGACACCAAACCAGGTCTTCGACGATATCGAGGTCCTCCTTACACAACCCTTCACATAAGAGATCATCGTCGTCTAGCCACCCGCCGGCGTTCGCATGCCAGTCATCGAAAGCTGCGACGCCACCTCTGACTGTCGATCATCTGCCATCATGAACTCTGAGGAAATCAACAAGCCCTACCAACGGTCCTCTCCTAATGATTGGGGCAAGAAATTTGATAAGGGGTCAAGTTCATCGAGGTACCCATCCTCGGTTGGAACTCCAAGGACCTCCGACCCCCATCCACCTCTCCGTGACACCCGCACGAACATCCTGCTACTGCTCAAAAAGCAGAACAAGGTCCCCAAGAAGCCTCAACCCATCCAACACAAGAACACCAAGTGTTTCGACAAGTTTTGCCTCTACCACAAGGATCGAGGACACGACACCGAGGCCTGCTGGCAGCTCAAGAATCTCATTTCTGAGATGATCGAGCATGGGAAATTTAAGGAATTCCTCGCTCATTCTACCTCGCCATGTAAGGACTTCCCAAAGGGTCGCAAAAGGAAGATGACAATGACGACCGCGAAAAATAGCGCCGGTGTCACACCAGCCCCTGGAGGCAAAACCTACCACCACCCCCACCAGTGGGCACAATCCATGTGCTCAAAAAATCAGAAGGCGCCTCCAGTAGAAAGCGTTACACTAGAGAAATCTTGCAGCTCGATCACCTAGAGGAGAACCTCATCTATCACCCTAATGGGACCAAGGTCGTATTCCCACACTCCGATCCACTGCTATTCATGGCACGGATCGCGGGTTACGACACTAATAGAGTGTACATCGACACGGGTGCAAATACCAGTGTCATCTTCAAGGACATGCTCGACAAGCTCGAGATACACATGTCCACCGTAAGAAAAAGCTCCAGCCCCACATTTGGCATCGGTCGGGACATTGTCCTAACAATATGGGTCGTCAACCTCCCTCTCATGTTGATCGGGGATAAGCAGTTCAAAACACTCGACTGCCACTCCGTTATGACAGAATTCTTGGTCCTCGACGTCCCCTCAACCTACAATGCCATCATTGGCCGACCTAGCCAGGTCGACTTCCACATACGATGCGACATCCGTTCCCTCACCATCACCTTCGCAACACCTCGAGGGGACGCGCACATATACATTGACCAGTGGACCTTCAGGACAAATTACGTGGCCACACTAAGTTCTGCCATCGGCCCGCGGACCTTACATACCAGGGCGACCCGATGGATCCAGATGACCAACCACGTCTCAGCGACGTCACCGACGAAGTTGAGGTCGTCCCCGGTAAAAAATTCAAGATCGTGAAGGATCTTAAATAAAAGGAAAAGATGAGCCTCATTCACCTTCTCAAGACCAACTTGGACGTCTTCGCATGGGAGATGAAGGATTTGCTAGGAGTAGACCCTAGTATCATCACCCACAAACTAAATGTGTTTCCGAATGCGAAGCCGGTTAAACAAAAGAAAAGAGGTACGGCTCTTTCCAAAAAACAATTTGTAAAAGATAAGGTTTCCAAACTCCTCGATGCTGGAATAATAAAGGAAATTCAGTACTCAGAATGGCTCACTAACATAGTATTAGCTGATAAAACTAACGGGAAACTCCGTATGTGCGTTGACTTCAATGGACTTAACAGGCATTGTCCTAAGGATCCGTATCCACTACCCGTCATCGATCAGCTCGTTGACGCCACTTGCAAGTACAAATACTTGTCTTTCATGGATTCCAAAAGCGGCTACCATCAAATCTACATGGACCCAAATGATGCCCTCAAAATGGCATTTACCACGGGTGACGACGTATACCACTACGTTCGAATGCCATTTGGACTTGAAAACGCTGGAGCCACATACCAACATTTGATGAATAAAGTCTTTGCCCATCAAATAGGCCACAACCTCCAGGCCTATGTCGATGACGTCATAGTCAAAAGTATGACCTTTGACGATCACCTACGAGATCTCGACGAGACATTCCAATCATTCCGAAGATACAACATGAGACTCAACCCCGCAAAATGCTCTTTTTTTGTCGGAGCATGAAAATTCCTCGGATACATGATTTCCGAAAGGAGTATTGATGTCAACCTCAAAAAAATATCAGCCATCATCGATATGGCACCGCCAAAGAGCATCAAGGAAATCCAACAATTGACTGGAAGAATTGTCATCCTCGGACGCTTCATCTTGAAGCTGGGCGACAAATGCAAGCCATTTTTTGAATGTCAAGCAGCCTTTGAACAAATCATGAAACACCTCTCGAATTTGCCAACTTTAAAGTGCCCTCAATTGGGGGATGAACTTATTATCTACCTCGCCACTTCCAATGACACGGTGTCTTCTGTACTCGTTAAGGAAGAGGGTTCACAACAATGGCCTGTCTACCATACGAGTCATACCTTAAAAGGGGCTGAAGTAAATTATCCTCCACTCCAGAAGACGGTCTATGCCCTGATTGTCACCGCTCGAAAACTAAGGGCGTATTTCCAAGCCCACACAATCATTGTCAGGACAGATTTACCAATCAGGGAAATCCTAAACCGACCAGAACATAGTGGTCGCTTGGCCCGATGGTGTATTGAACTTAGTGAGTACGACATTAAGTTCGAACCACGGCGAGCAATAAAGGCACAAGCCCTGGCGGACTTTATGGCTGAAATTTCCATCAACCCCTTCGAACAAGGACCCTCGAGGATCCCACCATCAGATTTGGGGCCTCCCAAATGGGACATGTTCATAGATGGCTCATCCAGCACAGATCGACCAGGAGGGGGCATCCATATAAGAGGCCCACATGGCATGGAAGCTAACCTACATGTTTCTTTCCAATTTCCCGTCACGAATAACATGGAAGAATACAAGACCCTTGTCTCGGGGTTAAAAGCAGCCCTTAAATCTGGATTACGACGACTGACAATACATAGCGACTCACAGCTCGTTGTAGGCCAAGTAACGGGAACGAACGAATGCAAGGACCCCACTTTGTCGAGGTACCTAAGCCTTGTCAAAAGCTTACAAGGACAGTTTAAACAGCTGAATATCAACAAGATCCCAAGGGACCAGAACACTAAGGCTGACAAGCTGTCCAAAGGAACGATATACGCCATCCTCGAAACTTTGGCAAAGCCATCGATAGGAGCATTGACACCAACACGACAGCCAACCGGAGGTAATCAATCCTCCAGTACCTACAATTGGGCACCAACGATGGCCCTTTGGCATTCCAAAAGAAGATAAGAATGCAATCCTCGCGCCACATCGTCATAGATGGAACACTATGGTGCAAAGGGTACTCTTCCCCTTTACAAAAGTGCATTAGTCTAGAGGACTCCCAATTGGTCATAAATGAGGTCCACTACGGGGTGTGCGGAGTACACATCGGCTCCGATTCCTTGGCCCATAAATGCTTACGCCTCGGCTATTATTGGCCAACATTAAAGAACGATGCACATGATCTAGTGCGAAAATTTCACAAGTGTCAGCTTAATTCCCGCATCCAGCGACAACTTTAAAACGAGGCTACGATAGAGACCTACCCGATACCATTTGCGTTATGGGGCCTCGACCACATAGGGCAAATGCTAAGGCTCCAGGGCAGTTTAAATTCTGCATAGTGGCAGTTGATTACTTCACCAAATGGATCAAAGTTAGACCGCTCAAGACGACCAGCTCCGCCAAAGTTATACACTTTTTATGGCACGACCTCGTATCTCGATACGGCACTCCAAAGGTCATAATCACAGATAACGGAACCCAGTTCGCAAGCACTAAACTCAAAGACTGGGCCAACAAGATGAATATTCAAATGCTCTACGCCCCCGTAGCCCACCCACAATCAAATGGTCAGGTGGAAGTTACAAATCGAACAATCAAAGAGGGGTTAAAGATGCGACTTGATGCCGCCAAAGGAAAATGGGTTGAGGAGTTGCCTAGTGTCCTTTGGGATTATAGAACCACCGCTCGAGGACCAACAGGTGAAACACCTTTCGCCCTTGTCTATGGCACGGAAGCCCTACTGCCAATCGAGGTGGTTGTCCCAACAGTCAAAACACTCTACTACGACGCACCTCACAATGAAAGCGGTCTTCGAGCATGCTTAGACCCCGTCAAAGAGTTGCGTGAAGGGGCTAGGCTTAGTTCAAATCTACTCCCAAAAAAATACTTCGGGACCTCATCGTTTGGGGGTAGATTTACAACATCCTCTACTACATGACCAGGTAAAATATCATAAGGAAATTCATGCCCCAATCTTTGCCCTGATCTACCCCATTCGAACAAGGTGGCCTTATAGGGCTCCTCCACCTTCGTGGCATCAAGTCCTTGCAGCTCTAACGCCTCACCCATCAACTCCACTTGGTGTCGGCAGCGCAAAAACCCTTCGGCAAAATGAATACCCTCGTTTGCCTTTGCCTCGACAGCAGTATCTGTCAACAATTCAATGGCTTTCAGCACCCGGCCAACCCTCTCTACAATGGGCTTCAAAAAATTGGGTGGCTCGACACACTCACCTTCAAATAGCCCAAGGCCCAAATGGTCCTCGAGGTGTGCAAATGCAACCAAATCAGCGGCACTAGGCCTTCATCAAGCTCTCCACCTCTTCTAGGGCCTTCATCTGGGACTCGAGGCTCCCCACCTTCGCTTGAAGGCCCTCAACGACCTGACTATCCTGCAGGGCCCTCTCAAAAAGGCCATACGATAGAGTGGCCCCCTGTGGAACATAGTTACACAAAACATAAACCCACAAATACACAAAAAACATAGATAACATTAATTAATGAAGACACTTACAAAAGCCATGTTTTGGCATAACATCTTCGCCAGTCCCACGGACCCCTCAGGCGTATGCATGATGAAGTGACGATCTTAGGGAAGAAAAAAACCTTCCAACACCCTTAATCTCACATCATCGCCATCTAGGAGGATTGACTCATTACGAGTCAACCCCATAACAGGGTCCCAAGCGTCCATCAGATCCATGCCCTTTCGAATAAAGACATTCGCCCGGGTCTCCCGTCGATAATCCTCCTACGCCTGGGGCTCGTATTTCGGGTCGATCCTCTCCAAGGTTTTTGGAACCTTAACGGCCATCTTAACGGACATCCTAGGGGCCTTAAACCCAACAGGCGCCTCAGTACCCTTCATAGGGCTCGAGGGCTCTTATGCAATGGCCAAGCCCTTGCCCTTGTCCAAAGCTGGGGCGGGACAGCTGTCCGATGACACGTCTAACCCATCACCCCCTAAAAAGAAGAACAATTAGAGACTTGATAACAATCTCGTAAATTCGCAAGCAACATTTTGCTAAATTGAATCATACCGTCAACTCGAAGACATTTCCTACGAAGATCTGACTCCTCTGAGTCGCCACTACTCTCGACAGTGACTTTAGGAGCAACCACAGAGACCGGTTGCGCCTTTGTCACGACTGCTTCAGGGACTCGAGGAGCCCCGACATTCGAAGCCCCTTCCGAGGACCCCTCGTAGACCCCTCGAATGGGCTCCATGACACATGATTCAGCCATTTTCTTCAGAATGGCCTCTCGGAGGTCCTTCTTCTTAGCAAAGAGGTTGTTCACCTTCGTCATCAACACTACAGTGCAAATACAAAAACAGGATTACAAAACTCAGTTGCAACTAACAAGCATCATAAAGAAGAACAATGCAACTAACGTCTGGGGTTCCTAAACGAGCTCTCGAAGCTCACGATCAAGTCTCCATCTAGGCCTTCGACCCAATTCTCCAGTGTATCCACATGGCCTAAAAGCTGGTAGGCCCGGCTGATCTTCATCTTCCTCGGCACCACCTCGTCCATACTTGACAGTGTGAATGGAAACGCACCATCGCAGTCCTCGATCCTCATCACTGCGCCAACTATTCGCACAGGGTATCAAAGACTTTCTTCCCTTCACTCCTGGCCCATATGAAGGGCTTCGTAGACACCCGGGATTCCCTCTCTCTGATGAAATAAGCCGGGAAGCCCCAGCTATCCTCTTTCAGAATAAAGAAAAACGAGTTCTTCTAGCTCCCCCACGAGCTGGTAGTGTCAGCGAACACGCCAATCTTCACCATCTTGTTACCCACCTTCACCTCCTCGGCGGTAAGCTGATAAAAAGGGTGGCCAACAGGCCTCTTCAGAGTGTAAAACTGAAGAAACACTTCAGGCATCACCACCGTCTTCGCCAGATAACAGACCACTATAAAAGCATTTATAGTGGTGAAAACATTTAGGGCCAGCTGGCCAGGGAAACACCCCACCACTTGCACAACTGCAGCAATAGCGAGCAGAGTGGAAGCTTCAAGCCGGCTTTCAACTGGGCCTCGTACACCACCATCGTGTGCTAAATCGCAGCCCCGTCGTTTAACTCCATCCCCGCCCTCCTGAAAACATCCGTCAGAGACACTTCGCAGATCGCCCTCGTGTAAACGTGGTGGTTCCTACAAATATCGGCCAATTTCTTCTCTGACAGCGATGATCGTGGCCATAATTCCCTAATATCGGGACCTACGTCGGGATTGCTCGAGTTCTTGGGTGCCATCTACAAAATCAGACACAAATTCAAAAATAAAAAACCCTAAACCCAATCAATACGATGAGGGTCCTCGTATAACGGCCAGGCAAACCAACAATACGAGGGGGCGGCCCCGTATGGTCGTATTGGCGGGAAAGTATCATCTTGTCACGGGCTTGACTGACAGATACGGGCGAAGCCCAATTAACACTGCAACTCTAAGTCAAAGGTCCACTCAAGTAATGTCAGATCGCCACTGTGTGGGGGATATGTCAATCCCTAAAATCCTGGAAGTCAGCAGACCCAGCATGGGGAAAATCCTGTCAACGCTCTACCTCAGCATGGGGAGAGCCCAGACATCACCCTATAAATGGGGTGATGCCAACCCAAAATAAGGTAACTGCTACTCACCCACACCTCCCCTTTTCTCTGCACCTAAAGGTTTTATGTATCTTGCCTCTTTCAGGTCCTGGTAGCAACTCAGTTCCAGCTCCCACCACAACTTGATTGCCCGGAGGCTATCACTGACGTTTGAATGTTTGTTCCATCTCATATGATGCCAAGAGGCAAAAGGGGTTGCGCAAAAAAGCCTATTTGATCAACTCTCGGTTAAAAAATAAACTTTTGTTTAGATTCTCATTATTGGATTTTGTATTTTCCCATTTATTTTCTGTAAGAATGAATTTCAAAAATACTGAGGCAAAAATATCAGTATGACAAACTTTAAGGGTTAAACGATAATTATCCTTTCTTCGACCAGGAGTAGCGTCACGTATATGAATTAGATAGTGATAATTAATAATCCATATGTTCAATATATATTGTATTTCATCCGTCCCTTAATTTTTACAACATATGGATCTGACACGGGGATTAAGGTGAGTAGAAAGAAGTAGAATTTTGACAAAATTACCCTTTAAAGAGAAAAGAGTTAAGTGAGTGGTGTGAATGGAGTTAGTGGTGTCAAATCATATAATAAAAAAAATAAAAGAAGACATGAGTGAGTCAACTCGGTGGAGTTAGTGGTTTCCAATCAGATAATAAAGAAATAAGAAGAAAGATAGTTGAAAGGCTAAATTGGTAAATTTATTTGTAAAAGTTTACTAAAAAAATGAAACGTTGCAAACATTTATGGATGTTCCAAAATAGAAAGTGTTGCAATAAAAATGAGACGGAGGGAGTAGTTTCTATTTTCTTATTTTAGAGTATATAATCTATGATTTATTTTTATGAATGTTTAGACATAAAATTAAATAACTCATCTATTTATTAGAATTCAAAGTCTAAATTTGTTAAATATATTTTCACTATTTACCATAGTAAAATTTTGAGTTAAACATTGCAATTTGAAATATAAAAATCAAACGTAATACTCCCTTCGTCCCCAAATAATTATGCACTTTGACTTTGACGTTTAATGGTTCAATGTGGCTCAAATTTTAACAAAGATAAATTTTTTGTAAAAATTCAAAAAAAAAATATTTAGAAAGTTTGTATTTGAAATTATGATATGCATATAAATTATTAACTTTAAATGTCTAAATATTCATGAAAAAAATCATAAATTAAATACAGTAAAACTGTAAAAACAAATTGTAGAATTATTTGAGAACGAGAAAATAATTTTTATGGAACGAAGAGAGTAGTATTATGTTAAGTATACCCATCCCGTAGGAGGGGCGCTACCAACTAGTTAATTAATTAATTAATTAATTAAATTGTTACAAGTACTTGAACAATGATAGAAAAAAAATAAGTAAATATTATGATCCAAAATCCACATAGAAAACAGATTAATGATTTGGTTTTAGTGGCTTATAATGGATAATTGATTAATGGGTATTTATGCTTTTATTTCTACCTATTAAATTGCGATAATTGGTTAATCGTAATTTCTGCCCCTTAACCATAAATCGTACCGAATAATCGCATAATGAAATGCGGTACGTAACCAATTACCAAATTTAAAACGGCTTAGACTGAACCTAAAACCACATATATTCAAATATGTAGTTGTAATCTAAATATTGTTATATATATATATTGAAAAAATATGAGAAGATAAAATATTGAAATTAAAAGATTCGAAACATTTAAAACTGATGTGTTAAATAAATTAAAATAAGAGTTATGAATAGTGAATTTTATCCCTTTAACTAATAAAGAACAAAAAATGAAAGATACATAGTGGGTAATAGCAAGTAAGAATTGAGCATAATATTTTATTCAATTTCATCACATCACAATAAGAAATTAATAGAAGATTAAAAAAAGAGAAAATAAAGTATGTGAGTGATGGCCGTTAGGCCTAATACCAGATACTAAAGCTCAGAAAGGTTTAAAAGGTCTAGTAAAAGACCAAGTCAATAGTCAAGAATAAAGACCCCATTAAAACTCGAATAATTTATAACCCGAACAAGTAAAAGACGTTCTCGAACATGCTAAGGACATACCGAACATATGAAGAACATTCCTAGACCACACATACCTGATGATACTAAGGACATTCCGAACCATATATATTAGAGACCTTAAGGACACGTGTCATCTGGCACGCCGCCATTCTATATTGAGATATTACGACAATGCCACTCTACAATGGACAATAAAAACACTAATCATACACACCTTTAAGGTAACTATTTAATCACTCCCTTTGTGTCGTCATACTCATTCCTAAAATTTATCAACACTAACTTGGTGTCGGAATACTAAACAGAAGGCTACCTCTACTTCCCATTTTTGGTGTTTCGACCCGCCATACTTTCACATATCCCAATGGCCTCAACCAACGACATGACTTGACATAGACAACACAGGAGGTATAACCCTTAATAAAAAAAGAATGTATAACCATAAAAAATATGCTGAAAAACAAAAATACATGTATTTATGGAAAAATTAAAAGACATCGAAAATTTACATGAAATTTTTTTTGAATTAAAAAACTAGAAATAAGAGGTAAGATTTAAATTGTCCATTTAAAAAATAAAAGTAGGGAGTAAATCGGAGTGTGTGAACTCATTTGTATTTTTTCTCAATTAAATTAAATTAATCATCCTATCCTACAATTAATTATTTAATTAATTAAAACACAATTCCTCCCTCTTACAGTTATTGTTTTTTCACATTAAATTAAACATTCTACAATTAGAAACTTTAGATGAATATGGAATAATAGTTTATTTAATTTAATTTAATTGGAAAAAAATAAAAAAACTAATGGTGCACCTAACCACACCCAATTCCAACATCATTTAACTATTCATCACTACTTGTTGCATTTGTAAATGCAATATATATATATATATATATAAAATATTTTCTCTGTCACATGTTTTGCGACATTTAGGACGGGTATACGGAGTTTCAGGACAGCTTAATTTCCCATTCTCTTTCCGTTTTTGCCCTCTTCTTTGTCAATGCTCTACGTCTCTCCATTCATGCTACTTTCATGGCTGTCAACAAACTACCAATATACACAGGTAACGTACAAGTAAAAACCCAGAACCAGTACCACAGAGAGAGAGAAAAGAAAAACAATTAGATAGAGACTCGATTTGCTATATTTTAAAATGTTGATTGAGATTAAGATTGAGGTCTCTTGGATTTACGATGCGATCAATATTATTTCATTATTTAAGCAGCTGGCTTCATCCCAAAGTAAAGGGCGCCATGTAATACAGAACAAGACCGGCCGCCGTGGTTACATGGAGCTAACCAAATCGGCATCAGTAGCAGCGGATACAAGACCATCATCAGTAACGAATGCAGAAGTGTTCCGATTGACGACCCTGCAATTGGACCTGATCTCGCCACTCGTCCCAGTGAGGACGCCGAGATTCCCCATCCGGATCATGGACACCACGAACCTCTCGAAGAAAGCGGTCTGGTTGGCGCTGTACTGGTTGACGATGGCGGCGGTGTCAGCGCCGGGGGTGGAGAACAGCTCCTGGTCGCTCAGGAGCAAACCCCTCCCGGTACGGAGGTTGGAGAAGTAGTTTCTGTCGAAGGTGTCGGGGGTTGTCGGGTCGAGGTTGGCCAAAACGCTGCCGTTGCCGCCGTTGGGGCAGAGCTGCCGGAGAGTGGTGAGGTATGTGGAGTTCAGGGTCGGGTCCGGGTTGCCGGTGTTGTTGAAGTTGTAGAGCCGGTTTACGAAGTTCCTGCACGCCGACCGCCCGAACGTGTGGCCTCCTGTGATCATCATCATCAACCATAATTAATAACTTACGATCATACTTAAAAAAATTGTAGTAAAATTGTAGCATCCTTCTAGGGAATCGCACGGAGTATGCAATTAGTCAGTGGCGGCCGCATGATTGGCATTGGGGACGCAATTTATGTATTTTTTAAGTTTATCTTTTCTGACAATTTATTTTTTAGTATTTGCAAATTCTCACATTATTAGATATCTATATATAATTTCCTTAATTTTAATATAAAAATATTTATAAGATAGTTTTTTTATTTTATTAATAATATTTAGTCACATTAAAAATATTTAGAAATAATTTTTAATATTTTATCAAAGTATAAAAGTTATATAATAAAATAATTAATTTTGTGATTTGGATGGAAAGTTATACATAATTGTATCTTATATTTGGCTTCAACGGTTAGTTAATCCTTTAATTATGTATTTATTTTCAAAATGATTTCTATACTTCATTTATATCAAAACATACTATCACTATTATCAAAAATTGTAAAATATTATTGAGGCCATTTACCCCCACATCCCCACATACATTGTGGCCCGCCCCTGCAGTTAGTTATTACTATTGTGGGTACCGATACCCAATCGTTTAAATGACAAGCTAATTAATATTTTCTTGTATTTAAAAAAGTTGTGGCTAATTTTTTTTAAAACCTTTTGTGTGGCTAATTTATTATTTTTAGAGTTATTACAAACCGTTTTTTATTAGAAAATCTTGTTAAAAATGAAGTAATTAATTTGTTTTTACTTATCAGCAAAACGAGTATTTTATAAATATAAATAACCAATTTATCAAAAATCAGTTTTATTGATGTATAAAATATCCAAAAATTTAATTGAAGAAGGTTTGTAATAATTCAACAAATAATATATTAGTCACAACTTTTTTATGCAAATAAATTATATATTTTATATTTTTAAGCTCTCGGTATCCACGAAAAAATTAATTACATCATTTTAATCTGAAACGTCCACGAAAAAAGGTTTATAATAATTTAAAAAATAATAAATTAGTCATAAAACTCTTTTTTATGCAAATGAAATATTTATTTTCAAGCTTAGGTACCGTAAGATATGTCAATTTCTAATATAATACTTCGAATCCGTTCCCAAATAAATGATACATTTCTTTTGGCACTGGAATTAAGAAATGATTGGAAGAAAAAAATTTGTTCAAAAATAAACCCCCGATTCTAAGTTGGAGGATGAATGTTAAAAATTGGATGATGAATGTTAGGGGTAATTAAAACAACTAAGCTAAAGTTTCTAAAAAAAGAAATATACCAATTTTTTTGGGACATCCCAAAAAGGAATACACATAATTTATTTGGGGACGGAAGGAGTAGATATGTATATAATTAGACATAATTAACTAACTAGAACCAAAAACTTCAAAACCATCACACTTAGTTTATCAATTAATAAATTGCATAAAGTGCACCGGTTGTTCGATATTTTTCATACATTCGATACATATATGGTGTTGGGTTAAATTTCATGCGATTCAGTAAATAGAATAGAAATTCAATTCTATCATTGCTAGATCGATTCATATGATTCGATGAAGAATGAGAAAAGAATGGGATTCTTTTGATAAATGGGAAATTCAAAATGCCAAGGGATGAAAATGGGAGAATGTCTACAATACCTAAGTTGAATCATATCCAATTTGAAGGATTTTGTAGGTTTTAATTTTGTCATATATGGGTCCCATTTTAAAAGTTATGGTATACCAGTGGTTCTTCCGTCCATTTTTGTCATTAAATTTAACGGAATTTCAAAGAAAATGAAAATTTTAACTACTAAACTTTTTCTAAAAGCTCTATTTACACCCTAAGTTTTGAACATAATAATTTAATTACCACTAAACAATTTTACCTAAACTTTTCAAACTTTACCCATAAGCCCACCACCCTTTCGCCCACCGCCAGACAACCACCAAACCACTGACGGAATGCCCGAAACAATCCAAAAACACCATCAGGTCGCGGATCAGGGACATGGGTCACCGGATCGAGGCCTTGGACCGCTGGATTGGAGAGCCCACGCCGCGAATCAGCAAGCCCAGTCACGAATCAGTGAGCCCGGGTTGCGAATCGGCAAGCCCAGGTCGCGAATCGGCAATCTCAGACCATCAATCGGTAGTCGGGCTTGCTGATTCGCCGTCTAGGCTCACCGATTCATGGCCTAGGCTCACCGATTCTGCGGCCCATGTCCCCAATCCACGGTCTGATAGTGTTTATGGAAGGTTTTGGGCATTCTGACGGTGGTCCGACAGTGGATGGAAGGGTGGTGGGCTTATGGGTGAAGTTTGAAAAGTTTAGGTAAAGTTGTTAAATTTGAAATTGTTTGGGGGTGACTAAATCATTATGTTCAAAACTTAGGGTACAAATAAAGTTTTTAGGAAAAGTTCAGAATTTTAAATTATCATCTTCCCTAAAGTTTTGTTAAATTTAACGGCAAAATGGACAGAAGGACCACGGGTGACTTTTAAAATGGGACTTTAAGAGGACAAAAAGTTAAAATAGGACCCCAGTAGAACGAAATTTAAAGTTAAGGAACCACCAGTGCACTTTACTCAAAATAAATTAGTAGGTAAAAGTTTTTTAAAGAGGATATTATCTTGGGACTAAGGTACTCCGTCCCAGGAAGGACGAGGGAGTATAAAAATGTATTGAGAAGCAATAAATATTACCGGTATATAAATTATTGACTTTATATAAAAAAATATATATAAATTAAATGGTGAAAAATGAAACATACCAATCTTTCAGAAGAGAGGAAGGAGTATAAATGACGAGATGGAGGGTGGAGTAGAAAATCATTAAATGTATTTGAAGTAATTGGATGGAAGAAGTAGAAGGTTAATCAAATTTGTACCAGAGAGTGCAACTAGATCAGTATTATTGTTAAGGCCGACGTTATTGAACTTGCGTTTGATGGAATTTAGGTCTTCGTTCGGGCCTGGTAGTGCAGAGTTTGCCAGTGTTCGGTTCGCCGTCCGGCCATCCCTTCTTCCTAGTGGAACCGCCCACGACGGACCTCCTGCCTACATTATAATTATATTCATGTGTATTAGATCCAACATTTTGTGAAGGAACTGTGACAAACCATTTGAAACGAAGGTAGTATTGATTGAGTATAAAAACTAATAATTACCAGGACAACAGATTCCTCTGCCGCAATAGTGAGAATATCGGCACAGGAGACGGTGGCCGGACATGCCCTCTCCACCGCCGCCTTCATGGCGTCAACAACCTCATATCCCCTAGCGGAGTTATTGTTCGGAAGAGCTTCTTTCTCGGTCAATATCGTCGTTGAGTTGTCTAGCAATATTGATGCGTCACATCCCTAATTAAACATACAAACCGTCAGTCATTATGATCATTATCATTATCATTCGTACCACATGTATCTACTCATGCAATTACAAATTAATACTTTCCACGTATCATAAAGATTCAATCGTACGTATTCCATTTCCCAAAAAAGATCATTTGATCAATTCATTTTAAGGAAACTTTTTCACATCATTTTTAACTTTTAATTAACCATGATCAACTGCTTTTCTCCATCTAAAAAACTACATATATGGTAATTTTACTTTATTCAACACTTCTTAATCTCCTTACCTATTGAAATGCTCAAATTAAATAATTTGGAGGGAGGGAGTATCTGAACATACGTAGTACGTATATGTACATTAACTTCTTCTGTCTCACCAGATTTGAAACGTTTAACTAGACATGGCGATCTATTTGGTTTGACCCAATTAAGTCAATGGTTTAAAACCAATTACTTAATCAAATACTTATATCATGATATTTTCTTTGTAATTTACGTTATGAAACCGGGAAATCATGTTTACGTACTTGAACAAAGCAGTCGTGGAAGTGAAGCCTAATGAGGCTAGCTCCGATCCTGGGATCGGACTGGGAAGCATTGGCGAGAACGGAGCGGACGATGGCGGAGACGTTGGGACATGTCCGGCTGTAAAACGTCGTGTTCAGCTGCCCGAATGCGGTGGCCGGAAGCTGCACCACCAGCGCCACCGTCACTATCATCACCCCCCACAACGTTAACGCCATATTTATCTTGAGTAGCATGCCAGACACACGTACGTACACATTAAAGCATGAATGCAAATTGCAGATTATTTATAAAAGGACGGAAGGGGGCAGCTGGGGCTGATGGTCCTTCCCATGGACACGTTTCATCTTTTGAAATTTCTTCAAATCGATTACCTCCACAGGATAATTTACCCTAGCTAGCTAGCTTTTAAGAATATCAACCAAAAAAAAATAAAAACTAAAAATAAAAGCTGGCATTTCATTTTCATCTCTGCTGCTTAAATTAGTCAACAAACTTTAGTTAATCATTTCTACATACAATTTGTCAATTTTTTAAAATTTAATTTGGGAAATGTTTAAACTCTCGTGATCACGTATTTTCTTTTTCAGACCCAAATCATCGTGAGGTTCATTTGGGTATGAAAAGGAAAATACCTGATCATCACAAGAGTTTGAACATTTCCCAAAATGATGAAAATTGACAAATTGTATATATACATGTAGAAACTCTAACGGTTCATCTGATACGGCAGTAATTTTATATATATAGACATATAGTATAGTATATAGTATGATTGAAGAAATTATACTCCTCATTTTGATTGGAGAAATTCAACGTCCACGCATATATATATATATATATATATATATATATATATATATATATATATATATATATATATATATATATATATATATATATATATGGAGATGCTCTTAATATTTACCATGCAGCTAGCTATAGGATACTCATGGGAGTTAAAAATTACCTTGCAATATATGAATAAACTCCAAATTATTTCTTCATATTTTCCATAAAAATTGTAACTTTTAATTTTACTGTTTCATAATATTTAATCTATTTTGTTTTTATGAATATTTAAACGCTACAATTTTAAAAATAAAAAAAGTTAAACACTACGAATTTTATGAAATAAAAGAATTATTATTATTATTATTATTATTATTCAATGCAAATCAAATGTCCTATTATGATTGTCGAAGTGATTGATTGCTTTAAATAGGTGGTACGATCGACCTGCGACTTGAGACACCGTCTTCTTCAGAATCACATGGGAGAAATAAGCGAGAAATGATAATACTTACTGACTTGGTCCTCAATTAATTCCACTATCTATTCTACTCTACTGCTTTATAATATTTATTTTATATTTTTTTCATACATGCTTAGGTATCAAAATGTTGGAGGCGATTCGATACTTGCGCCCAGTGTGCTGAGGCGTTACTATGGGGCCGAAAGCTTCATTAGCGCCCGGGCGTTACTCGGGCGCTGATCGAGGCGTGTCGAGTTAGTAGCGCCACAGTAACGCCATTTGGCGTTATTGGGGCCAAAAGTATTAGTAGCGCCACAGGCATTATTCGGGCGCTCTTGTGGTCGAGTTTGTCGGATAGAGTAGCGCCACAGTAATGCCGGTGTGCGTTACGGTCGTCTATTTCGAGACACACCCCATTCCCTTTCTCCTTCATTTGCGTTTGCAAAACCTCATTGTCCCGAAGTTCTTCCCTCCGCGTCTCATTTCGGCCCTCTAATTTTTGAAGAAGTTGTGCTTCTCCAGTGTATTGGAAGCAATATATTGAGCTAAGGTAAAATGTTTTATTGTTTATTTTCAAGTTTTTGTAATGTTTTTAATTTTTATTAAGTATAGCTATTTTAGTAAATGTTGGAAAATATATAAATTTTAGGGTATAGATTTAATTTGAGCTATAGTTCTGTCTGTGGATATTACGTAGAATATAATATGCGTAACGTTATTTTCAAGTTCGGAAATAATGTTATAAAATATAATATTCTATTGAATATTCATGGATTGTCCGAGTTAGACGGTTTGTAAAAGTGTAATCGTGCGTTGAACTTTTCGATAGTTGTATATCTCTGCGAAATGATACGTCAACATTAATTTTAAGCTCGTTTCAGTCTCGTTCCTTGTTATACCAAACTCAATTTAATATCGAAAAATGGTATAATGAGGAAGCGAGGCGAAATCTTGCCAAAATTTATGTCTGACGTACAAGTTATGCATATGCGACAGAAGAAGTTTGATTTACTAATTGTACTTTTGTACTTTTATGAATAGGATAGGACCCATGCACCCTTAATTAGGACGAATTAATTTAAAGAATATATACGTTGTGATGAAAAATGAGTGTTGTAGTTTGTTAATTTTTATGTGTTGTTATTCATTTATATATATGTATATGTAGGAGTGGGTGAAATGGATGAAGGACGCGCGTGGATGTATCAGCGGTTTCAGAAAGGTAGTTGTGAATTAAATCCTCGATTTTGGGAGGGACTGAAGACGTTTTTGGAGTTTGCTTTGAGAGATCTTGAATCGAAAGGATGGGACATGATGAAATGTCCGTGTAAGAAATGCAAAAACAGATACTTTTATGATAAATTTACTGATTGGATCTCATTTATGTGAGTACGGTTTTAAGGCTGATTACTATATTTGGGATTGTCATGGTGAGGCGATACCGATCAATCCGTTGGTCTATGGAGGTTTTAATCGAATGAATTACGAGCTTCGTCATCCATTAATGCACATGCGAGTACGAAACAATTGAATAAGAACTATGAAGGATGGGACGTCGGACAAATGGTTCATGAAGGTTTAGGATTGCGGTATAACAATTACGAACATGAAAGCTGTTGGAAATGATGACAAGTAATGACAATGATGAAAATGATCATGATTATGTTGAAAATGATGGCTATGATAACTTGATAATGAAAATGATCATGAGATTGAAGATGAAATGGAAGTGGAAACTCCTAATGAAGAGGCGCAAAAATTTTATAACTTGATGCAGTGCCTCACGGCCTTTATATGAAGGGTGTCGTCTTTGAGCATAAGAAGTTATCTGTGTTGGCAAAGTTTTGAGTGCGAAAAGTCGAGCAACATATCAGATGCCGGGTGGTCGCGAATGATGAAAGTCGTGGACGGAATATTGCACTGGAGAGAAAACCTTGCCACGAGCACGGCGAGGCGAAGAAGTTGATCGAGACTTAGGCTTACCGTATGTAAAAATTCATGCATGCGAGAATAATTGTATGTTGTTTCACGGCAGATTCGAGCATTTGGTTCATTGCGGAGTGTGCGGTGCGAGCGCTATACTCGGGGGACTTAATCGTTGTGGTCAAGAAAATTAAGCCAAAGAAGGTTCTCCGTTATCTTCCAATCACCGACCGCCTCAAACGGCTTTATCGGTCATCGAAAACAGCTGAATTTATGAGTTATCATGTAAGGGCAAACGAGAACGCATAAATGGTATTATTGGACACCCTAGCCAATCGCGGGCGTGGAAACACATCGATGAGCTGTATCCGATTTTCTTTGGAGAGGTAGGAAATGTTCGATTAGGGCTATGCAACGATGGATTTAACCCATTATCGACACGGTAGCACTTACTCGATGTGGCGGTTTTCATCACGGTTTATAATTTACCTCTGATTTATGCATGAAACAACCGTACATTTACATGGCGCGCTAATCCGGGACCTCGATCACCGGGCGTAACATTGATGTCTTCTTGTGTCCATTAGTTGATGAGTTAAACTATCTGTGGACGACGGGCGTTCAAACACAGGATGCGCATCGTAGAAAGAACTTTACAATGCGAGCTTATGCGCTTTGGACTATCGGTGACTTCCCGGCATACGGTATGCTATCTGGTTGGAGTACGCATGGAAGACTTGCATGTCCATCTTGTATGGATGATGTGTCTAGCTTCCGGTTAACACATGGACGTAAAGCTTGTTGGTGGGGTTGTCATCGAAGATTTTTACCTTCATCAAGATAGATATCGTAATGATAGCATCACATGGGGTTTTAGAGAACGACGTGACGAAATTAGGTATAAATCGGTGAGGAAATTCTAGCGAGATTAACGAGATTCAGTTCCCGCCTTTTGGTTCACATTGGGACAAACAACGACCGGATGGATTTGGTGTGACGCACAATTGGATAAAGAAATCGATTTTCGGGAGTTGCCGTCTTGGGGGCACGGTTACGAGTCGGTGGTCGCACAGGTCGGGGTTCTGGCCGAGCATCACCTGCATCAGCTTCTTCCTCGCACCTATCAGACTCGCGGGACACGGTCGAAGGTCAGCAAGACCGCGTGGAGACTGACGGGCCCATCGAGGATGAGATGTCCCGATAGCTCCCGCCGCCAGACACTTGGTGATGGGAGGAGGATGATTCTCGCAGCCGATAAGTTGTTCATTTCATACGTTCAGTTTCGGTCTTCCACATATCTATTTCTAATCGAATGAATATATGTAGCCTTGGCTCCAAGCTTCACTGGGTCTACCAAGATGTGCAACGCGTTTTCCGGGAGAGTTACTGCGGTGTCCCGGACAAGTACTCGACATTCACCGAAGCGGAGAAGAACGCGTGGATCGCAAAATTTGCGGTAAACGATTTAATTTTAACATATACTTTTCTTATAAATATTTATATACATTACTCACCTAAACTTTTCTTGTCACAGGAAAAATATGTTTGGTACCCGCCGTCAACCATTACAGGTGACGTCGAGAGGACGTTGCACAAGTTTTGGGCCAAGATGTATAGGGGGCGGAAGGGAAAGATCCTCCAGACTTACAAAGACAAGTACCCTCTCAATGACGAAAATCCCAACTTCGATCATCGGGAGCACAAACACCCTACTTTCCCTCAAGCAACCGGGATAAGTTCATCGACTCGCTCAACACTCCGAGTTTATTGCGCGGTCGAGACAGAATGAGAAGAATGCAACAACGCAGGCAGCTCGGAGGCCGCGGAGGAGGCACGGCTCGGCGGCGGCGCGAGAACTTATACGAGGAGATGATCGTCAAGAGCGTCGAGAAGTCACCATCACTGACTTTCGGCAGCGTTGGGATGGTCCAGACGCAACTACATTCGAGGTAACTATTTCAAAGTAGTAGTCTCCTATTTTTAGGGTTTATACATATTTTCTACTAATCGATTCGTTATTTGTTCATTAGGAGGAGTATATGAGGCGGGTTATGGAGAAGTACCCGGACTTGAGCAGCGCGCCTCCTTTCGATGAGGAGATCTTGAGGCGATTACGGGAGCGCCCGAAAAGGGCGTTATCCTGGCGCTCCCCGCAGCTTGTCCACCCAGGCATTTCCGCCCACCTCGGCCATCTCCGGTAATTAATTATATACTAAATCGAAACTTTTCATAACCTTAATGTTACATTATAAAGTAATATATATCTTTTTATATACTTTCAGCGAGAGCTTGCCGAGGAGGAGCGCCGGCGGCTGCGGAGGCCCGACGCAAATCGAGGAAGACTCACCGTGTGCTCGGGAGCGTCGAGGCCCGATTCGAGGTTCACGTCAACAACCTTCGGCGACACTACGAGTCGGCATTCGGCGTTCTCGGCCGACGCTTATCCATCGGGCGTCATGCGGCGGGCGAGGTGCCTCGGAGTCTGGTTCCGGGGGATCATCATCAACCCCGCAAACCCGGGACAACAGGATGCCGCCCAACTTCCTCGACTCAGCTCGATTTCCATACCGGCGGCCGCCGCACTGTAACCCTTCGCCAATACAGCTCTCCTCCGCAGATGCGAATACTACGAGCCTCATATGCAACGATCGCATGACATACCAGTACAATTTGGAGCGAACACGTCTGAGCGATTCGACCCATTAAACCACGGGTTTAACCACGAGCATTAAATAACTTATGCGTATCATAATTTAAAATATACTCCTATATTTTTAAAACATATTATTATTTGAGAATATTTTCCCCATTATTTACTTTTATAGATACATGAGTTAAAGATGTGGAAATTGAAAAATATGAAAGTGAAATGGTACCATTATTTTTCAAATTATTTTTCAAAAGATGGGAGTGGGACCAGAATATGAAAAGTAAACGGTACATTAGCGTGTAGCACAGCTTGAAATTTACTGGAGGATATTGTTGCAAATTGAACATGTTAATTCTTTCTTGCAAGGACCAATATATATATAGCTGAATCTATTAATAATAATAATTATCATTATTATTTTCTAAATCATAATTTGGAGTCATGTTTTCCTCACTAGCTACTTTTAAAATTCCATAGATCATTTTGATTAAATATTTGTCTTCTTTCAATATTGTACTCAATATTGTACTCGTAGTATATAGGAGGAGGACCAAGGGAGAATAATTGTTCAAAAGTTTGTACCAAAATGAAAAGTCAATAGAAGCATCGAACCCGTGTTTAACAATCAGAAAACGTGATTCGCGATGAAAAAAAGAAATGATAATTGTACTGAGAAGACGAAGAAAACAAGAATATATATAAGAATCAATTTTCCCTAGGCTATCCATCGCACATAATTTTATTTCTAATTTGGCATGCACATTTATAGCTTGATTTACTCATCGAGCAAAGATTGATAATTTAGATGTTCTCATGATATTAGAAGTAAATTCAGTCAAATGGAGAGTATATGATATTTTCTTTGCAAATTACCCTAAAAGGGGATAAATGCACATTAAAAAAATCAACAATAAAGTCTATATTTTTAATTAAACAAATGACATAATCCAATAAATTATTTTATTTAACCAATTTTCATATTAATCGAATAGAATAAGTTGTTAATATAATGTGATTAAAGAATTAAAATTTACTCGAATTATGTAAATTTTTTGTTTTTGAGCATATACTTTTTGAGATTAGGGGTAATTACCACAAAAAGAGAATATCATGTACTTTTAAATTGGATGTAATCCATTTTCTTATGTCAATATATGGCTGGTAAATAAATGTTGAAGATTTGAGAATAATAAAGTGTGTGTGTGTGTGTGTCTATATATATATATATATATATAGCTTTATATATATATATATATATATTCTGGGATGGAGGAGTATTTTGCTAGCTTTTTATATGGTACATTGTGTGAAAAAATCTTCCATATCCTAATTTAATTTATGCAGTAACAAATCCTATAATAATTTGAATATTTTGGGATTCTTTTAAGCTCCAATGACATTAAATAAATGTTTGTTTTCATTTATAGTGATTAGTACGTAGTTCATAGTTTTTAAATGTCAATGTTAATTTTATGGTAAACTAAAACATGACTCGAAATTACTCGAGACTTGCTAAACTAAAGTTAACCTAAATTAGGTTCTAGAAGACTTTTCCAGACAATGTATAAATGGACTATGCGTAAGGGTCATTTACACTCATCAAAGGTTTGAACTTGATGTCAATGTATTAATTGCGACATTTAAAATTTGAGAACCATTTAGATTCAATATTTTATTTATGTAATTCCGTAAGGTAACTTTTTCGAAAATTTATTTTATGAGTAATTACGATATACGATTATTATTTGCATTTAAAATTTTATATTTATAATTCAATGGTATAAAAATATAACCACTCCTATAATTTATACCGAAAAAAGTACTGTAATACTTTTGAAATAGCGATAGTAATAGTTTTCAATTAATAAATAATTTACATTACTAATCACTAGTATGCGTAAATCAGCCTTTTAACGAAAAAAATTAGGTATATATATCGTGGTCGTGTGGAAAGCGGGTATGTTTCTCTATTTTGCACGTCGCCTGTTGAATTTTCAAAGGTGAATTATTAGGAAAACAGTAAACAGAATAAATGTACTTGGCTAGCTGGTATCTATCCAATCGCAACTTTAATAATCCATCGATACCTTTTTAATAGTTACTTCATTTTTCAGCATATAATATATATTTTTTCTTCGATGTTTTGGTATATAAAATTACATAAAATAAAACAATATGTTTAGTTTATAGAAATATTTTTTTTTCAATTTTTAACAAATTATTTCTAATAAAAAATCGAGTCAAATAAAAATATAAAAGTCAAATTAATTAAGATCTGTTATCTTTTTTTCTTTTTCCTTTTTTCTTTTTGACAGTCCACTTTCTGTTCTCAATAGTAATTAACTAACTATATTAAATAATCAGTTTCAGATAACAAAAAAATGTTACTTAGTATATTTTTAATAAAATAAATAACAATGTTAAATAATTATTACACTAGGGACAACGAATGCGGCTCTTCTATTTACCAACTAGTTAATAAAACCACTAGCTGATTCTAATACTATCTAACTAATTTAACTAACTAACTAATAATTTTAAAGACTAAAATACCTTTTTAGTTGGGTATTTACACACATAACATAACTAGTGGTTTTTCCAACTAGTTGGTAAATAACATCATTCCAACGAATGATCATGCATGGAAAAGGGTAGCAGATCTTCTCTTTAGTGACCCTTAGGTTGGACAGTTAATTAACTTGGGTTAAACTCAAATGAACTTATACCCATCATGTTTTTAAGTGGGGACAAATACAATATCATGTCCCAAAAGTTTTGAAAAATGATGATATTAATCCCTAAACTTACGTTATTGATGATTTGGGAGTAAAATCCACGGAAGGTCCATCTTTTTAAGTTTGTAACCTATTTCGGTCCCAAAATAACTTTTTGTTTCAACTTGATCACAAAAATAAGTTTCGAGTACTATTCTCGTCCTTTCCGTCCGAAATCTTCGTTTAATCGAACGGTTGGCTGAGAAATGTCCGTTTTGCCCCTTTGCATAGGTGAGTTGGATGGTGATGTGTTTTTTTGTCCATTTGGCAAAAACGTGTACAACCATTCTCCTTCCTCTACCTGTTCCGAATTTTTTCCCCTCAGTTCGCAGCTCTGTTAAAAAATGGTAACCCTAAGTTGCGATTCTTTGATTTCAAACCCTGTAAATGTTAATAAATAAATAGCGCATCAGTTAGGATAAATAGCGCATCAGTTAGGATAAATAAATGTAAATGTTAAAATGACGAGGACAACAACTTTGAACTTTTTAATTATCTCGAACTAGTGTTGTCCGCACCAAGAACATAGTAGTTAATACCACAAAACTTATGAAAATACTAAAATAATTCCCAAACTTTAAGAAATAGTACAAAATTCACCAAAAATACCATAAAAATACTCAAAATATTCAATTTAACACAAAACTTTAAGAAATTGTACAAATTCACCCAAAATACCTAAAATACCATAAAAATACTCAAAATGTTCAATTTAACCCAAAACTTTAAGAAATAGTACAAATTCACCCAAAATACACAAAAACCGCAAAAATACTCAAAATGTTCAATTTAACCCAAAACTTTAAGAAATATTACAAATTCACCCAAAGTACTAAAATACCACAAAAATACTCAAAATGTTCAATTTAACCCAAAACTTTAAAAAATAGTACAAATTCATCCAAAATACCTAAAACACCACAACAATACTCAAAATGTTCAATTTAACCCAAACCCAAAATACACAAAAACCACAAAAATACTCAAACTGTTCAATTTGACTCAAAACTTTAAGAAATATTACAAAGTCACCCAAAATACTAAAATACCACAAAAAATCTTAAAATACCTAAAATACTAAACTTTAATAAATGTTCACCTAAAATACTAAAATACCACAGATATACCTAAAATACCACAAAAATTTCTAAAATACCACAATAATTCCTAAAATACTAAAATACCACAAAAAACAGAAACTCATAAATAATCTATTTTCCTAAAATACCTAACATACTAGAATACCACAAAAATAATAAAACAACACAAAAAAATACTAAAACGCCACAAAAAAAGTCCAAAACTGAAATTATTGGCATGTATATGTAAAACATACTTGTAGATGGCGGTGGAGACATCCGGTGACAAAATCCCGGGTGGCTGGTGGTGGTTTGAAGCTTCAACAAAAAAATGAAATGGTCAAATACATCATTTCTAACCGGTCAAAAAAAGAAGATTCAAGGATACCTTCGTTTGCTGATACAGATCCACCCAAAGTGCTGTTGAAACGCCGCCGGAAATGGAGAAGTCACATTGGTGCGACGGTGGTTTTTAGAGGATAAGGAGAACAGACCGGGGAAGAAATGGGGGAGAGAAACCCGAAAGATAAGATTTATGAGGATAGGTATAGCGGGCAGCCCAACCCGCTGCCAAGACGATGGTAGCGGGCGTCCCCCGACTCTGCCAGCTACCGTCATCTTTTTACGCTTTCGAGATGTGTTTTGAATTTCAAAACGCCCACCCAGCTGAATTAATAGCATGGTAGCAGGCTTCCCCCCACCAAGCACGCTACCAAGTTGCGCCTCCGGTAGCGGGCATCCCGCCCCAACCAGTCAGAATCTTTTTGGGGATCTTGGTAGCGGGCCGCCACCTACCAGGCCCGCTACCGAGCTCCAACAACTACGTAGTGAATGTTAGTGACAACTGGTTCTGTCATGCCTTAACAGTATTTGGATTGGATATGGCAATGTTCTGTAATGCCTTTGTTGAACCAAATTTGGACATGTACTCAATATTTTGAGGCATTACTTCTATCTAAAGCACGTTATGACATTAGCAAATTTGCATATTTAGAGAACATGCATTACTTGAAGCTCAAAAGCATTGATTGGAAATGCATCAACTATGTCAATAGTACATATTACATGTTAGATGTCCAACCTTAAGCTCACTACCTAAAGCTTCACATAGAAGTGATACATAATGGCTGCCACAAATATGGCAACCCAAACAATGAATTTCTTACACCCAGCAACTAACTCACTCTACCTACTCAATCGTTCTTCAGCAGCTTGCTTTGCTTTCCTGGTCTCCATAAGTTCCTTCTCAACCACCTTAAGAGAATCTTTAACAACATTTAATTGACAAAGCAAATCACCTCTCTCACCCATAAACATATGGAACTTCCTTCTGTACTCCTCCTGTAATGTTGCATACAACAATGTCCTAAGATGGTCATCTGTAGGACCATCCAGCCATTTGAAGAATCTGCAAGTCTCACCTCCGTCTCCCTGTAATTTAAAAAATTATGTGCATCAAATACGGAGCATTGGAAGGTTCGTGAACATGAAAAACAAAAACAACTGAAATCAAAACCAAGAACTCCATTAACACTATGCTTCTTATAAGGATGAACAATCGAATTTTCGATCAAGATAAATGATACCTACCTCAAATCGAGAACATCCAAAGAACCTCCTGTCGGTAGTTTCCAGTGAAAGCTCCGTTGTGCAGATGTGGTAGATCTAAACTAAACCACATCAGCAGCTGACTTAACAAAACTAAGGGTAAAGGGGTCTTTTCAACTAACCCGTCAACTTAAACGTATAAAATGGACGGAAATGACGAAAATAGTAAGCAAAACTTATTTTTAGGATCAATTTGAAACAAAGTTATTTTAGAACCAAAATATATCACAAACTTGAAAAGAGTGACCTCCCGCGGATTTTACTCAATGATTTGGCCCATGGTAAAATGATTTGGCCCATGCTAAAGCTATCGAGGGTTAGACATTATTTTCAATGTTTTACACTACTAGTGATTGTTGTTGTTGGGAACGATAAGAAATTAAGAAGATGTGACGTGGGGCCGGCCAAATTAGGTGACCGACGTCGTGCATGCGATGCATGGTCGTAGTCAACTCTTCAATTAAGCATGTGAAGGAGGCCAGAAATTAAGCAGCCGTACGTCTCCAATTTCTCACTTTCATCTACCATACCATGCATTAATATATACTAGAAAGATGTGCGCGCTACGCGCGAATTGTGAAGATGTTGCTTACTTCTGCGTGGCCGGAGAAGGTAGTTAGATTTGGGGGTTTGATGAGTTAGTAGTGCTCACTAAATGTGTGTCGCGAACTATAGTTTATTGAAATGGATAATGCGGTGATATATCGAAATGTGGATAGTGGATGGAGATATTTTGCTTAGAACATATAAAATAGACACCGGCTGTTATTAATTGTCCACCGAATAAAAAGAATAAAAACTAATGTTCATATAAGTAACAATAAATGGAAGTGATCTGCTGACATCCAATTTTATCCGGGCTATTAGTTTAGGTTGTGTTAAAAGTTTAGACAATATTTAATTCTCATTAAAATTTGGTATTTTCTGTATACTTATTTGGGTAACTTATTTCATGTTATTTTGTTATATTTTTATTTTTATTGTCATACTTATCATTTCATGTTTTTTTCTAACTTTTATGTACTTTTTCTCTATTATTCTAGTCATGTTATTGTTATTGTTAAAAAAAGAAAAGAGGAAAAATATTTATAAAAAATCAAAAGAGGAGAGGAGACGTGAGACAACAACTAAGGGTTGTTGGTGCTGCCGTTTGGAGTAAAAATTATGGATGAATCATCAAGATAACTTGTAGCAGGCTCTTTCACCATAAAACAAAAAAAGCTTGAACTTTCCTTGGGTAATTGGTAATTGGATGCTTGAATCTTGAAATTTGGCTCTAAATTGACTTGGACTTGGAGCAAAGAAGGAAAAGCTGCAACAAAAATCACGAATTGAAGAAACCAGCCCTTCTTCTTCTCCAATGCTGGCCATCTCTCTTTCTTTATCAAAATTGCCTTCCACATCCCGGGATTTTCATCCTAGTCATCGCGCGTCTTGTTCCCACACCACCAACACGTCTTTTCGGCGGTATCCACCACCCACAACCTCGATTTCTCGTCGACGCAATTCACCTTGACTGCTGAAATCCAACATTCCCGGACTTTCCGGTCACCGCCAATAGCACAAACCAACGGCGGGCGCTGAGTATCGCTCTGATCAGCTCCACCGCTAAGCGGACCGTCGAGAGGAATCCATTGTTGTCGATCACTTTTCTCGTCGAAAGCTTTGACGAAAAGTTCCGGCATCAACGACATCGTCTCCTTGAGCTCTTATCACATTACTGCGTACGGCTTGTTCACCGCCGCAATGATCATCGTCCGGTTCTCCATCGTAGTCTCGCCCGGCCACGGCGTCGGAAGGTCCACGTTGAGTTCCACCCTCGTCATTAAAAGAACACGAAGCCATCAACAGATCAGGAAAAAGATGAATAATACGAAATTAAGAAACTAATTCGTCGATGAACAGTACAGAATAGAGAAACTAAGCAAGACCCAACGTACTCCAAAATACAACTAAAACACTTTAAATAAAGAGCAAACAAAAAAATATCAGAAAAGGAATAAAGTTAACAAAACAAAAAACAGAAAATTAACTCTCATCTAAAGAAATAGTACAAAAGCAAACAAATAGAAAAAAATAAATCTGGAATAGATAGGGAAAAAGTTAACAAAAAAAAAATTAACTCCCTCACCTAAAGAAATACAGAAAACGCAACAAATAGAGGCGAGGCATGACAGAATGTATAAAATGCTTTAAATAGAGGAAATTGTCACCTCATAAACTTAAGTGGCAAACATGCACCCTCATAGACATCACAACATCTGCACCTTGCATCTTCAACAATAGGTGGCAAGGAAAGAAAAATACAAAAAACAAAAAAAAAGCGGAAGGAAGAGCTGTCACATGGAGACAACGGTCCGGCAGAGTTCTGTGAGAGACAACATAAGGGCGAGTGTGCATCACGCATTAATGACCAAGCAAGATTTGTGAACACTTTTAGTGTCTTTTTACGATTAGCAAATTTAATGGAGATAAAAACAAAAAGTTTAATGAAAAATTATAGAAAATATTGAACGGTTTATATAATGATTTTGTAGGGTTAATGGAAAGAGAAAAATATATAGAGCAAAATATAGAGCTTCAAAAGGAGAGGAAAATCCTGCGGAGCAATCATCAGGTTCCTTTTCATTAAAAAAAAAATTCCATTTCAAATCTCATTTTTTATAAATATTTTGATGTATAACTATTTATTATTTAGGAATGAAAATCTTGTTTCCTAAATTTTTGAGAACTCTAGTATTAATTTGAAGAACTTGCTTTGAAGTTATCCATGTTAATACTAGAGTTTTCACAAATTTGGAAAACAAAGTTTTTCATCACTAAATAACTAGTTACACATCCTCTAAAAAAATAATTAATTATACATCCAAATTTTTACAAATGAACGGATCACAGTGTCTTTCACTACGTGGAGAGGAGGGCGATTACTGCGGCCCTCAATGCAGTTGGGCCGTGGTAGCTACTACGACGAAGGCCGCAGTGAATGTCGTGGTAAAAACGGCCGCAGTTTCTGGAGCACTGCGGCTGAGGCCGTGGTGCCCCTCACTACGTAAGAGGCCGCAGTAACCATTTTCAATAATTAAAAAAAAGGTCCACACACTACGTAGTTGGTTGGGGTTCGGTAGCGGGCCTGGTAGGTGGCGGCCCGCTACCACCCTCGCCAAGGCAGCCCGAGCGGGCAGCCCGCTACTGTGGGCGCTACCGTAATAAATTTGGTAGGGGGCGTGGTAGGGGGAAGCCCGCTACCATGAAATTAATGTTCAGGCGGGCGTTTTGAAATTCAAACGCGCCTCGGTAGCGGGCTTGGAAGCGGGCTACCCGCTACCGAGCCATTTAAATCTGCTCGCCCCCTTCCTCTCTTCCATTTCTCCCCGACGCATCCGATACCTTCCCCTCCAAAAATCGCCGCCGGCCACCGCCTTTCTCCCCATTGCCGGCGCCGTTTCACTTCCTTTTTCGGCGGATCTACATCAGCAAGGTAAGGTTTCTTTTCTCTTCACTTTTTTCGGTATGTTTATGGTTGGAAGGGTGTATTGGAGCATTTTGTTTTTTTCCGTCACTGGCCGTCTCCACCACCATCTACAGGTATTTGTTGTTGTATTTTATGAATTTTAGTGTTTTAATTAGGAATTTAGCTATATTAGGTATTATTTATGAATTTGTTAGTATTTTGTGTAATTTTAGTATATATTTTACATATTTTAGGGAAATAAGAATATTTTATAAATTTTAGTATTTTAGGAATTATTTTAGTATTTTAGGAATTATTTTAGGTATTTTAGGTATTATTAAGAATTTGTTAGTATTTTGTGTAATTTTAGTATATACTTGACATATTTTAGGAAAATAAGAATATTTTGTTTATTTTAGTATTTTAGGAATTATTTTAGTATTTTAGGAATTATTTTAGGTATTTTAGGTATTATTTAAGAATTTGTTAGTATTTTGTGTAATTTTAGTATATACTTTACATATTTTAGGAAAATAAGAATATTTTGTTTATTTTAGTATTTTAGGAATTATTTTAGTATTTTAGGAATTATTTTAGGTATTTTAGGTATTATTTAAGAATTTGTTAGTATTTTGTGTAATTTTAGTATATACTTTACATATTTTAGGAAAATAAGAATATTTTGTTTATTTTAGTATTTTAGGAATTATTTTAGTATTTTAGGAATTATTTTAGTATTTTAGGAATTATTTTAGGTATTTTAGGTATTATTTAAGAATTTGTTAGTATTTTGTGTAATTTTAGTATATACTTTACATATTTTAGGAAAATAAGAATATTTTATTTATTTTAGTATTTTAGGAATTATTTTAGTATTTTAGGAATTATTTTAGGTATTTTAGGTATTATTTAAGAATTTTTTAGTATTTTGTGTAATTTTAGTATATACTTTACATATTTTAGAAAAATAAGAATATTTTGTTTATTTTAGTATTTTAGGAATTATTTTAGTATTTTAGGAATTATTTTAGGTATTTTAGGTATTATTTATGAATTTGTTAGTATTTTGTGTAATTTTAGTATATACTTTACATATTTTAGGAAAAAAGAATATTTTGTTTATTTTAGTATTTTAGGAATTATTTTAGTATTTTAGGAATTATTTTAGGTATTTTAGGTATTATTTATGTATTTGTTAGTATTTTGTGTAATTTTAGTATATACTTTACATATTTAAAAATTTTCTAAAGTTATTTTCATTCACATCCTTCCAGTAGCGAGCTTCTGTGACCTCGGGATGGAGGATGAGTTGCGTCACCGAGGAGCGCCAGTGAGTCACGAGGTTCATATGAACCGTACTCTTGACGAGGAGCGACGTCGGTCAGGAGATCTGTGAGCTCTTCGTACGAGATGCGGCGGCGGTCAGGAGATCTGACCTCCCAGTAGGACACTTTTGTAAAAATTATTTCGTTTCGGATGTTTTTATTGTAATTGGTACATTTGGTTACTTTATAATTAAATTTATTTATGTTTTTAATTGTAATCTATAAAACCTAATAAATATTATTATTATTGAATGATTTATTAAATGATGAAAATAAAGAAATTATTTTTAAAAAAAATAAATGATGGTAGCGGGTTTGGTCGGGGGTATGGTGCTACCAGCTGTGTCAGTTGGCAGCGCCAACGTGGCGCTAGGGTAGCGCCCTGCCCGCTACCATGACCCCTACTAACGGTCGCGGGCTCGGTAGCGTCCGAAGTCGAGGAAGCGGGCAAAATGGAAGCGGTTTCGGTAGCGGGCTATCCCGCCACCATGGTAGCGGGATTGGTGGCGGATTGCCCCTTACCACGCTCCCATTATATACGCAGTGACATTTTCCCAGAAATCGTCGGCCAAGGAGGAGCAAGTGGCGGTGGCGATGGCGTCAGTGGAGCGGCGAAGAAGAAGGGAGATAACAGAAAGAAGAAGAGAGAAGGAAAAGAGAAAGAGAGAAGAACAAAATGAAAGAAAGAAGAAGAAGAAGAAGACGAAGACGGAGAAGAAGATAGAGAGAAAGAAGAAGATAGAGAGACGAAGAAGAAGATAAAGAGAAGAAGAAGAAGAGGATGAAGACGAAGAAGAAGAAGAAGACGGCGATAGAGAGAAAGAAGAAGAAGAAGACGAAGAAGAAGAAGACGAAGAAAAAGAAGAAGAAGAAGAAGAAGAAAAAGAAGAAGAAGAAGAAGAAGACGAAGAAGAAGAAGAAGACGGAGAAGAAGATAGAGAGAAAGAAGAAGATAGAGAGAAGAAGATGAAGATGAAGATGAAGAAGAAGACGAAGACAAAGAAGAAGAAGAAGAAGAAGAAGAAGACGAAGAAGAAGAAGAAGACGAAGAAGAAGAAGACGAAGAAGACGAAGACGAAGACGAAGAAGAAGGAGAAGAAGAAGACGAAGAACTACGTGGGGAGGACAAAAGCTACTGCGGCCCTTACTGCGGTTTGGGCCGCAGTAAGCCCATTTTCTCAGTAAATGGCGTAGTTGCTAGCGCAGTAAGATTTACTGCGACCTTTGTCGCAGTAAGGTCGCAGTAAATATTTTTTTTAGGGTTTCTCTTTTCTTTTTCATCCGCCTCCTTCACATTTTTTCTCATCTTCTTCATTCTTCCATCTTCATCTTCTTTCACTTCTTCTTCATCTTCCTTTCTTTCTTTCTCCTTTAATCTTTTTTTTTCTTCATCTTCTTTTTATCTTCCCCTTCATCATCATCTTCTTAAATTCTTCTTCATCCTTCTTCTTCTTCTTCTTCTTCTTCTTCTTCTTCTTCTTCTTCTTCTGTTTTCCTCTTCTTTCTCTCCCATTTATCTTCTCTGTTTTCTTCTTCATCTTCTCCTTCATCATCATAATCTTATTTTTCTTCTTCTTCTTCTTCTTCTGAGCCACCAATGCTCCACCACCGCTGCTCCACTGTCACCGTCCCACCGACGCCGTCATGACTTGCTCACCATTCATCCGATTTTCTGGGTTATTTAGAATTGTGGATGAATCCGGATGAATAAATTCATCCGGATTCATCAACTTTTTTTAAATAAAAATTTCGTCTACTGCGGCCATGACTGCAGTAGGAAGCAAAACTGCGACCAATTTTACCGCGGCATCTACTGCGGCCCATCCCGCAGTGCTTACTGCGGCTCTACTGCTTAGATGGCCGCAGTAGAGCCCGTTTTCTCGACATATCGAAGAAGAAGAAGAAGACGAAGAAGACGAAGACGAAGACGAAGACGAAGAAGAAGAAGAAGAAGA
Organism: Stellera chamaejasme; assembly: GCA_024586325.1. NCBI lineage: Eukaryota > Viridiplantae > Streptophyta > Magnoliopsida > Malvales > Thymelaeaceae > Stellera > Stellera chamaejasme. The sequence goes on along the minus strand of CM044984.1, from coordinate 8,981,920 downwards.
AGAAGAAGAAGAAGAAGAAGAAGAAGAAGAAGAAGAAGAAGAAGAAGAAGAAGAAGAAGAAGAAGAAGAAGAAGAAGAGGAAGAAGAAGAAGAAGGCGAAGAAGACGGAGAAGAAGAAGAAGAAGAAGAAGAAGAAGAAGACGAAGACGAAGAAGAAGATAGAGAGAAAAAAGAAGATAGAGAGAAGAAGAAGAAGAAGAAGAAGAAGAAGAAGAAGAAGAAGAAGAAGAAGAAGAAGAAGAAGAAGAAGAAGAAGAAGAAGAAGAAGAAGAAGAAGAAGAAGAAGAAGAAGACGAAGAAGAAGAAGAAGAAGAAGAAGAAGAAGAAGACGAAGACGAGGACGAAGACAAAGAAGAAGAAGAAGAAGAAGAAGAAGAAGAAGAAGAAGAAGAAGAAGACGAAGACGAAGAAGACGAAGACGAAGAAGACGAAGACGAAGACGAAGAAGAAGAAGAAGATAGAGAGAAAGAAGAAGATAGAGACGAAGAAGAAGATAGAGAGAAAGAAGATGATAGAGAGAAAGAAGAAGATAGAAAGAAGAAGAAGAAGAAGATAGAGAGGAAGAAAAAGAAGATAGAAAGGAGGAAGAAGAAGACGATAGAGAGAGAAGATGGAGAATATGAAGATGGAGAAGATGAAGATGAATATGAAGAGAAATCGAGAAGATGAAGAAGGAGAATTGAAGAAGATGGAAAAAATGAAGGATGCGACGGGTGAAGAAACCTTAAAAAATGGTTTACTGCGGCCTTTCCGTGGCCTTGTTTACTGCGGCCTTATTGCGGCTCTGGCCGTAGTAAAGCCTACTGCATCATTAATTGCGTCAGTTTACTACGCCTTCGAACTTACTGCGGCTCAAACCGCAATAAGGACCGTAGTAAGAATTGTTTTCCCCACGTAGTGTTTATTCTACGAGTCTGATGAATATGATCAAGCTGTTAAACCGGTTTCCAATGTGAAACTGAAAATTAACTGAGCTTAAGAGGTTACGATGGAGTGTGAAAGAATAAACGGTTTAGGGATGTTGGGGTATTTTTAGGGTGTTTTATTGAGAAATCCAAGCTAGCTTCCAGTCTGCAATGTTTTATAGGGTTGAGTTGAAAAGGAATTTGGGTTCATAAGGCATGTTATTATAGGGTGTGGTTGTGATGTGGCGTTTCATTTTGTGAATTTTTTTCCTAAATTTCTCATTTGGGAATAAAAAAAATGTAATTTCTACTTATTATTAATAAAAGCTACTAGTACTAATTAGTGCTGTTCATTTAAAAAAATTTAGAGCTTCCAATTCTTTAATTAATTGGCTGGCTGGGTTTGATTGAGTTATTGTTTTTAGGAGAAAAAGACAGCTTTGAGTTTTTTAAAAAAAAAACGAATTTGGAGTTGCTAGGGATATTAAAATTGAAATAGATGTTTGATTTTGAAATTAATTATTGAGAAATACTCTTCGCTCGTTCGTACACAACCTAAAAAGCTCTTGCTTCATCACTACTTCGACATCTTACATCTGATGGATATATAGGTCTGATCCGAGGTTTTCATGCTCCATGTTCCCTAATCGAACGACCCCCTCTATCTCAAGTGTTCTGTCACTTTAAGTATTTTTTGTAGATTAATATTGTCTTTGGTTATTAACTCATTTAACATGAACTTTCATCTTTACCCAGGGGCGAAGCCAGGAAAAAATTCATGGGCGGGCGGTAGATGCATATCAAAATTATTTTTTACTCAGTAGTCATATGTATACCAAAAGTACTCAAAATACATAGCTAAATCTGTTAAAATCTAACACGACGTTCCTTAAAATCTCTGAAATCATCTACCAACTCTTCTAAACTAAATTTCATAGCAATATCTCTCTCGATGTACATAATAAGAGTATTAGCTAGAAAATCATTGCTCATCTTGCTTCGTAATCTGGTCTTCACAATTTTCATAGCTGAGAATGCACGCTCTGTAGTAGTAGTAGACACGGGTAAAGTCAATATCAAACGGATCAATCTGTCAACAAGAAAATAAATACTTCTTTTCCCTGTTACTGCTAAAACTTGACATATTGCACCAATTGTCGACAATTCTTCAAAATTTGTAGAGTTTGTAGCTTCATAATGAAAGTGTTGCAATTGATATTTTAGCATTGCAAGTTCTTGACATGTGAAATCTTTGGCATAATACTTGCTAGCAAGCATGCGAGATAGATGGAATGTCAAAAGATGCAAACCCATCTTTTGGGTTCAAAGATGAACTCAACTTCAAAAGCTCCAAAATACGATCACTGAATCTGAAAGAGAGCTCCTGCAACTGAAAATCAATTGTAGCATTGAACACATCAAAATGATAAAAATGGTCCAAAGAAATATCTTCCCGTCACCGATTACTACGTCCAAGAAAATGATAAAAATGGTCCAAAGAAATATCAATTGTAGCATTGAACACATCAAAATGATAAAAATTGTAGTCTGCACATTTCACGTTTTGACATTTTGTTGGGCCAAAATGGGCTAGACTTTAAGACTTTGCCCATTTCACCATTTGGGGTGGGGTTTCTGTTTTTTGTTTTTTAAATGTGTAAATTTTGTTTCTGTTTTTCACATTTTGTTGTAAATTTTATTATTTGGGTGTTATATTTTTCATATTTGGATCAATTTTACACTTATATTTAATTTGTACATAAAATAGAGAGTGTATAAGTATATTAAATTAAAAATTACAACCTTAATTATTCTAATTATGTACCATATACCTATACTTTTACAAAAATCACGGGCGGGCGGTCGCTCCCCCCGTCCCTTAATAGCTTCGCCCCTGTCTTTACCCCTACCAAACTCATTCTCACCCCTCCCATCTCACTCTCTAGACTCCTTAAATGTGTGCATTTGCAAGGGTAGAAGTGGGCTAGACTAAAACACAAGTGAAAAAATGTCATTTCATTTTGGACAGAAATATTTTGATGTGACAATATACTTGGGACGGAGAGAGTATTTTTTTAAAAAAAAAATTATTACAGGGTAATTAAGTAGCAGAAAAAACCGTTAAAAAGTAGCAAAAAGAAGAAAGAAGAGGATGTTATATAAATATATTAGGGAATAGAAATGGACATGAAAAATGGGATAGAAATTAGAAAATGCGGATTCTCCATATAAGGGTGTTCATGTTCATGTTCAAGTTCTCCAGAAAAAGTACGTAGCATTTTTGTCAAAATGTAAAAGTTTTGAGAACTAAAATATTTATGTGAAATTAATGAGGTGGAATATAAAAACTGTGAGCGAGGAGTCACTGACGGAAACGGGATTATGATAACCATCTGGAGATATTTGATAATTGTCCAAAAAATTATATATTCAAGCAACCTAGTTTAAAATCATTTGAGTGAAATAGTATATAGTTAAGAGAAATTGGCTCGAGTTTTAATTAAAATTGGGGTTAAATTTTGTTTTGGGATGGGTTAAAGGGACTAGATGGACAAATTCTTATCTAGATCCATAAAATATTTTCTATATACTCTGTACCCCTCAAAATTAAAGTGGTGTTAGTTTCCCCCTCTGGCCCGGCCCCTACGTAGTTCTATCCATGAGGAGCCGAAATGTAATTATTAGCTGCTGGAGAGATCATAGTATATAAAACCGAATTAGACGCAGAACCGTTCAGCCTACTGGTTCATGGTCCAATCAGTTTGATCGATTGAGCCATCAGTTCTACCGGTCATAGTTAAATATGCGGAATATCTAATCTTTATCATTCATCACACCATCCCACCAACACCATGATCTTCGATCTTATCTCCAACAGCAGCACCAAGACTCGTCAACCATCAACCCCCACCAATATCATGTCCGCCTCCACTGTTCACCAACGATGGCCGGCTGAAAATTCGCTAGAGGTCTTGAAAAGTTAAAAACATGGTTTTAAAAACCGAACCGGAAGCAGAACTGTTCATGGTTCAGCCGATCTGACCGATTGAGCCACCGGTTGAACAGGGCATAAGTAAAGTAGCATTAGTTAGTATTGATTTTATATCATAAAATATTTACATACAATATGATAATGCATATTTATAAAAATTATTGAGGACTTTAATATTTATTTTCAAAGTTGAAATTGATGAAACTAACAAGTAAAAAAAATGTAAGGACTAATTTGTATTTAAATCATAGATGAAATGGGTGAAACTAACAAGTAAAAAACTTTAAGGGTTGAATTGTATAAAGATATATACTTTGGTGATTGATTTTTAGTTTGTTTAAAAAAAGAAAAACCCTAAATTCTACTTACACTAAAGTGTCGCACATCTTCTTTCATAGTCTAACTCTCTTGCTTGTCTATCTTCTTTCTTTGTTTCTCTCTCCCTGCAAGTCCCACTGCCAGACAGTGCTCTAACTTCACCACCAATGCTGTCCACCATCTCTTCTTGTCTCTTTTAATTTTCTTCTTCTATTTGATCTCAAAGATTGTACACCACCATGGCTTCCCATATAATCTTCAACACCACCACAGCCTCCAGCCCACCGACACAAGTCTGCCGCCAAGGTCAACGGAGAACCACTGCACCACGAATTTGTGCTCGACTTGGACGAAACTGGCGGTTTCCAGCTTCATCGGTTTGCCGGTTTTGGGCGGTTCCGACGGTCCGACCCGGTTTATGGACAACACCTTCAAAACCGAAACCCAGACCGGATGACCTGCCGGTTCGCGGACCGTCCGGTCTGGTTTTGAATACACTAGTTAAAAGTTACTCTAACCCCTGCTTTTTTTCTTTTCGTTTTAAATTTCATGATTTTTTTCTTTTTTTCAAATCTTTTATACAGTCTGTATTTTGTAATGTAATACAACTTTTTTTTAAAAAAAAAACTTTGCAAACTGGCGGTTTCCGGTTTGCCGGTTCACACCAATTCTCATGCAGGGGCTCGCAAAAGTGAAACCCGGGCCGGACAGGCGGTCGGTTCGCGGTTGAACCGATCCGACCGTCCAGTCCGGTTTTATAAACCAAGTGGTTAGTGTTGCTTAGTTTGATAAATAAATAAAAAAATAGTGTGACAAATCCATTGTTTAGGCCTACTTCTGGTAAGGAAGAAGATGCTAATAATACTTCTTCATCCTAATTGATTTTGACGTTTTGTTTTGACACAAAAATTAAGATAAGTAAAAAATCTAAAATTTTGACAAAATTGAATATAAGAAAGAGAAAGTAAAGTTAGTGAAGTTGATGGTTTTATTAATTATATATCTACTTCCCTCCGTTCCAAAAGTAATGCAACAATTGACTTTTAGTAACCATTTGACTTCAATTTATTTATATCATTTCTTAATGAAAAAAATATCAAAAAATATATTTCTAAAATTAAAACATCAAATTTTTAGTTGTATATAAAAGTTTCAAATTTATAATTTGAATTGATATATAAATAAAATAGTAGATTAAATGCTGAAAAATAAGTGTTGCATTACTTTTGGACGAAATGAGTATATATTTACATAAAGTTACTATTGATTAACATAACTTCCGTTTTTTTTTTCTTTGATTTAAAATTCTTTTATTTTCAGTCAACTTTTTCATTTTTTTTGCATAGGTTTCATTCATATTTTTTTCTCTTTTCTTTCTCGTGGTGGTCTAATGTAGAAAAATTGTGTACATAAATTAATTATGGTTCTATACAATTATGAAATTTGTTTGAGAAGAATAGTGATTCAATACAATTAAGAAATTTGGTATTGAAGAATAGTGCTACGCTCCCAAAGATATTGAATCACCTCATCATAGAATGCGAGCGATGTCATGCTAATCGTAGAGGTAACACATTTATTTTCTGACGTGTGATTGTCAACTCCGTTCTGACGGTGGCTTTGCTCTGGGCGTTAAGGAAGGGAAGTGTCATGACTTACCCTCTGTGTGTAATACCCTCATGCTCATGAACGGGTTTGTAACGGAGAGAGTTACGTGGATTTGATTGAGAAGAAGGTGACTGTGGGTCGGTGGGTGCAGCTTTTTGCAGCAAGTCTCTCTCCAAATATTGATTTATGGCTTAAAAACAAAAAAGTATCATATAAATTATAATTAACACAAAAAGCCTTCATAGTTTTTTAAAATATTAATGATCTTTTATTTTTGAAAAAATCTCCAAATTTTACACCAAATTCTCATTGATAAATATTTGTGTGCATAGCTCATTTATAAATAAAATGTTTAGAAAAAAACTTGCTTTAAAAGCAAAAAAGCTTAGTTTAACACATAAGTTTTCCAAAATTTAAAGTAGTGCTTTTTTTACTTTTAGAAAAAAATCCCTTAAGATGTGTTTTTACTTTTATATTTTGATGTTTCAAATGATTTATAAATTATTCTTCTATTTTAGTGATTACTCCTATTAGATGAAACATAGTCATATGATTTTTTCTCCAAGATTTTCACTTTTCCATGCACCTTAATAAATAGATGTTCCTATCAATCACATCATGTCTCTTATCCTCACAATCTCTTTCCTCTTCAACAATCGATCATATTGTATTTATTCTGCTTTCCAGCGACACAGATTTACAAGGAAAAAAAATCTTAAATTTATCATCAATTATTACCATTTTTCATGGGTATCTCAAACCTTGCATAAGATGAATTAGAAATCTAATTCACTGGTGAGTTATATTTATTTTTGGTGAATTACAGATTAAATATTTTTTAAGTTTGAAACCCCTTACTAATTTGTCAGTTCTTAAAAAGATTTCAATTTTTTAAACTTAAACGTAAAATATATGGAGTATTTTGAAATTAAATATTAAAAATGGAAAAACTGATAAAAAGTTACTATTTCAAATTATTGTTATTATTATTTAATGACATGGGAAAGTGATGGTAAAGAAAATACTTGGATTAGTGAAAATTTGTAAAAGTAAAATCGGTGGGGTGGTAGGGATTCTGAACATCTTTTCTCTCTTTGCCTCTGTCAGACTCTTGTAAGTATTTCGTTTATCATCCTTCTCCCCATGTTGGAGATTGATGTTTGTTCTTATAAAATTGGAGATAGGTGCTTGTTCTTTGTCATGGTTTAGAGCTCTTGGGTAGGAAAAATTGGTGTAATTAATAGACTGGTTTATCTCCGGCCTTAGGCCCTTCTACTTAATGATATTATCAATCACTACCCCTCAAAAAAAAATACAAACTCTTTTTAGGAAACCTTTTTATTTTACCATTTACAAACAGAACCCTAAATCCTAATTAACATGCAATTTATATTTTGAAATTTTGTTAAAAAGTAGTACAATATTATTTGAAATAATCAAGGTCTTGATCATAGTTGGAATTATAATGCTCGTTCTTTCGTCCTCTAGGGTTTTTCCTTTGTCGGCCTTTCTCTGTCGGTGATGTTGGGCTGGTACCTCCCAGTGTCTGGTTCAGCTCCCTTCATGTGGCACTACCTCAGCTCGTCGATGCCAGCAGGTGTTGTGGAGTTGGAGTTTCGATCGAGCCAGTTCTTTAGTTCGTTTTCGTGGCAGCGCCTCTCGTCGGCATATGGAGAGTTTGATGGTGGAGGGTGGTCGTCCCATTGCACTCTACCGTGTGCGTCGCTGGTGCTAGTTCTAGGACCCTGGCCAGTGCCACGTCGGGGTCTCCCTCCTTGTCTGGGTGGAGGATCTTGGTGTCGGCTGGATTGATGAAATTCCCACAGCCGATAACACGGACAGGAAAAAAGATGTCGAGCCATTGTCGTGTCGGATAATGACATGATTATTTCACTGGTTAATAATCAGATAGAGCCGGAAAAGCTCGAATTGTACAACATGGACCTGCATATTGATAATTAATTAAACTTTTAATCTCAAATTAGAAGTTTGTTAAAATGTTGTACTCAATTGAACTTGTAATATTTGAAAATTTATTAACTTTTTATCTCAAATATTTCTTATTAAATATTGAATTTTTTTTAAAATCTTGCATTTTTTAATCTCTCTTTTTATTTGAAATATCTTGCAAAGATTTTTATTACAATGTTTTTTTTATAAATTTTGCAAAACTAAAATGTTTTGATCATGTTTATGTTTTTATTAATGTTTCATTAATTACTAAATGTTTTTGTAATTCGGGCTGGTAACGGCCTGGTAATGGCTTGGCCCGCTACCAGCTCATTTTCCCTAACTGATGCACCTCCTCCTCCTCATTTCCTCTCAGCTTCTTCCTTCCAACTCCTCACAACAGCCTGCTTCCCTCCAACTCACAACAACCAGCCGGCCGGATCTCCTTCCTCCACCGTCAATCGGTGAAGCCAAGGACCTGATGGAATTTCTCGAGAGGCGTTTGCTTCATTGCTTGCACATTGGTCGCATGCTTATGTGCGAACTTCCCTTTTTAGCTTAATAAAGCAACTTTTTCTACAATGACATTTTTCAGCTAAAGCGTCGTCAACCTTCTGATGAGAAGGTCTGTCTCTCAATTAACTATTTTTGTGTCCTCTGTACGTTTGGTTGCAGAATTATATTCAATTCCCTGTTACGAACTCAGGTTTTTTAGTCAGGCTTAAGTTTAGCCAGCTTATGTTCTTACCAGTTGCATGCTTGTAAGCTTAGATAGTGTTCTTGAACTTGAGATCGTTCTTTCAGGTCACCTGGCAATGGCTTCCTTCAAGATAAGAATCATTCTATCTTTTTTTTTTTTTTACATTTTCCTCGGCCTCAATTCTCAATGCAACCATTTTTTCTCAATTCTCAATTTTGATGATTTTTAATGAATTTACAATATTTATTTTTTTCTGATTAATTAATGGAATACCGTTTTTGTTGTATGTGATTATGTTTGATTAGGTTAGAAGCATGTGAATTTACTGATTATGTTTGACTAGGTTGGAATATGTGAATTTTCTTATTTATCATATATAGTTGATGAATTTTGGTAAATTGTTGATGATTATATGATTTTTGTTTATTTTAATAAATTTGTATGATACTTTGGTTTACATGAAAAGTTTTGAAAAGATTGGGGAAAATTGTCAACTTTTAAAATTATGTACTTTAGTTGCAAAATTGAAAAAGTTTGTGGTTTATTTGAATTTTTTTAAAAAAATTGGGTACATTTTAAAAATTTACAAAGACTGTGGTTTATTTGAAAAGATTCTAAAAGTCTTGGTGTAATTTGCAAAATATAAAAAGTTTGTGGTTTATTTGCAAATTTGTAATAAGTTTGGCTCAATTTACAAACATTGTGGTTTTTTTGAAATTTTTTTAAAAAATTGTGCAAAATTTTTAAAGATTGTTGTTTGTTTGAAATGTTTTTAAAAAGTTTGGGTAAATTTGCAAAATTTAAAAATATTGTGGTTTATTTGAAAAGTTTTTAAAAAGTTTGGGTCAATTTGAAAAATTTACTAGGATTGTGGTTTACTTGCAAAATTAACTATTGTCATTTTTCATCGAGGATATGGCGGGTCCGGATGATACTCACGGCCGTTGCTCGACTCATAGGGGTTGATTAGGGGGCCGATCGGGACAATCACCGGGTCTAGGTACAACTACGACTCCAGCCCAAACGCGTGGGAAAGATACAATTTTGAGGACTTCAACTCCCAACAATGTGTATCATCGCTGCCATTCGTCGCAGCACGACGATTACGATTTCCCTCCCCCTCGCCCGTAGGATCGTATTGTAATAAACAAAGTTATTTGGATGTTTTAGTTGTATTGAAAATATTTAATTAGAATCTATTTATTTTATTTTATGCTTTTAATTACTAATTATGCATAATAATTATTAATTATGTTATATATTAAAATTTATTAATTTTACATAACATACAAATTAAATAAATTAAAGAAAAAAAAAACTTTGGTAAGGGGCTGGAGCGCTACCAGCTGGACGTGCCCTTGTGGCAGCTAGTAACGCCAAAACCAGCTACCAGACCGTTACCAACGGGTAGCGGCCTCGTAACAGCCTTTTTGGACAAGACGGCCTGATTAGCAACGCCCCAGGCCGCTACCAGCCCTCTTACCTATTGTAACGGCCTGGTAACGGATTGGGGCATTACTAGGCCTCTGGTAAGCACGTAGTGCAATGATTTCTTATTTGTCATTCTTTTTTTTGTTTTACTTTATTTAATAGTATAATTACCATATTTGTAGTCGGTTTATTATTTTTTCTAGAGAGGTCCCTAAAATTTTACACTCACAAGTTTTTGTCATATTTTCCTCTTTTAGTGTGAGTTGCCTAAATGTTAAGATATTGATAACCATTTCGTTACCAAGATTCGGGAACCCGACGATGGTGAAGGTCCGATCCACTGGAGCAGCCCCAGGAACCTTCTTCGAGACAGGCACCACCTAATATATAGGGTGGTGTCGGGCCAGTTATGGAGGGCCTTGATTGCACACCATAAATGCGTCCATAATTGGGGGGATGATGACTCCTTACGTAATAGGGATGTAATTGATGGTGGAGTAATGGTGGATTAATGGGAGTTACTCCCTTTCCTTTAATGGAATGCCATAATTAGCTTAGTAGCTGACTTGACAGGGTCGGGTCGGGCTTTGCCCAGGGTTGTGTTTTGGCAGGTCGGAAACCGGTTGGATTAGGCCCGTATATACCAATGTGTCCCCCTCCGAATAGTGGAGCATGGGTTGATGGGTCCTTGTGCTCCATTTAGTACATCGAGGATTTGAGCTGCAGTGAGCTTTATGGAATTGTGAGTCGAAGGGTAATGTGACTTGTAGCCTTTTCCCCAAAGTTATGGAGGATGAGGGTTTGTGGTCTTGTACTCTATGGATACATTTGAAGAAATTAGGATCACAAGGGTGTATTAGTAGAATATTTTGACCCCGTTGGTCTATGCTAAGAAAATCTAGACCTCGATGGTCGATTTGAAGTATTTCTGATATCGTGGATCTATTTGAAGAATTCAGACCTCAAGGGTCGTTTCGAAGAAATCCAAACCTCGAAAGGTTAATTTGAGTATAATAACCAAACAGGTTGCATGTTTGATAATCATCGAGAGTTGGTTACTTCAGTTGTCGATTTGAGCCAAAATTGAGCGTCGATCGGAGAAGGAAGACAAGTGTTCATTTATAGGAATTCGCCTCCCACGATAAAAGGGCGATGACAAGTGGGTCAATTTGACCAATTAATTGGGGGGAATATATTCCTCTTTGTTAGATGTGGTATGGAATATAGATCTTGGGCTTCAAATCTATACCTCGAAGAGTTGATGTTGATGAAAATCCAACCTCGAGGGGTCGACGTACATGATATCCCTACCTCGATGGTCAATTTGAAGGTATCAGGGTTAATTTCAAGAATTCATACCTTGCAGATAAATTTGAAGAATTCCAGACCTCGAGGGTCAATTTGAAGAAATCGTGACATTGAGCGGTTGGTGTAGTAGAAGAAATCCAGACCACGATGGGTCATTTGTAGTGATTGAGACATTGAATGGTCGTTGTAGTATAAGAATTCCAGATCTCAAAGGGCCATTTTGAAGAATTTTAGACCTTGAGGGTCTATTTGAAGAGTTTTAAACCTTGGGGGTATATTTGGATTGTGTCCTCGAGGGTCAATTTGATGGACTTTAGACCTCTGGGGTTAATTTGAATAATTTATGACCTCGAGGGTCAATCTGTAGGATTTCCATACCTCAGGAGTCTATTTGTAGGATTTCCGGACCACGATAGTCCATTTTGAAGAAATCCATATCTTTACGGATCAAAGTAGAAAAAGTCCCGACATTGAAGGGTCGACGTAGTGGATAATATCACGACCTTGAGGGGTCTATGTAGTAGAACAAATCCATAACTCGAGGGGTCGGTGGTGCAAAGGAAACGTCGACCTTGAGGGATCGATGTAGATGGCATCCAAACCTCAAAAGGTTGGTGTGGTAAAAGAAGTCCCGACCTCAATGGGTCGATGTAGTGGAATAAATCTTGACCACGAGGGGTCGATATAATAGAAGTCATGACCTCGAGGGGTCAATGTAAATGAAATCCTGACCTAGTGGGGTAGAGGTAGATGTAAATGAATTTTGACCTCGATAGGTCGTTGTAGTAGAAGAGTTTCTGTCGTCGAGGGGTTTTGTGTAGAATCCTCAGACCTCGCAGGTCTTATCTGAAGTAAAACAAGATCTTGAGGGTCGATGTAGAGTAAATCCGGACCTTAAGGGGTCAAAGTAGAAAAATCGTTGCTTGAAGTAATTGAGATGTCGAGGGGTGTAGAAATATTGTTGACCTTGAGGGTCGTGTATTATTTCTTCGAGGTATCGTTGGTGCTTCGAAGATGCAGTGACTCGATAACGAGGAGGCGAGGGATTTGTTTAGAGCAGTGGTGGCTTGGAGTTGAGAGATAGCGAGCATCGAGTGCTCGACCTCAAAGGATTCACGAGCGTCGTTGGCTCTAACTTAAAGGAGAGAGAGGTAGCAAGTGTTTGTTGGCTCTACCTCGAAGGAGTTCGATGGAGCTTCTAGGTCGATCATTTACAAGAGGTGGTAGAACCCTGGATACGCCAGCCTTTTATTGGTGTGGAAGATGAAATTAGGAGTTGGAACCCCTTTTTTGAATATCTTAACGATTTGGGCATTAAGGATGAGATTAGGTAGTGAAACCCCATTTTTTTAAATACCGTAGCCTTTTTATTGTTAAGACTATAATTTTTTGGGGTGAAACCCTGCAGTGGCAATCAACTTACCCATGGTGGTTTGTGGTTGAGAAGTAGCGAGCATCGAGCGCTCGATCTCAAAAGAGTTGCTAGCGTCGTCAGATCTACCTCGAAGGAGTTAGGTGGGACTTTTAGCTCGAATATTTACAAGAGGGGGTAAAACCCTATGGATACAATGGCCCTTTTGGCATCAATGTTAAGATTTGGGGGGTGAAACCCCGTTTTGAATATCGTAACCATGTTGGCTCGAATGTGAAAGTAGGAGGTGGAACCCTATAGTGATTAGTGGGATAACATAGACCTGTAATCTAGGTCATCGTAACCAAGCATGTTGTGTGTTTGCTCGCCCTCGAGAGTTGGTGGTCCCGTAGACCAAGTGATATATATGGGCCCAAGTAATGTCTTTATAGACACTGACGTCATCACTATGAGGCGCACCTCTCGTAAATACGAGGAGCGTCCTCGAATTCGACCAGCACACCATCAATTCGTGGGTGTGCCCCGTACCATCGTATTATCACACTGGCGGGAAAATACTACCCTGATATGGGTTTGATTGACTGGCATGGGCTCACTCCAAGTCAAAGGCCCACTCAAGTGGTGTCAGACCAACACTGTTTGGAGGAAATGCCAATCCCCAAAATCCTGAAAGTCAGCAATCCAGCATAGGGGGAAATCCTACTAGCACTCTACCCCAGCATGGGGAGAGACCTGGCATGATGTCAACCAAAAATAAGGTAAGAGCTACACACCCCCATCTTCTCCTCTTTTTTTTTGCACCTAAGAGTTTCCTTTGTCTTGATTCTTTCAGGTCTTGATAGCAGCTCCATCACAGCTTCCACCGGACAACGTCTATTGGCTATCAATTTAGCGCCGTCTATGGGAAAGAAAAACAGCCGTGTCACTTTCTCCAGATACTTTTTTTCCTCTCTCTCTCTCTCTCCATTTCAATGGCAAAAACAAGGAGAACTCACAATCCCAACAACAGCGTGCATGTTGAGGATGCCGATTCTAGCTCCATAGGCACGCCGCTCCCAGTTGGCAGGGCAACAGGGACACAGCCACTTACACAACATCCACCGGCAATTTGGCCAACATCGTCGGACCTTCCACGGACCCACAACCCATAATCATCGACCCTGCTCAGATGATGCTCCTCCAATCTAACATCCTCAGGGAAATGAAGGCCCTGATGGCACAAACCATCAAGGCTGAACTACAAGTCGCACGCCTCCGACCTCCAAACGAACGGGAAGAGCAATCCCAGAACCAAAATCACTCCACCGGGAATCTCTGTGTCGACGACCTCCTCCGACGAATCAACATGGTTGAGGAGCAAGTCAAGACACCCAATCAGGTCATCGATGATATCGAGGTCCTCCTGACACAGCCCTTCACTGAAGATATTATCGCCGTCCAGGCACCCGCCGACTTTCGCATGCCAGTCACCGAAAGCTACGACGCCACCTCCGACCCCGTCGATCACCTGCAACGTTACATCTCCCAAATGAAGATGGCTCGCGCTACGGACCCAATCCTTTGCAAGGCTTTCAGCTCTACCCTTAAGGGGGCCGCATCGACGTGGTTTGGAACGCTACGAGGGCAACATTTCAAATGCTTCAAAGACCTGGCCTCATGGTTTCTCCGCCACTTCATAAGGGCCCGACCACCACCAAAGACTGTTCAACACCTACTGAGGGTGAAACAGCAAAAGGAGGAACTCCTTCGAGACTACATCCGACGGTTTCAGGCAGAAGCCGTTCAAGTCCAGGGGCTCTCTCCGGACATGCAACTCCTGGCTGTCACTTAAGGCGTCCAACGCGAGTCAAGACTCACGTACAACATCAACGAAAACCCTGTCACAACGATGGGTGAGTTCATATATCGAGCAACTCGGTTCATGAACTCCGAGGAAATCAACAAGCCCTACCACCGACCCTCTGTCAACAAGCGCAACAGAAAATTCGACAAGGGGTCTGGTTCATCGAGGTTTCAGCCCTCGACCTGCGCTTCCAGGCCTTCCAACCCTCACCCCACTCTTCGCGACACCCTCACGAACATTCTGCTGCTGCTTGAAAAGCAGAACAAGGTTCCCAAGTGGCCTTAGCCCATCCAACACAAAACCACCAAAGGTTTTGACAAATTTTGCCTCTACCACAAGGACCGCGGACACGACACCGAGGCGTGCTGGCAACTTAAGCATCTTATTTCTGAGATGATCGAGCAGGGGAAGCTCAAGGAATTCCTTGCCAACTCCACCTCCCCCTGCAAGGATTTTCCTAGGGGCCGCAAATGGGATGATGACAACGACGATCGTGACAAGAAACGTAGCTGTCACAACAACCCTCGAAGGCAAAACCTACGACCAACTCCACCAGTGGGCACAATCTACGTGCTCACAAATCAGAAGGCGCCTCCTCCAGAAAGTGTTACACTAGAGAAATGTCATTTATCGCCCCAACGGAACCAAAGTCGTTTTCCCACACTCCGGCCCACTGTTAATCACAGCACGAATCGCGGGTTACGGGACTAACAGGGTATACATTGACACCAGCGCAAACACCAGTGTCATCTTCAAGGACATGCTCGATAAACTCGAGATACACATGTCTGCGATAAGGAAAAGCTCCGGTCCCACATTTGGCATCGGCCGGGACATTGTCCCAACAATAGGGGTCGTCAACCTACCTCTCATGTTGATCGGGGACACGCAGTTCAACACACTTGACTGCCACTCCGTCATGACGGAATTCTTGGTCTTCGAAGTCCCCTCAACCTACAACGCCATCATCGGCCGACCAAGCCAGGTCGATTTCCATATGCGATGCGATATCCGTTCCCTCACCATCACCTTTGCAATACCTCGAGGGGACGCGCATATAAACATTGACCAGTGGACCGCCATGACAAATTACGTGGCAACTTTAAGTTCTGCCACTGACCCGCAAAGCTCGAAGACCAGGGACGACCCAATGGATCCAGAGGACCAACCACGTCTCAGTGACGTCATCGATGAAATTGAGGTCGTCCCGGGCAAGAAATTCAAGATCGGGAAGGACCTTAAACAAAAGGAGAAAATGAGACTCATTCACCTCCTCGAGGCCAACTTAGATGTCTTCGCATGGGAGATGAAGGATTTGCCAGGAGTCGACCCCAACATCATCACCCACAAGCTGAATGTGTTTCCGGATTCAAAACCGGTTAAGCCAAAGTGTCACACACCCCGCCCGGTCATGCGGAGGCGGAGCCGGCCGCGACGTCGAACAGGAATTACGGCAGAAAACACGGCAATGAGCATCGAGCTCAAATACGTAATAAACAAGTATCGACTAGCAACCTACGTAACCCATACATGGCAAGTATACATGACAACTCGATGTAATACCAACCAAGCGCTTCATGGTATACCAAACATTGCTCATCGCAATGTACCACGTAAACACCGAATCCATATCATAACGAATCCAATATAGGCAAGTCGGCCCGCCTCGACTCAAGACAACAGTAATGTAGTATATCTCAAACATATATACACATATCCAAAACATGATCTGACCTATATGCATGCAGTTACAGCTACAGAGCCAGTATTCAAAATCCTATAAATGTATACCTAAGTGCGGAATCAGAGGCCTCTCGCTCAAGAATTCCCGCACGTGGTACCGCCGCCATGTAACCCAAAATGTCAGAAGCACCGCGGAACCTCTATTCCGCTGGTTGCTTGTCGATCGCCCGAAAGATGGTAAACAAATAAAAGGGTGAGTCTCGAAAGGACCTGGGAAGGGCTTAAGGTAAAGTGCGCTTTGCCCATGTGGCGACAATCCGAACTCGCAAAATGTAATATCACAAAGATATGCATGTACATATAAACATAAAGCATACCGTAAATCAGAATCCAACATATTCGGTCCAACTGCCGAACGACTCAGAACGCATGACCCTCAACAGAGGTCGAATATACAGACGTAATGCAATGCAGATAGCACGGTACTGGCCGGGTCGCGAGCCCCAAACCGCCGTAGGTCACGTAATGTAAGTATCGGCACTCCGGTGCGGATACGCAGAATGTCGGCACTTCTTCGGCGGACACGTAATGTAAGTATCGGCACTCGGTGCGGATACGCAGAATGTCGGCACCCTTCAAAGGCGGACACGTAATGTAACATATAATAATAATAAGAATACATAAACATAAATGAAATAACATTACCCGATAACCATATACGTAATGTAACAG
Organism: Stellera chamaejasme; assembly: GCA_024586325.1. Taxonomy (NCBI): domain Eukaryota; kingdom Viridiplantae; phylum Streptophyta; class Magnoliopsida; order Malvales; family Thymelaeaceae; genus Stellera; species Stellera chamaejasme. The sequence goes on along the minus strand of CM044984.1, from coordinate 8,965,078 downwards.
AACCCGGGCCTTTAAGGTCATCCGGCCTTGAAACAACAAACGTACATTTTACCGAATTAAGCCCTTACCTCGTAAACGCCGCCCGCACCTCAACACTTAAGATCCCGACTCCCGACCCGGAATGCATAACTTGGCTCCTACGGGTCCGCGCTACTCCACCAACGCAGAATCAAGCTGTACAACCATAGTTGGATCAGAACACATCCAAACAAACCCCAGAAAACAATTTCCGCACAAACCCGCACTTTCCCGGAAAATTCCACAGAAAGCTCGGTTTTACAAACCGAGCCTGAACATTGCTACTTATACATCCATAAACACAACCAAACCTTTAAATCATACCTTCTTCCCAAATCGTTCACACAAGTCCGAACCGAAATTCTCATTCACCGTCCCCAGATAAATTTCGCAGAGTTTTGGTCCAATTTCAAAGCAACTCCTGCTCACAATCAATTCCAGATACGTAAAACGATTCGACACAGAATCAACCAATATCATTGGCGCCAAAACCGAGGCTCGAGCCGGGAAAACGGCTTTCACCGAGCCTTTTCGACAAAACCAATTACACCAATGTAATCCGAACTTCGCTCGATCACAAATATATCCTTACCTTTCGAATCCACCGTTGGATTTTACACCAAATTTTTCGACGCACTTCGCACCACCTCAGCGCGCGCTTTCTTCCTACGCTCCCGTTATCAAACATGCACAAGAAGATGCCGGGAACGTTTAGAAACCAAGAAATCAAACAAACCTTGTGATTCCATAATCACTTCCAAATTTCAAAGACTCACGGTTTACAAACCGGCGTAACCTTCACAAACCGACCTCGATTATTCACTTACACAACACAATGATCGTTTTAGCATGCTTACCTCAAAGATTCCTCGAGAAATGGCAAAGTTCAGTTGTTGGAGCTTGAAGCTCTAAGAATGGCGGCAGAGAAGTAGAAGAAGGAAGAAGAAGAAAATGATATGTTTGTTTTTTTTTTTCCATGAAACAATTATCCCTCTTATACTTATCATTTCTTTTCCAACTTAATAATAATTGGACAAGTGTCCTCCCCTTGCTGCTGCTGCCGACTCAAGGCTGCTGCTGCCCATGCTGAATATTATTAAATTTGCACCCCATTGCAAATTAACCCCCAATTTTCCGAAAGTTCCAATTCTTTTTGCCCAAAAATAATTACCGAATTCCAAAATTAACGAAACTTGGACACAACCCTCAGAATATTATAACATTCACAGAACATTTTTCAGAAATTCATTTGCCTTTCCGGAGTGTCCTACCGAGCTCGCTGAACCCGAACCAAAACCCGACGTGCGCGTGACAACCCGAACCAAATTCCGTCACTCCAAAATTCCATAAAAATTCCCATAAATTCCATCTTAAATTCAAACACAACTTATCCCAAAGCCGACAGAAAATTTCCATCCCGAGCCCCGGGATTCCCGTCCCGAGCCCCGGGAGTCGCCCGGAACCGAACGTCCCGTCCCAAACATTAAACTCCACAACCACCTCCGGGACGTCACCACGACTCCAAAACTACAAACGGCTTCCCAAACTGAGATCTCGAGAGCGCTACCGAGCCCGCTGTACGTCTCGATGCGACCCCGACAACCCCCCGGCGCCAGAAAAATATTTTCGGCGGAAACGTCCGGGGGACCCACACGACCTCAAATACGGAAGGGTTCGCCAAAATGATACTCGGATAGGGCTCGGAAGCCGTCTGAACGCCGAAAACGTGGCCCGCAGCTAAAACCGGAGCCGGGTCAACCGTCGCAACCCGCTGGGCGACCGTAACATTCTCCCCCTTAGAACTCTTGGTCCTCCAAGAGTAGCCCGAACCAACCGCATGATGTCGCTACCAACTTAAAATATAACCATTCCTCTAATCCGAACAATCGGACCACCGTATCGCGGCGGGAGTGGTAGTTTAGACTACCATACAGAGCCTCACGGCGTCCCACCCTCCGGTGCATCTTATTGCACTCGAGTCAGCTGCCGTATTTCTACCAGACAACCCTGCATAGCATCGAACCTAAGTTTAACCGACTCCAAAACAGTGCTATCCTGAAGACATCACGTAAATGTAAATAGTTGGGGGGTAAGGCCAACCTAACAACTTACTCGAAACTCATGATAACCGATATAACTCGGGGTAACTCGCCCGCCTATCAAATCTTCTTGCTCCTCCGAACGGTGCTACCTCCAATCAAATTCTATTACCAAACTCAGATTCCAGAGCCTACGGCGGCGGTTCGTACAAACACAGGTAGTCATTCGCGGTTTTAATCCGCGCCAGAATAACTGATCTTCGCCGTAGTCTCTCAAAAGCTCGGGTCCCACCTTAACCCGATCAAACGATTCTGTCTAACAAGATGGTGTCATACACCTCCCGCATAACACCTCATAGGGTGCCACGTCAAACGTAATCAAAGCAATTGTTGTATGAGAACCCTATCAACGCAATCGCTAGTCCCAAACTCCTCCAAAATCCAAAGTACATGATTCGCAACATATCCTCCAATATCGTAATCACCCGCCCGACTACCCATCCGCTCAGGGTGATAAGCCGCACACGATGGAGTCGCGTGCCCGGCTTCATGAAAAGTAATCCGTAACCGTCAGAAACGCGGATCACGGTCGATTCAATGGAGTCTGGCGCCCATGTAATCGCACAATCTCACCGATGTAAAGCCGGCAAGCTTCTCCAAAGGGTCTGTGGACCGAATAAGCGTAAAGTGTGCGCACTTTATCACCGATCCACAATAACCCAGATAACATCATGGCGAGACCGTGTCGGGGCGGCAATGTAAAGTCCATAGTGACATTACCCCACTTCCAGACTGGAATGGGCAAAGTCTGCAGTGTCCCTGGCGGTTCCAGATGCTCAAACTGCTCGAGTGTGCCTCCTCGAAAATCTCATTCCGTAACTCCCGATCCTCGTGCACATAAAGGCGATCTCGAAGTATAGCGATCCTCGCCTATACCGAAACGCTGGTAACACATAAACCCTTATTTTCCCGTATAACTTCTTCAATACCAAATTCTACCTTACGCTCGCGCATCCTATCAAACCACTCGGAATGTATAATAAGTGTAATAACCCGAGCACGCTCCCGTAGCCGCCACCGTGTCAAAGGCACGTCGATCACTCTCCTCAGATCGGTCACCAACATTTCCTCTCTTAATTAAGCCGGTATACCTCCTGCTCAGAGCATCGGCAACCGCGTTGCCCGTGCCAGAGATGTACCCGATATTACAATCATAGTCCTTAATGTATTCGAGCCATCTGCAACACCTCAAATTAAGCTCCTTTGCGTAAACAGATATTTCAGACTCTTATGGTCGGTAAGAATCTGAAATTTATTACCAAACAGATATTACTTCCAATGTTTCAGCGCATAATTTACTATAGCCAACTCCAGATCATGTGTCACTGGCTCTCATGCGGTCGCAGCTGCCCGACCCATAAGCTACCACAAAACGCTCCTGCATCCACACTCATCCCAAACTAGACAAGGTACTAACAGACAGATACAGAAATGTAACACATTTCTACGGGATGGAAGCATCCGTATAAATCACATACGGTAAGATCGGATATGAAAGAGTCAGAATCGGAGCGTTAATCAACCGCCGCTTTCAACTCCCGAAAATTCCGCTCACACCTATCGGATCAGATATACGGTTGACCCTTCTTGGTCAATCGCGTAAGCGGAGATGCCGAACAGAAAACCCCGATACAAACCTCCGACAATATCCTCGCTAACCCTAAGAAGCCCCCGATCTCCCGTCACGTGATGGGTTGTTTCCAATCCCGAACCGCCTCACCTTCTCTCGGATCCATGCATGCACCATGCTCGATATAACGTGTCCTGCAAAAGTGACTTCCCGAATCCAGATCTCACACTTTGAGAATTTAGAATCAAGCCGATGTTCCCAAATTATCTGCAGAACTACCCTCAGATGATCCCGATGTGAATCCTCATCGCGATAATATATCAGAATATCATCGATAAAACCACCGTAAATGAGTCCAAGTACGGTTGGAACACCCGATGCATCGATCCATGAATGCCATCGAACATTGGTCAGCCCGAACGGCATGACCGTAAACTCAAAGTATCCAAACCGGGTGCGAAAAGCAGTTTTAGGTATGTCCTCTACCTTTACCCTAAGCTGAAAATACCCAGATCAGATATCGATCTTTGAGAAAACCCTTGAACCCTGAAGTTGATCAAAAAGATCGTCAATCCTTGGTAACGAATACTTATTCTTCCCAATAAGAGCATTCAACCGTCTGTAATCAATACAAAGTCAGAGTGTCCCATCATTCTTCTTAACAAACAATACCAGAGCACCCCACGCTGAAGTGCTCGGTCGGACGAAACGCTTTTGTCAGAATTCCTCCAGCTTACTTCTTCTACTCCCGCATCTCGAAATAGGCATCCGATAAGGAGGAATAGATATCGAGCAAGACTACCGCAGTGGATCTCAAACACTATTTCCGACCAAAACCCGGAAACCTTTCTTTTTCAACCTTCTCGACCTCGAATCTGTCAATTCAAGCTGAATTAGCAACTTTACCAACCACACCGCCAAACTACACCCCGACCCAAAATCGAAAATCCTACAGAATTTTGGTAAAATTCCGCTTTTCCGCGTAAACATCGTAATTCGTAACCGATTCGTAACATGCAAGAATTCACTTCAATAATCACAAATCAATCCACGTAACACATCAAATTCAACAGAAATCCCCAACATAATCACCAAAATTCACCAAAAGGTGAGTTCTCACCGTGTTGTGTTTCCAACGATCCAACGTTATTTCCCTAATCCTTACCTACCCAACATCAACATATATGAACCACACAACGATCCAAAGGTTCAATTCCATCAAAACTCAGATCTAAGCCAAGAACATCAACTTTCCAATATTGCCAAATACTCAACACAATCGAACCATACCTCAGACAGACGTAGTACTCGAGTTGCTGATCAACTTCCCAGTTGAACTCTCGGACCAAGAAGCAATCTAGAGCAAGCTTTGGAAGCTTGTAAAACACAACAATGGTGGCTTTAGAGAGAGGAAGAATTCGGCAGTGAAGAAGGAAGAAGAATACGTTTGCATTTTTGCAAGACTTGCCAAAACTTAAGTCTTGTAATAATAAGTCATGTGCTTTGCACATGACATCCTTTTGACATCATAGTGAATCATAATCACTAGAAATAACAAGAGACCAAGTCCAATACTTTCCACTAATCACATTTCGCCAAGTGTCACAGCTTGGCTCGCCCCGAGCCCGAAACCGCCCAAACCGTACTTTCGACCGTAACATTTTTCTTCACGTAAAATGTAAATTATATCCCCGACTCCAGATCTTCCTCAAAACCGCAACTGAGTCCCGGTCACTCCCGAGCCGCTTTCTCCGCCTGTAATCTCGAAAATCGTCCGACGGCAACCCCGCCCCAAAAATATTTTCCGCAGAAATGTCCTAGACATCGCCAGACACTAGAAATCGATATCGGGTCAATCCGGACTCGGTTCGTAACTGAAGCACCGACCGAGTAGCCGCTATTCCGGCCAACCGGCTCGAATAGCCTCCTCCGTGAGTTTGTCAATTCCTCAAACCAAGTCTCTAATACCTCGGCCCTCCTCGGCCGCCGAACCCTGGGGATTCAAACTCAAACTTCTCCAAAAGTCCAACCTCGCTGATCGGTGTCTCGGAAGTCTCAGATCTCCCGTCGTTGATAGGACCGACGAGAAGTCTAGGTGTCGAGTGACCACGCTCCTGAGTCACTCACTTACCAATTCCAAAGTCAGTAGCGAGCAAGTGGCTAAAGTCTCGCTATCACCACCTCGATCAAAATGCCCTTACCGTGGCATAAACAGATTTTCCCCGCCATCGCCACCCGAACCAGCTAGGTGGCGGTAATACCAAATCGTAGAGGGGTCCCTACGACAGCCTAAGCCTCGGGGTGGTGAGTGTGGTTGTTCGGACTCGGGTCACGCCGAACCCGTATCCTATTCCACGGAGGTGTGGGATCCCAGTCCCGCCTCCGTACCAAATCACGCTATTCGCGTGTAGTAAACATTCCCTTAAACCAAGTCCAACCAAAACCAACTTATCCCATATCCAAAAGTCCAAATCAACTAACTTTTCCCCATCTATCCAAAAGCCAGCAGCAGATTCTAAGGCTCAGAGTGTAATGCAATGCATGATGCAAGGATTCTTTTAATCTCAAACTAAATAATAAACCTTAACATAGAATCGATCATGCTTATAATCACGGACTCACTTCATATAACACCAACACCTTCCATAATGCTCCTAAGAACCGCCACCGCTCCACGCGCATTCCGAAATGGTTCAAATTAGGAGTTGATCGTCTCCGCATCAACCACCTGCAATGAGGTGTAAACCAGTAGCTTGCCTTCGAAGTCATTACTTGTAAAGCTTACACATGAACTAGCATGACTTGCCTTCCACAATTCATATCAATACCAAGCATACTTTAACTAACCATGCTTTACCTCTTGGGTCACTTCGACCCGACCTGCTCTGATACCAACTTGTCACAGCCACCCCGCCCGGTTGCGGAGGCGGAGCCGGCCGCGACGTCGGAACAGGAATTACGGCAGAAAACACGGCAATGGAGCATCGAGCTCAAATACATAATAAACAAGTATCGACTAGCAACCTACAGAACCCATACATGGCAAGTATACATGACAACTCGACAGAATACCAACCAAGCAGTTCATGGTATACCAAACATTGCTCATCGCAACAGCCACAGAAACACTGAATCCATATCATAACGAATCCAATATAGGCAAGTCGGGCCCGCCTCGACTCAAGACAATGTAATGCAGTATATCTCAAACATATATACACATATCCTAAACATGATCTGACCTATATGCATGCAGTTACAGCTACAGAGCCAGTATTCAAAATCCTATAAATATATACCTAAGTGCGGAATCAGAGGCCTCTCGCTCAAGAATTCCCGCACGTGGTACTGCTGCTGCTACAGAACCCAAATTGTCAGGAAGCACCGCGGAACCTCTATTCCGCTGGTTGCTTGTCGATCGCCTGAAAGATGGTAAACAAATAAAAGGGTGAGTCCTCGAAAGGACCCAGAAGGGCTTAAGGTAAAAGTGCGCTTGCCCATGGCGACAATCCGAACTCGCAAAATGTAATATCACAAAGATATGCATGTACATATAAACATAAAGCATACCGTAAATCAGAATTCAACATATGCGGTCCAACCGCTTTAACGACTCAGTAACGACAGCCCTCAACAGAGGTCGAATATACAGATCGTAATGTAATGTATAGCACGGTACCGGCTGGGGTCGCGAGCCCCAAACCTGCCGTAGGGTCACGTAATGTAAGTATCGGCACTCTGGTGCGGATACGCAGAATGTCGGCACTCTTCAAAGGCGGACACGTAATGTAAGTATCGCACTCGGTGCGGATACGCAGAATGTCGGCACCCCTTCGGCGGATACGTAATGTAACATATAATAATAATAAGAATACATAAACATAAACAGAAATAACATTACCTGATAACCATATACAGAACAGAACAGGAACCCGGGCCTTTAAGGTCATCCGGGCCTTGAAACAGAACAAACGTACATTTTACCGAATTAAGCCCTTACCTCGTAAACGCCGCCCGCAGCCTCAACACTCTAAGATCCCGACTCCCGACCCGAATGCATAACTTGGCTCCTACGGGTCCGCGCTACTCCACCAACGCAGTAATCAAGCTGTACAACCATAGTTGGATCAAACACATCCAAACAAACCTCGTAAAACAATTTCCGCACAAACCCGCACTTTCCTAAAATTCCACAAAGCTCGGTTTTACAAACCGAGCCTCGAACATTGCTACTTATACATCCATAAACACAACCAAACCTTTAAATCATACCTTCTTCCCAAATCGCTCACACAAGTCCGAACCGAAATTCTCATTCACTGTCCCAGACAAATTTCGGCAGAGTTTTGGTCCAATTTCAAAGCAACTCCTGCTCACAATCAATTCCAGATACAAAACGCATTCGTAATTCACAGAATCAACCAATATCATTGGCGCCAAAACCGAGGCTCGAGCCGGGAAAACGGCTTTCACACCGAGCCTTTTCTCGACAAAACCAATTACACCAACAGTAATCGTAACTTCGCCCGATCACAAATATATCCTTACCTTTCGCCAATCCACCGTTGGATTTTACACCAAATTTTTCAGACGCACTTCGGCACCACCTCAGCGCTGCTTTCTTCCTACGCTCCTGTTATCAAACATGCACAAGAAGATGCCGGGAACGTTTAGAAACCAAGAAATCAAACAAACCTTGTGATTCCATAATCACTTCCAAATTTCAGCAGCTCACGGTTTACAAACCGGGCAGAACCTTCACAAACCGACCTCGATTATTCACTTACACAACACAATGATCGTTTTAGCATGCTTACCTCAAAGATTCCTCGAGAAATGGCAAAGTTCAGTTGTTGGAGCTTGAAGCTCTAAGAATGGCGGCAGAGAAGTAGAAGAAGGAAGAAGAAGAAAATGATATGTTTGTTTTTTTTTTCCATGAAACAATTATCCCTCTTATACTTATCATTTCTTTTCCAACTTAATAATAATTGGACAAGTGTCCTCCCCTTGCTGCTGCTGCCGACTCAAGGCTGCTGCTGCCCATGCTGAATATTATTAAATTTGCACCCCATTGCAAATTAACCCCCAATTTTCCGAAAGTTCCAATTCTTTTTGCCCAAAAATAATTACCGAATTCCAAAATTAACGAAACTTGGACACAACCCTCAGAATATTATAACATTCACAGAACATTTTTCAGAAATTCATTTGCCTTTCCGGAGTGTCCTACCGAGCTCGCTGAACCCGAACCAAAACCCGACGTGCGAGCGTGACAACCTGAACCGAAATTCCGTCACTCCAAAATTCCATAAAAATTCCCATAAATTCCATCTTAAATTCAAACACAACTTATCCCAAAGCCGACAGAAAATTTCCATCCCGAGCCCCGGGATTCCCGTCCCGAGCCCCGGGAGTCGCCCGGAACCGAACGTCCCGTCCCAAACATTAAACTCCACAACCACCTCCGGGACGTCACCACGACTCCAAAACTACAAACGGCTTCCCAAACTGAGATCTCGAGAGCGCTACCGAGCCCGCTGTACGTCTCGATGCGACCCCGACAACCCCCCGGCGCCAGAAAAATATTTTCGGCGGAAACGTCCGGGGGACCCACACGACCTCAAATACGGAAGGGTTCGCCAAAATGATACTCGGATAGGGCTCGGGAGCCGTCTGAACGCCGAAAACGTGGCCCGCAGCTAAAACCGAGCCCCGGTCACCTTGTCGCAACCGCTCGGGCGACTGTAACACAAAGAAAAGTGGTATGGCCCCCTCCAAAAAATAGTTCGTAAAAGATGAGGTTTCCAAGCTCCTCAATGCTGGAATAATAAAAGAAATTCAGTACTCCAAATGGCTCGCTAATATAGTATTAGCTGACAAAACTAACGGGGAACTCCGTATGTTCGTCGACTTCACGGGCCTTAACAGGCATTGTCCTAAGGACCCGTATCCACTACCAATCATCGATCAGCTCGTTGACGCCACTTGCAAATACAAATATTTGTATTTCATAGACGCTAAAAGTGGCTACCATCAAATCTTCATGGACCCAAATGACGCCATCAAAACGGCATTCACAACAGGCGACGAGATATACTATTACGTTCGAATGTCGTTCGGACTTAAAAATGTTGGAGCCACATACCAACGTTTAATGAACAAAGTCTTTGCTCATCAAATGGGCCGCAACCTCGAGGCCTACGTTGATGACGTCATAGTGAAAAGTATGACTTTCGACGATCATCTACAAGATCTTGACGAGACATTCCAGTCATTCCGATGATACAACATGCGCCTCAACCCAGTCTAGTGCTCCTTTTTTGTTGGAGCAAAAAAGTTCCTCGGATACATGATTTCCGAAAGAGGTATTGATGTCAATCTTAAAAAGATATCGGTCATCACCGACATGGCACCACCAAAAAGCATCAAGGAAATCCAACAGTTGACGGGCCGAATTGTCGCCCTTGGGCGCTTCATTTTGAAGCTTGGCGACAAGTGCAAACCTTTCTTCGAACAGCTCTGCATGAAGAAGGCATTCGCTTGGACACCAAAATGTCAAGCAGCCTTTGAAAAATCAAGAAACACTTCTCCAATCTGCCAACTCTGAAGTGCCATCGAATGGGAGACGAACTCGTCATTTACCTCGCCACTTCGAATGACATGGTTTCTTCGGTACTCGTTAAAGAAGAAGGTCCACAACAATAGCATGTCTACTACACGAGTCACACTCTACGAGGAGCTGAAGTAAACTACCCTCCACTTCAGAAGACGATCTACGCTTTAATCATCGCCGCCAGAAAGCTACGGGCATATTTCCAAGCCCACACAATCATCATCGGGACTGATTTTCCAATCAGGGATATCCTAAACCGGCCAGAACATAGTGGTCGCTTAGCCCGTTGGTGTATCGAGCATGGAGAGTACGACATTAAGTTCGAGCCACGACGGGCAATAAAAGCACAAGCCTTGGCAAACTTCATGGCCGAGCTATCAATCTACCCTCTCGAACAGGGACCCTCGAGGACTGCCCCAGCAAACTTAGGTCCCCCAAATGGGACATGTTCGTAAATGGTTTATCCAGCGCAGATCACCCATGAGGGGGCATCCATATAAAGGGTCCACACGACATGGAAGCTAACCTACGAGTGGCCTTCCAATTTCCCGTCACCAATAACGTGGCAAAATACGAGGCCCTTGTATCAGGGCTAAAAGTAGCCCTCAAGTCCGGCTTACGACGACTGACCATACATAGTTGAAGATTCAAGTTCTTCAGACTTCTATCATGTTACATGCACGTTTAGATACGGTGATTCTAATTAACAGCGCATGATGTGTTTTAATCATAATCATGCCGTTCTTCTCCATTCATCATCGAAAGAAGAAAGGGAAGAACGAAGAAGACGAAGAAGGAGAAGGAGACGAAGGCGTACCTTGCGCTCCAAGGGATATGTTGAAGATGAAGAGTGTACGCTGTCTTCTGCGATCTTCAATTTCAGCAATTGCTCGATGAGGACGAATTGATGATGCATCCAAGAGGCGAAATTGTGTTGAAATGAACACAATGTTAATCCACCCGAAAACTCTAAGAAATATGCTTACTAATTTCGGCAAGAAATGAGAGGGAGAAGGAGTGTTTCGAATTTGCAAGTGTGTGATTTAATGTGGTATCTCTCCCTTTATTTATAGACAAGGAGAGATGCCAAGTGGTGGTTAGGACACCCCTTTGGCCGAAAATACATGTACTTTCGGCCAAGGGTGATAACCAACACCTCTTGGTCACAAAAGGAGGGAAGGTTCATGGTAACCTCCTCCAACTTCCATTTTGGCGAATGGGTGCCTCCTTAGAGGCACCTCTTCGCCTAAAACAGCCTTTCTAGGTGTAGCTACTCATATGTAACCACCTAGGAAGTATCCCATGTAGTAAGGTGCATACACCATGCACCTAGGATGCCCCTTTTACCAAAATACCCTTTATTTTGTCCAAAAGGTGCAAATGGAAGTAATAACTTGTGAATCAATATGTAACATCCCAAAGATGTTCCAAATGATCACACCACACACATTTGAGCTCTCACGAGCTAACATGAGTTGGTGTTAGCTACTTCTAGCTAACTTGAGCTGACTTGAGTTGGAGTTAGCTACATATAGCTAATTCGAGCTCCCACTTAGCATCATAAGCTTAAGTGTCATATCAAATGATCTTGGTGCGTCAAATATACTAACAATAGTGACTCACAGCTTGTGGTAAGCCAGGTAATGGCAATGAATGAATGCAAAGAACCCACTCTCTTGAGGTACTTAAGCCTCGTCAAAAGCCTGCAGGGACAGTTCAAACAACTGAATATCAACAAGATCCCAAGAGACCAAAACACTAAGGCTGACAAGCTGTCCAAAGGAAGGACAGACGCCATCCTCGGAACTTTGTCGCAGCCTTTGACAAACACCATTCACACCATCAACACCAACACAACAACTGACTGGAGGCATTCAATCCTCCAATATCTCCAATCAGGCACCATCGATGGCTTACCAGCGTTCCAAAAGAAAATAAAGACACAATCCTCGCGCCATGTGGTCATAGACGGAACACTGTGGCGCAAAGGGTATTCTGCCCCTTTACAAAGGTGTGTCAACTTCGATGTCTCCCAATTTCTCTTGAACGAGGTCCATTCCGGGGTTTGTAGTGCACACATTGGCTCTGATGCCTTAGCCCATAAATGCTTATGCCTCAGCTATTATTGGCCAACATTAAGGAAGGATGCACATGATCTGGTGCGCAAGTGTCACAAGTGCCAGCTCAACTCCCGCATCCAACGACAACCTTCAAACGAGGCTATCACGGAGACATACCCGATACCCTTTGTGTTATGGGGCCTCGATCTCATAGGTCCAATGCCTAAGGCCCCAGAGCAGTTTAAATTCTGCATAGTAGCAGTGGACTACTTCACCAAATGGATCGAAGTTCGACCGTTGAAGATAACAAGCTCCTCCAAAGTCATACACTTCCTATGGCACGACCTCGTATCTCGATACGGTACTCCAAAGGCCATAATCACAGATATTGAAACCCAGTTCGCAAGCACCAAACTCAGGGATTGGGCCAGCAAGATGAACATACAAATGCTCTACGCCCTTGTAGCTCATCCACAGTCAAACAGTCAAGTGGAAGTTACAAATCGCAAAATCAAAGAGGGGCTAAAGAAGCCTCGATTCAGCCAAAGGAAAGTGGGTAGAAGAATTACCCAGTGTCCTCTGGGATTACAGAACAACTACTCGAGGACCAACAGGGGAAACACCTTTCTCCCTTGTCTACGGTGTCGAAGCCCTATTACCAATCGAGGTGGTTGTCCCAACAATCAGAACACTCTACTACGACGCCCCTCATAAAGAAAGCGGCCTTCGAGCACGTCTAGACCTCGTTGAGGAACTCCACGAAAGTGCTAGACTCAGGCTCATGGCCCTACGACAACGTGCAAACCTCGATCACAATGCTAAGGTTCGAGCCAAGCAGATTCACGTGGGAGGTATGGTTTTGCTAAAAGCAGAATTATCGGGCCGCAACCCCGGACATGGAGCTCTTCGCTCCAGATGAGCGGGACCATATGTCTTGCATAGAAATGAAAGGCATGGCGTCTACAAAATAAAATATCACCAAGGCAAAGTCCTTAAAAACGACTACCACGTCGATGATTTGAGGCCATACTACGTGTAAATTGTACGCCCAACATCAATACAGTTCGAACCTTCGTAACATTTTGACAAATCTCAAATGAAAAAAGAATACTAAATTACTACAAAATGTAATGATACAACTCTACAAACTACTTTGGGACCTCACCATTTGGAGGTAGGTCTACAACATCCTCTATTACATGGCCAGGCAAAACTTCATAAGGAAATTCAACCCCTAACCTTTGCCCAAACCTACCCCACTCGAACAGAGCGTCCTCCGAGGGCTCCTCCACACTCAGGGCGTTGAGCGCTCGCAGATCCAAACATTCACCCATTGCCTCCACCTGATGTCAATAGCGCAACCTCGGCAAAATGAATGCCCTCATTTGTCCCTCGCCTCTACAACATCATCTGTCAACGATTCGAAGGCTTTCTGCACCCGGGCAGTCCTCTCCGAAATCGGCTTCAAAAAATTGGGTGGCTCAGTGCTCTCCCCCTCGAACAACCCAAGGCCAACCTTGTCTTCAAGGTGTGCGAAGGCCAACAAATCACCAACACTGGAGCCCACCACCTCCCCTAGGGTCGTGGCACACGTATCGAAGTATTGAAAATGAAAAGGCACAAAAGTCTTTCTTGACAATATCAAATAGAAACACCAATACATAAGAAAAAAATATGGGAGATATCCCCTAACTAAATAAACAAACAAAAGGAGAAATGAAGTTAATCAAAAAAAAGGAGAGAGGAAGAAAAAAACAATTGTTCATTTGTCGCTAAAATAATGTGTAAATTAATAGCATGCACATTATAAATTATCGGTCACTAAGTTTGTGCTATATTTAAAAAAATATTTTCCAGATTTATATTTTCTATTGCAAGAACTACTGTTATTTGGTTTAGTCTCTATTGTTTTAACATGCTATTAGTTATCTTATTTTCCATTTTTATGTTTGCAATTTGAGGTCAAATATTTTATTTTGACCTATCTGTTAGGGGGTGTTCATGGGTGGGGTGGTGTAGATAGAAGAAAAAATGTTATCCATATGCAGCAGGACTAATAACCAATTTTACTATTTGTAACCGATCCGCACAACAATGAGGTTTTTCGGATCGGGTCACGGGTAACCGCACGATAATAAATATTAATTACATAAAGAAATGTGTTTTTAAAAGAAAAAACTCGACTATATCAATTCTTATCATTATAAATAAGTAGATAAGTACATAGCGAAAGCACCACATCTACAAATATAATACAGATGAACCACCCAAGAAAGGCGCAAATGAAGTGACACCAAATGACGATCATGTCGATATCAAGTAATTCTCAAATATTAGATCTTTTTGTAAATGTGTTCTTCACTAAATTTATCAGATATGGCACGGAAACGGTTCAGATTACCCAATTTAGATCTTACAAATGGAGTTTAATAAATTTAAGTATAATTTGTTGATTATTTAAAGAATGTGGTGTTTTACTATTGCATGTACATTCGTCAGTTTATGTACGACAGAATTATCATTTTTTTATAATAAATGAAGTAAAAATAAATTTATTGTCTTGAGTTTATATTCCGAATATAATATGTGCATATTAATATTTCAATTGTAAATTTAACACAGAACTTTGTAAAATGCACTAATTTACCATAAACTTACTCCAATTAATACATTGTTATTATTAACACCCTATAAATTTGATTAAATATTAATTTTTGGAACCCATGCCGTAGGCGGGTATTAGAAATAGTTGAAGTTAAATCAGATAGTAATAAATCTAAGATAAAATGATATAAAGTTGAACGAGTGAAATTAGTTGGGTAAAATCAAATAGCTCAAAAAATAAGAAGAAAAATAGTTAAAATGATATACTCCATAGTTAAGACATAAACGTCCCTCATCGATATATGATTTCATTCAACAAGATCAAATCTTAATTTGCTTGATTTTTATAACTAATTAGAATTAACCACCCTGCAGTTCTTCCTTATCTCTCCACGATCTCCTGTAAGCACGTTAATATTCCCCATCTTGATCATGCTAGCAGAAAAATCACCAAAGAACAGCTTCGGAGAAGCGGCGTAGCTCTGAACAAGGCTCCTGGTCACGGCGGAGCCGCCAGCATCGTCGCTGGAGAATAGAACTTGGTCGGAATTCAGCAACCCCTTGGATATCATCAAGTTGGTAAAGTAATGGGTATCAAAGAGGTCGGTGGAGTTGCGGTCGAGGAAGGCGGTGGCGCTTCCGTCGCCGTTGAGGGGGCAAACGCCCTGGAGGTCGGCGACCATGGCGGTGTCCATTCGGGTGTCGGGTGCACCGGTTGACGAGAAGTTGAAGAGCCTGTCTCTGAAAGTGGCGCATTTAGCGAGCCCAATTGTGTGGGCTCCCGAGAGGGCGACCACGTCGGTGGTGTCCAGGCCCACGTTGGTGAACTTGGATATGATGGTGGTGAGGTTGTCTGATGGGCCTGGAAGTGCGATGTTTGATAAGGTCTGGTTGGATACAGATCCGTCTCTTCGGCCCAATAGCACCTTCCATGTTGGTCCTCCGCTCTGCATGCAGTATTTGATTGAACACGGAGATTAAGAGTGTTGAAATATGAGGTTAATAAAGTTCAATGTTTAATGAAAATGAATGGATCAATTATTTATGAAAAAAAATGGATAAATTATCTATTAAGGATTGAGGGAGTATTATAGTAACATATTGGGTAGGATGAAAGGGATACGAACCAAGAGAACGGAATCTCGAGCAGCAATGGCAAGTATATCAGCACATGAAACGACGCCGTTGCATGAAGCCTCCAAAGCAGTTTTGATCGAATCAACAACTTCAAAGCCTCTAGCAGAGTTTATATTTGGGAATGAAAACTTCTCACCATCACTTCCATCCAACAAAACCGATCCATCACAGCCATTAACGAAGCAATCATGAAAATGGAGGCGAAGCAACGACGACGCCAATCGCATTTCATTCTTCACAGCCATTACAAACTGCTTCCGAACAATTTGAAGAACACCAGGACATGTCTTTGAATAGAAATCAGTGGTCAGTTCACACCTGATCACTCCTATCCACAACATCATTATCATCATGTAGATCAATGAATGATTAGGTTTCAAGTTGTCACTCCTCATCGCCATAACAATTTGTTGTTATGTATTTGTGTATGCATATATGTGTGTTCACAATTTGTGACGGGGTTCCTTTATTTATAGCCCTCTAGCTAGAGTATACATGCCAATTACGTATCAAGTTGAATTAGTACTATATATTTCAATAATCCATAACATTATAGTATATGAGGCTATTCATTGGAGGGGTGGTGGAGCCAGGAAATTTATCTAGTGGCCGGCGGCAAGTAGTAGACAATTTGGGAGTTCGAGTATAACAAAAAGTTCAATGAGGACATAATACATGTTATAACAAAAAGTTCAATGAGGACATAATACATCATCCCAAAAGATTGAAGAATTTGATTGGATAAAGAGATTAAGGTGAATGTAATATTTTATGGGACCACCTAAAAAAGAAACGTGTTCAATTTTTCAGGAACGACGGATGAAGTATTTCTCCATCTTCTCAAATTTTAGGGAATTACATATAGCATCGCCCCTAATTATCTCAGAGACGTTATTTCATTTTTCTGTGTCTCCTCTATCCCCTGTTATAAATTTAATTATTTGATATATATGGGCCCAGCCCGTATGGCCGTATTGCCAAACGCAAACGCCATATGGGCCAAGCCCACCAATACGAGGAGTGCTCCTCGTAAATACGACGAGCCCCTCGTACATAGGCCACTAGGGCGCCTCGTACGATCTGGTTGGCAGCAGGTGCTTTATGGGCCAGGCCCAATGGGTACTCCAACATAGTACACCAACCAAAAAGCTGGTCCAGCACACAACGCCCAAAAGCTGCACCAGCACACAAGACACAAAAGTTGTACACACTCAAGTCTTTGTCAGATCAACACTGTCGAGCAAGTAATGTCCAATCCGCCGCTCAACCGAGAAGTCGGTGGCTCACGCGTGGGAAAGATCCCACCAAACACTCTACCCCAACGTGGGAGAGTGCAGGCATCACCCTATAAGTGGGTGATGCCAACCCAAAAATAAGGTAACTACTACACACCCACACCTTCCTCCCGTGTGCACTTTGAAAGTATCTTCCGTCTTGCCTTTCGTGCGAGCCACCCGTCCTAGCCGTTGGGAGATCTTTGGTTGCGGAGGTCACGCTTTGGCTATCAATTTGGCGCCGTCATGGGGAAACGAAAAGCAGTCGTTTTTTATTTACTAAGCAACTTTCTCTTATCTCCTTACCATTATCATGGCGCAAAAAAGGAGAACGCACAACAGTGTTCACGTTTAGGATGCCGCTTCCAGTTCATCCGATGTGCCTCCACGCCCTGGTGACGCAATGGGGACACAACAGCCCCACAACCCTCAATCGATGGCCATCCCGCCGCTCCCTATTACTAGCACACCTGGGGGCAGCAACCACCGCAGCCGCGAGCGGCCACTCTGACATACCTTGCGGGGACTTCGACGATCCCCCAGCAGGTCATCGTCGATCCCGGTCAGCTAGCGCTGCTCCAAGCGAGCATGCTTAATGAGCTGAAAGCCTTCATGGTAAAAACCATCAAGGCGGAAATGCAGATCTGCTCGCCTCCCGCCTCACAATGACGGGACGAGCAGTCCCAAAATCAAAACCAAACTGCTGGGAACCTAGACGTCGACGACCTCCTCAAGACGAATCAATGTGGTCGAGAGCAGGTGAAGACACCAAACCTGGTCCTCGGCGATATCGAGATCCTCCCGACGCAGCCGTTCACGAGAGGACATAATCGCCGTCCAGCGCCGGCCAGCTTTCGAATGCCGGTCGCCGAAAGCTACGATGCTACAACGGATCCCGTCGACCATCTGCGGCGCTACATCTCCCAAATGGAGATGGCTCGGGCCTCGGAGGCAATACTCTGCAAGGCTTTCAGCTCCACCTTAAAAGGGGCTACCTCAACATGGTTCGGGCGCTACGAGGCCAGCATTTCAAATGCTTTAAGGACCTCGCCTCGTCGTTCCTACGCCACTTCATGGGGGCTCACCTCCCCCGAAGACTGTCCAACACTTGTTAAGAGTGAAACAGCAAAGGGAGGAACCGCTCCGTGATTATATCCGACGGTTTCAGGCGGAAGCCGTCCAAGTCAGTGGTCTCTCCTCGGACATGCAACTTTTGGCCGTAACTCGAGGCCTACGGCGCGAGTCAAGGCTCGCTTACAACATCAACGAAAACCCGTCACAGCGATGGGTGAGTTCATCGATCGAGCAACTCGATTCATGAACTCCGAGGAAATGAACAAGCCCTACAGCGGGCCTCCCACAAACGAGCGCAACAGGAAGTTCGACAAAGGGCCTATCTCATCGAGGTACCAGCCCTCGAATATCAGTTCGAGGACCCCGATCACCTCCCAACACTCCGTGACACCCGCACGAACATTCTGCTCTCTTTGGAGAAGCGAGAACAAGGTTCCCAAGTGGCCACAACCCATCCAACATAAGAACACGAGGGCTTTGACAAATCGCCTCTACCACAAGGATCGTGGGCACGACACGGAGGCGTGCTTTCAACTCCGGAATCTCATCTTAGAGATGATTGAGCGGGCAAGCTCAAGGAATTCTGTCGATTCCGACTCCCCTTGCAAGGATTTCCCCAAGGGTCGTAAGAAGGGCGACGATAACGGCGACCGCGAAAAAACGCGGCGTCGTCGACACAATAGTCCTCGAAGGCACAACTTGCCACCACCTCCACCGGCGGGCACCATCCATGTCCTCACAAAGTCGGAAGGTGCCTCCTCCGAAGCGTTACGCGAGGAAATCTTGCGGATCGACCACCTCGAGGAGCATGTCATCTACCGTCCTAACGGGACAAGGTCGTCGTTCCACACTCGATCCGTTGCTTATCACAGCAAGGATCGCAGGTTTCGACACCGGCAGAGTCTACATCGACACCGGCGCGAACACCGATGTCATCTTCAAAGACATGCTCGAAAAGCTCGGGGTACACATGTCTGCATGCGAAGGAGCTCCGGCCCTACATTTGGCATTGGTAGGGACATTGTCCCAACTATAGGGGTCGTCAACCTACCCTCATGCTCATCGGGGACACACAATTCGGCACGGTTGACCGCCACTCCATCATGACGGAGTTCTTGGTCCTCGAGGTGCCCTCAACTTACAACGCAATCATTGGCCGACCAAGCCGGTCGATTTCAGCATGAGGTGCGACATCCGCTCCCTTACAATCACATTTGCAACACCTCGTGGGGATGCAACCATCTACATCGACCAACGAACTGCGCGGACAAATTATGTCGCCTCTTTGAGCTCGACGGTTGATCCACAAATCTCGAAGAGCGTCGATGCTCTTACGGATCCCGATGACAGGCCACGCCTCGATGATTTGACAGAGGAGGTAGACGTCGTTCCAGGCAAGAAGTTCAAGGTTGGCAAAAACACGGAGCAAAAGGAGAAGATGGCGCTCATCCACCTCCTCGAGGCAAACCTTGGCGTCTTCGCACGGAGCCTGAAGGATCTGCCGGGTGTCGACCCTAGCGTCATCACCCACAAACTGAATGTATTCCCGGACTCAAAACCGGTTAAGCAAAAGAAAAGGGGTATGGCCCCTTCTAAGAAGAAGTTTGTAAAAGAAGAGGTTTCCAAACTCCTCGAAGCCGGAATAATAAAAGAAATTCAGTACTCTGAGTGGCTCGCTAACATAGTTTTAGCTGACAAAACAAACGGTGAACTTCGTATGTGCGTTGATTTCACGGGCATCAATAGGCATTGTCCAAAGGACCCCTACCCGTTACCTGTCATCGACCAACTCGTGGGCGCAACTTCCAAGTATAAGTACTTGTCTTTCATGGACGCTAAGAGTGGGTACCACCAAATCTACATGGATCCCGAGGACGCCTTCAAAACAGCGTTCTGGCGGTGATGACGTCTATTACTACGTTCGAATGCCCTTTGGGCTCAAAAACGTTGGAGCCACCTACCAGCGTCTAATGAACAAGGTTTTTACCCACCGGATGGGCCGTAACCTTGAAGCATACGTCGGCGATGTCATTGTCAAAAGCATGACATTCGAAGATCACCTTCAAGACCTGGCGAGACCTTGAATCGTTCGGCGATATAACATGAGGCTCAATCCAGCCAAGTGTTCCTTCTTTGTTGGAGCTGGAAATTCTGGGCTATATGATCTCGAAAGGGGATCGCGCCAACCTTAAGAAAATATCAGCCATCACGGAAATGGCGCCACCAAGGAGCATTAAAGAAATCCAGCAACTTACGGGAAGAATTGTTGCCTTGGGCGATTCATTTCCAAGTTGAGACAAGTGTAAGCCGTTCTTCGAGCAGCTTCGCATGAAGAAGGCGTTCACTTGGACTCCGGAGTGCCAACAAGCATTCGAGCAAATCAAGAAACACCTCTCCGATTTGCCAACGCTGAAATGTCCGCAACCGGGGGACGAACTCGTCATCTACCTCTCCACTTCGAACAACACTGTATCAGCAGTGCTCGTTAAGGAGGATGGCCCTGTGATGGCCCGTCTATTACATAAGCCACACGCTACGAGGGGCTGAGGTTAATTACCCACCCCTCCAAAAAACGATCTACGCTCTGATCGTGGCCGCCAGGAAGTTGCGAGCATACTTCCAAGCCCACACAATCATTGTCAGAACAGACTTACCAATCCGAGACATTCTAAACAGACCGGAACATAGTGGTCGTTTAGCTCGTTGGTGCATCGAACTGGGGGAGTACGACATCAAGTTTGAGCCTCGGCGAGCGGTAAAGGCACAGAGCTTTGGCGGATTTCATGGCCGAGCTTTCCATTTACCCCCTCGAGCATGGCCCTTCGAGGATACCATCACCGGAGTTGGAGCCTCCCGAGTGGGACATGTTCGTGGATGGTTCATCCAGTGCCGATCGCCCAGGAGGAGGCGTTCATATCCGGGGCCCACACGGCATGGAGGCTAGCTTACGAGTGGCCTTCCAATTCCCGTCACAAACAATGTGGCAGAATACGAGGCCCTCGTAGCGAGTCTCAAGCTGCTCGAAAGGCTGGCTTGCGGCGTTTAACCGTACACGGTGACTCACGGCTCGTCGTAAGCCGGGTTGCGGGGACCAATGACTGCAAGGACCCCGTACTCTCGAGGTACTTGCGCTTGGTAAAGAGCTTACAAGGGCAGTTCGAGCGGTTAAATATTAACAAGATCCCAAGGGATCAAAACACGTGGTGACAGGTTGTCTAAGGCGGGCGGATGCATTCCTCGAAACCTTAGCACAACCTTCGATAAATACAATTCACGCAATCGACGCCAACACGGTAGCTGATTGGAGGGACCCAATCCTCCGGTATCTCCAAACTGGCGCAATCGAGGGCCCACCAGCGTTGCAAAAGAAAATAAGGGCGCGATCAGCCCGCCATGTCATCATAGATGGCGCGTTATGGCGTAAAGGATATTCTACTCCTTTACGGCGATGTATTGGCCCCGACGATTCCACACTCATCACGAGCGAAGTCCACTCAGGAGTCTGCGGAGCACACATTGGCTCCGATGCGCTAGCACACAAATGCTTACGCCTCGGTTATTATTGGCCAACCTTGAGGAAAGACGCGCATGATTTGGTACGAACGTGCCATAAATGCCAACTCAATTCTCGCATCCAACGACAGCCGGCAAGCGAGGTGGTTACGGAGACCTACCCCATACCCTTCGCTCTGTGGGGCCTCGATTTAATTGGCCCAATGCCTACGGCCAAGGGCAGTTCAAATTTTGTATAGTGGTGTCGATTACTTCACTAAGTGGGTCGAGGTCCAGCCACTCGAGAAAATCACAACCGCCAAGGTCATACACTTCCTCTGGCACGACCTTGTGGCACGATACGGGGCACCAAGAGCCATAATCACAGACAATGGGACTCAATTCGCAAGCAAAAAGCTTAAGGATTGGGCCACTAAGATGAACATACAAATGCTCTACGCTCCTGTGGCGCACCCCCAGTCAAATGGCCAGGTGGAAGTAGCAGATCGAGCGATCAAAGAGGGCTTAAAAGCGCCTCGAGGACGAAAAGGAAAGTGGGTCGAGGCCCTACCCGGCGTCCTGGGACTATCGAACAACTACACGGGGACCCACGGAGAAACTCCTTTCTCCTTGGTTTACGGCGTCGATGCCTTACTACCAATCGAAGTCTCAATACCCACAATCCGGACGCTGTATTACGACGCCCCTCACAATGAGAGCGGCCTTGGCGCGTCTGGACCTCGTCGAGGAACTCCGCGAGGGTGCTAGACTTAGGCTTATGGCCTTACGACAAAGGGCAAACCTCGATCACAACGCCAAAGTTCGGGCAAAGCAGATCCACGTGGGTGGTATGGTCTTGCTAAAAGCGGAATTGTCAGGTCGTAATCCTGGCCATGGCGCACTTCGTTCCCAGATGGGCGGGGCCTTATGTGGTACACGGTAAAGGAAGAGAGGCGTATACAAGTTAAAGGACCATCAAGGCAAACAGCTCAAAAATGACTACCATGTCGACGATTTGAGGCCTTACTACGTCTAAGTTATACGCTCTCCTTTCCATGCATAGACAAGGGTATTTAAAGCATTTGCGTTGCACAAAATACTGCTCGTGCATCAAAGGACAGGCAATATTCCAAGTCTTTACGTCGTGCATACTATGTTTACATAAAATCGCTCTGCTAGGAGTGTTCCCCCACTTCAGGGGGTAAGTCCAAAAATTAATTGCAAGGTCACTGCTCGACCAACGCACATCGAATAAAATCACTTCACGAAGAATTACAACAATTCATTTCTACAATATTTTACCCGGCACGAGTACGGACACTTCGCATTATGCAAGTAATACTCATACGGCAATTACAAAGGCAACAAATGCTGACATATTCTGTATCTTATCAAAAATGAGCAAAAATTTAATTACAAGCCCCAAAACTAATTGGGGCATCATCGTTGGGGGCACGGCGGGGGCATCCTCTACATGCCGGGCGAGGATATCATAAGGATATCCTGCTCCTAATTTCTTCCCGGCCCTACCCCACTCGAACAGAGCTGCCTGGGAGGGCTCCTCGACCTTCATCGCATCGAGGGGATCCAGCTGTGATTCTCCAACCATAGCCTCCACTTGATGGCGGCATCGTAGGAACCCCTCGGCCTGCGAACCCCCTCCATTGCTTGGGCCTCAACCAATTTCTCAGTCAGCGCCTCGAAGAAGTCGCCCACTCGACCAGTCCTCTCTGCGATGGGCTTGATAAACACGCGTGGCTCAAGACTTTCGCCCTCGAACAACTTGAGGCCAAGTTGTTTTTCAAGTTGCCCGAAGGCTGAAAGACCAGCCAAGCTATTGCTCAGCACACTGTTGAGAAACCAGGCCAGCTCTTAAACGAGGGCTGCCAAATTAGATGCCTTCTACTCTGCCCGAGCAGCCCTCGCAGCAGCTCCTCCACGAGCTTCTCCTTCTCCTCGGCCTTGGCAGCCTTCAAGACAGCTCCTCGATGAGCCTCTCCTTCTCTCCGGCACAGGCCTCCATCCGTTGGCACTCCCGAGCACTTGCTCCATCTCGACCGTTAGGTCGTTCTTCGCGCTTTGCTCGGCAAGGAATAGGGCCTCGAGTTCCTTCCCCCTTAGCCGTGGCAGCCTTGATTCTTGACCAACGAGGCCCATGCACTTTTCAGAGCGTTGGCCTCTCCCCTCCTCGAGGCAGCCAACTCAGCCTCTTTCTCGGCCAAGGCTTTCTTCAGACTCTCCACTTCCCCGGAGTCCTTTGCCTTGGCCTCAAGCCTCTTCACGAGGACTTCAAGCTCCTCGATTTTGGCCACTAGGCCTTGAGCCAGCACAGCCTTCTACAAGTTACGAACACAAAGCGTATGAGTAAATCTGTCCTACATAAACGCAAATCGGGGACTTGAGAATTCGACTTACTTGAACAAGGTCTGGCAGATGTCCTTGGCGATGTCCAGGGGGCCCAGGGTCGTGTGCTTCAGATAGTGCCGGTCACGGGGCATTGGGAGCCCCTCGGCAACTCTTAGTCTTAACTCTTTGTCCCCCAGGAGCACCGACTCGTCGCGAGTCACCCTCATCACGGGGTCCCAGGCTTCCACCAGGGCCACACCCTGACGCCCAAAGGTCTTCTGCCGTAGCTCACGACGGTAGTCCTCGAGCAGCTGGGGCTCGAAGACCGGGTCAATCCCCTTAAGAGTCTTCGAGATCCTCGAAGACCTCCTCCCAGATGTTCGGGGAGCAACGGCGGCCCTTCGAGCGTCAGCCAAGAGCCCCACAGGCCCCTCTGCGCCTCGAATGGAGCTGGGGGACTGCTCCTCAGAGGCTGGCCCTTTCCCTTTGTCTTTCGCGGGGTTTGGGGCGCTATCCGAGGACACCTCTACACCCTC
The DNA here is from genome assembly GCA_024586325.1 of Stellera chamaejasme. NCBI lineage: Eukaryota > Viridiplantae > Streptophyta > Magnoliopsida > Malvales > Thymelaeaceae > Stellera > Stellera chamaejasme. Next base: position 8,940,255 of record CM044984.1, on the reverse strand, counting down.
GCGACTGCAAAATTCAAAAGAAGATAAGAATACAATATAAAAGAAGCTGTTTGCCAAAACTACAAGGCAAAACAGGGTGTTACCTGTAATTCGAGGCGTTTTCTACGAGGATTACGCTCATGAGCCCTCGGAAAGCTCTTCGATGACCACAGGGCCAGCCACACCGGCCGGTGAGCCTCCGTCACCAACGCCTTCTCGCCTACGGGCTCCACACCCTTCGGCGGCCCGGTGGGGCTCCTCGACACCTTTCTTGGTGGGCTCGGAGGCGTTGCTCCTCCGCCAACTTCTTGAGGGCTTCCCTCAACTCCGCTTCTTCGCAAAGAGAGTCTTTGGGGTGCGACATCTTGGCTGTAACAATACACGAGGTCAAGATTAAACCAGAACCGGGAAGCCGTAAATCACAGAAAACGACAGTAAACACAAGGCAGACCGTTGGGGTTCCTAAAAGCGCCCTCGAAGCGCTCAATAAGGTCGCCATCCAACCCCTCCACCCAATTCTTGAGGGTGTCTCGTGGCCCGACATACGATGGGCCTGCTAACCCCACCCTTCGCAGGACCACTTCGTCCCGGGCGCGGTGTGAAGGGGAACTTACCCTTACACTCCTCGAGCCTCTCCGCATCGCGACCCATTCCTAAAGGGCGTCGAGGGCTCTCTTCCCTCGCTACCCGCCCACAGAGAGGGCTTCACCGATACCCTAGCGTTCTTCCCCTTTACGAAGAACGCAGGAAGCTGTGTCCTCCTTCAAGATGAAGAAGAAGTTGCCCTTCCGGTTCCCCATGAGTGGTGGTTTCGGCGAAGACTCCGATCTTCACCGATTTGTTCCCAACCTTCACCTCCTCGGGGGTCGGTTGGTAGAAGGGATGCCCAACCGGCCTTTTCGGTGTATAGAAGCGCAAAGGTCTCCGGCACCGCCGCCTTCGCCAAATGGCAAGCCACAACAAACGCGTTTCTGATGGTAAATACGTTTGGGGCCAAGCTGCCAGGCGAGACTCCCGACCCTCACAGTGCGCAACGGCGAGCACGGTGGGAGTCTTAGTCCGGCCTTGATTGAGCCTCGTAGGCGACCATTGTCTGCTCCCTCATGGCCTCGTAGCTCAACCCCAACCCCGCCTTTCGCAAAACATCGGCCGGGGAAAGGCCACAAACAACCCCCGTATAAACGTGGTGGTTCTGGCAAATCTCGGCCATCTTCTTTTCTGGCAAGGCGCTACGGGGCCACTCTTTCTCAACATCAGGGCCAACGCCGGGCTTGCTTGGATTCTTGGGAGCCATCTACAGAAATCAATCACGATTCAAGAAATAAAAACCTAGACCCAAGAACCCGGGCGGTGGCGCGGCGACGCCTCACTCGCGACAACGTCGCGGCGAAACAAGAAATTAAAAGGGGATTCCACTTACAGATTTATGCAGTGGAGATGAGAACGACCGGTTCCAACAATGGATTCTTGAAACTCGCCGGAAAATTCTTCGGTGATCGCCGAAAATGGAAATGAAAGCAGGCGAAAAGGCAAGGAAAGCGAGAATGTGGGAAACCTAACCTTTCACATGGGTTGGCGTATAAGTACGGATCGATGGGAGTTGAAACGACTTCCCCATAATTACAAGCGGCGCAAAAGCGCAATTTCAAAAGTCTTGCTCAACCCCCTTACGCGGTAATGGGCGGCAATTGGGCCAGCAAGCTGGGCTCTCTCTCAAATTAAAAGGTCCAAAACGCACAACGCTTATGGTGAGCACGGACAACAAAGTTTTAATTCCCCTATTTAAGCAATATCGGAGGGTATAAAAAATCGTTCTCAAGGCACACGAAAAATTCGGATTTTTACGATACAATGGTAGTGGCCATCTTAAACTCGAATTAAATTTCAAAAGCGGAGCACGGGGGCCTGCCCGTCCTCCGTTGTGGGAGGAGGACATCTTGATATATATGGGCCCAGCCGTATGGCCGTATTGCCAAACGCAAACGCCATATGGGCCAAGCCCATATAGGCCAAGCCCACCAATACGAGGAGTGCTCCTCGTAAATACGACGAGCCCCTCGTACATAGGCCACTAGGGCGCCTCGTACGATCTGGTTGGCAGCAGGTGCTTTATGGGCCAGGCCCAATGGGTACTCCAACATAGTACACCAACCAAAAGTGGTCCAAGCCAACGCCCAAAAGCCGCACTCAGCACACAAGACACAAAAGTTGTACACTCTCAAGTCTTTGTCGGACCAACAACTGTCGGCGGTAATGTCCAATCTGCCGCTCGGGCGAGAAGTCGGCGGCTCACGCGTGGGAAAGATCCCACCAAACACTCTACCCCAACGTGGGAGAGTGCAGGCATCACCCTATAAGTGGGTGATGCCAACCCAAAATAAGGTAACTACTACACCCACACCTTCCTGTGTGCACACAGAAAGTATCTTCCGTCTTGCCTTTCAGTGCACGGAGCCACCCATCCTGGCCGTTGGGAGATCTTTGGTTCTTAGGAGGTCACGCTTTTATCATTTATTAAACGGAGCAAATAACACCGTTAGTTAATTATTTATAATGGGAACATGAGGTGATCTTTTCTCAGTTGCTAGCCGTGCAACTTAGTGGTCGAGCACGCACGCGGCCTCAAAACATACATATGTGTATAGTGGCCAAAAGACCTAACATGTCAACTACGCTATATAATAAATAAATCGATCAAGAATTCCACTTACGGATCGTTCATAGTAATGTTATCGAATAGATTGGCCTTATGTGGTATTTATTCATAGTATATCGTTAAGTAGTGCATTATTTCACTTCTACCACTGACTCTATATAAGTCAATATATTCCATCAGTACTTTAAATATTACATTATTTCACTTTCATGTTTTAAATATTAATATTTAATTAAATATTTGTAAAAAAAAATAATGTAAAAATTTTTTACAAATTTTATTTAGAAAATATATATTTTAAATTATATATTTTGAGTTCAGGTTTGCTCAGCTTTTATTTGTAGAGCACTCATCTGTTTCCATGTAAGTGTCACTAGACTATTTTTATGGAATGAAATTACAGAATATGTGCTCCCCTCTTTTCTAAAGAAATAATATATATATATATATATATATATATATTACAAATTATGATACACATAAAAAACTTAATTTTAGATATTTAAACATGCATAAAAATAAATCATACATTAAATACCGTAAAATAATTAAAATAAATGGTGCAGTTAGAGAAAGTATTATTATACTCCCTCCGTCCCTGAAAAATTGAACACATTTCCTTTTTGGGTTGTCCCAGAAAAATTGATCACTTTCCTAAAAAGGAAACTTCTCACTCTCAAAGTTACTAAACTATCCTCACTTTATCTTTACTTTTTCTACATCGTTTTTTGTGCACTCTCAACTAATGGGCAATTAAATAAATATATACAAATATCTTACATTCACCTTAATCTTCGAGCTCAAACAAATCCTTCAATCTTTTGGGAACGGAGGCAGTAATAAACTATAAAAAGCCCATAGTGTCGGATACTGTTCATTGAACAGTAGTAACTTTGTCCTTTCCCCATTTTGTTATAATACTAACTATAAAATGTCATAAAGTTGGATACTGTTCATTAAACAGTAGTGACTTTGTCTTTTCTCCTTTTTTTTGTTTTTTTAAACTTTTTTTCTCATATTTTTAAAGTTAATTTATAACTCATCTATGCCCCTTTAATTTTTTATTTTTTTTTGCACATCAACCACAAATGTTATTGTTTAAACTTTTTTCTTTTTATAAGTGTTGTTGTGAACAAACACTTATGTGGTGTGTGTACTTCGTTTCCCATTTTTACTGGTTTTTCTCCGGTTACTCGCATTCAAGATAATATTTTTAAATTAACCCCGCTCGGGTAGAAACGTCAAACACTAATAATAGGGGGTTTCAAACATGACCTTGCGCACGTGAATAGCGCTTCTTTTCATCTCTTCTTTTTCACGCGAACAACAGCCGTGCGTTCACCTCGCCAAACGCGGACCTCAGGTGAGAAGCGCGAAAGTGAGTTGTGTTTTTCACCTGAGCCCCTCCTTATTCACTTCTCTTCAACGCACGGCGCTCTCACTCACCTCGAACCAGAAGGTCGCTCCCACTCCTGTCGAACCAGAAGGTTGCGCAGTGCACAGGTTGTGCACAGCGGAGTTGTGCCTTGTGCACGAAGGTTGTGCAGCTTGTGCGCGGCGCACAGCTGCACAGGTTGTGCACGAGCTTGTGCGCGGCGCACTGCACAGCAGTTGTGCTTGTGCACAACGCACAGGTTTGCGCACAGGCTTGCGCACAAGTTGTGCACAGGTTGTGCACAGGCCAAAACTCACCCAAGAAAAACTTAGATATGACAGAAAAGCAAGAGAGATGAAGGGAAAGATGAATTTTGGTTTTCATAAAGACAGGAGCGCAACAAAAAGGAAGGAAATTTGAGGCGCGAAACGCCCTTCGTGGTGAATTCACATGTACGTTCCTCCTTGTTCACGGGGCCCTCAAACTTAACCCTCCTTTTTTCACTTTTCTCACTCACCTCCAATTGGCTCCCCTATTAGGTGAAAAGTTTTTTGTTCACTTCTTATGTTTGAAACCCCCTAATTTTTTGATAATAAATTTTTTTCATACATCCCGCAACCTTTTTATTTATTATAAAAATTTGTCTCTTTCTTTTGTTTTACACATTAACTTTCGTGTTCACACATGATAACAGAAACATGTAACTACTATGTCATGAATCAGACAAGACAAATAAATTTATGTCTGACTCACCCTTAAGTGTAGTTATCTGCTACGCAAATTAAACTATATAGAAGATAAGTGATGTGAGTGATGGAATGAGGAAATGATGTATTAATATGAATTAAAAGTAGCTAAAACTAATAACTAAGAATTAAACAAGCAACAATTAATGTAAACTAACCATCAGGGTTGGGTCTATTACTTCCATAATGCATTATCTTAGTTAGATAGATGATGATATAAGACGAGAGGATTCAATTATATGTTCCAGCCATTTTGAGTATGAAACTTGTTCTTGTATCTTAACCTATGGCAATTTCTTACCAAAGCATTAAGACCAACACCATTAAGAGCTAACCTATACACCTAAATGAATCCTTATTCTTTGTCAAGCAAAGGCAAGACACTTGTGCTAGTTTAATGGTCTAAGGTTCATGAAAAGCTTTTTCAAGCATTTCCCCGAGCACCTTGTAGGCATATGCAATACAAGTTTGAAATCTAGGCATACACTACATTAAAGCACCCAACCAAGCCCCATATATCATCAACACATTAAAAGAGTCAAGAATCAAATATTACTTTCACAAAAGACTCAAACCCTAAGTGGCTTGGATCCTCTACAAAAGTATCTACGAAATTATCACCAAAGAAAAAAATCTACACATAAAAGAAGAGATGGAATTGATAGAAATATTAGATAATGATAGAAATCCAATAGAGTGGCAAATTCAGAGTTGGATCGTCCATGGAGGAAAACTCTAAACTCCCCTTAAAGCTCTCTACTAAAATTTGAAATTCTTCCCTTATAGTCTCTTGCTTGTCTAATTAGAAGAGAAATGACATATATATACTTTACTAAAGGTCTAAAGAGTCATTATACATATTGGACACATTTACGAGGTTAAATGGGGATAAAAAAAGTCCAAAAAACCCGTGCAAGTGCTTGAGAATCGAGAATGTTCGCGGTGACCCTCAGAAACTTAATTGCAGGTGGTGGCACCACATTGGCACCACACTGACGACACGAAGCCCACTTGGTGGACAGAATGCTCTCCTTGGCGCCATCTTGGCTCTGCAGTGGCACCACAAGCCCCAGATTTGTGGCGATACCTTGGCTCCAAAGTGGCATCACAACTACACTTGCTAACTTGTCGGGACCATATCTTCTTCGTTTGAGCTTTGATTAACCCAAAATTTGTTGTGAAACGTTCGTCTCTTCATGATCTATCATTTGGGCTTATATTCGATGCAATTTCGCTGGCAAACCCGTAAAAATAATTATTGTCTTGTTTTGGTCCTATTTTAAAAACTTGTCCTGTTTTGGTCCTATCTAAGGGTTCATGTCCTATTTTGGTTCTTTCCGTCCATTGATGTCGTTACTCTTGACGGATCTCTGTGAAATTACTATTTTGCCCTCTGATTAACTGACGTGGCGCTCACATGGACCAATTCATCCTTCTTCTTCATCCACCCTGTACATGCTCATCCTCCTCCCATGAATGCCCCAACTGAAACATCTCGAACTCTTCCAAATCTCTCATATCGGTTGTCGTTCGGGCGTCATACCAGAAATCGGCCTCTTGTTTAGTTCATTCTTTGTGCCGTGAATCGAACAGAATGGTCTTCGAGTATGCCGACGAAGTACAAAGCATTTTGTGCCAACACGGCGAACGTGCCCAATCGCGGAGGTCGGTGGCTCAGTGCCCTTTGTTTCTTCTGATTTTTTGCTTCAGAGTTCTCAATCTTATGAGATCAAGTCGGTCATTCAGGTCCACTTCAGAAATTGTTGAGTGGCCAAAACAAATCTGGGTTTTTTTTCTTGAAAAACCTGTTCTACTCTATTTAGCAGTAATTAATGAAAGAACAAGGCTTTTGCTTTGTGTTTGGATGCAAAAGCATCAGTCGGTTACAATACAGTAGTGCAAAAGCATCAGTTGGTTACAATACAGGAGGCAGAGGAGGAGAGCGATTCATGGGAGGAGGATGAGCATGTCTAGGGTGGATGAAGAAGAAGGATGAATTGGTCCACGTGATTGCCATGTCAGTTAATCAGAGGGCAAAATAGTATTTTTACAGAGATCTGTCAAGAGTAACGGCATCAATGGACGGAAAGGACCAAAATATGACAGTGAACCCTTAGATATGACCAAAACAGAACAAATTTTTAAAATAGGACCAAAACAGAACAATAATTATTTTTACAGGACTGTGTACGGAATTTAATCTATTTCACTTAGTCTCTTATGTCTCATTATATTTAACGTTTTGAAGAATATTATGTCATCTGTGTTTTTTATTGCCCATTTTCTTTATTTTTCTCTACTTGCATCCAAAATGATGTTTTAAATTGAGTTTCGTCTTGCAATAAACTGTGTGATGATTATTTCATCAATTATTATATCGAAAACCCATAACAACATGCAAGGCGGATCCAAGTGGGGGCACGTGCCCCCAGTGAAATTTCAGAAATTATATTGATAGTGATAGTTTTTTTTTCCATAAATAAAATATATAGACTATTTTGAACAAAAGTATATAGACTATAGCTAACATTTGAAGCAAAAGAAACAACACGGAGCACGCAGCAATAGAAGAAAAAAATGGGTAAATTACAGTTTCGGTCCAACAATTATGCACTATTGTTTATTCAAGTCATAAAACTGTTTTTTATCATACAAGTCTTCAACTTTTAATAAAAAGTTAAGAGTTAAATCCTAAACATTTATATAAATGTGGTTAAATATTATCAAATAAAATATATTTAATCTAAAAAATAAGAGTAATTAGTATTTTATGAAATTGGAATATCCTATTATGATGTTTTGAATGAATAAAAAATAGTTAAAATATTTCATTATTTATTTCAAATTGCTCTGAAGAATTATTACGCTTTCAATTTTAAATAAATTATGACTTTTTTTGAAATTAAATAATCTATTTAATTAATATTATCTAGTGCAAAACTTTGATCTCCTTCCTCACACACTTCTTTTTATATCTTTTTCTTGTTATTACAAATATTCTTTCCGTATCAAAATTATGGGAACTATCTACTATAATGTGAAATTTTAATTAAAATTTTTAGATTTTTTTTCTCAAAAACAATCTCAACAAATAAGAAGAATTTGTCTTTGCATGTACGCCATAATCACTGGATCATGCATAACAACATGTGCGCACAAATTTTTCCATCGTCATAAAATGTATTTCAATTTATTTATTTTAATTATGTCCTTTTTCTTAACGAGTTCTGCAACAAAGCATAATTAGTTTTAAAGTGATTTTAAATTTGTTAACCATTATGAGATTAAAACAACCCAAGAGTCTATGTAAAACTGAAAACAATATTACTTCTTTTATGGTATTCTTTTTATTACCATCAACATTGATAACTAACTACAACATTCGAACATGAGTTTTTTTCTTGATAGAAAAAGAACTATTTTTTCCCTCTAATTTCATATATTTAATTCCTCTACTTTTATGTATTTTTAACCTTTTTACTTCAAGTTTTATTGAATATCCAAAAAAATGCATATTAAATTTTTCTAAGATAAATGAAGTATATTACAATAGGTATTAATGCCATTGCGAAGTGTTGGTATAAATATGAGTCGCTATACAGTGCGCACATGTGCGTTGTATGCGCATAAGAGTTGATATAAATTACCATTGCACTTCTAATGACCGGTGACTGTCATTGTGAATTTCTGTTCAGCCCCAACTCCGGCTTTGAAACCATCACGAATTCGGTTCAAGCTTCAGTTCCGACAGTCGCAGTCAATTCTGATCAAGCTTTCCGTCAAGAATTTTACAGCCGCCATCAATTCTGATGAAGCTTCCCATCAAGAATTGACTCATCGTGATTCTTCCATTAAGATTTTAGATCTACTTCTAGAAATCAAACCATCCCAACTTAGAAACACAATTACCATCAACATTTTGCCACGATGAAATTCAAAACAACCAAACTTGTAACTGATGAAAAACTGATATTTTTTTCAACTAAAGAAAGCTGGATAAAAACGATGATGATCACAATAGGTAGTCATGTTGATTACTAGTATAGTCATATTGATATTCACATTTCCAATGTTGATCAGCAGTCTTCCCATGTTGATCAACTTATGTCCAACGTTGATTTGCTTTTGTCCAATGTTGATCTATATTATTTGTTATGTTGATCATTTTTTTTAGAATGTTGATCTCTCTTATTGTCATATTGATCATCATTCTTTTTATATAGCATGTTGATCTCTCTCTTTGTCATGTCAATTTTCTTGTTTAACATGTTGATCTCTCTTATTACCATGTTGATATATCTTTCATGTTGATCTTTCTTTTTAGGATGATGTTATTTACCAACTAGTTGGAAAAATCACTAATTGTGTTATGTGTGTAAGCTAGAAGGGTATTTTAGTTTTTAAAATTGTTAATTAAATCAGTTAGATAGTATTAGAATCAACTAGTGGTTTTACCCATTAGTGGGTAAATAGAATAGCCGTTCATTTTAGCATGTTGATCTCCCCTCCTGTTATGTGTTGATCTTTCTTTTTAGCATGTTGATCTCTTTTACTATCATGCTAATTTTTTTTCTTAGCATGTAACCATGTAGATCTATCTTTTATATCATGTTAATCTTTCTTTTTATCATGTTTATCTTTGTTATTGTCATGTTGATCTTTCGTTTTAGTATGTTGATCAGTAAAGTTGTCATGTTGATCTATAATTTTGTCATGTTGATCTGTCGTTGTTGTTAACACAAGGAAACGTTGTTGATCGATTAATCATGCTGATCTAATACGACTATTATGTTGATCAAATTTAACGAATGACAAACTTATAAATAAGTGAATCGTTTATGCGCACGCATGCGTTGTGCACACCTATAAATATACCCCGTTTAATTAAATAGACGGCAAGTGAAAGGTCCGGTAGATATGTACTCGGGAAAAGTTGTAAAATCAGTCATATAGGTTTCAGGTTTATATATAAAATTTCAATCCAAATTGTTTTCGAGTAATAATCTTATCCTAAGCATTTATAACGGTAGCGTATTTGAATATTAAACTAACGATTTTTAACAAGTGGCTAACGGAATGGTCACATGGCGTTAATGTCGTTATAGGGAGTACAGCTTGGAAGGTTACGCTGCATGAGAAAATTACAGTTTGTCTTTTATGATTTAGTTACCTACACATTGCACCCAAAACTTTAATAGATTATAAGAATGATCCTTTCCCACAACCACGAGCCAACCCCACGGACTCCTCTGTCCGCCGCCGATGCTCCTCCTTTTCCCCTGCTCATAGATGGTCCTATCCACTGACCCCCGATAGAGAGCAGCATGTTCAAGGTGCAACAAGGTAACTCATCACCAACAACGAAGTCGCTTTGTCTTGCCTGAGAAGCACCGCAGATCGAATATGGGGTGAGGAGGGTGGGAACGACGTTTGGTCGGTGAGCGTTATACATGCATTGTGGCTGAATGCTTCGCTTGCGGTGGCTGGAGTTCCCCTAGGGTTAGAATATTTTACCTTTAAAACCTCCAAATACGTTGTCATTAACAAATTAGTCCTTAGTATCTTCTCACCTTCCAAGTTGGTTACCCGATAACAGCGTTAAGGCCACATGGCCCATCCGTTCACCACATATAAAAAACGTTAGTTTAAGACTGAAATGAACTACAGTAAACGCTTAGGACTCAATTGTTAATTTAAAAACATTTAGACCGACATGTTAAAAACATGAAACTATAGGATTGATTTTATATTTTCCTCATATATACTCCATATATACTCCCTCTGTCCCAATAAGTATGATGATACGTTTAAGTAGAAACGAAAACTTGAGAATAGCAAAATAAAATAGACATAAAAAACAAAATTAAAGATAATCAAATTAAGTTAATGGTTTAGTGGAACAAAAAATGTATCAATTTTACTAAAATAATCATAAAATGAAGCATACAATTTTTACTAGGATGAATGTACTAGAATGGAAGGTGGTATATACATTATTGTTGAATGTGAATGCATGTTGTGGAAGGCACTATACATATTGCATATCTAAGGGAGTTCATAGGTTGGTTGCTGGTGGCAATTGTCCTTTTCTTCTCATTCTTTGAATCTCTAATTGGAAGTAAAATCTGAATCAAATTCCAACACTTTGTTCATTAATAAATATACTCTGCTCTGCTAGTGCTATCCCCGCTGGCCCACTCGATGCCTGCCAACTTCTTATCTTTACCCTGCCTCTGGGCCTGATGTAAGAATCACTTAAGCCCAGCCCATTTCGTGTCCAGTAAGGCCCAGATAATTTGACGAAGAGATAACGTGGCTTACGTGGCACGTGGAGAGTGGCTGCGCAATCGTAGGGGAGGTGGATTGGGGTACAAGTCAGCTGCTCTGTATGTGTCTTGTGCGAGAAGCTTCTTCTGATGGCCCTCAAACTGGGCCTCCACCCACCAAGATATCTCGGACCGTCGCCGACCTCCACGCACCGCCGCCGGCCGCTCGATTTCCGGCGTTTCGTGATGCAGGATTCGAGCTGCGAGACATCAGAGAAGCTTCTAATCGACGCCCTCATAGGAATCCAAGGCAGAGGCCGATTAGCTTCCCCATCCCAACTCTCCGCCGTGGAATCCGCCGTGAAAGAGCTCGAACAGCTCCAAGGCGTCACCTCTCCGACGAGCTCCGACCTGATCGAAGGCCGATGGCAGTTGATGTTCACGACCAGACCAGCAACGGCGTCCCCGATCCAGAGAACATTCGTCGGCGTCGACATCTTCACCGTATTCCAAGAGATTCACCTCCGCAGCAACGACCCTCGCGTCTCCAACATCGTCAGATTCTCCGACGCCATCGGCGATCTGAGAGTGGAGGCGGCGGCGTCGGTCGGAGACGGGAAGCGGATCCTGTTCCGATTCGACAGAGCGGCTTTCAATTTCAAATTCTTACCGTTCAAGGTACCGTACCCTGTGCCTTTCAGTCTGCTCGGAGATGAGGCTAAGGGCTGGTTGGACATTACATATTTGTCTCCTTCTGGAAACGTCCGTATCTCCAGAGGCAATAAGGGCACCGCATTTGTGCTTCAGAAACAGACTGACCCTAGGCAAAACTTACTGGGTGCTATTTCCAAAGGAACTGCTGTTATGCAGGTAAATGAAATTCATGCTGCCTTTTTTAACCGTTAAAGATGATATGTTTCACTTAACACAAAAAATAAGGAATGTTGAAAATCGAGGGTACGTGTTCTAGCTGTAAAAATTTTAGAAAAAAAGTGAGTTTTTTAAGGTAAGAGTTTGTAATGGTTTGTCAATAAAATAAAAATATCTTTTTGAGGGAGCAAGGAAAAGTGAGGTTAATAAGGTAAGAATTTGCAATGGAATGTTAATGAAAAAGATTGCAATGAAATGTCAATAACTAACAATTCTGGATTATGTACGGGCTACAGGGAAGCTTGGAATAGAAGTCGAGATATGATATGGGTATCTATTTACCACATATGTGGAAAAACACACACCATGAAAATGTCAAATTTACTCTCTTAATAAATCTCTATGAAGGGTGTTTTAGTCTTTTAGTTTATTAGGTTAGTTAATTAGTAGTACATTTAGGTAAGTGTTTTTTCACATATGTGGTAAATAAACGGACTGACTGGTTTGTTTGATGGTTAATGACATGTTTGGTGGAGAGTTGAGCTTTGGTGAGTGTATAAGTGTATTGCTAATCTCTTTATTATTATTATTTTTTATTTTTTTTAAGATGATCATTGGTGTGCTTTCTTGGTTGAGGGCTTAAGGATTTTGCGGTATACCTCTGAAATATGAAATTTCTTTTATTCTTGGATACTTTGCCTAAATTTATCTTTTGGGGCTAGGATGTTTTTTTTTTTTCTAATAAAAAGCTTAAGGTGCCTGTCCAAAAAAAAAATAGGGGGCTTCAAACTTAAGTGGGGAGGGGGAAGAAATTTGATGAATTTTCTTTGGATGAGGGGTGAAAAAAAATTAACATCCTCTACCCCCTCAAACCATGGATGACGTGAAAATGGACAAAATTGGCTTAACCGATGACCCCACATGTCTATGTGTCAAGTTGATGAGAGGTCAACAAATGCTGCCATACCAGATGTCCACGTGTCACATAATAATTGTGAAAGGGATGAAAATCATCCGGGTAAATAAATGGAATTCACTTTTGGTGTGAGTTTTGGAGGTAGGAAAAACTTAGCAATTCACCATGAACAAATGGAAGTGAGTTTGCAAATATTCATCTTTAAAAAGTTATGTTTGAAGCACCCTAATAGTTCTCTTAAAATGAAAACTATCAATTTTTTTGGGATTACGGAGTATAAAACAACATAATTTTTTGAGTAAGAAGAGAAAGCAAAAATGATGAACTCACAAAGTAATGCTTATGTGAAGAAAAAATTTGTATAAAAGAAACATATCATTTTTTTTATGGAAACAATTCAAAAAATGAAAATGCAGAAAGTTTGAGGTGACTGGGGGATTATTTTTTATTTATTTTTTAAAAAATATCTGCTAACTACAATAAGTATGCAGGAAATAGATGACTTTCTATTCGTAAATGGAAGAATAGGTGAAGAAGAGCCACAACTTCTGGAGGGAGAGTGGCAGATGCTGTGGAGCTCACAGGTTGGTCCGTTATGAACCCACTTCCCAAAATGCACTTAGAATGTGATTGTACTATAATCCCAGATAAAAACTCAAGAATTACGCTAGAGCCATTGGCATTTGAGATAGAGAATAAGAAATGGCTAGGAAATCAAATGTGTCAGTTTTTCCAAGATTCAGCATCTCTTTTTGACCAGCTCATGTCATGTGTTGAGTTTGTGTGTAGGTAGAGACAGATAGCTGGATAGAAAATGCTGCTAATGGTCTCATGGGGAAACAGGTGATTACCTGGATGACTTAGATTGCAATTTTTTTGTTTATCTTTTCCCCTTAAATATCCAGCAACATCCTGATCATCCTTTTGATGCATCTGGTTCAGATTGTCAAGAAGAATGGGGAACTGAAGTTTGTTGTTGGCATATTACCAGGTCTAAGATTTTCAATGAATGGAAAGTTTGTGTAAGTCTCCCAATTCTATCTCCAGCACAAACAAAGAAGTCCTCATTTTTTCACTTGTTTCTTTCCTCTCATAATCTAAATTGGGACACCAAGGCATCTAAATACAGTGCATGACTAGACAATGGGGTATTCTCTGGTGCAGCAAAACTGGAGTGAAGGAATATGATGTTACGATGAATGAAGCTGCCATAATTGGTGGCCCATTTGGCTACCCACTAGAGATGGAGACCAAGATCAATATGGTTCTTCTGTAAGCCTCTAGTCTGACTCATGGAATCTTAAGCTTTAAGATGCAACTACGCAAAATATGCTGAACTGATACCTTCCATTTAATGGTAGATACAATGATGACAAGATTAGGATCTCTCGGGGCTACAACAACATTGTTTTTGTTCACCTGCGAATAGATGGATCGAAGCAGCTGAAGAACTCATGACAAGCTAAGCCATAGGCAGATCAGTAGCTGTATTTAGAAGTGTCATGTATGTCAACTACAGTCAATAACTTCAGCTCAAGAGAAGCAAGGCAAATAAGTTGCTCCTTCCTGAGTCATTTATGCCAAGGAAAAGTATAAAAAAACTGTTCAGAGTTTAATTTCTACCTCTCTAAATTATGCAGTGATCTACTATCTTTGATAGCCATAACCAGAGAACTGAAGACGGCTTTGTTTCTCAGTGCTATTAAGTCATTCTCTTGTTCAGCTGCTTTTTACAAAACAAAGGAAATACAAAAGTACAGTTAAGTACCATGTTAAGACAACATAATACCACATCAATTGGAATAAAAAGGAGACATCCTGAGACAGCATAAACCAGTGTCTGTACATTCATGGCCAACAGAAGAATGTAACAAATCTGTGGAAGGACCTTCCTACTTATAGACAACAAAATTAAACTTTCAGAAAACCCCATAACAACCCTACAGCTACAAAGACATCTCTAGCCTCTAGGCAGGCCCCAGATGTTTATTAATGGAAAGTGCTAACAAATACATAACATTATTGGGAAATATAACAAGGTGGCAAACCAATCAAACCAACACTTGCAACTATCGGGCTTGTCAATTATTCCCTATCAAATATGCTTCATCTAGCTCTCCCAAAAATTTCTCTGCTAATCAAACAGAAAAAACATCAGGTTATTATCCAGGCTTTTGAATAAGAGATGAAGATAGCAAACTAATATGACACGATTGATATCACAATTACACCCCGGTTTCCGTGGTTCTGAGACAAATGAAACCTTATTTGGCCAGTTCATGAATAATTGTTGATCATCTTTGAGGAGGATCCACTGTTCGAACATTTGCACCAGTCATGCCTTCAATGCGATCTTTAGTAATGTCCACAAAATGACCAACCATTTCATGGAATTGTTTTAACCCTGACAATGGGAGAATGATTGATGACCTATCAGAACCTGCAACCTGTAATTATGAAGCAAATTCTTTGAGAAATGAAACTAGAGACTTTGGTTTCATCAGGTAGACGAGAAAGAGGTACTTATGTCAGCTCTACCTCAGATATTCTGAGGAAATGCCCTCTGTTATTGCTACCAAGATCAAAGAAAAATCTCTTCTGATCAGCTCTGATTACTTTGGAAACCCCCATATTACCAATTTCATCCTGTGCTGGAAGCTCTACTGAGCGTTCCAAGTTCAAGTCTGAAGCCGGGCCAGGTTGACTGCTGTGTCCAGAAATGAAACCAGCCCCTACATCGTCAGAAAGCCCAACGAGCTGCTCCGAAGATTCTGAATTCTGCTGCTTTGACAGAGTAGATGTAATTGTAAAAATGGGAGGTGAGAGATACAAATGGAAGTGGAATGTGTTTAGGGAATATAAAAGAGCACCTGGTTAGGCAGCATAAAAAGCCTTGACGCCTCATTGATCTCAGCCAAAATGTTCCTGAATGCGGCCCATCCTTCATCCCTGGAGCTCCCAGCAGGAACGATAATGGTGCTCCGGTTTCGACTAACAGATGCTTCGGATACCTGCACCACCACACAAGCGTAAGACAAGAACACTCGTAGTGCCTTTATCTTTAATTTCTGGTTCAAGAGGACTCTAGAAAAAGACGGAGAAACACACAACTGAGCACGCATACACCATCCCCCCCTCAAGTCCTGCGGTTCATTGACAGAATTCTAGGTAAATTGACTGGTAAATCGAGGATAACCTTAAGGAATCGACCGCGGCGATTCTCGCCAATGTCGAAGTAGAAGACCTTGGAGTCGAGCTGGAGTTCCTTGCTGAAGAGGTCGTGGTCGTCGGAGTTGACGTAATAGTTGAAGAGATCGAGGAACCAGGAGATGCCGGAGAAAGGAACGATGATGGTGGAGCGGGTGGCGGAGGTCTTCTCGGAGATCTTAAGGTAGCGGCCGCGAGGATTCTCCTTGAGATCAAAGTAAAAGAGCTTGTGCTCGACCTGGAGCGTCTTGCAGAGGAGCTCGACGTCGTTGCCGGCGCCGGCGGAATTTGCCTCCATTGTCGGTGAGATTGGGATCGGCGATTGGGGATCTAGCTAGGGTTCGGGGGTGAATCTGATGCTCTGCTTCGCGAATTGACCAACCAACCAACTAACCCAACCAGTAAGTATATACGTTACTCGCGTTCTCACAACTGATCTGGTTTACGAGCGGAGCCACCACCACAACAGTACCACCACTTTGATTTTTTTTTTCCTCCTCTTGAAAAAACAATTATTGTGTGTTTTTCGTGGTGATTACACGTGGCGTTTCTGTTTTGATCTTTCCTCCGTCATGAGGTTGTCAGCATTCTTATATTGGGTCGTCATGAGTTGTCAACTTTCTTAAAATAAAGCTTTCTATCATCATTTTTACCATTTTATCCTCTTATCTCACATCATGGGCCATGAGTTTTTCTCTTTCCTCCCACTCAACTTAAAATTGGGGTCACAAAATTTTCTCCTTTCTTTTTCATGAGGGTAATTTTGTCAACACACTATTATTCTCTCACTTTCCTTAATATATGTGCCAAACAAATCCTCTGGCCTTTGTGGGACGGAGGAGTATTATTTTTGTTCCCTATTTGGTGTACTACCTTCATTTGGTGTTTTTTACAGCAGAAATATGATTCATTGAGGATGCCCAACGATGAGGAACAAAAGCAGTGCCGGATCGAGGACAAAATTGACGTGGGGGTAAAAACAATTAAATAAAATTTCAAGGTCAAAGTTTTTTTACTCGATTTATACTTAATTAATTACTTTATTTGATTTTTGAACTTGTATGTGACTAATATTATTACTAATAAGAATTTATCAAAATACTTAAAAATAGAGTTATTTAAAAACTAGATATATTGAACTATCATTTGGATATATTTGGAGAAAAACTCATAGATTAATTGTTAAAACTAGATGAGCCAATCATTTAAGTATGGATAGAGTATTTAAATAGTGGTAGGGTCAAGAGATTGAAGTAATTAGATTGAAAAGTTGAGGTCAAATGTACCTTCAACTAAAGTTTGGAGATATTTGTGTAATAAGATTTTATTTGTAATTTTATTTATGAAAAATATATATACACACCCTATTGGTGGCGGATCCGTGTGGGTAGCCGCCACAATCTTTCTATATTGATGTGTTTTGACGTTGGTGGCGGGTCGGTTTGTGCAGCCGCCACATGTCTACGCAATTGACGCGTGTTGATATTGCTGGATGCCATTGGGATTCGCGTGTTGCGTGATTCTCGGAATTCGAGGAATGGGGGTTGGGTTAAGAGTGCGTTTTTCCTGTCTTGTCAATGAAGTGACTGAAAGAGATCGATCCTTTGACTTATGCCATAAATGTCGTTATATAGCTGGTATTAATGGTGGCAAAATCGTAATATGTCAATATAACGTTATTGTACACGTGTTCTATACGTCCGGGTAATGTTTCTCCAGGAATGTCCAATGCCTTGTCCGTGTAAACGTTTACTAAGTCCGGGAATGTCACTTGAGTTCTAGTTACCACTTGAGTTTTTAATGGGGCCCTTAAGGTGGACTATTAATTTGGGCCTTTTGGTAGGCCTGTTTGGTATTATTGGGCCTAGCGGCCATCAGACGTTACTGGACGTCATGGAGATTTGTGCGATGCACGTTTGACTCAGAATTCGAGAATGGAGATAAAGGGATTCTCTCTTCGTGGTCTTTTGAATGATAGTTGCCCAGAAGATCCATTAATTCCCTCCATAAATGCTTATACAGTCCATTGTTATAGTGGCAATATTGTAATATCTCAATATAGTGTCAGAGGACACGTGTCCTTAGTAGGTCCGGGTATGAATGGTTCAGGAATGTCCTCAATATGTCCGGGAGAATTATGTCCGGCAATGCCATTGTCTTGTACGGGTTATGACTTATTAAAATTTTTAATAAGACCCTTATTTTGGGCTACTGATTGGATCTTTTGCTAGGCATTTTTGGGCTTTTTAAGTAGATTGGGTCTGACAACCATCGAGTCCCCTCATTAGCAAATTGGCCGACTGTAAGGAGTCAGAATTTTTCTAAGTCGAATGATAATTTTCTGTGTTTCCCGGACCATCACCATACTTTGTAAAAAATCAGTGGGGTAACCCTAGATCTGCCTCCGAACAAAAGGGGCATGTTGTTCCTTTGTATAGATGATTTTGACACAAAAAAAATACAAGTGAAAAATTCTCAAGTGAATACCTTGCTTTCTATAACTTTACAAACCGATCCCCAAATCGAGGTAAGTTTCAGAATCTCATCCAAACCTTCCAACCACCATGATCCGAGAGAATCAATTATGGTTGTCGTGATCGTTTGAACGAGATCTAGACTAATTGGTTAGTCGTGGTCATCCCATCAAGGCATGGAGGGACCGGTTGGCATGAACGTCCTGTTGTGATAAGGTTGTAGTGTTGTCGACAAACAAACGGGGACGTAAATCTGTCGGTTGTGTGCGCTGGAGCGATGCGATGAACGAGGGTGAAGGAGCGGCCAAGGGCGTATTGGGAGCAAGGAGCTAAGGGATGCGACCGAAGGATCCGCTAATGATCAATGAGGTGAAGAGATGGAGCAACAGTTGGGAGAGAAGTGAGATCTAGGTGATGCAATTGACAAGTTTTAGTTGTAGAAGTAGTTTGCTTAATTTGTTGAAGTTAGTGGTCCATTAGTTGTTTGACCTTTGTTTGACCAAAGATCATATATTTAAAATATTCTATTAAGGGTATGCTCACGACGGGTTTTGGAGGCAATGTGCTCTATTCATGATTTTTTGGGATTGGGGATTTATCCAAAAAATGGGCGAAGAAAGGACGGCCTCTGCGTGGTCGTGGTACAAGTGTGGTGGGGAGGTGGAGTGCAAGTGGGGCAGATGGTGGTGGGAGCGAGTCGGTTGCAGGTGGGATGACTGTTGGATGGGACAGCAAACGAGCGCGGATGGTAGCTCGCAACAAACCGGCATGGAGTGAGAACGCTCGTTGCCTGGCCCCATGAGACTGATGGTTTCGAATGGTAGGGATGTAAAGTCCGGCCCAACCATCCGTCATATGTTCGGGACTTGAGACAATCAGTGGATAGTAATGCTTAATTGGTATTTGATATGGTCCATGCAGGTGTGGTTTGAAGTTTGTTGGTGCTTTTCAGGAGACCTTGCAGGGAACAGACTCTTTCGGACACGCTTTACGTGGCTTCAGCGGAGGGGGACGGTAGCCTCGAGCTCTAATTTCGATGTTGCGGACGGATCCTTGAATCAAGCCTTATAGCAATTTGAGAGCACTTGCGATGATCAGCTTCACTTGAAAGCATTAGTAGTTCTCAGGATCTTATCCCACTTAGTTTCTCTATCCAGCCATAGGTTGTTAGCCATTGAATGAATGGTCATTCCTGTTTAAAAAAAAAAGATATGCTTATGATGAATTTTATGTCCATGTTCACACTATTTTTTCACTAAAAACATGAGTAAATTATGTAGAAGGTCTTACTTTTTGCACCATTGACCAAAAGAAGTTGTGTTTTAAGTTTATGTTTTATTGAAGTCCCAAAAATTGAATGCGTGATATATAGTAGTCATTTCCATCCAACTCTACCGTTTCAGTTGACGGATTGTGTGAAATGGTGAATTTACTCTCAATTAATTGTTATAATGCACATCAATATTTAAAAACTAAACACTTCTACCCCTAATATTTTTTTTAATTCTGACATATTAACCCTCACCTTGAATCTCATTGCACCCTCACAACGCTCTTCCTTCGTTCCTAGAACCTTACCGTAATCCCATGCACTTCTCTGTTTCAACCCACTCTCTTGGTTACCCGTGGAGTGATAAAATTCTGAGCATGGTCGAGAAAACTGGACCGGACTGGCCGGTCGGACCGGTTGGACCGCGAATCGGAGGCATGTCCGGTCCGTTTTTCGGTTTTGAGGCCTATGCTTAGAAACCGGTGGAAACCGGACCGGCGGAACCGGACAAAACCGGCGAACCGGTTGAACCGGAAACCGCCGGTTTTCAAGAAAAAAATATTAAAAAAGTTTAAAAAAAAATTAAAAAATTTTATTTTACATTTTTAATGTTCATTGTAATTTTAAAGCATATATGTGCTAACTATTTTGAGTTTTGATGGATATATATTCTTGAGTTTATTATAAATTACTTATTTACTTTAAGATAAATGATAAATGTTAGATATCCCGCGTATTTAACTAATACCGGTTGAACCGGAGGCTCAATCAGTCAAACCGGTCAGACCGTGAACTTGTAGCTTAAACGGTTCTGTGTCCTGTTCGGTTTTATAAACCATGGCACCTGAGTCAATCATCATTATCACAATATAATATTTAAGTTAGTTATAGTTCAAACGAGGTTTCGTGCTTTGCGATGGAGTCAGTTTGACATTGCAATATGAAAATTCTAAGAATTAAAAAATCGTTTAAAATTTTTAAAATTGTTATGAAATTTGTGAGGAAAAAAATATTTTAAAGAATCATAAAATAAATGTTGAAAAACAAATGTGACAACTTTTTTTTCCCTGGAATAATTTTTGTGTGATGATGATGTGCAAAAAGAACGAAAAAACTTTAAGTACCCTAAATCATAAGATTGAAAACATTTGTTATCAATGTGAAAAAAGAATGAAACTAAGAGGAAAGAAAAGAATCATCATTTAACAAAAAATGAACAAAAGAAAGAAAAACCTCAAAGTAGTCCAGATCACAAGATTGAAAACATTTGGTATAATTGCGCAAAAAGAATGAAACTAAAAAGTAAGATGATTTCTTGACAAAAAAACAAAGAGAGAGAGGAGAAAATAATAAAAAATTGAGCCAAATCAAAACATTGAATACATTTGGCACTAAGAGGCAAAAAGAATGAAATTAAGAGGCAAGAAAGGGAACATCCATTAATGAAAAAAAATAAGAATGAAAAACATTAAAGTTGCCAAATCTTAAGAGTGAAAATATTTGGTATCAATGTGCAAAAAACACAACTAAGAGGTAAGAAAGGAATTATCCATTAACAAAAAACTAGAAGAAAATAATTCAAAACTTTAAAGTGACCTAAATAATAATATTGAAAATATTTAGTATCAATGCATACAAAATGAAATTAATTAAGAGGCAAGAAAATGATTATCCCATAACAAAAAAAAGGGAAAAAAATAGAAGAAATGATGTTAGGCTTGCAATAGGATTAAGTGTATGGAATCTAAATCTCAATTAACTATTCATCTAAGTTCATTTGCAGTTTCAAAATGTAGGTTATATATACACACACACATATATATATATATATAATATAAACATGTTGAATTATTTTTTAGATTTTAAAAAATGTATTAGCCCATTTATACTCTATGGATGCACTACGTATTTAATGGGAGCTGGATAGGGGGCGAGCCTCTACCCAGCCCGCTACCATGGTAGCGAGGCCGCCCGCTACCCAGCCCGCTTCTTTTTGGGCCGCTTCCGTCAATCCTGACGCTACCCACCCGCTACCGGTGGTAGCGGGCAACCCGCTATCGCCTGACAGAGCATGACAGAGCTGGTAGCTCATCGCCCCTACCCTGCCCGCTACCATCTTTTCTTTTAAAATAATGATTTATTTATTTGCATCATTTAATAAATGATTGAATAATAATTTTATTTATTAATATTTATAGATTACAATTAAAAATAGAAATGATTGAATAATAATTTTATTTATTAATATTTATAGATTATAATAAAAAACAGAAATGAATTTAATTATAAATTAACCAAATGTATCAATTACAATAAAAAACATCCAAAATCAAATAGAATTTACAAAAGTGTCCTACGGGGGAGGTAAATCGTAATCGTCACCCTGATTCTCACGCGGCGGGGAATGGTGCTCCGAATCGTCGAACGCAACTCATCCTCGATCCTGATGCGATCCTCCTCCACCTTGCGGCGCACCTCTTCAGCGGCAAGCTCGCGCTGAAAGGATGTGAATGAAAATAACGTTAGAAGAGTTTTGAAGCTTGTAGATATTTTAAGAAATTTCCAACTAGTGTCAAATTAGTTTACCTGAGATGGTCGAGGTGGTTGGAACAGCTCCGGATGGACTAGTTGCGGGGGAGCGCCAACCCAACGGCCTTTGTAGGGTATGGACGTGGATCTAACAAGGTATGGACGCGGATCTAACAAGGTATGGACGCCGATCTAACAAGGTATGGACGTCGATCTGACAAGGTATGGACGCGGATCTAACAAGGTATGGACGTCTACCAAGGTATGGACGTCGATCTAACAAGGTATGGACGCTGATCTAACAAGGTATGAACGCGGATCTGCCAAGGTATGGACGTTGATCTAACAAAGTATGGACGCCGATCTAACAAGGTAAGGACACCGATCTAACAAGGTACAGACGCGGATCTAACAAGGTACGAACGCGGATCTACCAAGGTATGGACGCCGATCTAACAAGGGTTGGACGCCGATCTAACAACATATGGACGTTGATCTACCAAAGTATGGACGTCGATCTACCAAGGTATGGACGCCGATCTAACAAGGTACGGACGCAGATCTAACAAGATATGGACGCCGATCTACTAAGGTATGGACGCCGATCTAACAAGGTATGGACGCAGATCTACCAATGTATGGACGCCGATCTAATAAAGTACGGACGCGGATCAAACAAGGTATGACGTCGATCTAACAAGGAAGTCATTATACACAGAAATAATTCCTAAAATACTAAAATACTAAGTAATACCTAAAATACCTAAATAAATTCCTAAAATACTAAAATAATTCCTAAAATACTAAAATAATTCCTAAAACACTAAAATTCATAAAATACCCAAAACAATACCTGTAGATGGCGGTGGAGACGGCCGGCGACGAAAACTTGGTGGTGGCCGGCGGCGGTACTGTTCTACCTTCAAAAATAAAATTGACAAATACTCTGTTTCTAATCGTAGAAAAACCGAAAAAACAAGTGAGAAGGAGATACCTGAAGTTGTTGATGTACTTCCACCCTAAAAACGAGTGAAACGGCGCCGGAAATGGGGAAAGAGGCGGTGGTCGGCGGCTGATTTCGGAGGAGAGTGCATGATGCGTCGGGGAAGAAATGGGGTAAAGAGGAAGCTGAAATCGATTTAAAAGGCTCGGTAGCGGGTAGCCCGCCGCCAAGCCCGCTACTGGCCAGATGGTAGCGGGCTACCCCCCACTCAACCCATTATCGGATGTTTTTTACGGTTTCGATGAGTGGTTTGAATTTCAAAACACCCGCCCAACCAATTAATTCGCATGGTAGCGGGCTACCCGCTACCACGCCCGCAACCGAGTTGCGCCATCGATAGCAGGCAGCCCTCCCCAGCCTGTTAGAGGCCTTTTGGGGAGCTCGGTAGCGGGCCGCCACCTACCAGACCCGCTACCAAGCTCCCCTCAACTACGTAGTGATGTTGGGATATTCTCGTTAGTACAATATTGTACATTGTTATATATAATTATAATTTTTGTCACACTCATATTATTCTCTCATTTATTTATTTTTCATTTTATCTTTTTGCTCTTCCCAATGGCTCAAATGTTTCTTTACATTTTCATTTCAAGTTTAAGTTATCCGTTTTCTCTTATTTTCATTTCATTTTTTTAGTTCACCTTAAAAATTTCATGTTCCTTATTTGTTTGTTATTTCATAACCCCTTTTCTTCATGTACAATTTTTCCCCGCTGATAAATGTTGAATATAAAACCCGCAACGAAGTGCTGGAAAATAAATCCTACCACCTCCGTTCCCTTTTAATTGAGACATTTGATTTTTGATAGTTTGATTGACTTAATTTTTAACTAAAAATAGTTTGTTAAAAAAATTGAAAAAAAAATATTTTGAGAAACTAGACTATTTGTTTCATAGATTAGATGCTGAAAAGGAAATGTAACAATTAAATTGGGGCAGAGAGTAGTTTATATACATTTACAAACTTGATGTGACTAAGATGAATAGTTATTTGTAATTAATATCCCTTAAAAACAATTCTACAATAACCCTTACTTACCACCTCTTCTTCTTCTTCTTCTTCTTCTTCTTCTTCTTCTTCTTCTTCTTCTTCTTCTTCCTTTTACATTTGTTAAGAAATAATTCCTTTTTTGACTCTCACTTTCATATTTTTGCACATCAATAATAAATGTTTTCAATATTTTAATTTGGATTACTTTAAAAGTTTTTCATTCTTTTTACACATCAATACCAAATATTTTTAATCTTATGATTTGGATCATTTTACAGTTTTTCATTCTTTTTGCATATCGATACCAAATGTAGGCACCATTGAAAGAGATGTTCTGATCACAAATACTACAACTATGGGTGTTCATGACAAAGTTACAGCACTGGCATTATCCCATGATTCAAGGGCATTGGTGGTAATGCTTGCCATTGCTGTGCATTTCCTGATGAGAGAACCACCATCATAAGTGAATCACAACTACCACCAGGATCCTTCGGTTGATTAAAGTATGTTTTTTTTCATGAATTCAGTGATTCAGTATATTAGAGGAATTACTACATTTTTTTTTGATGTGGATGGATTTGTGCTTTGCCATATCGTACATGATTTGTAGAAGAATTGTGGTGAGACTAATGCATCAAATATCAGAGGTGTTGTTCTCAGTGAGGATTGTTCCGCAGCGAAGTCCGGATGAGACCGAACTCTCTGTCCTACTGAGGGTCTTGAAATTGTTGCTCCCCATCGTCGAAAGAATCTCTGCCTAGAGTAGTGTTCCTACAAAAAACCCGAGGGTGGTTCCCCGGGGGAGGGCCTCCGACGATCAAGTTAGTCGAGAAGTGTTTAGAGGGGAGAGTGAGTAGCAATGAATGCGTACCAACCAGAGTAAATGAGGCTGATATTTATAGACTAACCTTCGTGACACACTTGGTAAATATCTTGAGTTCCACGCCGGTCCGAACATGCTCTCCTTCTATTATCTGGGTAAAAGCCATGTTCGCACGCCATCGCTGTTGCGTGAACGCGTTGCCTTCCCATTAGATCAATTTAAGATATCAAACAAGTTGGAAATCAACTTAGCAATTTTAGGCAAGACATGGCATCCAACTGAGACCCTAAACCGAAAGTAAAACATCATCAACCCAAATTAATTAAAACAGGAACTACCTAGAAAATTGACACAACTATTCGAGCATATAAAATACCGATAACGGAACGATACAGCTTGGCCCATTAGCCTTTGTTTGGATCAAGAGCTTAAGGTAGTGATTGGAGTTGTTTGAGTCTCTGTATCCAGAATCTCAAAACTTGCATCCACAAATGATCTCACTTAAGATGGTCAGTGGACATGATGAAATTCCAGAACCACTTGTTGGCAACACCCAATTTGAGCAAGGATTTACCATCCACTTCAGTTGGGAATAGCAATGAAAATAAGAATTTGGGTCTAGATGTGAAATTCAGCATAAGAATAACGATGAGCCAAGAGTAATTGCAAAATCTTCAGTTAAAATTGAAATGAAGATACATGAACAGCCACATTCTGACGATCGACACACAAATTTTAGAAGTATTAGTTCAATTCCACTAATTCAACTTAGAAATCTAGAGTACAAGACGAAATGCTAGTCCCGTTTCACGAAGTGAACAGTTAATGGTCCGTTTAGTTACTGAGAGAAGTTTCCAAATTTTCATTTTCAAAACTTCTTTGTAAATTTTTTATCATATACCTCTAGGTTTGAAGGTATGCAAAATAAGGTTTTCCAAGCATTGGAAAACTCTAGTATCAAATTAGGGAACCTTGTTTGGAAGGTTTCCATTTTAATACTAGAGTTTTCTAATCTTTGGAAAATAAGATTTTTCATCTCTTAAAGATTAGCTATGTGATCAAATATTTACAAATGAATTTTAGAAATGAAAACTTGAAAACTTCTCCATAACTAAACTGACCTAAATCCAAATTTTTCATTCCAAATTTTTCATTCCATATTAAGATGGAGAACTTCAAAACAAGCTTCCCCAAATTAATACTAGAATTCTCCAAAATTTGGAAAACAAGGTTTTCCAACTAGTTATAGACACATACATTTGTAGGGAAATTTGGAATGTAAAATTTTCAAATTATCCAACATTTGCTACCGAGCCTTAAAAAAACCTTTAATAATTAACTCATCTGCTATTAGAAGCTTATGATTTTCAAATTATATCAAATCAAATAGATGAAATGACTTATGCCACACTTGCATACAAGTAGTTTACTTAATTATGATAGCATATTTGAATGTCAACTCATCAAGTCAATTTTTTGAAATGTTTGATTTTGAATGTTATCTTACTTCAATTTATCTACATTATTTTTTATAGAAATTTTTTAAAAAATATTTGTAAAAATTACTCATTTCTTTTTTAGGTTATCACTGAAAAATTATTCACTTTCTTAAAGAAAGTTCTCAGTTACAAAATTACTAAAGTATAGGTAACCATACAAAAAAATCTTACATCGCGCTAAGCAAACCCTTCAATTTTTTAGGAACGGAAGTAGTATATATTTATAAAATAGACAAATAAATTCTTATTTGAGTCATTTTAAGAATTTAGAGAAAGGAGTGAATTAAATGTTGAAATACAAAAATTCCTTTTTCATGGGATGACGGGAGTATAACTTTCCTGTTAAACTCCCTTCAGCCAATCTTGATTGACCCTTTTCTTTCACAAAATGTAAAGGGAAAGGTAGCGAAAGAGCAATTGAGAAGGAAGAAGAACAGCGCCCAAGGAATGGTACATGCAGAAGCTTACATTTTCCATTACTGGCCCAAAAGATAGGATAGGACTCAGGCACTCAGATCATATCAGAATCAGAACCCTAATCCCATCACTGACTAACAAAATTGCCAGTACCCTATATACAACACACTCAATACATACACAAGTCCCTATCATCAATTCAAGTAGGGGCTTTCAGTTACATCAACAACAACAACAATAACACTATTCCATGACCCATTACTCCTTATGGCGAGACGAGCGGTCTGATCGATCCTTTCGCTGTCCACCCAGAATACGCGAAATCTGCAGACCTCTACTGAATGCTTGGTTGAACAGCATTCGAGTCTGGAATTCTGACACAAACGGGAACCAGGCAAGGAATGCAACCGGCGTGAACAGCAGCAGGCCCATAACAATCTCGTATCCG
The DNA here is from genome assembly GCA_024586325.1 of Stellera chamaejasme. Classification (NCBI taxonomy): domain Eukaryota; kingdom Viridiplantae; phylum Streptophyta; class Magnoliopsida; order Malvales; family Thymelaeaceae; genus Stellera; species Stellera chamaejasme. The sequence continues at coordinate 8,912,784 of CM044984.1, read as the reverse complement.
CGTGCAAGTGTTCTCACCGATCCCCAGAAACCTGCTTTCTTCACAACAGGCTTCAACGCTTGTGCAATCTGTCATCATCCACAGAAGATGTCCGACACAATGTTACCATCTTAACACACAATCAAATGTTTGATCATCATTATGATTTTGAAAGAATTTGATGAATCTCAAAAGTCAGCCTTTAGCATAGCTTTGTTAAAAACGAAAGGTTCTGAGATAACATTTATGGTTGAGACATTGAGAGTAACCACACTTACCAAAATCATTCCCCAACCGGTGGGCATAAACGCAAGAATGCAGACAACCATATCTTCGATCGTCATGTGACTCTGCGGGAGTGCGATCAAAGTAACCAGGATTGAAACAAATGTCATGAATATCAATCCCTTCATCATCCGGAAGACTAGCTGATATCTTGCGCTAAATTTTCGGCGTCCAACAGATACAGCCTGAGAAAGAGCACAGAGGAATTAGCACTGCATAAAACTTGTGAACATCACACCCATAAATCAGGCCCATGAAAAAGGAAAGAAGCTGCAACAACACAACACACAAGTAACTAAAATTCAGCCTTAAAAAAAACTAAATTTCAGACTTCAGATCTGACAGAATGATTGATTGACCTAAAAATAAGCTGCATTTTGCCTTTTTTTTTTACCACTTCCCAGCAAATTATCCAACAATTAGATAGCAACTCAAGTTTTGCATAGCACAGCTTACCCTGCTCAATTTTGCTCAGATTGCTAATTGATCCGTATTACTTTTTGGATGTCCCACAAAAATCAGTACATTATCTTTTAAAGAAGCTTTTACATATTTTACCTTAATACCCCAAATTTCTCTTCCACTTGAAATACTCCCTCCATTCCTTTTTGATTGAAACAAATGGTTTTGGCATGGAGATTAAGGTGAATGTAGAATTGATGAGTTTTGACATATATATACCCCTAAAAAGTGAAACCAAAAGCTGCAAGCTCAAATAAAGGCAAAATAGTAAAGTTAAAAAAGTTACTATAAATGGAAACTTTTCAATTATTAAAGGACGGTCCAAAAAGGAAAGTGTTTCAATCAAAAAGGGATAGAGGGAGTAGTTATTTGTCACATGTTTATTTTACTTTATTACCCTCAAGTGTTTTGCACATCCTAATCCATGTACCAAGTCAAATGTATCAACTAATATGGGACAAAGAGAGTAGTAGGTAACAATATGCACCAGAGAAAATGAAGCAGTTGACAGAAACCATTTTACCTTCATCACAAACAATATGAGAACTATAACCAGCCATGATATACCGTAAACCTGTTAACAAATAAAACAGAATAAGTTCAGTCTGGATCTTGAAAGAATAGAACGATTAAACAGAACAGGATGCAGAAATGAGACAATAACGTACCAAGAAACTTTTAGTCCCGTTAGTGATGTTTAGATGATACACAAGGCCATATTGATAGATAAAGAACCGAACAGCTAACAAGATCTCAGCTATAACACCGCGCTTCCCAGAGAACAGAAGGTGTTCTTGTTCTTCTTCCCACCATGATTCCCAACTCTTTTCTGGTGGCACACCAATACCCCCACGATTGTTTATCCACTTGTTCCAATCAGTCCAATCATCAACTATTTTCTGCCATTCAAACCCAGAAGGGTTGAACAGGAAAGGGGCAAACAGCCATGTACCAACCATGAACCACATGGATATAGTGATTAATAAATAAGCAACAGCACTTCTGTAGCTATGACCAAAAATTTGGTATACCACAAGCAAGATCATCATCTCAATGCCTTTTACAAAATGGCTGCGAGAGTAAAGTCTGTAATTGTCAGCAAATTTGGCATGAAACACAACAAAGCCCCGACCTGTAGGCCTATATTTAGCACCTCCATGAAGCAAAGTCCTTCCATAGTAGTGGGTCTTTGTTCCAAGGGAGAAGGTGAAAAATACAGGCGCAAGTTGCAGCTGCATTAATACAAATTCACTTAATGCCTGCCGGAAACCCTTTTCTAAACCAATTTCCATCAACATGGGGAGGGCCATCAGAAATCCAATTTGAACGAAAGATTGAGAAGCAAGAGCCACTTGCAGAGGTTTATTGTCTCGGATTCCTGGCTGATCACTCAATCCTTCTTCAAGTCCACTAAGCACAAGATACAATCGGCCATAAAGGAAAACATAAACCGTAAGCACAGTTATCTGCATTAATAGAAAAATATCATGCTGTTAGATGACAAGACAAGAAACATAAACCAAATAACAGCATCAGTTGAAACTGGTAAGAATCAACACACCAGAGTACTGAAGTAAAATCCAACAGTGGTGAAATAACAGGATAGCATTCTAAAAAAGTCAAAACGATGCCCAAGTCTGTATATATCTCGACTCAGTGTCTGTTCTCCATTGCCATTTGCAATTTTGGCCTCAAACATAGATATTTGGTTGAGACCCACATCCCTTCCTTTCCCTACTTGAATGTACTCATGATGGGTCACATTGCCTTGACGAAGCGTGGAATTGAAACCTGCAAACAAGATCCATTAAAAAAAACATTAATAACAACAGAAATTGTACAGTAAAAATTTAAACAAAACTAACGAACAGCATTTACTGTACCAGCAAATATGTCTTCACTCAAATTGATGACTTTTGATGCTTTACTAACACCACCTCTGGTGAGGTGAAAAAGCCTATCAAATACATCTGGATGACCATAGTGGAACCGGACCCTACACACGTAAAGATCCTCGTAATGATTTGGTACTCAACAGTAAAAGGATTTTATCTATGGCATGAAAGACTCCGACAAGATGGCTGGAAAAGCCATTGAAGAGAGAGTGGAACTTCATAGAAAGGTCAGAACTCAGAAGGCTGAATGTCATTTGTGCTTATCCTTTATTTCAACCTTAAGTTAGTTAGAATAAACTGCACCTATTATTGTGGCATATAGAATAAAATAGTCGAAGCTCAAGGATCTTACTTCAGAGGGTGCGCTAACAGCCTCTGCCCAATTGTGACAAAACTTGTTTCTTGATTTGACATAAACCAGGCAAGCGATGAAACACTGTAGCAAACCATAAAAAGGAATCCATTACAAATACACAGATTTTCCACAGGGGGTGGGGGTGACTAGAACATGGCAAATAATGGTAATGTTAGTTGACCCACCTTCCTGTAAATATATGTTCTCGAAGCCCAAGTATTGTGGGGTAGCGCACACCATCATGCTTTTCGAGGAACTCTTCCAATAAATTTCGCATTTTTAATGCCTCTTCCATGTAGTTATCCTACTCAAATGAAATGTTAGGATAAGCAATTGACAATGAAAACAATAGGAAAAGAATCATGATAACAATACCTGGTTCATATCAATTGTTTGCAAACCTTCCCCGCGTGTAAAAATAATGGCATGATTTTGGTTTTCGGGTTTTCCCTCTCCTAAGATGGCAGGCCCAGGGAGTTTTATCCGGTAAATGACCTGGATGACAATAGGATAAAAGGCTAGTTACACTAATTTCTAAATCTCCTCATGCAGGAATAATCCTACCTATAAAAACTAAATAATCCAAATTTCAGTATAGGAATCTTATAAAACATAAAAGTCCCTTCAGTACGTGCTCAAAGACATACATTATGTGGAAAAGAAAATGTTCTCTCGACTAGACATGACAATCATGCGCACTGTGTGTGCAAACAAATCTTCAAGCAAAAATCACACTGAACCCAAATAAACATCAGCCTAAACCAAGGTTATTAAAAGCGAAAAGCGCAGTAATGCGATAAGGGTCCTAAAGCGCGAAGCGCAAAGCGCAACGTTAAAGCGCGGGCTTTAAAGAAGTTAAGCATAATAATATATATAAAAATAAAGTAGATGAAAAACATCAAAAATAGATCTAAAAATCACAAAGTCCAACTTTTAAACTTTACTCTAAAATTCTTTGAAACTAAATTTACACCCTAAAACTCAAATATCACTCATCATCTATCTAACTGATCAGTAACTTAACACTAGATTAGGGAAAGTTAAAGGCCCATTTGGTAGGCTTAAGCAAGACAAGCACATGAAACTCTGTTTAGAAATAGCCTACCTTTTTAAGTAAATTACAGTTAAAAAATAAAAAAAAGAAGTTACTATTATCGCCGGCGGACGGCAGGCATCCCTCTGTTTGGACTCAAGAAGAAGCTCCAGAGCGCCGAGAAGGGCGTGGAGGAGTTGGTGAAGGAAGAATTCGAGACGGCGGAGAAGGGGCTCGAAACGGCGGAACGAGAATAGAGACGGTGGGAAGAGGATCGAGACGATGGGAAGAGGGACCGACCTAGCCTCCCCAACGGCGTCGATTGCTCGTCGCCGCCGCCGCCGGACTCGAGCTCATCGATCTCAAGCTTCAGCCACCTCCTACACCTCCCTCAAGATCTCCTAGACAGTTGCGCTTCAGCTAAAGCGGACCGCTTCAGCTCGCATCGGCGCCTCACCGCCGCTTCGCTGAAGGTCTGCCGCTTCCGACGCGAAATGCGACCGACCTGCTCAAGCGAGCGCATCGCGCTCTGAGCGCGCCTAGAGCGCGCATTTAATAACACTAGCCTAAACATCAGCCTACTGGTCCTTAGGCACTAGCTATGTTGGTTAAAGCTTTAAGGACAAAAGGTGGAGGTCTTCAGTTCAACTTCTACCTCCACCATCCAATGATGTACAAAAAAAAGCATCTTACTGCCATTAATCGCAACTATGTTGAGGTTGGTGGCTTGAAGTATATAATAGCAATTAACTGTCTAGATTACATAAAACAAAACAAACAAAAAAGCATGCAAAAAGCATGGTGCCATAGTTTTACCCTGGATGCCCTTTCTATTTTAACCCTCTTATTAAGGAGTAATGAGATGAAATTACAAAATGATCACCATCGTTAGATTCTCTTCCCCTTTTATGGAAAATACCACAACAATCAGTTTAGATAGTTTCTATAGTCATGTCCTATTACACTAAACACGAATTAAAATCATTCCAAAAATTGGATTTAAAATGTCTAAGGCAATGTCTTCTAAGAGGTTACCTGGTCGAGATTTTGAACAGGTTCTGAAGTATCACTAGACTTTGGCACAGCCTTCACTAAAGCAGAGTAATAAACCTTGTCATTGATCTTCTTGGTTCTGTCTTTGCTGGGTTCTTCAACCTCATCAACATATGCAACCCTAAGTGATGGGTATCTGCACATGAAAAGGTATGATGATGCCTATAAATAACCACCTAGAAAGCAATAACTAATGACTAGGAAGAAACACTCACGACGTCATAAGTCTCAGAATGTCTTGTGCACGTGAATCACCAGACCGCTTGTGAATACCATATTGTTGACATGACACCACATAAGTGAATTTCATATCGGCTACAGCTTCACATTGCGCCTTTAACGATCTTTCCCCCTTGTTATCCTCCGCATTCAATTCAACTGCCTTGTACCCCTCCATCAAGTCTAGCAAGTTGAAAACGAATTAAACTTAGCCATAATGAAAACATAAATCACATCATCATCATCAAACAGTTCATTAATCCAAGCTATGTTGGGACCGGTGGCATGAAGTTTAGTGTCGATTAGTTGTCAAAGATTACTTAACACTATTAATATATGAAAAAGCATAGTGACAAAGTTTTAAGCCGGCTGCCCTTACTAACGCAACCTTCTTATGAAGGAATAAAACTCGATTCAAAACCAAGAGACTAAAACTCAACTCAGAACCAAGGGAAAAGTGTACATGAAATGCACTAGTCCAAATTGTCATATGCTATCAAATACACATGTAGTGACAGTTGAAGTAATAGACTGGAAAATCTAATCAATAAACAAACTCTGAACACCAACCAACTGCAGTTGAAAAAACAAATCTCCATAAGCTCCATAAGAGCAAGAACCCTTCAGTACTTCGATTCAAGAAAGTCCGTCAGTCTACCTCAATTCTTTTCCTCCAACTTTGGACTAGAGCATCTATGCTCTACATTGGATGCGCCAAAATCCCCCAAGAGGATTCCTAAATTTGGGCTTTAAAGAAGCTACTTTCCTCACTTTCTTCATATTCTTGTTTCTAAGAGCAAATAACTTTTAAGGTAGAACAAATAGTACCTTCATGTTTTGCCATATCTAGAAAAGCTTGAAGCTCCAACGCCTCACGATAGTACATCATGCCCCTGACTGCCATTTACAAAGATATTTGACATCAATTTCTAAATAAACATCCATTAAAGAATACGTTGTAAATGTTGAACTTGCATGCGCGCGCATACACACAAGGTGATGGGTGAGGTCAAGGAAGAGGGAGGGAAAGCAAACCGGTTCTAGTTAGAGTTTGGCCTCTGTATGATGCCCAGTGACGAAGTGGTTCTTCTAACTCAGGGTTTTCTCTAAGTTGCTCCTCAGTTCGGCATTTTACTCTTTCAAGAAAATTTTTCCATTCATCTGCACATAATATGTAAACATCAGTCAGGTCCTATCAAAAAAAAAGGTAAACAGATACTAGTTTGAACACGATCACAATGATATCTGCATATTACTAAAGGGTAACAGCTGAAATTGAGCAAATAGGTGAACCTGGAAAGATTTTCTGCAAATAGAAGAGAATGGAAACACCATCTTCATTTTCCTCTTCCAAATCCCGCAAGGAGAACAGAACCTCCTCTGTGTAATAAGGAGTCAATACGCTGCAAACAAAATGAGTCAACTTAGCAAAATGCACTACAGAAATTACAAGCTGTTAAAAGTGATAAAATAAATGAGCTATTAACCAAAAAAAAAGTGCCAGAAAGTAACTATACGTCATCGAAACTCCTGACAGAGATCTCAATGAATTTCCCACATTTAGTGATGTAAGAGCAAATACAAAAACTAACATTGGTTAAAGCCAAAAAAAAAAGGCTTACGAGAAAGAAAGCATATTGCGAACTTTAGGTGCAGGAGGCATATTCATAAACAGGGAATTTGAAAAGAATGAGATTCGCCTCCTAGCTTCCAGGTTAGATGGTACATCCATAGCTGATTCCTTTGTAGTAAGTAGTAGATAAAGTCGGTTGATCTGCAAAACAGAATTCAAAAAAAACATTGGTGATATGGAAATCCCCAAGAGGAATATCTTCAATTTGATTCCCAAAAATAACTCACTTTCTCTTTCCAAGCTTCAGTAACTGGCTCAACCGGAAACCTTATAGCCCCAGAGGAGGCAAATAATTGATATTGTTGTTCAAGGGGAATCATCCCTTCATGTCCAGATCCACCATGTATTGAATCCACCAAACTAGTCATGAAAAGAGATTACCATCAGAATAAATTAAGACCCTGCAAGACAAGAAAGAGCCAAGAATATGACAAACCTCCAAATATGGTCCTCCATCATTATATCTCTTGTTACAACTTCCAACATGTCCTGGAAGAGAATTACCACCTTATCCCTCTGGTCTCCATCATTCTCTAACTGAAAAAGCAAAGATAATATTTGATAAATTGCATCTTCATAGTTAAAGGAGACCAACAAGAAAGAGCATAAAAATAAAATTTTAATCCAAAACAGATATTGAATCTCACCAAAAACTTGATCAGCTCAACAAAGTGGTGATAGAGGCTAGGAAGCGAACTCATCTTGTATTCAATTATCAGATCTCCTTCTTCTATATGTTTGTCAACTTCCGAAAATATGTGACTTATAACCCTGAAAGTAATTAGGGTGAGTGGCAGCTGCACAGATTCAAACAAACAAAAACCTAATCACTGGAAAAGCACAAACACCAGATGTAACTTACTCTTTCTCACGTTCCCCTTGAACCAGAAATTTTATTATACTCCTCAATGAAGCGTAGCATTCACGGATTGCACAAAACATGTAGCGATCAGACTCGATTCTCTTTTTCAGCTCCTTATCCCTGCTGTCACTGTCTTTTGCCATGTCCAATGCTATAGGTATCTACAAAAGGGGAAGAAATAAGTACCCAGAGAAAGCAACTCTCAAGATCAAGAAAGCAGTGAAACAAACCTTGCTAGCAAGCAAAAAGGGAGGCCACTGTATCTGATCCAAATCACGATCAGCCCAATATGGAACCAGCAACAAGTTCATTTCCCTGAATACACAAGCATGCGATGGAACATCAACATAAATGACTTACTAGGAACTAGGAAAAAACCTAGCCAAAGGATGTGGGAATACTTGTCGCTTATAAGATCTTCATCTCGGAAACTACTGATAATTTTGTTCCAGAGTTGAGCAAATCTAGCAGCCTCTTTCTCTCTATTTGAAGGGACCTGTACAAACAACCCAAGAAATGTAGTAACCAGAAATATGAACATTGCAAGACACACTGAACAGTGCAAGGACTAAGAAAAATGACCATGATACATTCCTCAAGTTCTAGACTACCTCCATAAAATTCCGAGAAAAGAAACCCCAGAACCCTCTCTTCTTTGCCTCACTCTTGTCTGATGGAATTAGGCGGTAGTTAAAGGCACCTGGTAGTGAATCAAATCGTGACCTGAGCATTCCTAATGTACGAATCTGAAATGTAAATTCAGTTCAGTTAGACAAACAATAGAATTCTTTCACACTATCATAGATAACTTATATGCCTTAATATGTATGAGATGATCTACATGTACACTCAAAAGAACAAAGACAGAACTTTCAGGTGTCTTAGCTTCCCGTTTTCAGTAAAGAAATGTCGAAGGTGATTTGCGATAAACGTACTTTCAGATTTTATTGTAATTGATATGTCCCCATATCTTTTGATCCCAGTATTGTATTATCAAATTTTATTAACTACTATATTTTTGCTGTTCAAAAATAAAAAGGATGTGGGATGTCACATAGGCCTCACATCATCTTGCAGCACTCACCAATCCTTCACCGTTATGGACGGTGACCTTAGCAGAGTCCTGAAGCTAATAATGTTATATCTACTTTAAAAGTATACAAAACCACTTACCTCTCCAAGGCGTCGAAATGCACCATAAATACCACCAAATATTGTTGAAAATATAGCATACCAAATCTGGGTATCCATGAAATATACCTGAAGCGAAGCAAACACAAATCAGATTAGTACAATCCGTCAGACTAATCAAGAGAAGACTATAATAAATTGATTAGTCACAAACAAGTCATACAAGAATTATAGGAGCCCAAAGAGCAATCACAACACCAATATTGTTTTTTGCTGCAAAACAAAGTGAAGAAATATGATTAATTCATCTTTCAAAACGGAAGTTCTTAAACAGGAAGGTGCCATCTATATTACCTCGAGGAAAGAATTCATGCCATTGAAAATTTCTTACACGTGCGTTCATAACAGCTTTGGTTGGACCCACCAAAGGCTTTATCTGTAATAAAATTATATTTTTAGAAATGAAATGAAAGATGGACAGTAGAAAGATAAAATTAAAATCGGAACATAGATGTGTACAGATATGGCAGATTGTGTCTAATAGATATAATTAACCAGCGCAAGAACGTCATAAGAGATAACTCTAAAATTCCCAATTAACCGTAGTTCATCCATTTTTATCGACCACAACACTGTTTATTGTTGAAGACCAATAACATAACACTTGCATTTACCAAGAAATTGAGATAAACAACACCTTTACGTGCTAATGCTAGTCCTTTAACCCATATCAATCTAGACCATGATACTATGGATGAAAGTATAATTATACCAAGTTTTGGAACTTCCACCGCATAGGAAACAGCTGAACGCCATGATTAAAGATTACTTCCTTTTGGTAAATCAAAAAGTGATTACTCATTCGATTGGTTAACTCATGCCAATCAACAATAAAGAATTCTTTTTCGCAATTAAAACCAAAAGTTATGTGCAATATAAAATGAATATATTCAAACTATACATACTTTTCAGGTCTCAGCTACACATCCTGTAATGGCTTGTACCATTGCCCGTATATGTTTTACAGTATCTATATATGATAGCTATTCCTAACATTAACATAGACTTAAGGTGGGGAAATTGCCTCATTGGACAAAGTGCAAAAACTTTTCCCGTATAAGACCCAATTTGCCAGTTTGATTTTCTTATGATGTTTTGTCAAGAAAATAAAATACTACTGTGACAGAAGGCGGGGGAAGAGGGGGGAAACAGATGATACTTCTAGGAGGCCATTTTGTAGTATTTCTTTATTTTATCTTGACAGAGAAACTTGTATAGAAAAGCAAGCTAATCCCCAGTAAAGGTAAAACCTTAATCACAATAATTTTGGTCTACTCCAATCACACTTCCAAGGCCAGGACTCAGCCTGCCACCCACCAATCCCTCTCAAATATAACCACAAGAGTTGCTACTTCCCATAGTTTTCTAACATGGAACATAAACCTTTAAACTGAAAGTTTATGAAGAACAGAAAGCTTGAGTTGTGAGCAAAATTGAGATTATATTCAAGAAAAAAAAAAGGAGCCCGTGATTGGTTGGTACAGTCAACAATTTCTCTCCAGCTGTTTCACCGACTGGAATTCCAGAGACATGGATAGGTATAATGCCAACTTCTCTCTCTGATCGATTGACAAAATTGGATTTTAATTGATGCTTCACACCTCTTTTGACATTCCGGGACAAAAGTTTGCAACTTACAACAAAATGGGCTCCCGTCGGAGAGCTGAAGTAATTTTTCTACACAAAACAAAAATGGTGTGTTCATTTAGAGAAAATCGAAAAGAAATTGGAAAGAAATTTGGGAGTTTTTTAAATTGATGTAAAGTTTGTGAAAGGAAAAGATGGGAGAAATAATTGATTTGACCTTTCCAAAAAACAATTGGGCAAAAGAACAAAACATAAGTGGCTCTTGCTTTTAACTTGGTTGAGATAAAATGGGATATCAGCGAGGCTGTTCTTCTCCCTTTGCTTTTTTCCCCTTTTTCTTAACTGCTCAATGAGGACAGAAGCCACAAACATGACTTAAACCAGAAGAAAAAGAAAACATAGAAGTTTTATTTATCTTTTTGCCAATTGGAACTGAGTGGATGACTCTTTACGGAAAGAGGCAGAAACAATAGAAGGTATTCTAAGGATCTTGCTATGGTACCATGTCAGAAAATACTAAAATACCGTGTGTGTGTGTGAGAGAGAGATAGAGAGATGGGGGTAGGAAGAGGAAAAGGAGAATTTTAGGACTATATTTTACTTTAGAAGATAATCCCTGATAAATGTAAATTTTGAATCACTAAAGCTTTAGTCAACTCCAGTCAAATGATTCACTCTCACCCACCATCAATCTCCGATCGTAATACCAAAAGTTGCTAAGTTCCATAGTTCTCAAACAATTTTCAATTGCTTAAATCTCTTCACAAATGAACTTTTTTCCTATAACAGCATAACTGAATGGAAAAAGACAATAACTGCGTCATTCCATGCATTCAATAAACAATTTAACAAAATGTAAACTACAGACCTCAATGTAGTAACTAAATGCCAACTTTGTGATAAGAAGTAGAACCCAAAACATCGTGTACCTGAAGTCCAGATGGGAAAACATGAATCACATTTTAAAATGTCAAAAGCCTATAACCTTTTGTTGTCAATATAGAGTTCTTACTTGAAAAGAGAAAATGTGCTCTCATGCATTCCCCTCCCAACATAGAGACGAGGCTGAAACATACAATGGATCATTATGGACTAATGATGACAAAATTGCATGTTTAGTTGTCACGAATAAAATTGAAGATACTTAGGTAGTAACAAGAATCTCGAATATACCCCTCATGTTTCTAACTCGATTTTAAATCAGCGGATCATGCTATCTTTAGTTATCTGAATCCCTCATGTTTCCAAAATGGGTCAAATAAGCCATTGTTATATACTGCCAATAGATTGAGAAGATGTGACGTGGGATGACATAGCCACATCTGCAAATTCTAACGGTGATATTCAGTTGGTGCTTATTTGGCTTATTTCAATAACATGACTACATGAGGGCTTTTTAGAGAAAATAAAGATATCACAAAGGGCTCAAATTCAGCTGAGTCAGTAACATGAGGGGTTATCGAGATTTTAGCCCTTCGGTAGCCTTGAGAAGATTTAAACAAAAAATGTCAAAATTTAAACAACAAACGTCAAGCAAGCAAAGCTTACCTGTGACCACCACATCATGAGCATCACGATCTTGTAGTTAGAACTCTCAAGGAAACGGCGGATGAACGGAAAAAGAAATAATACAGCAGCTAGCATATTTGGGGACAAATAAACAACAATTGCCAATATAAACAACGAATGTGAACTCGAGCTATTGCCAAACCAGCTTTTGATGGTTTGGGCAAATCCAGGAGGGTTCTCCCAGGTGTAAGCATAGGTAACTGGTAGAACAATGACCCACGCAGCTGCTGACACAACTTTTAGTATGTATCTCAATTTAACATGGAATGACATGCTTCGCCGTGCTTTCCAACTGAGAATTAGATCAAGGACGGCTGCAGAAACAAAGATCACCAAAAAGCATCTCAGTTAAATGCTTCCAATAGCACAAAACAAGAAAAAGAATAGAATAACTTTTAGAGTGAGTCAATAGCTTCCAGCTAACAAAAACCAAGCTATGATTTAAAGCCAACACCAGGCACTTACTGATCTGATGTTTAGGACAATCAAAGAGCCCTTTTACTAAATACTCATATCAGATGAGGAGTAGCTGAAGGCAAACCTTTTGCACAGAGGTGAGGATCAAGGTTTAGAAGAATAAGTGAAAAATGTTTCATATAAGGACTACAAATTATTGATAACTTTCATAATTAGGTAAAACCAAAAATGCTGCACAAACTATTAAGAGCCTTTCAATTTTAGTTCCTGTTCTTTTATAATGACCAAATTCGTACTGTACTACTGTATCCCGAGGAAGTAAACACCCGATGGCATCATATCATATTAACCATTACTGCCAAGCAAGCAACTATAAATTAAAATCACTAACCTTGACCAAGCTTCAAAATAGCAGCAGTGATAAAGACGCTCAAGACTTTCTTGAATACATCAGCACTAAACACGGAACTTCCTTGACCCGAGCTATTCCAACCAACGATAATCATAGCCTTGAAAAAATTAGCCACAATCACCACAATGCTGGGGCATGGGAGTACTTATGTACAATAAAACATATGCAACCAGTATAGGAAAAGATACCTGAAGACACAGAATTAAGAAACTCCACATTCGATCAAAGCTTCTGAAAACATGCCAGAATGAGCGTATCTCAACAAAGTTGACTTTCCCCATCCATCGATCTCTACCCACAGGCTTATTTTCCTAAATGGAAAAAAATGAAATGGCATTATAAGCTTGCAGGCAGAGAATTCAAGACAGTTGTAGTTCTACAATCCAGAAATTTACCAAAATAAATAAATAAAATAAGCAACATCTGCGGCTTGTTTCATAAAAAATTAGGCATCAATATTTTGGACGCCATCTAGTATGGCATCACTAGTTTGGATTTTAAGTGGAGTGACCTGCAGTTTTACGATCCAAATGTAAATTTTGAAAAACATTTCGAGCTTGTTCATACATTATAAGCTTGCAGGCAGAAAATTCAAGACAAAGTTGTAGTTCTACAATCCAGATATTTACCAAACAAATAAATTAGCATCATTTGTGGCTTGTTTCATAAAATCATTAGGCATCAATATTTTGGAATCTAGTATGACATCACTAGTTTGGATTTTAAGTGGAGGGACCTGTAGCCTTATGATCCAAAATATTTGAAAGCATTTCGAGCTTGTTCATACAGAACAATGCCACAAATAAAACAGAGTTACCACAAAGTCATTCAGATATGAATGGACACAGTTAACAAGGACCTGACTCTCTAACTTAACAGTACTAAGTGAACTCAATGAAGCCACTTGTAAACATAAACGTTATAACCTAATATAATGGGTGTGCAGAACAATATACAGAACAATAAAATAAATCTCCTAGCTTCCTGCACATCTAAGCATGAGACCACATTTGATGCTTATTTTAGAATAAAGGTGAACAGAAAATCAATCCCAGGAGTACATTAACACGAGTGCTTACCCCACCATTCTTCTCACGAAGGCCTCCGATAGGAAGACAGAAGAAGTCAGCATCTGCACGCATTGGCCAACCAAGCCGGAAGCAATCAACAGACCTGGACTCGAAGGTTAGATGACAAACAAACACGAAGTTAGAGAAAAGTAAACAGACAAAACTACAGGAAAAGAACGAAAAAAATACAGGAAAAAACAAAAAAATGTAAGGCGGATACCAGAAGTACTCATTTAAGTCATCATAGTTTCTCCATTGTGAATGCTTTGATTTGCCTTTTTTGCTCCTTTCAGCTTCCTATTAATGGATGAGTCATAACTTGAGTATATAAATGGGGCACAGAAGCAAAATGATGCAATAAAAAAGGGAAAAAATAGAGTGTTTGTAAATGGTACCCGTCGAATAACTTCATAGATAGGTGTCACAACCTTCCTTAGGAAAGCTTCTTCTTCACCACCATATGCTGGCTTTACATTCTCACCAGTCATTGGACTGACATTGCCAGCCAGCATACCGTAGAGTTCAAATGCCATCTGCAGTTGGCAAGTTAAGAATTGTGATGACAATTCCTAACACAACCATAATCTCCGACAAGCAATGCAAGTACCGCTCATAATAATTAAAAGCTACGAGTGACTGGTAGAACAAAACAGGAAGAAAGGACTAATGAAACTAGATTATAGCGGTGAGTTCAAGGTAAAATACTTCTTGGAGATTTCTCATAAATTCAAATAAAAGGATCTTTAAAAACTTAGGTGAACATCATTAACAACAAAAAGACACAGCTGCTAGATTACAAAATGTCACAAAAATTTCGTACTTTTTTAATCACTTGTACTGTTATTGTGTGAACAAATAAACAGAGAATTGCTCAGTTTTCTTGACTTGGGGTTTCTACATGTGTGTAGCTAGCCTTCAATATCTGAATCTTAGTTGCCAATCTTCCCCATCAGGAACTAATCACAATAATACCAAGGAGAATAGAAAAAGGAATCTGCCTTCAAACAAAACATTTGCTAATAACCTCAGGGCACTTATCTATTGTAAAGCTATAATATCCTATATACTTTTTAGAACAGTCTGCAGAATGAAAATATGGGACTCAAGGGACTGGTAACTCATTAAGATTTCAGAAAAGAAATTCTATAATTTCTAAAACAGCAACTAGAACTGCAATCATTTGATCACATTAAATGTGGCTCTGTTATTGTGACTCGGCACATACAATTACTCAAGTTCTTCTGTCCCATCAGGAATCAACCAACATCATAGAAAACGGTGGTAGGACTAGAGATCTAGCTTCAAACAGAATAATCACTAACAACCCCAAGAGCATTTGAACAATGAAACTGCACATCTACAAGATCTATACTTTTAAAAGAGTTGGTAGAATGGAAACATGAGACTCATGCAGCCTATTGAACTAGTTCAAATTAAAGTACAGATGACTGATTGATTGTTTGACTAATTGATTTGTACAGATATGATATAAAGTAATTCCAAACATACATGATGATAAATATAGCAAAGGCACTCTGGCATGAATCGCAAGTTCGCAGCTTCCCCCCAGATTAGAAGATACAAACCCATGTACAGCAATTTACGTTGTTGCACCTCTTGTTGAATAGTGGGCAACCTGCAGATTAAAGCCCACAGACAGATCAACATTGTACAAGGTATCAGCAGAAAATTCTCGATTCTAGAGGGTTTGCAGATCCAAGAGGATATACTCAGAAAAAAGTTCCAACCAAGGAAAATAAATAACCATAACATTTTGCAACCTAGAAGAGCTTTGTTGCCTGAGAAACAAATACGTCCTGATTATCCATACCAGCAAACAGTGGCGGGCGCAGGATTTTTAACATGTGGGGCACAAACTATCATATTATTTTTTAAGTTTTTTGGATAAAAAAATATACTAATCTAAAATTTTCACAATATGTACCTATGTTTCCCATGATTTTAACATATATATATATATATAATGACAGTAAAAGCTATAAAAAAGTGCTTATTGTGGCGGGAATGTTGTTAGACTAGATAATATTTATCATACATGGATTATTTAATGTCAAGTATTAACTCATAATTTATTTAAAAGTTGAAAGTGTAATAATTTTTTAAATAAATTTGAACAACATAGCGAAATACTGTGATAGAATATTCCGATTTTATAAAATACTGAACTCCTATCTGTTAGAAGACAAACAATTTATTTTATCTAATAATGGTTAGCCAATTTATGAATATTTAGAACTAATTTTATCAAAACTTTAAGATTTGTACGATAAAATAACAAGTTTTATTATTTCAATAGAAACTAGACATAGTTGAAGGACTGCATAAGTAATTTACCCAATTCGTTCTCATATGATGGGTTACGGCCTACGGGACTCTCCTGCTCGCTGCTAGCATTTCTTTTTTGTTGACTTTAAATGTAAGTTAACTCTCAAACTCTGTATTTGTTTTCAAAATGGTCTATATACTTTATTTATATCAAAACATACTACCAGTACGATCATAATTTGTAGAATTTTATTGGGGGCACGTGCCCCGCGTGCCCCATTGTGGGCCGGCCCCTGCCAGCAAATTCTCATAAATTACAGCCACCCAATAAAATCTTCGTCCAGAAAACTAGTATACTGAAATAATCGGTAATCCACCTCAAACTCCAAAGAGTGAATCAATCCAAACACATCCCATAAACAGCCTGAGATGGGACATGAAATACCAAAGATATCTACTAGTGAATTGCTGAATCTTACCAAAGACTACTTTTCCGATCCAGGTACTTGCACCATTTTTTGTAATTCTTGAAAAGCTTCTTCATCACCTCTGTCAATGCACGATCATCCAACTGCAAGAAAAAAACAACCATGTGGAATTTAAGATGAAAGGTTCACCATGACAAGAAAAATGTCAATAAAACATCCTACCAGGGAAATGTTCGAAATAAGAGTTCAAAATTATGAAGCAACCTCAGAAACCCAAAAGAAAAAAGGGAAAAATAGGAAATACAATGATAAATTGGATGTAAACAAAATATTTATAATTAATCATTCTTCCCCAAAGAGTTGTTGCTGACATACCTTTGGTTGCTGATCAGGCTTTGGAAATTGCCGTATATGTACATTTGCAAGTAATAAGATAAGATGCTCCCTCTGGTTTGCAACATTATCTTTCTGCATGATGATCAATCATATTCTCACCACAAAGAAAACAACTAGAACTGGTTCTTCATCAAAGCATTAACAAGTTTACAATTGTGCAACTATCTAGTCTGACCTGAAAGCCAAACATCTCTTGAAGCCAATCCAGAATGTCTTCATCTTTCTTCTTCTTGTGATCCTTAGGCCAAGGAAGTCCTCTGGTATTACGAAGAGCGAACACAGCTGCTTGGATCTACAAAGTTCAGCAATATGAGCATACAGAGTCCAGTTACCAGTAAGGAAAACAGAAAAGCAAAGCAGCTGATTTAGAAGGTTTGCTTCAAATGGTTAATAAAACAAAGTGAAAATTCAGCACATACCTCAGGGTATCTCATAATTGCTTGATGTGCACTCTCAGGGTCAAGGGGGAGGATATTATAAGGCACATATATCTGCGTCTTCTCAGCAACTTTATCTTGAGCCTCCAAAATCTGTGAAGAGATCAAATGCACATTCGTGTCAAACATTAACAGTTCCGATCCCTACTACGAACATGAGGAAAGGAAATAACTTAAACAACTTGCCTCACGATCAACTTCCATGGACTGAGTCAAATTGACAGCCTTGAGAACCTCAAACAGAACATTAGCAGTTTGGTATGCTTTTGTGAGTTGTGCCCTAAATGTATAAAATGAAAAATAAAATAACTAGAAGCTAAGAGGGATTGAAAGGAAGTTAATGGAATACAGAAAATGTGAATTCATCATTTTCCTGCACTGCACACCTGTCAGCTTTATCTGCAGCATTTTGCAATGCCTGGATGTACTTCTTGTAGTAGTGCTGGTAAAAAGTCTGCATTTCACGAGCATCACTCTTCTTAACTCTTCCCATCAAAGTTGGATCATTCTCCTACAGTGACAGGAAAAAAAACCTTCAACAATCAAGCTAGCAAACATATTGAATTCAGTAAAATCTGTAACTAGAAAATCCCTGGAAGAAAAGCTGTTTCCATTAACATAGTATTTTTACATGACATGAGCAATGACTGCCAATGTTACACCATGCCCTGAGATGTTTCTGCTAAGGTCTAAATTTGAAACCCAAGAGCTTACAAGTTACTACAGCAGAACTATAGCTCCCTAACATAATAAGTACGGAACCAACATCTACATGCTACATAGAAGGGAAAAACAAATCTTATGCCTATTACATTACCTTTCCGATCAGACACAAAAAATAAAAACAACAACAAAGAAGAAGAAAGAAAGTGACTAGTATCAGTTTCAACCTATGCCTAATATGAATGTTTGCTGTCATAGTTTTGGAGATATACATAACTCCTACATAGACACTATCAACATTTTAATGAAAGGAGACGGGGGCATTATCCAACTTCACTTCCCTTTTCTCTCTATCCCCTCCTACAATTCTACTCACTAAATGCTTGATAAATAATCAGAAGCAAATAGACAGATATAAACCCCCTGAAATGTAGATACACTACTTTAACCAAATTCCTTCTAAACGATTTTACACACAGAAGAATCATTTGGATTGTAGATCCCTATTACAAAAAAAGGGTAGGAGGAAACTAAAAACAGAGATATATGTAGTGCAGTCTTTGAAAAGGAAAGTGCGTCTAACCCTTTCAAGACGTTGAAGAAGTGCAGTTTTAAACTGCCGAACTCCACGCCCACTGGAAGTTGGATCCAACCTATGAGCTTTCTCAAAGGCATAAAACCGACCTACATACAAAGCCACACGTAAAAACTTCTGGTGCTGCTATGGACCAAGCAACTGACAGCAAACTGCAACTGAAACATCCTATAATTCAGTGGAAGAAAAGTTCAAAAGTCTTCTATTATTCATTTTCTGAGTGCCAGAATTTTTTTTTTACCATTTCCAAGATTTGTTACAGTATATACAATGGAAGGAAGTGCGAGACACATGCAAGATATGGTGCAGAGATATGACCAGAAACAGCATGTCTAAAACAAAGTTAAAAAGACAACGTACAAAGTCAAATGACAAAGGAGCAAGTAAACAAGAGAATGACGGGTCATAACATTACAAAATATATACTGCACCATAAACTTACAGAGATAAGCCACTCTGGGGTTGCTATTTTCAACCTCATTGGCCACACGGAGAATGGGAGCAACCTCGCTAAGCGAAGACGGCACAACCTCACTGTCAAAGGGCGTCTCCCCGAGGTTGCCAGCAGTCTGCGTCCTCGTGATCCGCCGCTGCGGCTGATCGGAACCCCCTCTAGACGACATCCTCCTCTTTCCTTCAGCAGTTCAAAAGCTGAACTCAAGAATGTAAGAGGAAACCCTTGCAAGAGTAAATCCTTGCTTCCCCCAAACTTGCATGCGCACACTCAAAATCTTGCTCTAAATAACATCCAAAAAGATGATAAACGCCCAAGTGAAGACCAATAAATCAAAAACCAAGTTCAACCAAAAACGCCATTTCACACAAACTGTGATTCAAATTTCAAAGCCACGGCCAACCAAATCCGCATCATAACAAAAACCGGAAAATGAAGCAAAAGCACACCCACCACCACCACCACCCACACGCGCGCGCGTACTGATACACTCAACTCAACAGTACACCCAGAATCATAAACCAAAAGCCCTTGGAACTGAAACAAGATGCGATTCGAGTGATCACCGGGTGATTCCCCGAGCTTAAGTTACTAAATCTGACACCATGTGAACGAGCACAAAACAATGCGGAGCGAATCTGCGAGGAAAAAGTTGAGCTTCGGGCAAAAAGGCGAACCCTAGGAGAGAGAAAGTAGCTTCCCGCTGGGCGCTGCTTCTTTAAGCTACGTAGCAATGAAGGAAGCAAAAGGCCGAGCGAGCGAGCGAGCGAGCGAGAGAGAGGTTGAGGAGTAGATAGCGTGAAGTGAAGCTAAGATACTCTGCAGCCTTACTTTAGGAATTTTGTCTGTGCTGCTCTGTGTGCTGTGAAAAAACAAATGCCACTAGTTGTTTATATATTTACCGATCTGCCACTGATCGCACTTTCGGCGGGGATTTGCAACTTTGTGGACTCTTGGACTATGGTCGTCAAATAGACTCCCTCCTCCAAATATTACTACTACTTTTGTAAATGTAAAGTGTGAAGAAACATTTATAGAATATATATATATATAGAAAAATAATATTTTAAATTACGATTGCATATAAATTGTTTAATTTTAAATATTTAAATATTTCATGAAATATATTATAAATTAAATATTGTAACATGGTAAAAATAAATGTATTTTTTTTTGCATAAGTCGATTAATACGGGTATTTTAGTCATTTTCATTTTTTAGTAGTGTATATATACACACATTCAGAGCCAATATTATGTACTTGTAATTATTGGTTTAATCTATTTTTATAAGTGATAAGTTTTTTTATGAATTTTGTCAATTATTGTACTCATAAGACCGAAAAAGATACCCTTCAAAACATAAAAAAGACTGAAAAGGATAAAAATCACTATATAATTTAATTTGTATATAATAAAATGTAAAAGTGTTGACACTCAATTTTGATCGAACTAGTAATTTAGCTTGTAGTAATATCTAATTCGTAATTGTGATTTTTTTATCTTTCCGTATATTTATTTTATGTGATTTTTTGTCGTTATTTTATGTAATTTTTGTCATTTTCGTTATTTTATGTGATTTTCATTATTTTACGTATGTTTTTATCATTTCGTTATCTTTTGTCATTTTCATTATTTTATGTATTTTTTATCATTTTCATTGTTTTATGCGTTTGTTTGTCGTTAATTTAGGATTTAAATGCGTTCTATTTAATTAATCAAGAAAACAAAAAAAAAGATCAAAATTAACCGGCTAACTCTTTTTCACTTTGGTAGCTTGGAATTAAAATATAAGTGAGAGTAAAAATAAAAAAAGAGAAAAGAGATTAAAAGCAAAACAAAATTATTTAAAAATAACAAAAAGAAAGGGAAGGAAATGCGAACAAGCAAGCATGCTTCTGAAGCCTGTTTCGACGCTGCCAAGCAGCAAAGATTTGTGCTGACAAGTCTACATAACTTGGAGGTTCCTCTTTCACCAATGAGCAAAAGATTAGATCAATCTAATAAGTAAATTGGTGCTTCAATTTTGAAACTCATCTATAAAATGTCCCGAGTATATAATATAGTGGCTAAGCTCATCGGATCGGATATGGGGTGGATGTCTTGTGTTCAAGCTTCCATCATGCTCAATCCCTCTACCTCATGCATGTATCAAAAAAAGAAAAAACAAAGGGGGTTGAAATATTAAAAAAAATCACAAAAACAACAGAGGTTGCAAATCCAAAAAACGGCAGCAGAGCTTAACTTCTCACATTCATCGACTCTCTGCTCATCATTTACAGCAATCTTGCAATCAAGATCACCAAAATTGCAGCATGTGGAAGTAAAAAAAGAAGCAACGGAGACAAAGCTCTCCTTCCTCCACCTTCACATCCTCCACCTTGCTCCTCCCCCATAAGCAGCCCCTTTGCGCCAACGCTCGTACCTCCTGCCACCGCCACGCCACGCCACGATGAGCTTAGACCTCCATCCCACACCGCTGGAGATGCCTCGACGGAGGAGAAAATAGCCACGACCCGTCAAACCCGGTTCACACTTGACTAGTCGGATTCTCGCAGCTCCAATTTTCGCCATTATGTTCCTATCATCACTGGTCTCTTCCCCACACACCCAGTTCTTCAGCCGTCCAGCTCCGTCATGGATTTCGACAGCTTTCGCTTCGTTTTCACGAAGAAGACGAGTTCAGTTTTCATTCGTTTGCTTTTAGGTAAAACTTGAGTCGTTAACATTTTAAAGATAGCAGGAAAGTCATCCAATAAGTTCCAAAATCAACAGTTTGGGCACTATTGCCTAGGGGTGAGAACGAGCCGAGCTGAGCCCGAACCTGGCGGGCTCAAGCTCGTGAAAATTAAGCTCGGCTTAAGCTCTGCTTGAATTTGATCGGGCTCGATTTTTTGGGCTCGAGCTCGGCTCGTGACAGATTCGAGCTCGACTCGAAGCTCGATAGGCTGGAAGCACATATCGATGGCTGCAATTGAAAAAGTCAAAATAATAAGGATCAAATTGACCAAACCTCTATTTTAAGGGGACCAACTCACAATAATAAAAAAATCTCATCTTCCTCATCTCACATCTCTGACTTTGACTCTTCCACCATTCCAAAAATTGATTAGATCTAGAATAGAACGCTACTGAACATGATCGTTGTGGACCTTTATGCATTTGTTCACATAATTCGTATTTGCTTCATCTTCTTCTGACAGTGATTTCTTCCACCACCGCACCCTAGCCTCCATGTCGCTCTAGACCTTGGTAACAGACATATCTGGAAAGCAATCTTGGCTCGAAGTTCGTTGGACCATCGTCGACCGCCGAGGTGGGGAGGTTCGGAGAAGGAACGGATGACAATGGCGTGAGAAGGCCTGGAGTCACCGGCAACGGTGGTAGGGATGCTTCGAGAAGGAGGGTGGTGGCATAAACGGCATTGATGGCAGGATGTGGACGCCGGCGGCCAATAGTGAAGGCTAGAGGTCAAAGATAAGTAAAGGTTGGAGGTTAACGATAAGAGGTTGCAGGATGCAGATTCGTGAAGCAGAGATGTGGAAAGAAATTGGGGATTAATTGGAACTTTGAAATTTGGGGAAAATGATTAATGAGAGGGTAATTAATAGGGGGTTTCAAAATTGGGGGATTTTTGGGTGAAATTGCAACTTTTTCACCTCAAAATTTTCACCCGTGATTTTGGGATTTTTCACCTCAATTTTTCGGAGCTCCCATGAATCACGTCGAAGTGATTTTCGGAAACTCATCCGCCCACAAAACAGCCATGCTTCCTCACCCTCACTCCCCTCCTGCTTGTCTGCTTGCTTTCCTGAGCGACAGGCAGGCAGCCAAGCAGGAGGGGAGTGGGGGTGGGAGGCTTTGTCGCCGGTAACGAAATAAGGGCTGGACGTTAAAGTGATTTTTCGATTCTCAGTCACCGGTTTTTTTTCTTCGGGTATCCATATTTGAACCCCCTAATGGGAGTGAATTGGAAAGAATATTTTTGGGAATTGGGAAATTTAATTAATAGGGTAGTGGGAAATGAGAATAATAATTAAGGAGCAGAAGGGTAAACATTAAGGCTCGTTTAGGCTCGTGAGTTCGTCTCAGCCGAATCTTTGAGGCTTGAGCTCGGCTCGTTTACTAAACGGGCCTAAAAAACGGACCGAGCTCGAGCTCAAGGCCCGAAAAAACTCGGCTCGACAGACTCGTTTGAGCTCAAGCTTGAGCCAAGCTCGAACGGGCTCGATTCGTTACACGACCCTACTATTGTCGAAACCTTTTTTATATTTGATAGTATCTTTTATTAAGATTTTACACTAAAATGTGTTATTTTATTTTTAAGATATTTTGAGCTCACTTCGTTATGTAAATCACTTAGAAAATTTCTTCTTCTTTTTTCAATGTTATTTATTTATTTCTTTGTGGTTAATTATGATTTTTTTATATAAATCAAGCAAAAATCTAAAAAAAGAAACCTTGGTATCAAATTTGGGCACCCGAAAATTTGTTATTTTTTGTGTAACTGACAAACAAATCCATATTTCTTGTAGACCAATTTTAGGTTTCCAATAGACCTGATACAAAAAGATTGGTAACAACTTCTGTAAAAAATCACATCGGTACAAAAAGAAAAAAACTTAAATTAAATGTTAATTACAAAATATGTCATTCTTTGCTAATATAAAATATGTCATTCTTTGCTAATTCGAAATTTGTGATTTATTTATAGACGGTAAGAATAAGAAGAAGAATCAATTAATGAACCACGTTTTTATAACTATTTTTGGATTATTGAGTAAAGCGTTAGGATTAAAATTTTAATTATGCTTGAAAATAAAATGAATTGATAAATCAAATATGGTGTTTTATTGGTAAACTACAAAAACTCATTTGAAGTTTTCTATTTACAGTTTATTCCTCTATTTTTATTAAAAAAGAAAATGTCCATTTTACCATCAACGTTTGGCTAAAAGTCAATTTTTACCATTATTTTAAAAATGGTCTTTTTTCATTAACGTTTTGTCTTTGGACACTATTTGCTATCCATGTTTATTTTTTGGATCTTATTTACCATTAGGCCGTTAACGGACTAAATTTGACCTCAAACTTTCAAAATTGAAAAAAATTAACACTAAATTTGTAAAAGTTACAATCTTACCCCCTCTTCCGTCGATGCCCTTCTCTCCTCTACCTTCTTCCCGCCTTCGCCACCTTGTTCCGCATCTTCTCCACAACTAAATGTTTTTACTACGTTTCGTCTTAGGGATGTCGCAAGCTAGTATCTGTTTTGTGAACCCTCTCAGGGTATGGATATGAGTAGTTTGCTCTTCACTCGCCACATGGTGTTCTCCCGGGCTCCGGAGCATCTATCGGCCACTGGTCTCGATGTTATCATCTATCTTTTTTATTTAGTTACTTTTGTCGTTTTAGTTCTCTTAGTTTTGGTTCTCCAGAGTTGTGTTTATCCTCATTTAGTCTCTCATAGACTTATATAGTTTTTCCATATTTGAGTGGAAATGTTGTTGTCTAATTCGGTTTTGTACTATTTTATTTGCGGATTAATAATACAAGGTCTTTATTATTCTTCAAAAAAAAGTTGAAAATAACATACAAAATAATTCATTGGATGAACTCATTCATGTGATTTAGAAAAGCTAAAATCCACATTATTGATATAAGTTGATTTATGCTTTCTAAAAGTATGTGTATCCAATTTAAAAGTTAATTGCAAAAAAAACGTATACTTCGATTAAATTAAACTTAAATCACCGGCTTAAGTCAATAGCTTATAAAGTATTTGCATCATCACATGAACGAAAATACAAATGAAAATTGTAGAAATACAGAACACATGGATGCGATTATAGTAATAGACAACAAAAACACGTACTTAATTGTGACATGACGGAAGATGAGATTTCCACGTAAAAGCTTTTGCTTTAAACCACTTGGTCAGTTATGTAATAGACACCAAATCCATGGGCATTTCCGGTAAACAGCTTCAAATTTCAAAAAGCATATCGTATTTAATTAATATCTTTTGGGAACTGAAAAAGGTTGCCGTTTTCAGGTGATGGAAAGACGCTTATACCCCCCATTGCTGTTAATAGTTCCCGGCAGGTCGGGTCAGAGAAGAAAACATGATTTTGTTTGTTTGTTTTTATTTTTTTGGAAGAAGACTGTTTTTGTTAATCTCAAATGCTACTGGGATGAGAGATGATTGTCGGTTTGTTCTGTATCGAAATTCTCTACAAATGGGTTAATGACACTGGAGATTGGTTCAACTCAAAGACTCATTGCCCTTGTTTTTTAGGAATGTATTCTTTGGATGAAAAGTTTGGAGAATGTGATGAAGAATTTGAAATTTGTGTTATGTTTATGATATGATAAATTAGAAGTAAATTGTTAATTTCATAGAATTTTGATTAAAAGAATTCTTTAGAACACACCTTTGTTTCCACCTAAGGATCAGTGCATGTAGACAATTTATCCGGAAGAAACACCCAATCTGTTCACGACTCTCTCATTTTTAGAGATTTACCGGATTTTATTTTGGATTTTTTGGATTATTTAATTATTATCGGATTTTTCGGATATATAATTATATGATAATTATATAATTATATGATTCCTATTTATATGATTTAATTCCTATTTTTTCGGATTTTTCGGATTTTATTTTGGATTTTTCGGATTTGTTTCAAATTTTTCGTATTTTATTCCTATTTTTCGGATTTTATTTATATTTTTTTCGGATTTTTCGGATTTTATATCCACCTCAGCTGACAACTCAGACACACTAAGGGCAAATTCGACATTTCACAACTTTTCGTCCAAGAAAACGGAAGGAGTGGACGGAAAGGACCTCATTAGGTCACAAATTCAGAAAATGGGATTCGATTGACTCAAATACTTAAAACGGGACTAAAATAGGTCACCGAAACTTAAAATGGGACTGTACGCGGAATTTACTCGACTGATGTTAGAGTAATATTTTAGTTCATGTTTTTTTTGAAGAGCGACAAAAAATTATATTATTGATAAAAAAAATGTTGCTCCTTGAGAAAGGGAGCAAAATCCACTAGAGATACACTGAGCTAGACTAGAGCCATAGAATAATGAATAAAACATAAAAGTCCCATATATGAACAATTTGCTTCCGAGAACAATTCGCTTCAGTGCCAGTGAAGAATTATGAGCCCCCTATGAGATCCAACATGATAGACTGGGGATGACACACCCAATCTATTCACAACTCTCTCATTTTTAGAGATTTACCAGTTAACCAAAGATGAGTGAGTTGAATATTAGAGAAAATGTCCAACAGACTCCACTGTACCCCTTTCATGACCAGCTTGTTTCTCGCCCTCCAAATTGCTCATGTCGTCGTTAGTAAAGTGGCTTCCCAAGCCGTGCGAAGCTTGGTCAAAACTAAGTGGAGAGTCTCCGTAGAAATCAAATCCGAGCAATCTCATAAGAATAGAGGCGAGATACCCCACCATGCGGCCAATAAAGCCCAAACTTTTGCAGCAAAGGGGCACCTCAGAATCACATGGCCAATAGAGGCGAGATACGCGCCATGCGATTCAATCTGGGTCTCTCCGGCGATATTGTCTCTCTGTTTTTCACCTTGGATCAATGGGAACCGGTTTTCTCTTTCCCACGGATGGAAAAGTTCATGGTGACTCTGTCGCGTCTTCCCTCACTTCTGGCGGACGTCTTGCTGGCGGAACCGCCTTGGCTCTGGATTGCGATCTCACCTGGTGCTACTAGCCCTCTCACGTTGCCCCTCTGGAACGCGGAGGTCCTTCTAGAGCTTCTGGTGCAGCCGCCACCCCATTGGCTTCCTCAACCGGCGCATGGTTGGTCGTCCTCCACCATTGTCCGATCTGAGTTTCCCTAGCAATGCGTTGGCGGATTGACAGTTTCTGATCGTGTTTCCAGTTGGCGTCTCCATCTCGTTTGCTGCTTCTGTTGGCAGAGGTATTGAGTTGGTGCTTGCTACTTCTCGTGGTGCACTGAGGAGATCAAAAAATGGTAAACAGACAGGGTGCTCTCTCCAACCTTCTCCATTCAAGTTTACTATTGGGAGAGGTAGGGAGGTAGCCACTTTGCCTATCCGTAGACGAGGTGCTCCTAAAACAAAATGGAGTAAAAAAGGGCCGACCCAGAGGCCGTGGCACCGAGGCTGCTTCCAATCAGGGTCACAAAAGACTTTGGGTGGGTGCGGCCAAGGACGATGTCAAGCATTTCGTGGAAGACTGATGTGGTTCCGGATGGATGGATGGTGACCCGAAACAAAAGATGATCTTTTCCTCCTTGTGCTTGGGTGAAAGTTGATGATAGTGGTAGAAATTGAGTACTTGAAACCCCTAAGCTCCAAAAGGACTTGACAATCACAAGTATGTAGCCCGGTGGTGGTGGATCCGACTTCTCTCTTCTTTGGTGGATTTGAGCAAGATGAGAATGATGAATATGAACCACACTTGAGTCTTAAGTATGGAGTTGAGTATGGTAAGAAGAAGACTAAATTAGGAGCTAATCTCACGGAGAAATTTAAGCTAAAAAGAAATGTAAGAAACTAGTTTAGAAAGATAAAACTTAGAGAATAATTCTTGATGTATTTCTTGATGAAGAACAAGTGAGGCAAGACTCCTATTTATACTAGTAAGAAGCCAACCCAGGTTACAAAAGAAACCTATAGAATTATTACAATTAACTCCTAGAATTAACACTAGGAATAACTCATAACATTAACACTAGAATTACTCCAAATAACTCCTAATAAAACTTGATACTGAAGGCTAATAGCTCCTCCATTTTATTGCTTGTAACTCATGAGAAGGAAGCCTCTAGATGCTGGAAATTTTCGTCAAAATTGATAACAAAGTGAGGTTCAAAAAGGAGTTACAAAACTCACTTGGCTTCAAATAAAAAACTGCATCAATGTGTCACTTGGAAGCTTAATTCGGTCTTGTTATCATCCGAACTGTGTTCTGACCTCTTCATATGAATTGTAGATCCAGATGTTAGCTTTCAAATGCAACAAGAATCATGCAATTCCGATAACTGTAGGTTGAGTTATGAAATTTCTACGAAAATAACTCCAATCTGACATCTTCATCAATGCCCCTTATTATGATACCCATTGAAGCTTTTCAGGACATGAAAATGACTTGGAGTAGTGGATGAGCTAACACTTTGAGGGAAAAAGATGCTGAGTTCAAGTTACATCCAAGTCATTTTGCACCGTTTATTTTTTTAAAAGTTTTCCAAACGTTGAAGTTGGGTTTTGACGCAGTTGACCCAACCTTCTCTTGAAATGGTCTTCACAAGCATGGTTGAAGACTTGATCAAATGTGTAACCGCCATGAGTTGGGTCAACATTGGGTCGTTGACTTGGGCTGGATTCTTCAAGGTACTCATGGCTTAAGACTTCCACTATAAAAATATTTAGTGTGTAGGTGGAGTCTGGGTCCAAATATTCAAGTGTGAGACCCAATTCCTTTAATGGGCCTTCGAAATCCATGGTCTCATCTTGATGCTCCAGAAATCTCGCACTTGTTCGGATGAGCAAGTCCAATGCCTTCCAGGTCTTCTTTGCCTTGGAGCGGGTTTGTGGACCTCTAAGGCCCATTAATGAGTCTTGC
Organism: Stellera chamaejasme; assembly: GCA_024586325.1. Classification (NCBI taxonomy): domain Eukaryota; kingdom Viridiplantae; phylum Streptophyta; class Magnoliopsida; order Malvales; family Thymelaeaceae; genus Stellera; species Stellera chamaejasme. The sequence continues at coordinate 8,883,869 of CM044984.1, read as the reverse complement.
TTGCTCGGTGTTGTATTGGGTCGGGTTGGAGGCCCAATGGTTCGGTACTGGTCTACATCAAAGACAGTACGGCAAGGTTGACCGTCAGCTCACATGCCTGGAGCAGTGAACAGTTTTGCTCTAAGTATGCGGGGTCTTCCCCTCATACTCAGTTCTCTAAATTGGCTTGGTTCCAAAGGTATAATAATCAAGGTGGTTGGTGGTTTTGGATGTTTCTTGTTCATGTGTGGATCTGGTTCCAGTGCCTCTACCCAAGTAGTCTTGTAAAGATTTGGAGTTTTCAAGCTCGTTTGATTCAACTTGGGTGGCGGATGGTACCCTCGGTGCCTCTTGAGGATGCTGCGGACGAGTACCTGTTTTTGAAGCCGACTGGTTAACTAGTGGAGGACGTGCACCAGATCTTTGTATGCTACTTTACATCTGCTTCTACCTTCACCTTGGGTTTTTATGCTGGCGGTGCCTCTTTATTTTTAAGTTTTGTCTGGTTTACTTTTCATTTTGGTGGTGTTTCCTTAGACACTTGTGTTTGATGTTTGACTTTCTTCTTAGTTTTGTTTACTATGGCTTAAAGTGTTTAGGTTATTATCTCAGGGCCTCGTCCCTGATCTCTGTTTTGCTTTCGGCTTTAGTCGCGTGATTTCGAATGAAAACCATTCTCTTCAAAAAAAAATGTAACCACACCTAAAGGATTAAGTAGCATATCCATGGGGTTGATGTTGATATATTTCAATCTCTGTTCATTATTAAAACAAAAAAATTGAGACTTGACCTGTATATCTTACACAACCTCCGAAAGCTCCATGGAGGAGCAAGCGTAATAAATTTATTTCTAGCTTTCCATATAGAGGCCAAAACATAACAAAAAGCACCTTGGGCCAAACAAGCCATATAGCACCTTGGGGGTTGGGGCATATAGAGTTTACCTAGCTTTCCTGGTTACATATAGGGCATGTTTGGTAGAGTTTCTCCCGTGGAGGGGAAAGATGAAGTTAGTCAACTTGGCTTGGTCTTGAGCTTTAAAGCTCACCTTGGGCCTAATGGTCCACTAAGCTCATTTGGCTCCCCCACCACCATACACTCCTGGCCAACTTTCACCTCAAAGAGTTTTCCACCAGCTAATTAGGTTCCTAAACTTCACAAAATGCCAAAAAGGCAATGGGTGCATTAAAATGACTTTTTATCTGATACCATTCTTAGTTTGGAACTCAAATTTACCCTGTTTACTTATGACATGAAAGTTTTGAGTCCGGAACCCAATGTAAGAATTTTCAAGGCACTTGGTAAAATGACCAAAGTGCCCTTTGCATCATTCTTTGCTCAAGTTTATTCGATTAACTTCAAATTGTTACGCTCAAGTTTATTTGATTAACTTCAAATTGTTATGTAGCTTATCTAACTTCATTTGACATAAAAATGTACTTCTAAATATAATATTTGAATCATTAATAGATTACCTCGGGTGTGTATATATATAATTTAAGTACATATAGCTTAATCAAAGATGATGCGTAACTTTATTACAAAAATGACGGCAGTATAACATCGAAGCATAAAGAGCGTCTGCTACATCAACAGTCATTTTGCTAATTTGAGAAGAAAATATATGTAATTTGTTTGTTTTATGCTTTTGAATTAAACCAACTAACAAAAAACAGACAAGCACACAAGCCTTCACAATAATTTTAAACCAAAATGAGATTAACTTTGTGGGAAATTATGTGTAAAATTATGTGTAAGACCATAAATGCATTACTTTTATGTGTAAGCAAAGTTTAATTCACATAAAGTTAGATTCATTATTACCTAAATAGGTGATCATGCAATCATAAACAAAAGGAACTGAAGTATTAATTATTTAGTTGATTTGTGAATTTTTGGTTTACTAAATTTTTATTTATTTGAGATGAGTAGCTATAGGGTGCGCATATGCGCACCCTATATGCATAAGAAGTAATGATAATTATATCTTATGCCACCGTGCGTCCATCCCGCTGGCAATCATCGTCGTGACATCCGACGAAGCTTTCGGTCCGTCTCTCCAACTCTGAAACCACCACGAAGCACAACTCAACAAGCAACCACCATCAAAACATGTCATTGTGTATCCGACAAAGCTCTCCATCGGACTTGATGATGCCTCCGTCGTTTCCATCGTGAACTTCAAATCTACTTATGAAAATCAAATATGCTCAACTAAACAACATAAAAAACACTAGAACTTTCATGCTATGAAATTCTAGAACCACCAAACTTACAAACAATGAAAAATTGAAATTTTTATGACTTAAAAAATCTGGAAAAAACGTTGATGATCTAACAAAGTAGTCATGTGGATCTGACGATACCGATATAAACAACTCATCATGTTGATCACCATTTTATGCTGACCTGTCAAATAGTTATGTCGATTTAACTAGATAGTCGTGTTGATCTGATAAGGTAGTCATGTGGATCTAACAAGGTAGTGATGTCAATCTAAACAACTCATCATATTGATCACCATTTTATGCTAATCAATCAAGTAATTATGTCGCTTTAACAAGGTAGTCATATGGATTTGACGATGTCGATCTAAACAACTTATCATGTTGATCTATTATCAATGCTGACCTATTAAGACAACAATGTCGATCACTATACAGATAAATATTCATTCTGGCGATGTCGATTGAAACAACATGTCATCCTGATCTATCAAGATAACAACGTCAATAAAAAAACGGAAGTGACAAACTTGTAAATAAACGAAACATTTATACGCGCACGCGTACGTCATGCACATTTTAACCTCGCCCATTTGAGATAGTGTGAGTTATATAGGCTGTGTTCAAACGATTCCAATTTTTTTTTTTCCAGAAATGGTTTAAATTTTAAAGGTAGTTTTCAATTATTGATTTGGGATGCATATAAAAAATAGGTTTAAAAGTGACTCATTTTACATTTCATACCACTCAAAATACATGTAATGATCAGGGGTAAAAAAAGTCAAATTCCTATTGTACCCATCTATGCCCTCCTTCTCATTTTCTTGATATATGTGTAAATGGAAAAATAATTTCCAGAAATGATTGTTCCGAACACAGTCATAGTCATATACAGTATATACACACACGCGCACACACTTGTGTAGATTTAACTATTTAATTTAATGTGTGGTCAATGATCAGTTAGAAATTATTAACAGAAACAATTATCAATAAGTGCATATATAATATTGATGAACTTGCATATACCTCTAGAAATTAATTTGGTGTCTTAACCAGTATTGAGCAATTAGGTGGAAGATAAGGGATGAGGAGAATAGTAACTTTACTATTTTATCCCTTACCCCTAACATATTCGTATGAGAGTCTTAATCCGGTAAAGTTGTAAATTAAACAACTTTTCAAAGCATTTCAATACTCTTCAATTGCGTTGAAATGTTGACCCCACAATTATTGGTTTTAAATTTCAAATATTGGTTAGAAATTTTCTTCCAGCTCTTCTCCTTTATATTTTGTAGTGAATCAGGTTAATGAAATATATAGAAAAGATTAATGTAAAAAAAATGGTTGGCAACGAAAGAAAATGTTTAAAAGGAAAGAAAACTAGATTCACAGATGAGAATGTTCCATATATGGGAAATCATCAATGTCAAGCCACTGGAGCATTGATTAATATCCTAATTACTATTAACATTTACATTTAGCTTCATTTAATCTGTATGTATATAATTTCCAATGTGTAAATCTCACTCACAATCTTTACCTGCCTCCTTATGAAGAGATGGGTGACAAAGATCCTCATGAGGACTATTGTGAAGAGTGGTTCAATTTGGCCACTCCAGACACTAAAGAGTTTCAACTCCCAAATTTGCCAAACTGTGTTTTTTCTCATCACAATCAAAATGACCACCACCAATCCTTTGATGATGATGATGATGATGATGACAATCATCTAGATATGATGCTACCAACTTCACCATTAGTTGGCCTAGAAGAAACTGAAAATCTCCCCATCTCTCCTGCTGCAGCTTCAACCCATGTACCTGCAACCTCCTCCATAAGTACTCATGAGAGCTCTGGTTCACACTCTTTGATCACTAGCAGCCTCCTCAGGTACAACAAATTGTCGCCGAATGGCTCGAGCTCGAACTTGATTGTGAATCAGCTGGAAACCCCTACAGCTTGGTTGAACAGGCTTCAGATTGGTGAAAAGTCTGCACAACAATCTTTCACTCTATATCATCATGATGTTCCAATTGGTGGGGGGCACATGTGTTCTGTTTGTAACATGAGGTTTTCTACAGGAAATGCTTTGGGAGGCCACATGAGCTCCCATGCCAAAAGAAGGAAACTTGAAGCAGTCAGAGTTGGAAGCCCCTACAACCCAACAGAGGGCTCACTTCACCATGGATATCCTCATGGTTAATTAATTAGACCAAACCTTAAGCCTTAAGTTTTTTCAGCACAAGCTTACAAGACTTTTTATTAGTTTTTTCTTATGTTGCACCAATTTGGAATTTCATTTTGGGACCCAAAATTTCATATTATAAGATTAATATTGTTTTCAGTCCAATCCCTATCTTTCAGAATGTAGTCTTTCAGAATGTAGGAATGTTAGGAACTTGTTAGTGTTGATGCCTAAAGTGAAAAGATGGTCTTGAATTCTTGATGCATGGTATTTGGTTATCCCATATGGAATGGAGATAAGAGCTTTGATACTACATATAGCACAAGTCGTCATCCTCCATATAAAACACTTTTTAAGGGATAAAATTGTGAGATTTCTTGTAAGTAAAGCTGGACAATGTCATATTCGTCAAGAACCACAGGCTCATATAGTAAGTATTATCTTGGAAAGCCCATAAAAAATCTCCATTGTTTTTAGATAAGTATTCCTATCATTCATGACGGTCTTAGGGATTTTGTTCTGGGACACAACCGCACAAGTAAGAACAAAGTATTCCTATCATTCATGACGGTCTTAGGAATTTTGTTCTGGGGCACAACCGCACAAGTAAGAACAAGTCGTCTATACTTTGTCCCAAATTTGTTTGTAGAAAATTATGATCATATGATTGACAAAATCCTTTTGCAAGAGAATGATATTCACAAATTTTTATTCGTTCCGCAAGATAAACCTTTTAAGGGATAAAATCGTGAGATTTCTTGTAAGTAAAGCTGGACAATGTCATATTCGTCAAGAACCACAGGCTCATATAGTAAGTATTATCTTGGAAAGCCCATAAAAAATCTCCATTGTTTTTAGATAAGTATTCCTATCATTCATGACGGTCTTAGGGATTTTGTTCTGGGGCACAACTGCACAAGTAAGAACAAGTCATCTATACTTTGTCCCAAATTTGTTTGTAGAAAATTATGATCATATGATTGACAAAATCCTTTTGCAAGAGAATGATATTCACAAATTTTTATTCGTTCCGCAAGATAAACCTTTTAAGGGATAAAATCGTGAGATTTCTTGTAAGTATAAAGCTGGACAATGTCATGTTCGTCAAGAACCTCATCAGGCCCATATAGTAAGTATTATCTTGGAAAGCCCATAAAAAATCTCCATTGTTTATAGATAAGTATTCCTATTATTCATGACGGTCTTAGGAATTCTGTTCCGGGGGCACAACCGCACAAGTAAGAACAAGTCGTCGATACTTTGTCCCAAATTTGTTTGTAGAAAATTATGATCATATGATTGACAAAATCCTTTTGCAAGAGAATGATATTCACAAATTTTTATTCCTTCCGAGAGATAAAGCTTATCGGGATATTTTCAGCACAACTCTTGAAAAAAAAATCAGTTTATCATCAACCTTTCAATTCTTTATACAATATTTATCCTTAAAGAGCAAATAAAAATTTAAAAACAAATACGAAATGTTCATATACAAAAAAGTAAAAATAAAAATAACTAAAAAAAATATTGTTTTGTGCACAAAACAAATTAAACAATAAATTATGTTGCTAGTTACATAATTTTTCCCTATACCTGTTTAGTTGATCACCTATCAAATGATCAATGGACTAAAATTTCAATAGTTCAAGGCTAGAGTTGCACTATCTCATAGTTCAAGCCTTTTGGTGTTCTAAGTTCAGAGTTAATATTGTATGACCTTTTCATCTCATTATATGTTTATAGCTAGTTTGATTTAAACTATAGTTGAAACATTGGACAATTTTACCACCAAACATGAGCACTTTACCACCAACATTACAAGTTGAGAGCTTTGTGGTTCCAATCCATCTAGCAGACAGCACTCATACAGATTGAGTTACCTAAGTTCAACAATGGTGAGGGTAAAATAAACATGAACATCACATTCCAAATAGTTCTCAACAGTCCAACATCACACTACTTTTTTTTTCCTTCTTTTTTTCTTCTTCTTTAACATACTTATTAGTGGATACACCAGCAAAGCTTCTCCCAGGATGACTCAGTACTTATTCTTGTACCAGAAAACTCCATTGTTGTCACCACCTTCATCAGGCTCCACGTAAAGGCACTCCTTTGCCTCTCGCCACACCGCCTTGATAATGGGTGTGGTGTCTAGATGGTAGTATGCCCCGAGCACCGGTTTGATGGCCTTGGTTGCTTCCATGGCGTGGTAATGCGGCATTGTGGAGAAGAGATGGTGAGCCACGTGAGTGTCTGTGATGTTATGGAACACCTTGTTGAGCACGCCGTAGTCCCGGTCCGCGGTTGCCAGCGCTCCTCTCAGCCAATCCCATTCGGTGGAGTCGTAATGGGGGAGTGAAGGATGCGTGTGCTGCAAGTAAGTGATGATAACAAGGAAGGCATTCACTATAAGCAAGGGGACTCCATAGATGCAGAACATCCAGGCAAGCCCTTTGGCCGCGGCAACACGGTAGAGCACAAAAGTCACTGCAAATATTCCAGCATCAGATAGGAAGATCTGGCGTCTCTCGCGAACAGAGTAGATGGGGCCATACGGATCATAATGGCAGGCGAAGCGGTCATAGTCTCTACCGGAGGCATTGAACATCAAGTAGAGCGGCCATCCAAGAGTGAGTGTCACGACAAGAGTTACGAGTCTGCCGGGAGGATTGTTGAGGTATTTGGAGTACCAAGGCATCCTAGACTTCTGCTTCGGAACAAAGACCTCATCACGTTCAAGCGAACCGGTGTTCGAATGATGGCGGCGATGGCTGTGCTTCCAAGAGAAGTAGGGGACTAAAAGAGCGGAATGGAGGATGAGGCCGACGGTGTCATCAACCCACTGGTAGTCACTGAAAGCATGGTGGCCACATTCATGAGCAATGACCCAAACACCGGTAGCAACGCAGCCTTGGATGATCCAGTAGATTGGCCAGGCAATGTAGGGAAAGGGGTGAGGGAGGCGGTGGATGTAAGTAGTGGCAATGTAGTAGACTGCCGCGATTATGGCGAGGTCCCACACGACGTAGGAAAACGAGCGGAGGAGAGAGCGGCGGAAGCAGTGAGGAGGGACGGCTTTCTTGATCTGTGCCAATGTAAACGGTGGCTTCTGGTGCGGAACTCGGCCAATGGTTTCACCCTTGTTGTTCTTGTTACCTGATTCAACCATTCTGTTTCTTCCACCACCTCCCATTTCCTTGTGTGGCCCTGAAACTGAACCAGAATATGTCAATACATCAGTTCCTAATTGTTAGGTGAGATGTATAGAATATAGAGTTAGGCAAGCAAGCTGATTAATCTGATCAAAGTCCAAATCACAAGAATCAATTCAACTTGTGAACTGATGTAACAGGACTTAAGGCTGTGCAAAAAAACATGCAGTGCCTTTCAGCTACTCATTTTTTACCACACCCAATTCATTTCATGGAGCCCATGAGAGCTCATCAAACAACAATAAATACCACATTCAACCAACCAACCATCACCCACTCATGATTCATTCAAAATTTATTTTTACCCCCCCCCCCCAAAAAAAAAAGGCTTTAAAAGAAGACATAAGTGGAAATCTTGAGCTCAACTCCTACCTATCTCCACTCATCAGTTGTTCAAAAAAGAAATAAAATATAATAGCTAGAAAATCATCACTTGTCCACCAAAATCTATCAGATGAAAAGTGTTAACCTCTTCAATGCTTGAAGATACAAAACTGAACAAACATGGTACCATTAAAATTAAAGAAAAAAAGAAAAAGGAAACTTTTATATATACATGCAAGTTGCAACAGCTGACAAACATAACATACTGGGCCACTCCTAGAACAAGTCCAAAAGGACCATTAATCACCAGACCCACACATGCAAGCTCATGAATGAAAAAGCAAAACAGAAAATCACTTGTGTTCAGGATTTTGGTGGGTCAGGCCAACAACAGTATGATAATATGATATTATATAATATCCCTTTTAGAAAAAAATAAACAAATCATCTGAAGATTAGTCAAAATGACTCAAATCCATTCAACATAAATTAGGAAATAAGTACCACTATTACTTAGAAAGGCAGTTTAAAGACATGCACTGCTATATATACATGCATGCATTAAAAACTGGAAATCAGAAACAGAAAGACAGACATTTTAGAGGATGAAATTGGAAAACCAGAATCTATGTACCAAAATCTAATGACAATCTAGCATTCATCTCAAGAAAGGGGCAGAAAAAAAAAGGAAAATGTGAATTTGCAGAAAGAGATTAGAGATGGGTACATTTTGGGATAGAGAAATCCATGAAGATGAAAATTAATCAAAATGTGAGTGAGAAATTGAATTAAAAGAAGGTACCTTTTGGGGTGAGAGGAGAAAATTAGAGAGTTCCCTGTGAAGCTCCTCTCTCGTCTTTGTTCTTCCGTCTCTGCCTCTGGGTCTGGGTTGAGTTTCCCCTGCTTTTATGCACCCTCTTTCGCCCTTTTCGCCACGTGGTTCTCATCCGCACCATCTGATGCTCTGGTGCACCATTAGCTCTGTGCACCTCCACCTAGGTTATCTCTTCTTCTTTATTTGTTTACCATAATGCCCTTCCCATTATTGCCCTCTTAAATCACAATTTCAATTTGACAAGTTATGCCGCATCTTTTGCCCACTTACACTACACCACAAAACAACCTCGTCGAATACTCAACCCTTTCCATATTAATAACTCTATCCATCCCTTACTTTCTTTGTAACCATTCGTTTTGACACGAAAATTAAGAAAAGTAGAAAGTTATACTAGAAGAAGTTTGATAAAATTAATTTTTTTTTTAAAGTGTTATAGTTTTGTTGGTGAAATGAGTGGGTTAGTGATGTGAAATCATATTATAAAAAACATAGGATAAAAATTGAGTGGGTGAATTGAGTAGAGTTAGTGAAGTCAAATCGAAGAATAAAAAAAAGATAGTTGAACAAATAAATTGGTAAATTCACTAGAAATTTTTTATCAAATAAAGAATTTAAGAACGTTTTAAAAAGAAAAATGTTACAATAATAAAGAAATCAAGGAGTAATAAATTTGAGTTTTTAATCTGTATTTAACTCGGATTTTTATGAGAAAAATTTTGATAGAAAATATTTAAATAATATATTTACAAACTAAACCTATTTATTTGAAATTTACATATAAACTACTAATATTTACTTTCACGTTTATTTTTTTTAAAAAAACTTCCATTTCTTACTCGAAAATTTGAAAATAATGAAGAAAAAATGTTAAAGTAAATACCGAAAAAACAAATATATGAGTAGTAATTAATGTAGGACGAATGAAGCAATTATTGCGAAAGACAATTACTACCTCGTGCATTGATGAGTACTTGAACTTGCAACATTAAAAGGAATTGAATGCAATTGCAATCACCAATGTACGTGCATGCTTGTGTGGGTGATTTTGGACCGAGGGGACCAAACTGGATATTTTGCAAAAAGTTGTGAGTGAGAGTGCTCCAACAGGCAAGCAAACCCTTTGCTTAATTAAACAAATAAACACCCTTTCCTAATTCAACATGTCATGCTTCTTTTCTGGTCATAAAAGGAAAATGAATGCAAGATTAGTGAGGGAACTAGCTAGATTACAGGAATAGCAAAACTAAGTGTGTGTGTTAAAGCTGTTTTTTAAGTAGTTGTTGCATGCGTTTCCAAAAATTTATTTACGTGAGCATTTGGTTGTACACTACGTATAGAAATCCATTTACTGCGGCCTCCGTTGCAGTAAATGTCATTTACCGTGGTGGAGACTGTAGTAAAACCGCAGCTATTCTACGTAGTGGGAACTGCTTGATTTTGACTATTAAAAAATCACTACATAGAATATGCCAAGTTTTACCGCGCAGTAGGTCACAGTAAATTGATTTTCTCTACGTAGTGAATTATTCAAAACGTTATAGTTAACAAACAGATATTCTCGAATGGGGTCTAAACTCGTGGAAGCAAGATCAGCAACATTTAATTACTAATTAGTTGCTTTAAGTTTTATTATTTCACTTTTATCCTTGCGAATGACACATTAAAGTGTTTAGAGGAGTGGATTGAAAGGAGTGAGAAGGGGTTTCGAACTGGGTGATGACGGATTTTTATGTGAAAATGAGTTAATGACAAAATAATCTTAATCTATAAAAAAAATTTAAAAATGACAATTCATTTGGAAAAGAGGGTTTATGTATTAATCAAGTATGCTGGGCATGCCATAACGTGACTCAACATACTTGGGACCCAATACCAATGACTGTCCTCAGACTCGGGAGGAGTACTACTAGTTAAGAAGTGGTGAGTCAAAAATGGTTAAATGTGAAGCTGAGGGGTTGAATTGTTAAATCTGTAATAGTTGCGGCCTCCACTTGGTAGTTTATTCACATTGGAAATGACGAGAGAGTTAGCATTATGACGGAAGCGACCGAACAAAACACTTGTCGAAGATGCTTGGAGTATGTATTGTTGTAACGCAGAGCAAGGGAAAGGGCAGAGGTCGAAACGTGTGATTGCCACCTCGATCTGCATGGATGGGTTTGTAAGGTATGGGTTTTAACTTAAACATTTACAAAAATAAATAATGAAAAAAATCACAAAAGGTATAGTATTTAGAAAGTGTTACAAATTAACTTTAATTGTCTAAATGTTTATGAAAATTATAGATTAAATATTGTAAAACAACAAAAATAAATAAATTAATGACACTACGTTGGGAAGCTTATTCTCACTGCGGCCTTAACTGCGGTTAAGGCGCGATGGCTCCCATGATGAAGCAACTGCCCGTTGTGGCGATTCGTATTCTGCGGCCTTAACGCATTCGGCGCGATATGTGCCTCGTGTTCCACGAGCCTCACCTACCACCCACCCTACTGCGGCCATAAGCTGCGGAAGAGGCCGCGATAGGAAGTCTATAAATACCCCTCCATTTCCTTTCCCTTCATTTCACCGCAGAACAAATTCCTCGTCTCTCAATTCTCGAAGTGAAGTTACGGTGGAAGTTGCGATGCAATCGATTTCAGGTGTATTATTGAGGTAATAAATATTGTATTTATTTATTTATTTATGCCTATAGAGTTTTTAATTCAATTTAAGTTATGTATGTAATTTTAGTTTATTTTTAAGTAATTTAATTAAATTAGGTAGTAGTAGTTATTTTTACACTGTCTATGAAAACTTGTAAGAATATATTTTTACACTTTATTTCAATACGTTGGAATAACGGTGTGAAATAATATATTTGATGGTCATTTTACTGTACACTTAAGACTTTAACGGCCAACATAACGTGAACTTTAACTGAAGGACTGAGTTTTCATGGATTTAAAATAGGACTCAAATAGACAAGTTGGACTAAACTTGGTTTACCTAATAATATATTGTAAAAGTTTACTATCGGTGTATTAAACTTTTATGGTTGTGTATGTAAAGCGGCGGATTACATAAGTTTGGTCGCATTTTCGTCTTGTTCCACGTTATACATTGCAGGAGTAATATTCGGAGAAATGGTATAGTGTGGAACTAAGGCGAAATCTTTGCCGAAATTTATGTAATTACGATTTACGTACGCAACAATAAAAGTTTATTCACTAATAGTACTTTTATGAACAGGATAGGACCCATGCACCTGCATCTGGATTAGGCGAAAATGGTATGTGAATATCAATTGTGCATGTTTATTGTTTTTATTGATGAATGAACGATCATATATAGGAAAGACCGTAAATGGGCGAAGAACGTGGTTGGATGTATCAGCGCTTTGAGGAAGGGACTCGCTATATAAGTGAAAGATTTTTCACCGGACTTCAGGAATTCTTGGATTACGCTTTTGTTGTTGCTAAATCGAATGGAGAAGAACTGGTGAAATGCCCGTGTACAATTTGTAAAAATAGATACTATTATGATCGAATTACAATTGGCAATCATTTACTGTTAGACGGATTTACACCTAATTATCATGTGTGGGGTTGCCATGGTGAATGACATGAGAACAATCCATGTGTCTATCGAGGTTATCGCTTTGTGAAGTAGCGTCGACATCATCAAATCGCGCAAGTACAAGTCTTGGAATACATAATTCTTGATGGTAGCCAAGAACGGCCGACTTACGAAGAAATGGTTCGTGACGCTTTTGGGTTTCATGAGCACTCTAATAATTTTGAAAATGATCGAGTAATGACGATGAGGACGTTTCAGCTCCCAAGTGCCAAGCGAAAGGGCGCAGCGGTTTTTGAACTGGTGGAGCATGCATCAAAACCTCTATATGAAGGTTGTGGTGATAAGTACACCAAATTATCGGTTGTAGCGAAGTTGTTGAGTATGAAAAGTCAACACAACGTATCGATTCCTTTTTCTCCGAGATGATCAGATATATCAATGAACTATTACCGGAGGAAATTCGTTGCCAACAAGCATGTTTAGTACGAAAGCTATGTTGAAGGAGTCTGGGGTTACCGTATAAAATAATTCACGCTTGCGAGAATAATTGTATGTTGTTCTACGGTAGCTTGACAAGTTCTTGAATTGTAGGGTGTGTGGAGCGGATAGGTATCAAGTGTGTGCCCGGGTAAGAAACCGAAACCGAAAAAGGTTTTGCGATATTTACCAATCAGCGAGCTGGCTACAACGGCTTTACCGATCGTCTAAAACCGCAGAGTTCATGACGTATCATATTAGAGCGAGAGGAAATGTATCGCGCTGTTGGACATCCATCTCAAGGTGAGGCTTGTAAACACGTCGGCGAAATGTATCCGGATTTCGCAGAGTACCGAAGCGTCACGATTGGGGTTAAATCTTGATGGCTTTAACCCGTTGTCCGAAACAGGACAATCGTATTCGATGTGGCGGTATTCATCGTTGTTTACAATCTGCCGCTGATTTGTGCATGAAGGAGCCGTACACTTTCATGCCTCTGCTAATTCCAGTCCCCGATCTCTGGCCGTAACATTGTCGTGTTTCTACGTCCACTGATTGAGGAGCTACAAGTTTTATGGAATACGGGAGTGGAAACTTGGGACGCGCACCGTAATCAGAACTTTGTTATGCGAGCATGTTTGCTTTGGACGATAACTGATTTTCCGGCGTACGGAATGCTATCGGGCTGGAGTACGCATGGAAGACTTGCATGTCCATCTTGCATGGGTGATGTTAATAGCTTTCGGTTGAAGCATGGACGGAAAACTAGTTGGTGGGGCTGTCATAGGAGATTTCTACCACGTCGGCATGCTCTGCGTAACAATACCGAATCGTGGGGACAAACTGACCGTAGTCATCCGTGTGCGTATAAGTCAGGTCATGAGATCTTAAGGGATCTTAATAGGATTGTATTCCTGGCATTCGGAACACCGTGGGACAAAATGAGGGCTGACAAGTTTGGCGTTGAGCACAATTGGGTTAAGAAATCAATTTTAAGGGAGTTGCCGTATTGGGCGGACTTGAGAGTACGCCACTTATCTGGATGTAATGCACATTGAGAAAAGCTGTTTTGATAACATCTTCTACGATTACGAGCGTGAAAGGGAAAACAAAGGATAATGCACAGTCGAGACGCGATTTGCGGGAGTTAAATATCCGTGATGAACTGCATTTGAGCATTGGCGGGCGAAACCATTTCAACCGAAGGCGTTATACACGTTAAACGATGATCAGATTGCGATGATTTGCAATTGGTTGAAGCATATCGTTAAACTTCCCGATGGGTATGCCTCTAACATTGGCAGATGTGTCAATACGGCAAACAACACTTTTTACAGTATGAAAACCCATGATTGTCATGTGTTCATGCAGAAGCTGCTGCCCGTTACATTACGTGGTTTCATCACAGCGGCATTTGGATGGTAATTGCAGAATTTTGCAAATTCTTTAGACTACTATGTTCTAAGGATATTCAGTTGGACGATGTGGAGAAGCTTGATGAATTGATCGTCGTAATATTGTGCAAGTTGGAAAAGATCTTCCCGCCATCATTCTTTGACTCCATGGAACATCGACTATGCATCTACCTTGGCACTGCGAACTTGCGGACTGTCGGCTATTGGTGGATGTTTCCTTTCGAAAGGAATATGAAGAAGTTGAAAGCAAAATGTGCGAACAAACAATTTACGGAGGGCTCGATCATTGAAAAGTTCACGATACAGAGGTAGCTTTTTTTGTGAGCATTACATGGAAGATAATTAAGGAACACGGGTGAACCCTCACATACGGAGCGAAATTAGTTTTCCGGCGGTTGTTAACGATCCGAGACTATCGATTTTCAGTCATCCTACAAGAACGTTTGGGAAGGCTCGGGCTCGAGATTTGTCTGCTGAAGAAGTAAATCATGTCCAAACATACATTCTTGAGAATTGTCGGGAGGTGGAGCAATTCGTGAATCGATTTAACGAGCTGTCCCATGACGGTTCCCGAAATGAACGATGATCTTGTGGATAACTTACGGTGGCGAGTTATACGTTGGTTCAAGAATGTGGTTAGTTTGTGTTTATTTATTTACTCATTTATATTTGTTGCGATCTTAATCGGTACGAAATTTATATGTTGATTGGTAATTACATGCAGGCCGACTCAAATCAGGCAGCCCTCCCACACGCACTATATGACACGGCGTGCGGTCCTAGAATGAGGGCTAAATCGTTCCCAGTGTCTATGTTAATGGGTACAGGTTTCACACAATACAACATGGTGAAACTAAAAGGACCGCGAAGTGGGGCGTCTGCGTACTGGGGTAAACAAATGCGCAGGACTATTTAGATTTCTATGGCTGGATTGACGAAATTCTTGTTCTTCAGTACAGGAACAATAATCTTACAGTCTTCAAGGGTACGTGGTTTTCGACCACTAAAGTCATCCGCACAGATAAAATTTCAGGGATCATCGATGTCGACTACACATCCCGACTATATCCTGATGATCAATTCATTCTTGCAAGCCTGGCCCAACAAGTGGTATACGTCGAATATCCTTCAAAGCGTCGTGACTTGAGAAAGCGGTGGGCAGTTTTCAAAAGCGAAACCCGCCGATTTAAAGGCGAAAGTGTTGATCTTGCAAGTGCCATTGTAATCGATGCGGACACGAGGCGAGATTGGTACGGAACATCCTTTACAAGAATCGACAACACTTGGTGAAACCATACGACCGCCCCCGATGAAAGCATGTCATTACTAGATCATCGTGCCCATGCCGATATACTTGAAGTGGATAACGATGTGGAAAATGACCGGGCGTATGGCGATGACGATGACGTTCTGTGGATTTGTAGTAGCATATCTCTATTTGAATTTGTACTCTCGGACGATATTTGTACTAAATTCGTAATTCTAAACAATATCCAAATGCATAATTAATTTGGGGTGAAATTGTAAGTTCCAAAGATGTTTGGGCTAAATTGTAAGTTTTTGCGAATTTGCGTGGGCCCCACAATATCCAAATGCATAATTAATTTGGGGAAAGCGAAAAGTTGAAATTGGCATTTGTGGGCTTCATGCGGCCTCACCACGGCCCACGCGGTGAGCCAAATGGGTGGGCCTCAGCTGCGGCCACGTGCGCGGTGAGACGCGGTGAGGCCCGCCCATTTGGCTCACTGCGGCATCTGCATGAGGCCGATGACTCAGTTTAAAATCTGAATCGTCTTCTTCCCTCTCACTTTCACTCTCGGTCTCCTCTCCCTCTCCCACCCAAACCGCCGTGCCCAACCGACGTCCTCGCCGAAGAAGCCGTCGCCACCGCTCGGGCTCGTCACCGCCGCACCGCCGCAGCCTCCCCTTGCCACAGGTGAGTTATAATTTTGAATTCCACGGTTAGTTTTGAGTTTTTGAATTTGTTTCATTGATTTGTGTTTTTGAAATTTTGAGTGGAAATTAGTTTAAATCAATTGGAATTAGTTGAGATTAGTTGGAGTTTTGTGGAATAGGTTAGTTTGTGAGTTTTGTGGATTTATGAATTTTGTGGAATTATTTGAGATTTTGTGAATAGGATTTTGTGAATAGGTTAGTTTAATTATTTGTTGAGATTTTGTGAATATGATTTTGTGAATAGGTTAGGATTTTGTGAATTTTGTTTAATTATTTGTTGAGATTGTTGGATTGGTTGAGATTATTTGAGATTAGTTGGAATTTTGTGAATTTTGTGGAATTAGTGAAATTAGTAAATTAGTGAATTATTTGTGAATTTTGTGGAATTAGTTGAAATTAGTGAATTAGTGAAATTAATTAAATTAGCCCATTAGTGAATTTAGTTAAAATTAGTGAAATAGTTAAATTAGTGAATTTAGTTGAAATTAGTGAAATTAGTGAATTAGTTAAATTAGTGAATTAGTGAATTTAGTTGAAATTAGCAAGGTATTAAATATCGTCATTGATCGTGCCGCTTTTGCAGTGATGAGGCAGATTACCAGACACGGGTATATCGGTTGTGCAAAAAAGCTGTCAGTGTGTGTGTATATATATACCTGTAAAAGTATCTGAGATTCTAAATTTTTTACCTGGAGTACTTGGGTGATCACCTATTTGACTAAGAGAAAAAGAATGTAATAAACAAGTATTTACTAGCTACATACAAGAACTAAATATACTAATTAAAAGAATTAAAAAAATGAATGAGGTAAATTAATTTTTTAAATTACAAAGGGAGTCTCAAGAAATATAAACATGATAATTCTAACTGATCTCATTAGTCAACATCAGAAACTAATTTAAGTATGGAAAACAAATTTAAATAGCATGGATCTCAAATAGATTAATATATTATTTCTTTCTTTAATGTAATTAACATATTCCAAAACAATCGGTGAGAAGTTTTTATAAATCTTGTGATTTTGTATTTTAATTTCTTTAATTTAGTAGATATTTTTCATTCGTGATTCATCCTCAAACTTTTAAAAAATGTTCATTTAAACACTGTACGTTTTCGCTTTGGCCGCAAGACGGCCGAAACGGCCGAAACGGCCGTCGCACGACCACCGATACACTTTTGGTCTAAACGGTGCCGTTTCGGCCCGAAACGAAACCGTCTGCATCGGCGGTTAAACGAAATTTCATACTATGGAAATTAGTGAATTAGTAAATTAGTGAATTATTTGTGAATTTTGTGAAAGTAATGAATTATTAATATTAGTTGAAATTAGTGAAATTAGTGAATTAGTGAAATTAATTAAATTACTGAATTAGTTGAATTTAATTAGTTGAATTAGTTGAAATTAGTGAATTAGTTGAAATTAATTAAGTTAGACAAAGTAGTGAAATTAATTAAATTAGTTAAATTAGTGAATTTTTGAATGGTTCGAGATATGGCGGACACACCATCCCGTAGCCAGGATGCGTCGACAGGCTCGGGTTCACGTGGCTCGGGCTCACGTGGATCGGGTTCACGGACGCTTGATTTCTCTCGCGGGAGGCGTGGTCGCGGCTCTCGCACATCGAGCCGCCCTGGACCGTCGTCCCAGACACCGGAGCACACCGAATCGGTGGAGCAGCCCGATCCCTTCTCCTCGGCCCGATGCTCGACTGCCTAGCGCCGCAGACCTCCTGCGCCTCCTCTTCCCCGCCCGAGAGGGGTCACGATGGGAGGTTGGTCGCGCACATCGGCCGATAAGTTTTTAATTTTAAGTTTTCATAAATTTACTAATTTTAATATTTTATTTCGCACGTAACATTCAACTCTTATGCGGTTTGAAATGTGCGGCGTCGGGCGTGCCCAAGGCGATCGGGCGATCGTCGCCGGCAAGTTCAAAGGCTTCCCGCCTCGTACTCCGACCTCCCCGCGGATGAGCAGGCCGACTACGTCCACAGATTCTCGGTATTACAAATACTAATTGCACTATACCTTTCTATAAACTATATTAAAACTAATTCTATAACTAGTGACGTTTTGATGTTTTCTGGAACAGGAGCAGTATTCGTGGACGGATAACAAATTCCTGGAGAAGCTCCATTCCCGGTTCGCGGAGTTCTACCGGAACACCCAGGACAATATCCGGGATGCGGCCCAGAAGAAATGTCCCCTCGATCGCGAGGCTCCCAACTACATGGAGTGGCTGGACATTCCTCCGCCGAGGATAGACCTGCGAAGTGGAAGCTGCTGCTCGAGTATTCTTGTAGCCCGGAGTTCAAGGTCAACTTCGCGGAACAAGAGAAATGCCAAGAGCGACAAACGACCAGTCTTCAAGTCGCATGGCAACAAGTCAAAGGCGACAATTTATGAGGAGATGGTAAGTTTTTAAAATATTTATACATAATTACGTATGTATAAAAACTTCGAATACCTAACATATTTTAATTGGCGGTGCGAGAAGGCGGGACAGTGGGCTGCGGTGGACCGATTCGGGAGGACTGGCTGGGCAAGGAAAATAGGGCCTTGGTAAGTTTTGGTCGTTTTTTAACCATTTATATGTTTAAAGTATTCAATTTATTATTCATTAACACAAATTTTCTTAATCTTAACTAGGAGGAGTACAAAAAGCGCTTGATCGAGAAGTATGGAGCGGACGGGCGTTCCCGATATTGATGAGGACATCTACACGGATGTCTTGGGCCCGCCCACGCGAGGCGATGGGTCGGTGTCCCGCCTCAGCCTTTCTCAGCCCGAGCTGTTCGAGCAACCTCGGCCGTCGCAGTAATAGAATTGAACTTTTACCACTTCCATACCTTTACAAGACATTCATTATAAGTATAACATTTTCAAAACGTAATTTTGATTTCACGCGAGATCGACACGGAGGAGCAAGATCGGAGGGACATGGATGAGATCAGCTGACCGAGATGCGGTCGCCACTCTCGAGACAACGCTGCCGTGCGACAGACGCTTGCGGCCAGTGGCAGCCTGTGGGCAGCCTGTGGAAGCCCGGGCGTCGAGATGACGCGTTCGACCGGGCGGCGATCAGCAGATCGGTCGGCGCTACGCAGGGGGACATGTCCGACTCTCCGACGTGCCGAGTCTTTGTCGCCGGATCATCCCGGCCTCCTCCACGTCACGAGCATCCTCCGAGGCCGCCTTCTCCGAATCCCGACCTCACCCTCCACTCCGCCCAAGATGAATATCACCCGGAGCCGCGGACATCGGAGAACCCCCGATCAACTTTTTTAGCAACTTCCTCAATATGGAAGATCGGGATTTTGACGATTTTCTAAATCAGCGTCCTCGAACAATTAGAATTAGAATTCTGTAAATATTTTTAGGATGTAACCGGTTAATTATATTCCGATTCTGTACCAATTTATATTTATTTCAATTAATAATTACTTTCTTAATTAATTAACATTATTATTATATGTTAATTTACTAATTTAAATAATAGTTACTAAATATTTATAACAATTAATTTTTTTCACAAAAATTCTTTGTCACTACTGACGAAAGCCGCAGCCCAGTCTTTGTATGATATAGGTGTGCGGCGCCAAAAATGGTTAGGTTCTTTGTAAACTTCTGCGGCAATCACCGCATGATGAGAGCGCGATGCACTACGACACCGGCGGCATGATGAATCAAAAGCGCCGGCATTTCAAGCGGCGTTCTCGCGGTAATCGCGCCGCCACGTCGCTGGTTGGCACCAAAGCTCAGCCCGCCAGCGCAACATAGCGCCAATGATGGCTAACGCCTACGGGCGATAGTGTGAATTGAGGATGGATGGAGTAAGATTTTAACAATAATTTAGTGGAAGTAAATTACATAAATGAAATTAGAGGATGTAAAATGCAACATATTATAATAATTCAACGAGGACGTAACATGAAGTAAAAAACGGTATAATTTTATGAAATTAATGATAAAGTAGATAATGTATATATATGGATAAAATTAATTTTAGGGTTAAGACCTTTTACATTTTACATATTAAATCTAAGACTTTAGGGGCCATGTAAAATGATAGAGTAGACAATAAAAATAAAATGAGAGAGTTAATTGGGCCTTTAAATAATTTGAAGAAAAATAAAATCACTAAAATAGGATAAGGTGGTAAAATCTCATTAGGTAGATATTAGTCATGCATAAATTTTATTTATATGTATTGAGGTATAAATATTAGTCACAACACAATATTCGTTTTCATTCAAATCATCAACATTTAAAGAAGAAAAAAATTAAACCATTGAAACTTTAGGGGTCAATGTTTTGCTTTCTAAACAGCTAAATTTTGGTAATGAAATTTTCATTCAAACAAATAAAAATGGAAACACAAAAGACAGAAACGGAGACCAACAATGGTTTGAAAATTTTAGGGACCATTACTCTACTTTCTAAATAAGTAAAAAGTCAGGTGATGAAATTTTTCTCAAACAAATAAAATTAAAAAAGATAAAAAGGGACATTTAATGATGTGACACTATTCATGAAGAGTGAGTAGTATGTATTATGTATTCTATAGTTTTCTAAAAGTTTAAAAGTTGAATAGGACACTTACCCACTTGCCCCCACTCTCTCCTCAAACCATGGGAATATCTCTCTTCCAATCCATGCAACCAGTTCTTTTATCTAGCCCAGTGGCAGTGGGCAAGTTTTACTTGAAAAAAAAAAACAGTTTCATAGTTATTGTGAAAAGTTGCTTTGCCTTAAAACTACTTAACGATTTTATTTATTCAATTAAAAATCTAACATATTAGTTAATATGTTAAGTATTTATAGTGGGGACAAGAAGAAGAAATAAGAATTGAGATAGGAGATCAATTTATTTTTTTTGAAAAATTTCCCTTTTTACATTTTATACTTAATTCTTAATAAAAAAAAGTTAGTTGCTTTCGGAAAAAGAAGACACATAGCATCAAAAAAAAAAAAGAGAAGAGAAGAAGAAGACATAAGGTAGGTAGTGCTAAGAGTTGTGTGGCATATTGGGATCTTACGTACTTACATTCCCTTACACTACGACGGAGAAACCAAAGCACAAAATGCATGTCCTCCAAAACCAAAAAAAAAAATCAATTAAAAGCACCATTTTAAGTCAATCAGTATGGTCATTAGATTTTGACGGTGAATGTTGTCATTCAAAATTAATGACAAAAAACCAATAAAATAGCCAATTCAGGGACCAACCCCCGAACAATCAAGAAAAGTAGCTCTAAGCGGGAACAAATATAAAAATTCTACGAACCATGCAACTTAAAGGTTATATGATATGAAAAGCAGAGAAAATGTCCTGGAAGCAAAAACCTAAACAACGAAAGAAAGTACATCAAGTCAGAATGGTATAATGATAATAAGCAGATCGAGTCCATAACGAATTAGGATGAGTTCTTCATAACTCATCTTGGCTTTGAATAGGTGTCCGTGCACAACATCTTTCTCGTAATATCTGGCAATCGATCCCCTCCACCAAACTAGCCTCAAATAGCAAGCTAAAGGCTTCGACCCTGCATAAACACATGGAAGAACGCATCTACCCATAAAACGGGTCTCAAAATCATATATCGAGTACACACACCAATGATATACCTGAGTCAATTTAATCATAGGGGAACGTCGAGCAGAGAGAGAATACTCCAAATCCCCACTACTCGGTTTCAACAACCTCATTGCTCAAGGCAGGGCGAGCCTTCATTGCCCGTCCCTGCCGTTTCAATTACATGTTCCTCTAGTTCTTCCACAATCAGGTCAACTTTCGCTCTTTTCCTACCCGGAGCAGTAGCCACTGTTATGTATCATTGCCGCCTTCCTCTTCCTCTCCCAGTTGTTCCTTCACCCATCTTGCAAGCAGCGAGGGAGAGCAACGCTAGCTAGCGTCGCTATAACCAGGCCAGCCACATCGATTTCATGGGTATCCTCCTTCGTGAGTGCGATGGCTGCCATGCTTTCCGCCAAAGCCTCCAACACTATCAACAGCAAGATTGCAGGGTTATCGGAGAGAAGAAAACATAAGGAATAAAGTGAAAGAATCGGAGTAGGACATGAGAAGTAATCAAAAATTGAGGAGAAGAAGGATTTCATAGGAAAGAAAAAAAGACAGCCTCTCCAAAAGCTCTACCAAACCCTAGCAGAGCATGGGGAGAAACCTCTAACAAGTGTGGTCATTAAATATTAAGTAGTCAATTAGTGCGAATTCCATGGAGTTCCTTGGTGATTTTATCTAAAATTCAACTACAATCTTTTCTCTTGTTCAAAACATGGGTTCTTTAATCTCCTCACAGTCAACTTGATTGCTTAATCCTTTAGGCATTCTTTGAGGTGCTCGTTTGGTTGTTCACTAGGACGGAACTATGTTCTGGCAGGGGTGGCGGTGTTGGAGGGGCATAGTGTATACATTATATAATATTAGGATTAATGCAATAATTTACCCATTAACCCCCCCTCTACCCAAACCCAATAAAATTAAAGTCCAATCAAAATTAAAACTCAACCCAACCCAATCCAATTTCATACATTATTAGCTCATCCAATATCCATAACTCAATCCAAATACAACCCTACATTTATAGCATGTCCAACGACTTCCCCAAAAGTTTCTCTAAAATGGGGAAGCAAAATCCATATTCTCCACACACAAAAAATGCTCCAACTCCAACAGCTTCTCCATTTTGAATAATCATGTATTTATATGTGTATTAATCTATTATTAATTTATAAAAGCGAACCATATAGAGAGATGTTTTTGTCTTTTTCTTTTTAGAGTATTCTCGTGACGACACGTATACCTTTATTTTAGGAGTGTAGTATAGTTGAAATGACATTTTTCATAAATATAAACAAGGGGTGAGGACAGTTAAGTAATAGTAAATAAACTAATCTGTTGCAGCAAATCCGCAAAGGACCCAATCTATAATATCTCATTAGCTTACAGATTTCGTTCAAAAATTAAAATTTAAGCATTTCCCGCTGAAACATTAAAATTTGGAATTCAATAATTAAAAATTCGAACTGAATCTCTAAAGCGGGAAAAAAAACACATTTCGAAATCTATAGATGACCTAGATGTTCTACTATAAATAAAATATTTCGGATCTCATCTCTACAGCAACAAAAATTAAAGGTGAGATGAAACAATGTCACAAGGAGCATCTCAACATTCCATAAGGCGGCGGCTGAGCGAGTTGATTGATCAACATGAGCTTCTATACAACAAGATCGAGTTGATCCACACAGAGGTAATTTGTCATTTACGATTAAGTGTGTTCAATCATCACAATAGCGAATAAATAATATATACCAATGTTGCAGATTGCTAATATTCGCTGCAGACAGATGCAGATCTTCATATTAGAACAAATTAAGCAGTTATTGTTTGAGTTCAGGCTTCTTAATAGTCGTTTGGAGTTTATTAACAGAGAGGTTCGTGGTGGTTATTCAGATTCAAATTGTAAACGCTTAATAGAATACGAGTTATCATACTAATGTGTTTATAATATGCAGATAAATGAGATGAGATCCCAACGGGCCGCAATTACAAGAGCCGGAAGGCGACTCTACAGTGAAAACAACAATGTTGAAAGGATGGCGATAACATGTCGTGTTCTTGCTTTTAGTCCAGAAAAACTTTTGGGGACGTCCATAGCGAAATAAATGAAGACACCGCAACTACCAACCAAGATGAAGTAGCGTGAAAATATTTCATGTTCTTCATTTAAGAATAATAATGGATCGAACATGCTTGTCTTTTTATTTTATAATATTAGCAGTAATGAATATCGATTCTTTCATGGATCGGTTTCACCAAGGCATAGTTTAGGATTTTTTTCACTAATGATATATTATTAATTTTTTAATTATTTAATTCATGGAGATCAGAATGCAGAATTCGATTGTATCCTAAATGAATTGTGAAACTTTATCCTCATTTTGCTGTCCATGTAAAATAGGAGCAAGTATAATCCTACTACAATTCCGCCAAGTCAATTATGTAACATACACCAATTAAATTTCGGTAAGTTTTATCACCTACTAAATAGATATTTTATAATATTAGCAGTAATGAATATCGATTCTTTCATGGATCGGTTTCACCAAGGCATAGTTTAGGATTTTTTTTACTAATGATATTTATTAATTTCTTAATTATTTAATTCATGAAGATTAGAATGCAGAATTCGATTATATCCTAAATGAATTATGAAACTTTATCCTCATTTTGTTGTCAATGTAAAATAGGAGCAAGTATAATCCTACTACAATTCCACTAAGTCAATTATTTAACATACTTGCTCGTATAAAATTTCGGTAAGTTTTATCTCCTACTAAATAGATAATGTCTCTCATACTATATAAATATGTAAAAAAAACTAAACAAGTTCGAAATCAGAAACTCTCACATACGCCAGAAAAAAACAATCCATTAAAAGTTCACTAATATGAACATCTCATTTAAGGATGTTCTCCTATACACCTCCAAAAAACTGGGTGTTGAGAAACCAACATATGGTTCTCATAGAGCCGACAAAGGTTATGACTCATCTGTGGTTATACAACCAAATCCAAATTGCCTTCCACGCTTGATACATTCATACAAAAGTTATCCAACGAGGACATAGGCCAATGAGGGTGCGGCGAAGGCATGTTTGGACTGGCTTGAATCTGTGCGTAACGTTGATGTCAGAGGCATGCACTACCAGTTGATGGAAGAGAGGGGTGTAGATTTCATTGACATGTTGGACATGATGCTAGCGATTGGAGAAGAAAATTCCAAATTTAGAGAAGAGATTAGAGAACTGAAGAAAGAAAACGATATACTAAAAGGGAATTCATCACCACCAATGGTGACAAGGTCGGCTGCAAAGCGTGCTAGGGTGCATGATTAATTTTCGGGTTAATGGGTCAGCAAAGCATTCCTGGGAAATTTATTTTTGGGATATTTGGGATATTTATGATATTTAGGATATTGTTTTGGGATATTTAGGATATGATTTGTTTTGGGATATCTAGGATATTAATTTTGTGATATTTGGAATATTTAGGATATGATTTGTTCTAGGATATCTAGGATATGATTTGTTATGGGATATTTTATTCCAGATCATCGAATTGGTTTTTTGATAATTATCTCACATGAAAAATCTATTTAATAAATCAGTGTTTTACATCAAGTACACTTCAAATTCATGCTTAGCCTTATATAATGTCAGATGCTTTGCTTAGTAACCCCCTCATAGTCACTACCGCCAACCAACTCTGCGCGCATCAAATAGGTCCAACTACTAAGAAGAAGTATGTATCACTTATACCAAGCTAATTCTTATGTTTGAGCTTTAATTGCTTTAAAACAACAATTAATCTGCCTTACAGGATGCACGATTTCTCGGTTTGCAATGTTGATGTTCTTTCAGATCTAACAAAGGATCTGAAGTACGAGTGTCCAATTTACTGTCCCAAATTAAGTGACAATGGATTTTTTGTGGGCAAGGTTCTCCTACGTGAGACCCTAAATGAACGACCTGTAGGAATTGTTTCACAAGGAGGATTCTGGACAAGAAAAGAAGCTAACGAGGGAGCTGCGAGAGCCAGAATTGATTACTTGACTGTGATGCACGATGTGGTCCTTCATGATGTGAATTATGAAGCTCTTCAATTTTGGAAAACAGAGTACGTGAAGTTGGAACAGACATTTAATGATACAGTAACAGAGAAGTTTGAAATTATGCGACAGATCCGAGAGCTGACACAACGCAATTTGGCACTAGAGGCAAAGATTAGAGATTTGAATAACTAAGCTAAATGTTGTCAGTTCATAAAGGCGGAACGATACTGTCTTCCCCGAATTTGTTATCTTAAAATTGTAATTTTTTTCTTCTCAATAAAGAATACCAATGTGTTTCCCGAATTTCAAATTATTTGATTTCCATTTTTAATGATGAAACAATATTTCAATTAAAAAATTTTATGAAAATTATTTAATACATTTTATAAAAAAAACATTCTAAAAGTATTTTCGCCATCTAAAATAGATGTTGAAAATGTTAATTAATTGTTTTGATTTGAATACAGTTTTGAAAATATGACGATAAGGAGAATACAAGCATGCAATAAACAAAAATGCTGAATTTTACGAACGAATTTTCTATGTTCGATAGAAATGATGTTGAAAATATATTAAATTTATTCAAAAGGAAATAGCGATTTTAAATTATTTAATTAACACGATTTATGATAATTATTTAATACATTTCATGAAAATAATCATTCTAAAAATATAAAAATATCTACGCCATCAACAAGATAAGAAGTAACACCAATTTTATAAATACGATATAAAATCAACAAAGATCACAATCAACAATCAGATATTATAGTGTTTATTTAGGAGTCTAAGAAATCTCTGATGATTTTGGAAATACGATAACTCAACTTTAGGGTTTGTTTATTATATATAGAGGAGCCATAAACACTAAAACCACATAGCACCAAGTTAGAAAAAATGGAGAACTTCTCCATAGATTACGTAACAGAGCTTAACAGGTTAAGGAAGTTTCTAAAACTTCCTTTGATAAGGTTCAGGCACCATCTCTCGGAGAGAAAATGGTACACGGTCATCATTGTAATGATGGACAAGTTTGGGGATTCGTCGGCTTTCAGTTCAGAAGAAGGCTTCAGCACACGGAAGGCCGCTAATGAATCAGCTGCATTATCAGCAATTAAAGGAATTAAAGACTTTTTCAAGATGGAAGTTGAAGATGTTAACTTCTCAGAGATGAAGCAGGAGAGGTACGAAAAGGAGGCTGCCCAACTAGTCGTTCATCATCTAATGGAGGAACGCGATATGCTGTGGCAAGAGAACATTGAACTCCGGGATGCTTATGATGACATGCGGAAAAAGGTTAATGCTTGTGAGGATGTGTTCGATGAGAACATGGTTCTGAGAGGAGAGGTAGGGGCTCTGGAGTCCGACCTTGAACACATGAAGAGGCAGCTGAAGGATGATAAATGGTGTCCTGATTTATTTGGTTTTAGAAAGGAAAAAGATGTAGGGTTATCCTTGCAATTAGGCTCTTGGTGTTCAATGTTATTTCTGGTACAATTTTTCTCTGTAATTGTTTCTATCTAATGTGCTATATAATCTATTGTCATCTACTACTTCAGAACATGCATGGTGGTCGGGCGTCGAAACCGCCAAAAATAATTCCGGTCTCACTAACAACTCAGAATAAACTAATTTGTGTATAGTGGTGAAAACCAGATCGAATCCCAAGGAAAATCTTTGAATTAAAGTTTCTAAGCAATTAACTAAAATAAAAGATTGGGGGGTTTTGTTGAATCAAATGCTAAAAGTAATCAGCTGCAAATTTAAACGAATTAATCAAATAATAAAGACGTCCAGCCTAGGGTTGATTATCCACTCCAAACAAAGGGTTGATCATCGAAACAAATATTCCTTTAACTCAAGCAAATAAACTGGACCCCTCCTAAAGCTAGAAAGAACCCAAACAATTCATTGATAAATTAATCAGAACAAGCGACTAATTAATTCCTTAATCCCAAGCAACTAGATATTGAGAAGCAATTTCTAATCAACCTAGAACTAGCATTAAGAACAATGATCGAATTGTTTATTTCAAGCAACCACCTAGAAAAGCTAGTATGATTTAACTTGCTCTATTTCTTCCATGCGAATTAAAAAGAAATTTACGAAATTCCAATTAATTCTCTTGCTTCTAAACGAATCCTTTCACACAAGCGGCTAAAAAGATTCAAGCATAATCACAATTTCATAACCAATCCAACAAGCGAGAATTAGAAATCAATTGCAAGATTAAGAACTAAGAAGAAATAGATACTCGGGTGTGGGAGGAGCGTTGGAGCAGCTTAAAGGGGAATTCTTGCGGCTTGATAAAGAAGCGGAAGAAAGAGAGCTGTCGGAGGAAGATTGGAGGAAGTGGCAGGATGCAAAAGTGAGATTTTTCAAAGAGCAGAGGAATTTCTCGAGGGACCTAAGGCAAAAATCTAGAGTGAAATGGGCGATAGAAGGTGACGAGAATAGCAAATTCTTTCATGGGATGGTTAAGGCAAGGAGGAAGAAAAACTCGATTCAGGGGTTGTTGGTTAATGGGGCTTGGTCGGAAGATCCGAAGATGATCAAAGAAGCGGTGTTTAAGCACTTCCAGGAGCACTTTAAAGAGCCTACACCAAATAGACCGGAGTTTTTCAGTCCCAGATTCAGGAAACTGACAGAAGCGCAGATTTCGAAGCTGGAGGCGCCGTTTTTGGAGGAGGAAATCAAGAAAGCAGTGTGGCTTTGCGGGGGGAATAAAGCCCCGGGCCCGGATGGCTTCAACTTTAATTTTATCAAAGCAAACTGGGAAGTCATGAAGGGAGACATTATTGCGGCAGTCCAAAAGTTTGAGGCCTCCAGCCGGTTAAGAGCGGGATGCAACTCGTCGTTCATAGCGTTGATCCCTAAGGTGAAAGATCCCATCCTAATCTCTGATTTCCGGCCTATTAGTCTCATCGGGTGTTTGTACAAAATCGTGGCGAAGTTGCTGGCTGAGAGACTAAAGGAGGTGCTGAGCGGGCTGGTCGGGGAAACTCAATCGGCGTTTATTCAAGGGAGACAGATCACGGATGGGGTTCTGATAGCCAATGAGTTGGTCTGTTGGGCAAAGAAAGAAAAGAAGAAGCTTCTCCTTCTTAAAGTTGACTTCGCAAAAGCTTATGACAACATTAGCTGGAAATTCCTGGACTCAGTTCTCCAGCAAATGAATTTTGGAGCTAGATGGAGGGGATGGATAGCAGGGTGTCTAGAATCGGCTAGAATTTCTATCTTAGTCAACGGGAGCCCAACAGCGGAGTGTAAGATGGAAAGGGGTCTTCGCCAGGGGGACCCCCTTTCACCGTTCCTTTTCATTCTGGGTGTGGAGGCTCTTAACCTGATGATGGAGGAAGCTGTCAGTCGTGATGTGTTCAGGTCGGTTCGTGTGGGTCATGATGAGGTAGGGTTGTCGCACCTCCAATTCGCCGATGATGCCATATTCTGTGGGGAGTGGTCGGTAGATAATGCAAGATCCCTCTTGGCTGTTCTTCAGTGCTTCCACTTGGTCTCTGGGTTACAAATCAATCTAGAAAAGTCGAGGCTTTTTGGTGTAGGAGTGGATGTGCAGGAGGTTAATAACTGCGCAAGGATCCTGGGCTGCTCATGGCGACCCTCCCGTTCAATTACTTGGGCTTACCAGTAGGAGATAACATGAGTCGGCGGAAAAGTTGGGATTCGGTGGTGAGTAAGATGAGCAACAGGTTATCGACGTGGAAGGCTAACTCACTATCCATCGGCGGTCGGTTAACGTTGATAAAGGCGGTCCTTGGGAGCTTACCTCTGTATTATCTGTCAGTGTTCCGTGCCCCAGCAGGTGTGGTAAAGAAACTTGAAACTCTTCGTAATAAATTTTTCTGGGGGGCTTCAGGGGAGGGGAAGTGTATAATATGGGCTAGGATTGAAAGGCTGTTTGGAGATAGTGAAGTGGGGGGATTGAGTGTGGGTAGCTTAAGAGCAAAGAATTTAGCGTTGCTAAGCAAATGGAGATGGAGGTGGCTGAAGGAGACTGATAGCTTGTGGGTGAGGTTAGTGGCTTCTATCTATGGAGGAGTTCCAGGCTCGATGAAGTTTGGAGGGGAAGTAGGGAGTTGGAGTGTTTGGAAGGATGTGGGTAAGGCAGCTAGGGAGGTAGAGAGTCTAGGGTCGGGGTGTTCAAATCTGTTTAGGCGTGAGGTGGGGATGGGAGACAACACTCTATTCTGGGAGGACGAATGGGTGGTCGGGGGTCCCTTAAAAGATCGCTTCAAAAGGCTTTATGAGCTGGAGGAGAACAAGGGGTGTTCGGTCTTAGAGAAGATTAGGTGGGGTGAGGGAGAGGGGGAGTGGAGGTGGGAGTGGAATTGGAGAAGGAGGATGAGGGGGAGAGCGGAAGGAGATTTCTTGCTACTTCTTAATACTTTACAGGACTTTCACCCAAAGAAGCAAAATAAAGATACGTGGAGATGGGAGCCGGCAACGGACGGAGTGTTTACTGTCCATTGTCTTGCTCAAAGGATCACCTCGCTTATGGCAGCAAACCAGGACATACCGACGAGCTGGTGTAACAAGGTGCCCAAAAAGGTGAATGTGTTCATCTGGCGGGCAACTCATAGATACATCCCTGTGCGTGTGCAGCTGCGGCAAAGAGGAATGGACATCGAGTCTATTTCATGCCCTATCTGCTCAGATGCTTCTGAGACGGTGGACCATGTGCTGGTTGGCTGCCCGGTCGTCATGGAGATTTGGAGAGCGGTGGCGATCTGGTGCAATACGAAGGTGTTTTCTGCTGTTGATTTTATTGAGGTTGTTAATGGTGTCTTTATATCCCAGGTTCCTTCCAGATCAAGACAAGAGTGGCAAGCAATCGTCTTTGTCACTGCTTGGGCAATCTGGAAAGCCCGGAATACTTTGATCAAGCAAAACACTCCGTGGCATGCTTCGAAGATCCTCGCGGACATTCAGGTTTTGTCTTATTTGTGGATTCATAACAGGAGTTCGAAAAACACTGCTTCTTGGGGGGATTGGTTGTCAGCCCCGATCCTTCAGGGGGCGTCAGGGGGTGTTTGATTTGCGTTTGTTGGGTGTTTTGGGTCCTAGTGGTGCAACGTCCCTCAAGGTTCTGGGACTTGGATGTGCTCGTTTTGGTTCTGTTTGTTTCTTCTCTTGTTAGGTTGATCCTATGCCTCATAGGGTTGTATATGTTTCTTTCTGCTTTTAGCATCTCTTAATGAAATGCATTGCCGTTCAAAAAAAAAAAAGAAGAAATAGATACTTGAAATTAAAGAAAATTATAACTTAAAATCAATTCTCACAACCAAGAGTTTGGAGATAGAAATCTACCCTAGACTAAACTAAGAAAACTACTCAGACATGGCTAAGGCAAACACGGTAGAGAAAATAAAATTGAAAAGCTGGGTCCGTTGGCTGCGTATCCTTGCCAATTTATAGGCTGTAGAAAAATCCACAAGGATTAGGATTTCCTTCTATTCTTTAGTTCACTTGGAGTCCTAACATTTAGTTTATACCCATTTCTGCCCATCAACAGCAACTTGTCGTGACTTCAAAGCTTCTTTCGACTCCTGAATCGTGTGAACTGGGTTTTATGCTTGTCATATGAATTGTAGCTCAGGATGTTAGCTTTTAAACGCAGTTTGAGTCATCCAATTCTGACGTCTGTAGCTTGCGATATGATTTTTCTACCGACGCATCTCCAATCTATCAAAAACAATCCGAAAATACTACAATCATAAATATTTGCAAAATTTAACAATTAAATATCCTTTTAATAAATTATGTTCAAATAAGCTCTAACATTTAAAACACACTCAAAATGATCCTTTAAAGCTCAAAAATCATGAAAATAGCTTAAACGTGAGAGAAATAAATATAACAAAAATCGAGTTATCACATGGTAATCAAAAGTATGAATACTACGTCTACCATGTTTCTATAACTACAGGACTTTATAGGTTAAACGAGTTGGTGCATAAATTCCATTACCATACTTTGTAGTAGATTAGAATGAACCCATGATCAAAGAAATATGTCGTCCCCTAAAACGTTATACTAGCGTGACTTTGGACTCAAACAATAAAGCAAGCGTACCCTAAATGATGATCTAGCGCCAGAGAAATTAAATAATAAATTACATCAAGTCCTAACCCCAATAAGTCAAAATGCTTAAGGGGCGAACATTTGTGCTATTGAAAATAAATTGCATAAAGTTAGAAAGAATATAAATTACCTGTTATTGGAAGATTTGGTATGTAAAATCTGAATTTATTTGGCCCATTAATCTTATAAGGCAGATTTAGGAAAATTTGGATCACTATACATAAATGCTTTTGGTAAGTTTACAAAAATGTATTTACAAAAATGTATCAATGAAAATTTTCAAGACATATTTTTGTTCGAATAGAATTAACGAGCAAATACTTGTGAGAAAATAAATATTTTCCAGTGGGTTAAATTATTCTGGCCCAAATTTGGATTTTAGGAAGTTATGTGGACATTGTTAAATGCTGGATCGACGTCAGCTAGACCAAATCAGGTCGACATGAAAACGAAAATCATACAGGCCAATTTCAACACAGATTTGTAAAAAAAAAAACCCATTCAATATTCTGACACTGGGTCGAAAGTACCATTTATAAACATGACTTGAATTTTTCTAGATTATTCACATTAAAATTATCAAACTGATAATATAAGGGATTCTGTTTTAAAATTCAAGGACTCTAAATCATAGGAATCCGATAGTATAAGGGATTATGTTTTAGAATTCGAGGACTCTAAATCTTAGGAATCCCACTACAATTGCTAGATTATCGGGTAAGTCACAAACATCTATTTAAAGTTCTACAAGGATTTATGTTAGATCTATTCTTCATATGAATGACCCCCTAGGTATTCTATATTCTCTTATTATTTCACTGTTAGTGCCGCCATCAATGTTTCTCAATGAATATCATTAACCATGTTCACTTATAACAGATGAATAAAACAGCAATCGAGGACTGATCAGGGTTAATCATTCAGGAAAGCAAAACTGGTAAGTCTGCCTTCAAGTCAAGTATTTCAAGTGTGTTCCCCATTACATCGAGTATGGCTTACATTCTATCAAAATTTAAATTCCATGTTTTACATTGGATAGGTTTTACAGAGGAAAAATTAAGCAAGGAGGGCAACATTATCAAAAGCTATCAAAAACAGTGATATTTTCTATTTAGATTCAAGTATTATGATGACTCAATTTTACATATTTTGTTAATTCGGTTAAAATATGGCATACAATGATGTTAATATTTGAGACTGTTGCATGGAACTACTGTGAACGTTTCATACCTTTACTTGACTGTTGATTACTGCTACTGTCGTTGTGTAAGCAAAGAACAAATTCCTTTTGTTGTTTTTCCAAGGTGTAAGGTACGTCTCCTTTTCTTCCTTCTTCCTCCTCCTTCTCCTCTTTCTTCTTTGTGAAAGTGGAGAGACAAGATTATGATGAAACACATCATGCCGTCAGAATCTCTAAATTTACAATCTTCGCCCCTCGAATTCTTCACCGAGTTCCCCAAAGCCATTCACTCCCTCAACCAAATCCCGCAAGTCGGAGTCATCATCCTCTCCGACTCCAGAATCGACCTCAAATCCCTCACCATAACCAACGGTGATGTCTCCGGCGACCACGGCCGCTCTGAGGAGCATCTTCGCCGCAAGATTATTTCTACGTAGGACCCGATTTCAGCGGTCGAGGGGTGTCGGAAGCCCGTCATCGCCGCAATCCATGGTGCGTGCGTCGGGGGTGGTGTGGACTTAATCACCGCCTGGGACAATAGGTATTGCACGACGAACGCCACGTTCTCTGTGAAGGAAGTTGATTTGGCGATCACCGCGGATCTAGGCACACTACAGAGACTCCCTACGTCGTTGGGTATGGAAGAGCGATGGAATTGGCGTTGACGGGTCGGAAGTTTTCGGGTAGCGAAGCAAAGGAGATGGGTCTCGTTCGGGGGTTTTCAGGTGTGAAGCGGATCTGGATGCAGGCGTCACCATCATTGTTGAGGGTGAGCTCACTCGCCACCATCTTACACATTCACAGAGATTGGCCACAGAGGACAGGACATTAGTGGCTTTTTAGCAAAATTTTGTATTACCGAAATAAGAAATAATTGGCTTTGGGAGATGGCTAGATTGAAACTTTTACAAATTTAGGTTCAATTTGTTCATTCTTAAAAATTCTAGGTCAAATTTGATTATCAGAATAGTAATATGAATGCCACGTATTTATCCACCTAAACGTCACCTTAGCGATATTTTCCTAGGTAAACATCATTGTGTCACATTTAACACGGATGGGAAATGCTACTCCATAAGGTGCAAAAAAAAAATGTACCAAAATATTTTTAATGCAAAACCTTGTTCGGACCAAACATGGATGGTAAAATGAGCCAATATCCTCCCATAATCCCGTTTGGAAAAAATGTTTTTCACCACCAATTGATCGATATGATCTTATTAGTAATTCGTATATTGGAAAACACATCACACATAAAATCAATTATTATTATTATTATTATTATTGCATTGGGTAGTAATCATGATCACTTGCAAGTGATGGTTATCCCTTATTTGTCTTTCGTCCCACCAAGCACACGTACAGTCCCTTGGGTTCACACTTCCCATGCACGTTTGAAAGGGTTAATTATTAGGATCCTAAGCAAGTAGCCAAAATTGAAGTCATGGTTGTGATCAAGATAATGATCCTAAGCAAGTAGCCAAAAAATTAAAACTGATAGTTTTTCTTTGGTGGAAAATAGTTTTATGACTAATTTATTGCATGCTAAACAATTATATTGCTTTTCCGTAACTAAAATGATATAAAATTTAAACTGTTTTTAATACTAGCGAAATCGATGATTACGTACTTCCTTCGTCCTTTTATTATTAAAATATTAATTTTTTATGTCAATTTAGCTTTGATTTATCTACATTAATCTGAGGAGGAAATAATTATAAAAAATATATTTAGAAAATAGACACATTAAATTATTATTTTTGCTAAGATTTGTAAACTTATATTTAAAAATGTTAGAAAATTAAATAAAATTATTATAAATTAAAAGCTGGAAAAGCAAACATTGCAAAAAAAACAAGGAAGGGAGGTATAATATTATTTATTAAAGACGGCAGTTTCGCCAATGTCCAAAATCAACATAATTTTATCAATTTTGTTCACCAAGGAAGAGTATATATTTTACCCATTTGAAAATTTTTACTCTAAAACCACTGTACTGTCATATTATAGTGATGATCAGGTTTTGAGATAGAAAGTAATGCTGTTTTGTCCATTTGTAGTCTAATTGTGTCAGAGCTGGGACTGATATATATATGGAACAGAGGGTGTATATGCTTCTTCTCTCTTTGTGTGTGTGTATATATATATATATATACATATACATACATTGGTCTGCTGATAAGAAGGTGTGATATATATATATATCATCGATCAGAAATGGATTCCAGAAAGTTGAGTGCAGGTAAGAAGGTGGTGGACCTGAGCTTGAAACTAGGGTTACCTGATCATTTGAAAATTTTTACTCTAAAACCACTGTACTGTCATATTATAGTGATGATCAGGTTTTGAGATAGAAAGTAATGCTGTTTTGTCCATTTGTAGTCTAATTGTGTCAGAGCTGGGACTGATATATATATGGAACAGAGGGTGTATATGCTTCTTCTCTCTTTGTGTGTGTGTATATATATATATATATACATATACATACATTGGTCTGCTGATAAGAAGGTGTGATATATATATCATCGATCAGAAATGGATTCCAGAAAGTTGAGTGCAGGTAAGAAGGTGGTGGACCTGAGCTTGAAACTAGGGTTACCTGATTATATCAATGGCGGCAATATTGTTAATTATGATGAAGATGAAGATGATGAGGTGCCAGGTTCACAACTTGATGAGCAGGAACAACTCCTTCTCAAACGCTTCTCTTATACTCCACTTGGAATCCAAATGGTACCAAAATTAAGTTTAATAATTAGTTTCTTATTCATTTGTTATAAATGATTAATTAATTAATTATTCCCTCATGCATGTATGGATATGGCCTTCTGGTGTGCATGCATGCGTGTGTTAATTAATGTTTAGTTTACAGATGAGATCAAGAAGATGTTATGGAAGAATTAAGGGAGAAAACGACGACGATGAATTAAACAGTTGGGAATTATAATAAATAGGAGTACTATTTAACAAAGGAATTAAATTAGTAGAGATGTAATTACAGATTTAAAGTACTAATTAAATTAAAAGAATTCCAAACTTGGCAATTCATGCCAACCAAGTAGTATAATTAATTTCCAAGTAATCATTTCTTAAATAAATGTTCTAATTTTACTCTCTTCTAATTATATATTTATTTTAGATCATATATATCTTAAATTTTATACTTAATTTCTTCCATTATTGTCTCTACTTCTTTCTATTGATATCATATATATATATATATATATATATATTCTCTGTAAAAGAACACATATGTACAGTTTTTATTTATTTATTTATTTATTTTGGTAATGGTCATGATTGATCAGTTACTGTGATCATCATTAGGATTTGGGAGAATGCTGGAATAGTGGTATGAGCCAACAATGTAGGGCAACGCACCAGATGGTTCGAGACCCATTGGGGATGACTCGCAGCTGGTGGGGTTGCTTGGACGGCCAGGGAAGCTCATGCTCAGGCACCGGCTCCGGCCGCGGCAGATTAAGGTTGCCGTTGCAAGTTGATCAAGAGAAGAACAATGGAGAGGAGATTAAAGCGGCAATTAATAGGCGGCGATGCACCAATTTGAACTGCAACACTCTCTTCACCCCTATGTGGCGTAGAGGTCCACTTGGCCCCAAGGTACGTAATTTCGCTTATATATATAACAAGGTTTTAATCACCCGCGCGTTGCAGCGGATATAAATTGCAATACTCTATAATAATTTAATAAGATTGTAACATCGAATAGAAAACAATAATAAATAGTGGTATAATTTCTTAAAATATATTTGAAAGTAAACAATTATTTCATGAAAAACCAATTTAGTTTTGGCTAAATTTTTTAACAAATATCGATTGTTTTAAAACTTCAAGGACCAATGTGAAAAAGGGTAAGAAATAAAAGTCAATAAGAAAGTTAGTCATTTCAACAATTCAAAAAGAAAATGTATAAAATTAAGAAGAGTTGGCACAATCCTATATTAGTATTGGTTGATATTGTTCATCCAAAATAATTTTCCGTAATTGTATAAAGTTAACTCCCCCATTTCAATTTCCTTTATATATTTGACTTTTGGGTCATAGTTTGACTTAATTTTTTTAAAATTGTATGTGTTAAAAAATTTAAAAAATATATAATAGAATCTACATGCTTTCAATTATACTGTTATACATATAAAATATAGGAGATAGAAAATCGAAAATTAATTTGTGAATATAGTATGTTGCAAATAAAGTGAAAGGGAGAGAGTAAACTGTTATACATAGTGATATATAACTTCATGAAGAAAATGAGAAAGCATATAAAGACTACATGTTATAAATTTAAGAAGAATACTATGGGCAGTCACTTTGGACACTCTCTTGGACACTCTTTCATTTAAAATTTGATGTATTCATTTTGGTGGACCCCCAAATCAAGTAAACCTACAAAAATGATTACATGACAAATTTATGGGGAGTGTCGAAGAGAGTATCCAAAGTGGTTGACCATAGCATTCTCCAAAATTCAATTGTAGGCCTTATTATTACTCCCTCCGTCCTCAGTTAATGTACATTTGACTTTTATGTTTCAAGATTCAATATTTGACTCAAATATTTACTAAGATAAATAGTTGAAAAAAATCATAAAAAATATATTTAGAAAATTTATACTTTAAATTATTTTATGGATAAGAGTTATGGAACTTAAAATGCCTAAACACTCATAAAAAATGATAGATTAAATACTATGAAATAGTAAACACAAATGTATATACTCCCTCTCCGTCCCACCAAATATAGAGTATTTGACTTTGCACGAAGATTAAGAAAAGTGGTTGACTAGAGGGTAATACGGTAAAGTAGGTATATAAGACAAAAATAACTTTTTGGAGTGGGGGAAGGGAAATGAAGGGTAGTAAGGTAAAGTTGTTGTAGAAAAGTTTCTTTTTTAGGAAACACTGAAGTTTTGCTGGGACGGTCGAAAAATACATATGTTGGATATTTGCTGGGACGGAGGAAACATATTTTTAGGACGGAAAATAAGTAGTCCTTACAACAATTTGAAACAAAAATAAATAAATAAATCTTTAATAAATTAGAATGAGGTGACTCAAACAATCATTGGACGGATACGATTTATCCATGGTAATTTTTTTAGCGTTACAATTAACCAACATATAAAATTGTATACAGTTACAAACTATCCTTCTAATGTGTCATTATTAATCTACAGTGCAAATTCTATAAATGCATAAAGCAATACCACCCACGCTCAAATAAGAAATTAAGGCAATACATTACCAATGAAAAACTGTAAGGACCAATACGTTCCAAAATTTTAAAAGTCAAATCATGGACTTAGGCCCTTGAATAAATTGTGTTCGTTTGTTAATTTTTTTCACAATCTATCAAATCAATTCTCCTCCAATAATTTTCTATTACAAAATTCACATCAATTTTTAAAAATACTATCTCTATCCCATAAAAAATGTAGCTTTTGTTTTCGTTGTTTCACAATATTTAATCTATAATTTAATTTTATAAATTTTTAGATGTGTATATTTAAATTATTCATATGTTGCTCAAAACTTGATATCTAAATTTTCTGCAACTTGAAACATCAAACTTAAACACAAGAATCTTTACGGGGCGGATGAAGTAACAATTTTTCAAAAAACAAATAACATAAAAAATACCCTAAACCAACAAAAGAAATGAAAGGAGAAATGGATGAGGTGGCAAAGCTCCATTGGTTGCGTCACTATTTATCAATAGTAATTTTCTATCTTTAGAATATAGAGTAATTCGTTGGATATATATATATATATATATATATATATATATATATATATATATATATATATATATAGGTTTTCATAATGGAAACATCAAATATAGCTTATAACAAGTTTTTGGTTGCACGCGTTTCGCAGCGTGTGTCAATTTTCAGAATTTTATAAGAATTTAATAATGTTGTATAATATCGAGCAAAAACCTATTATAGATAATGGTATATTTTCATGTAAGAAATGTGAAAGTCATGATTAATATAGGTGAAAAATATATTTAGATCTATAAAGTTCAATAATGTTGTAACATTGAGCAAAAAAACCGTTATAGATAATGATATTCTTTTATACAAAAAAATGTGAAATTCATGATACTTTCATGCAAAAAATGTGAAAGTAATGATTAATATAGGTGAAAAATATATTTAGGCTTAAAATGATCATATTAGCTCTAATTCACCCAATAAAAAATGGAAATACAAAATCACATTATTAAACTTTAGAAACTAAGAAAATAAAAAAGTTTACAAATAATAGAATTAGAAATTAAATACATTAAAGCAAAAAAAAAAGAAATTAAATACATTAATGTAAAAAAAACAATAAAAGGAAAAAATGTTTGCTAATGTGGCATAACCTCATTGGTTTGACAATGCGATTTTCATTAGGTATCATGCAAAAAATGTGTAAGTCATGATTAATAGGTGAAAAATATATTTAGATCTAAAAAGTTCGATAATGTTATAACATGAGCTAAAAACCGTTATAGATAGTGATATACTTTCATGCAAAAAATGTGAAAGTGTAGGTGAAAAATATATTTAGGTCTAAAAAGTTATCATATTAGTTTTAATTCACCTCACTTAAAAAAGGAAATACAAAATCACATAATTAAACTTTAGTATAATTATACTTTAACAAATAAGAAAATACAAAAGTTTGCAAATAAAATAATTAGAGATTAAATACATTAATGTAAAAAAACACAACATTTTCTGATGTGGCATCATTGGTTGGCCACTATTCATCAACAGTGCAATTTTATTAGCTTTAATTCACCCCTCTAAAAAAAGAAATACAAAATCACATAATTAAACTTTAACAACTAAGAAAATATACAAAAGTTTGCAAATAAAATAATTAGAGATAATTAAATACATTAATGTAAAAAAAAACATAACATTTGCTGATATGACACAACCTCATTGGTTGGCTACTATTCATCAACAGTGCAATTTTCGTAAATAGGGTAGATGATAATAAAATAATTAGAGATTAAATACATTAATGTAAAAAAAAAAACCAAAAAGCGAAAAAAAAACAACATTTGCCAACAACCTCATTGGTTTGCCACTATTCATCAACAGTGCAATTTCCGTAAATAGAGTGGAGGATGATAACCCATTTAAATGAGTTATCATGCTAGAACTAACATACTTGAAGCATGAAACAAGATAACAACCACACACAATTTTGGAATTTCTTCCATAATTTCGCCAAAGCTAAATTTCCACCCAAGTTGTGTTTTCCAAAATCCAACACTTGATTAACACTCTCCTACCACCCAAGAACAACATACTAAAACATGGGAGGAAGAGAATCATTTTCTCGAGAGCGCTACCGAGCCCGCTGTACGTCCCGAGGCGACCCCGACAACCCCCGGCGCCAGAAAAATATTTTCGGCGGAAACGTCCGGGGGACCCACACGACCTCAAATACGGAAGGGTTCGCCAAAATGATACTCGGATAGGGCTCGGGAGCCGTCTGAACGCCGAAAAACGTGACCCGCAGGCTAAAACCCGAGCCCCGGGTCACCCGGTCTCAACCCGCTCGGGGTGACCGTAACATTCTCCCCCCCTTAGGATTCTTGGTCCTCCAAGAGTAGCTGAATCAACCAGACAGTGTGTCGCTACCAATCGAAAATATGAACACCCTCTAACCTGAACAATCGGACCACCGTGCTGCGGTGGGAGTGGTAGTTCGAACTACCATACAGAGCCTCACGGCGCCCCACTCCTCCGGGTGCATCTTATTGCACCCCGAGTCGGTTGCCGGTATTTCTACCAGACAACCCTGCATGCAGATCGAACCTAAATCTAACCGATCCACAACAGGCTATCCTGAAGACATCACGTAAAACAGAAATAGTTGGGGAAAGATCAACCTCCAACTTACTCTAGAAACTCATGAGAACCGATAAAATTCGGGTAACTTGCCCCGCCTATCAAATATTACTGTCCCTCTGAACGGTGCTACCTCCACCAAATTCTATTACCAAACTCGGATTCCAGAGCTCTACGGTGGCGATTCAGATAAGGGGCAATGTCATTCGCGGTTTTAATCCGCTACCAGAATAACTGATCTTTGCCGTAGACTCCTCAAAAGCTCGGGTTCCAGCCAACCCCATCGACGATCTGTCAAAGGTATGGTGTCACACACCTCCTCTCGTACAACGCCTCAAATGGTATCATGCCAATCGTAGTCCGAAAGCCGTTGTTGTACGAGAACTCTATCAACGCAATCGCTAGTCCCAAACTCCTCCAAAATCCAAAGTCTGATTCACAACATATCCTCCGATATCGTAATCACCCGCTCACCGTCCGTCCGTCTGCGTGGGTGATAAGTCGTATTCGGATGGAGTCGCGTGCCCAATGCTTCATGAAAAGCAATCCGTAACCGTCTGTAAAACGCGGATCACGGTCGATTCAATGGAGTCCGGTGCTCCATGTAAACGCATAATCTCCCCGATGTAAAGCCGGGCAAGCTTCTCAGAGGGTCTCAGACCGAATAGGCGTAAAGTGTACGCACTTTGTCACCGATCCACAAAAACCCAGATAGCATCATGATGAAACCGTGTCGGGCGGTGCAAATAAAGTCCATCATAACATTACCCCACTTCCAGATCGGAATGGGCAAAGTTTGCGATGTCCCCGCCTGCTTCGATGCTCAAACCGCCGGTGTACCTCCTCGAAAATCTCATTCCGTAACTCCCGATCCTCTAGTACATAAAGGCGGTCTCGGAAGTATAGCAATCCTCGCCTATACCGAAACGTCTGGTAATAAAGATCCCTTGTCTTCTCAGACAACTTCTTCAACCCCGGATCTCTACCCGCGCCTCGCGCACCCTATCAAGCCACTCGTAATGTATGGTAAGTGTGTACACTGAGCACGTTCCTGCAGCCGCCACCGTGCCCAAAGGCACGCTGATCACTCTCCTCGGATCGGTCACCAACATTTCCTCTCTT
This sequence comes from Stellera chamaejasme, assembly GCA_024586325.1. Lineage (NCBI taxonomy): Eukaryota > Viridiplantae > Streptophyta > Magnoliopsida > Malvales > Thymelaeaceae > Stellera > Stellera chamaejasme. The sequence continues at coordinate 8,841,782 of CM044984.1, read as the reverse complement.
AATTAAGCCGGTATACTTCCCCGCCAGAGCATCGCAACCGCTGCCCTTGCCGTGAGATGTACTCGATACTACAATCGTAGTCCTTAATGTATTCGAGCCATCTGCGCTGCCTCATGTTAAGCTCCTTCTGTGTAAACAGATATTTCAGACTTATGGTCGGTAAGAATTTGAAATTTATTACCAAACAGATATTGATTCCAATGTTTCAGCGCATAAATTACTATAGTCAACTCCAGATCATGTGTCGCTTAGTTCAGCTCATGCGGTCGCACTGCCTCGACCTGAAGCCGCCACAAAACGCTCCGCACCAACACACATCCCAAACCAGATGTGGAAGCATCCGTATAATTCACATACGGCAAAATCGGATCTCGAAAGAGTCGAATCGGAGCGTTAGTCAACCGCCGCTTCAACTCCCGAAAATTCTGCTCACACTGCCGGACCCGGATATACGGTTGACATATACTCTTATATTTAAATGAGTTAAAAGTGAAAAAATTAAAGATGGAAAATTTAAAATGAAATGAACCACATTATCATATACTAACAAATTGATTACTATATAAGTACTGTTACATAAATTATTATAGTAAGAATATTGTTTGCATTTATTAATTAAAATAATGATTTGAAAAATTAAGTGATTAATTACTTAGTTACTCCATATAATAACCCGCTTAGTACTGTAATTGAATCCCAGACACTGTGCAATGCGTGCGGAATCAAGTACCGGAAGGACAGGGAGAAATGTAGATCAAAGGAAGCAGCTGCATGCAGCCAACCCCGACCCCGATGCTAATTAACTATATATGCATAATTATATAGTGCTGGTTTAGTGATTAATATTACCGGTAATTACTTTCTGATCAGCTACATAATTAAGAAGTTAAGTACTGTAGCCAGTAATATTTGTAGATTTTTTTTGATATGTCTGATTTATAATTTCTGGTGATTTAATTATCACTTCATCGTGCTCATTATGTCCGACTTAATTTCACATAAACATTTCATCCATTTGTCAAACTATAACATAAATAATTTGTCAGAAAATCTGATATATTATTCTTTTTGGATAGTAGGAGTATAATTTTTCAATTAAGCTCAATCCGACAATCTCTTACTAATCCGCTAAAACTAACCTACTACCACACTACCCTATCCAACCAAAGCTCAACTCATCTAAACCAATTTTCCTTCTTGGTCCTAATAATTACTAATTTAGTAATTATCAATTAAATCAAAATCAAACTCACATTTGCACAGACACATGGGGGGATAGAATGCTCAATGTAGCTTGTAGGAAGTACTAATATACTAGTAGTAGAGTATGTGTGCTCACGATTGATGTAGAGGATTATATTTGAGATTTTAAGTTATACTTGCATTGTGGTAATTATGCAGTTATGGATGACAACTAAAGATTGCATGAGAAAATCCGTGAAAATCCGTAAAACAGTGGATATAAAAAAAACCGTGATTGATACTCATGCCTCATCCGTGGATAAATCGAACTATTGTCATTCCTAGTTCTGTATGATGGCCTAATCCAGTATGGGCGCACTACGGGGCTGTCATTCGATTAATTTGGGGTATGTTCGCAAAACCTTGATTTGGCTCAAAACGTGATTTTGACAAACCCTCAAATTATTGCTACCCCTAAACTTGAATAAATTAACATTTAACTCCAATTACTCCGACCATGCTCATCCATTGCCTCCATCGGCCTACCCTAAGCCTGTCCACCATCAAGATCATCATGGAGATCGGTAGATCTCACGTCACGGGATCGCTGCAGAATTCGATAGATATGGTACCGCGAGATCTTCTGGGATCAACTAGAGGTGGAGCAGCGCGGGGATAGGACGCCAAGAGCGAACGGTAGAGGTTGAGTGAGTGTGTTGGGTGGGATGGGTGTCCAGTGGGAGATGACAACGCGGTATGGTAAAATGTGGTAGGCCGTGCAGCAAGGGTTTAGTGCTAACTGTTAAATTACCTAAGGGGGGTTGCTGTGAGATTTAGCACTTGTTTGTGAAAACATGTTTTGGGCACAATTCAAGTTTCGTGAACAGACTATTGTTTTACTAAACTTGATTAGGCTTTCGTTTTTTCAACCATGTACGGGCACAGCACAACACAACAAGTACATAAAGTCCGCCGTTATTTGCAGTTTGCAACTAAGAAAACTAATCAGCTCATCGAAAATTAACATGACAACAATAAATCTATGAGACCGAATACCAAAACCACACTACCCCTACACAGAAAGCAAAGTCTGAAACATCATCAAGGATTCCGGCGAAGCTCTTCAGCTCCATGAGCAAAGTGACACCTATCCCCAAAAGTGCAGGACCCTTTAGTAAAGTTCTCACACAGCTTCGTCTTGAAGTTGTTTGGTGAGGCACCCGGACCACCACCACCCATACCGGAGTTCTTCATCGGAGGTCCTCCTGGAGCGGAATTAACGTTTGCGATGAGTTCACTGACCATTGCGCTTGCTCGGTTGATCTGATCGAATGTTCCCTCCAGCTCGATGTTCCTCAGATTCGGATCTGATTCATGATCTCTTATCGAAAGCTTGGTTCCTGTAACACGGCAGATGTGCTTTGAGTTCACCCCGTTCTTTCCGATGACCGCTCCTGCAAGTGAAGCATTGATACTGATCTTGGTGGTGGCGGATGCACCGAAGCTGGCTGCCGCACCAACACCTTGCATCGGAGGTTCCATCCTGCCACCCATCCTCATCGGCATGGATCCCATGCCTCGATGATCATCGTAGGCAGGAGGACCACTTGGCTTGCCCAGCTGCCACTCTCCATGAGCAAAATAGCACTTGTTGCCGAACTTGCAGCCCTCAGGGGTGTTGTATTTGTTGCACATTCTCATTTTCACACCTGGAGGAGATGAGCCATTTGGAAACGATTGTGGAACGGCTGAAGCTCTTGGGGCTGGTGGAACACCTGGGTTAGGACCGATATTAAGCATCTGTGAGACAGCTTTGAACCCACCAGGAACGTAGTGCAGGAAATGGCACCCCTCACCGAATGGGCACCCAGAAGTGCTGAAACATAGGGAAAAAAATAAGCATATAAGACAGGTGACAGCCAACATTTGAATTTTCTCAAAAATAATACAGCTATCAGCAAGCTGGAAAACTGTGACAGGCGATATATATTCTCATAAATGATTTGTACTCCAACGACTATTTCCAAACAATTCCAAAGCACAGTTTAATTTACAGCCAACATAGATGCTTCCAATTATCAGAATTAGTTGCTAAACCTAAGATTCTGTCTCAAATAACCTGGTTATTCTTTAACTATCATATCTAGTTCAAGTGATCTTGCCCCCAATTAAGAAAAAACAAACATAACTACATATCTGATCTCCCTAATGCAGGTTACAGTCATTTAACAAAACCGACCATAGAGCACAACTGATTGACAAGGCCTAACTTTGACTCTTTGAGAACAATACACGAAGCTAACAATTATGGTCAGCTTTCCAATTAAAATGAGCAAAAATGACAGGCACTGATCAAATCAGCACCTTGCTGTACTATATGATATATCACAAGATCATGCTGTAATCAAAGAATCAGAAAACGGCAAAGAAAAAGATGATATCCTATAGGGAAGAGGAGGCAGCTGTAGCTTCTTTTTCTTCTCCCCCTCCATAATGCTAACCAATAGTGGACAAGATAACTTTCTAAAGAGGACATGATCGAAATTTCAACATAAAGAATAGCCTAAAGCAACCAATTGACATCTAAAACAACGTAGAAGACATTATTTGGAAGACATTAAGAAATGAGTGAGTCAAATAAAAAGGGAACTTAAGATGCAAGGGATGCAGATGACAGAATAAGAATAAAAAATTCAGGCTAAAGGAAGTATGCTGCAACAGACTGCAGGACCCAAATGCAGCCTGTAGCTGCAAACAGAATCTAACATGAAACGCCATGTCACTTCACCATAATCACTGCCGAGAATGAATACCAATGAACCACATATACCGCAAGCTTATTTGCCAATTCACCATCTTACTTTGTTACTGGCAAATACTGTGTGATATTTTAACTAATCAGTAAACTGCAAAGAGTATTTTTACTCATCCATGATTGCTTTCTCTTTACACAAAGCCGGGCAATTATTTATTCCAAGCGAGACCATTTCTGTTGCGTAATCTTTGTTATCGTGATTAGAGATATAAGCATTACCTGTATCAACACTTAATAATTCATTAGTGAATCACAAAGTTTAGCTCATAACATTACATGTATAAGACAATTTTACTTGGGAACTGCAAACACCAAAACAGATAAAACTGAATTAGGACCATTCATTTTAGATAGGTTAAAGATTAGAACCTGAAAAACTTTGTGCATGGCTTGGATTTGCTTCCTATACCAGTTGTAAAGGACTCCGTTTCTGCCGCAGAAGATTAATTAATTTATCTCAGTTACATCTTCGCTGATTTGTGAGTTTTCCGAATCTTAAACTACCACTAAAGAACAACAAAAAAAGAACAATCGCCAGCTCACTAAAAGTTGCTACTTAAAAACTAAAGAAACGCCATTACAGCATCAAGCAAACCCTTAAACCCGAAACCATCGAAGCCGGAAGTTTATTGAATATCAAAGCTCGCGACTTTCACACACCCTAGAATCCCCGACACCCCCCAGCAGCAAGCCGAGTAAAAGGGATCCACAAAAGAAGAAACTTCTCTCAAAACAAAGACGGACCCAGCTGAGATAGAGAGAAGATTCAGAGTTTAAGAGAAAGTACCTTGCTTGGATCTCTTAAAGCCGCCATTGCCGTTCAAGACAGGCTCGTGCCTCCCTCGTTTGCGGCCGCCGCCGAAATCCATTCGCGAAGGTCGAGATCTGAAGCCGAGTAGGGAGGCGGGAGCGATTCGTAACGATTAAGAAATTGTGGGGGATGGAAAAATCTAGGGTTTGGGTTGGGTTACAGTTAAAGAGATTGGGGCCGAACGAAGATTGAGAAGGCGAGTAAAGGATCCGAAACCCTTTTTTGAGGTGTGGAGAGGAGAGGAATTGAGTTGAGATAGAATTCACCAGAAGTCACGTGATACTCACATGCTCTTCGGCGGGCTTTCATGAAGCTCGCCCTTTTTCTCTCTAATTACTCTATTTTTTAGGGATTAAAGGTAAAAATCTCATTAAAGTATTCAAAATTACTAAATTTATCACTAAATTTTATTTTGGAGCTAAAATGTCATCTAATTATTGAAGTCACGTGATACTCACATGCTCTTCGGCGGGCTTTCATGATCTCCCCTTTTTTTTCTCTAATTACTCTATTTTTTAGGGATTAAAGGTAAAAATCTCATTAAAGTATTCAAAATTACTAAATTTATCACTAAATTTTATTTTGTAGCTAAAATGTCATCTAATTAGGGGTTTCAAACCTTACCCGGGAGAAATTTTTTTCACCTCATTATCAAATAAAATCACCATTAAATTTCCACACCCATTTCATTCAAACCACCCCAATCCAATTCACCTTTCAACCCCTGGTTCAACTCCACCACCTCGAAATCCCACCCCACTCCTCTCCTCCCTACGGTGGCGGCGGTGGCGGAGGCGGCGGCAGCGGCGGCGGCGGTGGCGGCGGTGGCGGTGGCGGTGGCGGTGGCGCGGTGGCGGTGGTGGCGGTGGTGGCGGCGGTGGTGGCGGTGGTGGCGGTGGTGGTGGCGGCGGTGGCGGCGACAGTGGTGGCGGTGGTGGTGGTGTTGGCGGCGGTGGTGGCGGTGGTGGTGGCGGTGGTGGTGGCGGCGGCGGCGGCGGCGGCGGAGCGGTGGCCGAAATTGTACGTGAAAAATTTTTCACGTGAAAAATTTTTTTTCACTTTGGAAGTGAATTTTGGAGGTCCAATTTTGAAAATTCATTGAAATTGAGTTAAAAATGTCATTACCGTTAAAAAATCTGTTAATTCTTTTGTTTTATTACAAAAAACAGTACTTCAAATTTTAAATCTTAACAATTTAAACATAATATTTTTACCCTCACCATCACATGCAATAGATTTTGAACTTCTTCCATTTTCTTTTTACCATAAGCGCCATCATTTGACTTTAAATGTTAAAAGATTAAAGTAATTAATGACCTATTATCCTAGCTCCAATACCTTAATATTTCCTCCTTAACTAAATAAACCACCACTCAACAAATTAAAACCACATTCAAGCAAGACTCAAGCAGGCGGCTTCCTCATCATACTAATTTTACCAACGGCTCGCTCAATTAGCAACACTGTCTTGGTTTGGAGCTGGGATTAAATTTAATTGGTGAATTAGTGTTCATACTAATTTAATTTCTACTGTGTTTAAAATCTGTAAAATCATTCTGAGAATCTGCAAAAACGCACATGTTGTGCGCCAGTGGGAATCTTTAAAATCATTTTGAGGCTCTCAGGTGAAGCGCTGGCTGAGAGCAAGCTTCATGCTCGGTGGACAAGGGTAAAAATGTTAGATGTAAAATTATCATGTTCAAATTGTTAAGACTTAAAAATTTGAAGGGTGATTTTTTGTAATTAAATCAAAGAATTAACATATATTTTAATGATAGTGGCATTTTTAACTCTGTTTTAAAATTTAGATGATACTTTGGCTCCAAAATAAAATTTAGTGACAAATTTAGAAATTTTGAATATTTTAATACATTTTTACCCTTAATCCCATTGTTTTAACACCAACTTTTTTCTTCCAGTTTTTCATGTATTAAGTATCATGGAGGCTTTTGAGAGTAGCATTTTCAGTGATGTTTTCACAATTTATAAAACTGGAACTCAAAATTTTGCATAAGCATTTTCGGTGATATTTTTAACACCAATTTTTCGAGTTTTTAGCAATTCAATACCTTATGTATCGCGGGGTATGTAACATGATCAATGTTATTTATCATCCGGGTGATTTTTCACCCACCTGCAGCATTTGCAAAATAGAGGATAGATGTGTAATTGTCTGGTTAGTTGGGTTTGAGCTTCCAAATTACCTTATAGATAAGCGTTTGAACAAATGGGTGAAAAATCACCCGGGTGATGATTAACGGGGTTGATGTAACAAAGACTGGACCTCTTTTTAGCCTTTTTAATTTTATTTTCTATTCTTACCAATTAGAGTACTATCTTTGATGATCAATTGTGTATTATTAATGCTTAATCACATGTAAGTAATGATCACATATTTATTATTGAAAGATGAAATATTGATATTGATGTATGTATCTTGAAAATAGGGTGATTTTTTTTTTTATGATTAAGATGCTCACCAGTCACCTATAAGTGATGATCACATATTTATTATTATTGAAAGATGAAATATCGATATTGATGTATGTATCTTGAATATTTTTTTGGTTAATTGTGTATTATTGATGCTCGGGTGGGTGACGGTAAGTGATGATCACATATTTATTATTATTGAAAGATGAAATATTGATATTGATGTGTGTATCCTGGAAATATGGTGATTTTGTTTATGATAATTGCGTATTATTGATATTCAATCATTTGCAAGTGTCTTGAAAAGTGGTTTGTTGCTTGCTGTTGTGGGCTAAAAAAAGAAGGGGGAAAGAAGCCCAAAAAGCCCGAAGTTTGTGCTTGAGTCACAAGTTGAAACCAGACAAAGGGGGTCAACAAGCCCATGTCTGGGCCCATCTAGGCCCGGAATCTTGGAAAGCCATATAGTACTGTTTTAGTAAAGTTAGAAATTTTTAAAAGAACAGCAATACATTAACATGACTTTCTCCCATCCAAATCTTTTGAAACATTTAACTTAATACTTATTTGATTTCAATTTATCTACTTTATATATATAGTTATTTAGTGGAAAAAAATTCAAAAGAAATATATTCATAAACTAGACATATCAAATTACCATTTATGTATAAAATAATTAAATTAATGATAAAAATATTTAAAAAATAAAAAAATTAAATGTCGAAAATTGTGTGTTTCAATAATTTTTGAATGAAGGGAGCCGTCATCATCCGTTCCTTTTGAACTTATAATTAATGTTACACTTTTGTCGTTTTTAACTTAAGAGGTAATGTGTTTAAGAAGACTATGTTTGTGAACAATTGTTTTAATTAGTTGTACCGTTTGGACATTTTTTTAAAGGATACGTAGTTGTGCCAGAGAAATTAGAAACAAATATGAGTTTCCACCCTAGGGTTGTTTTAGCGTCACAGCGTGGTCGATCTTTCCTTAGGCCATGGTTACCGCCGGGCCTCACCAATCTCCTCCCAGTCGCCGGTCTGGGCATTCTCCAAGCCTAGTGGTCGTCGAACGTCTGTCACACACTGCGAGTGTTTTGTCTTCCTCAGCCCAATCGGTGGTTGCTTTCCTTTCCTCTTCTGTTTCGAGCGGTTGTTCCACGCAAGTGTAGTTTCGCACCAGTGGCTGTTGGTCGGCCAGGCTTCCAAGCGAGGGCTCGTGGCCAGCTTCGCCACTCGCAGGTGGAGTTCCGGCGCTTCTAGAGTAAAAGAATCAGACCTTCTCATCCGGGGGGGAGGAAAGAAGGAAGGAAACCTGCTCTACTGTCTTTTTTTTTTTGGTTACAAGGGTGGGGCAGAAGCCCAAAAATTACATAATAAAAAGAGTAAGAGCGAAAGGACTACGTCAAGTGGCTTGCAATCGACATGGCCTGAGCAAGGCTTTCCTTTGTTTATCTTCCAAGAGAATCTGTTCTAAACCCCTGGGAGCTTGGGTGAAGACATGGAGACCAATAGGATTAGAAAGTCCATAGGTAGCAATCCAATCCGCAGCCCTCTTGGCTTCCCTGTCACAATGAGAGACTGAAATCTCCCAGCCCTGGTTGAGATCATGTCTCAGAACTCGATTGTCATAGTAATATAGAGGATCAGGAGCATCCAGTTGATCTCAGATAGATCCACCATGCTGCAACAAGTAAGCTACTTGTCCCATATATGCCAAAATAAGTGTTGGATAACCAAGAAATGTGAATGCAATCTACAGAATAATCAAGACAGAGAGAGAGAAATTGGGTAAATTTGTACAAAATTATTCTAAACATGAAGGCTGCTAAAAAATAACAAATAATGAGATTTTCTTAATATAAAAAAGTATTTTATTTTCCCCAATTTATTGTGCAAATTTTCTAGAATGTTTTTATCTTTGTAAGTATTTTTGTGTATTTTATTATTTGAGGTAAAAAAACAAATAGTGAAATTTTTGTTGGTCATACTTTAATGTATATGAAAATAAGAAAGAATATATAATTATGATAATTTTTATTTTTTTGGGGTAATTATGGAAAGATATCAACGTTGTGTAATTAATTAAATGATTAATTTTCTTTATTTTTTCCGTTATTCAACGAACAGAAGTTAGGTCAAGGCCCTTAACTGCATCGAGTTTGATAGTACAAGGTACTAGTTCGTCCGATCTGAAATTCAGGCACTTAAATAATCAACTCACAATAATGATCTATATTTTGGCCTTGTGAATACCTTGCTGACTTTGAATAGGGGGTTTCAAACATAAGAAGTGAACAAAAAACTTTTCATCTAATAGGGGAGTCAGTTGGAGGTGAGTGAAAAAAGTGAAAAAAATAGGGTTAAGTTTGAGGGCCCCGTGAACAAGGAGAAGCGCACATGTGAATTCACCACGAAGGGCAAGCCTGTGCACAACCTGTGCACAAGCCTGTGCGCTGTGCACAAGTCTGTGCACAGCCTGTGCGCAAGCCTGTGCGCTGTGCACAAGTTTGTGCACAACCTGTGCGCAGGCCTGTGAGCTGCGCACAAGCCTGTGCACAACCTGTGCGCAAGACTATGCGCTGCGCACAAGCATGTGCACAACACATGCGCAAGCTGCTGCTGTGCACAAGCTGTGCACAACACTGCACAACATTGTGCGCAACCTTCCAGTTCGGCAGAGTGGGAGCGACCTTCTGGTTCGAGGTGAGTGAGAGCGTCGTGCGTTGAAGAGAAGTGAATAAGGAGGGGCTCAGGTGAAAAACACAGCTCACTTTCGCGCTTCTCACCTGAGGTCCGCGTTTGGCGAGGTGAACGCACGGCTGTTGTTCGCGTGAAAAAGAAAAGATGAAAAAGAAGTGCTATTCACGTGCTTTTGGTCATGTTTGAAACCCCATAATTTCTCCTCGAAAAATTCTAAGGCAGAACACGCGAGCTCGACAGTGAGCAGGAAACGTGGAAGCCTGAAAGGTGATGTCTTTCCTTTTTAGTAGTTATAATTTCGTTTTCAGCCATAAAGGGCTATGGCTATGGGAACCACAAAGGACTCGTCCATGTGAAGGAATGTGAAAAATGAACAGCCATGTGAGGGAAGAAATGGTGAGGTTGTCCAATTAGGAATAGTTAGGAATTATTTGTATCTTTTTTAAGAGATTGATGTTAAATTTAATATTAGAATTAGGATATTTTGGTAATTTTACCACTTTAACGGTGCTTTTAACGGAAAAAGTGATGACAGGACTAACGGTGCATTCGATTGAAACTTACAGAACTAAAGTGAGCCAAATTCTTAAAATGAGACCCACACTACGTAGAGAAATCCATTTATTGCGGCCTCCGCCGTAGTAAAACCGCAGCTATTCGACGTAGTGCCAAATATAACAACCCACAAACTTACAGTACCACCAGCGAAGTTTACTCTTTTTTATATATAAATTGTTATTAACCTCTTAAATCACATATAATTTTTATAACAGATGCATCATTAATAAAAGTTTTGAAAATTCTTTTTGAAAGGCTTGTTTAAGAAAAATAATTTTATACCTCATAATAGATAGTGGTTTTAATATATTTAGAACATAACTCTTAATTTTTAACTGTAAATATATTAATTTTTCAATAACAACTTCACTAGTTTTTTTTATTTAAAAAATAATAATTTTCAAATAAAAAAGGGAGACTAAAAACCGCAAAAGTACTTCTAAAAATTGATGCGTTCATTTCAGAATAGTTTTTGTTCTTCAATATTTTAATATATAGCCAAATAGATTTTTATAATAAGAAATATGTAAATTTTTATTTTTAAAAGTAATAGCGAAATGGATTTCCCTAACCAATTTCACATTTGTAAGATAACAAGGAGCATGAGAAAACATTAAAAAACCAAATTGCATTTTTGTCATTTAAAAGGGAAATACAAAACAAAATGCATTAAGGTTTTCGCAGGCCATGAAGCTTGAGCCATAATTTTCCCGACTATTTCACCAAACAGTCCAAGGGCACACCGAAGATCTCAATCACCAGAATCTTTACAAACAATGAAGAGTTTTGGGCATTGACAAGGCACAACTGCTTCCAATTATTCCTACACAGAGTCAACAAACGAGATTAGCAAAGCCATCAATGATCCTTGAAGCAAAGATTGCATAAAAATTCATGATGAAGGTTCTTGGAAGTGATCCAAGGAGCCTTATTCACAGTACCGATCAAACTACTTTCGGTTATACATATTTGCCTGGTGGCGCCAAGGACAGAGATACTGATTGCGACGGCGATACCAACGATGGAGAGGGTGTACCAACGGCGCATCAGATCTGGAAATCGGGCGGAGGTTGTGGATTGGATGGGGAGGCCTGACACCGGATCTGGCAGCTTCACTCCTTCGTCGGTCCCTCGTCGGTGAGGGCGGTTGAGAAGCTGCCCACTGCTGGTTTGGGGAAGGGAGAGTTGAGATCAATTACTACCAAACACCCAAAGTTACTTACTTGCATAATATGTAACCTATATTTTCAAAACCTTACTTTTAGGTCATCGAATCGTTAGCAATGTGACGGTGTTAACCAAGTCAATGAGTCGAGGCCCTTAACTACACTGAGTTGAATAGTTCAGGGTACGAGTCTGAACGATTCATAATTCGGGCCCTCAAATCACTGAGTCACGATAGTCTAAGGTACTAATCCGTATTTTAGCCTTCTACTAACTGTGGTTGTCATTGAGTGTAGATTAGTGGTTCCAATGCGCAGAGGTTTCAAAGGGTTTACTGCTATTGATATAGGGAACCTCTAAAGGTTTCTTGGAATCTTTTAAGGTCTCGCCTCTTGAGAGAGAGAGTTCTTTTTTTCTTGTCAGGGTGACCACCCACCCTTGTAAGTACTTTGAACTTTTCTCTCTTTCTTTTCTTCTTTTACAAGTTACTTAATTATTTTATAAATTGTTGTATCTTGTTACTCATTTCCCTCAATGTAACTTAAAGGGAACCTGGCTATCATCGAAATTGGAATAAAGATTGAGAAGGAAGGCTCAGAATCTAGAGAGCTGGAGCTGAAGAGAGTCTTGAAGAACAACTTAGACACTGCTAGGTTTCACTTTTGGTTTAGAGTAAACTCCGCTATTAGATCTGTAAGTTTGAGGTTTGTCTTATTTGGGTCCCGTTTTAAGAATTTTTATCACTTTAGTCTTGTAAGTTTCAATCGTTTGCACCGTTAGTCCCCCGTTAATTTTTTTGTTAAAACTACCGTCAAAGTGGTAAAATTACCAAGATGTCTAGGTCTAATACTAAAATTAACACCAATTTCCTAAAAACTACAAATGAACCCTAACTAATTTCAAATTAACACACTCCTCCCTCACAAGCACAATGACGGAACCAATTCCTCATTCTCTGCAAATTTCATCCTCCCTCCTCTTTATGCTATTTAGATCTCTTTGCTTTCGCTTCGTAATTCTCCTTCTTCTCTTTCTTCCCCCTCTTCCCGAGACTCGATTTCTTTCATTCTCTTACTCTTTTCTCTTGTTCCGATTTCAGTTTCCGGCGCCCTCATGGCATTGAAGCAAGCCCATTCCGGTGCTGCCCTTTACCGGACCAGAGTTGTCAGATCTCGGTTGCCTCTCCTGCTTATGGTCATCTGCTCATTCCTCGCGCCTCTCATTTTCTTCGTCGATCGAGGCCTATACATCTCTGGTTTGTCTCGCTTCTTTATGCATATCTCACTTCATTTAATCGATTATGTTCGTACTTTCCTATTCTCTTATTTTATTTTGATGATTTATGTGTTATGATTGGCTTGTTCGCGTTTCGCGGCGGTGACTATTTTTGTCCATTGCAGATCAAAATGTTTCTAGCAAAGAGGTATATTCTTGTTGTATCTTCCTTTGTAAAGGTAGGTACGCCTCTAGATTCATGTACCTAATTTTCTCTCTATTTTCAAGTTTTCTAAATGATTTGGTGATGCAGATTGTGGATTGGAGGACGTCCAAACAGTCGTATCTTGGCGGACAGCGGTGGCCTGAGTGGCTTGAGCGTGAGCGTGAGAAGGGTGGTAGGGGAGATTGAGAGGCGGTGCTAGAAGTGGGACTGAGAGGTGGCGCTCGCTAAAGTCCGCTTTCATGGTGTGGGATTTATATAAAGATGGTGTTGTTGTAAATTTGAAATTAGTTAGAGTTCATTTGTAGTTCCTCTGAAGAGATTGGTGTTAAATTTAGTATTAAACCTAGACATTTTGGTAATTTTGCCAGTTTAACAACAGTTTTAACGGAAAATTTAACCAGATGACTAACGGTGCACACGATTGAACTTACATGACTAAAGTGATACAAATTCTTAAAAAGTGACCAAATAGGACAAACTCCAAACCTACCAGACTACCAGCGGAGTTTACTCTTTTGGTTTATTGTATTATTTCTTGTTTAAACTCTTTTATATACACATTTACTTTAAAAATCTTAGGTAATTGTACTAAAAGGACTTTGAATTTTCTGATTTGACATTTTGAATCTTAGTCATTTTCTTCTTTCAAAGCTAAAATTTGATTTCAAATGCAAAGATTTTGGGAGTTGTAAGCTCGGAAAACTGGGTTCACAACAGCTCCGATGTTGCTTGCAGGGACAGATTTATTGAGAAGGGTTGAGAGTTTGGAGAGATGAAGATTTTTGGGATGGTCTCAAGAAGGATAAGCGAAAAAAGAGAACTTTCTTGGGAAATTGCTTGGAGGGTAGCAGCTTTGGCGTTACTCCAGCCGCTACCACCCAAAAAGTTGATTCACTAGTTGCGGCTTGGTCACGGGTTTATGTTGGCATTCATTGGTACCGCTACCCAAGCCGCAACCAAGTTCAGATTAAATACGTGATGGTAGCATGATGGAGATCAGGAATTCTGAAGTTTCTGGAAGGTTATAGGCTGAATCGAAATCAATGGGTGCTGAAATCTTTAATTTGTGCGTCTTTAACATGTCGAAGCAGCAGATCCAATATTATCTTGCAAGATGACGCATGATTTCTTTCCAACTTTGATTCTTTGCTGAATATGCTTCTCATAATGCAAACAAATCACATGATCCAAGGGTTTTACAACAATCTCTTTCTTTTATTGAAACACTTGAAATTTTCAAAATTTTGTGGAATTATATAAACAATAAGGTGGTGGGTGTTCAACAACCAAATTTCCCCCAAATCTTTTCCAATTTTCTCAATCACAATACATAAAATAATCTTAAATCCATCAATTCTTCATCAATTCTCTATCAAATCACTATTTCCTCAAATTTTATTATTCACATATATTAATTTTCTTAATCCCAATACATAAAATAACCTTAAATCAATCAATTATCCATCAATTTTCTATCAAATCATCATTTTCTTAAATTTTCATACTTACATATATCTCATCTATCAATCAAAACATACATACACAAAAATTCAAAATTCTTTTTCTCATCCGCAAACCCCAACACAAACAAATTTTCAAGAATCTTAAACGAGATAACTCATGAAGAGTGTGTTCAATACACAATTTCCTCAAAAAACAATCTTAAATCCATCAATTAAGGGTGGGAGAAGGAGTGGGAACTCTATTAAGGGTCTTTTAATTGATGGTTCTTTGGGACAGAGGATCCGGGAACGTTAAAGGAGGCGGTGCGGGGTTACTTTGAGAGACACTTCCAGGAGCCAGAGATGGAGAGGCCTGAGTTCAGAAGCGGGAGGTTTGGGAAGCTAAATATTCAGCAGGCGAATGCCCTGGAAACGCCTTTCTCGGAGGAGGAAATTAAGAGAGCTGTGTGGTTGTGCGGGGAAGTAAAGCTCGGGACCGGATGGATTTAATTTCAATTTCTTCAAGGCAACCGGGAGACCATCAAGACGGAGGTAATGGCAGCGATGAGGAAGTTTGAGGCATCTGGAAGGCTTAGCAAGGGATGTAATGCATCATTCATTGCCTTAATCCCGAAGGTCAAAGATCCTTTACTTATAAAGGATTTTCGACCTATCAGCCTTATTGGAGGGTTTTATAAAATTGTGGCGAAAACCCTAGCTGAGAGACTTAAGGGGATCCTAAAGGGGCTGGTGGGAGAAACCCAATCGGCGTTTATTGAAGGAAGGCAAATTACAGATGAGATTCTAATAGTAAATGAAGCAGTCTCTTGGGCGAAAAGGGAGAAACGGCAGATGATGTTGCTGAAAGTCGACTTTGAAAAAGCCTATGACACAATCAACTGGAAGTTCCTGGACTCCATTCTCGCTCAGATGGAGTTCGGTCTCAGATGGCGGAATTGGATTTTTGAATGTTTGAGTTCGGCTAGAGTCTCCGTCCTGATAAATGGCAGCCCGACGGCAGAATGTGAAATGGAGCGGGGCCTCCGTCAGGGAGACCCTCTTTCACCTTTTTTGTTCATTTTGGCAGTAGAAGCTCTAAACCGAATGATGGAGGAAGCAATTGCCCAAGGTTTGTTCAGGCCAATGACGATAGGAGCCGATTTGGTCAGTTTATCTCATCTTCAGTTTGCAGATGACGCAGTGTTTTTTGGAGAGTGGTCGACAGAGAACGCTAGTGCCCTTCTGAGCCTCCTTCAGTGCTTTGAGATGGCTTCAGGCCTAAAAATCAACTTAGAGAAGAGCAGGTTGTTTGGTGTTGGAGTCAGCAGGGAGGAGACGAATAGGGTTGCTCGGATTTTGGGGTGTTTCGCAGCGGATCTTCCGTTTACATATCTAGGGCTTAGGTGGGCCTAAATATGAATCGAAAGAAAAGCTGGGAAGTGGTGGTAGAGAAACTGGAGAAACGTTTTTCGAAGTGGAATGCCAAGTCTCTATCCATTGGCGATCGGTTAACCTTGATGAACTCGGTTCTTGGAAGTATTCCCCTGTTCTTCATGTCAGTGTTTCGCGCCCCGGCTGTAGTGGTAAGACGTATTGAAATCTCAAGAAACAAATTTTTTTGGGGAGCTTCAGGGGAGGGTAGGAAAATGATATGGGCTAGGATTGAGAGGATGTATGGAGATAGAGAAGATGGGGGCTTGTGTGTGGGTAGCTTGCGGGGGAAATATTTAGCGTTGTTAGGTAAGTGGAAGTGGAGGTGGTTAAAGGAGGGGGAGAGGTTATGGGCTAAGGTGGTAGCGAGCATTTACGGGGGTATACCAGGCACTCTTAATGTAGGGAGGAAGTTAGAAGGGTGGAGTGCCTGGAATGACATTGTTAAGGCGGATAAGGAGACTGAGGGGTGGGATCGGGGTTTGTGAATCTCTTTACTAAGGTAGTAGGCGACGGGTCCTCTACTAAGTTACGGGATGAGGAGTGGGTTGGGGAGGCCCGAGGAGCGACTTTAGTAGACTGTATGATGTGGAGTTACATAAAGATAGTTTGGTGTCGGAGAAGATTGTTTGGGTAGAGGGAGAGTGGAGGTGGAAGTGGAGTTGGAGGAGAGAGTTGAGAGGAAGAGCTAATGGCGATTTCCAACGTTCTTGACTTTATTACAGATTTCGCTCCCCGCGAGAATCGCCAGACGTGTGGTCTGGAAGGCAAAGATAGATGGCGAGTTCACGGTCGGTCATCTTTCACGGATGATATCTCGATTTTATTGGTGCCTCACGACATACCGATCCCGTGTTCCAAGGTCCCTAAGAAGGTGAATGTCTTTATTTGGAGAGCGAGTCATCGGTACATCCCGGTTCGGGCCCGGCTAATTCTCCGAGGGGTTCGAGATAGAGAGCACTACTTGTCCGTTGTGCACAGGCAGATGCGAGACGGTAGATCATGTGCTCGTACGTTGCCCAGTGCGGCCCGAGGTTTGGCGGGCAGTGGCTTCGTGGTGCGGGACGACTGCGGCAGGATTACTTGACTTAGTGGATGTCTTGGGAGGTGACTTTATCAACCAAGCTCCATTTAAAGTCAAACACATCTGGCAGGCAATCTCTTATATCACAGCTTGGTCGATTTGGAAAGCACGGAATAAGATTGTCATGCAAAGCGGCGTCTGGCGTGCCTCGGGCGTTTATGGTGATATCCAGGTCTTGTCATACCTCTGGATTTGCAGCAGGATTCCGGAGCTCCGACTCTCTTGGATGGATTGGGTGATGGCCCCGCTCTTAAGGGCAGCAGAAGTGCTTCGCTAAGTTGTTTTTTGTGCCCTGTTGTGGTCTGTTGTGCTGTTGTGTTGTTTGTGGTGTGGACTCTTCTTCTGCTGTTTTTTTTCTCTAGCGTGCAGGGGTGGTGATTTGGCTTATTTTTAGGGGAGATGCTGGCCAATTTTTTAAGGGGTGGGTTGTTGTTGTTGCTTCTGGTGCCCTTATCTCAAGGGTAGGTAGCTTTCGTTGTATTCGTTCGTTTTTAATGAAGTTTTTCTTTCTTGTTCAAAAAAAAATCCATCAATTTTCTATTAAATCACATTTTTCTCAATTTTTTCTACTAACGTATATCTCATCCATTAATTAAAATACATCTCCTCAAATTTCTCAAAATAAATTTCTAATTTTGCTTAACACACGTGAAAATTAGGAACTTTTACTTGTCAATAAATTATTATTATTATTTTTAAATATAACGACATTTTAAGCATGTTTTTCCACACAAAAAAAAATCAACAACAAATCAATCTTTTGCTCTCCAATTTTGTATATGTCAAAACTTTCTTCACAATTTATATCGATTAAACACACTTTACGCAAAAAAGAATAAGAAAAAGAAAAAGTAAGTAGTAATATTTTATTAAAAATTGGAGAAATTCGTACAGTTAATTGGCGATAATCCGTACAGTATCATCATATCAAGAACCACAAATTTCTACACCGTACATCATTTCATCCTCGAGTTTTGTGTTTAGGACAAAATCGCAGCGAAAAAATCCCAGTTATCGAGAGACGCAAGATTTGGTTTTGGCGGCAAGAAAAGAAGACCTTATCCGTTTATGAATATTCAAGATACCCCCCTTAACTTTATAAACATTCACATTAACTTCTATCTAATCTATCTAGTGGCCTATCTACAATTCTACACAGTACACACAGTCTCACACAACGTCACAAATAGTCTCACACAATGTCACAAATAGGGGTGTTGAACGAATCGGGCCGAGTCGAGCTCGGCTCGAGCTCGAGTTCTGACGAGCCCAAACGAGCCGAGCTTCACGAGCCTCGAGTTCGAGCCGATTCTTTGGCTCGTACAGAACACAAATAACACAAGTTACACAACAATACACATTATGCAAAGATTTCAAAGAATAGGGATCAATTGCGTAAATTCGAAATGTATTATAGAGGGTACTTGCGCAGTTTCGTTGAATTGAGTAACTTGTAGTTCTTGCTCAAAGCCTCAAAACAAATCAGCTTTGAACTCAACCGTCACCTTTTGGACATGGCGGCGAAAGAAGACGCCCCGGCGATCGGAATTGACTTGGGAACGACGTACTCGTGCGTCGGAGTATGGCGTAACGGCAGGGTGGAGATCATACCCAACGATCAAGGCAACCCAACGACGCCTTCCTGCGTGGCCTTCACCAAAATCGACCGTCTCACCGGCGACGGCGCTAAGTACCAAATGGAAGAGAATCCTATTAACACCGTCACCGGTTAGTAGATTCTGGTTTTTGTTTTAAAGTTTTCATTTTTTTTAGGGAATCATTTAAGAAGAGTATGTTTCCGTTCAGGGTTTGAATTTGATTTGCTTTTTATGAGTTGCTGCTTACTGGTTTACTACACTGAATGCTGTAGAAATTCTTATTGTGTGTGTGCTTGGTTGATTCTACAGATGCTAAAAGGTTGATTGGAAGGAGATTTAGCGACCTTACTGTCCAGAGTGACATAAAGCTCTGGCCTTTTAAGGTCATTGCAGGTACTGATGACAAGCCAATGATTGTGGTTACTTATCAGGGTGAAGAGAAGCAGTTTGCAGCAGAGGAGATCTCTTCCATGGTGCTCACCAAGATGCGTGAGATTGCTGAGGTCTATCTAGGCAAGACAGTAAAGAATGCGGTTGTTACGGTTCCTGCTTACTTCAATAACTCCCAGCGTCAAGCCACAAAGGATGCTGGCGCTGTTGCTGGCCTCAACGTCATGCGTATGATCAATGAGCCAACGGCTGCTGCCATTGCTTATGGCCTGGATACAAAAGGAAGCAGTGTTGGTAATAAGAAGAATGTGTTCATCTTTGATCTCGGTGGTGGAACTTTCGATGTTTCGTTGCTCACAGTTGAGGAAGGCATCATTGAGGTTAAGGCTACTGCTGGTGACACGCACCTTGGTGGTGAGGACTTCGATAGCAGAATGGTGAACCATTTCGTTCAGGAGATCCAGAGGAAGCACAAGAAAGATATCAGCGGGAACCCGAGAGCTTTGAGGAGGCTAAGGATGGCTTGTGAGAGGGCGAAGAGGAACCTTTCATCAATCTTAAAGGCAGACATTGATATTGATTCTCTTTATGATGGTACTGATTTCTACTCGACTATTAGTCGCGCAAAGTTTGAGGAGCTCAACATGGATCTGTTTCTCAAGTGCATGGGGCCTGTGGAGAATTGTTTGGAAGATGCTAAAATGAACAAGAGCAGTGTACATGATGTTGTTCTTGTTGGCGGTTCTTCTAGAATTCTCAAAGTACAACAGCTTTTGCGGGACATGTTCAAGGGGAAAGAGCTTTGCAAGAGCATCAACCCTGATGAGGCTGTGGCTTATGGTGCTGCAGTCCAAGCTGCAATTTTGAGTGGCCAAGGCAACGAGAAGGTGCCAGACATGCTGCTTGTGGATATCACTCCTCTTTCTCTCGGCGTTTTCCTTCAGGGTGATTTGATGTGCGTTGTGATTCCAAGGAACACCACCATTCCCTCAAAGAATGAGACAATGCTCTATCCTGTAGAAGATAACCAAACTGATATGAGTATCCTAGTGTATGAAGGTGAGAGAGCAAAAGCAAGTGACAACAACCTGTTGGGTGAATTCTTGATTGAAGGTATCCCTCCAGCACCTAGAGCATTTGGTAAGGTGAAGGTTTGTTTTGATATTGATGCAAATGGCATTCTAAATGTCTCTGCTGAGGTTATTTCCACTGGCCAAAAGAACCAAATTACCATTACAAACAAGGGTAAGTTGTCCACTAAAGACATGGAGAAGATGATATGCGAAGCAAAGAAGTACAAGTTTGAGGATGAGGAGTATAGGGGGAAGGTTGAAGCGAGGAATGCACTAAGGAACTATGCGTACGACATGAGGAGCACAATTAAGAATGTCAAGCTTGGTGCAATGCTTGCCCCAATTGAGATTACGAAGATTGGGGATGCCATCGACCAAGTCATGCTGTGGCTCGACATGAACCAACTTGCCGAGGTTGCTGAATTCAAGCGTAAGATGAATGAGCTGGAGGTCATGTGCAAACCAATTATCGCCAAGAAGCCTCGAGGTGCAGGTCATGGATGGTGATGGTTGAGGGTGTAGAAGTTGCTGCAGAGCTCAAACAAAGGTACAGGGAGTTGGATTGAGTGTTAGTAGGGTAAGCTTGTTATGATTAAGTCATATTTAATCATGTCATCTTTTGTGACTTAGAATACTTTTGCTTAATTTGTAGCTTTGATGCTGCCATGTACTAAGGCCTGGCTTTTGACTGGTTTTTAGATATCTGCTCAGGCTTAATGTGATTAATGCTATGGAATGTCACTGCTTTTTATTCATTTGCTATTTGCTAGTGGAATAGATAACACAGGGAATTTTGAGACATGGTGTCCATGCATACTTTCTAAAGAGTGGATACCACACCTATTGGCAGAAGATTAATGGAGTTACAGGTTGACTAATCAAAAGGGGATTTGTGTTCTCATTTAGTAGTAAACAAGCACAAAAGCTTAAGAGTGGATAAATTTTCTTGATGGATTTTTAAAAAAATATAAAGATAGTAATTTAATCTCACTTTAGAACCTTTTTTTTAATATAGATAAACTAAAGTGTTAATGGTGTACTAATGAGAGTTAATCTCCTTCTATTGGAGAGATGCCATACTAAGCTAGCAGTTGATTTGCTAGGATTAGGCCAGGCTTTACCCAGGCTTAGGCTTGGTGGGGCAGATAGGCCACAAAGACATGAGAAATAGAAGTAATAGGTCAACCCTCTACAATGGCTAAATTGTAGAGCCATGACAAAAAATAAAATAAAAATAAAGGTAGAGTAATCACTTTCACAAAGGGAAACTATACATGGATGAAAAGGCAATGAGGTTGATCTATCACACAATATGAGCCAAGTAATAATTACTCAATAATGGATACATTTGATTTTAATATTTAAATATTCAATATGAATTTTATTATGATATATATATATGTGAATTATTTAATTTTAAATATTTAAATATTAATGAAAATAATTATAGATTAAATATTACGAAACACTTAAAATAAATGTATCAATTAATAACGTATAGACGGCCCATTAATTGCTAGCTAGGCCTAGTACGTGCTACTTAGGGAGTATATATGAGCTATACGTTGCATGCAATTGCATAATCATGCTTTAGCTTTCCTGGACATTGAACCCAAGTTCAATGTTTCACATCACAGCTAGTTAGTACTGTACCCACCATATATGTCCTATCAAAATACTAACAAGTTTTAGGTTACCTCAATTCAATATTAATTGACACCTTCAATGATTCTAGTCTGTAATATAATAGTATTTGGATTTGTTCTTTTGGAAACATTTAAAGATTTTTTTTTGGAATTTTTTATTTTTTTAAAGAAGGAAACTTTTGTGAAAGTAAAAATGAGCATACCATTGGGATTTTCAAAGGTAGATGGTCGTGTTTGCGTGAACACCGACAACAAATAAGATCACCATCAGATGTGGAGGCCATCACCCGAGTGTCCACTGCTTGTGTGATTTTACACAACATGTTGGCTAATCTGGGGGACTCCTGGGAGGAGATGTTTAGAGAGGTGGATCCAATAGATGTCCCGGTACGAGAAAATCTTGAAGGCAATGAACTGTTGCGCGTAGCGACTTTTAGGGAGGCGGTGAAAAGTTATGCCATTGAGAAAGGTTATCTCAATGGCGTACTACCCATTGATGAATAGAAAAACCTACGGTACTTCCTACTGACTGAATACCTTCTTGCGTTTAAGCTACGGTTAGGTGTGACTGACCATTTGGTTGTGCACCTTGCAGCATGTTTTTGTCAACCGTTTTGAGGACCAATGTACTCTCCCATGGGGTAGTACTTTTGTCGATTGACTTTTGAAGCTACTGATCAAGTGAACGACTTAACAAAGGTTTTTATGACGAGGTTCGTTTGGGTTTTCATACTTTATCTACTTGATTTTATGGGTGGGATGCATTTGTTTTCCATCATTACGATAGAAATCTTTGTGATCAGTTCTTTGTTGCTTTATGTATCAACAGTTATCTTGTGATTTTGAACTTGCTTACGGGTCCTATGGTCAGCATCACGCTTCGGGTTATATCTATAAGAAGTAGTCTCCATCTTTTTGGTAGGAGCTTCATTGCGGGTATTTTGTATGCTTGTATGGAGATAAAAATTTAGGTTTTAAATTCCATAACAAAAATTGGCAAAAGAAGAGATGGATCGGATACTTGTGCTTGATTTTAGATAGGATGTTTTCTTGAACCTTGATCATGTGTGTTATGTCTAAGATCAACCGGCAACGAGTGTCAAATTTCTATAATACGCAAAACCAAACACCCAATTCTTTCACTTTCGTTCCCCAAACAGAGCATCACATGCTGTCCACTTAGCTCGCACCGTGTGAATGTTGCGCTTCTTGTCCGCCTCGATTACGCCGAAGCTACTTTTTCGACTTTTCTCGGTCCAAATATCAGATATTCTATGCAAAATACGCCACATACCTTAGCCATGTTCTGTGGATCCTCTAGGAAATTAAGGATCATAGCATCTTGCTCCGCATTGAACTTGGAGTTTTCTTTGGGTTGCCATGGCGTGATAACTTGATCCATATTGTTAGAAAGTGTGCAAATAAAATAGTAGACTTAACTAGCATAGTCCCATGAAAAAACAAATTTGGAAGGGCAAATCAACCTTACTTGGACTGATGCATAACTTCAACCTAAAAAGATAGTATGTTACTAACCAATGGAGTTCAAGAACGCAGTTCAGCAACTCATGAAGTGCGGAGAATATAGATAAGGAACTCTACAAACCTAAACTTCTTTATTCGACCCATGCTTCGACATGTATACAGTAAAAGGCTACTGAATTTATTTTTATGAAGACTTAAGTAGGTAATGATTACTGCAGGCACTTCTTGACCACTGCTCATCTGATTGGATTAAATGATGATGATGATGATGATGATGGATGATCAGGGTTAGAGATCATAAATTGCATTGAGTTGAGTTGATGACAAGGAAGATGATGGAGGATAACAGTTACATATTCAGGTTTTTATGTTGGTGATAGCAACCGCCGTTGACCTAACAAGTCTAGGAAAAAAATAACGGGTATTCAACTAATATATAAAGACCGGCAGAACTTTTGTGAAAGAAAATAGCAAAGGAGAAACAGTCCACATTAAGAATCGAGAAAGCTGTTGGATTCATTCAAGAGCGTGTATATTTACTTACTATTCAAGATGAAACTTGATACCACCACTTTGAAACACAATCCAATCTCTAGCCCTTTCTTTATGTTCCCTAGTTAAGTTGGAGAACAAAAGTCTCAAAATTTGTGGACAACTCTCCGATAAAGTTGGCTATCAAATAGTATATCCATGGTAAGCTGAATTTGGCAACAAGGTGGTGTTTTACATTACAAACTCTCTGTTAAAATCATCACAGTTAGTCATAGCAAACAAGACAGGTTTAAATACTTGTGCAACCAACGTATACGAATACTGCTCGCAATTAAAGGGATTAAGTAGCTACACCAACAGGGGATCCTAAACCATACTACATGCAAATTACTAAAATTACTTGCCCTTTAAATTCTATACGAAGAAGAAAAGCGAACGTGTAGGAGGAACCGTTGCTCTCTCGAAAGCGAGTGCAACCGTCTCACCGAACAATTAGTACCAAAAATTCCATTCTTGCATTGAATTTAGTAGATTAAGATGGCTAAAGATGAGTCATAAAATCAGTTCATAAATTCGAACCTACTCTTCACCGAATCGACGGATTGAAGCGTTGGTTCGGAGAGTCTCCAAGATGTGGCGTAGGAGAGATGAGATGGGCGAGATCTTTGTCGGACCGGCTCCAAGATGCGGCGGAGGACAGATGAGGTGGGAGAGATGGTGCGATTTGAACACAAGATGTCGCCCAAGTTCAACGAATCTTTGTCGAGCAGTCTCAAGGATGCGGTGGAGGAGGGATGATATGGGAGAGATGCCGATTTGAAGATATCATCTTTGGATCGGCTCTTGGAAGTATTCTCCAGAGCGAAATGAGAGGGAGGGGACGATACAGTTGAATTTGGCTCAGTGAATTGTGATTTACCCTAACTCACGGATACGAAACTCACGTTAGGTCCGAGAAAGACTCAGTGAATTAGAAGCCAAATTCGGCGTGAAAGTTTGGGGGTAAAAATCAATTCTCACTCCAATTTGTCCAACTTTGAAGCACCCTAATATTAATTGACACCTTCAATGATTCTAGTCTGTAATATAATAGTATTTGGATTTGTTCTTTTGGAAACATTTAAAGATTTTTTTTTGGAATTTTTTATTTTTTTAAAGAAGGAAACTTTTGTGAAAGTAAAAAATGGAGATAAAAATTCAGGTTTTAAATTCCATAACAAAAATTGGCAAAAGAAGAGATGGATCGGATACTTGTGCTTGATTTTAGACAGGATGTTTTCTTGAACCTTGAATTTTCGTTTGGGTAATCTTTTCAGCATGTTTGTTTATGTATAATTCAGCTTTTTAATTGGTCTGTTTTCGTAATAAAACTATTTCCCATTAAAAAAATGTAGTACAAAGTAACTATTGAAATAATTGTCGCAATTTTGCATATAAATAAGGTTTGCTATATATATATATATATATATATATATATATATATATATATATATATATATATATATATATACATACATACATACCTGTTACTCTGAATTTGTGGCCGACAACTCAAACAATAATATTGAATTTTGAGAAAAATGCATATTTTCCTGAATTATAAAGAGTAAATAGGTGGCGCAAAACTTGCCACCAAACAGGACATCCTCTCGTTTGCACCCAACATAACAATCAAATTGATATATATATATATATATATATATATATATATATATATATATATATATATAACAGAGTAATTTAATTATTAAAATGAAGGGTAAATACAGATAAACTTATGGTGGCGGATCTGTATGGGCACCCACCACGGTCCTTCTGTACTGTTTGGTTATGACGTTGTTGGACGCCATGAGAATCTATGTGACGTACGACGGACTCGGAATTCGAGAAAAAGAAATAGATGAGGGCCATCTGCTTGTATTTAGTGAATATTGGGAAAGCGAGATGACAACAGCAAGAGAATAGAGTTAATAGGGGGGCTTCAAACTTAAGAATTTAAAGGTGAATTTTTATCAAATTCACCTATCATTTTTGGTGAATCACCCAAATTTTTTCGGACCTCACCGTGATTTTGGGAGGTCCGAATATGTAAATGAGGGGTGAATCACGTCTAACTCTGCTGCCTCGCCACGTGTCCTCATTGGTGGCCCCCTCTGCCCCCCTGCCTGTCTTTTGCTCTTCCAATCACCCTACTGACTCGCTTGGAGATGGGCCCCCCTTTGGAGTGAGTTTTAAATATTTTATTGCTTTAAAGTTTGAGAATCTAAAAAATTGGGGGTGAATTTTTGATGGGTGAATGATGTTAAATTTGGTGAAATTTTCCCCCCCCACCCAATGTTTGAAGCCCCCTAATAGTTACCTTGAAATATGTGAATTATTAGTGATTTTATAGTCCATAGTCATAGAGTAGCAATATTGTAATATCCCAATATAGAATGACGGCATGTCAGAGGACACGTGTCCTTAATAGGTATGAGTATGTATGGTTCAGGAATGTCCTCAATATGTTCGGGTCAATTCTTATCATATCCAGTAATGTCATTGTCTTGTTCGGGTATGAGTTATTTAAATTTTTAATGGGGCCCTTATTTTGGGCTACTGATTGGGCCTTTTAAGTAGATTGGGCTGAGGTTTAGTGAAAGTTTCAGTTACCTCATTTGACCTTTATGGTGTTTGACTATTAAAAATCTTAGGGATAATTACACTAACTATACTCCAAAATGATCATTAAAGGATATAATTGAAGGTTTCACTAAACCTCAAGGGGTTAATGAAAGTTTTTAAAATTAGAGAGGACAAATTGAAGATTTCAGTAAATCTCAAAGCGAATAATGCAAGAACCCTAATATTTGTTGGGAAAAAAGGTAAACGAATAATTTTCTTTTACAAACACTCATTACATATAGCGGAAATAAGCATAATCTCGATCAAAATATGCACACAAAATGTAATGTTGACACTACATAGTTAATTCAATGTTTAATAAGGCCTTTATTAATGCGGCAAAGACTTTTTATGTTGTTTAATTATTTAAGGACATAGAGATTATCCCGCAAGGTCGAAGATCTTGTGGGACGGACTTAATTGCCGCCTACACACGAATGTACCAATTTGTAGATATGGAGCAGCAAACAAAAAAAGATGGAGCAATTAGTATATCATGATAGGAGATTAAAACTAATCTTGCAACCAAGATATATACATAAAAGATTATTGCTAGTGCAAAGGAAACAACCCTTCCATTTTCATAAACTAAATTATCCATACATGTTTCTACTTGCTGATTTGTGGAAGTGGAAATTAAGAAAAATAATCTACTGACTCCACTTGTGTGAAATGTGAATAAATAATTAATTAGCGGCTTATTTGGATTAATCAATTGATGCATGGTAATAAAATAGTGGAGTAGCAAATATTCAAACTCTCTTCCTTCATGCCTTCCCCTCGATCTGAGTTTGATCCGTCCTGCTCTCCTCCATGCTGATGCACTTGTACCATCTGGCACAGTACAAGTAAACCACGAAGTCAACGGCGGTCAAACCGGCGATGAGAAAATAGAACCGGTCCATGTGGCCCTGGTTCAAATTATCAGGAATCCAACCGGGCCGATCATCTCTCGCCGTCACCAACATCACCATGCTCACCAACATGCTGCTCGTGTAGTTCCCCAGCGAAATCGAAGCCATACACAGCGAGCTCCCGAAGCTCTTGATCCCGTCCGGTGCTTGTCCGTTGAAGAACTCCAGTTGTCCGACGTACATGAACACTTCTGATGCACCGACGAGGACGTACTGTGGGATCTGCCACAGTATGCTCAAGGTGCTTGTCTTCTTATCACCATGAACATGTCGCAGCCGAGCCATCTCTGTCACGCCTGCTGCCACCATCGCCAGCATGCCGATGATGAGTCCAATGCCCATTCTTTGCAGCTCCGTTAGCCCTTTCGGGTTCCGACTCAACCTTCCCGCCATCGGGACGAGGATTTGACGGTAGATTCCAGTGCAGATGAGGACGCTACAAATGTCAAACGCTGACATGGAGGCGGCCGGGAGGCGGAAGCCTCCGATGATCGAGTCCATCACGTCCCCCTGCTCAACGAACAGAGAGGCCATCTGGGTGAAAACAACAGAGTATATGATGGTGCAGAGCCAGATGGGGAACATTTTCAGCACACATTTGGCTTCCTCAACTTGAGTGACGGTACAGAGCCTCCATGGGTTAATTGGGTCAACAACCGTATCAGTTTCCGTCACGGTAGCCGCCTTGTCCATGAAGATAAAGTCATCGCTGTGATGAATCTTCCTGCTACCTTTAATGGCGGACTCAAGCCCCTCGAGCTCATACAGCTCCGATGGGTGAGCCGGGGCCACATGCCATTTCTTGAATGTAGCCACAAACACTTGAGCCACCCGCGGTAGAGGATTCCCACACGGCTTAATATACCTGTAACCGCTGTTTCCCATTAAAAACGAAACCAGAGCCACCACCGCCGACGCAAGAGAGAGTAGAAAACCCAGAGTCCACCGTCCGGTATCCTCATAATACACCAAAATTGTGTTTGAAAACAGGGAACCAAAATTGAGCGAGAAGTAGAAGTAGCAAAAGAACGCTGCTTTCGATTTCTTCTGCTTCGGGTTGGCCTCATCGAACTGGTCAGCTCCGAATGTGGCAATCGTCGGCTGGTGGCCGCCATAACCGAAGGCTATTAGATAAACAGAGACATAAAAGATTGCGACGCCCGGAGTGGAGGCCGGATCGCAGGTGGTGAACCCGTCGCCGCAGCCGTGGGGCTTGATGAGAAACAACCATGAAGAGAATGAAAGTAGAGACAGACCAACGACGAAGATGAGCTGGAAGATTGCGCAGGTCAAGTAACGTCCCCAGTAAGAGTCACTGAGAAATGCGCCGACTAAGGAACAGAGGTAGACGGTTCCGGTCCATTTACTGACACTGTTGGCTGCGTCAGCATTTGTCTGGGCTAGCACCCGGGTCAGAAATAGAACCAGATTCACTCCAACTCCGAAGAAAGCTAGTGTTGCTAGTCCTTGATTCACTAATTAACCCAAAAAATAGACAAAATTTGGTAAGCAGTCATATACAAAGATATGAAAAGCGTTAATTAAATGTACTAAGGGGTACACAAGATATGAAAATTTGACGACCGTAATTTAGATACAGATGTATATATGTACGTGTATATGTATGTATTACCGAGGCAAATACTGGCGTAAGTCCAGCCACCTTGTCTTCGTTTAATAACTTCAGATGACTTGTTGTGGTTGAGATCATTTCCCGGGCAATTATGATCATCTTCTTGCTGGAAATTATAAATTAGAGAGTGAGATTTAGGTGCATAGTAGTTGAAGTACTTGAAGTTGAAGCACATGAAGAGTTAATTAGAATGTTACCAAAGGGAGGAGTTGACTAACCTTGAAGCCAGGTCTGTTGGTTAAGCTTAGCGAATCCATAGCGGCCATTTCAAGCCACTTCCTCTGTAGGTAATTAGAAGAGAATTAGTGTGATAATTATGTAATTAATGGAAGAGAGGTTTAAATGGGAGTGATGAGTGAAGAGAAGAGCAATGAGGTATTTATAGGGGGAGAAGAAATTAGAGTACTGGTGATGATAGCTGTTACATTTTGCAAGTGTTAGTTCATTTTCAAAGCTAGCTAAGCTAGAGAGAGAGGTGAGAGGGTCACTTTCACTCCTCTTGTGGGGATATATATATATATATATATATATATATATATATATATATATATATATATATATATATATATCTCATGATCCATCATTTTCTATATATGAGGAGGTGACTTAATTTATGGACCAAAAAAAAGCACCAATTCTTTTCATCATTAATATATACACTTTAGTCTCAAACTCTATTTGGGTATTGATGAGGTATACACTATTATCTGATATGGGCAACATAAATGCCATCTGATTAATTATCTTAAATTAATATGAAGAAATCATGACAGAAAATTTTCGGCATGAAGATTCTAACTATGTTAAACTATTTTTAATTATTACTTAATCTGTTCCTAAAAATATGCAGATTTTTATAATTGTAGAATGGAGACTTGAGGGGACAAGATGATTAATCTGATAAAATTGACTCTTCATATGTACCAAGTATTATGGATAGGTTAGTAGTATTATGGATAGGTTGATCAAATCTCTTTAGGAGTTGATGTTTATTTAGTGTTGTGAATTTAATATCTTGGGATATTTGACGTCCTCTTCTCCCTAAAACCTACCATGTAACAATGTTTTACTTGTATTTTAAATATTTTGTTTATTCTTGCTTTGGTAGATCTAGAAGGTTTTTTCATCAAATTTGTGTTTCACGTGATATTATCATTATCATTACTGTGATCAGATCATGTTATGAATTTAATTACCTATTTATTTGAAAGACAGAGTGTCCCCACCTTTGGTGAGACTAATCAGTGAGCAATCGCAGAACCCACCGCCACTGCTCCCCATTTAAATCACGAGTTGAATCAGTGAATCGAACCTGCATCAATCTCTGCGCCTAACCACACATCCCTGTTCGCCTCTTACCACTGGGTACCTCGTGGGTGGGTAGATCATGTTATGAATACAAATATAATTACCTATGTATTTGTAAAAGAGAAGTTTCTGTTAACAAATCAAAAGTGACATTTTTTACTCTGTTATATATATAACATTGCGTTCTTCTCATTTTTTAATCCGGTGCATCGCCGGGTCAATAAACTAGTTTAAACTTTTAAATTTGTATTTGATTTAAATTTTAACTAAAAAAATTTTGTTAAAAAAATTTCAAAAAATATATTTAAAAAATAAAAAAGTTCATTTATATTCATTTAAATATAAATGATTGAACTTATATATTAAAATGTTGAAGAAAAAATTATAAATTAAATATAAAAAAAATGTGTAACATCTTTTTAAGATGGAGATTAATTGATACACATCATAGAACATTATTGTATTGTCCTCAACATCTAGTATAGTGGCTAAGTTCCAAAGACACACTGAAAGTCTTGTATTCAAGTCTCCAACATCCAATCCCCTACCCACAATGTACTACTGTATCAAAAATAAAATAAAATAAAGAACACTTCTGTATTACTTGTTCATTGATGAGACTTGTTAACAATTTCTTTCTGAAAATAAACGATCATAGTTTTGTCCTATATGCTGATTTATTTTCAGCCATGAAAAATCCAATTATATCAGGCTGTCTAGTTAAGTAAGTGGGATTTTGTTTTCTTCTTGACAACGATAGCTTCTCTACTCTTCAACCAGTTCTGTGATAATCACTCCTCAATTTCACTCTAATTATTATTTCAAATATTAACTTTTCTACTCTTCAATATTTTTTCTTCTCTTTCATCTTTTTTATTCCAAAATTAACTCTGACAAAATTTTCACCAGCCAGATTAATAATTACGTGCACCAAACTCATTCCAAGTAAATAAATTTCCAAAAATTATACTCCAAAAAAAAAAAACGTAAAAACCTAGAATATAATTACCAACCTTTTTCGAAACTTTGTCACCGAGAATGTAAAGTCCTCCGGAATAGTGACCGGCTCCGTTGACGGAGATGGAAGTTCCCTAACAACAGCTGCCGGTAAAACTATTGTCGCCGGGAAATAGCCTCGGAAGCTTTTTGTCATTAATTATCTCTCGAAAATGAACAAGAAAAATTAACCAGAAATTCTATATTAATATTTAATTGGCACCAAATTAAATTCCCACAATCCTAAACCTTTTAATAATTCCTTCAATGCTACCAAATTCTAAAACCAGAAAAGAGAAGAAGGTTCAAAAAGAGTGAAACATGATTAAGCTGAGATGATTCTGATCTGTGGATGAGCTTATCTATATATATAGAGTTCGATATGATCAGTGATATAGGTAATTGATAAGAGCTTAATTACCGTTACACCTCCGTTAAAATCTCCGTTTTAATCTGGCTTCGATCTTTTACTTTTTCAATATTTCATTTTTAACGGCTTGGTGATTTCATGACTTTTGACTAGCACTAATAACGTTTTTGATCTTCTTGTCCACATATTTTTCTAATTTAGTATGAATGCGGCTGCTGATCCGGGTATATAGTATACCTTCATGAGAGAATTTTTATATTTGACTAGGCAAACTTTGTCATTTAACAGTTTTATTAATGATCTGAAAGTGATTACGCAATTGATGCCTTCTCATTTCCTTTTTTGTTAATTCCTACAAATAGTCCTAATACCCGCCTTGGCACGGGTTCTCTACATTAACATTTTACAGTCTTTATCTTGTCGTGTGTATCACTATAATCTGCCTTTTTATTCATGCAAATTAGTTCATTTTTCACCACTTTTAGATAAAAATATTAACATGCGTAGCGTAACGCTCAAGCTATATATTGGGGACGATAAATTGGGTGTTATATTGTGTAACATAAAAGTATGCATGCGCTTATATGTCATATACTATTAAGATACATGAAACAACAAAACTCAATCATATTACTTAATTGTGCGAGCATTCATCAAACTTCACCACTAGATCCATAATCGTGGTCTAGTATCTCCACTCTATCATGTAAAACAACATAAAATACTTTAACACATAAGCACTACACCGCAATTAGCACTATACTTTAGCAACTGAGAATTAGTCCTAATACCCGACTTCGTAACGGGTTCAATGAATTAATAATTATCAAACTTCTTAATATATCAAATAAAAATACATTTGGTGTAATAAATTTACGTAAAATTAGTTCACTTTTAGTCATTTTTTGGGTTAAATTGATTATTAGAATAGTGACATGGATACCCTTGTATTTCTCCGTTACGGAATATTCTTAAATATCCCGTTTGCATACGAACTTAATGATAAATTCAAATTCCTAGTGATGAAAATGAACAAAAATCGTAAAACAACATCCACAAAAGACAGTTATGTAATTTAAGGTACCAAGAATGCAGTTTACCCATTTGATCTATGATATTTTTCTTCACTTTTCCTAAATATAAGGTTAACATTTTATATGAAAATCATGAATCAATACTTTTAGTTTCTAAATAGATTTTTATAGATTTTGCCATCAAAAGTTTTAGAGTAAAATTTTAAGTCAAATGCAACAATCTTTTAATTTTAGGGACAAAGGGATTATTAAACAATAAATTTGTATGTGTGTCACCAATGTATAAATATTAAAATGAAATGGGCAACTTAAATAGTAAAAAATACGTGTAAAGAAAATTTGGAAAATAAACCATGTAAGGAAAATTTTGAAAAAAACTAATATTATGGGTCTCGAACTTTTTTACAAAGAATAGTACAATACAAATATTAAAAAGTGTCTTGGGTAAGAGATTCGGTTTTTACATACAAATAAAACGATTTACAATTTCTAGAATCTACATCCTCCTAAGATAATTTTGTCGAAGATTTATTCCACCATTTTCCAATCAGCATATCATCACAATATCTCTTGTTATCATTTGTCAGATGATGTGGTGAACATTTGAATGTCTTGTAAGCATTTCATCTAGCAAGTAGCAACTCAATTGCATCAACTCACATAAACATAAAGTGTTAATTCCTACAAATGATCTGAAAGTGATTACGCAATTGATGCCTTCTCATTTCCTTTTTTGTTAATTCCTACAAATTCTACCCATAATTTCTTGTTGTCATCATTACGTTTTCATCTTCCTTTTTTTCTTTACGTTTTCATCTTCATTTTTTCTTAGACTTATAGTTATTCTTATTAATTTTGTTGAGATTAGGTATAAAACTCACTCAAAGTATTGAGCAATCTACGGCTTCATTAACAAGAGAAGGTCTTAAATAATAGTACAATGAATAAACCTAGTTGAGTCTTGATTGAATAATGAAAGCAAAAGAAAAAACAATCCTACTGCAAGTCTATGACCTTACTAACCTCAGCGTTAAGAGCTGACTTGTAGCTCAAGCTACATTATTAATAGATAATACTAACATATAAATATTATCCTAACATTTCCTTCCCTTAAACTAAACAGTACTTTACTGTTATTTACCCACAAATGGCTCCAACTCCCATCAAGGTTCGCAACTTCAGAAAAGCTTCAACCTACAATGGCTTTGTCATCACATCAGCTACTTGATCCTCACTCCTGTAGAATTCAAGTTTAATCTCTCCCTCTTTTGTCAAATCCCTAAGAAAATGATAACGCACATCAATGTGCTTACTCCTCCCATGTAATACTGGATTTTTGGTTAGCTTTAAGGTGGAACTATTATCACACATAATGCTCACACATCCCACATCTTCTTCACCTAGTACCTTCAGAATTCTCTTCACCCACATGACTTGGCATGCACACATAGCAGCTGCTACAAACTCAGCTTCGGTTGTTGATAGAGTCACAATAGGTTGTTTTTTTAACTCCATGATACAGCACCTGAGCCAAGCATGAAAATATATCCACTAGTACTCTTTCTATCATTGAGATCCCCTGCATAATTACTATCTAAAAAAACAGATAGATTGCCCTCTTCTCCTCTTTTGTACAATATTCCAAGATTGATAGTTCCTTTTACATACCTCAAAATCCTTTTTGCTATTTGAAGATGAAGTTTCGTTAGCCTTGACATTTACCTACTGATCAAACAAACTGAATACATAAGGTCAGGCCTGGTTGCAGTTAGGTACATGAGGCTCCCTACTATTTGTTTGTAAGAGTTTCATCCACCTTTAAACCATTCTCATCCTTTTCAACAAGTGTACCAGGAACTATTAGCGTCTGAACAGGCTTGCTCTCACTCATCTTGAATCTTTTTAACACATCTGAAGCATATTTCTTCTGACAGATAAAAATACCATCTGATTTCTGAACTAGTTCTATGCCTAAGAAGTCATTTCCAGTGTATATTAAATCATCCACATATACACTTACTACTAGAAAACTCCCTTTGCCGTTCTTCTTTGTGAACAAATGTTTGTTCACTATCACACTTCTGAAAACCTTCCTTTTCGAAATGGCCCTCAATTATGCTAAACCAAGCCTTTGGGGCCTGCTTGAGGCCATACAAGGCCTTATGCAGCTTGTACACATGATTTTCTTTACCTTTTACTTCATATCCCATTGGTTGTTGTACATAAACATCTTCACTGATGTTTCCATGAAGAAATGCTGATTTAACATCCAATTGTTGCACTGTCCAACCCCTATTGTAGCCAAGATCATTCTTACTGTGTCAAGCGTAGCAACAAGTGCAAAAACTTCATTATAATCAATTCCTTGTTGTTGTGCATGCATACCCTTTTGCAACTAGACGGGCCTTGAGCTTATCAACCTCTCTCTGCTCATTGAATTTGGTCTTGTACACTCATTTTACTCCTATCATCTTTGCTCCTTCTGGTAGTGTGCACAAAGTCCATGTGTGGTTCTTGTTGATGGAATCAATTTCCTGATCCATTGCCTTTTTCCACCCTGGATTACCAACTGCTGCTTCATAGCTCAAGGGATCTTCAGAAAGTGACATTAAAGCCATGTCATCAACAGGTAAGTGCATGTCAAAATTGGACACTTCTTCAATGCTCAAACTAGCAACAAAATCATTCATCCAAACTGGAGGCCTTCTATCTCTTCCTTCCTTGTCTGTAGGCTCAGGTATGTCTGCACCTTCATTATCTTCATTCTGATTTTCTTATGGCTCAGCTATAACCGGTTCATCATCACAGCTGTGATTTTCTTCTTCACTGTCAAAGTCTCCCCAGTCCAGATTCATCTTGATCTGATTATCATATGTGTTATCCCAGTCCCATTTCTTGTCTTCTTCAAAGACAACATCTCTGCTAATCATAACTCTTTTCTTCACAGGATCATAGAGTTTGTATCCTTTGGGCTCTTCCTAACACCAATTAAAATACACCTGCTGCTTTTATCTTCTAGTTTAATTCTCCTCACATCAGGAACATGGGCGTGTGCTATACATCCAAAGATTCTGAATTGATTCACAGAAGGTTTGTGTCCACACCAGGCTTCTTTAGGGGTTTTATTCTTCAATGTTGTTGTAGGACTTCTTTTTAGTACATAGAATGTCCATTGGACAGCTTCACCCCACAACATTTTTGGAAAACTTTTGTCCACCAAAATTGATCTTACCATGTTAAGTACAGTCCTGTTCTTCCTCTCTGCAACTCCATTTTGTTGGGGAGTGTATGCAGTTGTGAGTTACCTCTTAATCTCTGTCTTTGCACAAAATGTCTTAGTCTTCTGAGGTGAATTCTCCCCCACGATCTGTTCTCAAGCATTTTAAAAGTAATCTCGATTCTTTTTCAACAGTGGCTTTAAACACTTTGAAATAATGGAAAACTTCTGATTTTTCAGTGAGTAAATAACACCACCCTTTCCTACTGAAATCATCTATAAAGCAGAGAATATACCTCTTGCCTCCACTGGTTTGAGGGGAAATAGGCCCAAAAATATCACCGTGTACCAATTCAAGCTTCTGTTCAGCTCTCTAAGAGCTCTTCTTTGGAATTGAGATCCTGGTTTGTTTGTCTTTCAAGCATTTTGTGCAGGCTTCTGTTGTAACTGATATGGCAGGAAGTCCTTCCACCATATTACCTTTTTGAAGTGCTTCTAGTCCCCTGTAACTCAAATGACCAAATCTCTTGTGCCAAAGATGAGAATGATCTGGAGTTGTCTGTAAACATGTCTCAGATGAGGTGATATTTTTCTTCATAATTACTCCTGTTAGAGTGAACATCCTGTTGCTTTTCATGTAAGATCTCATAATCTCCCCTCTGTCTTTGTGAATCACTTTGCACATACCTACACTAATTATGATGGTCAAATTCCTCTCTTGTAGTTGGCCAAGACTTAAGAGATTGCTCTTAAGTTCAGGTACATAATAGACATTTGTTAGAGAGAAATATGTACCCTCAAGTAGGACCTTTATAGTTCCCTTTCGAACAACATTCATCCTACTATCATTACCCAATTTGATCGAATGTGTGAGCCCCTTTCCATGCTTTCAAACATCTCTTCATCACCACACATGTGGTTGGAGCAGCCTGAATCCAAAAACCATACACTTTCCTCTATAATCTTCTTAACTCCTGCAATTAACAGCATTTCATCCTCTCTCTAATTTTTTTATGTAGTGAGCCTCTGTGTATGCCTCATTACACTCAGTCTGATAATGCCCGAATTTGTGGCACCTGAAGCATTCTACATTGGCTTTAGAATAGAAGTGACCTCTGCCACGTCCTCTTCCTCCAAAACCACTTCTTCTTCTCCATTTGCCTCCACAAATCTCTCAACAAGTGTCCTCAACATTTGCTCTTCAGTCTCTTTAACCTTGAATTTATGCTCACATGAAGGAGTAGTGAGCTCTGAAGTGCATCAACTGAGAGTGTGTTTGTGTCCTTTGACTCTTCAATTGAGCACACAATGTAATTGAACTTCTCATTAAGGGTTCTTAATACCTTTTCAACAATTTTCACATTTGTGATCTCCTTCCCTAACCCTCTCATATTATTAGCAACCATCATAACTCTTCCAATATAATCAGTTACAGATTCACCTATCTTCATCTCCAATATTTCAAACTCTCTCTTTAAAATATTCAATTGTGCTCTCTTCACCCTCTCATTACCTTGAAACTTTGTCTTCAGAGAGTCCCATATCTCCTTTGCAGTAGCCTTTTGTGCAATTGTCTTGAGAACATTCGTCTATATTGCTTGAAAAAGGTAATTTTTGGCTTTAAAATCTTTCAACCGAGCCTCATCCAACACCTTCTTCTAAGCATCTGTCAACACAACACCTTCTCCTGGTTCAGCAACTCCTGTCTCGACCACTCCCCAGAAATCTTTGGACCTCAAAAGATTTTCCATGAGCATGTTCCAATGCTCATAGTCTCCTTCAAGTTTTGGGATGGTTGCTTGCACAAAACCAGAATCACTCACCATCTTTCCTCTCTTTTCTTCTCTCTTCTCTCTTCAGCCTTACTCTGATACCAAATGTTGCGATTAGGTATAAAACTCACTCAAAGTATCGAGCAATCTACGGCTTCATTAACAAGAGAAGGTATTAAATAATAGTACAATGAATAAACATAGTTGAGTCCTGATTGAATAATGAAAGTAAAAGAAAAAACAATCCTACTGCAAGTCTATGACCCGTTACTAACCTCAGTGTTAAGAGCTGACTTGTAGCTCAAGCTACATTATTAATAGATAATACTAACATATAAATATTATCCTAACAAATTTATATATTTTCTCAACTCAACTTAATTATTTTTTCTTACACTTATTCATTATGTTTTTATCTTATTCTTATTATATGTTTTCTCAATTCAGTTTGATTATTTTTTTCCGTCTTATTCATTTTTTAATATGTTCTTTTTAATATACCTCTCCATGTCTCTCTCTATCGCTATATATATATATTGTTTGCAATTTTTTCAATTGTTTGAAGTTTATTAAAATTTGTCTGATGGTGATTATGATGTGGTGGGTTAAATAATTATTTTTTTCATATTTATTGTTTATGAATAATTAAGAAATTTAAGAAATTATCGGCAACTCGGAAGAAGTTGTCAATCAGTTTTCTAAATTTATAAATCACACACATTATAGTAATTAATCTTAGACTACATTACAAGACATCTTAGATAAATTTCAGTCAAAACCCTAAAATATCGAACTCAAGTTGTTCTCTGTTCATAAGCCCATCATATATGGTGGTGAGATGGTTGGGATTGGAGAAGGAGCATCGTCGTTTACATAAAATGTGTCGTTGTATGGGGAAAAAATCAGACGGATCATCAATAATATCAGACAATCACAATAGCATCTGTCAGACAAAGCCTAATACGTTTCAGACAAAACACAAATTCATTTTAAGCTATCAGACTATTATAATCTAAACTATCAAAAAAAACCTCAATATTAAGGAAATCATACATTCCATATGAAAATCTGACAACTATCTTGCAAACCATCAGACAAATTTAAGACAAGTCAATGCATACATGTAGACAACTATGATAGATAATACATACAACCTTGTAAATACTGCAGACATTACACTTAAAATATTCAGACAACTTTGCAATACAATATTCAAACAATTTGATGTGACGATGGTTAGGAAACTAGTTAAATTGTCTGCAATTAGTTCATAAATTGTCTATAACTTTTGAAAATGTGCCTCATTTGGTAGGCTACACTGTGGTTACAAATTTGGGAAAATGGTCTTCAATTTCAATATAGATTGTCTGTAGTACGTATCTTATTAGCCACATTTTATATTTCATTCACCTATATAGACAATCTAGTTAAAACTTGCAGACAATTTAGTTATAAAATGCAGACACTTTCAAAGATAAAACACAATATCATAATAACAAATCGATAATCCATGAATTATAGACATATTTCACTATTGCAAACAATTCCAATTTACTTCAAATGTTAGACAAGATAAACAAACCAAACACCTTCCCTCTGAAACAAACAGTCTAAAACGGAGACAATTTCATCGGACAATGTTCAATACAATTTCCAGACAAATCATATCCCAATTGCTTACCAAAACTGAGATGGATTTCACTGAAACGGCTATCAAATTCCAGAGCTATCGTCGTCAAAACTACTGGTGTCGTTGTCCATCAAGTCCGACAACGGTGAAAATCAAATTAAAAAAAAAACTGACCACTAAACATTCGGCTATCTAGAAAAAAATTCATCAGACAATACTTACCACAAATTGCAGACGATTTAAAGAACGAAGAACTGCCGCCAACAATCCACCTTCATCAGCTGGAACGGACCACTTACCCACCTTTGGCAATGCCAACTCACACCAAGCTTTGAAGCATTGGAGAGCAAAATCGGGTATGTAGCTCTTGGGTTATAAAGTCTGATTGTGCATGCGATGGGGCTAGAGACGGAGGATAGCCGCGTCAAAACAGGCCGCTTGTTGTCATCGGTTAGAATCGTCTGAATGTGCAGACTTGCTGGAGGTGGAATCCATAGAAGTGAGGTAAATGTCTAGTATTAATATATATATATATATATTATATCATAATATATATATATATATATATACACAACTAATTAAAGAAATTTATTAAAGTCGACCAACCAAAGTTACCATATACAGAAAAGAAAATTTGGGATGTAACTCTCAGTATAACAATCGGGTAAAGTGCGTCAATAGTTCTGTAATTTAAATTATCATCCTGTCCGAGTCTCATTTTAAGATTTTGTACAATTAAAGTTCCATTTTAAAAGTTATTATAATGCATCCATGGTCCTTTTTAAATGTGTTTTGTCCGAATAATTTAGGTTAATTATCTGCAAATTCATAAAAGCTGTCAGGAAATTTTAATAATTTATTATGTGAGATTTTTTATCTATGTTTTCATAGTGTAATTTACAAATGAGTCGTAACGTAAAATAAAACATTTTTTTTCTCTCCTGCGTGAGGGTTTGCCTTTGGCTTGTTGCTGGAGATTTCAATGAGATAATGTGGCAGCATGAGAAACTGGGGGGAGTTCCACGGCGGCCAGCGAATATGGACGCTTTTCGCTTGGCCCTTTCTAATTCTGGTTTGGAGGACTTGGGATAATCAGGTCCGAAATTCACATGGGCAAAAAATGTGATGGGTGGCCAATTTTTTCAGGAACGTCTAGACCATGCTCTTGCAAATCCGGCCTGGCGTCATCTATTTCTGACAAGTTGGGTACGTAATTTCCACTACTCTTGGTCAGATCACTTTGGAGTTGAGATTCGAATTCTGGGACTCGAGAATGTAGTGAGGCGTGTTTGGCGATTTGAGAAGATGTAGGTTGCTGAGGAAAAATTTGGCCAGCTAATTGAGGTGGCATGGTCTGATGATTTTCGATCTCTGCAGGAGTGTCAAAATCGATGTTGGCATAATTTATCTAAATGGCATCATCAAGAATTTAGAGAAATTCCAAAAAAGATAAAATCTCTAGAGACGAAAATTGAGAATTTGGTAGGCTATATGGATCCAGATTCATTGGCAGAGGAGGCAATTTGAAGAGGAATTACATATCCTACAGCATCAGGAAGAAGACTTTTGAGGCCAACGGTCACGTGAACTTTGGTTGAAGGAGGGTGACAAAAACACTACTTTTTTTCATCAATCAGCTATGGGGAGAAGGCAGTGGAACCAGATTCGTGAGTTGCGTACCCCAGTTAGAGGGGTTGTTCAAGAAATTAGTGGCTTGAAAGCAGAAGCAGTAAGATTCTATGGAGATTTATTTTGCTCAGGTGGTCAAAACCGGATGGAGGAAAGTTTATTTGACATTCCGTGCCAGGTGACTGTTGATATGGCTCGACATCTTTTGGAACCATACACAGCGGAGGAGGTTCGGACTACCCTTTTTCAGATGAATCTGTCTAAATCACCTGAACCAGATGGTTTTTCTCCTTTATTTTACCAAAGATATTGGCGGACGGTGTTGATAGCAAGAACAAGTTTAACCTAAACAATATGCCACGAAAAACTCAATTGTTATTGATGTAGCTTGATGATATATATAGTACATAACTTCAAAGGTGGAAAGCAACCTAAGTCCTAAAGAAATACTGAAACAGAATCCAATTATGATTGAACTACTTGAATCCAAGTAATCCTAAACATAGTTGGCTTGCCAAATAAGCTAGCTTTATTAATATTATCCTAATCCTAATACCAACAATTCCTCCCCTTAAACTGACTACAGTTTGCAGTTCAGTTTATATCATCAACGGGTTTCACGCCTAGCAATTCTCTGATCTTCATGAAAACTTCCAACCTCAATGCCTTGGTCAACAGGTCTGCTAGTTGATATCTACTTCCATAGTGCTCCAGTAAGATGGTTCCTTCCTTAGTTAAGTTTCTCAGGAAATGATACCTAATGTCTATGTGTTTGTTTCAGCCATGAAGCACTGGATTTTTAGACAACTTGATAGCAGAACTATTGTCACATTTAATATGAACACATTCATCCACTTCATGTCCTAGTTCCATCATAATCCTCTTTATCCATATAGCTTGACAAGCACTCATTGCTGCAGCAATGAATTCAGCTTCTGTAGTGAATAAAGTCACAATTGGCTATTTCTTAGAGCTCCACGATACTGCCCTAGAACTTAGTAAGAAGACATAACCACTTGTGCTTTTCCTATCTTTAGTATCACCAGCGTAATCACTATCAGTATAAGCCATCAAATCTTTCGATCCTGTCTTCAGATAGTGAATGCCATAGTTCACAGTCCCCTTCAAGTATCTCAACACCCTTTTTGCCAATTGCATATGTAATTCAGTAGGTCTAGCCATAAACCTGCTAATGAGACACACTACATACATTAGATCAGGTCTAGTAGTGGTGAGGTACATAAGGCTTCCTACTAGCTGTTTGAACATAGTCACATCTACCTCCACACCTTCATTATCTTTACCAACCTTCATTCCTAGAACCAAAGGATTAAGAATAGGATTGCATTCATCCATCTTGAATCTCTTTAAAATCTCCACTACATATATGCATATCTGTGTTGATAGATAGAGATGTCTTTCGAATTCTGTGACACTTCTATACCCATAAAGTAATGCATCTTACCTAAGTCACTCATATCAAACTCCCTCAGCATGGATTCTTTGAACCTCTTCAACATAATTTCATCATTTCCTGTGTAAATCAGGTCATCAACATAGACACTCACTATAATTATTTGACCTTGTCTTCCCCTTTTAGTGAACAGAGTTTGTTCACTTTCACAATGTTGGAAGCCCTCTGAGATAAAGTGTGATTCAATTTTGCTAAACCAGGCCCTTGGTGCCTACTTTAGTCCATATAGAGCCTTG
Organism: Stellera chamaejasme; assembly: GCA_024586325.1. Lineage (NCBI taxonomy): Eukaryota > Viridiplantae > Streptophyta > Magnoliopsida > Malvales > Thymelaeaceae > Stellera > Stellera chamaejasme. The sequence continues at coordinate 8,799,164 of CM044984.1, read as the reverse complement.
TGCAATTTGTACACAAGATGTTCTTGTCCCTTCCTTTTGTATCCTTCAGGTTGCTCAACATAGACATCCTCTTCAATCTCTCCATGTAAAAAGGCTGACTTCACATCCAATTGAAAAATAGTCCAGTTTCTTTAAGCAGCAGTAGCTATTATCATCCTTACCGTGTCCATTCTTGCAACTGGTGCAAATACCTCAGTATAATCTATACCATGCTTATGGGAGAACCCCTTTGCAACTAACATGGCTTTATACTTGTCTACCTTACCATGTACATCTAGTTTGGTCTTGAAAATCCACTCCACCCCAATTGTTTTAGCTCCTTTTGGCAGTTCTGTCAATGTCCAGTTCTTATTTCTCTTAATTGCCTCAATTTCTTGATCCATGGCCTTGATCCAGTGATCCTCTTGAATTGCCTGCTGAAAGTTGATAGGGTCTAATATATCACATACCAAGGCCATGTTTACTTCTTCATCTGAGAGACTTTCACCATCTTCATAATCTTCTAACCACTGAGGAGGTCTCATGATCCTTCCTCCCCTTGCTCCAGGACTAGTCTGATTTTCAACCTCTATCTCTTCTTCTTCTTCTGCAGATATTTCTTTTTCACTGTCTGAATCTCCCCAATCAAGTGTTTCATCATCTAGGCTGCTAGATATTCCATTCCAGTCCCACTGTTCATTCTCTTCAAAGATAACATCTTTGCTAATCAGAATCTTCTTAGTTTTAGGATCATACAATTTGTATCCCTTTGATTGATCACTTAATCCCAAGTATACACTGGTAGTGCTCTTCTCATCAAGTTTGCTCCTCTTTACACAACCAAATACCTTGAGATGTCCTACAGAAAACTTCACACCACTCCAGTCCTCTTGTGGAGTCTTTTGCATTACAGCTAGGGTTGGACATCTATTGAGGATATAAAATGCTAATTTTGCAGTGAGCATGGTTTTGACCATGTTCATAACTGTCATATTTTTCCTTTCGGCCACCCCATTTTGTTGGGGTGTGTAGACAGTGGTGAGTTGTCTCTTCACACCCTCCTTTTCACAATAGAGGTTCAATTCAGCAGATGTAAACTCACCTCCCCTATCTGTTCTCAAACACTTCAAAGTTAGACTTGTTTCCTTCTCAACCGCTGATTTAAATAACTTGAAGTGTTCAAAAGCTCTGACTTTTCAAGTAGAAAATATGGCCAAGATTTCCTACTAAAATCATCAATGAAACATAAAATGTACCTCTTTCCTCCACTTGACTTAGGTGTGATGGGGCCGCATATATCTGCATGTATGAGTTCCAATTTCTGACTTGCTCTCCACAAGCTTCTTTTTGGAATGACTTTTCTGTGCTGTTTACCTTTGACACAATCTGTGCACAATTTTTGTGGTGTGGACAATTCTGGCAGACCTTCAACCATGTTATTTTTTCTGAAGTGTTTGGAGTCCTACATAATTCAGATGTTCATATCTTTTGTGCCAAAGTAAGGACATGTCCTCATTCTTTGTTTGAAGACATTTAGTTTGCTGCTCAAGTACTTGTGCATGTATAATGAACATCCGATTCGCACTCATCCTAGCTTGCACAATTAGGCCTCTCTTGTCATGATATATTTTGCAAACTCCACCTCGGATTAGGATGGCTAATCCCTTCTCTTGCAATTGGCCTATGCTGAGAAGATTGTTCTTAAGATCTGGAACTAGGTAAACTTCATTAAGCATAGTGGGAATTCCTTCCATTACTATTTTTACAGAGCCTTTACCTAGGACTTGAAGCTTGCTGTCATTTTCCAGCTTTACTGAGTGCTGGAAACTCTTGTCTAGGTCTGTGAACATGGACTCATGTCCACACATGTGATTTGAGCACCCAGAGTCTAGGTACCACTCATGATTTCCACCTTGCTCGGTCATCCCATCAAATGTCATTAAAAGCATCTTTTTTTCTTTATTTTCATGTGCAAAGTTGGCTTCTCTGTCCAATCTTAGACACTCATATTGAAAGTGGCCAAGTTGATGGCAATAATAGCACTCAATGGTAGATTTGTCAAAGTTTTGACTTTTGCATTAAACTGCCCTCTACCATAAAATTGTCCTCTCAAAAAATTCTGGTTTCTCCCACGGCCTCTTCCTCTATATCCTCCTTTGCCTCGTCCAAAAAATCCTCTTCTATTCATGCACCATCAAAGAGCTCTGCAATTCATCAATTGTCATCTTGCTTGTGCCTTTAGACTCCTTTATAGAGCAGACAATGTAGTTGAATTTGTCTATTAATGTTCTCAGAATCTTTTCAACCACCATCCTGTCTGTCACATCCTCACCTAAATTTCTCATGTCATTCACCACCAACATGACTCTTCCAAGATACACCGTGACTGTCTCACCATGTTTCATCTCCAACAATTCAAAGTTTCTTCTCAAGATGTTCATCTGAACCCTCTGGACCCTCTCGTTTCCTTGACACCTAACTTTCATAGCATCCCATAACTGTTTGGCTGTGTTCTTGTGAGAAATTGTCTTCAGAATACTCTTATCCACTGCTTGAAACAAGTAGTTCTTAGCTTTCATATCCTTCATCCTCATCTCATCAAGTACCTTTCTATGTGCATCTGTCAAGACTTCTAACTCTTCAGGTTCTCTCAAACCAAGATCAATAACACTCCAGAAGTCCTTAGATCGAAGTAAATTCTCCATGAACATGCTCCAATGCTCATAATCACCATCAAACTTTGGAATGGAAGGCATTGCAAAGTTTGCTTCTGTCATTGTCAAAGTTGTGGCTCTGATACCGATTTGTTGATAGCAAGAACAAGTTTAACCTAAACAATATGCCACGAAAAACTCAACTGTTATTGATGTAGCTTGAGGATACATATAGTACATAACTTCAAAGGTGGAAAGCAACCTAAGTCCTAAAGAAATACTGAAACAAAATCCAATTAGGATTGAACTACTTGAATCCTAAGTAATCCTAAACAGAGTTGGCTTGCCCAATAAGCTAGCTTTATTAATATTATCCTAATCCTAATACCAACAATTCCTCCCCTTAAACTGACTACAGTTTGCAGTTCAGTTTATATCATCAACGGGTTTCACTCCTAGCAATTCTCTGATCTTCACGAAAACTTCCAACCTCAATGCCTTGGTCATCAGGTCTGCTAGTTGATCTTTACTTCCATAGTGCTCCAGTAAGATGGTTCCTTCCTTAGTTAAGTTTCTCAGGAAATGATACCTAATGTCTATGTGTTTGCTTCGGCCATGAAGCACTGGATTTTTAGACAACTTGATAGTAGAACTGTTGTCACACTTAATATGAACACATTCATCCACTTCATGTCCTAGTTCCATCAGAAGGTGGGTCCTTCTGTAATGAACTTTACTCTGAACATTTGGAATCGGGAGTGTTGCTAGCTGACATCAATAATACTTCCCCCGTCCCTTTATTATTGCAACATTTGGTTTTTTAGCTTTTAATCTATGATTTGTTTCTCCAACACTTTCAAATACAAATTTATAAATTTTATCAAAATATGATACTTTAGTGTGTCTAGTTTCTAAATATATATGTTTTTAAATTTTTTTTTACCTTGAATTAATATAGATAAATTGAAGACAAATGAATATCTTAAGTCAAACTGTTGTGAAAATAAAGGGACGGAGGGAGTACTTATCTTGCCTTGATCCCAAAGTGTAAGAATCCTGCCACTCTTGCCGAATTTCGTCCAATAAGTCTCTACAACGTTATTTACAAAGTAGTGTCAAAGGTTATAGTCAATAGATTGAAGCCAATTATGGATAAGGTCATTTCAGAATTTCAGAGTGCCTTTGTTCCTGGGCGTTAATAGCTCTTGAAACATGCCACCGTATCAACTCGCTTTATGGTCGTAGGGAGGGAGCTTTAGCAATAAAGTTGGACATGACTAAGGCTTATGACCGTGTTGAATGAAATTTTCTACGTGCCATGCTTATTCCCTTGGGCTTTTCGATGCAGTGGATCAGCCTGGTGATGTCTTGTGTTGAATCTGTTAGTTTCTCAGCGTTGATTAATGGATCCATCTGCAAGATTTCGACCAAAGGGTGATCTACTCTCGCCTTTTCTGTTTCTTTTCTGCACAGAGGGTCTTTCTAATCTTCAGTGTCAGGCTGAGAAACTAACAGATCTTCTATTTTTCATTGAGAATAATATTGAAAGTCCTAATAAAAAAATATATCAGTGGACATTATGATTGGCCAAACATGACAAATGAGCTAGATACTTGCAATAACAAACTAAGCAGATTTAAAATAAATTTGCTCTTCATCAACTTTCTCTAAATTCAGATCACGACAGTTTCGTTACCTGTTCTGTTTGTTATAAGTATGTTACTAAAAATCTGTGCTGACCATTGATTAGTAATTAACAGAACCAATTGTCTTTACCATTTTTTCGCAATTTCAGTAAAGATTAAAATATCCCAGCTAGCTAATTAATCTGTTAAAAGTTAATTAAACAAAGCCTGCGCTGGCCACCTGAATTCTTTTTCTTCCTCAGATCATTAAACCTCCCCCTTCAACTTATTTCATCTTCCATATGCAACGTTAATTATTTCTTGCTTTCTGCATCAAATTTCCAAGGCTTGAATTAAAATAATTCTCTGCATCTTGCACCTGTTTGTTGTATCTTCTTCCATTACACCACAGCTAGGTGATGATGGAAGAAGATGCAACAAGCACAGTGCCTAAGAATGTGGTCGCATTTTCATCAGAAACCTCGGATTATTCATACAATTACAGCGACGTTGGTCGTGGCGGCGGTAGTGGTGGCCGGCACAAGCGGCCAAGGCTCATCAGCTCGACAAAATTCAAAGGCGTGGTGGCTCAGCCCGACGGCAGCTGGGGAGCGCAGATCTACGCCAACCACGTGAGGGTTTGGCTAGGTACGTTCAAGTCGGAGGAGGAAGCCGCCATGGCCTACGACAGGGCCACCATTAAGCTCCGAAGCGGTGACTCCCACCGCAATTTCCCGTGGTCGGAAATCAACGTCCAAGAACCGAGCTTCCAAAGTCGGTACGTAAAAAGTATACAGCTCAAAATTAATTGGTTTTAATTGTTGATACTGATCATCTTATATTACTCCAGCGTTACACAAAGATTATTCATTTTGTTTTTCAATATTTAGTTTATGATTTTTTTTCAACATACTGACATATGAAGTCAATTGATTTATTCCATCCGTCCGCCGTTAATTCATACATTTGACTTTCATATTTTAAAGTTTAATATTTGACTCAAATTTTAATAAAGATAAATACTGATAAAAAATCACAAAAAATATTTAAAAAATTTATGCTTCTGATTAATTATGATATGCATATTAATTATTTAACTTTAAATGTCTAAATATTCATGAAAAAAATTATAAATTAAATATTGTGAAACATTTTTTTGAAAAGGCATCCAAAATTTATAAATGAGGAAACGAAAACTTAGATCTCCAAGGAAGAGAACTAAGCTTCAAAGTTCACTGACAGAGTAACATCACCTAGGGAAAATTTACATAAGAATTATAGATTTGCAACTGCCCCAAGTGGGTTAATAAGCCAATCCGACCAAGATAAACTGAACTTAGACCACCTATTTGAAATCCATAGGTAGGAGAGAAATTGCACCGAGGGTAGTGAGGCCTTTGGTGACGAAGATTGAGGTGTAAAACTGCAGAGTTCCTGTCCCGCCAAATACACCAAGCTACGATTACCTGGATTGCCCACCAGCATTTATTCTGATTTTTGTTGAGGGTGGTTTGTGAATTTGGCGAAATGATATCGGCCACATCCGAGGCCGAGAAGGGACCGGCGTCACACCATTGGTGGACTGGCAGCCAAAGTCTAAGAGCTGAGGAGCAACCAACGAGGCAATGAGCAAGGGACTCCGTATAACCGCAACCAAGTGGGCAAGAAAGACTCGTCAAGTTAACGTTGCGTCTGGAGAGTTGGAGAAGGCTAGGTAACCTGTCCAACGATGCCTTCCAAAGGAAAACATTGAGCTTCTTTGGGATCCATGAGTTCCAAGCCGTTGGGCTTCCAACATATGATGTACTATCAATTAATGGCGGATGAATGGGGTATATGATAAAGCCAAATTTCTAAATATATATTTTTTAAAAAAACAAATTTAGCAAATTCTTGTTAAAATTGAGCCAAACACAAGTTCGTAAGTAAAATATTTTTTTTTTTGAACGGCAAATGAATCACTTCATTAAGGCGAAACAAAGAACAATACAGGAAAACCTAAAGAGAAACTGCCCATGAGGTAAGGGCAGAAGCGAGTACAAAACCAAGCACGCCAAAGCATACCCGCTCTAAAAAAAAATGGGCAGCACTTCCCCTGAAAACGTGACCAAAGTAAAATATAATAATCTTTGTACAATGAAGGTAGTATAATGCATTCATTAAATCTTTCTTTGAATGATGTTGGATTTTTCACTCTAACATAGGTACACCGCCGACAAGATCCTCAACATGATCAAAGACGGCTCGTACCAACCCAAATTCAACCGGTTCCGGTCCCAAAGTGGCCAGAAAACGCGGCGAACTGGCTTCAACGACGGGGCCTGTGTGCAGCTTTTCCACAAGGAACTGACGCCAAGTGACGTCGGGAAGCTGAACCGGCTGGTCATCCCGAAGAAATACGCCGTAAAGTTCTTCCCGTACATAATCAACGGCGGAGTCGATAACGTCGAGATCGTCTTCCACGACCGGCGGCTGAGGAGGACATGGAACTTCCGGTACTGCTACTGGAAGAGCAGCCAGAGCTTTGTGTTCACCAGAGGTTGGAACCGGTTCGTGAAGGAGAAGAGGTTGAAGGAGAAGGACGTGGTTACATTCTACGCTTGCGGCGGCGGCCATGGAGGAGCTGGGCACACTAATTTCTTCCTCATTGACGCCACCCACAGCCTCCGCAATGGCCGCCGACAGATTGTTTCTGATCAGATTAATGTTGGTGATGCAGAGATGGAATTGGAGTTGAATCTTGGGGTGAAAAAATTTAACTGCGGATTCATGGGTGGACCGAAGAAAGTTACTGATGATGATGAGGTGAAATCAGGCGACGAAGGAGGGTTTAGGCTTTTCGGTGTTAATATTCCGGAGAATCATACACAAAATTAAACGGAGATACATATATAGGAATTTTCTTTATTCATTTTCTTTTTCCTGCTCAATTCCATGAATATTTTTAGGAGAAATTTGTAACTTGGTACTTGATTTACTTATGTTGTTTGTAACTAACATCCATTTATATTGCTCTTTCACACTAATACTTTTCTTATAAAAAAATAAAAATACACTACTCCCTTCATCCACAAAAATTTATATATGTACCAAGGAGAGCATACATGTATATACCATAACCCTCTAAGAGTGTGTTTGGTATCGAGTAAATTTTAGGATTCTTAGTGAATATAATATTCCAGGATTTATTTGTAGTAGTTATGATTACCAGGAATCAGATTTAATTAGCCAAGGGAATGATATCCTCCACATCTGAGTTCAAGACCCCCTCGCCTCTACCACCATGAATTGATATAGAAATAAAATCATAATTAAATGCTAAAAATTGTTTTTGGTTTGAGCTTCGTCTAATTAGAGTAGGCTAGCTGTTGCTAGCATAAAATCATATCCTAGAGAATGTATAAAGCATGAGAAGTTTGATAACAGTGTGAAAAAAATTGAATACTGCAATATTATGAAGACACCTAAACGCCACATAGGACCACATCAGCTTTTTTTTCTAAACAGATTATGGTAAGTTTTAATGTGTTATAAATACATATTTTAATTAGTCTGCCATTTTTTAAGTCTATAATTACTATTTTCTTAAAACACAATATGGTAAGTTTTAATAAGTAATTAATACAAATTTAATTCTAATCAATTTTCTCTCTCACCTATTTCATTTCTTTCTTATTTTAAGTTGTTTATGCAAATTTATCAATTAAATCTATTATCTATTATTAATAATATATATTACTGGAAACTTTCGCCCAAAGTGTAAAAACAAAAATTTAAAACCTGCAATTTTGGAGCTCCACCTCAACGCCACCTAAGACCCACTTAAGCTTTTAAAAAAAACTATTACGATAAATTTTACCACCTCAACTGACCATATAATGATTTCGTCGATTCCCTAAGATCACTCAGATTTGAAGCCAATCAATCACAATTACAACATTCATTCAATTAATAACCTTTTATATTACAGTCAATTTTTTTTATTGTCATTTTCATTTCCTTCATAGTATGTCCTTACACATTCTCTTTCCTTTCCACTCTCTTTTCTATCTAAATTCTACTCCTCCTTTCTTCTCTTAACTGTGTCTGTGTTATTCCTCAAATTTGTGTTTCGTTTTGTTTTTTTTTTGTTCCTATCGTTTCTAACTTTTATCCTCTTTACTAAATTTGCATGTTTTACAAGTTTTTATCATTCTTTCATGTCACCATCATCCCATCGCTGCCCACTCATCCTTCGTCGACTTGTAAGTTCTACAAATGGTTTGAAGTTTATTTATTCTCTTCCTTTTTTCATGTATTAAAAGTTAGATCTGACTCATTATTTTGCATTTTTTCCCGCCCTTCACAGTCCTCTATCTCTTATCTTTCCTGAAGGAAGTGATTGAGAACTGCAGTTTGCAATTGGTTGTCAGTCAGTAAGCCTTGCATGCTTGCATCTCCAAATTAAGGAACAAGTCGCTCCGACCAAACGATCGACCGCCTCAATCCCAGCTTGCCCGTGGCGTATTCTTCTATTACCGGTGACACTCTCGAAACAAGCGATGCCGCTCCAGTCATTAGAGAAGGATATGAGTGAATTATCTTTACAGGTTTGATCATAAGTTTTACTTTCCTTACATTTTTGTACGTACTTGTATTGAAACAATCGTGAAGAAGGAAAAATCTCACCGATCTCTCTTTCTATTTTATTCATGGTTTTCCGTACTTTCATTATATTTATTTTTCTACATTTTTTCATTATTAACTCTCCTTTTGCCCGATGAATAATAGCTCTGATTAGGGGTGTTAAACAAATCGGGCCGAGCCGAGCTCGGCTCGAGCTCGAGCTCTGACGAGCCCAAACGAGCCGAGCTTCACGAGCCTCGAGCTCGAGCTCGAGCCGATTCTTTGGCTCGTATAATTAACGAGCCGAGCTCGAACATGAATGGTTCGGCTCGATAGGCTCGACGAGCCTTATCAACGAGCCTTATTGAGCCTTATCGAGCCTTGTCGAGCTTTATCGAGCCTAATCGAGCCTTATCGAGCCTTATCGAGCCTTATCGAGCCTTGTCGAGCCTAATGAGCTCGCGAGCTCATTTGGGGTCGATTCGAATCGAGCTTCACGAACCTTCGAGCCGAGCTCGAGCCTGTCTCGAGCCGAGCTCGAGCTCGAATTTTCGGGCTCGTTCGAACTCGAGCCGAGCTCGAGCCGAGCCCGAATTTCACGAGCTCGAGCTCGAACCTGCTAGGCTCGGGCTCGGCTCGGCTCGAACTCACCCCTAACTCTGATGGCCTGGCATGAACTATAATTGATTTAGCCAACTTATCATGTCAATGACTTGCTGAATCCAGCTAGACAAAATCCGAGAATAAGAGAAGACGCTCGGGTGCTCTTTATTGTTTTCTTCTTGAATTCTCTGAAATTGTATCTTGTATTCACTATAGACTATTGATGATGACTCACCGCAAGTGTACGGTGGTCGCAAGTAATATATCCAGAGTACCGGGTCGAACCACAGGGACTTTTAATTCTATGTGTTCCAAATACTAGCTAATTCTAAATTAAAGGGACTAAATTGATTTAATTAGACTAAATGGAGACGGATGGATTTAATTAACCGATTAATGAAGTTATCTCCTAGGAATTTTGCTCCACTTGGATCATGGGTATATGGATTATATCTTGGCTCATAAACATTCATGGATATTATTCGGATTTATGTAGGAAAATACATTTGGTCTAACCCCTCTCTCAAGAGTGTTTAGAGATAAATTAGCCACAATGTCTTGCATCCTAATTTATTATGAATTAATCAATTTTCCTCCTAGGTTAATTATGAACTCTCATTCAATAATTAACCTAACATGCATTTCTCTACGATCTAATAAAATTAGCTTATGTCTAAGTCTAATTTTACCAAGATTAATCCTCTCTCAAGGTATTTAATCAATAATTTCAGAGAACACAAACATAAATTTTCAAACAATATCCATTCATCAAAAATATTATATACCCATAATCCAAGCTTTACAAATTCCTAAGAGATAATGGAAATTAGTTACCCATGCTAATGAAGAGCATAAATGGAGAGTAATGAAAGAAACCCATGCTCTAGAATGGAAATGAGTGTGAGATGAACAAAGCTCAAATGAAGGTGAAGCAAAAGAAATCAACTAAATCTGAGCTAAGAATTGGATTCTACTCAGAAAAATGATGAAAACCCTAGCTCTAATCTAAAAGAGATGAAGAAATGAACTTGGATGGTGGTGCTTGCTTCATGCGTGTTGTTGCTCCAAGGAAGATGATGGCTGCTGCAAAAAATGAACGATGCTTGCTGCTGAGAATGAGCCCTTCTTTTATTTAGGGCAAGTTGGCAACCAAGGGCTAGGATTGATTCATTAAAGAAATCAGCGGTCAAGATTGATTCCGAAGCGGTGATCACCGGTGATCACACGGCGTGATGATCACCAGGTGATCACCAACTTCATTACTCTGCAACTTGATGCTCCCTGCATTTTAGGTGATCACCGGGTGATCATCTCGCTTCAGCTTGAGACTCTCTGCAATTTAGGTGATCACCAGGTGATCACCAGGCGATGGACTGAGAGCTCCTGCCTTTTAGGTGATCATCAGGTGATCACCAGGCGATGGACTGAGAGCTCCTGCCTTTTAGGTGATCACCAGGTGATCACTAGAACACGAAATTTCCCTTGTTTTGATCCTCTTGTTTCTTCTTTTGTTACATCTTGCCCCAAAATATCCTCAAGTGCCAAAATCAATAATTTTATGAGGAGAACAATTCAATATTCAATTTAATCCATTAAATACTTCCTCAAAATTAGAACATAAAATGGCCTTATCAACTATGACATATTCTATTCTACTGTAAAACTAGAATGTTTCATGTTTTGTATTCACGAGCAAGGATGGCTCTCCAACATCAAGTTCGAGCTCAGACACAATGAAATGAAAGTATTATTTAATAAATGTCACAATTTCATACGATATTTATTTTCAATTGCTTTTATCTTATGTTTAATATCATACAACGTTATGCAGAATGATTTTGTGGTTGCAATTTTTGTTTTCTTTTCAGGTAGATTATTGTACGTTTGAGACATCAAGTGAGAAGTTGCATTCACAAGTCTACTTTGCTACTACTTTCTAATAACAAAGACTAAGATTTATTTTATCATACACTACGTAGAGAAGCCCGTTTTTACCGCGGCCGTTACTGCGGCTGAGGCCGCGGTAAGTGGCCCAGCTGCAGTAAACACCGCGGTAAATGGCCCTTACCGCGGCTCTACCGTGGAGGAGGCCGCGGTAAAAATGGGTTTCTCCACATAGAGATATTTACTGAGTTCTAAATGTTATGGTGAATCTATTTATTAGGTACATAGGTAATGATTAATATTTTGGCTTTTGTTGTAGGGTTTGTGGGAGAGCCTAGAAATGAGATAAATAATGAAAGAGAATTGTGATGTACTGATTTTAGTGTAGGACAATAGTTTGGTATGAAATTGAATTCCTCTCATTGCAAAACCATCTTTTCTCATATAGATATGATTGTAGTGATATTCACTCTACTCATGTATTGCTGCGTTTAGATTGAGAAATGTTTTCCATTTTCCCGCATTAAATCGAAAACGGAAAATAAAAAAGAAAACGCGTTCATTTGCATTTTTCGTTTCCAATTTTTCGGGAAACTATTTTTCCACGCGTTCCTTTTTACAACTAAACCTAGAAACAACTTTCCCGAGTTTCCACTTGAAACCTCTCGACGGAGTCTCACAGTCGTCCTCGTCGATCTCGCCAAGTCTCGAATCTCGCAGCCGGTCTCCTCTCATCGTCACTGGTAAGTCGTCTCTCTCTCGACTCGATTTCTTGTTGCTCCATTGCTGACTTCTCCTCCTCCTCCAACCTCTCGCCGCCATATCTGTACGGTTGTACTGTTTGTGGCAAGCGCCAACGACAAGCAATGGCAGACATCACAAAAAACTCTTCAGACCATTCTTGATTCTTTCCAGCTCTAGTTGTTTTGTGATGAGCCTTTGTATATGTGCACAGAGTAATTATACTAGTATTTGGGTTTCTTTTTTAATAATCCTTAACTGAAATCCAAATACAACACGAGTTTGATTAGCCCACAACCAACACAAGCTTGATTTCTGTAGTTATCCATAGAATCAGAATAGCTTAATTTAGATTAATGTTGTGATTAATAGATATGACGACTCAACAGCAAGTATTTCTTGATTGGTTGCAGCGAAACATGTAGTAAGTAACAATCTGAATGAATGGATAAGTATGAATATTGATTTGTTTGGTTTTCTTGCGCTAAGAACCTCACAAGCATATCTGTAGTTATATACTTGTGTAAATATGTCTTGAATGTTGCTAGCATAAGTACATGACCACTAGTAATGCAGTAATGTATTGGTAAACCTGCACAGTTTACTGATATCTTTGCTAGTTAGTATGATAATAATGCTAGTTAGTATGATAATAATGCTTGTTAGTTGCATTTTCCTATTGATCTCTCCTGTTTGTTTCATCAAACAACTGAACCAGCCAGAGAAGTTAATACTATTTTCTGTTTGTAGCCTCTTCATCATTTTCTGCCCTTGTGTAATTGTAGATGTCTACAAGTTCGAGAGACGTTGATGAGAAGAAGGATTGGCCTGAAAAAATGAGCTTGCCTTCCTTCAAATGCCGCATGAGAGGATCACAATGATCCTCACAAAGCTCTCGTTTACAAGCCAGCGGATTGGGAGGCTATGAATAAAGAGATGTTCGTTACTACGGGGTCAATTACGGAGGTGAGAAGTTGAAGGCGAAGTATCATAGACTTCGGATTAGGACTCGCATGTTCTCACAGCTTTTGGCGCATACGGGAGTCACTTGGAATGAAAACTCCAACATTGTAGAGGCACCGGATGAGGTTTGGGAGCATTTTCTTAAGGTATTATATACCTGCTCATCTCTTCTAAGTTCAGTTCATAGTAGGTTTTGATTTGTCCATTATATTCTATTTTGTATTTTCTGTGAATAGGTATAGTGATTTCTGAGTTAATAGCCAAGTATTCGGTGATGGTTAGTCTTATGAATTATTGGGTAGTGACTTGAGCTAGCTTTTGGTTTGCTGAATACTCTTTTAAATAGTTTACTTCACTCTTCCTTTTAACTAGCTAAAGGTTACCGAGTCCGATGCAATGAAAAGCTATTGATTTGAGTGTTGCTTTTGTACTGCCTCATTGTTCATGTGGAATACATGGATATCTTCTTTCATGTCCCGTGCTTTATGATCCTTCAAGCATGTTTGTTAGTTTCTGAGTTCTGAGTTCTGCCTCACTGTCCTGTTTTTATGAAATGTCCTGTTTTTATGAAATGTATGATATATGGACAGCTTCCATATGCTGGAATCAGGCTGCCTCACTGTAAAGTACTTTAAGTTTAAATGTTGGTTTAAGAGGAGTTGGTTACTTAGTTGCATAACATAGGCTGAAGATGGGCATTGTCGGTGTTGTGGAAAAAATGGGGCATGTGATCCATGAGTGACCCCCCTTGTAGGATCGAAGTAGCATATCTGTCCCTTTCTCATGTATTGCATCTGCATGTCAAGCATCTCTTTCATCTCGCATGTCAAGCATGCATCTCTTTCGTTGAGCTGAATATTATATCTTCTTCCTTCTTGCCATCTTGCTTGCTTCACTTCAGCAGCTGATCTTCCTATTCATCATTAATGGAGGTAGAAATTTTGTCCACGAATTCATTAAACCAACTTCTAAAAGATGTGTTTTTGCATGCTACACGAGTTTACACATATCCTGCATGCTTTGAGTACCTAGAACCAATACTAGCTCTCTCTCTTCCTTGATGGTTTGTTTTAAACATATTATTATTTTTCTAATGGAGTTTGAAAGATCATTGTTCAAAAGGACGCCTTGTAGAACATCTGTATTAAGTGGACGAGCATATATAATGGAGGTATTGAACGGACATCCTGCTAGGTGTTTTGAAAACTTTAGGATGAAGCCTCACGTCTTTAGAAATTTATGTGATCGATTAAAGAGAATGGATTTGTTGAAGGAGAAGAAGGATGTATCAGTTGAAGAAGCCGTAGCTATTTGCTTGTCAATTTTATCAAATGCTGTTAGCCAAAGGCATGTGGCAGAGAGATTTCAGCATTCAACCGGTACTATAAGCCATTGGTTTAATGTTGTTGTGAGGGCATTAACTGCTTTGGCAAAGGATATTATCAAGCCTCCAACTGTGGGTGGTTATGTGCAGCCTGAAATTCGAAAGCATAAGAAATGGTATCCTTATTTCAAGGTACCTTTATATGATTCTCCTTAACTATTCATATCTTTTTTAAGTAGTTTATCTACTTATTATTTGATTTCTTTGCCTTTTTAAATAGAATTGCATTGGTGCACTTGATGGCACTCATGTTGCTGCTTGTGCACCGGCTTCCAGACAAAACACTTTTCGTGGTAGAAAGGGGGGTGCTGTTACACAAAATGTTTTGGCGGTTTGTTCACACAATATGATGTTTACGTTTGTGTATACCAGATGGGATGTTCACACAATATGTTTGGTTAATTTGTTATTGCAGATCATTATTATCTCGTAGATTCTGGTTTTCAAATATTCCAGGATTTTTAACTCCTTACCGAGGGCATATCTATCACCTAAAAGATTTATGTGGTAGGAGAGGCTTTAGAGGGAAAGAAGAGTTGTTCAATTATACACACTTGTCTTGCCAGAATGTGATAGAAATGATGTTTGGGGTATTGAAGAAACGATTTCCAATCTTGAAGCATATATATAGTTATCCGCTTATTGTGCAGCGGTTGATCCCCATCGCTTGTTGTGTATTGCACAACTTCATCCGGATGCAAGATGAAGCAGATGAAATATTTACCGAGTTCAGACGAGAGGATATGATAGTGGAGGGTGAAGATGGTTTCGGTGTTCAGCAAGTGGTCGAAGTTGATTCTTCTCAAACATTTCGAATGGGAAGTATGAGAGATGAGTTAGCTACAAGGATGTGGAACGACTACCAACGGAGAAATCGTCGACGTACTTGATATACATTTTGAAGTTTGACATTGTACCATTTGATGTTGAATTGTTGCATAAATAAATGGAAGAGATAGACAAAATCAATTCCTCTTCAAAAATTATTAGCTTTTATAGTTTAATTGATTTCAATTTATTTATTATTTTTAGCAGAAATGTTTATGAAAGGTTTGCTCATAAACTACACAAATCGAATTAACATATATGTACATAAAGTTTGAAATTATAATTCAAGCCGTAATGAAAATAGATATATTTATTAAATATTGAAAATTGGGTGTTTAGAATTTTATATATAAATAAGAGTGTGTGAATCCTTAAATATTATTCTCAAGGTTGATGAAAAATATTAAATTAGGAATTGTGGGGTATGTATGTTTATGTTTTAAAAAAATTCAATGGTCTAAGATCGCCGAATATAACCTTCTTGAATATTTTAGTGCTTGTGTTAAAGCAGCTAACCAGATGTACCATTGTATTGTTTAATAAAGTGGAAGCATATTTTTTTGTTAAATTTACTCTACTTGGATACGTTTTTTTAGGTTCTGCTAAGAAATGCATAGACAATGTCAAACATATGTTATAGGTTTATCTAATGTCACAATGTTCAATTTTTTTTATTTATAATTTATCACATTGCAATGTTACATAGAAAATAAGACGTATTATTTTATTGAAACAGTTGTTGTATTATTGATTATCCAATATCATTGAATGTCGTTTCGTAATTGACAATCATCAAATCTCGGATCTTTAAAACTAAATGGATGACAAGAAATTTTTATGTTTTTTTTTGTATTTTTAGTTATTGGTGTAGTAATTAGTTTATTCCAATATTTGCATATTTTTATCGAATTTGTTAATCTTGTATATAATATTTGTCAGTTTTTAAGTTATATTAAAAATAGGCACCTAGCTACCTACATGGAGTACTCTTACTTCTTTATTTATTTAATGGGAAATGGTAGCAATTACTCTCTTGAAGAGCATTTCTATCTATACTAAAATTGGAACATAGGGAAGGTGTTAATTGTCCCTCTTGGCCTAATTTATGTCCAATTCAAATGGCTTGATTGCCAATGAAATGTCAACCGTTGGATCATCTATCCAAGTCTATGACTAACTGGTCAAATCTTCCAAAAGTCATCACTTTATTTTAAAAAGTGCAAAAACACCCCATGTATTGAATAGTAGTTAATATTCGGAAAAACCTTATTGTTTTCAACTGTTTACAAGTCATCAATCCCTTGCATTCTCCCAAATCGTATTTGCATCAAAGATTGGTCTTTTATCTTCAGTGACCAAAAGTTGCATTAAGGGTCTATAAGAATTTAATTGATTGAATCTATATTCTTCAATCTCATCTATTTGTTTTATCATTTTTGCATATCTCATACAAAAATTTAAAATTGTCTCTTATATCTGTAATCTATTTTTAATTTGCACATATTATTTTGTGCCACACTAATACATTTTCATACCTTATTGTATTGTCTTTCTTTAAACTCTTTTAAACTTTTAATTGTTTTTTAATATATATTTTTTAAAAATAATTTCATAATGCCGTTTTTCCAAAACAAATTAATGTCACTCTTTTTTTAAACTTTCCTAATTCAACCCGTCATTGTTTACACTTTCTTGGTCCGTTAATTTCTTAAAGCTTATAATTAAGACTCTTAGTTTTTTCTTAATTATTTTTATTTTCTCTTTTTTAATGTTTACAATTTATTCATTGGTACTTTAATCAAGTATATATGTTAATTTTTTTCTATATTCAAATTTAAACTATTGGCATATTTTCATTTTTTTAATTTCTTAAATTCTTACAAATCTATGACATATGTTCAATTTTAATAACATTACTAATATACATTTTTTTCTTATTCAATTCAATCACTAATGTTTTTAGTTCTCTTACTTTAAGAGTGATTAGATTTTAAAATTAGAATATTTAAGTTGATTATAATTCAAATTTGAACTTGCTGACTTATTTTTGGACTTTAAAATTAACTTTGATATTGTTCTCAATTTAAAAAATGTATTATTGTAACAGACCGTGTATAGTGTCAAGATATTGTCCGCTTTGGACCCCGAGCCCGCATGGATTTTATTTTTATGTTTTATTATTTTTTTGTGCTTTTGTTTGTTATTATATAATATAATATTTACAAACCTTCCATGAACAGTGAATTGAGAGTATGCTAAGGTGTGCCATGTTCTACATTAAAATTGTGAGCTCAAATTTTTTTTCTTTCTATTTTGTGTGCTTTTGTTTGTTATTATATAATATAACATTGAGAAACTCATGAATTGTTAAGTGAATATTTTCTAGGATGTGATGGAGTGTAGGTTGCAAATGGTGATTTTTTATGATTGTCAAAAGAATATCTTACTTCTTACGTTTTATTTAAAAATGTATAACTATATAATATTTAATCATATTATATAATCATATAATTTAAAATTTGATGATGAAATGAAACGAGCATTTTTTAGTGATAAAGACTAACTCATTCGGTTGGTTTACATTGTTTTGTTCACTTAGCGTATTGGTCTCTATAATCTATATGAAATAAATAATACACATGACATGATTTTTAGGAAATATTTGACTAAGTCACTTCCTCCATCCCCAAATAAATGATACATTTATTTTACCACTAAAATTAAGAAATGATGGAAGGAAAAAATTTGGTCAAAACTATTCCCGAATGGAGGATGCATGTTAAAAATTAGATGATCAATAATAGGAGTAATTAAGTAAAACAACTGAGTTAAAGTTTCTAAAAAGGAAATGCACCAATTTTATGGGGACATCTAAAAAAGAAATGTACGTCATTTATTTGGGGACGGAAGAGTATATGAAATCTTAATTTATTTAAAATATAGAATATTTTGTTTGAGGGTGCAATTAGCATAATTTTTGTCATATTCTATCAGAATCTCAATTTCACAAATTTCCCAGAAATTAATGAAAAATTAAATATTTTTAAACCCTATAATTTTCACATTAAAATATCATAATGACAATATTATAATGACTCTGTTGCGAAGCATGGGTCATTTCAACAACCATGTTAATCATCACCTAAGTGATATTTCACCCACTAATCCAAATGGTTCAGTTATAAGATAATTTAGAAATCCAAGCCCTACTAACTAAACAATTACATATCCACCTCTCATTTTTCAAGTGCTTTAGATGGATAAAAATTCATTCGGATGATAAATAACATTGACGTCATTTCAAACCTCGTTTATTATATTTATGGAATAGAATTTACATATAGGGGATTTAGCTAACGCATGCGTGTGCAAGATCCTTGGCAGTGGCAGCACTGTTTTGATGTTGAGTCGCACCAATTCTTCTAGAAAGGGTTTAGAAAAAGAAAACCCAAATTGCTAACTATAATTTCAAAATAATAGTAAAATAAATACTCCTCTGTCCCAATATTTTTGAAACGCTTGACCTGACACGCTGCTTTTTAGGTGGTGATTTTGAGTTGATTTGGTAGATGGAAGAGAGTGATGAGTGATAATTGAGTAAATTCATGTACAAAAATTTACTAAAAAGGAAAGTGTTTGAATAATTTAGGGACAGTTCGATAAGAAAAGTGTTTTGAATAATTTTGGGACAGAGAGAGTAGTATTTAACAGCTTCCCAATACGATAAATCACATATCAGTAGGCTCCTTATCTGTTTGAATTAATGCCCTACAAGCATATATGAGCTATAGCTATCCTATTTTCTTAACCACACAATCCAACAGTGGCCAAAAGTTGAACAGATCCGATTATATTTTTCTGAATTTTCCAATACTCGTTTTTAGTTGATGAAAACAGTTTTCATTTTCATTTATTGTATCAATTTTTAATTTCAATGTATAATTTTCAAAATTAGTTTTTGAAAACGTGTTTCATTACAATATTTTGAAAAGAATAAAGTGCACTAGTGGCCCATACACCTCCACCAACCGCCAGACCGTCGTCGGACCACCGATGGTCCACTGTCGGACTATAGTCGGACTAGTGGCGACGGCCGGCGACAGTCCGGCAGTGGTCAGAAGACGGGCAAACGGTGGTCCGGCAAGGGACTGGAGGTGGTCCGGTGACGGACCGACGGCAGTCCGACAATGGTCTGGTGGCGGCCCGGCGGTGGTCCGGTGACTGCCCGACAGCGGCCCGATAACGGTCCGGCGACGACCCGGTTCTCAAAATCTTTTACAAAAGTGTTTTCATATGAACTAAACACATTTGTATTCTATTTTTCATTTTCTAAAAAAATTTCAGAAAATTTTCAGAAAATTATATCAACTAAATAGGCCCTTAAACTTTTGAATGAATTTGGGTTGTTTTTTTGTTTTTTTGTAAAATAAGCTTATCGTAATTATGGCCATATATAGACGAGGTGGATCTAACATATATTGAGTGGTATCAAGTGACACCAGTCAATAAATTCAAAATTATAGTAAATTATGAGTACTTTTTTATTGGACACCATTACAAACATTATATGAACATTACTAATATTATTGGACTACCAATAAAGAGAAAAATGAAATAAATGAAAGAAAACAACAAGTTTATTGAGGACATTTGGCATGACTTAAGCTACTTAAGCAAACAGCTTAGGCCATAAGTGTGAGTGTCGAATTACAAAATTAGGCCTCTCATTTAACACTGCGAAGAAGACACAAGAATGGCACACTTGTAATTACCTTGACAATTTTGGTCTTTTCTTAATCTATACATGTTGTGTTTAGCCACTGGATTAATCCACATGCTTCACACCAACCAAATTGCCCATATATGTACAAAACTGATGTAACTATTTCAAGCAAACTCCACAATTAGTTAACTTTGGTTATTATCTTAAATAGGTTACTTTTCAAAAAAATTCATATTCAAATCTCTTACTATAAGTTTAAATTTAATTCAAATCACCATTTAAATGAAAACGTTTATGTAAATGTCTCACCCTTGCCCCACCCCACTACCCTCATTCTTCACACTGTTCAACACATTTAACTAACGTACCACCTCATCATTATAGATAAGTGACTAATTTTTTTATGATAATTTGTAAGTTACATTGAAAAATATTTATTTTATTTTTACTAGTACAAATGTAATTTAAGATCATTTTGTAGAGTTTAAATTGCCATAGAGGTCAATTGTAAGAAAATTATATTTTATTGAATGAAATTGATAGTATATGTGACACCATTCAGTTAATTTTCTGAAACTACCCTTCAATACAAAAGTAAGCTATTACAATTATAGCAGTTATGACCACTACAATAACTTACATGGTGACCGAATAACTAAACTGACATCATCGCTACAACTTCTCTAGTAGCAGTTGAATATATCGAATGATATTTTTATGGATTATCGAATGAACATCTAAACTTTTCAATAAATTTGGGGTTTTCATTTTTATTTTTTTAAAATAAACTTGTAATTGTTGGGAAAAAGAGCAAACAAACATCTTTCTTCCCCAAACACACGTCACGTAGAGTGGAAATAAGTAATCTCGAACAAATCATTCACACAACAATTTAACGTGGTTCGACTCTTAACTAACTTATATTCACATATGAGAAAAATTCACTAGACATCCTCGACATGATATGAGAACTCCAAAAGAGTTGTTCTGTCCTAGCAATCCTGGCTTCCACACACTTCTCTTTTTTCACACTTCTTGTCTCTCCACCACATTTACTTTTCTCTCTATATAGCCTACATACAAAATCTAATCATACGAAAACACGATCTCACTTATTAAACAATGACTTTAAACTTACTCATCAAAAAAACAATCCTAAACCAATACAAATTCCTCAAGTTCTTCAAATTTAAGCAAACATACCCAATATTAATCACTGCCCAATAGAAAAAGCCATTATAAGTAGCCATTATACATAGCGATCGAATAATTAACAGATTATGTAACTGACATCACTCGGACAAAAAGATTTGGAAATCTTACATGTAATTACACTATTTGAAAACGAATTTCTCCTATAGCCTATAGGGAAGAGGAGAAAATAAATACTACTCCTCCATCCCCAATTAATAGATACATTTGATTTCTTTGTTTGAAGTTCAACGTTTGACTCAAATAATTACTAAGAAAAATGATGAAAAAAATTCAAAAAAATATATTAAGAAAATTTATACTTCAAATTATGATACGGATAAGAATTATTAAACTTAAAATGACCAAACACTCATGAAAAAAATGATATATTAAATACGTGAAACAGTGAAAATAAATGTATCATTAATCGGGGACGAATGGAGTATAATTTTTACAAATACAGATGTAGATGTCACGTGTGCCACAGAAAGCGCCTGCGGGAAAATCCAGTCCAGAATCCAGATTCCTTGAACGTGGAAAAAAAAAATCTGTTTGAACTTTTTAAAAATGATAATAATAATAAAAAATAGAAACAATAAATGCACAATCCTACCTATATGCTCCTATATGTAGTGTTGCAAACATGCATGAAAAGGTAGATGCAGACTCTAAAACAGTATTACCATGTGAAGCTTACCAATCACATCCACAGTACTTGTACCACAAAAAAAAAAAGGTAAACTAACGTTAATATTGAAAAAAAAAGATAAATATTATAAATTTAAGATAAAGATAAAGAATTTAAGATATCCTCATATTCTGAAATTTGCAGCCCTATAAACCTTCAATGACACTTAAATTCAAATGCCTCAAACCCATATTCTCAATATGCCATCAATTAGACTAAAGCCCTTTGATTAAACAGATATCCAACAATTAATATATCCTCTAAAAAGGACATAGGATTAAAACTTCATCTTCAAATCGATCCAAGAAACCGAGTAACCCACACATGCAAAAAAAAATTAACAAAAAAATTCCAATTTCAATGTAGCTCTATAATGGATGGTGAGAAATAAATGGCCGACTAATTGAGACTTTTTGTTTTTCTTAACTTTTTTCATCAAAGTCTTTTGAGCTCATTTTTCAATTGACTAATCGGTTAATTGGTTGGTTAAATATTCGACGAAAAAATAACCAACGGTCTCAAAATCAATAGTTGGAACCTTTTGGCTCCAGCTTTTTTTTTCTAGTAAATACAAATTCAAAATTTTGATGAGGCAAGCGAGTAAAGACAAATGAAACTCTCACGTGCAGAAAGAGAAGAGAGGTAAGGGTGTGTAGTAATCACATTATTTTTGGGTTGGAATCACCCACTTATAGGGTGATGCCAAGACTCTCCCACGCGTTGGGGTAGAGTGTTTGGTGGGATCTTCCGCACGCTGAGCCGACTTCGACTTCATAGCGGCGGATTGGACACAATCGCTTTCAACAGTGTTTGTCCGACAAGATTTAGGTGTCTTGAGTCGCTTTGTGTCTTGTGTCTTTGTGCCTTTTAGTGTGTCTTTGCAGAACTTTTTGGTTGGTGTCTTATGTTGGACCATGGAGTGCAGCCCAACAAGCGTTTCTTGTCAACGGGATTATACGGGCGCATTTATGGGCTATATACGAGGGCTGTAGAATACGGTGAGTACTCCTCGTCTTTTTGGTGGCTTGCCATATGCGTATGTTTTTGGCGTAATACAACATACGAATGCCATATATATCATACACTGATTTACCGCGCACAGCCACAGAACGTGTTTTCTACATAGTGCGGGGCCCCCTCACTTTATTGGTTGCAAATACTTTTAGACCTCATCAGACGATTTTGGAGCTTTTAGGTCTATCAGATCGGAGTTATCAGTTACATTTTCATAAACCAACCAAGCAATAATTAACGTATTATTAGAATTTATTGAAGTTTGGTTGATCAAATTGTACTCCCTCCCTCTCAGAATAATTGGCTCGCTTCATTCCACCATTTAATCTATATTTAATCTATGATTTTTTTGTCAACAATTATTTGACGGAGGAGGTGGTACAAATTTGTATGGCCAACATGAGTGTGTGAAGGTAAACATCACAGAAGGTAACAAAATTGATGATGTGTGTAGTGGGCAATTAATTAATGGGCTGGGTGGAAGGAAACACATTGGACCTTCAATGGAGTATTTTGGTACGCTTCATTAATTACGGACTCCAAAAAATGGGTCTGGATCTGAAAGGCGAGACGTCGCCGTCGGGCCCAATAATTATTCCATTATTATTTAACAACCTAGTAGTAGTACTGTAGTAGTAGTACGTGAAAAATGCTTCTCTTATTATTTTTTTTGAAATAATTATTCCATTATTTATTTGGAGTTTGTCATGATCATAAAAAGTGGTGCAATTAGATATTTGTTGACAAAAGTTTTCATTTTGAAATCAGATTTTTAATTATTTGAAAACTGAAGTGCATTTGAATCTGAATTGAAAATCTATGATATGACAATTTTAGAATTTCGTCTCATTAATCTTTTAGAGAATAGGTGGTTCAAACTTAAAAGAGGAGAAAAAAATTGGTGAATTTTCGCCAATCACCGGTGAAAAAAATAAAACACATGTTGTACCCTCAAACCAAAAGATGGGGATGACCAATCGGGAGGAGGAGTGAAAACAATTCGGACGTGAAAATTCAGCCACCCATGCCCCACGTGTCCACATGTCAGCTGGTGAAAGGCACGTGAATTTCACCGTATTCACTTTCAGCGTGAAAAACTTAGGTTCGAAAAATTGAAAATTTCACCGTGAAAAAAACGGAGGTGACTTTGAAAAAATCATCTCCAAAATGCAATGTTTTGCCATGAAGGACATACCACTGTATGCTTAATTTCTTGGATGAATTTATATTGTTAACTGATGATGCTTAATCTTTTAGAAATCCCTGAAAAGTTGACTTTCATGTTTTGTTTTGTGTAGCAGTGTTTGACTTGAGTTTTTTTAAGATAAATAGTGGAAAAGAAATTAAAAAATTTATATTTAAAAAATTTATACTTCAAATTATGATATACATGTGAATTATTCGACTTTATATGTCGAAACATTCATGAAAATAAATCATAAACTAAATACCTTGAAAACAATAAATCAAATGGTTCAACTTCTCAGAATGGAGTGAGTATAAACTTATGTCAAAAATATAAAGTATAGTATTTTTTTAACAACATTGCATTTCATTAAGAGATGCTTAGAACAAAGAATGAGTCCAAGATTCAGTCCTATGAGAAATAGGATCAAACTTGAAGGAAAAGAATAAGAATAGAAAAGAAGAAAATAGTAGAAAAAACAGCAGCAAGCCGCCCAAGAACTAACAGAAAGGGTAACATCCCTGCAAGAAAAAAAAACAGCACGGTTGGAACTCATGACCCCCAAAAGATTCAATTTATTCCACCCCCTGCGCCCCCTGATGAATCGGAGCAATCAACCAGTCCCCCATGAACTGATGTTATTCGAACTCCTGCTTTGGATCCAAAGAAAGGTCAAAACCTGAATATCTACAAGAATCTTATAAGCATGCCATGGAGTGTTTTGCATGATCAAACCATTGCGGGCTTTCCAAATTGCCCAAGCAGTAACAAACAAAGACAATCGCTTGCCACACCTGTCTTGAACTGGTTGAGACCTGGGAAATAAATTCACCATTTATAATATCAATGAAATCAATAGAACAAATCACCTCCGTGTTGCACCAAACCGCCACCGCACGCCAAATCTCTATAACAATCGGACAACAAACTAGAGCATGATCCACCGTCTCGGTCGCATCGGAACAAAGAGGGCATAAAATAGAATCTATTTCCAGCCCTCTCTGCTGCAACTCGGCTCGCACTGGGATGTATCTGTGAGAGGCATGCCAAATGAACACATTCACCTTTTTGGGCACCTTGTTACACTAGCAAGTCGGAATGTCGTGATTAGCTGCCAAATGAGTGTTGATCATTTGGGAAAGATAATGGACTGTGTAAACGTCGTCCTTTGCCGGTTTCCATCTCCACGTGTCTTTAACATGCTGCTTCAGGACAAAGTCCTGTAAAATGTCAAGCAACTGCAAAAATTCTCCTTTCGTTCTCCCTCTCAACCTCCTTCTCCAGTTCCACTCCCAACTCCACTCCCAACTCCACTCCCCCTCACCCCATCTAATCTTCTCTAGAACCGAGCAGCTCTTGTTCTCCTCCAACTCGTACAGTCTCCTAAACCGACCTTTAAGAGAACCCCCATCCACCCACCCATCTTTCAAGAATAAGGTATTATCTAGACTCTCTACTTCCCCCGCTGCCTTTTCTATGTCCTTCCAAACACTCCATCTCCCTAACCCTCCTCCAAGCTTCAAAGATCCTGGCACCCCTCCGTTAATAGAAGCCACTAACTTCACCCACAAGCTATTCGTCTCCTTCAACCACCTCCATCTCCATTTACTTAACAAAGCTAAATTCTTTGCTCTTAAGCTACCCACACTCAACCTGCCTACTTCACTATCTTCGAACAACCTTTCGATCCTAGCCCAGATCATTTTTTTCCCTTCCCCTGTTGACCCCCAAAAGAATTTATTACGAAGAGTTTCAATTTTCTTTACCACACCAGCTGGAGCACAGAACACTGACAGATGATACAGGGGTAAGCTCCCAAGAACCGACTTTATCAACGTTAATCGACCACCAATTGAGAGGGAATTAGCCTTCCAAGTCGACAACCTATTTTCCACCTTATTCACCACAGGATCCCAGCTTTTTCGGGGACTCATATTCCATTTTGGATAAATATCTTATTCTCTACCATTTACTTTTGCAATATATATGATTTATGATATGCAAGGAAAATATCCAAACAAATTGAACTAGTTTGAATCCATGATATCCTTTACCAGTTCCTTGAGGGACATTCCAAAATTGGAATAGTGTTCTTTTGGCCTGCTTTAGAATGAATCCTCTTAACGACACTGTCATCTGAGTGTGAGTTCAACCCCTCTCTATCGTTGTCTGTCCTATCTGGCCAAAGACGATGAAACCAAGGGTTTAGATAAGAGTTATGGAACCTCAAGGACTTGTAATTATGTAACAGAGAAGTTTGGGACTAAAGTAAGGGTTCCCCAATCCTCATGATGCCAATAGGGGTGTTCGTTTGGTTGGGTTAGCCATAATCGTCCAAAAAGAACTAACAACTAAAACCAACCTGACTCAATAATATTTTGGTTGGATTGATTTTTAATTTCGATTTGTTCACCTAAAACAGAAATGAAGAAAAAACAATACTAAGCCCTAAAATAATGGTGCCATTGGAGAGAAATAATTTAGGTTAGGATTCCAAATTGAGACGAAACGCACTATAAGAAGAGAAATATGGAACATATCCCTACCTTAAGGTGAATGGAGATGAAGAAGAGACAGTTGAGGCTAAAGAAAGGTTAGGTTAGTAGCAATTACATCGTGTAGGGCTATGGAGTGTGAGTGAAAATTGCCATATATACCTATAGATTATGGTTAATTACAATCACCTATAAACTTAATTAATAGTTACATTTCGGTCATTTTGATAAATTTTGTTCCAATTATAGTATTCATAATCAAACCATATAACCACTTGATATTTTTTATTTTTAACCAAAAAATTGATCCAAACCGCTCAATATCAATTCAGTTATTCATTTTTTTTTTCTCGGAGTTATCCAAATAGTGAGCACCTCTCCTAGATGCCAATGCCCTCAAAGTGAAAGCATATAATGTTGGTGGCGTATCTGCATCAAGAGAAACAACAATGACGTATTTCTCGTTAGCCATAAATTGCTATAGATGCCTGTGCTCCGACAAGTTAGCCTGGAAGTGAAGGTGGGCGCTAGTAGGGAAGAGTGGACCTCATCATACCCACTCTGACCCTTGCCAAAGGTGGATGGCACCAAAGATGGGTGAATTTGTCAATATTTACAAGATAAGTGAATTTGTTAATTTTTAGATTAGTGAATTCGTCAAATTTTTAACTTTAAGATTTAATGTGGAGTTAATTCAAACAATAGAGACAAACGAGAGCTAGAAACGATAACATTGATGGCAAAAAAAAACGTTTATTAAAATAATGGCAAAAAAGATCTTTTATCATGTGTGGCAAATAGAGACATTTCCATACTCTTGAAATCTGATCATGTATTAATATGGAATACCTTTTGAAGTTTTGCATTGCGATGCTTTAATCCTAAAACTTTGCCCTAGAGCTTTAAATAGCTCATTTATATGACACATTTTCTTTCATTTCTTAATTCTTTAATTCCAACCTAATTTTATTAGAAAGATAACAGAATAAGAATACAACAATGAAATGAATTACTACTACCTTTTTTATATTATCATAAATATCTTATAATAAAAAAATTACTACTCCCTTTTTTATATAATCATAAATATCTTATAATAAAAAAAATCTACCAAATGACCCATTTAATTGTATGCAAATGGGCACTAAAAAGTACTAATATTCCCTATAAGCAAACAAGCCTGCACAAAGGGGAAACGCTACAGAAAGCATTAAACCCAGCAGTGGGAGGGAGGGAGGGAGGGAGGCAAGGGCGGGTCAACTAGAACCATATTGCCACTCAATAGCGTAGCGTAGCCCATACACAAGAAATTTGTGTATAGAATAAGCTTTGGAAGTGCTCTGTTATCTCCAAAACTGGTGTATATGGCCAATTCTATGAGCAGAAAAACTGCTTACATGGCGTAACTGAGCGCTAAGAAATGCTCCACTCTTTGGATACCGGATCAAGAAATGAGTTCTCAGAATGACAGCAGCTGCATTCAGGAAAAAAGAATTGAGAAAGAATAAGGCATCTGTACATTTCCTGCTCCATGCATATGATGATGGTCCTGTCCAAATCCCAGAGACACCCTCTAAGCAGAAGTGTGTGAGAATGAGATCAGATACATATCCTGTCTTCTTTAGGATCTCATGTTCAAATTCAAACACACCAAGGGTTCTTTGTTGCATTCTCCTGTAGTAGCAACAGAAATCATGAAACAAAAGGCACGGAGCAATGAGCATACTTGGACAGCCATACATAAAAATCATGTTGTTGACAGTGTTAAAGAGTATCGACAATTCTAAAGCAACATTATCCAATTGTAGAATCTTAAGTTAGTATTGTCATGCAGGAGCAGAGGGATCATTAAGTGGAACGCTCAGCTATTTATCAGAGCAAACAACTGGGCACTGCCTAGGATCATTAAGTGGGATTCTAAACTATTAATCAGTGTATCTGGAAGATTTTTTTCTTAAGTTTATATTGCTAAAGCCTGTGTACCATGAAGTCTAGTGTCATTCATTATCTATCCTCATCAAGTTTGTATTTCATCAAACCCTATGGCCCCTCTAAACGGTGCTATTCTGCTTTTGCACGAAAGGCAGATTCACAAAGAGAGAGAGAGAGAGAGGGAGAGAGAGAGTTTATCTACATACAAGGACATCAACAGCATGGAAAGGCCTGTCAAGTGATTGCTTCAGATGATCTTCCGCATCGACAGCATGGAAAGACATGTCAGGTGATTGCTTCACTTGATCTTCTGAACTGACATCAACAGCTTGGAAAGACCTGCCAGGTGGTCGCTTCACCTGATGAACTTCGGCACCAGAGTTGGATCCATTGCCACTAAAATTCTCAAGAGGACCCTACACATAGACAAATGAAGTGGGAGCAAATCAGTGAACTCAGAAGTGCTCCTAAAGAGCAAAGATTGACTGTGCAAAGGTGCGTTAGCATGCACTCGATACCAGACAAAAAATGCAGTAGGCAGCGCTTGCCCATTTCTTGTACAAAATGAGATTCTTACAATGGAAAGTTTCAGAAATACAGTTCCCAAATTCGTATCAACAACGAGCATAAATATAAACAACCAGTAGGTGGAAACCTCTTAGAACATAGTGTTAGTCTACCTTAAAATATAGCAAGAACATACTTTGTAAGAACTGAAGCAATAGTTAAAATCTAATGCCATCATGAAAACGCTTATGTAAAACTAGGTAACATATAACCAATAACCGAAATTCAGAATTTGATAGAGAAAGCAAACAGACTTGGTAACAGAACTTGGAGCTTCTGAAACAATAGAATTAAGCAACAAGCAGGAGAAGAATGTAACAAGATAATGCAGAAGTTTCCCTTGAGCGTACCACATTCAAACCATCCTGCCCCTCTTCGAAGAGGGAAGAGTAGTAAACAGGGTCGTAGATGGCGCCTCCGGAAACAGCATCATCGTGTTGTGAGCTTGGCATGACCAAAGGAGTGGCTGGATTGAGGAAACTGCTTCTCAAATCAAAGTCGGTATCTCGCGGAGGCGTAGCGCCAAGCCTGTATATCTGAATCCACAGGAGGGAAGAGGAGAACCTGACGGAGAAGGCGATGATTTGCATAGCAAGAGTGAGCCGAACAGAGAAGACGAAGAAACGGCCATAGGAGGCAGAAGATATGTTCCTGCGGTGATGAAGAAGAGTAAGTCCAGAGGTTGATTTGCAGAAATGAACGAGAAAAGGAAGGGGAAAAAGATGAGAGGAAGAACCAGATTTGGTGGGAGAAAAGGATGAACCAGGAGACGTCGAGGAGGAGCGCGCAGAAGAGCAGGACGGCGTAGGTCCGGCCGAGGCTCTGGCTACTGCTCTCGATTGCGACGAGCGCGAACAACGCGATGGCGATGTTGATGAGCAACACGCCGTTGTACATTGCGCCGAGCGATCCGATCAGAGCGCACGCGACCTGGAAAACAAATCAACCAGAGAGAAGAACGTTGAAGCAAACCCTAACTCTGAAATTCATGAGAATCAGAGCGATAGCGATGGAAGCTTTACTTGTACGTAGATCAGAACGACGGCGAGAGATTGGAGGCGGTCGTAATCTCGGAGCCAGGGCTGAATCCGATTCCACAGCGAGCAACAAGGCATCGTCTTCGCTTCGGATTCATGTACGGAGGAGGATCAACTCGATCGATCGACTCGGATTTGGATTCAACTGGAGCCCAAACGTAGAAGTTACAGCCTTACTTGCAGGAGGCAAAAGATCAGGAATCCATCATCGCCAACTTAATCTTCTTCTTCTTCTTCTTCCTCTAATCCAACCAATCTAATGACGAGAATTACAGTAAAAAGGAACTGGTACGTGTGATTAAACCCTCTTCCCTTTTTGGTGGGAAAAAAGGTTTTCTATTTCAGAATCCAGATTGACCATTAGGTGCCCTACTCATCAATTCCACTTCGACATTTGCACCAAAACTATTAGTCTTTAATTTATTATGTTTTGAAATTTCACTCAAAGCAAATCTGATAAGTAATTTAATTTAGCAAAACCTACAATTACCTCTTAGAATGTGTTCTTTTTGTGGTCATTTTTTGAAAAATAATATAGGTATTTGAAAATTAATAGTATATGGTTATGTTTTTTTTTCTTATTTCAATATCGGATATTACTGTTAAGTGTTCACTATTTGGATAAAATCCAAAAGGTCGAATAATCTATTCATATTGGACGGTTTGGATCGGTTAATTAGTTGTTTGGATTGGGGGTGAGAAACGAGCCAAGCCGGCTCGAGCTCGCGCTCAAGCTCAAGCTCTTACGAGCTTAATGAGTCGAGCTTCACGAGCCTCGAGCTCAAGCTGATTTTTAAGCTCGTATATTATAGGAGC
Source organism: Stellera chamaejasme (assembly GCA_024586325.1). Classification (NCBI taxonomy): domain Eukaryota; kingdom Viridiplantae; phylum Streptophyta; class Magnoliopsida; order Malvales; family Thymelaeaceae; genus Stellera; species Stellera chamaejasme. The sequence continues at coordinate 8,768,246 of CM044984.1, read as the reverse complement.
TGAGCCCGAGCTTTAGAGGCTCGACTCGATGAGTCTCGCGAGCCTTAACGAGCTTGATTCGAACCTGATCGAGCCGTGTTGAAACGAGCTTACTCAGTAGTCATGTCGAGCCTCACGAGCTTTCGAGCCGAGCTCGAGTCAACAAGCGTCATGGAAATACCCATAATACCCTCATATTGTACAGGTAAGGAATTTTCGAGCCTCCCGAGCTTGATTCGAGCCTAATCGAGCCGAGCTGAAACGAGCTGACCTAGTAGCCATATCGAGTCTCACGAGCTTTCGAGCCGAGCTCGAGCCCGATTTTAGGCTCACGAGCTCGAGCTCAAGGCTGCTAGGCTTGGGCTCGGCTCAACTCGTTCCCACTCCTAGTTTGGATTAGTTCGGTTAAAAATTGAGAATCTTAATCGTTTATATGGTTCGATTATGAATACTATAATTGTAACCGAAATGAGGGAAATGTAATAAAATTTGTGGATGAATATGTAATAAACAGTCCATAACCCTACTATTTGCATTCTTTGGTCCCAACTTGTGAACTTTGTTTGCTTGCAGCTTTTAAAACTTTCAACATGATGCAATTACCATTAACTTAACCTATCTTCGCCCCAACTCATTATTCTTTATATCCGCTCACCTTAAATGTAAGGTTATCTTCCAAATTTATCTTTTTATGTGCGTTTTGCCACAATTTGAAACTCTAACCTAATCTTGTGCTCGTCAACTGAAATATTAGATCAATGTGTTTTAATTCAATAAACCAAATTTAAATCTGACCCAACCGAAATATTATTCGATCGGTTTGGTTTGGTTATTAGTTCTAATTCGGACAATTTGGTTTGTAATTCTCGTGTCGATCATAATTAATCGGTTTGATTCTATTCAGACAGTTATGCCCAAACCGACCAAACGGACACCCTTATAAAATATATCTTCAAAATTTACTTTCCCTCAACTTTTTGCTCTCTATTTTTTCCAGTTATCCTTCATCAAATTAACACAAATATTTCATTTGATCCCTTTATTTCACATTTATGTTACTAGTTTCCCCATTTCCATTTTCATTTTTCAATATCTCCTTAAATATATCATGTCCCTTATTTTTTTCGTCATTCAATACACAACGAAGTGGGCAGGCAGAAAAATCCAAGTTTTATGACTTTATCGTACTTACAGAACATAAGGGGTTTATTTGAGATAAATAAAATAAGAGGGGCTGATTGGGATCGAGTAAAAGCAAGAGGGGTCATTTCGGGTGTTTACCAAACTAAAACCAAAGAGGCACTTACCAAAGTGCCAGGCAACTAGTATGTTGCTTAAACCCTGCCTTCACTTCGGCACTTCCAAAGCTAAACAGCATAGAAATGACTTAGCTGCGAAAACAGGTGACTTAAATACTCCATTTCACTCCTCGATCTCATCGACGCCCTGATTAAAAGTCTCGATCTTTCACTATTTCTTCTATCATTTCTTCTTCATAAGTCCACATTGGCTCTCTCCGTTTCTCAAAGGTGACTTGTTCATTCTGTACCCAACAAAGCAAAAAGGTTCTTAATTGATTTGAAATGTGGGTTTTTGTTAATGAATTTGAAATATGGTTTTAAATTCACGAAATTTGAGCTATGTTTGATGTTACCTTTCATTTCTGTTTTTTTTTTCTTATGAAACTTGGGATAAAGATTCAAGCTTTCAACGGATTGATCTCTGGTAATCTACGAGTTTAGAGATTTCTCTCAACTTAATTCTAGACTCATTTGCTGAAGGATTGATTAGCTGCCTCTTTCTTTTTTATTTTTTGTAAGCTAATGTTGTTAGCTTCCATTATTGATTGGTTATTTTAAGTTTAGAGATGTTAATCACTTCAGTAGTTACAAGTATAGACGGAATCTTAAATTTTGTGTTCGTTGTGTGCCTAAAGTTATTGAATTTGTTAATTCAGAGAGTTTGGCTTAATGATTATAAGTGCAAAAGGTTCATGTCTTCTCCATTCAGGTGTTATATCTGTTAAATCAGACTTGCTGAGAATGGCCACAACAGCAGCTTCTAACTTGCAAATTGCAACTACAAGGCCCTGCATTTTGTCTTCCCAAAGGGTGGTCAAGGCAGGTGCTTTCATTATTGGTGCCAATTCGAAATCGGTGCCATGGACTAAGCTTACGAGTTCCTGGAACATATCATCCGTTAAACCCTTTGGCCAGAGTTTCGATCCATCTTCTACAGGGCGTAAGAATGTTTTAATAAAGGCTATGGCTGCTGGAAATGAAGACAAACCTCTTTCAGGGTTGCCGATTGACTTGAGAGGTAAGAGGGCTTTCATAGCTGGTGTTGCTGATGACAATGGATATGGATGGGCAATTGCAAAGTCTCTTGCTGCTGCTGGTGCTGAAATCTTAGTTGGAACTTGGGTTCCTGTGAGTAGACATAACATTAGCCATTCATTCACTTGCCTTTCGTAAATCTTTGTAGTAGCTTTTCGACATTTTCAGCTTATTTACTCTGTGAAGCTTTCTTGTAGGCTATGAATATATTTGAAACTAGCCTGAGAAGGGGGAAATTCGATGAATCTCGTGTGTAAGCAAGCTGATTATGAATATATGTTTGTGTAGGTATCCAAGTACAAATTTTTTGTCTCTCTTCTAATCAAATTATTAAATTTCAGATTGCCTGATGGTTCTCTAATGGAGATTAGCAAAGTATATCCACTTGATGCAGTCTACGACTCGCCTGAGAATGTCCCTGAAGAGGTAATGGACGATTTTACAGACTTTAAGTGATGGTTTGTCTTGAAACGGGAATTCGTTTTGTAATACTTTCGATTTCAATATTTTCCAGATCAAAATGAATAAACGTTATGCCGGATCTGCAAAGTGGACTGTACAGGTATCATCTATGAACTGCCTCAATATTTCTTTCATAGAAACCTAGTGGGAGATTCTAGTGCATCAGTTCTATTCCATGTTCTTGTGCACTGCAGGAAGTTGCAGAATCTGTGAAACAAGATTTTGGCAGTATTGACATCCTTGTGCATTCTCTAGCTAATGGGCCTGAGGTTTGAAAATTCTAAAGTCTGAACTTGCTTTCCCTAACCAATTGTTGGCTTTACTGAACAATAAGCTATTTTTGAGTAGGTTACCAAGCCCCTGCTTGAGACATCAAGGGCAGGATATCTCGCTGCTCTATCTGCATCAAGTTATTCCTATGTTTCTCTACTCCAGCACTTTCTTCCAATAATGAATCCAGGTATGTCTTACACATTTGAACTAGTATAAGTACTTTCTTAATGTTACTTGATCTTGAGTGGTGCTCAAAGACATGTCACTATGTTCTAACTTAGTCACTCATCACCCAGGTGGCTGTTCAATATCACTTACCTATATTGCTTCAGAACGAATAATTCCAGGGTATGTTCGTTTTGTCAAACACTTATTTACTATCATAAGATTCACATGAAATGACAGTTTTCTGAAACATTGCTTTGGTTAGATATGGTGGGGGTATGAGTTCCGCTAAAGCTGCGCTAGAAAGTGACACCAAAGTGAGTTCTCATTTGGTTTTATATTTGAAATGCTTCTTGTAATTTTAGGTATAAGTGTCATGCTGAGGCTGAATGTTTAATTTGCAGGTACTTGCCTTTGAAGCAGGAAGGAAGCAGAGAGTCAGGGTCAACACAATATCTGCTGGTAAATGCTCCTTTTCTGAAAACTTGTTATTATCACTGGTCAATAAAATTGCTTCTTCCTAGTTCCTACATACTTCTACTTCCAATATTATGAAATGTGTCAATAAAACTCCTGGAGTTGGCAATTCTGCTTGCTCGTTTCATACACTTTGTATTCATAGAGACAACAGATAAATTAATGCATGAAATGGCTGCTTATAGGTTGTGTTCGAAAAACGCCACTTTTCACAAACTTTTTATCTCAAAAGTATCACATCCACCTTTCAAAAAAACAAACTTCACAAAAAAGGAAAAGCTTCCTAAATTCCCTCCTAAAATTTTACATTTATTTACTGTGATTAAGTGTAGTATTAAATTCCCTCCTAAATTCCCTCCTAAAATTAATCACTGTAGCTGCATGCTTCATCGCTTTCTTCCTTTCCATCTCATCTGTGATTAACAGCATCTCACATTCTACAGTTGCTTGATTGCAGGTCCTCTCAGAAGCAGGGCAGCGAAAGCAATCGGTTTTATCGATATGATGATCGACTATTCCTTGGAAAACGCTCCTCTCCAGAAAGAATTATCTGCAGGTAAGGTTTTGGAAAGCTTCTAGTTTTTAGCATTTTGTATGTTAGTTAGAGCTATTTAATGAAAGCGATTGGTGGAACAGAGGAGGTTGGCAACACGGCGGCATTCTTGGTATCACCTCTGGCTTCTGCAATCACCGGCGCTGTTATTTACGTGGACAATGGTCTGAATGCTATGGGCGTTGGTGTTGATAGTCCTATTTTCAAAGAACTTAACATTCCAACTGACAGGCATTAGTATTAGCTCCATGGAGGACTTCAAATTTTCTGGATGAACCAATTTCAGCCACGCTTGGCATTTGTAGTGAAATCAATAGGCTTGAACATGATGACTCCTTTAGGGGATCTGTTTGTGATGAGAATTAGCACATTTTGATTTGTAGTTCACAGTCATACTTTTAGTAAGTGTGTTAAATGTACTTCCTCCGTTTCTTTATTATTACAAAACTTTTCTTTTTGGGACGTCTTATTTAGTAAACTTTTTCTAACAGAGTTACAAATTTATCCTTTTAACTATCTATCTTTTTTGTTTTATTTGATTTCTGATTTGACACCACTAATTCCATTCATTTTCACACTTAACTCTTATATTTATTTTTTTTTTAATATGATTTGATATCACTAACTCACATTTCACCCATAAAACTACCTATTTCTTAAAGGTATTTTTGTCAAACTTCTAAAATTTTCTATTCATCCATCTTAATCTCCGGGTCAAAACAAAGTGTTGCAAAAAATGTCAAAACAAAGTGCTGCAAAAAATAAGAAATATAGGATATACTATTTTTGCACACTTGGGTTCTTTTCTATGTGGCTTGTACTAGTGGTACAAGCATCTCAATTTGAATTGGATATTCTTGCTCTGGCCCTTATAACTTAAATTAAATGTACTGCAAGTCAACTATGCAAAGGGTTGGCTCTTCATACAATATCAGCTGAGCAGTGATTCATGAGTTTCATGTAATCTTTACCTGAATCCTAGATATGGACAGAGTACAGACTGCAGTTAACCAACGAGTGATTCTAAAATGGAGTTAAATGCTTACATTCCGGCCTTCAGCTAGGAATATGTACAACACAAAATTCACACTTGTACACCACCTACCTAACTAATGAAACTAAATGTTTCCTTAAATGAGTTTCCGCTTACCCCTGCGTATCCCGACACGGGTGGTGCAGTCATCAGCTTCAGCCTCCGGCGATTCTGCTACTACTGCCTCTTCATGCGTAACCAAGCCACGGTTCCTGGATAACTTCCTGATTGGTGTTGATGGTAAGGCTCTTTCTAGGGCAGACGTTGCTGGTTCTACTGGGTGAAAAGAAAAGCACGCACTATCTCTGTGAGGCATCAGTTCCTCACCTTCAGGCACCTCTTTCATCATTAACTACAAGATGGTGAACACAAAAGATCTCAAACTCGAGATGAATGACGAACGAAGAAAAATATATCTCAAGTTTTTCAGTCAGTTTCCCTACCTTCCAGTCCTTGAAATCAAATCTGAACACAAAATGCCTGTATGCCACTTCACCAGATGTGACGGATCTGGAATCAGGGGCATTCGTGGGGGCTGAAGAATAAAAATTCATGGGACAATATTACCATAAGTGACGCCAAGGCATATAGAAGTTTAAAAAATTCCAGAAGGATTGTGAGGACGTACAAACAAAATGAGAATTAGATTCATCCATGCTTATCTGAGCTCTTCCATCTTTAACTAAGAATGAAAGGGCAAATAGATTTTCCACTGTCTGCGCAAAGGACCTCCTGTTCAGAACCAAACTTTCAAGCTTTACTTGCTTCTTTTCATTTAACAACTTGAACATAACTATCATATTCTTATCGGTATCTGTTTTTTCCTCTTGGGTTGTCTCGTCAACCTGTTGCAAAATACACAAAAAACAAGTCAATTATTATATACTCCCTCCGCACTTTAAAGATTGCATGCACCATTTGTTTTAACTGTTTTACAGTATTTAATCTATGATTTTTTTCCAATCATGTTTAGACATCCAAAGTTAAATATTTTTTATGTGTATCATAATTTGCAATATAGCTTTTCTAAATATATACTGTATTTTTTTTTGGATTTTTTTTGCACTATTTATCTTTGTAAAAATTTGAGTCAAACATTGAACTTTCAAACATGAAAGTCGAATGGTGCAATCTTTAAAGTACGGAGGGAGCATTTTAAATGGCTTCTCATCCATCCTTTGAAAAACGGAAGGATAAGTCACATGTATCTCATTCTACCAGTTGCTTTAGGTCATAGAAAGGCCTTATTACTACTCCCCCCGTCCTCAAATAATTGATCCATTTGTTTTTGTTGTTTTATAGTATTTAATCTATGATTTTTTCATGAATATTTAGACATTTAAAGTTAAATAATTCATATGCATATCATAATTTGCAACATTCTCATCTAAATATATATTTTTGAGATTTTTCACTATTTATATTTCTAAATATCAATTATTTGAGGACAGAGAGAGTATTTACTACAAGTCAGGCTGCCTACTAAACAGTAAGTTTCCACCATGAACTAAGTTTTCGAAGTATACAAAAGCACAGCAAGGCATAGAAACATGAAAAACCATCTGACAATCCATATACTCTCTTAATTGATGATATAAACCATAGAGAATAAATAGCTCACATTTTCTGGTCTAGCTGTCTCAGTGGGCCTTGTAGTACGCTTTCGACCGGCCACTTGCTTCCTTAGCTTTATCTCAGTATTCATTGGTCCAAGCCTTCAAGCAAATGATAGAAGAATGCAATCAGGAAATGAAAAGGTAATACACTAGTGTAACAAGTAACAACAAAGTCAATGCCAGAGAATGTAACAGAATATAAGAAACTAACAGCCAAGGCCAAACTTCAAACCAGCACTCAAAGAAACTTACATGGTGGACATTCCATGGCAAATACGTAGTATTGGGGAAACCTCCATTCCTAAATCTTTCCAGTTGAAGGATATAAGGGCAGCATCCTGGGACGCCGTTCTAGTGTCTGAAATCCCAAACTCTCTAACCAGACAGCTTACATAATCAGCAGGTGTGATTCCCTCAGTTGAGTAAGACTTCACAGAAGTCACCAGAGTATTAGTTATGTCGAGCAAAGCCTCCGCATCTGCAACTTGCTCCCTTGGCTTTTCAACTAAAACAGCAACAAGGAAGTGCATTCACAAGTTAGCAAAGACCAAAACTCCCTTTATGTGCTTACATAGAACAAGTCAAACAGTCACAGATAAAACCATTAAGAGCTCATGAATTAGAGAAGTCACTTACAAGTTCTCTACTGATGCAATTCTTTCTGAAACAAATGAACAGACAGGGATATAAATGAAGGGGAAAAGATAGAGACCTTGCTGATGCAGGTTTTCCACTTCACTAATAATCTTGTTGAAAACGTCGGACTCAACATTGGATATATCATCTCTAGAATCTGCATTCAAAAACAATTGAGGTTCAGGAAAAGAAGTGAAAATCGGGAGCTAAATTCGAACGACACTGTGAGTAGAAAAAGCAAACTACCGTTGATCTTGTCGATGACTTTAAGGTACTCTGAGCGAAGAACTCGGCGCGCCGCCTCCTTGGATTCTCTGGATTGACCGGAGGGAGCAGGCACAGCGCCGGCGGAGCCATTGCCGATTCTTTCCCGCTTCACAGCTCGGATCCGACCCGGAATGTCGCTCCGCAATAATCTAGAACCACCGTCGTTTCCTGGCTCTCGGCTGGACCTTCGCGCCATGGGTGGTCCGTAGTGGAACTTGAAAGTAGAGCCGAATTGAGAAGAAGTTTGACCAGGACTGAGCTGTATCCCTCGCTCTCTCCGATTTCGATTTCGATTTCAATTTTGGGGTTTTGGAGGAAACGGAACGAGGGTTAGATTTCCCGCCGACCCAAATTTTACTTTACCTTTCGCTCTGTTTGGATACGTCGACTGGTTGAGTAAAAGGGAGAGGTCACTTTGTAGCAGCGTTAATGTTATTTATCACTCAGGTGAATTTTCACCCACTTAGAACACTTAGAAAATGAAATGTGGATATGTGATTCCAGATTACCTTGTTGAACCATTTTGATTAGTAGGTGAAATATCACCTAGGTGATGATTAACAAGGTTAATTTTGTAGTTTGTACTTCACATTTGTGTTCTTCATTCTTAGTATTGCCATTTTAAGTTGTTCCAAAGTTATCAAACGTGTCTATTTATCATATATGTGAAAAAACACACATCATAAAAATGCCAAGTTTACTCTCTTAATAAATTTCTACGAAGGTTGTTTTAGTATTTTAATTTATTAAATTAGTTATTTGAATTAGTTAATTAGTAGCACATTTAGATAGGTATTTTCCACATATGTGGTAAATAAACAGACTCTTATCAAAGTTCCATTTAAGAAAATTTTCTACCACCATTCTTATAATCTTATTCTCTTATCTTATGTAGTATGATGCATCTACAATATTTTCTCTTTCTTCCCACTAATATTAAAATTAGGGTCCACGAGATTTTATTTTCTTTCTTTTTCATAAGTGTAAAATTATCAACATGTTATTATTGTGTTCAATGATCAAATTTACCACAAAGAATAATCCAAAGGATAAAAAAAATACTCCATTCGTCCCTTAAACGTGCTACAATTTTTTCTCTTGTTGCAAAAAAATTGGTACACTTCTTTTTATACAAAGTTTTTTACACCAATTTTTTTTGTCTTATATGCATATTTTACCTTTTTACCCTAAATAAACAACCATTCTTAATCTACGTGTAAATCAAATTAACTCAACTTTAAAAGGAAGGACGAGGGATTACACTCTAATTGTTTTTAGGATAAAAGAGTAAATTTAACCAAATGTTCTATTTTTTCATGGTTGATCTATTTTAGTTTTGTTTTAACTTTTTGATTTATTTGTGACCCATAATTTGAATTATTGACCTAATGTAGTCATTTTCATCCAACTTCGCTGTTTAAGTTGACAGATTTATGAGAAATGATAATTTTACATAAAATGAATCTAACGTGGTATCTAATGTGTATTTTCATCTGATTTGTTTGGACATATGGACTCCTTTCCCCTCCTTCACCCTAAGAGAAAGGCACTCTACTCACTCATAGACATGCTAAAAAAGATAGCGCAATGACTCAACAACCAACATGAAGAAAATAAAGAGATAAAGAGAGAGATTCAGAAACTCTAGAATGATTGATCTTCAACAAATTTTCATAGAAATCTTCAATCTAAACATGAAGGAGAGCACAAAACCCTAGGAGAGTTGCCGAAATGGCAAAAGTCTTGTGAAATTCGTGAGAGTGAAAGCATTCTTTAAAACTTACCGTAAAAGAGTATATATGCTAGTACTAATACCCCAAAATGCCACTAGACATGTTGGAGTTGGACAACTTAGGGTAGCTAAATAAGGGTAGAAAAGGCCTAAAAAGCTAGTACAAATGAGCTGGAATCGAAATACACGTGAGTGGTACACCTTCCCTTTTAAAATATGCTGAAGGATGCTCACATGTTGGCGCGTGGTGCGCACAGGAGGTGTGCACATAGCCCTCCAAGGACCTGCTCTAAGGCTTGATGGTCTAGGGGATGCGCTCGCCTGTGCATATGTTGTGCTCACCCATGCACAAGGGTAGTGAGCACAGGGGGCTGCACTCATTCAGGCGCACAATCAACTGCTCAATAGGTCTTGCTCCAGTAGGTGTGCTCATAGTTTCTTAGGGATGCCTCAATTTGCGCTCATAAAGGTGAGCTCTAAGCCATGCACTTAAGGGTCCGCTCACTCAGCTGCTCATGGTGCGAACAAGGGTGTGCATGTGATGTGCTCAATGTTGCATGTGCTCGTCCCTTGGTCATACTTGTACACACCTTCAACACTTCATTTCTTGCGCTCATATCCTCCGTTTGACCCATTAACTGTTGGAAGACTCCACCCTTATTCGTTTTACATACTAAGCCCTCGATTTGCCTGCACCATGCTCCATTTTGCTTCGCACACATGCACCTACAAAATATCAACATAACAAGTAAAATTGTTGTGACCTTAAATCTAGTAAGCAATGAGCTAAATCTAAAGTCACAACTCCCAGGAACTTTTGGTGTTTTCAAAAGAAATAAAACTTGGAAAATAATTAAATAGGCAGTAAAGGTTTTGTAAATCTAAAATTTAAAGTCCAAAGTACTCAAACAAACCAAAAGTTTAGAGAGGTGAGTTTAAGAATTACAAATAATAAAGGAAAATACAAACCATTTTGAAGGTAAACCTAGCCTAGTTGGGCTTCAACTCTTCTTTCAAGTTGCAGCCTCTGAGCCTTCTCTTCATACTCTCTTTTGCTCATCTTATTTCCATTTCCAGGTTCCCTCCAACAAAACAATAAGAGAGTAAGTAATTGACAACACAATATAATTACTAAAGTAACTTGAAAGAGAAGGAAGAGATGAAAAAAAGATACTTACAGGGGTATGGAGGAAAGCTGATTCTCCTCTCCTGACTAGGCCCAATGCTTATGTGCTCCTTTATGTCTCCTTTGTGTATCGGTAATCTATAATGGAACCTCAGAGTTGTCTCTTACGTAATAATATTTTAAATTTCCTAATTAGTCTTCCTTTGTCCTTCATGCGTAGTTATTTACTGAGCAACTATGGCTGGATTATTATACTTCTTATCAAGGAAAAGGGCAACAACATTCCTCTTTCATTCTTCTCCATACCCTTCTAATGATAGTAATACTAGGGATAAAGTGCATCCATGGTCCTGTAACTTTAATTATTGTACCACTACGGTCATGTTTTAACTTTTTGTACCAATAAAGTCCTATTTTTAAGTTTTTTCTTCATCCATGGTCATTTTCCGTCCATTGACCGTCAACTTTAATGGATTTGTGGGAAAAATGATAAAAGTAGCAACACAATTGTTTTAAAAAAATTATTTACACCTCAAGTTTTAAGCTTAACCATTTAGGCACTCCCCAATAGTTTTAACACTTTAACCCAAATGTTTTAATTAAGCCAACAACACCCAGCCATCGTCGAGCCGCCGCCACTGCCGTCGGACACCACTAAAAAATGCCGGAAACTAAAAAAAATACACGAGAACGTAGATCGGGGCCTAGGACCGCCGGATCCCAGCCCAGGGCCTTCGAATCGCGATCAAGGCTGGAGAATCGCAGCCCCAGGCCGGCAAATCACAACCCTGTGTCGTCGATTCACGGCCTAGGCTAGCGATTCGCCAGCCTTGGGCCGCGATCCGGCGGTCCTAGGCCTCAATCTACGTTCTCGGCTATTTTTTTGAGTTTTCGGAATTTTCCGGCAACGGTCGGCTATGGCAGCGGCGGCCCGAGGATGGCTGGGTGTTGTTGGGATTAATTAAAATATTTGGGTTAAAGTGTTAAGTTTAAAACTGTTGGGGGAGTGCCTAAATGGTTAAGTTTAAAACTTTGGGTGTAAATAAAACTTTTCAAAACAATTGAGTTGTTGATTTTATCAGTTTTCCCATAAATCTGTTAAAGTTAACAATCAATGGACGAAAAAGGACTATGGATGAAGAAAAAACTTAAAAACAGGACTTTATTGGTACAAAAAGTTAAAATAGAACCGTAGTGGTACAATAATTAAAGTTACAGTACCATAAGTGCACTTTACCCATAATACTAGCAACCTTTTATCACAACAGCTTTACATCTTAGTATGTCTAAGCTCTAGTCAGCCTTCTTGCCATTGTTTCAATTATTTGTGTCATCTTTTATAAAACAGTATACGTTGAAGCCAAGACTCCACAAGTTACCAGACTCCATTCTACACGGTTCATGCATCATCTCTACATCAACTCTATCAATTCCTAATATCAGTCTACTAGGAATGCAGTTTTGTCAGTGAAATCACGCATGTAGATTGATGACTCTAAAACCGAAACCTCTAAAGCTCATCTTTTATACTTCCTTTCATAAACATTCTTGCTTGTCATACCAGTACTTCATGTATTAGACAAACATAATTTATTCGTTGCTAATTACAACCCTGTACAACTCATCAAACAGAACATTCGTCATTATTGACAATAGGAAAAGAACATGGAGGCCGAAACTGTACGATGACATATCCTACATGTAACATTTGAACACTCATGAACAGAGGAAATCTCTTCTCAATCATCATCAGTAACATGTTCATCTTCCCTTTACAGTTTTAAATAAAATATAGATGAGTAGAAACACATGTTATGATCGGCCAATACATGTATTTCAAGAGAGATTCTCCAGTTTTATCATGCGTTTTCTTAGAGAAGTAAAAATACTTACGAGTGAGTGAAGAAACACGAAAATCCTTCACGTGGATGCTCCCTTCTTTCCTAATCGGCTAGGCTAGGGTTTTCTCCACCTTCAATCTCTTGCTGGAAAACTGAAGCAATTGACTTCCATGGAAGAAGAAAGGCCGATTTTGGTGAGAGTATTAGAGACCTTGGCTGGAATCGATCATGGCAGCATGAAGAGAAAGGTTGAAGATCTTCCTTTGTCCTCTGTAGCTCAACGCTGTGAAGGAAAGAACCGGAGTGTTCGCCAAATCGTACCCGCTACCCTGTTTTAAGTGAATTACATAGAGATTTAATTATTTAACCACCCAACTATTGCTAAGTGTCCATAAAAACCCCATCTCACTCTTGAAATTTCGGTTAAGTCACTAATCTTTGTAGTTTACTTCATTTTCCTGCAAATCAATCTTATACTTTACCAATTATTCACTTAAGTCCTTCCTACTTCATAGTCTTTCTTCTTCAAAGTTCAAAGTTTATTCAATTTTTCTCTATTTTTCACTTTAGTCCTTCATCTTTTCTTTATCACTTCTGTTGTGACATTGACAACAATCAGGGTCATAACAAAAGTACATCCATCTGCAAGTAAGTACGCTCAAAAGGTAAAGTATTTGACTCAAAGCACCTTGGTAAATGTGTATGCCACATAACATCGTTATGAACAAAAGGCCCACACCTTCCATTAGTGAATTCTATATTCAGAAAAACAAATCTAGATCTAAAGGCCTTGGTTGGGCAGCAAGCATGATTTGGGAGTGAGGCGGCAGGTTGTGCAGTGCAACAGTGCAACGGTGTTCAGGCAAGAAGGATGAAGGGGCGGCAATGACACTAGGCTGTGCAGCGGGTGATGGGGATGCATAAGGGCTATGGGTGGTGGGTAGGTAGAGCATAAAAATGTATAAGTTTCAATCTATTTTGGATATAAATTGTTAGGAAGTGTCCACACCGGGGAGACGCACCGTGTGAGATACAACATATGGTGGTAGCCTCACACCTGTTCCCAAAAGCTCGAGTTGATAGGATGAGAGACCACCACACACACACACACACACACACACATATATATATATATATATCACACTTGATTTTCACTATCTATGTGGGACAAGTCACTTCACTTGTGACTCCCAACAATCTCCCCCTCACAATTGACTCTGCGGGTCACAACACTCCCCCTTGATCACACACAAATGGCATACTCAACCATGAGACCCAGTAGCACCATCGAATCCGATACCACTGTTAGGGAGTGTCCACACTGGGGAGACGCACCATGTGAGATACAACATATTGTAGTAGCCTCACACCTGTTCCCAAAAGCTCGAGCTAATAGGATGAGAGACCACCATCACACACACACACATATATGTATGTATCTCACACTTGATTTTCACTATCCATGTGGGACAAGTCACTTCACTTGTGACTCCCAACATAAATGTTAATGTTGAGAAGAGATTCTTCTCAAACTAAGGGTGAGAAACGAGCCGAGCCTGCTCGAGCTCTTATGAACCTAACGAGCCGAGCTTCACAAGCCTTGAGCTCGAGCTCAAGCCGATTTTTAAGCTTTTATATTATACGAGTCGAGCCCGAGCTTTAGAGGTTTAGCTCGATAGCCTTAATGAGTCTCGCAAGCTTGGTTCGAGCCTGATCGAGCCGAGCTGAAACGAGCTTGCCCAGCAACCATATCAAGCCTTATGAGCTTTCGAGCCGAGCTCGAGCCAACGAGTCTCATGGAAATACCCATAATACCCTCATGTTGTACAGGTAAGAAACTTTCGAGCCTCATAAGCTTGGTTCGAGCCTGATTAAGTTGAGCTGAAACGAGCTTATCTAGCAGCCATATCGAGTCTAACGAGTTTCGAGCCAAGCTCAAGTCGAGCCTAAACTTCATGAGCTCGAGCTCGAGCCTGCCGAGCTCGGCTCAGCTCGTTCTCACCCCTACTAAAACTAATTTGTAACATCTCTCAAATTAAGTAGTAACTATTGAATTTTGGCGTGTTCATAAGGGTTTTTTTATTCATTTTTTGAAATAAATTATTTCCTCCACAAATATTACTACATTAATACCCCATTTTTTTCATACAAAACATCTTATGAAGTTTGGGAGCAAAAGGAAAACATCCTCTTCTGCACGCATTGATTCACCGAAAATTAGCTAACTTCTCCTTTCGCGTATCCCTTTCTTGTGTTTTCCAACCAAAAAACTTGACCCTCACTCACAGTGCACCGATCCATTTCTGCAATCCGCTTCTCCTCCTCTGTCCAACTCCATTCTCAATTTCACATCTGTTTCTCCTCCTCTTCAATCCATCATCATGTCCAATTACACCTCTGAGTTCTGTACAGTGGATAGCAGTCATGGCGTCAAGCTCAACACGAGAGTGTTTAAGCCTGAGGGCGAGACCAAGGGTAACCTAGTCGTCGTTCTTGTCCACCCATACTCGGTTCTTGGCGGCTGTCAGGCCCTTCTGAGAGGAATCGCTTCTGGGTTAGCCGCTAAAGGCTACAAAGCTGTGACCTTTGACATGAGAGGTGTTGGGAGGTCGACTGGGAAAGCTTCCCTCACTGGTTTCGCTGAAGTTGAGGATGTTGTTTCTGTCTGCAACTGGGTCTCTCAGAACCTCTCGTCTGAGAGGATCTTGCTGGTGGGTTCTTCAGCAGGTATGGTTCTCTTTGGTTTTCACTGTGTGTTCTGCCAAACATGCTTATTTCTGTTTTTCTAAGGATTAGCCGTTTCTGTGCGTTTGATTGGATGAGATATTTGGATCTGTAAATTGATTTTAGGCATTTAATCATCTGATAAAGATGGAAAGGGGAAATTAGGAACACCACGGACTTATCTCTCTCTTACAAGGCCTCTTTGGGGATGAAGTTGGCGTGGTCTGATGTTTCAGTTAAGAACTGATCTGAGGCCTTTGGGATCTGTAAGATGGTTGATTACTTGATTATGGTTGCTTGACTTTCTTGCCAATAGTCTGAAATCGGCAGCTATCACTTTATCACCTATCTCTGTGCTAACAGATCATATTCTTCACCTGTTATTAATTCATAGACATAAATGCTGTTACATTATTTATTATGTTGTTAACTTTGCTGAGATCTAACAGTCTAGTGGTGAAAGGAGGTCTTGTTGAGAATTTATGGCATAATAGTTCAAGGTTTTTCTTCATGTTAAGTTCTTTTAATTAACCCCTCCCTCACCTCCACTTAGTAGTTTTAGGCCCTCCCAAAATTCTTCATTCCTCTGGTTAATTAAGTTACTTTAGAATCACTCCATAGAGACTTTTAAAGATTGATCTTCTTGTCTGGCAGGGACCCATTAGTTCAGTCTTTTGTTGCAATACTTTCTATAGAAATTTCTGTTCCTAGTCCAACGATGTAGCTCTAGGAAAAAAAAATAAACAAACAATATCTTAGTTCTACTTTATAGACAGCCTTAGTAGGAAACAAAGCTTCCAAGATCAGATGCTTAGCTTTCATCTTTTGGACATCAGTAGGAAATTTGTAGAGACCTCTGCACAAAAACCTGTTGACTTCACTGTATGTTTCAAATAAATAAGTAGAGAAATAACTAGTTGCCCTTTCTTGTTACTGCTCTGGTGTTGTTTCCATTCAAGACTATAAATAAACCCGCATATATGAAAATTGAAAATTAGATTGGTCCTTGCTGCTCATTAGTAGGTGAACTATGAGTAGCAATCTCGGGTCAGTCAGGCTTTAGGTTTATCCTGACCTCTCTACATGTACATTTTATGCACAAAAATGAGTATATATGTATATTTGATCAATGTCTCCTTTCTATTGTGCTACCTTTGAAAGTTGCCTTCTACCTAGAGTGGACTCGAAAAAAATGAATCAAGCACAATGGATGCTATTGGGGTCAAGACACCAATACTCGAGACACTCAGTTCTAGTTCTCTAAGGTGCATTGCTGTTTGTGCCTTTAGGTGCATCCGTTAAATCTAGACATGATTTCCAGTTACTTTGAGTCAAACACTAAGGGGTTTTGTTATCACACTTGGGCACCCTTCGGGATAGTAACACCAGGTGATCAAGCTCCAGGTTTGACAAAGTGGTTGTAATTCACGTAAAATTGGCCGTGAACGCGTATGATGCGCATTTCTATTTGTTGTCTAGTATTCTGTAACTCACACACCCAATAAAACGTAAATTAGGGGTTTCAGTCTCTAACTTCAATATACTCCCATAACATCCTCGGTATAGACTGCAAACTTGATTATACTGAATTCTGTTCTTATAGGATGACCGAAGATGTTATATGAGCTCGTGTAAATTGAAGTATCGATGCTACTTGTAGTTGCAAACATTTGTGTCGCAACCTGACATTTCTCTAAGCTTATAAGTTTCACTGACATGGTTTAGGTTACAGGTGCGCCAATCGCAGGTTCTGCAGTTGATGAGCTTGAACAAGTTGTTGGCTATGTCAGTTTAGGATACCCTTTCGGTATGCTGGCTTCAATCCTATTTGGGAGACACCACAAAACAATCTTAACATCCCCAAAACCGAAACTTTTCGTGATGGGAACTCGGGATGGATTTACGAGTGTGAAGCAATTGCAGAACAAGCTGAAAAATGCTGCAGGGCGGAATGAGACACATCTGATTGAAGGAGTAAGCCACTTTCAAATGGAAGGGCCTGATTATGATGCCCAGATGGTTGATCTTATTCATGGCTTTATAAATTCCTTGTAGGACTAGCAGCCACTGCTAAACATGATTGCACCAATGCCTTCACTTGTCTCAAATGCAACCTTGGTACATTAGTTCTGTGAGTTGACTTTACATTGGTTGAAATAGATATAACATCATGTGTCCTGAAATGAAAAAGACATGTAGAAATTGATTGCATGTTTGTCTACTTGCAGGACAATCAAGTGGAATTTTTTTTGGAGGTGTGGAGACACTGTGCTGACCAATCAAAACAATGACATTGTTAGGTCTCTAAAGGCAAAGAATTTACAGATTCCTAGGTACTAGTGAACTTAACTTACATGAAAGGTTAGGTTAATGATCATCTGGTTAACAAAGGATCATCAGCTACAGTACAAAATAGTACAAAGAGCAAGTAACCCATATTCACCACAAGTATACAACTTAACCAGGTTAAACTAAATCTCTTGGTCTCCATTTTGCTGACCATCTCTTGCCATTTTGCTGCCATCCAACCCTGGAGCCATATCCCCATACTGTGAATTCCTCCTTGCTTCTCCATCTGTGAAGCCAAACAAGCAATCAAACCAGTACATGGCATTTCTTTTCTCACTTTATATTAAAAATCTCTGTTCTGTTGATTCAGTATTCTAGGCATGAAGGGGGCTGTACGAAATGTTTTTCACACCCCTTTCTTTATAGAAAAGAGAAAACTTGTATTGTTGACTTTGTTGGTTAATCTGTATATTAATTACATTCACGGGTCAGATTTGTATAGGTGGGAGGCGAAAAACCAAGTATTAAACGATTATAAATCAAAAGATTACTACTTGATTAAATGATAGTACAAAATTTCCATAAAACTGAAATATCCATATATCTAGGTCAAAATGGTACAACAAAGGGACAGTCTTATTCTATCATATGACATGATACTGTGCAATTAGTTATTACCACTTTCACCGTCAGATGCATCCTCAAGCCTCGCAATAGCCTCAACTAGGGCTTGCTCATGCTCCTGTCATGCAAAGGGACGGGTGATTAGAATTGCAGAACCAAAAACAACATAAAGGCAGAGGCTTTGAATTTCCAAAAAAAAAAAATACACACTTTGAGCACTTTCTTTGCTTTCTCTATCTCCATGGGATCCGGGTGACTGCTACCGAAAACCTTTTCAACCTGCTCGGATTTACAACAGCAACAAAGTGCTACATATCAAACTCACTGCCATTGAACCAAGACCGGTTGCATTTAGCTATTGAAGTTCTGCGGTGGCAACATTACCTCCTTGATCAAAGTATCTGTATGAAGGATCTCAATATCACCCAAACCCTTTTTCCCTATACCATTTTGTATTAAAGGAAGTTCCTTCTTTGCTTGGGTCTTGATAGCCCCCCTACCTCTGCCTGCTCCAGTGGCACCACCACCACGTGCAGTGGACTTCTTCACCCCACGCCCCGGACCAGGGCGACCACCTTTACGAGATATCGCAGGATCATCCCCTTCCCATCTAATATCTTCTGGAGAAATCTATAATAATATGAAGTAAGTTAGGATAATCCATGCAAAAAGGCAACATGGTAAAGATAAGCTCTTAACTGCTGTTAAAAAGGGCATTAATAAGAACATTCACAACCAATAATGGTTAAAGATAGTGAACTAAAAACATAATATAGCACCATATTGAACATTCCGTCACTATTAGGCTATGTTCTTTTGCCTTTTTTTAATATGACAAATCAATATTTTTCTCTTACAAACCTAACATTAATTTTCAATAACTTCAATCTTTTCCCCCAAAATTTTTACACAAGATCACTTAATATGGTACAAAGTTAAAAAATAAACTCTGGAACACTTAATATGATATAACCACCTTGCAGCACATCCCCTCACATGAAGACGTATCATCATCATATTAGAACTAAACCCCAGCTATGTTCTAATTGGTGACACTTAAGCTTGTTGGGTAACTCTAAACACCTAGATACTATTCAGTCAGCATGGTTTAGCACTTAAGCTTGTATCAAAACTGAAAAACATGAATGATCCAGGACTGAAAATTGGTTTCACGATTATCAATCAGTACTATATCAGATCATATTTAGTCATGTTCCATGATGTGCATGCTGATTGGCATAAACAGCCTTGTAATGGGCAATGTCTATGGCAACTATCTCAACCCATCACTGTCTGATTATATTATACAAGTGGCAAAATATATGATCATGTCAATTTAAAAAATTTCATCTCATTTTTCCTTCATAAGATTAATGTGCAGTATGATGATGATGATGATGCCTATATCAGATGATTCTGGAAAAAAAAAAGAATGTAATGAGAGTCAAATCCTGCATTAGAGAGCAGGGAAGAAGAAAGAAAAATAAAGTTGAATTTAAGTCAATTAGATGCAGGCAGAAAACACTGAAAAATGGTTTAGTGGACAAAGATGAACGGGCAATATTTTGAGATGCGCATCCAAGTGCACAGGTAACTGGTATGCCAGAGACGAAGAAATCAAAAGACGACAGACAAGTAAAAAGTCACTGGAAGATGCACTGTTCAAAAAGTATGTCACTACCTCTTTAAGATTAACCCATTCCCACGTTTCCCGTGCCGTATTCATGTCGTATACCAGTGCATGTCGTCCCTAAAATATTTTTGAATTCATTAGAATGAAGTAGATTAATTATGACCTCAATATATAAATAGTGGTAAAACATACCCCAGCTGGGTCGTAGTCTGAAATAATAGCCTCATAGAAATGGTTGTCATCAGGCCACCTAGTCCAAACTTTCCTTCCAATCAGTGGATCATATGTTGCGCTCTCCACAGGTCTTCCTGTAAGTCCTGCTGTAGGATACTGCATCAACACATCGATGATGCAGCAGATAAAATGATCTACTGTTAAACAAGCAGTTTATTGTAGAGAACAAACACAAATAGCTCAAATTATTAGCTTCCCTAATCTTCGATAACAATAAATAACTTACTGGTTTTGGTTTCTTGCTTTTAGGACCCGGTGGAGGTCCTCTTCTCAAGTTTGATGAAGATGGTTGCATGGATGGGAGCATCGAAGGTGCACCTACGGACAATGAGGCTACAGATTGAGATGGTTTGTGCTTCTTGCGTGATGCAGAAACAGTTGGACTAGGTACAGGGTCATGAACAGGCACAGAACTACGAGCTCCAGGCTGGAGGCCATTTACTTTTCTCCATTCCCTATGAGATAAATGATTATCTTCCAACTTAAAACAGAACTGAAAATAAGAATCTTGCGTATACTGCATGAATATGCTCAAAGAATTTTTCACAATCTATTACATACCTGATTTGACATATGATGTCATCATTATTTACCCTTGCTAAAAGCTCCCTGTGTTCTTCATCAGATACTCTCAGCTCTTTTCTGAGTTCAGTAATTAAGCTCTCCTTTTCCTGTAAGAAAACACACAACACACACACACAACTTAACCAGTCTGAGATGTCATACAAATAAAAAGCACAAATAATTGAATGTAAAAAGAAAAATACCCAAGTTATAGCATCCGATTGAGCCTTAAATGCCCGCAAAACTGAAGTGTATGCCTCTTGTTCAATATGGTGGATCTTTGTTTCCATGTCATTGTTTGCTCTCGCCACATTAGAACCTAAGGTGGCACCCCTGCCATTGCCGGCAACATGGCCCCCTCTGTGAAATCTATTTTGTTGTGATGGAGGGAGATCATCATCCGTTCCTACAGAAATTTTTAATGTATATCAAGAAAAACACAAGCGAAGATGGCAAGCAGGTCCGCAATTCAACTCAACTCACCACTACTATCTGATATATCATAGTCCATAGAAGGCCCAAGTCAAGAAGGCAAACACTTTCAACCACCCCAGGAACCTAAAGCAATAAGACGATATATCCAGAGTGCTAATCCACCTGATACACCATACAATTACGTGGCAAATTAAAATAAAGACAGCAGCAACAAAGTTCAACCATAACAGCAAAATCAAGATTCATACGCACAATAGGAAAAACAATGACCATCTAAGGAATCAACTAAGGAACCAATTATTTCTTGCTAAAGAAACTATCCAACATTGATATGAAATATTCCATAATGGCGAAGTTGATTTCGCAATACTAACATGACTACTAAAATTCTCTCAAGTCATCAAGCATTAAGAAATTTTTACATGAAATCGGAAAAACCTACAATGACCATTAAGCAACTATCCAAACATGTACCCCAAGAGCCAAATCTTCCAAAGCAATCTGTTCAAATTGGTCTAATTCATTGCTTTACTTAGCACATACAGGTATAAGACAAATTAATCAGCAAGGTTATTCAGTAGAATCGAATTAATCTTGGACCAGAAGTATGGAAAAAGCTTTACTCTCCAAATCAAATTGCTACTAGACGGTCAACTTACAGGTACTCATTCATCAAGGAGAATACTGATTCCAATAGTTCAACACAGAGTTAATAAATATATGCGCTCCAAAAAAATTGCATTTTCAAACTCACCTGCAGCGCGGAAATTCTTCTTTCGAGGGTTCTTCAAGTTGAAAATTTTCACTTGAAAAACAACTCGGAAGCTGCAAAAGTTTGATTCTTTCACCCCAAACACTCCGAGGAAATCAGCTTTCGACGATCAAATCCTATTTCTTCAAAACAATTGTTAACTGCGTCGAATATAATCAGCACATACCAAACGGACCTGAATGAATCTCCCCATGGAAGCGAACTCGTTCGCCCTAACCGACGAACTTCAGGGTAGGAGACGAATATCCGCAACGAACACTAATTGAAACCAAAATCGATGAATGAACTCGGATGGGAAATTAGGGTTTTTCTGAAGTGAATTGCTTGAGATTGCCAGAGAACGGTGAGAGAGCGGACATGAAATTAATTTTATGACGCCGTATTTTTAAGTTAATTAAACCTTTGAGATCCGGACTTTTAAGTTTTTTTTTTCGTCATTTGTTTATTGATTTGACAAAAAAAAACTCTCGAATTAATCTATTATCTCACAAATTGCATATCAATTTTTTAAAATTCAGCATTTTTCATTTTTTTTCTTTCAAATGAATACACTGGTAGGTTTAGTGAGTGTCTATTTACCATATATGTAAAAAAAAACACATACTATATAAATATTAAATTTACCCTCTTAATAAATCTCTATGAAGTGTTTTAGTTTTTTAATTTATTAGATTAATTAGTTGAACTAATTAATTAATAGTACATTTAGGTTTATATTTTTTAATATATGTGGTAAATAAATGGATTTGTAGTTTAGGACGATAAGAGTAAAAAAAACATTTCTGAAAGACAAAGCAATATTTATTCTTTCTAATAATGACCATCAATCAATAGATATCTTTAAGAATAACAATTATCTACTATTACCGCCACCTAAGTAGTGCAGCATTTATTTTCAATATTTATATTATGATTTTATTTATTTATTTATTTATTAAATTGAACTATAATTTTTAAAAAATTATATAAAAATAAACATTTGATTTTTATATTTTATAGATATACTGGTACTATTTTTCTAGAAAACAAATTCTACTGAGGAATGATGTAGATAAAGTGAAGTCGAATTAATTCCAACCCACCCTAAACTTTTTAACGAGTGCAATTGTAAGTGTAAATATGAACTAAAATAAATAAAAGTAGAAAATTGATAATACATTTGGAACTCATTTTTTTTAGGGAAAATGACAACTCATTTAGGACGTTAGGAGTAGATAATAAATACAATCTTTAATCATAGTTTGTTACTAACATATCCAACTAAAGTAATTTGAAGTAAATTGTTATTACTAATTTTAATTGGATTTCTCATATTAAGCATGTGCAATAATATTGTTTAGGGATTTACATTTACCACTGAGCTTATGTAAATTTATAGTTTTTCAACAGTTTTTTGGAAACTTGTAAATTCCCCTAGGTCACGTTTGGTTGCACCGATACGGAGAGATTAGATGATTTTTATCCTAATCTTCTCCTTTATCCCTCGTTTGATGTGCACAAATGATGAGATAGATTTTATCCTACCAACCCATTTTATTCCTCAAATGTGGGTTTTGTGTATCCTTTACTTACCGATGGATAAGCAATGATGGGATTCGCTGCACCTGCCTCCCGAATGACCAACCAACAACCATCGTCTTCCTCGTCTCCTCACTCCGGTGGCGGTGACATCGCCTTCCTCGTCTTCTCACTCCGGCGTCGTCGTTTTCCTCTCTCTACCCATCGCCTTCCAGGCACCGCATCTTCCTTTTCTTCTCACTCCGGCGACGACCTGCTTCTCTGTCGCTTCTCTCGTTTCTCACGCTCAAAAGGTGCGATCCAGATTGAGAGAGGATGGGTTCGGGGCTCGAATCGGAGATTGGGAGAGGTTGGGCTTGAGGCTGCCTGATGCAAGGGGTATGGATATGGGGCTAGGAAGCTTGCAATTGAAGTAGTGGGCGACGATGGTGGTTGTACGTTGCCACTAGATGGGGCTTGTGCGATTTGAGCTTAAGGCTTGTATGGATTCCATTTGTTTCATGTACTTTCTTTTGTATGCATTAGTTGAATTTGGACTAAGAATCGAGTACTTGATGGAGTTCTTGTGCTTTCGTGATTTTTGTTTTTGGATATATTTGTCTGAAATGAAGCATGAAGGTGAGGATGTGGCGAGGTTCACGGTGAAGTACGGTGGTCACAGTGGTTGTCCCGGTGGGACTTAGAATGCAAGAGATGAGATGAAGTTTTTGCCAAATAAGGGACAGAATGTGATTTAATCTCATATAATCATATTCTACATAATCCAATTCAATCCCATTTTTTCATCTCATTCCACTATTTTTTATCTCTGCAACTAAACGAGCCCCTAAGTTAACTTTTTGGGATGATATCCAAAATGCATCCTTAACCTTCGAACACTAACAATTTTACCCTTAAACTTTAATGCTTTACACTTTAACCCCCACATCTCCTCTCCTATTGCCCCATCATCGGTTGCCATCCACCCGCACCAAGGCTATTACTCCACCCTCTCTACCGCACTGCACCCTGCCCAAACCGCAACCAACAACTCACACACAAGGGCGGAGACACAAAGGAGTGAGTGGTGGAAATTGCCACCACTAAATTTTGGGAAAATTAGGGTTATAGTGCATATAGTCTTATAAAATATACACATTTGCCCCCACTAAATTTTTTGATTTGCCCCCGGTCACAAAAATTTATACTAATTGCCCCCACTAAGTAAAATTTATGGCTTCGCCCCTGCTCACACAGCCCTGATTTGGATAGAGCAAGGAGCCACACGCGATGATCGGCTACCACACGTGAACCCCCATGTTGCCCATAAATGCACTGTTGCTCATACATCTCTCTTTTTTTCCTCCTTTATGGGAATAGCCAAACTCATGCTTTTTAAGCTTGATTTCCTTGGTGGTCTTGTATATAGATAGAGAAAATATAGAAAGAAAGGAGCTAACCTCGACAATTCATCCGGTGACTTCACGATCACAAAGAAGCCCCAAGAAGCATCAAACATCTCCCATGAGATCAATGGAGCAATTCTTAGATAGCAAGCACTAGCTCCCCGTGCGACTTCATAAAAAGCGATCATGTTTTCATTTTTTTATCCTTTTCGAGGTAAAAGCTACTCTTATCCATCAAATCTTTGTTTTATCCACTAGTTGCTGCCATGAGTTGTTCATGTTGGCTTTGTTCCTTAACTTTTATTTAACTAGGATGACTTCGAATGCCCATGAGTGCTTGATTAACCTCATGGCAAATCTTATTGGGTTGAAATTACTTAGCATGGGCTTAGCTACGGTGGATCATAGCCTTGTATTTTAATTGCTGCCCATTGAAGCATGATCATGGACCTTGCTTGATGTTGATGTGTTGAATCAATGGATGATTAGTCATTTGTTTTTGAAGGGAATGACACTCATTCAAAATCAGCCGGAAAAAATCGGAAACGAATTGAAGACGAGGGACGAAGCCCTTAACGAGGAATCCAAAAGCTCTAAACAGAGGCGAGCAAAGTTGCAGCTTGTCTGCAAACCGTCTAAAACCCAATCAGGAAAAACAAAGTGCATCTGAGAATAAAAGCGAAAACTACACCTATAAATATAGAACCCGCCCAAAGAATAAACCAAGACTTAAACCATAACATGATGTTGAGAAGCATCTTCGTTCAGTACGGGGACAACCAACCACCACCCAAGTTGTGTCATACTAGCTTGTAAACGTTCGTCCCCCACAAGAAGTATCGGGTAGGAGATAAAGAATCTCATTTTCACCTGCATAAAGAACATCAACCAATAGCTACCAATCCACTGATTGACACTCAAGCTGATCCAAGCCAAATAGTTATACTGGGTGCATGAGGGAGGCTCCAAACTCCACACAACCAGGTCAGAGCGCATCACTGCTGCAGGCAGGGCGAGCCATTGCCTAACCCTGCCGTACACTGGACCAAATCCTTCTGGCCTAGATATCTTCCTTTCTCGATCCACCCGGCAGCCACTCCAGAAAACTGTAGCCAGAGTCGTCCTCCATACCAACCAACAAAACTACCACCACAACATCTGTTCCTAGATCTGCACCAAGCCAGTTGCCACTGCATTCTCACTAGCGAAAAAACCCAGCCATCCAAAAGTCGAGGAAGCAGAGCCAGTGTCCACATCTAAATCGAGATGACCAACGGATTTGGAGCCGGACCAAAGCCCCAACTCAACGGCAAAATTAGGGCCAAGTTGACCGAAATCGGCCTAACCCACGGAGGATCCCGACCGGACCGGAAACGGTTGCAAACAGAAGAAGAGACCGACGCGACCAAATGCTGGAGGCTGCGGCCCACAGCTCCGCAATGCCCTATGAATCGTAGCCAAATGCCTACCAAATCATTGGCCCTTGAGTCGACTGGCAGACCTGGCCGACAACGCAATGTGTAGGTGCTCGTCGTCGTCGGCGGTAAGTTCAACTCCTGCCATTCCCGCAGCCAACGAAACGATGGACATGACGGCGGTAAGAGAAGAGGGAAATCAGCAGTGTGATGCGAGAGCAAAGAGACATAAATGTTTGTGGATTGCTTAACGGTATATGTGCTAACTATTTTGAGTTTTGATGGATATATGTTCTTGAGTTTATTATAAATTACTTATTTACTTTAAGATGAATGATAAATGTTAGATATCCCGCGTACTTAACTAATACCGGTTGAACCGGTGGCTCAATCTGTCAAACCGGTCAGACCGTGAACCGGTAGCTTGAACGGTTCTGTTAGGGGTGTGCACGGGGCGGGGCGGGGCGGGGCGGATAGTGAGAAAAATAGTATCCGCCCCACCGAGTGCGGGTACCCTAAATGCGGGTACCCGATTTTCACGATTTTTTGCGGTTCGGATCGCGGGTATCCGCGGGTATTCCTAAATATAATTATTCTATAAAACTTTTCAATTTACTTAGAGATATTCTAAATTTTTGCATCATAAATGTACATATCTAGAGCATCAAAATGAAGAAAAATAGTTTGCATAAATAGAACAATAATATAATATTGCAAATCATGTATTATTGTTGTATGAAATGGGTTTTCACACATAATATAAAAGAAATTTAAAGGAAAATTGAGATGAAGTAAGCAATTTTAGATAATTTATTTGTAAATAGGCATATGCGGATCGGTTCGGGTATCCGCGGGTTTCTAAAACTAGAACCCGCGGGTTATCGGTTTCTTCGGTTCACGGATTTTTTCGGTTTCGGATCATGCGGTTCGGTTCGGTTTCTCGGTTTTGCGGGTTTTTTGAACACCCCTAGGTTCTGTGTCCGGTTCGGTTTTATAAACCATGCTTAACAGTGGAAACAAGTGGGATCAAAAGCGGCAAAGAACATGATTTGCAAAATAGAGAGCACGGCGGCCGCAAAACGTTTACGAAACCCTAGGAGAGGTTTCAGAAGAAGAAAGATAATTGATCAAAAGCCAAGGAGTGCATTTTTGAAACATGGAAATGGATGGATGATTAGTCATCATCAAGCATGGAAGAAATTCAAAGTTTAATTAGCACTTGTTTTGCTGTTTACAAGACATCAAATCAACATTTTCCCTCCAATTTTACTCTCATAAATATTACATCAATTTTCAAATATTTCACCAAATTTCCCAAAAAATTCATGTAAAGGCCACAACATGTGAAAAAATAAATGCTTAAACTCCATCTTTTAATCATAAAGATAAAATCTGCCCCTACCAATCTTTGTTGGATGTTAAGTTCTTCTCCCCTGAAAAGTGAAAATGCTCACCAATTTAAATACCAATATGTAAACCTAGCAACCCATTGATTGATTTGGGGAAGCATTGAGCTTTGCAAATAGTGGGCATGACTTGTTTGTATATGAGTAGTTTGGGGCAACAAAAAAAATAATTACTTTGTGCAGTATGGAATGGATGGCTTCCCATTTTGACTTGCTGGACAAAAGGATCTATCTTGTTTGTGTGTGTTTATGTGTTTCTTCTTCCAATAGATTGAATCTTTGAAATGCTACGAAGGTGACTGCTTGATTGCATGTGTGATTAGCTCCAAGAACCATCTATCACATGCTTGTTTAAATCCAAGCATATTAGGGGTTTTACAACATATCATTTACCTAACTTCCATAGAAATTAATACTCACTCTATCCCATAAAAATTGCAACTTTTATTTTTTCAGTTTTACAATATTTAATCTATGATTTATTTTTATGAATTTTTAGATATGTAAAGTTAAATGATTCATATGTTTTTCATAATTTGAGATCTATATTTTCTAGATAATTTTTAAAGAAATTTTATTACTGTTTATCTTAGTGAAATTTTGAATCAAACGAGGATTTTCTCATCCGCGCTTCGCAGCGGATGTCTATCTAACTTTCATCAATTTACATGAAGATTGCAATACATGTAAATTAAGTCATATTAATGCTAATCTTCCCCTAAAAGGTGATGATAAAAACATACATTTTTTTATGATTGAACATTAACTACATTAATTCTTCTTTTCTATCAATGATTGTTGGAGTTAAGTGACAACCGGCTCATCCTTCATTAAGCAAGTTCTTGAGTTCGAGTCTTGTGTATGAAAAAAAGACCACCCGGAGAACTGTCATTCGAATAGGCCTAATAATGCTCGATCTAAATAAAATTGGAAAAAATGATCTTTCAAAAAAAATTCTTCTTTTCTTCTTAACGCCATAAAAAATAAGAAGTTATAACCCAAAATATTTTAGCATGTAAACTCCATATCATCTTCAAACAAAGAGCAATTAATTCAAAGGAGTTGCATAATTTGATTAACTAATGGGGAAAGAGTTGCATAATTTGATTAAAAATATTAAGTAAGTAAACTTGTAACATAAACAGATAATAGGAGAAATAACTACCAAAATTCAAAGGTGTTGCTTAATTCTAGAAGGAAATGATTGGTGATATCAATTTGACAAAAAAAAGTTATGAAATTAAAAGCATTAAAAATTATGGGTACAAAATTGACTAAAAAAACTTAAGGGACTTAACCTGAAATTGAATTAGTTGTAAGAACTGCAAAAACGTGTAAAAAATGATAGCATTAGTTTGAAAAAAAAAGAAAGATTAAGACCCTAATAAATTGGATGTAAATGGAAAAATAAATATTCTGGATTGAAAAGGGAAAAATCATTATTGTAAAATATTTTGACTAAACTATATTAAATTAAGAAAAGAGAAGTAGCATGTGTTCCTTCGGAAAAAAAACTAACAACAAATTAAAGTGACGTATATTTGAATTTTGAATGAAAATTGTGCAAGTAAAAAATGTGGAATTTTCAAAAACAAATTGTCAAAAATTTGCAACACAATTTAACCAAAAAGGGAAAAAGCTGGAATTTATTGAAAAATTTAAAAGGAAAAACTTCAATTTATTTCATTAAAAAATCAATTTATTATTCAATACACAATATTACAATTAACACTGAAAACTTCAATAAAAAACTGTTTAAATTGAATTATGGAAAGGAATGATATATATATATATATATATATATATATATTTCAATTCCAGAGTAGTTCTATTAAAAAAAACCAAGGAGTTTTATGAGTACGTACTGAGAGACTCAAAATCTGTAGTTGTCACTCACTTCAAAAACCCAGGTTCATTATTAATCAATTACTCAAAAGTCAGGATTGACAAAGTTATGACTCAATCTGAATGGGGAATACATTTGTCAAGGTCTAGGCAATTCAATATTATTACAAAAGAATTAAATCAATATACTTACTATGATTACATGAAAACATGGACCAATACTTGGTACCTACGCAGCTTCAATCATTCATGGTTGTTCTTCTTCCATGAGAAACTGATTAATGATAATATTCCAAAATGGTTTATTAATGATTGTTGGTTCTTTTGGGGTCTTGAGAAGAAGTTCCTCCCCGACATCTGTCAGGAAGGATTTTCTTTTTTCCAAACTTTCTACCCCGATTCAAAAGAAAATGATTTACTAATGAAGTTCACTATTAAATACAAAATTCCTTGGATCATGGCCTGGACATACATGTTTCTAGAAGATGACAATCCCTGCCTAGCCCGAGAATTCCGAATCAAGATGTGGGAAAAGTTCAACCCTGAACAGTGTTCCGGAGAAATAATACAAAAGGATTTCCCGCCTCCAAGAAGTAATCAAGATCAAACCACCTTTCTAATGACCAAGTCAAAATTCCAAGCAGATCTTGCAGCTTGTAATAATCCGGAAGAATGGACAAGATTAATTAAATCTCTAGCAACCGCTAGTACTGACGATTCGGAGGAATCTACCAGACCTATGTCCTTGGATAGTGGAGAAGCTAGTTTAATGACAATCTAGTTTGTTCAAGACCCATACGAAGACCTTATATTAGATATGTAAGACATCAGAAGAACTGGCCCAATAATCAAAATGTATGGCCCAAAATGAACATGGACTCCAGAAGACTACAAAATGGTGAACCCCAGTCTGTCAGCCAGTAGATTCAAAAGTGATGACTCACAGGCTCAATTATTCCAAAAGAAGACAACAGAAAATGGTGACTCACGGATTTAGTTACTATTCACAGGTCAATATTCACTGTTCACTATTCATTCACAGAATTAATGCACCACACGTCAGGAGTGACGTCAACAAGATAAGGCTTCATACGTCAGGGATGACGTCAACGCGGTTTCAAAACTAGTATAAATAGATTGCCTCTCCTTAGTTGGAAGACATTCCTTACCACTCTTGTAATATTTTCTACTACTCTCACTCTCTCATATCAATGTCTACTCTTTGTATTCGATCTTACACACCAGTTGGTATCAGAGCCATCTTTTTGGTCCGGTGGGGAGATATATCGTGTATTTTCAAGAACAATTTCGGTGTGAGATCTTCTGTAAGTTGTTTAATATAAGTATTATTCCAGTCTATCAATCTGAGTTTGAATCATGCATCCTTATGAACATTATCGTCGTATTTTATGTGAAATTCATTGGGATTTTATTAATGAAATTAATTCATTTTGAGATAAGATAAGCGCATCTGAAAGATTAATAGAATCGTACAATCAAGAATTAAATACTGTTGGAAGTACTATTCTCAATCTAAGATATTATCAAATGATGATTGCTTGCGGAAAATGGAAGATTGATGGATGGAATATCAAAATTGTTGGCTTGAAATGCCAAAGAATAATGAATGATATTACTCAACCTATTCAAAACTTTGCCATTGTTTACATTGATGATGTCCTAATATATTCTAATTCTATTAATCAACATTTTTCACATCTAGAAAAATTCTATAATGTGATAAAACAAAATGGGTTAGTTGTTTCCCTCCCTAAAATGAAATTGTTTCAAACAGCAATTAGATTTTTAGGTCATGACATAAAAAACATATATATATATATATATATATATATATATATATATATATATATATATATATATATATATATATATATATATAGTCTTTCGTTAATTCAGTAACATTAACGTGTCATTATTTCTCTCTAGCTAAAACAGTAAACAAAATGTATAATAAGAATAACAATGATACGTAAAAAATAGGAAAACAAATATAAGTAATGCAGATAAACTCCTTGAACAAAATGGGAATTTAAAATATAAAAAACTAAAGAAAAAATGAATGCTTAAAATCAAATATTAAATTGTAATGCAAAAATTTTAAATCACCAATGAAAATTTCCTATTACCGTTAAAAAGACAGCATAAATAAAACGTAAAAATAAGTGAATGACTTATAAAAAGTGGGAAAAAAAGAGAAATAAATCCTAAATGGAATCGATTATTGTTTTTTAAAGAAGATCAAGTGGACTAAATGGTAAATGAAAAAAACAATTAAAAAAACGTTATTGATGTGTGATATGTATAAATTCAATGATTTCATGTATAAAACAAAAGAAATTAGAGAGAGCTCTTTGGAATGTATAAATGGATAAAATACAAAGATTACAATGGAGATTATATGCTTTAACAATTGAATCTTCATGAATTTTAATTATCATCTTTGCCATTGTCTGAGAATGAGCAATACTAGGGGTGAGTTCGAGCCGAGTCGAGCCCGAACCTAGCAGGTTCGAGCTCGGGCTCGTTAAATTTGGGCCCGGCTTGAGCTCGGCTCGAACTCTACCGAGCCCGAGAATTCGAGTTCAAGCTTGGCTCGAGGCAGACTCGATGATTCGTGAAGCTCGAGCTCGTTAGGCTTGAGCTCATTAGGCTCGATTCTGTTGTGCCTGTAGTGCTTTTGGGTAAAATTCGCAGATGGTCATGTTTTTAAGTCTGTGACCTAATCTGGTTCCAAATTAAGTTTTGCGTCCCTTCCGGTCCTATATTTAAGTTGCGCATCCTAATATTATCCTTTTCGTCCAAAATCAACGTTTAAATGAACGGTCGACTTGAAATGTCGATTTTACCCTTGATTTAATTGCTAAAATACACCCCAATTTTTTAAACTTAATCAATTCTAACAAGGTAGTCATGCTGATTAATCAAGTAGTTATGTCGATCTAACAAGGTAGTGATGCTGATCTGACAATGTAGTGATGTCGATCTAACTAGGTAGTGATGCTGATCTAACAAGGTAGTCATGTTGATCTAACAACTCATTATGTTGATCACCATTTTATACTGATCAATCAAGTAGTTATGTCGATCTAACAAGGTAGTGATGTTGATCTGACAATGTAGTGACGCCGATCTAACAAGGTAGTGATGCTGATCTAACAAGGTAGTCATGTTGATCTAACAACTCATCATGTTGATCACCATTTTATGCTGATCAATCAAGTAGTTATGTCGATCTAACAAGGTAGTGATGTTGATCTGACAATGTAGTGATATTGATCTAACAAGATAGTCATGCTGATCTAACAACTTATCATGTTGATCACCATTTTATGCTGATCAATCAAGTAGTTATGTCGATCTAACAAGGTAGTGATGCTGACATGACATTGTAGTGATGCTGATCTAACAAGGTAATAATGCTGATCTAACAAGGTAATAATGCTGATCTAACAAGGTAGTCATACTGATCTAACAACTCATCTAGCGCCAGGAACTCTGTTTTGGTCGCCTTGGTGACAATGAAGTTGTTGGAAAAGGGACTTACATTTCTCTTAGGTTACACCATCCATGTTGCATTGCACCCATTTACACCCATACCCGTTTTCACATAAGCTTTTCAAATATGCTAGAATGAATACACAAAGAAAACATAACAAAAAACTCAACACCCATACTCATTCAAATATGCTAGAATGGAAACATTAAAATTGTTGCAGTCCAAGTAATCATACAAAACAAAGTACTTCACCATGCCATCTTAATCGAAACCCTCATTGACTCCAAAATTGACAGCTTGTGAAATACTCATTACTTCAGGCCACAGAGTCATCGAATAAAGAAAAAGGCTCATTAAGAGAGGATCTCTTCATCTCTATTATGAACCAAATACCTGGGATATCTGTACTTGCGGCTAGGGATGGGTTGCCTTGCGTACTAAAGTTGAAGCCAGGAGGTTGTTGGGCGACAGAGAGAGGTCACGCATGGAGGCAACAACAGAATGGTAGGTGCACTTGAGGTGGACTGGAGTCTGAACTCTTGAGTCGACGCCTCTCGCTGAAGACTGAAGTGAAGGACGTCGAGCGGTGCTGAAGGCGGAGTGGAGCTGAAAGTGGGTGAGCGAGACTGCTGGTGGTGGAGGTGGAGCGACGGTTTATTTGGAGGCCGATCGACGATGGTCTCTGGTTCGTGAATCGTGAGTCGATGGAGTTTGGTTGAGGAAAGTGCAGCAAAAGAACGAGGGACGAGAGGGATTTCAGAAATTAGATTTAGGGTTAGGGAAGGTGGAGGTGGAGCGATGGTTGATTTAGAGGCCGATCGACAATCGTGAGTGAAAGTGCAACAACAGAAAGAGGGACGAGAGTTAGAGACACGAGAGGGATTTCAGAAATTAGATTTACGGTTGGGAAGGTCATACCTGCTCACATTTGATAAGGGTATATTAGTATTTTCACTAGGTTCGATAAGGCTCGTGAACCTTATCGAATCGAACCTTTCATATTCGAGTTCGGCCTGTTAACTACACGAGCCTGAGGAATGACTCGAGCTCGAGCTCGAAAAAGCTCAACTCGACGGGCTCGTTTACTTTCGAGCTCGAGCCGAGCTCGGCTCGGCTCAATTCGTTCCACACCCCTAAGTAATACTGGAGTTGGATGTAACATATACTAACAGTAGGGATTTATATGTAAAAGCAGAGGAAGATGTAGGATTTTCAAACGGTTATCCAGTTTTCAAATACATGGGGGTTTTCTGCAAAAACTAAAACAATTTGATGGCTGCTAGTGAGTTTCGAGCGGAAACTGCATCGGACGGCTCCAACGATTCCCGGAAAGATCGAATGGCCAGCTTACTTTTCCAAAACAGTCGTTTCACGAAAAAAACGCAAAATATAATACATAAAGCCCCAAAACGATGCCGTTTCGGTCAAAATTGATCCAAATGGAACTGTTCATAACATCCCATCAATGTTCAATAAATAGTATAGATAGAAATACTGTAACTTGAAATATCAAAGTAAAACACTATAATTTTTATGGGGCGGAAAGAGTAATAGATTGTTTTGACCGGATCTGATAGTTCAGATTTCCTTCTTTCTAACCACTTCATAAGTAGATAGGGCCTCAATAATTATCTAGCTTTTCATGGCTACATTTTTTTTTGCTCTTGTTGCTGATGAGTTAACTTACTTGAATAGAAGCTCATTTCAATCTTTGCTTATACTATTGTGTTTAGGGATGAAATATGAACAAACAACTTAAACTCAACTTGATTTAGATCTCGTTTGGGAATAACTGTATCAAGTAATTATAGCATTTTGGATAACTTTTTAATGGTTATGATCAAAACAAATACAACTAAACGTAAAAGCTACTCATATTTACATTTTTAAAAATGCACAAACTACTTTAAAATGTTATTGCCAAACATACAAAGTTATTTTGTGGTTAGTTTGATTCGTTATTAAGCTAAATCATAACAAAATTTTGAACTTTATATTATACTATTTCAAACCAAGTTTGAATATCCAAGTAATCGAATAAACTAGAATTAAAATATGCCTTTTCTATTGATAAAATAAACCAATCGAGTTCAATCCATTAAAAGTTAGTTTGTACTCCGTTCATATAATTTTCAAATTAAACATGAACAAAGTTTCAAGCTTGATGCATATTTCAAGCCAATCAATCATCTAGTGTTTCCATCTCTAATTGTGTGCAGAGAAGTATGGCCCCTTTTAAAAGGTCGCCAAGTTGTTGAAATCCATGTTCTTCGTCCTTTCCATCTTTGAATCTCAGGGAACAAGCTGCCATGAGGGAAATGCCAAATTAAAAAAATTGCAGATAAATCCAGAGGCAGTTCCTTATGATGACTGACAAGACAGCCAGATATGGAAGAAAGAGAGAGAGAGTTTCCATGAAACTCAAAATATTAAATTAATTCCTATGTTAAAAAACTAAAGAACAATTAGATTTTGCAAAAGCTACTAAATTTCACTGCAAAGTAAACAAAAAAAACAAAAAAAAACAAGTCAGATTTAAGAGAAATGTGGCTTGCAGAAGAAGACAGATTTGTAAGTTCATTAGAAGATGCTAGGTGATATTCAGTTGTGGAAAAAGTAGGATTACCCAGCTAACTTAAGCTGTTGCTTTTCCCTTAAGAAAAGTATTATTGATATAATAACAGAAAAAGGACAGGAACAAAGAGGGATTACTGATTTGTTGTCATGTGATGAGTCACATGAGGCATGTTGTCTGGTGTTTGAAGATTACTGAGAAAATGTAATACTCAACTCAGCATCACATGCTCAGCTATGCTTCCAAGTAAAACCATTCAAACTTTACTCATAATGGAAACTTTACTGGATTTAAAGCCAGTTAAAATTCCTCCCTTATATCAGTTTGTTTCCTTCACATCTCATTATTTTCAAACCCCAAAATTCCTGAAAATTTCCCTGATTCCAAACAGTTGATCAGATCTGACCCTCTTCCAAGTTAAATCTCATTTCTTTAATTTAAGAACAATCAACTTTCTTGAGTAGGCATCCATATATCAGTGGATGACTTAGCTCACAAGCTTCCTGTTTCATTCAAAGATGAGTGGCAATTATATTCAGAGAGCAGTGACTGCTCTTGTCATCATGTTCCTCTTCTGTTGTCTCAACCATTCTTCACCAGTATCTCATCAGTTCCAAAGAGTGAGGAGCCAGCAGCCAAGGAAGCTGCTTGTTGTGTCTTTGCCTCTTCTCTCATCATTTTCAGTCAGAATCAGCAGAGCTGTTCCAGATCCAAAGAAGACAGTGGAGACAAGCCTAAGGAAAGCACCACCAACTGGTTCAAATCCTATTCAGAACAAGTAACACTGTTCAGAGATCTCTGGGGAGATCTATTTTTTGCAGTTCTTTGATCCTTCTTCTTCTTTTTTTTTGGAGTTAGATAGGAGAAATGGGTTCTGCACAGTTAAAGTTCACCCATAAAGTGAATATTTTTACCTGTCATTTGCCTGTTAACTGTTCATTGATCTAGAGTTTTTTTTTAACCTCACTTTGTGGTTTTCATTTTGAGCATAGGGTTAGGAGAGATGATTCGAAATGTAAACCACTTATGAATGAATATATTATGTATGAATTAGATTAATCCATGACTTAATTCTCATTTCTCAATTAAAGAATGAATTGTAAATATTTAATCGTATAATATTTGTTTAATTTAATAGACTAATCCTCATTTATCATTAACCGAATGACCCATTAGCTTCAAATTGCTTGTTTTCCTTATTCATTTCTAACCGCTAGGTGCTTTTAAATCATGAACCAAAAAGCTCAAGTAGTAGTATTCTATAACAAGAAGCTACTTGTAGACTGATAATCACTCATTTGGTCAGACTTTCTGAATTTAGTGCTGCAAATAATGTAGTAATTTTGACAAAGGTGTCAGTAAGTAATTCAGATCTGACCTGGTTTCTTGAATGTAACCATATAATTACTAGATTTGTACACAAGAATGCTTTGATGTTCCCAAATCAAAAGCTTCAAAATGACTGTGTCACACTGTCATGTAACCAACATAAACGAAGACATTTTATAAACCTACCACATGAGCAAAACTATACCCACCTTT
Organism: Stellera chamaejasme; assembly: GCA_024586325.1. Classification (NCBI taxonomy): domain Eukaryota; kingdom Viridiplantae; phylum Streptophyta; class Magnoliopsida; order Malvales; family Thymelaeaceae; genus Stellera; species Stellera chamaejasme. Next base: position 8,731,272 of record CM044984.1, on the reverse strand, counting down.
CAAATTCCAACATTTTAGTACTACTACCAAACATAGGAATACATATTATTGCTAGAATTTAAAAACCGAATAATTATTTCTCTAAGTTTTGGAACTAGAATATGAAATTTACAAATTAAGTTTTAGGATTGAATATGTGCTTTCCCCCCTTTTAAAAAGGTGATTTTTTTCATCTATTTTCTTCTATCATTCTGACAATCATTTTTTTCACCCACCGGGGTTGTATAAATGTAGAGGAGTATATTTGTATGAGCGTTATTATCAACATGGCCTAGTACGCATTTTGGCTTGGTCAGTCAAGCTTCCCATTACAAAAAGGAAAACGATAAAATCCTTGTTGAATAGCCAAGGTCTTTCTATGGAGCAATCATATTATTCATATAGCATATTGATTTAATTTCCAGCATGAAAAATGGAAAAAATGATACCTTTCATTGAAGTCTAAGTCCGCCGATTTCTGTATAAGTAGCAGTTTATATCACCCTTCTTTAGTAATTAAAAGAAAACGGAGCAGCAAAACTTCTGCTGTAGAGATGAGAGTCTCCGTTTGCTGATGTGTTGAAAATGCCACAGAAACTATAGCATAGTTTCTCACACAGAAAATGGCCGCCATCATCATCATCACCTTCCCTTTCTCTCTTCATCTCATTATGCTGATACTAATCTCTCTGCAACTACTCTCCCCAACTTCTCAGACAAATGTGAAGATAGCTCTAGGCTCATGTATAACAGCAGGTGATGAGTCAACTCCCAGTTCATGGCTATCTTCCTCAGGGGAGTTCGCATTGGGGTTCCAAGAGATAGAACCTGGGATGTTCCTACTAGCCATATGGTTCAACATGATTCCAGACAAAACAGTTGTTTGGTCAGCCAACGGCAAGAAGTTAGCGAAAGCAGGATCGAAGGTTCAACTTACATTGGACGGTCAGTTTGTTCTTAGAGATCCTCAAGGAAACAACATCTGGAAGGCGAAAATGAATTCCACTGGCCTTGTAGACAATGCAGCCTTGCTTGAAACTGGTAACTTTGTGCTGGAGAGCAAGAAAGGCATCAGCTTGTGGGAGAGTTTTCATCACCCATCTGACACAATATTGCCTGGACAAGTGCTTAGAAAAGGAGCAGCCCTTGTTGCACGTTATAATCAAAGAAGCTACCGGCCTGGAAGATATCAGTTACGGATGCAAACCGATGGAAATATTGTAATGTATACCATGGACTCACCTAATAATATTCCAACTTCTGCATATTGGGCATCTGAGACCAGAAGGAGTGGCTTCCAAGCTGTTTTTAATAGCTCTGGAAGCATTTATGTCACAGCTAAAAATGGAAGCATTATAAGCTTTGTGACATCCAATGTTGTGTCTGCTGAAGAATTCTACCAAAGAGCAGTTGTGGAATATGATGGCATATTCAGGCACTACTTGTACCCCAAGACCAATTACTCTGGTGAGTGGTCGTCAATATCCTCTGTGCCATCCAACATATGCTTGCGCATCAGAGCAAACACAGGACTTGGGGCTTGTGGGTACAACAGCTACTGTGTTTTGGAAGATGATGGAAGGAGCAGCTGTGTGTGTCCACCCGGTTACTCGTCATATGTTGATCGAAAGGATAAGATGAAGGGGTGTAGAAAGAACTTTGTGCCGCAAGTGTGCGGGGGATCACAAGATGAAGGTAGTTTTAGTTTAGTAAACATGCCGAACACAGACTTCGACAAAGCAGATTATGAAGTTCACAGACAAGTGTCTGAGGATTGGTGTCAGCAGGACTGCTTGGCTGATTGTTTTTGTGATGCTATAATGTTTGGAAACGGAATTTGTTACAAGAAGAATATTCCCCTGCGAAATGGAAAACAACATTCAAGTATTAGTGGAAATCTGCAGATAAAAGTGAGGAAAGGCAACACTACCAGTACTAAGAACACACATGAGTTCCAATCCTCCAGGAACAGCCGTTCAATGTTCGTTCTCATTTTATCGTTAGTTCTAAGCAACTCTGTGTCGCTCATTCTCCTCTTGGTTGTCGCTTTATTCATCATCTCACACTCAAATTCCACCAGAAAGAAGCAAATTCAGCTCAACCTACAGAGCCAAGGCATGGTGTTGAGAAGTTTCTCGTACAAGGAACTAGATAAAGCTACAAGTAAATTTCAGGAAGAAGTCGGAAGAGGTGCATCTTCAACGGTTTACAAAGGAGTTGTTACTTCTGGGTCTATTAAGTTTGTAGCGGTGAAAAAACTGGATGGGAGGTTGGTACAAGGAAAGGATGACTTTGAAGCAGAAATGAGAGTGATTGCCAAGACAAATCACAGAAATCTGGTGCAGTTGGTAGGCTTCTGCATGGAAGAAGAACACAGAATTTTGGTTTATGAATATATGAGCAATGGCTCTTTAGCAAACTACCTGTTTGGAAAAACAAAGCCTCCATGGCACGAGAGAAGGCAACTTGCGCCGGAAATTGCAAGAGGGCTGACTTATCTGCACGAAGAGTGCAGCAACCAGATCATGCACTGCGACGTGAAGCCTCAGAACATCCTCCTTGACAAATCCTTGATGGCCAAGATCTCGGATTTCGGACTAGCAAAGTTACTCAAGACAGACCAGACTCTAACCATGACAGCCATTCGAGGAACAAGAGGATATGTTGCCCCCGAGTGGTTCAGAAACATGCCTGTAACGGTGAAGGTGGATGTGTACAGCTTTGGGATGGTGTTGCTGGAGTTGATTTGCTGCAGGAGGAACTTTGAAGAGGGTGCAGAAGATGAAAGGATGACGACTCTTGCGGATTGGGTGTACTATTGTCATGAACACCAGTGTTTCAAGTCACTGGTCCAGAACGAGGAAGAGGCCATGGAAGATATTGAAAGGGTGGAGAGGTTTGTGTTAACAGCCTTATGGTGCATTCAGGAGGAGCCATCAATGAGACCACCAATGAGGAGAGCTCTACAGATGCTGGAGGGAGTGGTTGAGGTCCCTCCTCTTCCTCTGCATCTGCCCCTGAAACATTACCATCACTAGCTATTGACCATTTGTTTAATTGAAGTCTCTATTTGAGCATCTGACTTGATTGCCAAGTCATATGCTTCATTGTTGAACTATGTTCTTTGAGAAAGGAAAAACATCTCAGCATTTTTCAAATCAATTATTCCATCCAGCTCTTCCTCTCAGATTATTATGAAAAAGAAGACGAAGTGAAGCAAGTTTAGAGCTAATTCAAAACCTTAATCAGCAAGTTGAAGCATTAATTAAGGGATTACCCTAATACTCCATTTATTAGTGCTGAGCGAGAACAGCCATGACAAAGAAGTAGCTCAACCTCAATCTCTCATATGGAGATGCTATTGGGGACTCCTTTTCCGGTGACGCCCGACTCCGAGAAGGGCTTCAGCAACTCGTAAGGCAAAATTCCGGCGCCGTTTCTGTTCCTCAGCTCCTTGTTCGCATTCCTTTCGTCGATTATCCCCTCCGCCTCCTTCAGTCGCCCGCTGAACTTCTCGAACGCCGCCTTCACCACCGCATTCTCTTCCCACGCCGCCTCCATCTTTTCCCCAATATACTCCTCGTCCGGCGAGTGATTCGACAGCACATCAAGGATCGACATCACCGTCGCCGCCTGGATCTGCGACGGGAAGCACTTTAGTAAAAGAACCTCCGGCTTCTCCATGAAGAAGCGCCACTCATCGTCCGTATGGCTCTCCGTCGGCATCGGCGTCCGCGCGATCGTCGGCCGGTTCGGGAAGTATCCGGCGTAAGCGTACTGGCCGAAGTTAACGGCGGCGTGGTGGCCGGAGGTGACCCAAACGATGGTGGTGATTATGTTGATGAGGTCCTCCGGCGTCTTGAGATCTGGCCACCAGGGCTCGTCCTTTTTATCGCCGTGGCCGACGGTTCGAATCTCCGTCCACCAAGCTTGAATTTCCGGGTCGGATTCCACCATGTGAGGATCCGGATAGTAGTGATTGACATAATCGGTGACCCATTGTTTCAAGGCGTCCCACATGAGGAGGCCATCGTTGGCGAAAGGGTAGTCTTTGATGGCGAGTTTCAGGCCATGCGGCTCATTTGGATCTTCAACGGCCAGTCCCCTGCGTACGAACAAAGTTACTAATAGAAATGTACAAATTATAATTAACATGATCAACTAATTACCACTTACTATGATAAATATATGAATTATTTGACTCTATATATATATATATACCTGGCAATTAAGTCAGCTGGAAGAGCTTCCTGATCAAAGCGCCACTGTAATTGGTAGGCAACGGAGCTAAGCTCGATGGAGTACTTTCCAGGCGCGAATGCACCCTCGATGATGCCGTCGGCGTTGATCAGAAACATGCGAGCCAAAGCATTGATTTCCATGGTGTACCTGAAGTGAGGGTGCAAGAGGCGGTAGACCGGGTGCATGGCGCTCAGCTGCCTGTTGGTTGCGATTATATAAGGCTCGGTGCAACAGTGGGTTCTGAGCCAATGGCTGACGAGCTGGTGGTAGCCGGAGTCATGCGCGAGGACATGGGCCTTCGCCAGCCGCCATAGCCAGATGCCACTAGCGTGCCACGAAGGGGTGTAGGCCTCCTTCCATTGCGGCTTCCCGTCCATGGGCGGTCGCGTTAGCTCGATGGCGACCGGCCGAAGAGTCTCGTCCGGGTTCAGGAAAAACACAGTCCGGGAGCCGTACAGGGTTGTGCCTTTAAGCCCTCTCACTTTCTTCACATATGGTAGGAACATGTCATGGTAGTCTAGGATGAACATTTTCTTTTGTTCAATTGCCTGAAATTATAATTAGTATTAATTAAACCATTATTATTTAGCTACCTGAAATTATAATTAGTACCTGTTCAAGTGTCATGAAACCTCTGATTTGTTGTTCAATCATTTCCTTGGTGATGGCTGATTCAGGTGGACCGTATATTGCCGGATCTAGATTGCTCTTCAATGGCCACTCCTGCATGCATCCAATTGAAAAATGATTTGTCCCAAAATTAAATTATAAATTCATTTCCTCTGATTTGTTGTTTAAGTTATTATATCTTTAAAAAAACAAAAAATAGATAAACTTCAATAATTAATTAATCCTTAATTAATGTATGTGTCCACTCAATAATATACTCCATATACCGTGATAAGGCGAATGCTGCAAGGATTGAGACCCGCAAGGGTTTGTCTTGCAAATTCCTCATCCCTAAACCAAAAGAATTTATCCCCTGCAATAATATATAGTATATTATTATTTTGAAGAAAAAAATTCATGATAAATTTATTAATGAGCTAGCTCTTTCTATTACAGAATAATCAATTGTTTAATTCGTAATTATAAATAGTAAGTATATATACTTACTGTCCATAGTTTGAGGTGTCTCGAAGCGTAGAACATTATCGGTGGTGTCACCAATGGCCTTAATGAGGCGAGGGAGGACGGTGTTGAGAATGCCGGGGGTTTTCCCCGGCGGCAGCGGGATGCCCTCGTCGAACAGCTGGTCGATGGCCGTGAAGTAAGGGAATCCGAGCTCGGCGTCGATCAATGCCGTCTCCAGCGCCGGAATCACCGCATGCGCCACCGAATACACCGTCTTGGTCGAGAACGTCAATTGTTTCACCGCCGAGAAGGCCTCGTCTCGCGGGACGTAAAAGTTTCCTTTCCTCGTCTCCGATACAGGATCTATAATTATCAATAACTTGTCAATTAATTATTTAATTAAACATACACTAGTATATAATTAACATCCTATAATCCACTCATCATCGATAAATCATACTCTCTTTGTTCTAGTAAAATTGATATGTTTTTCTTTTTGGTTGTCTCACTAAAATTTATACGTTTCCTAAAAAATAAACTTTTTACCACAAATTTTACCTTATTACCTTCATTTCTCATATCACTCAACATTCAACAAACCTATTTTTGTCGCCTAACTTATCATATTACCCTTTAGTCAACAATATCCTTTAATATTCGTATCCAATCAAACACTTCTATTTTGCTGGCACGTACGGAGGTAGCAATAATTACCGGTTTTGCAACGAGGGCGACCGGTTCTGCAGCGTCTAGGGTAAGGGTATTTCTTGCAGCCCAAGACAGGCCTCTGCTTGTCAGGATCGGCATCTGGGTCACCAAGATCGTTATAAACGTCATAGTCATAGATCCGCTCGAAGCTCTTGCGCTCACCGACACCAGTCCCTCTAACAATTTCAAGCTCAACATCTCTCAGCCTCCTCAATCCGCTTGGTGTTTCCAATGGCAAGTATGACTGTTAATTAATCAATTATGACTGTTAATTAATTAATTCCATAATAGGTTTATCAGACAACAATAATAGCTCTTTAAGGATGAAAGGAAGTAGAGTGAAAGAAATGATGTTATTTACCAACTAGTTGGAAAAACCACTAATTGTGTTATGTGTATAAAGACCCAGCTAGAAGGGTAATTTAATCTTTAAAATTGTTAATTAGTTAGTTAAATTAGTTAGATAGTATTATGATTAACTAGTAATTTTACCCACTAGTGGGTAAATAGAAGAGCCGTAGTGAGAGTGTGTAGTGAACATCAACATTCAAATTAAAGGAAAGAAAGAGAAATTTTTTTATAAAGTCCTAACTTTAAAATAAGTTACAAAAACTCCTTGAGGTTTAGTGTTCCCTCTATTTTTTAAAATCTTCAATTACCTCCTTGAAGTTTAGTGAAATCTTCAGTTAACTTGATTATTTTTTTAATAAATGTGTCTGTGTCTGTGTTTATTGTGTTCTTTACAACAAAAATCTAACAACAAAACATCACATCAATATTTTTCCCTCTCATTTTTCTTCTCACGATTCTCCATTCAAATTCAAATAGTTGTCATTTATTTTTTGTTGGGTGCTCAATGCACGACATGAAATGTCGTGACCGTGTAAAGACCAATTGGATGGTCTCGTGCCTTCGTGGTTTGCCGACTATGGTGTAATGGGGTGCGACAGTAGCATTGAGGCGTGGTTCTACCTTGTGCTACGGTCTGGTCGAGTCAGGTTGGGAGGACTTGACCATAAAGGGGGTTGTAGTCGTATAAGGCATAACTGGTCGGTAGCTACTGCCGCTTCCCTGATGAGCCCATGGCAGGACGAAACCAGTTGGCACGCGTATGGTAAGGCTGGTCCCAGAGGTATCATTTATGGTCTCGGGACGCCGCATGGGCGTTGTGGGATGCGCCGGACTCTAGGCCCGTGACATCAAATAGGGATCGTGGGCTTACAAGATAGTCCAACTGGAAACCAAAGAATACAAGAAAACAAAACGAAGAACCTATTCTCTTCGCAGAGAAAAAATTTCCTGCAGTACCCCATTTTTGCAGATTAATCCCATTTCTGCTCTGTACAAGATGCATAGAATACTCACTTGACCATTTTTAACGTTAGTTGAATCTTAAAGATTTAAGGTGTAATTTACCCTTAAAATAATAGAGTTTTCTTTAGGAAAATTCTAAAGAAAAAAGTAGAGTTCTCTTTATAAGAAATTTGTATACTTATTTTATTGTAATACAGATACTCTC